>OX579650.1:10906693-12246693 GCA_951230895.1 Carpatolechia fugitivella
TAGTAAGTTTCGCAGCAAGAATTTCGACTCATTTTACTGATAAATACAAGCGGATGCATAGGCCGTGTATACACGAGTCAGACAGTCAGCCAAAAGAAAGAAAGAAAGAAAGAAAGAAGAAATTTGTTCACTGCTGGACGAAGTCCTCCCCCAAGGATCGCCACGACGGCCGGTCCTGCACTACCCGCGTCCAGCGGTTTCCAGCGGCCTTCACCAGGTCGTCGGTCCACCGTGTGAGAAACCTGCCTACGCTGCGTCTTCCAGTACGTTGAAGAAGAACCGCCGTAAGTTTTGATCAAATCGTCTTCCATAAAATTAAATTAAGACTTGCATGCGGTTTGTGGTAGTCTTTAAGATCCACTTTTATACTATTTTTTTCTTGGCTCGGGGCTTTTGCGAGTATATTAGTATATATGTATAAAATAATATAACACTGTTTTTTTTCGGTAATAGTTAGAAAAATAAAGTGGATGGAGGAACGACATAAAAATAATCGGTTTTCCTGCAGCCACGTTGCTACACAATTTTTCCATCGCAAGCGTTTTCTAAATATGTTACAGAAACACCGTTATACAGCCTTATGGGTTACCTCTTGTGGGAATTTTCACGTAAATCCAATTCTTCTTCTAATTCCTTATGAATACATCCATATCCTTTTTTCCCTGTTGCTCCTAAACCTAATTAGAGGCTTTGGCAAAAAGTTGGTGATTTACATTTAGGTAGGTTAAAATAATGTGGAATAATGAAAGGTCTAATCTTTGCAGTTACACTATTAACTTAGACGAGTTGCTACTATAGACCTTTTACGTTTGCGACCAATCTTTTAAATTATAAATAACTTCTATCATAAAAACTTATCAATATTTTTTCACTTTCATGTTGATGCCCTTATGCAAGTAAGAAATACTATAGCTTGCGCATCGCATTCATATTTTGTCTGCTTTATATGTTAATTTTGTATTTCCCACTCTGTGTTTAAGGTTAAATTTTACGAAATAAATTTTATATGAAAAAATATTGGAATATACGACAAATAGAATTTAAAAACAGTAAAAATGGGCGGACGGTATAATGGTGTTTCAAAAAACAACGCACACAAGACGTTTACCACCACAAACTATAGGGCTAGTTGATTTTGGTTTTATTTATTTATTTATTAGAGGATTACCGACGAATGGTGCATACCTTTACAAATATTAGTTTAAGAGTACAAAAGTGTTAGGTCCGCCGAGTTTCCCTGCATCGTGTTTCAAATGAGTTATTTATAAGCAGTGTTGTATTCTCTGTCTGGTGTGGCAGTCGAGCCTAGAACCTTGACCGACCCCGGCGCCGCTTACGTAACAGCAAGTCGGCACTGGCTTTAGTTCATTTATATTGTAAACGAACGTGAAATACGAACAGATGACTTTGAGCACCCATAAAAAACTTGACAATAGCGAGGGTTCTCACACTCACATGTTTTCAGCGATTTGTCAAGGAAAAGTGTACAATACGTATGTATGTATACGGTACTTACTTATTATTTTACTTAGATTCTAATGTTTTTCAAAGGATTTTAGACATAGCTAAAATTTATCGTGTTTTAATCATGGAAATAGAAAAAAGTAATTATGAGCGAATATCTATAATGTTGGATTAATAAAAAAGAGATATATAAATATTATATAGTTTGCTTTTACGTCGAGAACGTAGAAGCGTTAACAGGAAACACGAAACCGCTTTTATTATATGACATTTTGCAAATGCACCGGCCGGCGGCGGCGACGGCGTTGGCGGCGTGCGCGACATCCAATACATGTCGCGAAACGACGACAATTTACCTGCACTAGACAGGAACACTTCCTACAAATGTCACGTTATAATCATGAAACAAATGTTCAGGAAAAATAACGAAACTTTAGTTTTTTCCTAAAGAAAGTACTAAAGCCTCGTTTTTTGCAAGACAAATACGCATTTATGTTTTCTTAAAGCAAATGTGTGTAATGTATTCTCTACCTTCTTCCTTGTCATTGCTTATTCCAATGAATAAGACATGTAAATTGTGAAATCTCCACAAAAACCCGTAAGTGATGCCGTGAGGCGGGAGTTGCCGCATGCTCGTCCTGCTGAGCTGAGCGTTCGCTCTCTTCAAGTGAATTTCAATGATAGAAAAAGAAAACGAAACAAACTTTTCTCTTGCTTCACTGTTGAATAGAAATAATACCCGTCGTAACTTAGATTCCAAGTTCGAAAAAATTTTAGGTAGCAAAAATCTAAGACCGAGACACTTCAAAAGCTCTTTCTGAAATTAAAATCATTGGAAAAAGGACGTTTAAGCTACTGTTTAAACGTCCTTGCATTGGAAGTGTCGGTTTTATAGTAACGACGGGCGTCGACGGCAAAAACTGAAATATCTTAGACTTTAGTTCTTTATACCTCCGAAGTTAAATAGGATTGTAAAATATTCAGGAATTCAAGATAATCTTTTATGGGAAATATTATTAAAAATTGATATGTTACTTTTAGGTTATCTTTTCTATGCCTGTACGTGGATTTGCAAGAAATAAAATTGTCAGGATTAACAAAAATACGAAATACAAAACATTATTATAACAAAAGAAAAATAACGGAATTTAAGAAAGGGTTCCATGAAGCTAGGCTGATAAATAGACTGTAAACAAACTACTGCTATGAATAAGCGTTTCGAATTTGAATCCTTTTATCATCTTGTTTACTTCTATTTTTGTGACACAACAAGACAGAGGATTCTGTCATGTCTTCCACCTTAATGTGAAATTGTCACGAACAAACGCGACAGGACGAAACTGATTGTTTGCCATAAATATTTCATTGTTCAAGTTTGCTTTAAACTATAATAGTTACAACGATAATACTTTAATACTGTATCACAGAAAATGCAATAAGCTTATAAATATTTATTTTCTTTTTTAAACACCTATACGGTTAAAAACAGTCTAATATGTCTATATTTAAAAAAATAATAATAATATTATCAATAATGATTTTAAAACTGTAAACTTTTTTTTATATTATGGAGAAATATGGATTAATTTTATCATTATCGTTCATCATCATCAACAGCTCATATACATTCCCACCGAGGGTCTCAAGTCTACCTTGAATTAGGGCGATCAGGCCTTAGTCAACACGCTGCTGGCCCAGTGCGGGTTGGTCGACTTTTTTAAATCGAAGTATGTGCGTGCAACGATCTTGAATAAAATAACTAACGACCATAACGCTTACAAGTAATAAGTCATCATTATTGTCATCATTAGCTCATATAAGTCCCCACGGAGGGTCTCAAACCATGAACTAGAGCGATCAGGCTTTAGTCAGCACGCTGCTGGCCCAGTGCGAGGTGGTCGACTTCACACACAACCTTTTAGTTTATTCGCAGGATTATGCAGGTTTTATTGACATATGAATTCGTACATATGGTGGGAATCGAATCCGCGTCTCCCGGATAGGAAACAGCGGCCTTAGCCAGTACACCATCGACGCTCTTGTACGAGTAGGTAGAATAAGCGTAGTCATTGGTTTTTACACGAGTGCTCTTCCTCACCTACAGTATTTATTTTGTAACGAGTTCACTGCGCTATTTTGTCAATAATTATGTGTGATGTTCACGCTGCATCAGCGAAGAAAATCGATGAACAGTGTTTGTTTTATGTTTCGTTTTTGCGAAATATACGACTATTAAAAACAACACGCACCTTAAATCGTTGAGTTCATCTAAATCAAAATCGTTTCAAAATACAATACAAAAAATTATGCGAAAAATAAGCAGAGAAATATTATAAAACAAAATTATAGAATTTATTTTACGCTGGCCATTTGGCAATACAGCCAAATATTATTTATGTATAATAAAATGTGTGCCTATCGTATACCCCACTATTCAAGTAGGCTGTGGCAACAATAAGCAAGCATAGCACCAAGGGAAATCAAGTGTGTTACTATGTAAAAAAGCTAAATAAAATGAGTTCACTCGAGTGAGATATTGAAAAAAAAAGTAATTGTATAAATTAAAGTATCAAATAATATAGTTTCTTCTGTTTTATTGTTATTTGTTGCTAAAGTGTTTTTTATTTGTCTAATTGAGCATAATATCTGGGAGGTTCTTTTCAAATGTTGACTATTCCACTATTTTGTTTTTGCACAATTTGAGAAAATAGTTTTTTAGGTATGCAGCTATGAATTTAATGAGAAATTTTATTGCATTATTATAGGCGACTAGACTACTCATTGGTTCGTACAAGTTTCAAAAATTTGATATAGCTATTTTGAATAAATCCAAAATTTGAAATGGAATAATCAAGTTCTGACGCGGTGGCGCTGGAATAGTCAAGTTTTGTTACAATACTACAGCAATAATTACGTTTTTTACTAACTAAAAAGTTAAGCGATAAAACATAATTTTGTTATAATTTCTACTGAAACAATAAAATACCTCCTGGATTAATTATATTTTGTTCCAAAAATTTATGTTTCAAGTTGGTAAATGTCATTTCGTAATGGAATAATCAAGAATAATCAACTTTTTACGAAATCATGCGTGTTAATCATTCTTTTTCTTAGTTTTGACCAATTTTTGTTTTTGCAGCGTGTAAAATTCAATGTTACCAACCGAAAAAAACATGGAAAAGTCAACATTTGAAAAGTATAGAGTACATTAAACGAGGAGGCTCATTAATTAATGTATAACTGACGTCATTTTAATTTTTCATAACAATTTACTATACAGCATTATTTTATTTTTTTAGTGATTTACTTTTCATGAGGTAGGTTCTTTAGCAGCGATTCCACCTCTCTAAAACTAGTAAGTAATTCAAATTACATTGCTGCATTTGGATCACACCTAAATTACTACTGCAACAGCAATGACCGTTAGGTAGTATTGGTATCCGATATTTCTTCTTTTTCTTCTAATTTGCCTCTCCTCTTCTTCCGATATTTAGGATAGTGTAACGGATGTCCTACTTCATCCCTATAACTTCTTCAGGACATTTTTGAATTTTAATTTTATTTTTTTATATTTATGATAATTAATTTATTTAGAGGTTATTATTTGATTAACAAGGTTTGTGGCAGCCAGCCAACAAACTTTATTTTGCTCTTCCAATTTTGACATTTCGAGAAAACAGCGATTTCATTGAGAATTCGAAATATTATATCCAATAATAAATATTTACCTTTATGTACATATTTTATCTGAAACTGATTTGTTGTTGAATTTATGATATTTATGAAACCACGTGTAAGGTAGGCAGTTTGCGCGCGATTTGAATGTAGTTCACATTATGTGGCTACTATCGCGACGAATGCACTAAGGTCGCGCGCGGGCAGGAGGCTTGAGCCCTCCAGTCACAGCCAGACTATGTAAGTTGGTAAGAGCAACATGATAGACAATTCTGATGCAAGAAAGAAAACTAACTGAATTACTCACTGTTGTCACTAAAATATCCACGAAATCATATTAAACTTCAATAATGTTTTCCTTTAATTAAAAGTTTAATAATTATTGTGTATTCAACTATTTATGTATTGTACACGATAAACAGTAAAAAATACACAAAAAACAATAAAAAAGTACACAAGGCGACATGACAGGTCTTCTATGATAAAGAAGTATTTATTTATAAATATTTTCCTGCATACCCTTGAATATCTTTCCATCAAACCCATCATGCATCTTATTTAACTAAATAGGCGGCCTTATCAAACTAATTTATTATTATCTCGCAAATGAGATCTAGTTGCGAGATAATAATGCATTAAACATAACGCACCTTATTAATTGTCTTGCCTTGCTACGACAGTGCTACGCTGCTTGCTACGCCGTAGACCGAAGGTCAATGCACTGGATACTATTCAGCCTGGTAGTACGAATATTGTATGCTAATTGGCCAAAACCTTATATTAGGATAAAATCAGATCATCAAAATCATAAATATGATGAAAGTAACGTTAATTACTTTCTATTCTATAGAAATATTGCTACGAAATTGGTTACTTGATTAAGGACTTACCTATAATCATTAATGAAGGAGAGTTTTATGAAAATGTACCTATAATGTACATTTAATAATCTTGTCATGCTTCACCTAGATCTTACCAAGGTCGAACGATGTTACTATGACAGTACCTTCGACAGGTATAGTGTTACTTTGAATTGTTACAAATCACATTCGAGCTTCGGTTAAAATATTTCAAAATTGACTTTTAAATACTGACCTTACGCTGACTTTGAACTCTATTATTACTAACTAGGTGCCGAATTATATTTATATGAAAAACGTGATCTCTTATCACCACACACATCAAGCATTCCTCGAATAACCTGGGCGCAATGTACGAACTCACATGCTAGTGAGCTTATTTCAATGCCTCACGCTTGACCTTTATAAGGTCTTAGAATTAACTAATATTTTGATGAGCTTATTTTTTACACTCACCCTTAAAGCAGCTGCCTGAAGATCTACAACCTGACATCAGCACTTCTCACATGACACAACAAAGGCTTTGTTTTGTTCTCTCACATATGGCCAATTTAAAATCCTTTGGCTGGGTGGACTAGTTTTATAATAAAGTTGTTTTCCAGCGATGTTGTAGTGTGGTGTTGTTGTGAGGTCGTGGTGTCGGCTGTCAGTGTCGGTCGGCAGCGCGCGGGCGGTGCGGGGGACGCGCGTGACGCGGGCGGAGCGGCGGCGGCGACTGCCGGGCGGCGCGCGCCCGCCCCGCCGCCGGTCGATATACGCGGCAGAATAAACACGCCGTACTATCGCTACACAAGCGTTGCATCTACCTTAGCTTGGTCTTTCGGTTCATCTGACCTCGAGTTTCTGAAATTCAACCTTATTGCCCACGGCATAGAGTTTCAAATTTGTAATTAGAATCTCTAAATTCAGTTCAGATAAAAGTTTGCTCAGGTCGCACCGTTGAATGTTGAGCTGCAAGAGGTAAAACATAGAGTTGGTTTTTGATACGATTAAGAGTGCTGAAGCGTGGCGCGTAGTACGTTAGAGGCTGCAGGGTGCGAGAAGCTAGGTGAAGGCGCGAGATCGGTGTTGCCAGGCTCTTGAGTGTTGCCATGGATGTATCTCTAACTTATCGGTTTCCCCCCAGGCTTTTTGTGAAATATTATTTTTTTACTAATAAACACTTTTCTTCCTCCCTCGTCATCTTTTAGTCGCTTCTATTTTTGTGTCATTATTTGTTTAAAGTATTAACGACATGACAGGTCTTCTATGATAAAGAAATATTTATTTAGAAATATTTTCCTGCATACCCTTGAATATCTTTCCAGCAAACCCATTATGCATCTTATTTAATAGGCGGCCTTATCAAACTAAATTATTATTATCATTTTTACAAAAATAATATAAACAATACGTTGCTATACCAAACAACGATTATTTTTTCTATACTTAGCTGTTTAAAAATTATGTGTAGGTAATGTACGTAATTTCGTGCGTTCATGTTAGTCAAACTCTAGAAAAGCTCGTGCTTACGTTGTAAACTTGTGAGACCACACTTCGAATGCGCACTCTGCCTATCTCGCGAAATCACACTAATATTATAAATGTGAAAATATATTTAGATGTTTGGATGTTTAGATGATAGTTTGTACCCTGGATTAACACATAAGATACTTTATACCGAGAAAAATCGTATTCCCACGGGAAAATCGTACATAACGCGAGCGTAGCCACGGATGGACCGCCTAGTGGAATAATATAATTGAAATTGGAAGCTTTCAATGAATAATGTCAATATATTTATGCAACGGATCAATTTAACACTTGTAACATAAATCAGCCGGAAGCCACTCCTAAATTCATCTTCTTAGAAGACAATCACCTTGAGATATGAGATGGACGTGGTCCATATAACCGCTTTTTACTGCGCCCCAGGGCAGTAGTGCCGTCATGCATAACCTTCACTTATCTTCGCGTTCCAGTCAGAACTATTTCCATAATATCACCATCTGTAGTCAGAAAGGACCATCATGCAGTTTTGTCATCGAACTAGGTAACTAGTTTTATCTTTATGTAGTAACCGAACGAGATTTCAGATGAAATTTATTTGAATCATTCGCAATATGTGATATATTCAACTATATTATAAATCGTAACAGCAAATGAGGTTCGCTCCACGCTCGCTATTCGTTCCATAGATGAAAATTCTTTTCATTCCACGGTTATTACTAAAGTTCCTCCAAGTTTTATATTTTTAGAAAACGAAAATGAAGTTTTATGTTTGTGCATGGCACATCAAAGAATATTACATTCTTAAGACCCTTGAAAAAGCATCCATGCAAAATAAAGTTGGATGACAAATTTGCAAGTGATCCCTGTGGTCTACAAATAGTTGTATTATGAAAATCGTTCACGAACCGATAGTCGAAGGTTGTATGCAAATTAAATACCACTTTTGAACGCAGGATTAATACTGAATTAGAAATTGTTGCGTGCCTACTTTTTATATCTCAGTAATTTAAAAAAAGAAAAGAAACAGTAATACAGTAATTTCTTTATTTTGGTTTTGTAAATTATGTAGATAGGTGGGTAATTATGTATTAGATAGAACTTTAATATAGAAGTTGGTACTTTTTATTCTTATATTACAATGGTGTCGATTCGGCATACGCCCAACTAAACTAGTTGGTCGTGAAGTCAAAGACAAAAACAAAACCGATGATCTTCGGTCCCTTTGCAATTAAAAATGATAGAAAGTGACAGGAATCATTTTAGTTTAGTTTAGTTGGGCTATGCCGAATCAACACCAATGTCCGTCAAGTGTAGGACGATAAATCTAAAACCACAATTATCTGTATGCAACTTGTTAGTAGGTACTTACCTCTAGGCACTAAAGTTCTAGATCCTGTCGAGTACTAGACTCCTCTTTTGAGTCCTGGAGGACTATAATAATTATTAGCTGTTATTAAGAGAGTGTAACTCCTGAAAATTTAAACGTTAGCATTAATTTCAACCTCTGTTTATCATTTGTTGCTTAACGATTGTACCATACAGTATATTACTAGAATTGCCATATAAATCTTCACTCCTAACTACGTATTTCATAGACTACATTTCCCCATAGGACGTGGGAAAAAACCTTCGGAAAAAATAACAGTAGAACATACGATTGCGCTTCTACGGGAATGGAGAAAAACTTCAGAAAAGTAAATCGTATTGCCCTCTCTTTCTACCAAAGGGGTATTCCATTACCAGCTGAGGCCAGTAATGTTTAGCCCCTGGCTACGTTAACGGAAACGTTGACTCAATTTTTATTACCGATGTTAGCACTCCCGGTTAAAAGAAGACGAAGCTTTTAGCCAATCCTTCTGACAGGATAACGGTGTTATCCGGAATATGTGGCCATATTTTCGGAACAAAATATTTGGGTATTAGTTTTGTTACGTAGACTCTAATCTTAATTTTATGAGCGGTGTTTATCCCTCAATTAAATAGCTAAAGGGTATGTTTTGGATTTAAAAATAAAAATATAATTAATATCTGTGCGGACATCTCACACACGGCATTTGATCACACACTAGGTAGAGCCTGTACATATCAGGTATTTTAAATCTGGTTTCGCGGCTGGTTTGGTGTGTTGTTTTGATGGTGGTGGTTACATACATCATCATCATCAATGGCCCGTTACAGTCCACTGCTGGACTATACATACATACTTACTTATAATAGATAAAAAACATCCGGATACAAGTGTAATCCTTCGGGCCGGGAAGGATTCGAACGCGCGACCCTGTGCTTTCTTAGCAGACGCACTACCAACTAGGCTACGGTGCTTTATTATAACTTGAACAAAATCCCTGTATTTTGAAGGTTAATGGTTCTTCCTGAGCGTAGCCTCCACTAAGCGACGGTATGCGAAAAGCGTTAGCCGATTACTATAAAAGGTGCTGTTTGCTTTACGCCGCGGCTTTTTGCAGAACAAACAAACAGTTGGTGTTGCTTTTTCAAGCCGAATCGATACAAATACTGGTATCAAATCACGCCAAGCTAAGGGGATTAACCGGCGTGAATAAATTACGCTTAAGAGCGGCCTTAATTCGCTAACAAATAATCCAGTATTAACTATAAATTCCTTCGAATCTATATGAATTAGGGCTGCTATTTATGTATCCGGAATAACAAAAAATAACAAACATCTATAACCAAATATACTTTTATTGCTTTTCAAAATATTCCCCGTGATGATCGATGCATTTTTTCATACGTTGAAACCAACTTTCGTAGCATTTTTTCCATTCTGTATCGGGTATCTCCAAAACGTGCATTTTGAAAGCATCAACGGCTTCTTCCCGGGTCGAAAATCGGTGTCCACTTAATTTGTTCTTCACGCTTGGGAATAAATAAAAGTCGTTGGGTGCCAAGTCGGGACTGTACGGCGGATGACCCGTCAATTCGATCATTTGACTATTTAAATACTCCGTTGTTGCGGCCGAGGTGTGATAGCTGGCGTTATCGTGGTGAAGGATTATTCTTCGTTGCCGATTGTTCTTGCGTATTTCTCCAAAGACTTCTGGCAAGCAAATGGTGGTGTACCATTCAAAATTAACCGTTTTACGATTCTCTAGTGGTACTGTAGCCGCATGTCCATTAATACCAAAAAAGCAGGCAACCATTTCAAAGTACTTTTTGCACGAACAACTTTAGTTGGGTTTGGCTCATTTTGGAACACCCAAACCGTTGACTGCTGTTTAGTTTCGGGATCATACGCATATATCCAAGATTCGTCTCCTGTGTAGATATTATGAACAGCTTTTGATGTACCACATTTGTATTTTTCTATCATTTTTTTGCACCAATCAACACGAGCCTGTTTTTGTTCAACTGTTAAGTTGTGCGGGATCCAACGAGAACAAATTTTTTTTACAGCCAAATGTTCGTGTAATATTTTATAAATACTCGTCATACTAATGCCCAGAAATGCTATCTCGCGATATGTAACATGACGGTCTTGCATTATTAGTTCGCGCACAGCATCAATATTTTGTGGTACAACAGCCTATTTAGGGCGACCTTCTTTAAAATCGTCCGCAAGCATACGACGACCACGATTAAACTTACTGAACCAGTGATACACAGTGGTTTTCGATGGGGCTTCCTCCCCAAAAGTCGACAAAAGTTGATCCATGCACTGTTTTTGATCCACGCCGAAAGTCGTAATAAATCATAGCACGAAAATTTTCACGAGTCAAATCCATGGTGATGATAGACAATGAATTTTAAAAATGGCGCCACAATGTAAAAACAATTGACAGATGAATGAAACAAACTTTATTTTACAGCCAAAGAGTTCTATTTTTAAATGTTATAACTTATTTTTAAATATTGTTTATGTAAGTGGCCAGTTCCGGATACATAAATAGCAGCCCTTGTATATATTAACGGGAACTAATTTTATGCTTCGTTAACAAACTAACTGGTTTTATGTGGAATTAATATATTAGTTATTACGGGAGAGATGAGAATCAGTGGGGTGCGGTTGGCTAGCCTTCCGTCTGGGCGTTGCGGGTTCAAGACCCACCACAACACGACGAATTTCTAATTTATAGATATATTACGTTTATTCGACGCTCTTACGCTGAAGGAAAATAAATCTATTGTTACGAGAGAGCAGGGCTCAGGGATTGAAAAATTTGTTCACGAGAAATAGGTCCTTTACCTATTACTCACGTATAGTACACAAGCAACGTCACAAATTGCACTTGTTCGCGCACGGGTAGCACTAAATCGAAATTAACACTCTCACTGCACTTTGTTCACTAGCACTTTAACTTTTTTTACTTCGGCTCTTGTTACTGCGCTGAACTCACACTGAACTCCCCGTCTAGGCGTTCGCGGCCCTTATATACCCCTATGACAGTTCGAGAATGTTCCTATTTAGATCTTCTTTCCGTTATTCAATCTTTCTCGAACAGAATTTCTAGAGTCCTCTATCCAATTTTGACAGTCAGCTGTTTCGAGTAGCGAATACTTTTTATAGGGAAATGACAGCTGACTCGATTTTTCTGGTCGGTTGACAAAGATCACTGATGTCTGGCGTTTACTGGAAAGTTCTCTGGTATACAGTCTACCACACCAAGCCATAACACTATTTTTCTTGTATTCGTAATCGTACTTTCGCGTATTTTTCATCATAATAATTAATTTAGAGTGAGTTAACCTACTGTCCTTGATTGTCAGTGTCGGTCGACCTAAAACAGGTACTAAATAAGTTGCGTGTCTGCGTGACATCTTGCGTTAACTTCATAACGTTATGAAATAGAGATAACGTTGACAAGTGACTATAGCATCCACAACTACCCTAATAAGAATAAACTAAGTCAAGGCTACGGAAACTAATATAATAACTTAGCTGGCGACACGCGCTTATAATTCTAAAAACCATTAAAAACCATTTACACATGAAGGCACATGACGACTTCAACAGCAACTTTACAGCTCGTTTTCAGGTATTTTTTCAGTATTTAATTGTCATGAGTAATTAGTACGTTATGATAGTTATGTTTAGCAGTAGTAGTTTTTATAAGTACTATTTAAAGTATTTAAAAGCGTGTTTAGTTTTAGTGCTAGCTTTTCATGCAAAAATGGAAGCACGATTTTTGTTTTTCGTGAAGTGAATTTATCCATTTTTTTTGGATTTGTGATGGAGTTGTTCATCGTTGACGACTTGCTAAACATGTAGTGTGCTAATACACAGTTACTATTTTTTATCAGCTCTTTTGTAGGTTTATCTAGTCAACTGTCCCAGAGTATGGAGTCTTGAGTCCTAAGATACATGTGTCAATCTAATTAGGACGTAATAGATCTATCCATTTTATTGCTAATGGCTTGTTTGTTGTGGCAAAGATACATCTTTTAAGGCCTAAAATTATTATCATTACCCAAACGAGGTAACAAATTCAGACCACTACTTAAAGTAGGATTTTTAATTGAACGGAGTAATTTGACATTAGACAGAAAAATAATGTTGCCAGCTCCATAATCTTAGTGATGTTTTCAGTTCAATTCTAACTCAAGTGAGTTGAATCATTCACACTATTAAATATAAAAAAATGCTTGTTACCCCAGCCTATAAACATAGACTTCGTCTACATATCATGCAGTTCGCAATAGTTGGAATCCATCAGAATTGGTGAGCTGGTTTTAGTATTACTGGTAACAACAGTCAGGCTTTTTATGTAGGTAGGTAATAAAAGTAATTAGTGTTTTTTTTTATATTTCTAAGAGATAACTTGCAGCTGCGACACAAACGAATGACTCATCCATACAACTAATTTCCTATTGGATGACGGGAGAAGCGTCTATTTTTTTATTATTATTACTTTCCTATTGTTCGTCATTCGGCTTCTTACCTCCGGTCTGAGTGTTCGAATGTTTCTCTTGCCTTTGCATTTCATCGTTGAACTTTTCGTTAATTTTTTCGTTAAGTTTTTCGTTAAGTTTTTTGTTAAGTTTTTGGTGAAGTTTTGTTTTGTTTTTGTTATTTCGTTGTTGTTTATAAAACTGTTATGGATCCTGGCCCAGGGACCTCAAGTAATGACAATTTCATGTCTCCGAGAAAAAAGAGACCAAAGCGTGCTTTAAGTATGACTGAAAAAGTCATGGTGCGCAATGCTTATAAGTACGTAGTCCAAGAGCAATCTTCTCTGTTGGAATCTCCAAATATTCAAAACTGTGCTATTAAAACTGCTGAAATACTGGGAATCACTGCAAGCACTGTATTCAAGGTTCTTAAAGAATATAAAGAAAACAAAGAATTTAAAGCACCTGAAAAATCTGGACCGAAGAAAACATTCAAAGATAAATTGGACGATTTTACGTTTTCTGCAATAAGAAAAAAGGTGCACGAGTTTTATTCTAAAAATGAAGCTCCTACCATTAAAAAGGTGAGAAATTAGTTACTTTTAACACACTAGAAGCTAAAAGACGTCCACTGCCATGGAATGGGTCAGAAGAATTATTTTGTATTTATTATAGTAACTGTCTCTTTTAATACATGTTATATTTTATTAGTGGTACTATTTTCTTTTTTAGGTTCTGAAAAGCGTCAATGATGACGAATGTCTACCAAACTTTTCCTGGAGTGTAATGAGAAAAATACTGAAATATCTAAATTTTAAATTTGTTACTAAATCGAGAAGAAGTGTTCTTATTGACAGAGAAGACATCGTGCTCTGGCGCCAAAAATACTTACATCAAATAAAAGAATACAGAAGACAGGGAAAATACGTTTATTACCAAGATGAGACCTGGCTGAACGAAGGTACGAATACTAATCAATATGTCATGAAAGTAAATGCAAATGTCGTTGCTTATCTATGATATTAAATTACTATTCTTTCTTCCTCAGGGCATATTACGAAAAAGGGCTGGGTTGACACTACCATTACTTCATCACGGCAAGCATTTATAGAAGGTTTGACCACAGGCCTGAAATCTCCGTCAGGAAAAGGCAAAAGACTTATAATTAGCGAATTGGCTACGCAATGAATATCAAATTGTTACTTGTTACTAGTAAATTGTTGCTTCGTGAAACGTGGCCCAGATGAGTGATTGAATCATATCTTTTTAGCACAACACTATATTTTTTTCTCAAAAAAGCGGCAACCCACTATAATGTCAGATTACTCCGTTCAATTAAAAATCCTACTTTAGATTACATCGCGTAATCATGGAACAAACGCCTACATCCGCACCCGCGCACGCAAATGAGCTAAAGAAAGCATTATGACAGACCACCTGCGCCTAAAATTAAACCCTTCGGTGCAACCCGCTGAATATAATATCCTTACTCTGAACCTACTAACGGAAGCAATTTTAGTATAATTATTACCTGCTTATGTTGGTAAATTACTATATAACGTAGACACCAATGAAATGTAAATTGAGAACTTTCTAATTATTTTATCTATTTTCTTACAGAGTAATCACAATTTAGAGCCGTCGACTCGATAAAAGAAGACTTTTATATTGATGAAATAATGGTAAATACCTTAATTTTTGGTTATAAATAGGGGAAATAATAGCTGGCAATTAGAGTCTTTACTCTTAAAATTCAAGGTGGATTTCACTAAACGAAATATTCCTTTTTTTAAATAACTAAAATTGATAAATCACTTCCTGCGATAGTTGTCTTACTGCCTTTTCTCCTTCATCATGCGTCGTAGTTTGAAGCACACTTAGTTTTTATTTTATATAATTTTATTTAGAGCATACTTTTATATATTTAAGCGTAGTACTTAACATTACTTATGTACTTGAGGATTTATTTATTACGTACATTTATTATTATGAAATTGGTCAGGAGTTCATCATCATCATCATCATTGCATAAAAAGCGTAGGTACTTAACCTTAACATTTGACTACTACTTCAAATATAAGTTTGATGTCAATAATTTTCACGCGCTCATGATAAATGGATGGGTTCTATGAAATTCATAATAATAATAATAGAATAAGTATGAATGCAGCAACTTCGCTGTTACTCCATCGATCGCTTCTATTCGTGTAAAGCCAGGGTGCTATCTCTAAATAGATCACCTTCAGCACAAAATAAAAAAGGTTACAGAAGGACCACTCTCGCCTTCTTCAAAAATAATTACGTCATCTTGCCAGACTCACTAGGGTTGGTTGCTACCACAAAATAAATAAGTTTCGTTTCCAGAAAGTCCACTCCCGCCGTTCTCGAAAATAACTACCTAAACTTGGTTGACTCCCTAGGGTTGCTACTGTACTAATTCTGAAATAGAGCAGTTTAGGTGCTTTACATTTACACCAATACATCAATTCATTTACACATTCATCTTATCGTACGTGCATTCCTAAATGGGTAGACAGAGCATCATTTATCTAAAAGCATGAGTATATAGGTAGGTATACAAAACATCTCGACGTCTCACACGACGACGACGGCAACTATGCTTGCCGCCATTTTACCTGCATTGTGCTATTGTGTTATATTTAGAAACGAAAGAATAACCTATTTTTAACACGTTTTTTGTAGGTATACTATTGCGTCTGGCTGCTTTAGCTGCCAAGGACGGTCGAGTCGATAAGTAGTTAGAAAAAACGAAAACAAGTATAATGTGATGATAATAAATTATTCGTAATAAAAAATATGCCAGTTTTTACAAATTAGTGACGAAAAAATATTTTCTTCGATTTCTACATTGCTTAGAAGCACGATTATTGTATTTTAATGTGTAAAAAAGCCGCATTCTCAGATATAATTTTTTTAGATAATCGATGGGGAAACATGTGCACGGCATTGGAAAAGATAAATTTTGAACGTTCGTTTCGTTTACAAACACGTACCTAGTTAATACTCGCGAGCAACGACCCGAATGCACGTGGTCCGAGATGGTCCGACCACGGCCTGTAAACGCGAATGATCAATGTGTGCGTAAGAATATGGCGCTTAGTTCCGAGTGTGCCATCTGACTCGGCGCGCGCCGCGGCTTTACGTAACTTGTGCCTTCAGTATCGTATCACAGTGATATAGAATTATTAAGTACCTATTCTAAAGTTGAAAGTTGAAGTTGTATAATTTTTCAGTCAATAACCCATTTATAGGTATTCTAAAACTGTTTCTGAATAAAATTATAATTTGTACCACGTCTAAATTATTTTATTAGCCAGTTTATTTTACAACAAAAATATTAAACATTGAACGGCCAACGATCAGAAATTGCAATCCAGTAAGTAATTAAACAAACAATGGATTAAAATTTATTTTCCATCGATGAAACGTAAACCGTTCATTATTCAGGAACGGTTTCATCAAATAATGTGACGTCAGACAAAACACAAACAAGTGATCATCGGAGCTGTTAATTAACCAACCAGACCATTTGTTGTGGCCATATTTAATGGAAACAGTCCAGAATAAAGGGAATAGCACAGTTTCGAATTCAGTAATAAAATTAATTTGCTTTTGTATTTGATAGCAACGTGCGTCGATAGTTTTGAATGAAAAGCATCTGTTCGGGTATACTTATGTTATGTAGGAATAGCTTTAATATTATTTTGTGAACACGCGATGCGAATCTAACTATTCTTTTGTTGTGATATTTTTGTAATACATTTTTATTTCGCTTTGAAACCGTTAACAAGGTTAGACAAAAAATACACAATAAAATGACAATGTCGTGTACGTAACAACTGTCATTTGAATGAAGTTGCTGGTTGCTGAAACAAATTACAGGCACTTTTTGTAGAGAGTAGTATGTGACGTAAAATTACATTTGTTATACTACTAAACTGGCTGAGGTGGTAGTAAAAATTTCCTTCACCAGTAGTAAGACTTGGTAGTAACAGGGGATATACGCGGATAGAAGGGTTTTTACAGGGCAGATAAGTTTAAGTAATTGATAATTAATACAACTAAAATATCTGACGTATAATATACCTATATAAGAAGAAAAACTAATTGAAAAGTACTTATTGAAAAGAAAAAAATCCATTGTGTAATTAATTAATTTTTAATCTAAAAAGTTAATTCAGTTGTAACAAAAATAAAATCGATAAAACTTAGGGCAGATAAAAGAAGATTGTATAAAACAAATTGGCGTCGCCGATGGGAGAGGACGGCGCGAGGCGCGGGCGCGGGTCTGCTTAGCGGGATGGTTTTATTATGAAAATTTACCCGCGAGGTACCTCCCTCCCCCCGCCGCTGGAAAACCTACCGCAACAGTTGTCGGCTTTCACAGATAACATTCCAATATAAATTTAACGGAAACCCATTTCAGTAAATCGGCACCGAGCGTACAAAGTAAACGTGTCGTATTCATTAGGTACCATATTGACCGCTGGCATAAAAGAACCCCGCAGCAGGAAATCCAATAGAGTCGCCGGACTGCACGGTGGCAGAATCCACTAATTGCCGGCATCACAGCGTGTATTAGCGACGTACAGTCGGCGCCAATTATGGCCCAGCTGCCGGGATCGGGCCCCAGTGTGCAGTGCAATCAATCGGAACCGGGAAAGCATGAAAACGAGAACACATTCTGCTCGGCGCCATTACAACTCGTACAAGTTGAATTGTATTGAGTTCAGTTGTTAATATTTTTGTATGAAAAGAATAAATACATTCTACTCGTTTCAACAAATAATAGTAAACTAAAATTAAAACTTTTCATCAGTTCATCTGTATTTTCAATTCAATTCACATCTGAATAAAGAAAACTCGGGTCTATCTAGGTTATGGAAATTAGTATTCACAGAAACTTCATCATTTTACAAATGAATTGTCTATAAGAATCACTGAATTTAAAAATAAGAAATGTGTTTGTAGGGTAAGGAGATACAATTCACTTGGCATCTCTGCCTTGGCAACGCTACTGACCTCGATATTTCTTATTATTGTTGGAATATAAACAGCTACTGCACGTCCATACTAAACTTCACTCACCTACTTGGCACAACTTAAAAGTTCCCGCTGACCTGTTTTAATACTTGCCCGATGTCTTTTGAAACTGCAAAGAAAGAGACGGAAACTGGGGCAGACTACCAACTCTAAACTATCGAAATCACCTTATTTACTGCTCTCTTCTATACTGAAACTCTCACATGTTTTTGTTCTGATAACGACTCGAGATAATTATGAAGTATACTTATTTCAGTTATTTAAAAGGACTCTTTGTCCTCTTGAGATTTCTTTAATTTTATATAGCATTTCTTTGTAAACTATTCAATATATTTTATTATTTTTTTACACATTGCACTAATATTATATTCAATAATATGAGAAGTAAAATCGGTAAATTAAACTCATCTAAACAAGTCGGTAGTCAGCAAGCAGTCCATATGAATTAATAATAGGATTCGGAACTGAACACCGTATTGATTAGATCGTGGTAGCACAGAAAAGTCACTGAAATTTATTTTAATTTAATACTTTCCCGTACAAATCCCACAACACTACGCTACAAGATTTAAAAATACTACTACGCGATATATTTTCTTACTACTATTCTTATTTTTAATTTAGCTCTTATATCACTTATCTTGTAAATAAGTGATTATGATTCGAGTTATATTTTCCTTTTGCAATTGTTATTTTCAATTTTGATATCTTATCATTTCGTTATGCATAATATGGCGTTAAAAAGAGCAAAAAACAAATACGAAAGCGGACCGCTTAAAGCTTACGTCGTCGTAGGATACCAATTAAGGATCCATTTGGGTACCGAACAAGATGAACATAACACCATTAGATAGCTCTAGTAACCTAGTTCATTATACTTTGGTTTCCTGCCCTCAGCTTGGAGGATTTTTAGGCGGCCCAGTCTAAAAGTCGTCAAAAATTTGCAAATATGGTATATACTGGTAGCCTAGTGCAAGAAACCTTAAGTTATAATATAATTGAACTACTCCATGTAAGTATATAAACCCTTCGCTTCTGAAAAATACTACAAAACACACAATGTGTTTTATGTCAAACTAGCTGTCCGCCCGCGGCTACGCTCGCGTTGTGCAAGATATTTCCTATCCTTTCTTCCTTCATTGTATCGGTTGTAAGGTCAACAACCGACCTCACAAACCCTGGGAATAAGACTCTTTCCTGTAAAAAGTATCATATGTATCAATCCAGGGTAGAAACCATCCAAATCTGTAACGAAAGCGGATCAAACATCCAAACATAATATTTTCATATTATACTTTTTAAAACTTTCAACTTTTTTTTATATCCCGTTTATAATAAAAATAATACTTTCATATTTATAATACTTACTAGTGGCTCTAAGAGCTGTAGACATCGAGAGTTTATTTTTTTCGAAATTGCTGAAACACGATTTTTTACGTTTTCAATTTCCATTTTGAAAAAAAAAAAAAAAATTGAATCGTCAAAGAAATCGAACCTGTTCACAAAATTTAACGAGAATCAGTTGAAAACTGCGACCTCTAGAGATAATCAACCAGATATCCGCTGGACACGAAAACATTCTTGCCCGAGCTGACAAGAAGACGCTTCGCGCTCCTCTCAGTCAGTGTGATAAAAGTTGTCTATCAACCACACCAAGACCTTCTTATGCTTCAATCAAACGCTGAAATAAAAGAGTTTTTTATTTATTCATTTTACAATCAAACTTGCAGTAATTAGACGTTCTCAGTTTCGTTTACAAAGTGCAATTCATACACCTGTGAGCAGTATGAAGCTGGAGATAAAATCCTAGTGATATTAGTTTAAGCATGAGAAACTCACTGCGTCTGCTCTGCGGAGTTCCGTGCATAAATCAACGCCTTGCATTTGGCGCGGACTAACTTCGCTCATTCGGTTTTCGGGCGATCCATTGCCAGATTGCTTTATAAGATAGAGCTAAGGTGTATTTTTACGGAGTATTAGTATTACTTTTAATATATAGGTATATATATATTTAAAAGACGACCTCTGTGGTCTGGAAATCGATGCGTAGGTTCCGGGTAGAATCTCGGTGGCGACACTCTCAAAATCATTTTGTGAGACTCTCTCTAATTTGGTTAGGACATTGCAGCCTGAATCACCTGATTGATTGAAAAGTAAGATAATTTCGTGCTTTGGAAGGCACGTGAGCTGTTGGTCCCGGGGCGTGGTCCCGGCTAATTATCTACGATAGACGTTGCCCTGACGACGCCCTGAATAAATCGCGGATTTAAATTTGAAATGTCATAAGAACAGTAACATTTTGTCGTATGTGCACTAAATACACTGTTCGATTCAGAGTTTTAAGCTGCATCTTTCATTATAATAATATGATGATTGATAATAAATTCTGACGATTACAGTGAGAGAAAAACGGCTAGCTGTCGGTGTAAAACCACAAATTTATTTTAGCACGTATAAGTTTACAAGTTGTACTATGTGGTTTATCTTTATCGTTGGAGTCCCCGGGCCCCCGTTAGTTGCAGTGCCGCGGCGAGACTCATTTTCTCGCACACTTTATTATACGATACCGTCACCATTCGTGTCGGCTTTAAGTTGCAGAACTGATTTTGTCAATTACTTGAGATAAACCTAAGTAAAGGAAGGCTTTATGGAAATTCAGCTACAGCTTTAATTTAATATGAAATGATTTTAATAACTATACAATAAATCCACTATATATCACACACATTATATATCTATACAAATGAATGTAAAGAAATAAAAATGAGAAAAGGAATGAACTGACTTAAATTCATTGAAATAGGTCAAGTTAAGAACTCTATAGCACAATAAAAAAGTACTGCGGAATAGAACAACAGTAAATTTATTCAGCACATAATTCATTCGTGAGCTAAAGAAAAAGTCTGACGCTCTTTGTTTGCAACAAAGTGTTTCATTTTTCTGCCAAGCACCAAGTAAATTCCGCAAAAAGTGGCCATCGCTTTCAATTCTTCTTGGTAACAAAAGTCGAAAAGAATGCAGTGTTTCACCGCTTGGGTTTCAAATGGTAGGCATGAAATTTGTAGCTACGCCACAGCAAACGATAGCTACGTCGTAGCAAATTGTAGCTACGGCTCGTCGCGTCGAAAAAAAAAAACAAACCAATCATGTTAAAAATCTTTAGATTATTTTATACTTCTTACCTAAGCACCCTACTCTATCTACAAATATGGATCAATTCACTGCCAAATTTATCAATCTGCACGTGAGACATTGTATCTGTATTTGCATGAACTCTGTTAGTCGAACACTATAATACTCGTAGGATAACTTTTATTCGAGTTCTAAATAACTTGGAAATAGCCATCGATATGCGATACTAAATTTTAACCACTCGAGAACATGATTCTGTTGTTTATAAGTTAATTGGAAAGTAAAATTACAATCTCATGTTTCAGTTTAAAAGTAAATTTCTAAATTCGGATGTGCACAAATGAGTGGTTTTGACTCAATTTCTACAAAAGTACATAATGTGTGCAAGCACTTAAAACTGAAATAATAAAAAAATATTCCCAGCATACATTTTCAATTAATAATTCTGTTTTGGAACAGTAACAAGTATAAGGTCACAGAAGCCAAGGCTAGTGAGCACAGTGCTATGCTAACTGAAATGAGCGCGATTTACGATACTGGCCGAACGAACTTGCACGCCAGTTCTGCATGCGGCAACCTGACTTACAAAGTGGCTTACATTATATGACTTAGTGCTGTATAGTTATTAAAAAGTGTACCAGTGCAGCAGTTGCTGTACGTTTAACTTTTTTTATGGTATGGATTAAAACATGGATATTACTGCTTAAGAGTAAAAAAAATATGAAGTAAGTGAAGGAATTTAAGTAAAAAAACTTGTGTGATGATAGATAATTCGTGTTTTTATTAGAAAACCTACATATTTTTAAAATTAACCTGCAGCGATTATAAAGCAAAAGGAGTTTCCCCTTTGTTAAAATTGATATATGAAAATATACAAGACCAAGAAAATGTGAAAGTAATTTGCGAGCAGAAAACACGAGAAAAGAGCTATTTAACAATTCCGGCTCCCCATGGCGCCGGGTTTATCACGTGCAAACACTCTGCTTCATGCAGAAAGAGCATTTTCATTAGAACGTACACCGGATTTAATTACGTCGCTACACAATAATGCTTTGAAGCGGGGACCTCATTCATCTTTCAGCAATTTTAGTATGTTTTCATCTTTATTTTTTCAACATGACGGTATTGTCGTGAGTTGCTTTGTTGGAGATCAAAACAAAGAGAAAAGAAGTTCAAAGTTACGTAAGTCTGAAGTGAAATCGCATGCATATTTAAAACGTTACATCGGTAAAGGAAAGCATTTTCATGCTATCAAGCGGTACTTGCACCGCACCTTGCAAGGGTCGGTGACGCCAAAATTGGTGCCGGGCAAAATTGGTAAAGGGGCGCCGCGCCGCGCCGGTGGTGAAGCGCCGCCGCTTCAATATAACTTTAATATGAGCGCATTGCGCCTCTGTGCATATTGGCTACTGGATAATAATGCACACAATACTAGCATAAAAATATAAGAGGCAAAGTGGAGGTAGCTATCACTATTTAATTTTATACTGTGGTGGAAGTAAGGTTGACCCTTCCTGACTCGTAGTCA
The DNA here is from genome assembly GCA_951230895.1 of Carpatolechia fugitivella. NCBI lineage: Eukaryota > Metazoa > Arthropoda > Insecta > Lepidoptera > Gelechiidae > Carpatolechia > Carpatolechia fugitivella. The sequence continues at coordinate 10,929,755 of OX579650.1, forward strand.
CAACATTATCACAAACAGATTTTTAATTTCTGTACACGATTTTGTAGCTAGTGATGTAATAGCGCGTGTGATAAATAAATAATAATTTATGAATACTTGTCTTTGTAAACTAGACGAATGTTATTCAATGTTGTTTTAGGATTAATCATACCTGTCTTTGTAAATTCAATAAATTAATCATAGCTGTCTTTGTAAATTTAACTTAATGTAATTAATTAGTTTCATATCTAAATAATGTATTTACTCAAAATATGTACTTTAAAATATCATTATAAATACTACAATTACCTTGTAACGTTTTAAATTGTATACCATTTGATAAATTGTATAACTTCCATCTAGGTAATAAGCTTTTGATCATAATGTAAATCTTGCTCTGGATTGGTCCAATATGGCCCAATGTTATCACAATAGACATAGTAGGGGAAAAGGGTATTTAAAGCGATGTAATCGGGCTGACAGGGATCTTTTAAGTTCTGGAGGTCGGGCCGATAACACGTAAGTTAAGTACCTTTTACAGTTATATTATTTGCTATTGTTTTGTTAATTTCATTTTATGTGTAATGAGTAATAATAAGTAATGTAGATTTGAATTAATATTTCTGGATAGATTTAGGTATTTGCACAATTAAGTTCTTATATTATACTAAATAATGAATATTTTATTACCTATTATACTATAATATGTTATTTAAAATTATATTTAATGGTTATGATATGATTAACCCTGTAAAATTTTGTCAAAGCTGATTTTATATGTTTCTTTATTTTTTTCTAATTTTTGTTTGTTGATTTTCCTATACCCACAATTTTTAAATACATAGTTTTGCTGATTTATAGGAAGGTACTCATAAAGAACATTATTAGTATTAAATAAACATTTGATAATTTCTATTTTAAAAGAATACACAATTCTAACACGTGCATAGCATATTTGTAAGCAGTATTTTAAAATTATTCGAAGATTTGTAAGAAAAAACCCTTCTCAAATACCTTAAAATGTGTCAACTCTATCGAGGCAAATTATATATTCAAGACTGCGACCACAATCTCCGGGATGGGATATATCGAAGATCACAATTTAAGTTTGGTACCGATCATCAAAGTTATTCTATTCTAGAAAAGCGCCCATTGAAGAAACAACAATTTCTTTTTCATAAATATGTAGCTTTCTAGTAAATTCGTATTTATTTAGTTTTCACCATTACTTACATAAATATTGAGATTTTTGCAAAAGTATAGTCATCTAGACTACTAATTGGATTACTGCGAATCGAGGTTAAGTTTAGGAATTAATTAATGTTATATGTAAAAATCTATAAATTATGGTATGGTAATAAATAGCCGACAGGAGTTACTTCGTATAAAGACGTAATGTATTATTAAATAAATAATAATGATATGTCAATTGTCTGAGAAAGGAAAATTTTATGACGTAAGAAATTAAATACAAGCTAGGTAGTTGTCTACAAAGAAACGTAAGAATATCTTTGAACGTAACAGTGTCAGACCCACATTTGCCTACACTCCCAAGAGAGGGCCAATAACTTGTTTACCCGTGCGCTCGACCTGAATGACGTGACGTCATTCATTATCCTCTCCTTAATTCATCATCAGCAAAGCTCTGTCCTGGCGGCGGCGGCGGCGCGGCTCGACCGTGGTGTGCGGGAGAAGCAGTCTCTCGGGAGGATGAATCGATCTTAGCAAGTAAAATGAGCTTAAGTGGGCCTTTAAGAAGATATGAATCTTCTTTCTCTTATGACGTCAGCTGATTGTTCAGTTTTTTGATGGCGTAGCGATCCCCATTCTACGATACGACTACGCTTTATGCTACGGCTACGTTAATCGTAGTTGTGGAAGGATTGCTCTCTGTAAGCGCTGCTTTATACGGAGCGTTATAAACAGTCCAATACTTTTTGAAAATAAAGTTGTTCCGTTTCATAAGTTAGCACGCGAGAGATTTTTCCACAGAAAAATAAATATTCCGTTATTTAACTGTCACGTTTTATAAACCTTTTTCCATCAGAATCATCTTCGAATTAAGTTGTCAGTTGTTAAGATAATATCACGTTTGAGGCGATTTCGCTTGTATGAGGCAATCCGTTATCATGACTCATGACACTAATTCGAATCACAACACAACATAGTATACACGGTGCGGTTCATCCATTAGTGACACGACGATAAAGATAACGCACGATGTTTAATGAATAAACGACATAGCATTTAGCCTACTGTGGTTGTAAAAAGCCTGAAATATATATAAGTAGTATATTGCTAGCGGATGCTTACCTAGGCATCTTTAATTAGCAAAGAATAAAATTAGTCAACCCCGTAGCCAAGTTGGTAGTGTGCCTGCCTGCGAAGCACAGGGTCGCGGGTTCGATCCCGCCTAGGGCAAACATTCGTGTGATGAACAGTTGTGTTTGCCTTGTGTCTGGATGTTGTTTATCTATACTTAAGTATATGTATGTACCTTATATCAGTTGTCTAGTACCCATCACTGAGCATATATAATCACAGTGCAAGCTCTACTTACTTTAGGATCAGATGGCCGTTTATGAGATATCCCTACATATTTATTTATTATTTAAACGACAATTTGATACGATGAATATAAGAATGTCAAACTATACAAAGATGTTTTGAGCCTTTATAGTAACTTTCGCATGTTAAATTCAAGTTCGCATATAAACTACTTCAATTGATATGCATCTAAACGGAAGTTTATATAGTTTTGAGGAGATCATTAGTGGGAAATGCAAGTATGAGGCGGTGTATTTTCCTGTTTACAAAATGGAATGAGCGATTGGCACGAGCCGGGTAATTAAAACGCCAGCTCGAGAGTTCTAGGCGACACGTTATGCTACTGTTTTTCTTTCATTAGATATACGGAATGAGTGTACGCTGTTTCCCGACTTGTAGAGTTAGTGAAGTTAGAATCCACTATACTCAAATAGAGATACCCCTTTCAAATAATATTAGACAAGTCTTTGGCATTTTGTCTTGTAAAAATAACAATTGCGGAAGTAAAAAACCTATTGAGTGGAGGACGAAAAACGATAAGTAAAAAATTTCCAAGCTTTTACAAATAATTTTATCAGAAGGTTTGATTATGAAACAGTTATAAAAAAATAACTTCAATAGTTTCCCCCATCCAAAAAACAAGCAAAATTAGCGTTGTGGCAGTATTTAGTGACTTTCACTCTTTCCTTCTTTTTGTAAGATGTCAATACCTTCAAATATAAAGATTACTCTGAGCTGTAATATTGCTTCAAAAAAACTTTCAGTCTTTCAGTAAGTTTAAATCAGGCCCATTAGACCCATTAATATCATTGTTGCAAAGTCTACTGGAATCTAAATGGAATCGGGGCCGGCCTGGCAATTGCAGCTTTGATAGCAGCCTTGTAAGTGTTTATCGAAGTAAAGTAGTACCTACATAATATTTTCTGCTTTTTACAACAGGAGATCCCATTTCGCTACTTTGGTAAATATTATTACACCCGAAGTTGATCATGTTTTTAAAGAAGATTTTGACACAAAACACGTGTAACTAAATCACGATTATACCTATATCCAGCCTCTTTAGTCTTATTTCCAGAGTTAACTCAACTTTAATTACACTTTCTAATCTGCAGCAGAGAGGTTAGGATCTGGGCCCATAACCTGTGAGTCTGTCTAGAACTTAAACTTACAGACACCATTCTAATGAAACTATTTTTTATGTTTAGTTTACCGACAAAATATTTCTTAATCAGAAAAGTGAAATTACAGTATTTTGTTCGGATAAACAGTTGTACTTTGTAGGCTATTATTTAAATTGTGTCCGTAAATGCAATACCATCAACAATATCGTGGAAGTTTATTCCATCTCGGCAGCGTCTTGTCCGTTTAGCCGGCATGAATAATTCAGCAGGAATCCAGCGCGCGCGCCGCGCTGCGGAACCCGATATCGCGAGCAATGACCACGCTCGTAAAACTGCACCCCATTGTTATCGTTGTAATGAAACCGTATTAAAATGTAAATTATGTTTCAAATATATTATATTTTTTCTGTGATCATTCAAACCATGAAACCGATCCATAATAGTATATTTTACTTTTTTAAAGCAGACCACCAGATAGATAATGACTATCAAGGCTATCCAGAGAGGCAACCCTTATTGAATATTCTCATAAACAAATGAAAAATAAGAATAAAGCAAGTATTTTGTTTTTTAATTATGCAAGTAATATCCGGACATGGATCCAAGCGAGATTTTTGTATCATAATTACTATTTTACATACTTATTTGAATGAAAAAAATTCACTGGAGATCATCACAATAACAATGGTGAACAACATAAGTTTTGCAAAACTTCCTACGTATTGAATAGCACTCGACGTCGGGAGAGTGTGACTGGAGAGCCCTGTGGACGGGCCCTCGCCTCGCACTCGCACCCGGCCCTCCAAGACGTACTGAACCTCGACTCCTTACAGGTAAAAGTAGGTACTTAATACTTGGAACGGTAGTGTTATTATGATAGGAGGAAGAACTCAAATGAACTCTAATGATGCCCAATATCAAACGTTACGTCTTTACGTATTAGTTTCTTCTTTTTTCCTTGATTTTGTTAAGAAATTCATTATTTAGTATTTTAAATTATATTCTTATTTATGTTTCGGGTTTCCAATTATCTTAATCGTAATTTAATTGTATTTTTTTACCTGATAACGAAACCATGATAATTATTATAAATATTATATACTATATAGCACAACACGTTCAATAGCTAAAACAAAATAGAAAAACGCTTTTTTAAGGAATTTAAATTCTGCAAAGTTAAAAGAACTTGCTGCTAAATAGATAGATATCATCATTTATTTTATTGTTTTTTTTTTTTAAGAAATCGAGCTTCCATCGTTGTTGTCCTTATGCGTAGGTTAGCTGCGGTCCTAGAGGCTTGCCCGGTCGGGGCCTAAAAGGATTGTATGGTTCTGGCACTCTTGGTCGCATAGGACCAATAGAAAACTCCAGTGGCAAAATACTTCTTGGATAACGACTGTTTTCTATTGGAACCAAATCCGCGATTACTTTTGAAACTGAAGAATCGTCGAGGCTATAATCAGCACTTTGACAAGGTGTTTGATCTTTGTCAAAATCCTTGATGATTTGTTTTACTCCAGTTGCTTCAGGATTGGCTGAGGCACTTCTGTCAACAGCAAAAACTACTAGTATCACACCCACTAACACCGTTAGCTTCTCCATTGTAACACTTGGTTCAAGTAACAATAATGCTCAAAACAATAATGCTCACGTTGATGGAGTATATAATATATAGGATCGGTTGAGGAAAATACACACCTTTTTCCTAGTGTCAAGTTGAGATGTAAGGAAACTCAATAAAGTGTAAAACCGAGACTCGTCATCATTTGTCATAAAGTGACCACCTGCATGCAAGCACTAAAATATTAGTTTAATCGATACACAAAGTGCATTACTTCCTCTCCCTTAATCAGAACAATCCTTCAAATATGCGAAATAAAGGTACTTAGATGTATGAAGTACTTTAGGAAATCTCGTTACGATCTATGGTTACTTGTCTACGTGTTTAATGTGGTTTTATCAGAATCTTAAAATTGAGGAAATCAGTAGTTTCCCTTCTAATTTTCCTTAGAGGAATTGTGGGTTTATTTTATTTCCTTAGTCTGTCATATATATATTCTCACGCATGGACACCTTTTCTTATTCTTCAGTGAACAGTTTGTCGGAAGTGATCATAATGGTTAAAATATCGTTGTTAGTTTGTTATATAGTCGCAGCCATAATCGGTGGTTCAGCAGCAGCCACAAAGAAGTGGCAGCGCCCACTTATCCCAACATCTGCTGATCAAGATTTCCCAGGTGTACCAGACACATTTTACCGCAGACGGTACCAAAGAGAAGCTCATGGCACTAACTTGCCTGGATCCAGTGACGCACACCATGAAGACGCCAATTTCAATTTAGTCCACCGCAGAAGCAGAAGTATTCTTCCACCAGATCCACTGCAACCATCTTTTCCGGTACCTTTCAACCCGTTCAGGCCCGGCTTTAGTAAACCTCGAGGACCTTTCCCAACGTACTTAAGGAAAACGCGTGCAGCTCTAATGATTCCTGGGATTAAAAATGATTTCAAACTTAAATCAATCGCCGATAAAGAGATCCCTAATGTCAGTACTATACTTTCAGAGTCCCAGTTCCAAAAGAGATATCATTATTGACTTTCAAATTCTGGGTGAAACCCTTTTGAGTTGTTGTGTTACAAATAAAGATGACCAGACGTTACCTAAATATACATATTTATTTTAGTGTTATTATTTGAAAATAAATGAAATGTAAAAGCAAAAGCAGCTTTGTTAATTATCAATCTTTCAAATCGAAAATAATACATAGCTAATATAGTTTCCCATATTTATGAATATTAATTTATAATAAGGAACGGTACTATAGACGTGTAATTTTACTTGTGAACAGTAATTACCTTCGAAGATTTTTGGATTCCAGAGGATAAATTACCGGTAACGTACTCCCTTTGCGTCGGATAATTGGCAATTCAGAACGTTAAAGATACTTATTCAACAAGAAACGCGAATAAGCACCTATTTCAGAAGGTTTCTTTCTGAATAATAAATCGACGGAAACGTGACAAAGCGCTAGCAGGCATCCTAATTTACATTTTCATGCATAAGTAGAAGATCCTGTTTCCATTATGACTCGCCTAATTTTTCCATAACTACACGCCATTGTGAAAATTTGAATAACAGTCATTAGGAGTGTAAGTACTTTACGTAGCGCGAGCGATGTGGAGAGTGGTCTGCACTCCGGAAGCAGTAGTAGTAACGTGAATGGAGTCGTTCACTGCCAAAGGGGCGGCGGCGGGTAGAATTTTCCGCGTAGTTAGTGGTTTTCGCCTCAACAAAATACTTAGCGTACAAGAAAGCTGCGGCAACTGCTCGGCCTCACCCCGACTCCATTTAGATTCAACTCAAGCTTAACGAAGCTTCCGGCTTCCGCGTTATCTAACTGGATCTGATTTAAATTGCAAGTTCTATTCGCTCTTGATTTACCCATTCATATATTTTATTGACAATTATAAAACGAACCTTTCGGAAGGCTGTCGCTACCACGGAAAACAATTTTAGCTTGTCGGGAAAATCTACCTTTGTCAATCACACTAATATTATAAATGTGAAAATATATTTGGATGTTTCGATGTTTGGATGTTTGTTCCGCCTTCACGCTTAAAGTACTCAACGGATTTGGATGAAATTTTGAATGGAGGTAGTTTATAACCTTTAATAACACATTTTTACACATTTTATGAGAAAAAGTCTTATTCCCACGGGAAAATCTTACATAACGCGGATCGCTAATCATTGATAAGGAAAGGAACACATTTTTTTCTTTCATTTACATTCAACCTTTATCCTTCTTGTAATATCCGCAAATTATTAAAGTTAAACAAAACGCTTTGTAACCTAATGTAAAGCAGAAACATGTCGCTAGAAGAACTTTTGAGCTGGCATTTTAATTAGCCATGTCGTGTCGTGCCAACCGCTCATTCCATTATGTAAACAGGAGAATGCACCGCTTCGGTCTTGCGTTTGCCAGTAATGACGTGCTCAAAACCTTACTCATTCATCTCATTTTGGAGTTAAGGATTTAGTCACTACGAGTTTTAGGGTGTAAACTCAGATGATATTTAAAAATATCTTTAATTTCCCGAGCATCTGGACCTAATCGCTATTTCTACCAAAGTGGTAGAAAATATAGCGATTTGAAAAACTCGACAAGACACAAGCAAGGCTAACTCACCTACCTTTAAAATCTGAACACTCATAGCACGATCGAAAATCTCATTTACCAATTTTTCCATAAACATGCGTGCAAGCAAATTACATTAGGACTATAAGATGACTCCACGCGCATGTCTCTAGACTAGAGTTGCCTAAGTTCGTATATTTTTCTCGAAAAAATTACATAGGTAACTATAATGTACCATCCACACTTACAGATCAGTTAAAGAAATCCTCTTTTTTAGGGTTCCGTAATCAAACTATAAGGGTTCCTTCTTATAGTTTCGCCATGTCTGTCTGTCCGCGGCTTAGCTCAGAGACTCTCAGTACTAGAAGGCTGTAATTTGGCATGGATATACATATTAATCATGCCAATAAAGCTGTAAAAAATATGTTTTAGGGTTCTTCTGGTACACGTGAAGTGGGGAGTGGGAGGTATCGTTATATAGGTTTTTAAAAAATATTGGGGGTTTGCGAAAACTATATTTCAATTCTACTGTACGTTTGAGAATTAACTTATTTTAAAGCCCATTTTTGTTAGAGCCAAGTGTATCTCCCTCATATCAACGAAACAAAATCATGGTAGTTGTGTATGACGTATTTAAAAGGAAAAGTATCACAATAAAGTAGGCTTTACAGGTTCACGAGTAATAGACCAACTTATAAAATGTACTTGTATTATAATTAGAAATTCGGTACAAAATATATCACGTAAAAAATGACTTTGATGAACATTAAATGTCTAAAACAGGTACCTACCTAAGTAGTAATGGGCAACTACGGTGGCCTGACACGTACTTCGCCGTTTTTTTTTATAAATAAGAGGATCCTAGCAAGCCTAAGGATATTTTTTTATTTCAATCCAGCCATTCGAAAAGAATTTTTGTTTAATAAGGATAGATTTTTTAAAACAGATCACTGAAAAGTAACGGAGTTTGTAGAGCTGCCTTTGAAAAAAGCTGAAAGCAAGAGAAGAAAGAATTAGAGTAATGCAATGAATGCATTCAGTATAGCTATAATAATACCTGCAGGCAGTGAAGAAGCGCTTTTACAAAACCTTCCGCAACGAGTATGTTTTTCATTAGTTAAATAACTTGGAGCTTTGTCTCGGTTTCTCTAGTATCTTATAATATAAATGAGTTATAAGGAGTATAGATCGTTATGTTGCCTTTACTGCTGTCACAAGTTTTTTATTTCTTAGATTCACATGATGGATAGATACTTTTATTATTATTGTTTTATTGACTCTGCTTTCGTAAGTCGCACCGCCAGCGGAGGCTCCCCTTTTTATTTCCACGTGTAGAACGTTGATGTTTATATAAATCTATATCTAAAGATTATTAAATTATTAATCAATAATTTCTAATTATTTTTATAAATCATAAACCAATAATGTCTTGACAAATTCACACCTCTTTCCCTCGCCTCTTTCACGCTTACCGGCACGGACCACGTCCATCCACTTGTTACGATCCAAACATACTTCAATTTCTTCATGCATGCTCCTCAGTTTAGGGTATGATGAAATTCTAAGATAAGCCTAACCACCCCAAACAGAAAATTAGTTTTGAGATTTTACTTCCGATTTCTTAGATTAGCTTTACTTTTATCTCCACCAACTGACCTGGTTCCTGCACGAGTGCAAAAACGTGCTGAGAATGAATTATCCAACTTCACAAACGAAGTCAGTTTTTCTCTTCTATGATGGCATAACGGAGGCCGTTGACTATTACCGATTACGTAGGTTAAGCAATATCAAAGTATGGGCACAATGCGGTCATGGTATACCGCTAGTGGTAAAAGCATTTCCCGGGTACTATTATATTGGTCGTTAAGCCAAAGTTTATGAACATTTTAGGTTAGGTTAAGTAGAAGCACCATGCGAGAATTAGTGCCTTCCCGCCGTTCACGTTGACAGGCCATAACGTGGACAGCGGAAATAGACCGTCAGTCAAACTATCCACACCACCAGTCTGACAATGGCTCCAATTCAGAAAATCATGCTCCTATTCTAATGTTTTTTATACCTTGTTATGCAATTGACGCTTCCATACGGTTTAAATTCGATGTTTAAGAGATCTATAATTAAAAGATATTCATTTTCTATGCTTTTTTTATCTTCAAAGGCCGAGTGCTTAAGTTAGGTATAAGAGCGTAACTTCCAGAGTTCTCAGCATAATCGCCTGGGAACTTCGTCATGGAAATTGCATATTCTAATGTTGGTAAAATCTCTAACACACGCTACTTAGTCTTGTACTCGTGTAAAAGAAGACTCCGTTTTTTTTATTTACTTACAAATTCTGATAGAAAGAGTTTAAGATACGCGGTAGCAGGGTTTTATATTGGGTTGCATAACGCCTAGCAATAAAGACTGTTTTTTAAGCTGTATTTCGTTGTCCGAGCGATCGGACAAACCGGTCGGACCTAAGGGAATATTTTTTATTCTCATCGTAGCCATGCCCTTACTATTGGTATGAATGCAATCTTTACTTACCTACCTATTATTCTTAGATAAATTGTATCAAGAAGTTTCAAGTTTTACAGTTTTAGATTTAAGCGAGATGCAATAACAAAGACGAAGAATAATAAAAAGGTTGCACAAAGAAGGATTTGTGGGTGACTTAGCGAATGGAATACACAATTTTATTTTTTTATTTTTATTCATTCGTTTTTAATTTATAAAATCAGTAAAAAAGTTAAAATATTATAATTGTTAGTAACTATCTTAAATGGGAAGAGCGCAGTCTCCTATATACCACAGATTGCAATGCTTAAAAGGAGACCCAGTCATTTGATGTTTATGCCACCTTTTACGAAATAAAGATTTTTATTATTATTAATACCAACGAAATAAATTGCTTTACGAAAATACATTGCTTTACTTTCTCCAAAATACATTGTTCAAAGCGAGTTTGTACTTTTAATTAGTGATTTAACTTTGCAGACTGATCGGCATCGAGTTAACGCGTAAGCTTACGTTTTATTATTAATTAGTTAAATTAAAACAATTCTAAGAGTTTTTTACCATAGTTACTTTTTGTTCAACTGCTGGAAATGAAGGGAGCATAAGGAAATACTGTTTTAGCGCTTTTTAAGACTAAGCTTCCTTTGAGACCTTTGCTCGCGCTGCCTAACCATTTTGTAACACTATTAGCACAACGATAAAGTTAAACTGTTTTTAGCGATTGCGAGTGCTATTTACGATACTTAGGCTTGTTATTTAGAAATTTTATATTAATTATCAATAATAAAACATAAAAAATAACAATTAATTTATCATTAATTTTAATTCTCTTTTCATTTCTTTATTCAATTTTTTAATTAAATCAATAGGTCTGCTCACAATTTATTCACTTACTAGATTTTTTACAGAAAGTTGCTCAGATCTACGAGAAAGATATGCTCAGACGAAAAGCTCCTTAGCCGTGCTTCCAGCTAGGACTTTTTCATCCGTTTCACCACAAAGCCGCTTACCTACTTTGTGGGGCTAGGGCAAACTTATATTCACACCGCAAGTGACGTTACTTTATTTTTTATTCAAGTTACTACTGACTCGATTAAATAGGTATCTATTCTATTCTAGGACTATGGTGGTAACATGTCCTTGAAAATCCCTTTATTCCATATTATCTACTCGTACTCAGAATGAGTGTTTCACTGAAATGAGTTGTAAATTCAAAATGAAAAAATAAATGTGTTTTTACGAAGGTCAGGTGTATTCAACTCGTCTTATTCATAAATTATAAGCGCTGCTGTCAATACAATAGTCGTTAACGATTTATTTATCATTGTCAGCTTTGATTCAACAGCAAATTAAAGCACTCGAAATACAAGTTGCGGTATTTCGGTCCAAGTTTCTATTAAATATAGCCCTGGCGGGGATGGTAATTAATTTATCAATTCCGAAAATCACTTGTTTGTATTCGAGTGTGTCAGTACTTATATTACTTCTACAATTCAATTGTAAATTTAATGGAAAACAGGTATGTTTTCAAACTTTCTCAGAAGTATACACAACTTCGTAAATTGAACGAAAACACCCCTAACAATTTGACTGTTGAGCTTTGCTTTGCTGGTATCGCATAACAAATTCTAAACCTAGGCGGCCATGACTCAATGTAGTCTAGCGGATAATTAATAATATGATCCTAGAGATCTCACAAACGACTAACCAAATAATTGGCAATGATTACCCTAGGCGAGATTCGAACTCGCCACCCTGAGTTTCGTAGGCAGGAGTTACTTAGCCAACTAGGCTACTGAACAGCAGACAGAGTTATTATTCCAGCATAATAAATGATGGCTGTTATAATAATTTCATTGCGTATCTTAGCAACGAGTTTTTGAATAAAAAGACATCGAGATTATTATACAGCACGATGTTTAAATATGATGTTCAGACCATCATAAGCAACAACTTTTCCCAAGGAACATGGGTTGAAAACCCCCAGAAAGAATCTAGACTCTAAGCGCATAAAATTGGTCCAGTTTCTGTGAACACTCATATCTCATAAACACATCTGCATCAAACTGAAGATTACCTTACTTACCGAAATAATCTCATAACATTTCATATGGCGCAGCATCTAATCAAAAACGTTTAACGTTCCAAGTGATAACTAATTTATCATCTCACTCTAAAAACATGAGGCTTGCGTAATATTCCCCCTATATTCATGAATATCAATAGAATTTAATGGAAATGTACAGTTTGCATGTCGTACCAATTTACCAACCATTTACTACACAGCAATAAACCTCTGCTCGGATACATTCATTAGCGAGAATGCAATTACATGCATAGGCAAAATAATTTTATTTGAATAAACTATGCCTATGTAATATGAGTATTGTAATAACAATATAAACGTTGCGTATAAATTGTGTGAAGTAAATCCACCCGCACAGAGCCAGCGCGTGATCGCCTAAACCCAGAAAAGCTCGAGCCCCTCGGTAGAGATACGACTGTTGATAAAAAAGATTCCATCGATGTATGAATGATGATGTAAGAAGCGTGTTGTTCCGAGCGGTCTCCTTAGATCAAACGTAAACCCTGGAAAAAGCACTTAATAGTTTTAAGGAACCCAGGATCGGGATAAATGGAAGGAGGCGAGGGAGGCCTTTGCCCTACAGTGGGATCAGAAGTAGAAAATACTTTTTGGTGTAATTTTTTTTATTCGATTAAAATAATACATAAAATTGCCCTTGACTTGCTTAAACTTACCTACGTCTTTCAATGAACTTATCACCGTATTCTATGCTATCTTGAAATTAACGAAAGACACGCAGACTATACTTACGCACGTATTAGAAATTATTTTCAACGACATGAGGAGACCTCACTTGTAATTAATCATACAGTGTAGGTATGTAGAGCAAAGCAAATACACGAAGTACGAGTATGAGACATATTATTCACTCAATAAAATATATAATGGATTAGTAATATTTTCTTGTCTTTCCCTATTTTGAATTAAAAAATGAAGTTCCAGTGGCCTAATATTTACAAAATCACAATTTCAGATCGGTGGAACTTCTAATAGGCTGGAACATAAATCTTCGAAGATAAAATTGTTGTCAATCAATATTATTACTACTATCATAGATGACTTGATTTTACTTACCAAGTTTCTTTATAATTTCCATCGTTAATGAGGTAACGCGAGGCACGACACCAACATAATTAAATTACTCGGTAAATTAAAAGTGAGTTTGATGGATTCACAACAAGATTTGTACTGGCTGAATGGATAATCCTCTTATCCAAATTGTGATTTCATTCCAAGTATCTGTTCAGTTTGGAAGGGCAACATTAGCCCTTTGTTTGTTCAGCAAAAAGCCGCCGCGGAAAATAAACACCACCTGTTATTATCCCGTTACGCTCCCCGCATACCGACGCTTCGTCAAGGGCCCCGGAGACGGTCAATCGGTTTGACTCAAAACCTACGTGTTTGATCAAACCGTTTGAGGTCGGTTTGAACGGTTTGTCAAACGGCTCTGCGCAGTCTGATTCTGTACGCCGTCGTAATTACACTTCTGTCTGATGCGTCAAACACAACAAAAATATGAAATTGCATCAAACATGCTTCAAACACGTAAATGTTTGACAAACCGTTCAAACCACCTTTTTAAACGATCAAAATGGTTTGAGTCAAACCAAACTTTACGTGTTTGAATCAAATCGTTTGACCGTCTCCGGGGCCCTTTACACGAGCGCACCCCATTTGTAGCGACAATTTTAGCTGTAAAATCAAAGGATATTCTATCAAGTTTCAAAGTGTACGAGTATCGTGAGTATGAAACACAAAACGTGAAATAAAACAACGAACGGAGGGAAACGAAACTTTTTTTTATATACCGTACTTTATAACATAAATAGGTGATTTTTAATGTTAACGGTTATTAATTAAATAAAGAAATAAGTTTATTAAGAAGGAAACAAGCGTACTATTTATCGCAAAGGCTTTACCTACACCATTTTACAATTTGAAATTAAGGTTAAGTAAACTCATCTATAACAGTGTGGATAGTGTATGTTGTGCCTTAGCATTCATTATAAGCTCATTTATGTCGACACACGCACTATAACGTACCAGCGACTATCAACCACCAACTAACACCCAACGACCGCCAATAACAGCCAAACTGCCAGCAATTTGCCAACTTCTCTAATAACCTTCCTTCGATCGCTATGATGACTTCACTACCAAAACTTTTCACTGGCTGAACTCCAAACTGATACGCTTTGATTTAATTTTGATCTAATTTCAAAAGCGAAGGAGAATTAAGTTTACTAGTACACACGGCTCAATGGGTGATCGGACAGGGCTCAACGACAAAGTCAAAGGTTTGGAAAAGTGTATTGAAAGACGTATTGTTCGTATAGTGTGCACTGATTGAAACAATAACATTGGCGTAAATAAATATAGCTAGCCATAAAAGTATTCAAAACTTAATGTCCGTCCATAGATTATTTCTAACTAATGTCTTATTTATGAAACTGGTACTTAAAAAACATCAAATAATCTCCAATGATCACGTACGGCCACTCGACCTGTTAACTCAAACAAAAACAAACTAATAAAAATAAAGCTGTAGTTTGTAGATTTTACAAAATCTTTCTTATTAGGAACTTTGTTTTGTGGACTAGTGATTAAACAACATTAATTAATGTATCATGTAACACATTAGAATGTATTTCATCAAAAATACACTGTTCGTATGTGTTTGTATTTTCATTAAAAACTTCCCCTCAGATCAGATATTAATGAAGCAATAACTAACTATGTATACCTATCTATAAAATATAGTGTGCTTGATGTAGCCACAGTGAGCGTACTCTTGTAGTGAACGGGCCATCATGCTTTGACGTCGAAAAATTATTTTGTTAAGCCTTACTTCGAATAAAGACATTTTCATCTTTGTCTATTGTTTTACCCTAGGTATGCACTTTAGACGAGTAGAAAATATTTTGACTATAAATTATACCTTTAGGTACATAAAGTTAAACTTCATGTCAAGAAAAACTAATTTCTCTCTTTGTCTCTAAAATGTTCTCTCTGTGCTATCTTCGTGCAGATTTGTAAACTATCGTCCACTAACTTTGAAACGACGAAACTAAGTTTTGATTTATTAAAGCATATTAAAAGTTTTCGTTCGTTATAGAGAAGTCGAGAAGTTTAGTTTAATTTAGTGTAAATTCCCTGAAGGAAATGAGAGCTAGTGCAGTGACACTGGCGGCGGCGGCGTAGCGAGTAAACTCGACTCGCGCTGATTTACTTCATGTACTTACTTCTAGCAAAGTTTCCAACTCAACTGGGTTGGTTACTTAGCAAAGTGTAGGTAAATACTTTTATGGAAAACTCACATTGCTAGTTTCTACTTCTTTCTTAGTTTCTAGTTCTTACCTACAAAACTTTCAAACTATACAATTATCTGCTACGGCGTAGCAAGCGTAGCAATGTACTACGATATTCGGGCTACGGCCGCTCTAGGAACGGACGCAAATTAGGTAAAGCGGCGCGGCGCATTGGACCAAGATGCATCACTCTGAGATAAAAGATAATGGTTGTGTTTTAATAATGCTGCTTTGTGTTGTTTTTATCTTATTTATAATTATTTTTATTTTTTTACTATTGTTTTACACTGTGGGTAACTGCCTGAAATAAGGATATACAAGGTGGAATCTTTTAATGCCACCTGGAGGGAAAGTACCTACTCTAAACAATGAAAATAACAAATTTCACTCAAAGGCAACATTCATTTATTTTTGAAAAGAAACAAAACTGCATTCAATCATTTTTGATAATACGCTTGCCACGCCCGGGAAACGAACCGCCTAACATTCGATAAAATAATACTCTGTATTTTTATGGCGTCAATTGATAGAGTCAATAATAAGGATCAAATCTTACTTAGAAACATGGCAAATTAAATCAAAGGAAAGTTACATGGGTACTTATTACCTAGCTAATTAGTTGCTCGAAATGAATTCCATTTTGTTGGATACACAAAGGACAGAAACAAAATGTTTGACCTCTGGGCTTCAATATGAACATAAAAATATTATTATATATTATTGCAAAATGTTTCGTGTTTTTTTTTTTTTTGCTATGCCTGTTGGCTAAGCCCATTTTGGTTGCTCCTCTTTATTCTTTTAAGGATTTCATTATGGAGTGACTTTTAATAGCGAATTGTGGTAAATACTCAAAATTGTATTGTGTACTTCAGTTTTTAACTCGTTTACATTGGTTTGCATAGGTTTTTTGGTAAATTTTATTTTTTACATATCTCATAAAAACCGTGTCTTATATTCCAGTTTTCAAAAGTAACATTTTATTTTTAATTTACTCATGCCTCACGCAGTAACTCAGTACTGTACATAACAGACACGAGGAAATGTAATTTTGTTAAAAATTGGAAGGAGGCGGGAAAAAAAATAACAATTTTTTATATATATATATATAAAAGTTAAATAGAGCGTTCTTTACGCCAACAAACTGCCATGCAGTTTGGCGTAATTTTAGGTCAATCATTTTCATACAAATAAAAAAAAATTATGTTGCATCTTATAATAAAAAAAGGTCATCTTTTTTAAAAAAAATTATTACATTAACGGATTTGTGAAAATTACGTTTTGAATATTCCAAATAAATAAATATAGTAATATTAGGTACCTGATTAGCCCAATGGGTGGTACTCAATGAACTATAAAATAGAATTTCTACTCTTGTCGAACAACATCGTAATAGTCGTGATAGATTTCGTCTTCTTTGCCCGGGTTTCCTAAGCTCCTTGTCTTGCGGCGTCCTCCAAGACTGTCCCAAGGGTTAGTGCGGACATGTGGGTTCCAGTTGGGTATAATCACGTCACGGTAAGATGGTTTCTTCATACCTGGGAACTGAACATCACGCGCTGTTCTTGCATAAATCGGGAAGGGGCCGCGAGGACGGGGTCCAAACGGGTCAAATGGGCTTGGCCGTCCTGGTATAGTTGGACGCAAAGGATCCAAGTCAAAATCTGGCATCCTTACACTTCTTGCATTGCGACGATTGTAGCCTGGGTGTGTAGGTCCTGTATCCCGACTACCACTAGATGAAGAACTCCCGCCACCTCCGTAACTCTTAGCGCTCGGTGAGTCTTTACTGCGAGTATATCTTCTGTTTGGGTTTAGCTTGACGTCATCGATCACTGATGGCAAAACGGGATGATCAGCGGTTGACGGTGCACGCTCAATGTCGTTTCCTTTCCACAGCCACAGGGGTTCGTCGTTGGCTTGTCGGGCTGTCCTGATAACCGGGCCTCGGTTTACCGGGGGTCGATACGTGGGTAGAATAATTGGAAGTTTACCACCGGCGGGAGGTCTATACGTAGGCAGCACGTACCGTTGCGCAGTCGTGTTAGCTATAGCAACCACCAGTATTGCGCCAACTAACAACACTAATTTCGCCATCGTGCGTAAAGTTTAACTTAGTGTTTTTGAATGCAAAGCTCTTTTCATTACTGCAGTATATAAAGGGTTACTTGAGGAAATAGAGGTACTTAACCGTGATAACAGTAATACAGGGAATAACCGCGCGGTTGAATGTGTCATTGTTTGTTTATATAAATGCGTGAACTCAACCTGATAACCCGAAGAGAGCATCGGTTCTTCACCTAATTGACTAGCAGAGTTAGATAAGTAATTAATTAGCTAAGTACTTCAACTTACTTAAAACTAGACGATTCTCAAAATTTGTACTGGTTACGATTAACAAAGTAAATAATAAAATCCATAATCCTTTTCGCCTTTTTAAAGATTAAAAATAACTGACCAAGCACGTGTCGGGCCAGCAAAGTGTAGGGTTCCGTAGTTGTGTTGTTGTTGTTGGGAAGAGCTGCCGTGTGGCTCCCTGCCCCCAGTTACGACACCCATGGGAAGAAGTTCACATAATAATAATAATCATTAGAAAGTATGGAACTCTTAGTTCCTAAGCTCGACTCGAACTTGGCCGTTTTTACTATGACAACACAAAACTAAATTACTTTATGGCAACACAAACTAATAATAGTGATTTCATAAACAAATTCGTGATATCGATAGCTTAGGAAACGATAAGCTGGCTAACTACCTACCCACAATACTTTAGGTTTATTTTTATTATCTACTTACTGCTGTTATATAAAGTGGTAATGGGCTGTAGCCTACAATCCGTATTTTTTTATTAGTCCGTTCATAATCAGTTATTTTATGTCTATAATTTTTTCATTGTTAGTAAATTACATGATAACAGAGAAGCAGTAAAATAATACATATACGGCGACCGAATCTGCCTTAGATGAAGCACTAAAGGTAAAAAAACTGATCGCAAACACAGAGCTAGGTAAGTAAATTTTTTTTTGTCGTGTGGTTTGAAGTTCGAAGTCCAAACCTCATAAAACTAGTGACTCTGTGAGCCTCGCGAGTCTTTATATTTATTTTTTTTTTTCTCCAAACATCCCCGACCCCTTGAAGTTTATTTATCTCAAATATTTTTTAGTTAAATTTAATTTAGTTTAATTTATCTTAGGTTATTTTTTTTATTGAGTGAGTAATGTGACCTGGGGGCCGTTTCACGAAGCTACAAGTTACAAATTACAAGTACAATTCGACGTACATTGCGTAGACTATTAGATAAAACGATAACTACTTACAGTTTAGGCGAATTGGCTACGCAATGAATATCAAATTGTAACTTGTTACTAGCAACTTGTTGCTTCGTGAAACAGGGCCCCTGTAGAGGAAAACAGCCTCAGCGGTAGACCTTGTAAGCTGGCAACCCCCATAACTCTGTGATTTTAAAAAATTCCAATAACTGTTACCACAAAAAAAAACAATTAATTTATCGAACCTGCTCACAAAATTTCACGAGAATCGGTTGAGAAACGCGACCTATAGAGTGGAACAAACAGACAGATAGTCATACAAAAGCAATTTTTGGCCAAGCTGAAACGGAGACGCTTCGTTCGCGCTCACTCGGGCAATAATCTTGGACAAAAAAGATAAGTACATAAATTGTGTCCGTCAGGACCGCGGGTCGCAAGTCATGACATCAAGTGAAATAAATGTAGTATCAAATTCACAAAACACTATTAGAAGAAAAAACACTTCTTGTTTTTTCGTAAATGTTTAGTAAAAATGTCGATATCGATTTTTAATGTACCGACTACCGCCCTAGAAACGTCAATGTCAAATTGTTGTGAGTGGAGTGAAAATGAAATTGATTTGTTGATGAATTTAAAAATTAAACAGAAGATCAATTAAATAAACAAATGTCAACTGAAACCCTGGTTATCTGAGAAACATAGACGGTTAGTTCAATAGCAGAACCATGGGCGACGGACCGACAGACTTGGGTAAGTGTTGCTCAATTCATGAATTGTGTTCGGTTTTGGGCGTGGATTTGAAGCTGAATTATAAGTTTTTGTTACGTTTTAGACGATAATGAAATGCTCAAAGCTCTCTACGACTTCGACGCAACACTGGCCAAGACCCTTAGTTTCACAGAGGGTGAATATTTCTTCCTGCACCAAAGTAATACGAAACAGCGAAACTGGTGGCATGTTGTTAATAGGAAAGGTCAGGTCGGGTTCGTTCCATCGAATTACGTCGCTTCCATCAAGGTAACACTTCACTCCTATTATCTCAATTATCACAACTTCATTTATCTGATAGTCACTAACTGACAGCTCTATTTCTTTACCAGGTGGAACCGGAATTCTTTGTTTCCTTCCTAAATGACTGCCTGAAGAGTCTAAAGGATAGCGGTATGACATCACAAAAGCAGGAATTAGTAGCTAGATTAAATGAGAAGAAGAAACAGATTCAGGCAAGTCTAAAACCTCAAGCGAAGAAACCTCAAGCTCCAAAACCTCCACCACGTCTTGATGATAGTAGCCCTCAGAATGGAGTGTCGCTACCATTTGATCTGAGGCCTGTGGTGTCTCAGCAGCATATAGATGAAGAACGAGGATCTCGGTCTCCGCCAATATCTAACAATAATAGCTTCTCCAAAGGTGAGATGGTTCTGTGTGGGATGTCCCCATTTATTTATTTATTTATTTGTAATGCTTGTTTTGTTTAAGATATCGGTAATCTATACTAACATAATTTACCCAATAAGGGCAATAAGTGCAGTTTGTTTAGTTGGATAAATAATTCAGTTGATAATTTTATTTTGTAAGTAGTAATTATGTAACTACTTACACTTATACTTAACTGTATACTTGTTGTTTCAGACTTCCCTGATACCAGAATTAAGCAATCAGTTGGCAAGGTCTCATGCCACCAATTTTCTTCAGATACTGACCAGGATGATTGTCAAGATAGCAGTGATAGCATCAAGCCCAATGCTATCTATGAAATTGTACAAGCAGTAAGAAAAGAGACCCAGCTAAGCCATGAAATGTCTAAAGTAGCTGTTGAAACAGTTCTTATTTCTCTCAGAGTAAGTATCAAGTTCTTCCTATTGTGTGAGCATGTTTGTTACCCATTGTCCTCTATATCACTAGGCTATAAGTGCTTTCTGAGTATTGTAAACTACTGAAGCTGTTGTAATAATATTTTTGTTACATTTTACAGCATAAAAGTTAACCAATTAATGTTTTGTAAATATTTTATCATGTTGAATAATTTAAGTTAAAATGAGGAGGTGGACTGTGAGAAAAATGCCTTTGTTTTAATTTCGGGTAGGTAGTTTATTTAAAGTTTTGAATGTCTTGCCAAGAAACTTGTTCAATTGTTTACTTTCTGCTGTTCCTTTCTTCTAGTATATCTGTATTAGGCCTATGTATTTTGTTTTTGCTTTTAATTATTGTAAACATACAGACTTGATAACTTTTAAATTATCTCACATGCTTTGTTATATTCTAGGAATTCTTGCCAGGAGGTGCAGCGAGGTCAATCATAGATGCTTTGCTCCGTGAAGCTAACAGCAACATCACATGTCCGAAAAATGCTATTGATGCTGCACCGGATGCTTTGAGGATGATGACAGCTCTCAACTCTCTGTCAAAAGCAGCTAATGACGCTCAGCAAAGAGGATGGGCTTTGCACGATGACGCTCATGATATTCAGACTCAGCTGCTTGAACTTATTTCTGTTATGGTAAGGAATTATTGCAAACAAACATTTTAGAATGCCAGAATAAAAATGAATTGGTTCCTTTAGCAATTTAAACTGCAGGCCTGCCTGTGAATCTAGCACACGACATCTACCTCACTATGTTATATATAGTGAGGTAGATGTCGCACTAGCGCGCCAAAACAGGCGGTTAAATTAAGACAACTGTCGTAATTTGATTAAAGAAAAAACAAAAAACAGTCGCGTAGTTGCAGCAAAATGCCTACCTGCCTGAAAGAAATCAAATTTGAACACCGTACAGTATGAATATACGTCATCTTTACTAAAATATCATTGGTAGACAAAACAAATGTAGAACGAATCCAGGAATTTTTTAAATAAATTATAAAAAAAGCAGCCTTTAAAGTCTGGTCCCTCAGTTCTCACAGTCCGCAGGTGAGATCTCGGAGAG
Source organism: Carpatolechia fugitivella (assembly GCA_951230895.1). NCBI lineage: Eukaryota > Metazoa > Arthropoda > Insecta > Lepidoptera > Gelechiidae > Carpatolechia > Carpatolechia fugitivella. The sequence continues at coordinate 10,951,624 of OX579650.1, forward strand.
GATCTTGAAAACTAGGTTGATTACAGATTATTACTGAACAGTTTGTAAAGCTTATTCACTAAATAACAGGTTACAAGGGGATAAATAAGTATCATATGGCAAGAGAGTATTGTATGCCTTTCTAAATTTGTTTCTGAATATCCATTAAGATTTCACACTCCAAAAATTTTACTAAATAGAAATGTCCTCTTTCAGTCAAATGCCGATGTAAACATCTCCCAACATGTGCTAAGCAGTCACCGCTATGCCTACGTCACTACCCTAGTCACGTACTATCAAATGGAAACAAGGTGGCCTTTGCGGCAGCTCCTGTTGCAGGTAGGTATTGTAGATAATATATAATTTTAGTCTAGTTTGGCTGAAGAAACTGCTATTCAAATAAATAGGGCTGACTGCAGCATGAATTTTAATTTTTCTGTAACTTCAAGTTTAAAGATTAAGTCTTATTCTTGAAGGTTATGTCATTGATATTCTCCATTCCTTCTGCTTTCACCCAGTTGAGACCTTAAATGAACCTTTCATTCTATTTCAGGCTTTTGGCGTGATGTGTGGTTTGGAGCGCACGGCTCTAGCTACGCTGGCTCTGTCAGCGCTACCGGCGGAAATCGCAAGAGACATGCGCGACAACCCGCGCGCTGTGAGCCGCCTCTCTCACTCCGCGTTGCTGCTCTCTATGGTGCTGTCTATGGGCGATAAGCTTCCCATCACGCATTTCGGTACGTAGACTTTACTAGTCGTAACGGACTCATTTTGGCTGGAGATCGCGCGGGACATTCCCCACAATAAGTCGTCAGTTGCCTCTCCGCGTTGCTGCTCTCTATGGTGCTGTCAATGGGCGACAAGTTATAGCTAACGGCAAATTTCTTGAGCATCGACCTTGAATGCGCAGAAACAAAAAATAGGTCTCTTTGGTGGTGCGGTGCGGGACGAGGAGGAGGGGCGCGCTAGTTACCATGGCAACACGCACAGGATTGGTTGGTCAGTTGACGACGTCCCGCTGTCTCTTGTGTACACTCGCGTCCAGTGATTACGTGTAGATACGTGTTTTGAGTATTTTGTTATAATTTCGTTGACTTTGTTGTTGTTAATTTTTTTTGTTATTTTATTCGTTGACTTTTGTGGTTTTTGTATTATGGTTTCGACATAATGGAAGGCATTACTATCCTCCCTGTTGATGACGATGATTAGCAGTAGCACTGTACTTGTAAGTTTTTAATAAATATATTCTTACACATTTTTTTTTTCATTACAATAGTCTCCTCACTTTAATATACCAATTACTGTTATTTATGTTATATAAAAAAAATACAAAAGGGCCGAAAATTTTTTTGTTAGCTGATTAACTATGAGAGGTATTTATTTTTTTCATATTTCAACTTATTTGAATTGCTAATTTACCAATATGGATGTCTTTCGTAATTTTTTTTCTCTCTATACCACCAACTAAAATGTTATTAGCTAACGCAATAAAGTTCCAGTAATAAAAAGCGTTTTCCTATGAACCAATATTTTTGCACGTAAGTGTACATGCGCAAACTTTCCCCCACCACCTCACGCGACGCGATTTCAGTACACTAGTTTGTTGTACTGAGATCGCTGCTGTTGTGTTGCTGTCTATCATGCATTTTGTCGACAAGCTTCCGATCACGCTTTTCATTCCATCGTATCTAGATATTATATTAGCTGAAGCACATATAGTAAATACTATACTACAGACAGAGGCCTCATCGAACGAGAACGCGATCGCAGTGAAGTGAGCTATACAGCAACCTAATTCTCTTTAAAAACACCCTAAACAATATTTCCAGATTAATTCCGCAAGTTTTAAAGCTTACGACTCTGCATTGATATATTTGGAGAAAGAGAGGAGACAGAAGGAGTTTGACAAGTCAAGTACTAACTTGCATTTATGCATTATTTGTTACAGAACAACTTGGCGTCGAATTCGCTCAGTTTCTCTTGAATCTTATTGAAAATCCACCGGAGACGGATGTAGACGAGCAGATTCCAGATCTGTTCTTGACTCTGCTGTTAGCTTACAATCTTCAGTTCGACAGTACGTTTGACAATTTACTGCTGAACGCGCTTGAAACCAGGGACAACGCTAAAACTTTCTGCGAAAAAGTACTTCTACTACTGAATCGTGAAGGTAGGTCTTTAGGATTAATTCCGTTCCCTGCATTAACGATAAACCTAAATTAAGTGCAATAAAAGTATTCGACATTTTTAAGCTTGATCTTCATTGAAACAGACAGATATACCCAATTTTAGGTTTGAGCATTTCTACCTGCATGTTCTGGGTATAACTCGCGCTTGAGAGCTGTGGATACGGAAAGTAGTATAAACTAAAAATTCTTTTAAAATTGCAGAAGACCCAGTGCATATATTCGACCACGAACCGGCGCCGATGCATTCCGTGCTGAAACTCGTGATCGACCTGTTCAGCCGCAAGAAGACCGCCGAGCACTTCTACACCAACGACGTGAACGTGGCCATTGACATCATCGTGCGACAGCTCGCTGACTTGTCGCCGGGAGACACGGTAATTCTGCGTTTTCTTTGTCAGAGCGTTTGGTTCTTGTTTAAGTTCTAGATGTTCGAATTCCGATGGGAACATTTTCAAAACAAATTCACTTCAGAGCCGTTTGATTAGGACATTGGAGGCTGAATCACCTGATTATAAAAAGTAAAATGCTCTTTAGAACCTTCCGCATGACAAAGCCTATGCCTCGTTGATTCAGAGTGTTAGATGGGGTATGCTTAAGCCCAAGTACCATTCATTGAGGACCGAAGGTGTCTGTCATGGGCTGTGCTTGTTACTTATAACTTTTAAACACGCATATTATAACTTGCTAATTTAGTACGCTCGATCACATGCTATTTCCATTTTAGCGCCGCCAACAATACCTGAAGGTCCTCCAAGGCATCATCCGCAACACGGAGTACGGCGCGCACATGCACCGGCGCGACGACCTGCTCCGCTGCTTCGCGCGCATCTTCTGCGAGGAGGGCGACTGCAGCCGCGACGACCAGGCGCTGGTCCGAGCCATCTCCAACGAGTTCCCGCACTACTTCAAGGCCTAAAACCACCAGGTAAACTTGGAATCACTCGACCAGTGATTGGCTTGATCGAACACGGGAATGCAGCGGTGTCGGGGAGGATTATGATAGGTTATGCGGTCGACGACGTATCAAATCAGGTTCGTTGATGTCGTGCGGAATAGCGCCGGTGAACAAACGAACGACGCGTGTTTCTTCTGTAACTTTGTAATGTGTTGGGTTCTGGAATCAAGTCGATTCACTTTTCCTGATGTTGACCGCGAAATTCGCTGAAGAAATTATACGATACTGGCACTGAAACTCAGATATTATTAATAATTCAAATGTTCTATTTATTCCATTATCTCTATGAAATTATTATAATAACGTGTGTGTTGTGATGATCTGTAAGAAGTATATTGTAGGCCAATAAGAAACTTGGGCTTAGCGCCATCTTGTGAGAAGCCAACGAAGTCATCGACTTTGTGTGTGGCTGTGTTGCTCAGAAGTTTTGATCAGAACCCTTAAAATTGGCTGTGTTAGGAAGCTGATTCAGCCTCGCGTTAAGCTAATGTTCGTGTGTGTGTATTGAATGTCTGTAGGTACCTGTGCGTTCGCCGTTTCAGTGTTAATACTTATTAAAAACGTAGTAAGAATTTAAGGTAAAATCTTTGTCACTGTAGGAATGGTTTTCTGATAACTCTATCTCATAAATGAGAAGTTCGAGTATCCTTTGTGAAATAACTGTAATAAATAAATCATCATGCATAGTACGATTTCCGAGTTTCTTCATAGCAAGATTAAATAAATTAGAGGCAGCTATTTTTATTTTACTATAGTAATCCAAAATTCAGCGCGAGGCGGCGAGAACTCGTTGGCACTGCACTGCAATTTCTACAGTTCGTAAGTGGTGCTACCAACTATTACCAAACGGAAAAAGTAATGCAATAAAGTGTTTACGTACATACATACACCATTACTCAAAGGCACTTATTACTATTAAACTTATTGTTGCACAATGAGCATTTACTTACTTATTTACATTTTAAGCATGCATTTTTAATATATTCTATTTTTATCTGATACGTTTAAACTTCAAAACCTCTTACTTTTTAAGTGGGTAACTCTTAGAAAAGCAAATACTTAGATACACATTTATAAATATTAATTCCGCAAGGTCTTTTTCGATTAGTTGAATGTTGGGAAAATGTATCTGGACTGGTAGCGGATATTCCTGTATGTTTATCCCTTTCTCACGCTAGGAAAAGTCATTGGCTAGACTAAGAAATATTTCTGTGTAGCGGATATTCCTGTATGTTTATCCCTTTCTCACGCTAGGAAAAGTCATTGGCTAGACTAAGAAATATTTCTGTATAGCGGATATTCCTGTATGTTTATCCCTTTCTCACGCTAGGAAAAGTCATTGGCTAGACTAAGAAATATTTCTGTATAGCGGATATTCCTGTATGTTTATCCCTTTCTCACGCTAGGAAAAGTCATTGGCTAGACTAAGAAATATTTCTGTATAGCGGATATTCCTGTATGTTTATCCCTTTCTCACGCTAGGAAAAGTCATTGGCTAGACTAAGAAATATTTCTGTATAGCGGATATTCCTGTATGTTTATCCCTTTCTCACGCTAGGAAAAGTCATTGGCTAGACTAAGAAATATTTCTGTATAGCGGATATTCCTGTATGTTTATCCCTTTCTCACGCTAGGAAAAGTCATTGGCTAGACTAAGAAATATTTCTGTATAGCGGATATTCCTGTATGTTTATCCCTTTCTCACGCTAGGAAAAGTCATTGGCTAGACTAAGAAATATTTCTGTATAGCGGATATTCCTGTATGTTTATCCCTTTCTCACGCTAGGAAAAGTCATTGGCTAGACTAAGAAATATTTCTGTGTAGCGGATATTCCTGTATGTTTATCCCTTTCTCACGCTAGGAAAAGTCATTGGCTAGACTAAGAAATATTTCTGTATAGCGGATATTCCTGTATGTTTATCCCTTTCTCACGCTAGGAAAAGTCATTGGCTAGACTAAGAAATATTTCTGTGTAGCGGATATTCCTGTATGTTTATCCCTTTCTCACGCTAGGAAAAGTCATTGGCTAGACTAAGAAATATTTCTGTATAGCGGATATTCCTGTATGTTTATCCCTTTCTCACGCTAGGAAAAGTCATTGGCTAGACTAAGAAATATTTCTGTGTAGCGGATATTCCTGTATGTTTATCCCTTTCTCACGCTAGGAAAAGTCATTGGCTAGACTAAGAAATATTTCTGTGTAGCGGATATTCCTGTATGTTTATCCCTTTCTCACGCTAGGAAAAGTCATTGGCTAGACTAAGAAATATTTCTGTATAGCGGATATTCCTGTATGTTTATCCCTTTCTCACGCTAGGAAAAGTCATTGGCTAGACTAAGAAATATTTCTGTGTAGCGGATATTCCTGTATGTTTATCCCTTTCTCTCGCTAGGAAAAGTCATTGGCTAGACTAAGAAAATAACTAGCGCATTCACGATCTGCTGATGAGTGCGGACGCAAGCAATATAATGTCTGATGATTCTAAAAAACGATGTATTGAATACGAAAATATGACCCCTTAAATGTATTAACTGCTTTTTAATTTTCTCTTTTTTCGGATTAAAGAAAAACTTATTAGGCTTTTACTAACCAAATCATGAAATCCTACTAGTTAGTGACATTTACGCCAAAGATGTACTAGCTTTTAAACAGTCAATTAATTAGTGGAATACCGATCCATCCATCGTGTTTCAAATAAATTCGTATAAAAAAAAATGTACGTTTTAGTTAGTTACTAAAGAAAGGCCATAATATATCGGCCTAATTATTTTGTATTAAATGTAAGGAAATCATTCCAATTCATTATGTTGTATTGCAGATATTATGCGTATTTTTTGGAAGCCACAATTAATATAGTCATAATTGCACGTACTTACAAATAATACACAAATGCAATATTTTTGCTAGTCAACAAACATTATTATATTATACATTACCACATCAAAAATACCTGAGTATACCTTATTTAATACGTAAGTAAGTATCATGCATGATTTTATCAAATGTGAATCTTTCACTAGTAATATAATTATAAATTTTAGTAATCAAAGGAAGCTTGTGTTCCGATTGAATAATTTTGTATGGGTTAAAAACAAATTATTAATTCTACTATCTAAAAAAATATGATCTTTTTACTGGTACTTAATGGTTTTTATTTAGTTAATTATTACAATCTCGTATTGTTTTAATCATCGACCAACAATTCAGGGTTTACGTGTATTGCTGTTATCAAATTATTAAAGGTATAATTCACTCATACAGAGCAAGATATTCACATAAATATATATTATATAGTTGATGTTAATATTTATCTATGTATGGCACAATAATCAGTTTAATTCACCGCTGTACTTATACTTATTGTAGTCATTGGTTATTTATAAAGATATGAAATGTTTTGGATTTTTTAAAAATAATGAAATAGTTCATATATTATATATTATTAGATATTATTGTCATTAATGTTGCGCCTAATTTTTGTAAATTATATTATCCTTTTAAAGCCAAATTTTTTGTAGAATTTAGTAGTCTATGTGCGTGCGTACCACTTTTGTATAATATACAGGGTGTAATCGTTATGTGTACCCATGCGATTATAACGTAGATATAAGAGATAAGTACCAAAAACCTTTAAACTAACCTTGAAAATACGCTACCCAATGAGTAAAACCATACTAATAACTTTTTAAAATAAAACTAGAAATATGCAAAGTTTTAATGACCTTCCCATACATTGAGTATGACGACGTTCAGAGTTTTTAGTTTACCTACTTTAAGACAAGAGAGAACATTTATTACGTTGTTTTAATTCCCGCACATTTACTAAATTGTTTTTATAAAATTGTTATTTCTTAAAGCAGGTTTACTAAGAAGAAAGCCTCTTTACGAACGTCATACTAAATGCATGAGATTGTTTAACATTATTGCATATTTCTAGTTTAATTTAAAAAAGTTATCAGTATGGTTTACTCTTTGGGTCAGGTACTTTCAATGTCAGTTTAAAGGTTTTTGACATGTTTTTGATATCTCTTGTTTACGTTATAATGGCCTGGGTACATTTAACATTTACACTCTGTATATAACGATGTTATTATTGTCTACTCGTATGTTTTAGTCCCAACTTATAGCTCATATACTGATATTACTTGCAATAAGGGTAGCAATTCACCAATGTTTTATTGTGTAAATAGTGTGGGTACTCTAATTTGCAAAGTATTTTGAGTTTCTCGGAGTTCATTTGTGCCCGCTGTAAAGATGTTTTAATGCAAAAAGAGAGTACAAAAATGTTAAGCAAGAGCAAAATGGATAATATTTATAACAAATTAAAACATTAACAAATGTCTTTCGAAAAATATCTATATGAAGCAATCATGTTATTCAAATTACTTACCTACCTAAATAATTTAGAATCAAGTTACTAATAAATAAAAGAGACTTTCTTTCTCAGTTTTGGTTTTACTACCTACAACACAGCCTACATAAAAATTGTCTTATTATATTATAGGGGAAATAAAACTACTCATCATTAATACAAGTATTTAATGTACCATATGAATGCTGTATAAATATTTCAAAATTTAAAACAGTGATAAAATTCATAACCAATACAACTGTAATCATAATCAACTCAACTAAGTATGCGAAACTATATTTCAATGACACTCATAGCGAATCCTTGAAAATAATTTACAATTTAAAATTGCATGAAGTTGTCTAAACTCGCAACTATTAATATAATCAAAAATTATTTGATTTCGTAAATACCCTTATTGTTACATTAATAAGCAGGTACTATATATTAATTCTCTTGGTGCTTCATCAACCGAAAGAAGTTGGCGTCGCCGCACCGCGCGCTCGCAATGTGAGCGTCCTCTGCTCACTGCTGGGGTGGCCTTGCAAATAGTTTTGCGGAAAAGTAAGCCTTGAAATCAAGATTCCAACTTAAATTATCCGTAAAAAACGTACATTAACACGTAAAACTGTATTTACTAGCTGCTGAAAGTGGTGTTTAAACAATATTGTGTTTGACATGGAAATTGATTTAATTTCAATTAAGTAGTTCGTTCTTTTCCCGTTGCTAATCACCAACCTGTACGATATATCGGTACTTCGTTTATAGACCAGTTACCACCCGCAGAGCAAGTAGAGGTCACACGCATCAACGAGACTCGCAGTGCTGATTCAAAAAAAGGACGCTATATTTTTATAAAATCTTGGCCCCGCTTTACAAGGGATCCACAAAACCTGGGATATTTAAAATTTGTAAATTTTCTTTCAGAGATAAGATCACAAAACCAGTACAAAAGGACCTACTTATGAATGCAGTCTTAGCACTGATACATCACTGTACATCTTCAAAAAGAATAAAAGCCTTTTAACATTTTGGAATGCAGTTTTACAAAATGGAATATAGATAATCTCTTATATAATTAATAGAAAATTTACTCAACCCTACACAAGGAAAAAATATGTACCCCTGGTATAAACACATTGAGCATTATCCTATATTATTGATAAACATGCTACACGTAGTATGTATGTAATACACAGTAATTAATTGATATTATAGCGAACATATGACCACGTGAATTTACACCGAATTTGGCAACTTGGATGAACACTTCTTACACAAATTATATCTATTGTTAATGCAGCTATCCGAATAATATAGAGTTTTACCTAAATATTTTCAAATTCAAATATTTTATTAGAAACACGTAAAAAATTGGAAGGTAGCAGGTGTTAAGATTATTTTTATGATCATTAAATATTCTGGTATAAATCGTTTGTCTTTTTTGCTGATTTCCAAGCTAGTTATCCGTTACAGGTCAATAAATAATTGTAATTTTTCTACTACTTGATCACATTCTACAGCTATCGAACACTCGCACATTACATTAATTAGATTAAAATTTATATACAAGTTCCTACGTCTAAGGTATCTTATCTATTCGTCATAAACTTACATAGGTAATTAGATAATAGACACTGAAATTCAGCGTCAACATATTGTGTATGGCCTCTCGTTTTGCGTTAATAATAACTGTTTTTGGTTAAGAAAGAAAAATAAGAATATTATTTGTTTGACATGATGAATAATTCTGCTCAGAAATGCTCTGAATTTATATTATACCCACCTTACCTACTTACACGACAAATATCTAATTCTATTTCGCAATTAGTTTTAATATTACCACAGAGCAGCGGGACAGCCCAGCTGAAATGGAAATGATCGATATTTTCTTTCTTCTCAGAGTCTGTTTCTAAAGACTCCCTGAAATTGCAGCAGGTACTTTCATCTCCAGTTAAAGTTTAATAAAATGTTGGTTTATTTTGAACTAACTTACGATACCTACGTCTTATATTATCGGTTGGCTATATATTTCAAACAACTGAAGAGAAAAAGGGCTACTTTTTTTTAAATATCAGTCGAATCAATTTTGACTAAGACGGAGTTAACTCACAAACACGTAAAGATTTCACAGCGGAACAGCGCACAACCGCGGATCAATAATACTTAACATCACCCAGATAAAATTTGTAAAACCTAAAGTCAACAAATTGAGCTAAACGATAATTATAATTATTCTATAATAATTATGCTCAACCATAACTCGGATCGTTGTGCCCCTTTTAAATTAATATATTGTTTTCGGGGTATTTTGTAGTACATTACATAGACATACCAATATAAACCGATTTTATTCTACGCGTTTATATAAATTGGAAGTAGGTATATTTATTAAACGAGTTTATGCTTACTACAATATCTTATCTAGTCATTGCGTTCTTTTAAAAAACCTTGAATGCATAAAATCGACGTTAAATATTGTTAAAAAAATTGCGTAGAAATTGTACATAGTTTGGGGACAAGTCGCAAAATTTGAAACTCGAATCTTACGATATTTATTTCTATTAAACGATGCATCCTGAAGTTTGTTAGTCTAGTACTTGGTGTTGCATTATGTAACCCCTCAATATTATAGATCGTCACCATCAATGATATAACTGCCGACTTAGCCTTTTAATAAAGCTCCGTACGAATTGTCACCAAACACAGTGAGCATTTCAGGAAGCTAGAAGAACATATGGAGGTAAACAGTATACCATGGTGAATTTGGAATGAAGTTTATTTTCAGTGTAGCGCGGCGTCCATTTTTTCTTCTAGCTTCTTGAATATTATTGCTATTTGGGCGGTGTGGTAGATCGGGCGCTTAGCTGGGGTGTTGCGCGGCGACCTTGCGCAGACGGTAGCCGCCGGTGCCGCGCACGGTGTACAGCACAACCACGGCCACGGCCACGATCGACATCCCGATGGCGTTCACGATGATAGCCTCGTCCGGCAGCTGCGAGTACATGTGGGTCGAGATGTCCTGCCTGCACACCGCATGCCCCGGGTTAGTGTCAATAATCAAATTATTATTCAAGTTAATAAAAATATTAAAGGAAAATGTAGCTACAATCACCGTGAAATGTCTGTGAACCGTTCTCATATAATGTAAGTAAAATAATTTGGGGTCCACAAATATTTCAGTTGGAGTGTAGGTATCATTTTTAATAGAGTTAGAAAGATATTTTGCAAGTTTCATATTTGAATTGGGGTAAGTACACAGGAAAAATAATTTATATGCCAGTATTTTATAAATATGATATGAATGTGTATATTTTATAATATTTTGTTAGTTTGTTACATATTACTGAGATGTTGATGGTCATTGTTAGAAATCGGTTAGCATGCACAGAAACTACGTGCGATGAACTAAATGTGCTTACAAAATAAATAATAATGATTATGGGAACAAGACGGTCAAACAAAGAAAACGTTACACAAGCAAAGGCACCAAACCAATTATGTATAATACATTTTGGAAATCAAACCTCACTCTGTATGGACCTTAAATATTTTTTATTGTAATGCAACAAAGTATACAGTGTAACTTAGATGTAATTTATAAGTTTACTTATTTGTAATCTCTATTAAAACAAGTTATATTGAAGTCTTATTTGTCCTAAAATTAAACAGTAAACAATAATGTTATATTTTGGTCTGATACAGACCAATATCTAAAGCCTCGGAGCATACGATGCCTTTTCAAATTTGAGTCTTAAGTATTTTAAAGATAGCTCATATTTAAAATAAATTGACAATATAATAAATTGTATTAATTTTTCTTTTAATTTTTTGATAGGAATTTATAAATGTCTTAAACTAGGCATCGATTTCATATAAATATTATTTCTCTGTCCTTAATTTACTGTCTTTTTACATACAGCTAATTTGCCGCGTTACAAATCGTCAGTCAATTATTAGATCTATCTAACAATACTATCATTTTGTACCTCGGAGTACTCTATAAAAATATATTGTTTTTATCCCTATCTATCAATTTAACAAATAAATCATCGTTATCATAAATTCATGACACAAATTATTGAAAATTTCATTAAGCATTTGAATTAAAGTAAAAGTCGACCTTACAACCCACACGATGAAGAAGCAGTAAAATAGTCAATATATATAATATAGAGCAAACTCTACAATATTGGCTCATTTATTACAATGCTGCAGTCATTGAAATTAAGAATGTACAAGATTTAGGTGTGCTGTCTCGAGACTGGGTCATTACAGCCTGTGTGGTGGTGGTGGATTCACGCGAAGTAATTCATAAGATAAGTTTGCAAGCATCAATGAATTATGATCACTCTTAAAAATATTAAAAAATACATGTTTAAATATTTTGATATTGAAGATTAAATTCTTAATAGCACAATTCATGTGTTCAAGTTTAAGTAATCGGTTTTTTACTGCACAATTTGTTTTACTGACTAAGACACTACCTATAATATGTTGTACCAACTGTAATTTTTATTTTAGCGAATGACAAATCAAAAGCTGCAGCATAGGATCTAAAAATCTACAAATCTACGGAAGCGCGTATGTGTCCGTCGCGAGTCTCGGAAGCGCGGAATTTATCCCGGGAGAGGATAAACATGACGACGGCCAGGATGGCGATTGTGGCGACCCCGATGGCGTTGATGATCACGGCCTCGTCGGGCAGCCGGCTATACCTTTCTCCGTCCGTGCTGTGGATACACGCACATAAGCAACTGACACGCTAACATACAAGTAACAACCAAATGGTAGTGGAGGTGAAGTGACGAAAACATGCAAGTAAATAATAAGTGCACCAAAACACGTGCAAAATACAGAAAATATATAAGATGATCTTACTTAATGTCTCCGAGACGGCGCGCTAACGCTGACTCCGTACTATTTTAAATTAAAAAGATGGATAAATGCTCTACGTTACAAAAATGAATTAGGTAAGTACGAGACTGAATTTTAAGCAGCAAATAGAAAATGATAAAAAAAAACTGACAAATACCTACTTAATCATCATGACTAATGGAGTTACACGAGTATGGGTACCATAGTACAGATACTTCAAATTGTAATGTAGCCAAGACTGTTTTACATACCCGAAGGTGAAGAGTGCTTTCTCAGTGAGACCAGTGACGCAAGCGCAGACTCCCAGCACGAAGGTCAAAATACCGAAGGCGGCGTGGACAGGAACCAAGGAGGCACGGAACCCGGCAGTTCCCTTGTTGCAGATCAGGAGAAGGAGGAAGCTGAAGAATCCGACTACGTACTGGAATATAAAGGGGTGTTGTATTAGTTCTTGTGATACCATCTCTGTAACGGAATATTTGCAGTATACAATATCTAGTTCCTGCTTAGTAAAAAGGTCACACGGCTCTCACATTTAAGTTTATCGCCTAGTTAGTAACTACTTAGTATGGGCCCCTAAGCACAGAAGAAATAATAGTAGCCCTAAATTGTAAGTTGTTAATAAGATCTGCCAACACAACGCCTCTTATTTAAATCTTCTTTTTTTTTTCTCTCTTATTTAAATCTTCTTTTTTTTTTCTCTCTTATTTAAATCTTCTTTTTTTTAATCTAAATTATCTTTTTTTTATTTTGGTAGAATTGTATGAAGAAAAATATCAAATTATTGTTTTTAAAATCCTAAGGTGCGATAAATAAATTATGAAAAAAAAACTGAAATAACATATTTGCATAACATTATATGTCGTGGCCATGTCGTAGAATTGACCACATCATGAAATGCTTGAGAATTTCATAAAGTGGTCGCATTTCATGAAATTTTTCACTGTCCATTGGCCACATCATGATGTGCCTTGGCCAGATCTATGATAAGAAATCGTTTGTCGATATGTATCACTAAAAACGCAGCTACTTCATGAAATGGTCAAGATTATTTGGTCATGTCGTAAAATTATTACATTAATCTGGCTGGAAGCGATAGATATCCTGTGTCCAAAAGCTAAATAAGTTGAATATAAAAATGGTACCTGTATTCCAAACAGTCCCATAGCGACCAAGCCGATCCAGCTGTGAAGCGAGTAGAAGTTGTTGATGCCCTTCTTGTTGTGGAAGTCCAGAACTGCCAGGAAGCCGATGACGATGCAGGGGAACGCCAAGGCGTGGAAGATGGCGTGCAGCAGCTTCACGTAGATGCGTCGGAAACACCGACAAATGCGGTACAGGAGCACGGCTGGAATCACGGTCATAAATAGTTAAGTTCGTTCGTGTTTAACTAAAGGTATATAAGTAACATCATATATTTTGTTGAGGTAATCACTACAAGGCAAGGTGGTCAAATTAAATAAAAAAAACTAGAGATCTTTTTCTTGTTGACAATTCTTTTTCAATTCAATAAGTTGTAGTTACAGCTCATATATATTTCCCAACAAGAAACTCAAGCCTGCCCTGAATGAGGACTAAGAAATCGAAATGTATGATGAATATTTTATGAGCAAAAACTGATAAAGATTATGTTACATCATGTGAGTCTTTATTGTTTCACAAATCGAGTTAACTTACAGAAGCCGCTAAAGGTTACGAATCCGGCCACCATAAGCACCGGATGCAGGTTGAATTGTTTTTCGGGAGCATCATCGGCCCAACCGAAGCCCTCACGGTAGAAGAAGGCCCAGAATATGGTGAGGGCCGAAACCCCGATGAGGAGGATGGTCGCGAGCGTGATGATGAGAGCATACTCGCACCACTCGCACGCGCCCCGCTCATGGTCGTCCGACTCGTACGAACGACTGCGCTGGCTGCAACAAAACAGATACGGTCAGTAAATTTGTTACATAAATTCATTACGTTGACTCGCGTAACTTTATTGTAAACAAAACAAGACGCTCTTGATTAAAATCGCGATGTTCGAAGAACTATCTTTAGAATTTTAAACAAACGACTTAATTGTATCGCTTCGCGGAACCTTGCACCATCCGGAGTATAAATTCTTGTCTACCCAATTGATACTTAAGCATCTTTGTTGTTCGTTTAGATAATGCAGTTTAAGTGTTACTATAAAAATTGTTAAACCCCAACATTAGGTGCGTTAGGTTACCTTAAAGGTCTTCTAAGTACCCCTAAAGTTCGCGTAGCTCCGAGTTTACGACCCATAAACAGTGCTGTAGCGAGCTTTATCTAAAGGAGAGCCAAATACCCTGTTTGCTACAAAACACGTATCTGTCGACTCAGGAAGTTTACGAGGTAGAAAACCGCGTCTCCATCCATTCATACCCAGACATACCCGTGTGTCCTGTACGTGTTTATATTGTAGTGGGACCGCAAGGGAGTGTCAGGTGCCGTGAGACGGCGCGCCGGATGCAAGGCTCACGTTCTGGAACGCTGGCTATTGCTATTGCCCTGTCCAACTTACACTCTACTCGCAATTAAAAACGAGATTTAACCTTTTTATTGATGCATTTATTTCATAATGGTTATTATGGCTAATGGATTACGTACGCGCATCGTCACAGTCTGAAAATAACGTCGCCAATTAGGTAGCTTTATGAGAACGTAGTGAGTACCAAAATGTTGTTTATAAGTTGATAGATAACTAAAGTCAATCATTTGCTACCCATGACAAATATTGCCTAATTTTACAGCAAGCCATGTTTGGCAGCTGGCATCACGATTCAGTGAGCAGGAGGCAGGAGCCTACATTTTACGTAGGCCGTTTTTTTTTCATTTTCCCATTCGTTGGGCAACTTCCCAATTTGTATTTACATTGCAAGATTTGGAGTAAATTAACCTTATATTCGTACAATATTCGATTCCTTAAAAACCTCTATATCATGCCTAAAAATTGATTTTTTAGACGAAAGCTAGTTCATAAATCCTAGTACGTTTATTTATGTTTGCTTTGGATAAAGCACCGACCGGACGGTCACAAAAATGTAAAGGTCAGAATAATTTATTGTAGAGATTTATGGCAGAGAATAATTTATTGTATCAACGGAGAACGGAAATAACGCTGTTCGATTCAAACTGCAGTTAGAAATTATAAAGCTTCTCAGAAGTTACTTTTAGCTCTAAGCTAAAGTATTTTTAACCTTTAAGTATTTAAAAAAATATTATGTTGTTGGATTTGAATTGCCAGTTTAAATGACTATCAAACATTTAATGACAGCCATGTTAACAACAAAACACTTGTAGGAATTCAAGTGGAAAAGCAATTCAATTAGCTATGCGAGCTGCGATTTTTAGCCGGGAATTTCTATAAACAATGGCGCAATGTGTGTCAATGGCGCTTTGACGGATGCGGTGAAAGTCCGTACTACTGGCTATTGCTTATAGTCGCAACTTGTAAGTAAATCTGTGGAGGCATTTACATGACCTAAGTGACTAACTTCTTCCGACAACACATTTCATAACATTGGTGTTTCCTGTATAGTTTTTCTACCATTTTCTTATAACAACTTCGCCTCTATTTCCCACCGCTTAAAGTAAGTAGATATAAAGTCAATTGTTGCATTAAGCTTTTGTACGATTTTCCACTCCGTTTGATACAAGTGTACTTGAGATTTAATTTACTTTCTGACTTACACAAACTTGTATTGCAAATTGTATTCTAAATTGTAAGTATTCTATATAAAGTTTTCTGCAATTTGGCACGGACAGGCGAGTGAAGTGACCAGCTCGTCGTGATAGGTCATTCGTGAAAGTGGACGCAGAATGCGGTAGTCATTACTCCGCCTGCATCTGCACCTTACTCCGTCAACCTATCTCGAAACATTGAAAATAATAAACAATGTAAATATTGACAACAAACTGCAAAACAGTTTATTTTTAATGTATTCCACCACATAACTCGTTTGTATCAGTGAGTTGTAGAATTTCGAAGTCTAAATTATGTACGATCAACGCTAAAACGGAGCTAAAGGAAAATCTACAAATTCAAGGGTTGTTTGCGAATTCAACCAATCCGAACTGGGCCAATGCGTCTACTAAAGTCTATTTATCTCGATCTGTATCGCCATAAGCCCTAATGTTAATGTGCTCGAGCCCTTGAGGACATTTAGGGCAGTTCTAGATATCTACTAATTACGTAACAAGCCCATTACCATCTGACAATAAAGACAAATTGGTATACATTTGTGGTGAGTTTCAATCTGATGTTTCAATACACACACTCGACCAGTTTGCTTATTCTACCACGAAAGCGTTGAATGATACCGTTCTTGTCCAATAGGCTCAATTAAGAGGAAATGGTCAATCATTTATCCACGTCGCAAGCTTCGCAGCAATCTGCAGAGATAACTCGATTAGCTCGACCACGATCTCAGACCACGTAAAATCTCAGAACTCACGACAACGGTTACAATGATGAAAAATAAACGGATGCTGCAAAATCGAAAAGATGACGCGTTACTTATTAATATGCATAGGTTAACGGACAGACATCACAGGCGCTGTGGTGAGACTGCCAAAGATGTTACGAGACGGTAATCGACAAACCATTTTGAAAGTCTCTTCATCTCAGCAGTCTTAGAAAAGAATGGATACTTAAAGACCTGCGAAATATGATACTTTCTCCGACTATTCATTAAAAGATTCACACACATTATTTGTGTTATAAATGCATATAACAAAGCAATTCGGTAAGATAACATTATCCTATGGTCCTCCTATTAAAAATAAATCTAGCTAGACTATACTCGAGCGGATAACTCGTGCAATGCGCCGGAGTGGAAAAATGTAGTAATGCAGGGTCTAGAGACGTGGGAGACGGGAGCGGGGGGTCGGTCGTCGACCCCGCCGACCATGGTACTCCTGGCCTACATGGTGCGATGTACTTACAACCAATAATAACTGCTATTATTACCGGTGTCGAGTTTTCATAGAAAGAACATCTCAAAATGACTAAGTTAAATAATTTAAATTGCTTTGAGCAATTAAACTTAGTTGTTCGGAATCTAAATCGTAAAGTGCTGCAAAGAAACCTTTTAACTGCCTTGTCATTGTTATCATCAGTAAACAAATGTTTATAAGATTCTGTAACAATCTCTCAAAGAACCGTTAAATTAACCACATTCATCCAGGAACTTCTGAGAAGTTCGCCGCTTTGCTCCGTCTCGAGTCCTATCCCGTCGTAATCACTGTGCCAAGCGATTAAACTGCTTAGGAACTCGGCTGGGCTACCAACATCTCAACTCTTAAGTTGCCAATCATAAAGGTTATTTTAGATTGCAGCGTAACAAACTTAATCTGTTCTAATTAAGCGCGTAATTGGAACAGACTCGCAGAAATGGTCACTACATTACGTGAGTAGAAGAGTTCATCGGATAACGTTAAACGAAGGGCTCACAAGAAAAACCCAAGTTCAATAACTCTATAAACAGGTCTAACCAGAATGTAAAATGATCATGCGACATCAGTGACAATAAATTCAGAATTAAATTAACGCATCATTAAAGTTTAAGAAAGCATCTCTGCTTCATCTTTATTTTTTTTTTGATAAAATTAAATTTTCTTGTGCATTATACTTGTGTTAAAATTTTATCTCTAATCTTAAACTACTTTTAAAAAAGGTTTATCATTTTCAAAAAGCACTTTCGATATAAATGTCGATTTTGCAGTTTCTGCGCAAGTTTCTGCTTTTTAAATTATAGCTGAGATTAGAAACATGTTTGTAGGTCTAAGTTTGTAGGTGTACGCTATGGTACGCAAGTTACGTTCGCTGGTCAACGCCCTACTTTTGACCAACTGTAAGTCCTCCTTTGACAGCGCGTATTCACTATTCATCTCGGACCTCGGACCAACTCGCAGCATATCTCTTTGTACAACATTTTAGGTCAGCAAACGTAACTTTACGTGAGAATTTAAGTTTCTTTGGTAGAAGCCTGCTTTGGCTCGTGCTCATTCAACCGAATCTTTGGACGGGTGTCTTGCTCTAGTTTGGAGCTCAGAGATTATCTGTTTGGACGTCTGTTTTCGGTGAGCTTTGAACAACTGTATTTGTTACTCAGATTAGATATTATGCCACGTCGAAATTATATAAAAGTAATATTTTACGTTGCGTTTGGTACACTTTTTATATACTTCTGCAAACAAATTCTTACTGTAGAGTACTGTAGACGATTTTCTAATAATTTGACCTAGAGTTATTTGTGTCTATACGAATTTCCCAATACGACTAAAGACGTCTAGAAACTTGATTACTTATTACTAATTAAAGACATAGAAACTCAGGCGACATTCGTGCGTATGCAAGACACACGTTGAATCTTACTTATAAATGGGCATTGATGTCTTTGGTAGGTAACTAGCGCCCGAGCGCGTCCTGCTCATGAAAGCTGCCATGCACGTCGGAAACGCGCGACGCGGGTACTTGCCTTTAGCGACTAGAAAGCGATGACAGGTCTACCGACTCGATGGTCGATAGCTACGCTTTCGTGAAAACTAGAAAAACTGTGTAACAAACATGTCACCGAATCGGTGCCTTTATGATAATTGTATTTAAGCTATTTAAAACAATATATAGAAACTTCGACTAGCTTTCAATATCTGAAGAAAAAGACCGAATTGCTTCATTTTATTAATTTACAATATTTTTTAACATTGTATCACATCCTTCAACCAGTAACGCTTTTGTCTCAACAGACGCAGCCTACTAAACAAACAACTCCAGTACAAAGCATTCGTTCCTTTTAATGAGGAAGTGCTCTAGAAAAACTACTCTGCAATTATTGTTACAAAATGCTACTGTTCTGAGCCGGTAATTTGAATGGGTTGCATAGCAGACATAATCTTCTCTTAATATTTTGAGTATGCGTATGCTACGATTACTCGAGCAATCAAAACGCATGTATTCTCGCTTCGAACGAACGGGTCTATTTCAATTACATGTTACATGTAATATTTTTTGTTCGCGGTTT
This sequence comes from Carpatolechia fugitivella, assembly GCA_951230895.1. NCBI lineage: Eukaryota > Metazoa > Arthropoda > Insecta > Lepidoptera > Gelechiidae > Carpatolechia > Carpatolechia fugitivella. Next base: position 10,971,006 of record OX579650.1, read on the forward strand.
GATTTATCCTACGATTTTCCATAAGCGTGTAAAATTGTAAGGTAAATCTTAGGCATAAAATGGTCAAAACAGCGCACTTTCTCTAGACAGATTGTAATGTGCATTACCATGCACAAGCCCTTAGCGATGCGTCACGGCATTGCATGTCTGCAGTAATTTGAGGGCAATTTTAAACTAACAGTGCCCCATTTCTCACAGGCTCATCTGTCCGCGTGCACAGACTGAAGAGAAGATGAATGCTTTTCTAATTATTAAATTACTAGGACGTGGCGCCGACAAGCAAAGGGAAAGCTTACATTTTATACAAGATTGTTCGTAGATTGTTGCAGGATTGTTCGTAACCTTTTTTAGGGTTCCGTAGTCAAAAAGGAACCCTTATAGTCCGTCCGTCTGTCTGTCCGTCCGCGGCTTAGCTCGGAAATTTGGCCGATTAATAATGCCGACAAAACTGAAGAATAAAATAAGAAATTTTTTTAGAGTTCCTCTGGTGCACATGAAGTGGGGGTTACTCTTTTTTCACGGCCCTTGTGAAAAAAAGTAATCCCCACTTTATGTGCACCAGAGGAACTCTAAAAAATTTCTTAATCCACAAGGTTGTTGGATAGGTTTTTTAAAAATAATGGGGGTTTGCTAAAACCATTTTTCGGTTCTAGTGTACGTTTCAGAAATATTTCGTTTTCATGTGCTTGTTAAAGTCAAGGTTCCTACCAGCCCCCTACCAGCGAAACCGTTGTATTTTTTATTTATTTATTTAACCATTTATTGTACACATTAAACAAGAAAATGACAATATGACAAAAGTTGTATTTGGAAATGTGAAAAAAATCACGATTCACGGTAATAGAGTAGGTATTTGATGAATTTAAAAGGAAAACTATCGACACCAAGTAGGCTTTATAGGTTACCTAATAATAGACCAACTTATAAAATGTACTTGTACAAGTAAGAAATTTGGTAGGTACTACAATATCATAGAAAAATATGTTGATGAATGTTAACTGTCCGAAATAGTATTGGATTATTTAAGTAGTATTGGACAGCTACGGAACCCTACACTTTGCGCGACCCGACACGTGCTTGGCCGGTTATTTTATAAAAACATTAACAGTACCACGTTGTTACAAAACCAAATTCGTTACTAATTGCAAATCGCTTAATGACAAAATTTCGAGTAATTTTGCAACAGTTGAATGCTTTTAATTAAAGTGACTCAATTGATGTTTAGTACGCTTCTCTTGATCTATTACCGACGACGAAAGAAAAGTTAATTGACACGAAATAAGCTACATCACTGCATCCTTTATTTAAAAATATTATTCTAGAAAATGTTAAAGTTATAGGATCTTGTTAGCATTCTAAGAATTACTGACGTCGTTATTATACAGCAAAACATGCCTAGTATTATTATAATTAATATCAAAGCATCTCAGTTTAAATAATCAAACATAGTAAAAACTGTTTATAATTCTACGAAATTTGATGACCTCATGAAGAAAATTTGGGTAATTTTTTCAGTGGTCTGCTACTTGAATATAATAACCACATTTTATTATTTTATACTTAAAATGTGCACCGACTGAATATTATATCTTTTTCTTATTTTAAATTAATACCTAATATAATGGAAGTAGTGCTTGAAAACATATTCCGTGGTGAAACTTTTTTCTATAGATAGTAACTTTAGAACTTAGATAGGTAGATTAGGTAGGTAGAATACGAGTACAAAGTGGATTAGAAGCTTATTGCAGCAATATAACGGGCGACACATGGGCCTGTGCAGTAAGCGTAATGAACCAATAAAGCATATTAATTGCAGATTCTGAGCCTGAGGGCGTTAAAATTGAATGAGCAGTCGAGCAGCCATGAACGATATCCCACTCCCACGCTCTAACGCGTTTAGGCACACATTGACTAAGAAAACACTAGGTATCATAATAGGTTTGCTTGTATAAATTACTTGAAGCATATAAACTTTAACGTGCTTGAAGGACATATTGACTTTTATGCACATTTATCATAATTTCTTTAATATATGCCTATTCGTCATTGGGTTTCGGCTTTCTGAAAAATCAAAGGAAAACCAGGAAAACTCAACCCCAGGGAAAGTCAGGAAAAATTGCTTTTTTTTCAGTTAGAGTGAAAAGCTTAGAATACCTACCATGTTTCGCGATGAGAATAATTTTGAGACTTATTAAGCGATATTTCCGAGTTAGAGAAGTGAAAATTTTATTTTACTCATTGTAATAACACATATTTACCGGGTTAATATTAACAACCACGAAAACCTAAAAGTGTTTACTCATTTTGTTTTTCATCGTGCGGATTTCACACTGTTTCCTCCACATACTGCACTGACTTTACTACATAGGTAAAATACTCAAAGTAATTTAAAGATCCGTAGTAATAAACTTGAAAAAAAAGTCTTGATGTTATCCAAATCATACATTGGTCAAATTATGAATATTGCGCGCGTAGTTCTCAAAACAATGTCACGAAATATGAAGGGTTCCCGTGAGAAAATCGTAACGCAAGAAAAATACCCTTTGAAAATTTACATTGCTGCAACAAAATTATCTTAGCGTCGACATCATTGTTTGTAAATATCTTGGTAACTATGGTAATTTAAATAAAGTACTACTTATGATTTTTTAATCAAATAAATATTCAAGCTCAGCTAATAAAATGTGTAAAATATCCATTGAACACGCATTAAGTTTAGTATATCGTGATAGACGCCCGCAGCGTAATGATCACCGTGGGAAAAACTCATCACCGATTATTCTACCTACTACTCATTTTAGACATTATAGCTGTAAGGTCAAGAAGACTTCAGTTCAAGTACCTACTTATCATCCTAAATTTAGTTGTTGGTCATTTGAAAAGCATTTGAAGCATTACAGAGTCCTTTGTGATAGTTTATCTTTATGTAATGTCTATAATGTGCTTTGTTTCTTTGAATTACGCCATGTTTGAGTGTATCTATAAGCTATTGAAACTTCGCATTACATAGTTAACCATACTTTAAAATCCCAAAAACAATCACATGTTTCAGCTTTCATTAAACTTTTAAACATGTGACGAAATCAAACATTTTCATGAACTGAAAATGCCATGAACATTGATGAATATTACCTATGTCATAACTCAGGATTGGACATGGCCAACGAACTGAGTTTTCAAATTCGCCTCTGGATTTATTAGAGGATATTTTCAGTAGCCGAACTATATTACAATTCCAGTAAAGTAAATTTAGACTTGTCTCTGTCAATATTTCGAGGTATGTGACTAAAAAGTAGAGTATGCCCATCAGTTTGGCGGAGGCACCAATAACTGGTAAAAACTGGCCCACTGGCAATTTCTAACGGCACTCGTTTGTACTACTTGCCTTAGCCGGGGATTTCACTATCGTTGTTTTTGCTATACCAAGGTGCAATTATCTCTTCGTCATTTCTAAGAACTAACAATTTATGTGTGAAAATAAACTGGTTAAAAATACCACATACAAACCACAGTAAATTGCTATAATTTTCCAGATAATAGCCGCGTATGTTTTGTGGTCAAGATAGTGTAAGTTATAAAACCGAGGTGTATCCTTTCCTCATATAAAACAAACGAGATGTGCTTAATGTAAATGTAAAACTTACTGTGAATTCTTCTGTTTTTACCGGTATTTGAGGATTATAGTACATTACGATACAAGGATCGTAGGTGGCAAAATACAAAGGAGGTGACTTTTGTAAGCCCGAGCCGTAGGCGAGGGTTTATAATGTCATGAGTTTGTTATTAAGATCCGTGTGTTGTACGACGTTTTTCAATACACTTGTGAGAAAACTGGTAACGCAACATAAAAAAACAACGCAAATTCTACAAAATGCTAATCGCAAATTCTGCGCAAATTCTCGTACTAAAAATTGGTTTCCTTTCTAAAACATAATTATTGAGAAAAGGCTCTCGCGAACGTTCAGCCTCTACGACATTCGATTAATTATCATTAATCGATTCTTCGTTAAAATCGAGACAATTTTATTTTTAATATTAAAATGATACTGGCTGATAGTATTTTTTCATACATAATGTTGAAATAAAAAAAATTAAATGGTTTTTTATTTGTAAGAATCGATTCAATTTATTTCCAATGTTCCTGGCTGGAAATAATTCTGTTAAAACTTGTAGAAATAAAAAAAAAAATGTAATGAAAATCTTAAATCATACTTGTTCGGTAAATCTCAATCGCATTACCGTACAGTTTACTGCCGTCGTAAGTTAAATTTTCGAGCAAGGTGTATTGAAAAGATATTATCATTTATCATACTCATCAACTATTCGAGTCAAACACCAGCTACATTGTCTCCTATCTAGCGAGACCCTAAACATGCCTCAAACATACAATCATCGGCCTACGCGACACAAAGTACAATAGCCAACACAGAACCACCAGCGTCCTTATCAATCTTTACTACTAGAAGGTATCTGTATGGAGGACTGTGCATTGAACGGCGGCGTAGGAGAGATAATAATCTACCGAGCGCGTGCACCTCATCTGTATTCCAGAGTTACGCTACATATACGAGTAATAAAACAACTGTTTTATATGGAAATCGAACTCCAGGAAACGCTACCAAATACAAAATAGAATTAAGCTTTGGTTGCACATACGCTAAGAGGACCTTTTTTCCTTGATTGATGAGGAATAAAAAAACTACACATCATCGTCATCTATATCATGAAGAACGAAAGGAGACGAGAAAGAATGTGATCATGCTTACATTTGAAAGATAGCACAGGTCTTAGTTTCGCGCTTGTGCACATGTAATATTAAGTGTGGTAACTAACTGTGTGGTACTACCCACTTACTAAATGTAAATGGTAAATGTAATTATGTCAATAAAAAATCCGACCAAACTCTGTGGATCAACATTACTTATGTTGTAATTTCACTGGCTCGTTAATTTACACAAATGAACATTGCAATTGAATCCAGTTCCGGTGAGCGGAGGATGATTAAGCGCACTAATTTAACGATTGCTTAATGTAATAAAATAAGTATCTTTTTGTCCATCGACTAAAGTGATAATTTTTTTAAAGTACCATTACTGGTACTTATCGCTAAAATATTGATGTGAAAGGCCAATAAATTATTATTACGGTTCTGAAAAGTTTCGTATAGCTTCTAATCTAATCATACTCGTAGGTAAGTACATAAATGTACCAAAGTATCTAACTAACTTGTGTCTTGTCTACAATCAAACCAGTTCAAGCGAACAAGCGCAAATCGGTGGTAAATTAGTATACACGACACGCACGCCGTAAAAGGCGGTGTGTGTGTCCTCCAAGCCTAAATAAGCGCAGACTACACACATTAGAATAAGAGTACACATTATTTCTAATATCCAATTATTTAGTCTCAGAGTCAGTCAAATTTATGTTTCATCGTTGATTTGGATTGCATAAAAAATACTTATCTATGGTTGATAAAAAAAAATGTTGTGTAAGTTCAATATGGATCAGCAAAATAGAAAAAAATTAAAACTTACACTTTGTTGTTAGTTGGATAAGGCGTTAAGCGACGCTGAAGAGTGGTTGTTCCCATGTTTAGGTTAAAATATACGTAATATTTATTTCACTGTGATAAATCAGATGTCATATTTTTATCTCCGTGCAGATATCTCTTTGCCACAAAGATGTCAGTCGGACTAAATTCGTGAAAAAAATATCTATTTTGTATAGACACAAACACCGTCTTATCACATTTTTTTATGTATCTCATCCATCATCTACTTCATGGCCAAGAATAACATCTCTTAAGATCTCTAACAGCAAGGTTACCCAGATTCTGTAAGATTTTGATATTTTTGATTAGTAAGTATTGTTTTGATAGGCATATTACCAGTACATCTCTTATCTTTATTTTCCGTAGTTAAAACAGTACTCTTCACATTTTTTATACTGCTACGGTGGCAAAGAAAGCTAATAATAAGAATAGAAAAAAATGAGCGGCAAATGTCATGTATTAATAAATAATTACCTAAATAATATATATATTTTTATAAGGATACTTATTCTGTAAGACCTTGCTTCATTCCGCGTTAATAGAAACCTATACTCATAGAAGTTTTGCGAGTATCAAAATAAATGTATGGAAATAGAATTATACTTTACTGCACATAAGAAAATATGACATCAACGCCCGTATCTTTTGATTTCGTTGCATGAAAGCTTGAATTCCTTACATCCCCGGTTTGCCCATTCCTGAGAAAAAGGGTCTTTATATACGAACATTATTTTGCATATAACAGTAACATTTCAACTAATTCCGATAAATTCTCCCCCATCCTTAAAGCTATTTGCCAACGCTGCGCTGTAGGGCTTGCAGACTGCAAACAATATTGTGAATGCACATACATCAACGATTCGTGCCAGATGTCCAAATTGCGAAACGCGCAGTGTGGTGTGTATGGATGGATGGTGGGAAGCGTGGTGATCTTGTATTGTTTGTCAACATGTTGCGATGTGGGCGCGAACCCCGACCTCGGCTGGAGCGTACTTGACCGACGACAAGTGTAATGACTTTCTATCGCCATTATTCGCCAATCGCCATGCCTGCCAAGTGCCAATACAACAGACAGAGCGATCTCCAATTATTAACGTATTTTCGTTTTATAGTAAACTTTTACAATTGTTACTGTTCAGTTTTGCCGATAAAAAAATATAATTGCTGTGCCTGCGGTACCACGTCTTACGGTCTTATCTGTTTCTTTAAGGGGAGAAACAGACTTCTAACGTTCTCCTATTAACGCTGTAAACATTATGCTTGACGGTCTTTTGACGTAGGCACTAAGAAAAGACTTGTTCAACTATCCTCTCGGGCAACAAAATAAGGGTTTTCTTTTCTCTAACGGACCTAATCGCTATTTCTACCAAAGTGGTACTATAGCGGGCGCGGAGTTGCGGGATTGAATTTTAAACAAAAACAACGATGAAGAAGACATATACAGTTTGTTATTAAAGTGTTCAATCAATCAATCAGCCTATTGCAGTCCACTGCTGGACGTAGGTCTCTCCAAGGGTGCGCCAAAGCGCACGATCACCCGCTTTCCTCATCCGGCCACCACCAGCGACCTTCCTCAGGTCATCAGTCCACCTGATAGGCGGGCGTCCCACACTACGTTTCCCGAGACGCGGTCTCCATTCGAGAACCGATTAAAGTGTTACTTTTATATTAAATACTTACGTGTTCTGTAAATACGCGGCGGCGTAGTGTACTCGTACCAATTACATATAAAACTTCAGTAGGTAAGATTAGCTACTACTGTGATCTCAACAATGATATCACCGTTCAGAGATAGATTCAATTACTTACTTCTCCGCTTGAGCAAATTCTCATAAAAACTCTGCAGGATAAATATCACGATATCCTGTCCACTACGGTGGTTAATAAAAGAAAACAAAAATATTTCCTGCAGAGACAGAAAGAAAGAAAGAAAGAAATACATTTTATTTAGTACAAGAGAAATGTAATTCTCTTCCGCAAGGGAAAGTAAGGACTTGGAGAGGAAAATATACGTATAATTCCAGGAATGTAGCAGTCCTTCGCGACCATTCGGACTGTTTGCAATTTAATTCAGATAGAGATCCGCATATCTATCAAGTATGATGTATAATTATAACGATAGCGATAGATGGTGGTGCATGGCTGGATGAGGAAAGCGGGTGATCGTGCTCTTTGGCATGCCCTTGGGGAGGCCTACGTACCGCAGTGGACTACAAGGCTGATTGATTGAGAGATCCGCATAATAGGGCAAAAATAAATATATTTGGAATTCTGATTAAATTTACTGTCCCAAAGGAATCTTTTGCTGGAGAAAATTTGTTTCTTTATGAGGCGCATTTTTCATTGTGATTGTTCGTCCTCATGTAGAGCTTCACTAACATTATCACAATTCGCGGGTTTATGTAGAGCTTATTCAAAATGGAACTTAAAAGCGCCCCCGCTGTGCAAAACAGGATTCCCAGGCCGAATAATTTCGAAGAAAATTCACAATAACCAACCACCATCTAAGTATAGTGTATAAATTAAATAAATTGATAGATGTTTCAAAATCTTGAAAGGTTAATCTGCACCGAAAGTGCAAACCACAGAAGAGGTCAGAGTTCCGTGACCAAAAAACAGTCTTGTACCGTTGTACCTGTTACAGCGATCACAAAAGCATCGCTCAAAATGTTACACAATTGTAAGTACGAGTTTGGTAATTCAATCATCCCCGTGACCCCGACAGTGTCAATGGTGCGCCGAATACTCAGCCATTGTGGCCGGTAACAGTAACAGCTGGCTTCCTGTTCAAGTAAAAATTGAGTTGACTGGTGTGTTTACATAACAGTTGTCGACGCAAACAGAAGTATTTTATATTTATAGGGCTAGATGCTCCAGCCATTTTAAGTTGATTTTTTCATAAAGGAAAAAGCTTATAGAAGGCAGTAAAAAGCTAAGAAAAAGCTTCGTCAACGAGATGTAATTGTCAATCTAGCTAAATCGCGTGGAAACGGACTATATATGAACTAGAAAAAGCATTAGTCTTGCAATAAAACAAGCTTCGCAATGCACACTACGTTATTTATTGGAAAGTGAAAATCCAAGCGCTTGATGGAAACAGTAACGATTATGTAATTACCAAGAGCACCTGCCGTGGCCAGGGCGCCGTCGCCATGGCAACGCTCTGATACCCCATGAAAGTGAAATCCGAGGACGACGACCCTCCGCCCGAGATAACATACATAACTACACCTACCTACGAGTAATTTACCATAGTCAACAGCAGTAGATAAAACATTCAATAAATACATGACTTGCAAAATTGCCCCTGAGGTAGATAGAGAAAGTACGCGGTCAGACTGAACCACAGACTAAACAGACATATTCTCAATAGCTTGAAAAGTTGTGCACTTGTTGGTGAATCTACAAAAAATATCAACAACATTATGAAATTTATAACTCTACATTAACGACTAATGGGTCTCTTTAATTGTTATTTTTGCGTCACTTATTTCACTCTTACTTTTTTATCTGTTAGAGTTTAACCCTATTTTTTCTTACATTGAAACGTATGTAAACAATCTATTACTGTAGACAATATAGGCAAATATTTCAAGAAAGCGAAAGCCGGAAAGGGAGTAACGATGTTCAACAGCGACACTTGTGAATATAATATGTGTGGGAGGGAAAAAACATACAAATGTTGCGAACGTGGCATGTTCTGCGAGCTTGCCCATCATCGCATAAAATATGAGAAAGGCCCGATGAGACTCAATCTCTTGCCGTTAGCAAATTATTCATGAAAACCTGAAGCCATGAATGTTAGATAAGCGCTCGCCGGCATTATCAAAGAAACAAGAATTTAATTTCCCGTCTTCAATGAAAGATTCACGAAGCCGCTGATTTCATGAATTAGGGAGATTATCTTCGAAAAATTAAATATTTGAAAAGACGAGAGAATTAAAAAAGTGTTATACTATATTGTATGTATATGTCACCGTCAGATTGTGAACATCGTTAGTTTATAATCTGACTCGCGATATTATAAACTGACGCAAAATTGTAAACTGCGGCCAACCATTTACAATTTAACGTATTATTTTTCGTTAGTTTATAATATATTGAAATCAAATCGTCAAATTTCAAACCGTCCCTGATTTGTCAGTTTTGGCTGCGGCAATTAATAAAAAAAATTACTCTATAGAATGGATACAGAATGAGCTACTGCCAAAACCGACCACTCATCAGGAACACGCTTCTCAATTTTAAGGGTGACTAAACCCGACAGATTGTGAACTCTGCAGCTTTGTTTACAATTTGACGATTTACATCGATAGATTATAAACTATTGAGAAATAATACGTTAAATTGTAAATTGGTTGGTTGCAGTTCACAATTTTACGTCGGTTTATAATCTCGCGAGTCAGATTATAAACTAACGATGTTCACAATCTTACGGTGACATACATAAATCAAAGGCTTGAATGGAAAAAGTGTGCTTGAAGATTTGGTTTTGATAAACACAGTACCTTATAGGTATAGGTATGGTTAGCTAGGCAAAAGAGCCACTTTCAGCAAAGTTAGAGTTACTGTTGTGGGTTGTGGTTGGGTAATCTCTAAAAGGTGCTCTAATGTCTCTTGTGGAGCACTTACCATCTAGATAAGGGAGGACGCGGAATCGAATCCGAGCGGGTATAGGTATATACACCGTGAAATTTACATCGTTTTGTTCCCGCCGTGTAGTGATAGTACCCGTCAAACTGAACAACTTTCCACGAAAAAAAAAATTCCTGCAACAAAAAAAATTTGGTCTCTCCATACAAAGTGAGACTCCCGACCGACCCATTTTGTATGGAGAGACCAAAAATTTTTTTGTCACAGGATTTTTTTTTTTCGTGAAATTTGTTCAGTTTGACGGGTACTATCACTACACGGCGGGAACAAAACGATGTAAATTTCATGCTGTATGCCTGTATATGCAGGGTAAACCGCAAAAAATGGGCCTGATTCCATCTTTAATTAATTTCTTCCCTATTGTGTAAATGTGTGTAGCAAAGTTATTTGTTATAGAGTTCTATAAATGTTTCACCTCATAAAAAAGGTCTACATAGTATTCTGTACTAAATAATGTGCAGGACATGTCCAGTCGCTTCCAGAGAGGATCAGGGGTCAAACTAATTGAGAGCCACTCCCCTCCCAGAGCATTAAACGATACACATTCTCAGCCTAGTACACGAATTGTGAAACATAATATTTCAAACAGACATATTATTTTATATGTGATTCTAGAAACCTGGCCGGTTACATTTTATATCGAATTTTTATTCTTAACATAAAAACATGAAAGGTTCAATTTTTTCATTCTCAAGCAAGAACATCTACGTTATATTACAGTCCCTGCTTTCTCCAACGAAGCACTTCCTAATTACGACGAGATGTTGCAAGTTTTAAACAATAATTGTGTAAGCTGCTAGTATAGAGCGCCCGACTCGCCCGAGAGCTGACCCTTTGTTGGCATGTAATTATATGCACTTCACGAGCTAGTCCGGCTCTCGTCCGACAATTTTATTATTACACGTACCTTCCCCACGGTTGTTGTCGGCGTAGGTGTCGTGGCCATATCGTAGAATTGATCACATCATGAAATTTTCGATCATTTCATGAAATGGTCACATTTCATGAAATTTTCACTGTCCATTGGCCACATCATGATGCGCCTTGGCCAGATCAATGATAAGAAATCGTTTGACGATAGGTTCAACTAAAACGCAGCTACTTCATGAAATGGTCAAGATTATTTGATCATATGGTAAAATTATTACATTTATTGCCGATAGAGGCGCTGGAAGCACTTTGTTTATGTACCAACATGGCGGCCGCGTTATTTCTCGCAGTGAAAAAGTGAATTATTCGTTATTAAAATGAGGAAGAAAAAAAGAGTTATGATGAAAAAGTACTCTGAAAATGTCTGTCGGACTTAGAGAACAATAAGTACCAAACATAATTTAGATTATTTTTAAATATTTCATGGACGCTCTATTTTCACGATATGGCCAATCGTGGATGACAAAATCGTGAAATGCACACGATTTAATGATCTGGTCAAATTTAGTTGGCCACATCATGAAATGTGACCATTTCATGAAATGATCGAAAATTTCATGATGTGGTCAATTCTACGATGTGGCCACGACATAGATATGTGTATATGTTACGACCTAATAAAATCGGACCATGTCTTTCCTTATTCGTCAAGATATCATCATCATTATCTATAGCTGAAATATGTAGCCTACTAATAATGAACAGACAGTATCAATGTATTAAAATACTTATAAATATAATAAATTAACTTTTCAATACACCTTGCTCGAAAATTTAACTTACGAAGGTAGTAAACTGTGCGGTAAATGCGTTTTACCGCACTAGTGCGATTTTATTAAAAAAAATATGATTAATAATAATATAAATTTATTTCTCCCAAAGCTTAAAAATATATTTAACATAGCATTGTAAATATGTAGCCTTAATTATTGAAGTTAGCTTAAATGGGAGAGTGTCCAAGTTAGGTTAAAAAAACCTGTGTTAAGGATCACCAGGCCACCCTCCTTATTACAACCCTACGGTCTTCAAAATTATTATTCAGCCAGGGTCATTTTGTCAATAAAAAATATTTAAAGCGATTCATACAAAGAGAAAAGCATTTTCAATATTGTATCAAAAATATTATCAGCCAGTAATATTTTAATTATAAAAATAAAATTTTAATAAATAAAATTCTCGATTTAACAAAGAATCCATTCGTAGAGGCTGAATGTCCGCCAGAGCCTTTTCTCCGTAATTATGCTTATAAAAAAGAAGTGTGCATCTGGATTGAGGGCCCATTTTTCTAATTATTGCTAAACGAGAGGAAACTTACAGGGATTTTAGTAAAAAAAAATAGGTAAAACTTAAAGCAAAGATTCTTAAATTTCTTAAACCTGAAACAAAACAGCTATGGTCAAATAACTTGGGCCCTCAATCCTGACGCCTGCATAAAGTGTCGTAGCCTAAATCTTAGAAAGTACTATCCCTGGGATAATAATTTTTATTTGAGAATTTAGTTAAGATTTTCTTAAATAAATTAAGAAATTCCCAAATCCTAAGAACGCGATATTACAGATTTATGGCGGTTTAGCTTGGGCCCTCAATTCATGAATATCTGTACTGAGGAATCTGCAAAACATGAATTTATCTAAAGAAATAATATCAATATGACTTAGGTATATTTCAGTTCAATATCTTGGTAAATTAGTTAAAAAGAAATAACGACACAAAATTAAAATGTTAAAAAGTTAATGAAATTTGAAATTTGACAAAACGTCTGAACTGAGGACCCAATATTTTCGGCAATATTGACTAGGCTAAGCCTTCTACATTACCGCTCATTAGTTATTATATTTTAACCAATTTTTAACTAAAATGAAAAATAGCGTATATTCTTCTAAATGCCAAGTAAATGCCATACTTTAAGAGAAAATTTATTTTAAATTTTTTATATGACAATATTCTGTAGTATGCACACAAAAAGAAACATATAAGTACTATCGTTTTGTGGTTGGCGCCAAGTTTGTAAAATTTTCATTTAATTGTTTTACATTGAATATTATTTTATGAGTGATTAAGTGTTTATATTTCATGACAAATGTGAATACAATACAATACAAATATTCTTTATTGACACCAATCAAAATTACAAAAAAACATAAAAAAAAGGAAAGGAAAGGATACTCAAACTGCGCGCGATATAATAAAGGTTCGTTTTTACAATCATTACTACATGATCAATTTTACCTGCAGTATCATAGCTTTTGTAGGGTACTATGTACCTTTCTTAAACATTTCAATTTAATTATTTACTACCACTTTTCTCACAAGTGTATTTGAAAAACGTCGTACAACACACGGATCTAAGGTTTTATAACAAACTCGTGACATTATAAACCCTCGCCTACGGCTCGGGCTTACAAAAGTCACCTCGTTTGTAATTTGCCACCTACGATCCTTGTATCGTAATGTACTATTATACCCTAGTGCTGTGGCCATTGCCATTTGCTCAAATATTTCGAAAACTTTTCAGAACTGCCTTATCTAGACAGACAGAGATTTATTAATCTTTCCAATCTATTTCGACAGACAGTAGATTGAACTATTTACATTTGACCTCAGAGTAATCAATTCCAATCGTTTGTTCAACAGAATGACTCCGATGTACGATGTCTCTGTTACGGACTGTACCAGTTAAGAATGTCAAGACTTTCTTATGACTAACTACTACCTACTGGAAATATGAATCTGACACCTGCAGAATAAATAAGTAGAATGACCAGTCCATCTTTTTATATAGCGCATCAATCAACCTAGAAGGGCATTTTCGCCAACACACAAGGTGACATTAAGTGGTTATGTTTTCTAGACGGGTATGAAGAAAAGCTGCAGCGTATATTCGAAACAATACCATTTATATTATATCTCATCTTTTTATGTAGTCTGCAAACATTTGGTTGCTGGAAAGTTGTGCAATAGTTGAGCCATGTCGAACTGCAAACGCAAATGATCGGGCTCGGTTGTGCGGTGTGCCGCAGGTTGCCGGCTCCTGACCTTTAGCTGACCAGAACTCTGGAGATAGCTTGTATTGGCAAAGACTTGCCTCCGGCCCGCACCTACGTACCATACAATTCCGTATTAAAACCGCTGTAGTCTTTCCAACCATTTGTTTTACTTTTGTCATAAGCACCATAATTATTAAGTTCCATAATTATTGGTAGATAACCGTAAACAAAATAATGCAATATTTTATTAGCGTAGTTTTTTTTTTACTATAGTGAAGAGACGACGCTTTCTTTAGCAGAGTTCAGACATCTCACTTTGCTCTCTAAAAATTTATTATATTATAGAAGAATTATATTAAAGTAGATTTTTTTAATAGTATAAATTTTTGTTCTCTTTTGCTCTCTGCACTCTTGTATCTCGCTAGAGTGCAATTTACGGCGTGCATGTTAATGGACACAGCAGTTTAATGAAATAATGATTTATAAAAAAAAAAAAAATATTTGGTTTAATTAAAATATACCTGCTTGATTGATGTTGTTGTGATTTACCGTAGTGCTAGGTAAATTTATAAAATAATTTAAAAAATATATAGGTAAAAATATATTTATTAACAATGTGTTAAATCGATTTACAATTTCTTCATAATGAAAGTTGATTGCTAAAAAAATACCGAATAAAAAGTAACGAACATCACTTATTGACTAGGTACCCGACCTGTCAAAAGTAAAATAAATGATTGAAAAGACTGTAGTTACTAGTAATAAAGCTTTTAGGAAAGTATTTTGCATTTAGAAAAGTATTGAGATGCAAATTTACTAAATATGCATACTCTTCTACTGACATACGGAATTGCAAATGAGCGTTACGCAACCTAAAATACGAAATGGCATATGCAGGTGAATAACGTTACGTTACTGATTGAATAACGTTACTTAACTCAGAATCAAATAATCCGGTAACAAATGGTACAATGCCCCAAGGCTGATCTTTGGATATTTCATTCAAGTTTGCTGTTAATCAATTAGATACTGTGATGATAATTCACCCTCAAACAAGAGACAGTAAATTAATGTATGCGTAATAACGGCAAGGTCTGAGAACAGCACAGCATCAACAATATAACTGAATATCGGCTGCATTCTTCCTGCCACCACGCACCGGACGACCTTGAGTCGTGCGCTTATAAGATCGAATTCCGACTGTTAAATAAAATAAAACCTATTTGTAATTTATACCGGCAGTACCTGAAGTCAGCAATAACACTTTCAACATTACTTTATGAAACTAAACGAGACTAAAAGATAAGTGAGACAATGTAATGTGCCGTGGAATTTGCTCACGATATGCGGGTTTCGTCAGTGTTTAATTTTTCTATTCTCTTATCTGGTTTGTTCGTCGCTACTAACTTGAATTTGTGATGAAGAGCGTTAGAAACACTCATGAAGTTAACAGAGTAATTTTACATTGTTCTCTTCAACTTAGTTTACAGTTAGGGGTAAAGTGCTCCCTCGCCAAGCCATTATATGAAGGGAGTCCTCCCCTAGTGCTTACGTAAACTAAGTGCACACCGCTTGTACAAATATGTCCCTTATCACGAAATTCTTAACGAACCTCTCTCGCCCACCACGCTAGGAAATTCAAAGTAATTTTCTATCAAATGCCTGAACCTGCGTAACTGGTTTCCTAGAATTAGATTATGTAAAGTGCTCTGCACGAAATAAATAAAGAGCTCCCCATTAAAAAAACATTACTGATCGTAAGTCTAATCTCTGAGAACTTCTTTAAGTTGGTGCAGAGATATAATGAGCTCTTTGTTCGAATTGAAATTTAAAATAAGGATTTTCATTAATTACCTTAAATGTCAGTAAAGTATCTACATACCAGAACATGAATGTAGATTTGATTGACTTAATACACACACACTCTATTCTAACCTACCTATATTCAATGCCTAAATAAACTCGAGAATCTATAAAAAAAAAGTCTTCATTTCATTAATAACAAGTACGAAAATATATCATTTAGCGGAGTTCCCTATTAAGCAAAAATATTTTTACTTGTGATAGGCTCCGCTCTTCCATATAAATCTTAAGCTGTATTTAGTAATAAAAAAATCACAACGAAAATCCTTCCGTATTAGCTACAAATATGTTGACATATGTTTGACATAAAATACTAGTAGAGAGACGGGAGTCCCAAATAGGTAAGATTGGAAATGTGCTTTTGCGCCAGTGTGTCAAGTGTGTGTATATATTGTGCGTGAGTAGAGTGTGTGTGTGTGTATATATGGGGAGGGGGTGTGCCTGTGTATATTTGACTGACGAGTGTATGAAAAGGACAGAGATGAAGGAGGCCAGACCTACCGCAATAAACAGCTTGGGATCAGAAAAAGAAGCCAACTTTTATAAGAGATCATTGCAACCTTTCCAGTTCCAAAAATTATATCTTTGTTGCTCCACCCCAGATAGGTAGACAATAGCCTCGATTCGGGATGTCATGCTCTAATTCTAATTTTAAAATCCAGCTATCTTTTTCGTTTTTAGACCAATGAAAGAGAGGTGATGAACGAATGATAACCTAAAATAAGGGCAGTTTAAGATATTTTTAAGTCGCATGTTTTAAGTGCTCTCTAAAATTGTGCAATCGACACGGCCATAATGTTCAAATTCGATGTTTGACAGCTCTAATATTACGATGGCCATCGCCTGTCCCTTTTCAATCTTTAAAAGGTAAAAAGAACGGACTAACTTAAATTAATGATTAGAGCGTGACATCCCGAATCGAGGCCATTATCCTATAATTGATTGTGCCAACGAAACTTAGATATGCCGTAATAGATTGATTGTAGCTTGTAATGCTTTGATATATCAGCTTTCGTATTCGGTTTACTATTGGTTCAATGTGATAATGCCAGGATAGTCGATAGTCTAGCATGCCTACAATTTATATACATGATTGCAAATAAATGAATAAATGATAAATGATTCCCAGATATTTAGTACGAGTTACTTTATGTATAAGCATAAGTGCAGTCAATATTGGATTGGTTTGAGCAACTATGAATCTGAATCTTGAAGTTAGGTGAAGGCTGTGTACGGTTGTCCTTTGTAAAACATATATGTTGTCCTTTGTGAAACATATATGTTGTACTTTGTGAAACATATATGTTGTCCTTTGTGAAACATATATGTTGTCCTTTGTGAAACATTAATTAGTTTTTTGGATGTTAAGAATCTCGAGTTTGATTATCAGAAAAGATTATTATAATAGCGACTCAAGTCTATTTCTAAGACCATGAAGCTCAAATTACACAAGAATTTACATTTTCATAAAAAAGAAGAAAAACGTTAGAAATAATTCTTATCTAAGTTGGTAGTCTTGGTTGACTCAATCGGCGTAATCTATTTTGACTGGATCAGTTGTTGCAACCAAGCAATATTTAGTAATTATGCTCCAGTTTCGATTACAGCCTTGATATGCGGTGCCGAAATATTTTCCTTTCACGCTTAATTTCATGTGTCTGCGACTTGTTACTCTATTTCGACTCTTATACCTCACTTCATTGCACGCAAACTATGTATAATTGATTTATTAAGCTATAAATCGTTTACAATTGAAATAGAAGAAATTTTCAACACGTATTAGCTTATGTCTTATGTCTCACGACAGCAGAGTAGAGACCTCTTATAATATAAGAAAAAACCCCCGAAGCAAAAAAGCAAAACATTAAAAAGTAAAAAATAATACCTATTGTTGAGCCATCAAATTCGATAAAGTAACACCTATATATTTTAATTTTATTAGAGAAATTGATGGATGGCACAATTTGGTTTGCTCGTTGAAATGACGCTATAATGTCGCGTCGGTGTACCGCTTAAGTCAGACGCTTCATTTGATTGACTATCTATTAATTTGTTAGCATATCCGACCAACTTGTTTTCATACGATATTTTTTTTTTAAACTTAGCGGTACCCCGACGTGACATTATAGCGTCATTTCAACGAGCAAACCAAATCGTGCCATCCATCAATTTCTCTAATAAAATTAAAATATATAGGTGTTACTTTATCGAATTTGATGGCTCAACAATAGGTATTATTTTTTACTTTTTAATGTTTTGCTTTTTTGCTTCGGGGGTTTTTAAATTTTTAATTTATTTTTTATTTCATAATTTTTAAACTTTATAACAAATAAATTATGATATATGAGTACAGTTATATCTAAAAGAAAATTGGAGAGTATTTTTACTTTGAATCGAAAGGACATATGGAAAGTAGTCAGATCCCCTCATCAACTATTAAAGAGCTGATGATCTTCAAACGGCTGATCAGGTCATGGTTACCTTTCCATATACTTTCAATATTATTGAAGGAATACGGTACCAAATTTCGAATCGATAGGATATGTGGAAGTAAGTCAGATCCCCTCATCAACTATTATAGAGCTGATGATCTTCAAACGGCTGATCAGGTCATGGTTACCTTACCATATACTTTCAATATGATTGAAGTAACAAGGTACCAAATTTCGAATCGATCGGAGATAAGGAAGTTCGTTAGATCCCCTCATCAACTAGAAAAGAGCTGATGATCTTCAAACGGCTGAAGAGATTTTCATGAAACATGGCTAAGAACACTCGGGGTAAAATTATCTATGTTACAAAATAAACTAAACGAAAATCGGTTCATCCGCTTAGGAGCTACGATACCACAGACAGATACACAGATACACAGATACACAGACACGTTAAACTTATAACACCCCTCTTTTGCGTCGGGGGTTAAAAACACATTAAAACACTGGCACTAAAATCATATAGCTATATTTTTTTTTTATTATGTTTTTAGTATCAGTGTTAATATTCCGTTCGTAATCTTGACTCCAGCCTACCCTATTTTAATCAACCACGAATTCCCACATACAACTTGCCAAAATTATCGTGAGAATTTGATATTCATCGTTTCAGAATTTAACACTTTTAAGGTTTAGTTTTTAAGCAATAACAAATTATTGCACAAAACTGTAATTCAAATTTTACGATAGTATTGCCATCATAATATAACAGTTAAAGGTACTTGTATGCTTAGATAAAAATGAGATTACCGTCGCGGTTTGTAATCTGCAAATTACGAAAACACCTGCAAAGCATCAACCTACGCAGAATTCAATTCATAGTAAGTAGTACTACACCTCGCCTACACTCATTTATTGTGCGGCAAATGAACTATAAACAGTAACTACAAGGTTGAACGAAATTTTAATAAGGTAATACTTGAGAATGGTACGTTGGTCTCAGTTTAGCAACGTGGATTCCCATTCCTATTCTAGCTCACTTTATTCTAAGTATCAAATCATTAAAGAGGCCGATACAGTGAGGCATGAAACTGGCTGCATAACAACGAGCCCTTTACTTGATGATTGGTGCAAATCTCGCTCAGCTCTATTCCGCATTCCTGCAGCAAGTGGTGCGCCTACGCTTCCCTTTTCAACCACTAGATACACCAAACACTAAACTATGGTTTGTAGTAACTCGCACTTCTCGTGAACAAAGAAACTAAGCTGCCCATTTAATAATAGCTCTATGGGAATTGCTCAATACCATAGACGGTTTATTTTTATTTTGCACGAGTTTCATCTAAATAAAGGTCAAAAATGTTTTTGTATCTTATAAATTTCGTAGTAGATATGGATCAAATCTCTCTCTTTAGTTTTACACATTTTTAAACCAAATTCGCACAAGAGTATCCTAGCATCATCGCCTGCTTAGCCAATGTATTGCTCTAAGATGCTACTTGGTTTCTGCTGGTGGAGATTTGCAGCGATTATTTTCTTCACGTGGCTTGAAACGGTTTGCAAAAAAATAATAAAAATAGTTCGATCCGGTTGTAACAATTTTGCATTGTTTGCTTCATTAACGTTTAATGCGTATTCAGTGGTGTTCGTGTGGAATAATTAGCAAGTATCCTGCATAACGAAGGAAACTAACAAACACCTAGGGAGAGAGCCGCCGGATATTCATTCATCATCGCACTGCCCGGATAAGAACGGTAAAACAGGAAGTAGACGCTACTAAAGCGGTCAAATAATATGAACAAGACGATCCGTCCTGTAATTACGTAATTGCTTTCGCGTAATTCACTTCTTAAGGGGTGAAAAGGTTGTTTTATACTCTGTTTAACCTCTGCAAGTTAAATCTAATGAACTCGAAATGTATTAGTCTTCGAAACGTGTCTTGTCGAACAGGAAATCTCCCCTTGAAATTATTTGATGCAAATTTTTCAGAGGTATTTAATGAAACCAATCGCATTTTTCGTATTTCGTAGTATATTGTAGAGCCCTTGGCACAAAGCAAAGCATGGCGTGTCGTGGTCACGATGACAAAGGTAATGTACCTATAGTGATGTCAGCACGTAGCAACATGCGCGTGAGTGCCATATTATTCGATCTCCTGGTACTAGAACCTACAGAATGCGGTAGGTATTTAATTCGATGTACATCGTATGGGAAGACACTGGAGTTTGTAACACAGTTTTCAACTAGCACAAGGTCCAGGGTTAATATTCTGTGACATTGTAAAGTTACAAATATTTTTTTTGTTGTTATTATTATTTTAATGAACTACCCAGGTACTTATATACCTATACATTATCTACAGCCCAGAACAAGTGGGCACATACGATATTCTACAGTCATTAATTGTGTATATATCTACTTTCTAATATAAGTATATAGCTTTTTTGTGTATATTGAAATAAACACGACAGTTACAAGCCAAAAAATGATGTACACAAATTTATCCTCTTCTAAATTACCTCCGCACAATACACAGCTAAAGATCTTAGGCGACACATCATGAGTCTGTTTAGTCTGTGTTAAAATTATTAGCGCTAAATGGTACATGTAAACAATTATTATTATAATCTACAAAGTTAATGAACGGCTGTTGTACTTAACAAACGCTTCGAAGCATATAACATAGATACTCGTACATACACAGGTAATTAATTTTGTTCCAGCATCTGCGTAAGTGGTATCGTCGCAATATTTTGTATGTCAGCTGGGTCAGTTTTTTAATCACCTGGACGGTATACGGTAATTAACTTACGCATCTGCACGAACTGCATTTCCACATATTTTTTAAGAATAAGAATAAGAATACATTTATTTACAGCTCACAGTAAACAACAATTAAACAAAAAACAAGACAGGTACATAACACTTACTTTACTTACTTTACTTTTATTGTTTTATTTTTTGACTTGGAAAAATCCAATTGACGACGGTGGAAATAACAATTTAATGAACTAGATCATGGAGTCACGCTTAACAATTAAGGACACTTAGTACGAACACTGGCTGTCTATCTGTACATATAGGTGCCTATGTGAATTCTTTTTAAAATCCTGTTCAGCATCATTCCTATTAAACCGCACCTATTTATAGCCAAGCACCTACTCTTGTTCATTACTCATGTCTACGTTTAATAAACACCGCACAAACCCATTAAATTCGTTAAAACCGTCATGTTTGTTAGTACAAGAGCGCTAAATTCAGAACACTGATATCCCTTTCCGTTTTCTGTATGAATTTAATTTATAGTAATAATTACACGCTTTAAAGGTTGTTTCCTTCAGTAGATGTCTTCAGGCAGGAAGATAATGGTGTCGATTCGCCATACGCCCAACTAAACTAAAATTAGTCCTGTCACTTTGTATCAATTTTAATTGAAAAGGGACCGAAGATCATCGGTTTTGTTTTTGTCTTTGACTTCACGACCAACTGTCAAATTTAGTATTGTTTTAGTGCGACCTAAACATCATGACGAATAAAATGCCACTAAAATAAGACTAAATTTGACAGTTAGTCGTGAAGTCAAAGACAAAAACAAAACCGATGATCTTCGGTCCCTTTTCAATTAAAAATGATAGAAAGTGACAGGACTCATTTTAGTTTATAAACTAAACTATATTGGGCGTATGCCGAATCGTCACCAATGTGTATTAAAATATTCGAGATTTCTGATCTAACTGGTCATATCCCGATGAAATATCCCGTCAAGCTTCCATACAGGCTTTTAGTGTGCAAAGTTTTATGCTTCTAATATCATAATTCTACCGGTTTAGGCTCTACGTTGTCACTGACTGAATGTTAAATTTTGTATCGAGTTAGAAATTAAATAAACTTTCATCCCCTTCTTTAAATAATTAACAAAAAAATGGACGTAGTTACACGAAAAGGATCCAATCCACACAAAGTCACTTTTGAGATATTGAAGTTTGAAGTTCAAAATGATTTTCTTCATAGGTGTTTGTTTCAAGATAAATTTAAAGTGTTATGTTTTGTGAGAAACATTTAAACCTTTTTATTGTTAATAGTATATTTATGGGACGATTGGTATTTTCGGAGAAATATGTGTTTTGGTGGGTTGGATCCTTTTCATTTTATTACTTTTTCTTTGGCGCATGCTTAATATAAATTTCTTTAAAACGCTCCATGTACTGAATTCTTTGCAAAAAACCTTATTTACTGCAAAATGCATATTAAAAAGTCAACAAAATAATACTGCGATCAAAAATACATTTAATTTTTAGTACTTTTTGGGAGAGATAGATATAATTAGTTACCATCTACACTCTAAGAAGTTCGTTGAAAATCTTATTGGCATATTACTTTGAAAATGAATTTATCGAAAAGGATCCAAGCATTTTGGATCGTTTTAATTATTAAATATAGGTGTTAGAATATTCAGCAAGGAGAACCAAGCGGTGTGGATCGTTTTTATATTTTTAATTAAGTATAGGTGATGAACAAATTGTAATTACACAATAACAATCCAGGGTGCTTGATTCGTTTTAAAATAAATGGTTAATATTGTAGGCTGTGAACCAGGTCAATTGGATTGTTTATGGTGAAAGAACAAAAAAATCTGTCATACATGTTGGTTGGTTCAATGGCTGGTAAAAAAGGCAAACCTCTTCTTTTTTGTCAAATTTTTATTACTGGACGATAGAAGCGATATTTGCAGTCAGTTTGGTGTACTTAAGTCATTTTTGACAATGTTGTGGATTGGATCCTTTTCGTGTAACTACGTCCAAATATCCTAAGTGTACGCTAAGGAGACCCTATGCAAATTGTAATGCTTCTAAACACACCGGTATGGGCTGCGCACTATCCGGAAATTTCTAGCGCAGTAAAAATACAGTACATTTTGGTAGTCCTTTAACATGAAAGTATTTGAGGATTAGAATTTAAAAAATACACGTTCATCTTACTCGTCACCTGTTGATTACAAGAGTAATCCACTTACCTGAAAAGAAAAACATTCATAAATTTAAAATTGTAGATAGAACAGGAGACAGAAATTCACATAGTAACAGAATCTAAACGTGTTTTCTGTTATAAAACGATGGAAACGCCCGTAGGCACATTTGACAACATTGCTTTGGAACAAGACAGTCGTTGTTTGCACTCTCGACGAAGTTTTCCGTCAAACAATGTTTCTTATTACAAAACATGCGCCCACGGCTGTGACGGTAGGCAAAGGCAGCTACCTTAAGTCGTTTTCCTGAACAATGAAAATTCTGATTAATTCAACCCACATCTCAGCTTGTTATAAGCCCTATCTAACATCTCAATCTTAATTAATAAGTTTGCTAAAGCTATTAGATCTGGAGTTTTCTTCCTATGAAGGCTTGTCTTTTTTCCCTATGGTTCTTGATGACAACGTGGAGGTCGTAAAATCGATAAATCACCAAATTATATTATGTTTATTTTATAATGACGTTATCAGGGTTATTGCAGTACATACAATGCTATTGTTTTGACCGATACTAGAATTTTAAATTCTTATGTGAACGGTATGTTACTTTCTACCATTGTGTTCCGTACGAAAAGGCATTTATGCTCACTTGCACGTATCTACATTGACTTGTCATAGATAAGCCTCTTTAGTAGTTTAAACATGCTTACAAGTTGACCATTGGGTTGGGCAAAAGTAGTGCTTCTGGCGTTGTACTATACCCTTATAACAACAGAATACGTACGGTCGCTGTTTGAGCTGGTACCTCTGCCGCATTGTGACGAACTGACTAGACAAACACAGATTTAGATGAAATCACTCCAACATGGGTTATTCACTCGATAACCGCACAGGACGAATTAGAATCAGCAATGCCATGAAACATGAAAACAGTTCACGCGCACCGCGAGGCCGGGACCGAAACTTTAACTGAGTTGTGCTCGTTTTAGAAAATGAGTAATTTGTCAGTAAAATTTTATAAATTGCCCGACAATTTGAAGTAGCGAGGATATAATTAAGCATTAGAGCTGAACGTGTGTCAGTTTGTCGGTTGGGTGCGCGACTGCGGGCTGCGGGCGCGCCGACGCGACGCGGCGCTAGCGCCTGGTGCACACACCTCGCCGCTGCCGGCATTAGCCAGCCGTGTCGCGACACCAGCCTGCAACGTACGATCAATGTATGCAAATTGCCGACGGGATAAAACCAGTCAGCGAGGCCAATTGACTGCAAACCATACCGGGAGTTGTCCGGGACGTAAACAAGTTCGACAATCGCTTTGCAGTGATAAAACCTTGTGATCGCAAAGTAAATCTTGCATAGTGACAAACCAGAGTCACGTCTGATCCCAAAACCACAGAGTACTATAATACTACAAAACTGTAAACAGAAATTCAACTGGTAATCAGCTCCGGCTACAAGCTTCCGAGACTTTACTGTCATCGAAGCTTTTTTGCAACGAGTTCCTTTACCATTTTTGCTAAAGTTGTGTTATACCTATAATAAATCTATAACAAAATATTGCAAGAGCATGACGGGTATTTACCAAATCATTTGGTGACTTGACCGAGTGGCTTCACGATTCGGACCGCAATTCGGCAGTGGTTCCGCTCTGCTGGCCGCCTACTTTGGGTGAGTTGTTGGTCTACTCACCTGAATATCGATCGATTTTTTGTTTGTAAACAGGTTCAAATTTTTATAATTGCTTGTGGCGCGAAATTTGGCTGCATTCATTAGGCCAATAAGCAAGTCTTTTTGCTGACCAGTTTTGAATTTCTTTATGACTCAATTAGAATATTCTGTTTTAATAGATGCTTTGGTTAAACATAGGTATAATTTTCATTTACATAATTATATAACACATAATATCTTCTTGCTGTGTTTACAGCCTCCAAAATACTCGCGGTGAGTTTCATTATCATGAGCAAACTTTGCGTCATGGCTGTCTCCGTTAGGGATCAGAAGAATACACATAATGCATCAGCATCATACACGACATTATCATAATGTGTCATGGTCTATGCTATGTTTGGTACCTAATTTATCTGAGACTCAAACCCTTGCAATTTGTTTTGTAAAATTGGGACATATATAAGCAAAAATTTACCGCGGCAAATAATGCTTTGAAAATACTTTATAAGATTTCCAATTACTTTTAATTTTATTCAAAACACAAACAATAAGACTAACAATGAAGTTTTGTACCTATTACTAACCTAAATTGAAAGTTACATTTTGAATAACTTATTCATCTATCCATAAGTGAGAGTAAGCACAGAACTTTATGCGTATACGCACTCTGAAGTACATACATAAGTAACGTGCAGTAAATTACATTGAAAGGCAAATGTATTTCCTGTCAGCGCCAGCTTGTCACCAATACAACCAAGCAGAAACAAGGTCAAAATACAGCTCGTAAATAAAAGTAAATATATAAGTAGCAATGCCAACACACCTACCAACTAAGATAATAAATATGAACAAACCGCAAATAGGTAGGTATTCTGAACGAAATCGAGATTGAAATAAGAAAATAGATAAGAATCACGATCTGAATCAACCGCATATTACATATTCTACAGAGAAAGGTGACAATGAAAGTGTTTTCGAGACATTCGTTTTAGCAGTCATATAATCATAGAGTAGACTCATAGAGAATCCAGCTGGTCACATCATCATGTTATTGCGAAAAGCACGAAAACATACTTTCACTTTCAGTAAACATTACCAGTCAAAGGATGCTCAAAAACCTCCGAACTCAACTGGAAACTATGAAACTATGTGTTGTCTGACTTTAAAAAAATTTACCTCGGAGGTCGTTCCCCCGCAGTCCTGGAACCCCGGCGATGTTTAAACTCAACTCAAATTGAGTGCAGTACTGCTAATGAAGCCTTCACATGCACTCCACCAATTAATCCAGAGCGACAACTCTGCAAATATTCTAATAAACTTTATTAAACTAACTTTATCTCTGACTGTCAGGCAGAGCAGCATCGTATTTAATGCGTTTAAAATTTGGTGTAAGGAATATTATAATTTGTTGCAATTTTCTACAAACCACGAGATAAACTGTGGATACTCGTAAGCGTAAGAAAACAGAACTGCAATGACAGAGCGTATTGGAGGCGCAGACAGCCACGTATCAAAATTTGCAGTTCCAATTCCAACTTCACTCAACCACCTAAAATATTAAACCTACAGAAGGTTTATATCTGGCTATTAGAGTCAGTCTGTCATTTGCATCCACCGTACTCGTATAACGTACTGCTACCTCTATCCCCTTAGCACAAAAATATGAGATGGGAGAGTTCCATTTCCATCCATTGTCAGACGGCTCCGGCTTCGACCGACAGATTTGAATATGGAATCGTGGAAATTCTCGCACTCCCGGACAGAATATTTTCTCTCGAATTGCAGATACGAAGCGCTTCGTTTTATTTGTGCGCGAGACAAGGCGCTTTTGTCCCGCGGAGACGTAATAGCATCTTGTAAAAAGCCAGACAAAAGGGTTGACGGAACGTTGTATTTTTGTTGAAATAATTCTGTTTTATATCGCTGTTTTCCGTAGCACTTTACAGTATTCGTAAGCAAGGATTTGTAAACAAGTCTGGATGCTTAGTTGCTGACATGGCTCAGTCAACATTGACATTAAATGTTACAATTTATGTAAAAAGAATATAATCACTTTATAAAATATTTAACGGTGAATGCTGATCTCGTCATTGCTCGTAGTATTATTTACGAGTGGGTGTCAGGATAAACTAAACATTCACAAGAGGATGTGAGGGATGACACCAAGGTCTGGTGCAATGATAGATGTCTGTCTTAATATCCTCAAGTGGGTAACTAGATAAACTAGTCCAGACTACGTTGTCATCTGAATAAAATTATTCAGAAAAAAGACCACCCACGTGCATGTCGCACGTTCTTAATTTAACGTCAATGTTGTGAAAACGGTCGTGACACAATAAGAACTTATTTAAGGCACTCAAAAAAACCAATCCATAGTCAAAATCTGTGAAATGGAGAAAGGTCTCGGAAGCGCATTAGCGAGCTTATCCAACCTTTTGGGAAATTGTTTTATAATCAAATAACAAGAACACAACAAAAAGGAAAGAAGTGTCAATATTTGTAAATTCAGATGCTGTAATTACGTCAATGAATTAGCTGTAAAACGAGATGAGACGTGCTCGCAATACGAAGAAATCTGACAATCAACCTTAATTTTTCAACGATATTTGAACAGACAGCATAATTTTGCTGTTAGTCGATATTTAGTTGATATTAGCGAAGATATAATAATGCTAGGAATTTAATTAGCTATGTTTTTATACATATTAGATCATAAAATTATACTTATTTCGTTCTACAAAACAATTTACGAGTGTGGGACGTCGGTTATTTTTAGTAGATAAACAACAAGCAAGATATAAGCTCTTAAAGCCAGCAACACCAAGCTACAACTGCTATAACAGTAATTATGTACCTACTTATTTTAGCTTATCAACTTTATCGTGGAAGATGGAATCAAATGCGCGAGTACCTAATATAGGGATCATGTAGAGATAGCATCACGTCTCCAAGGATAGTGTGTGGTTTCCGCAATAAATCAGCGCAAGTGTGTTGCCAGCTCGCGGATGCGGCGGGACGCACCAGCCTCTGCCGGACACGTCTATCTATGTAGCTCAAATTACAAGCGAAAAGCGGTTTACCGAGCACAAGCTTACAAGTGTCCAGTACCAACAGCTTCATCTTTAAGCCTACATTAGATCTACGCAGAAACTGCACGTCAAGGAAAATAAATCTAGTTCGAAATACCTGGCAAAGACTGGTTGCTTACTAGTAAATAAAAAGTTACGCTACTACACGTCTTAATGTTTCCGCAATACTTATATTAACATAATTAGTCTGATTGGTGAGAACTTGCCACTCTCACAGACAAAATCAGAGCATCCATCTTTGAATCTTGATTACAACCTGCCCCGTTCAGCCAACAATAAAGACAAAAGCAGAGCTTTTTTAATAAGATCTTTTCTGAACTTATTCGGAACTATAGAAGAAAAAATATCTGATCGATAGGAGTTTTTGTTAATACTGAAATTAAAATTTACTTTATAGTTCATGTACTTTATACGAGTACATCAGGACCTTTTATTGAAGGTCATCTATGCCCTCGATGTGAACAACACAGGTTGGCCTGTGACTTTGCCTATTAAGTTTCTTTCGTTCACTCAGCAACAGTCACAGTTTTACTGATCTGCGTGGCAACAGTCCTTTTCCCTTACCATTCAAAGACCCCGAATGGCTAAGATTGCACGATCCAAGAGAATATGTTGACAAAACTGAAAGGTAATTTAAAGCGCAAAATGAAATTTACGAGTACCTGCTGGCAGCTTTTAAATTGTCCAAAATTGCTTATGCTAGAAAACCTCAAACGGTACTTTCGAGTTCGACCGGATAAAGGATCATACAGCTAGTGGTACCTGTGGCTCAGCGAGTCTCGTGTGCCAGTGAGACAGTAATAATAATAAACAGCGTCAATTTCAGCCCATTTCCTGACGCCCGAGCGCCCCAGCTCCCATTGCGTCGGCGAATTATTATTGGCTTAATCAGATAACGCTTGGAAGCCGAATGTACCCGTATGCGATCATAGTTCTGTCGCTTTCGTAGCACTCATCGAATTATTATCAGCTAGCATCACATCTCCCTATTCTTCTCAAAATGAGACTCCAACAGATACATCTCTTGACAACCGGTAAGAAAAAATATATTCAGTTGTAATTAGAACGAGGCATAATGTTTGGTTCATACCTGGTTACACATTTTCAAATACTTGGAAGATCGAAAGGGTACATAATAAACAGCAAGCCAGCTAGTTAGCTAGTGTCTAGACTGCATTTATCTTATAAATATGTATTATATGTATATATTATATATATAGATGTCATATGTATAATGTATTGTATATAAATATATATATGAATGGAGGTTAAAGGGACGATTTGAGGTATAATAATTAAAAGTATGTTATATATATATATATATATATATATATATATATATATATATATAAATTCCATTCAGACGTTATTGTACTTAACAGTACATCCCTGTAGTCTTTAGGGTGGGTCCTGGAGACCTGTAATACAGGCTCGTCCTAGCTCAGGCTCCAGTCTCCCACTACATAATTATAAGGTGTTCTAAATTAATTACGTACCAATGTAAAAACAATGTAATGAGGAGAAATAAATAATATTATTATTATATTTTGGCGAAGAAAAACCAGGCTTTGATTCCCGACCGGGCAGATATGTGAATGAAAAATTGGAATTCAGTTTGGAATACCCCGATACAGGGAATCCTAATGGAAATCTTCAAGTGTTATACGAATATGGAATACATAATATACAAATTCTTATTGAAGTATAAGAGATTGCAGACCAAGTTCAGTTTTCTCCAATTTCAAGCTTGTCCTAACTACCAGAGACGATTGTTTCAACAATATTTGTAGACGTCGCGTCGTGTCACCTGTTGTTTCTTTTCATAAAGGAGTTCTTCAAGGTTTCAAAAATATAGCTTCAAAGCGTGCCAAAACGAATCGATTGTCATGTGAACAGTTCGATTTTGAGAGTCAAATATTGTCTACCTTACAGAGTTACCGATTTTCTTAAAAAAATATCCACCAATGATTTCACGATATCAATTCGGTAATATCCATTGGTACATTATTTGGACGTCATCCGAACCGTTTTCAATTATAGGCAAGTGCATTATCCGACTTTACTTCATAGAGTACAGTAATATATACAGGACTATACTTCCTGAAGCTAATAATATTTGGAAATAAGTCGTTTTAAAAAGCAATATTGACCAAGTTTGATGCGTAGATTTCGACTGAAACAAACAAAGGCACCATATTGTTCGATATCTTTAAATCTTGTTTCTATGGTGTAACATGTCCACTATACGATGGGTGTCGTCGGTTGGCCTTTTCCAGCTTATGCTGATATTTGATTCCATTGTAACGGTAAGATCTGTTTCTATACTGGTTGGACAGTTGTCTTGTCTTTGGCTGTACTATGTGCGCGATAATGACGGGTCTAGTGCATGACACACGTAACCTCGGTGTAATTACGTTCTTCCCGTGTCCGAGCTATTTATCATTCCCTGTCGTTCCCTACAATTATCCTGTCTGGTGCGAGTATCCCCCGATTCAGGGAAAGCGTGGTCGTCGCGGTCCCCGACCCCAAAATCTGGATAATGGATCTATGTAACTGTGTCTGCTTGCATGCTATAATTTTTTTATATATATAATTTCAGATGTCCTTTTACATTTTCATGTTGCTAAAAGCATCTTCTGATTGTGTTTCTTATTAAAATGTACGAAATTGTAAAAATAGAATATAACATTTATTGCAAGCAAAATATTTTAATTGCCTGTCGAATTCTCTGAATAATTTATCTGATTGGGTAATTAGCATCAATTCTTGCAGTTTCTTCTTGATTCATTCAGTCTTTTAATTTAAATATTTTTATTCTAAAATATTTTCTAATATACGAGTATCTATTATATTATAGGATATTATGTACTATACCTATGTATACGTGTAAAGTAGTATGTGCTGTATTACTTTAATTTTAATAGAAAAATACTAAATTAGTAAAATAAAAAATAAGCTGGTTGGATTAATAGTGAGTAAAAAAAAATACTCATATTATTTAAACTGTTTATAATGGTGGCAGTAAGCCATGTATGTCTCCTAGTTTCCGACCCATTCACATATAATTTGAACATACGATACATGCGGGTACATTCAATGTACGAATGATTGTAGTAATAAAGAACTAAAAAAAAACTTCTTTTTATTCTACAGATTGAACCAAGGCGTCTAAATAGCTATAGCGGAGACAGCAAAATACAATCACGGCTTTATTTTAATAACCACGTAACAAATAATAGTGGGAAATAAACTGGATAATCATCATCATCACCAGTTCATTAGATAATAAAAATAGAAAACAATAAAATAAACGTACTTTTGACTCTTTCCTCGTACCATTTCTGTTGCACTGGTTGCACTCACAAAATAAATTAAAAATCACTGGCCAGAAACTTAAAATTTTAATTCACTGAACACAAAAGCACAAAAAGTTCTTTCGAAAACTAAAAGCTCGAAATTTAAAATAAAAACTTGGCGGCAATCGGTCACATGAGCATGTTTCTCGCGATGTCCGTGTCGCTTCTCTCCGAGATCTCGACTCGGTTCAAACCGCACCAAGCGCCCTACTTCGACACAACACAACCAGTTGCAGTGCAAGACAGAGAACGCACATTGACATTACGACTACGTAGCAAGAGATAACGGGAGTCATTAAATTCGTAGCTAACTTTGATTTTTATTGAAAAAGAAAATAAAAATACCTACAGACTTACATCATATTATCTATACCTACTTAAATCTAAAGTGCAAACGAAATATTTTTGTAATTTCAATGTAACCGCCAAAATGATCTATGCATTGCAAGTAGTGCCATCTGTTGGCAGAGCTCCGTATTGCTACTAGTATTATAACTCCGAGTGACGAACACTGTAGCCAGCAGCTACGCCGCGGCTACGCGAAGTTTTGAAACTGTTTAAACTAAACACGAGAGGACAGCAGTATCGTTTACTGATTAAGTTTGTTTTGCATGCAGTTACCTTCTAAGAATAAGGCCCGGTTTCGACCAAAGCGGAGAGGAAAGGAGATGTGTTTGAATAACCAATCAGATTTCGTTATTTCCACATCTCCTCTCTGCTTAGCTTCATGCATTAACGAAATCCTCCGCTTTGGTGGAAACCGGGCCTAAGACGGATAAAATTCAAAATTTTAGTACAGTTAGCGCGGTAAAAAGTCGTTACGTACTCAGACTATTCGTAAAGCAGTAGAAATTTATATATTGAGTTAGGAAACCTTTTATCAAATTACCCAACTCAGACCGTATACATTTTGATGCGTTCTGCAGATACACTTAGCGAATACAAATGTCAGATCTATCTATGAGGTCATTAACACTTATGCTACTGTCCTCATTAAATTTTAATATTAAAGCTGTAAACCATCACTTTAATGTTAGGGTAATGACCTCGAGCTATGTATACTTTTGCAATGATTTACCTTTGTATCATTATTTTAACATGAAATAATCAAGTGCCTTATGTAAGTACCAACCAACTCAGACAAATGTCTGTAATAAATACAGTCGCTTTAGTGTTATTGTGCACGTTGCTATAATAACTATTTGTCCATTTGTGATAAAACTGCTAAGTTTTGACAGGTGTACGAGAGCTAACAATTTTTACACACCCAGGTACCAACCAATATACTTGCCAATTTAATACATAATAGAATAATGCTTCAACTTTCTTGGATTATTTCCAGTTTTGCACTGTAATATTTACGACAGAAACTATTGTAAAGTGCTGATTTCCATTTATCCATGGATTACGAACTAAAAGTTTATTGTTTTAAATTTCTTAATAAAGGTCGTTTCATTTATCATAATTGTTTACGTAGAAATTAACATAAGGTTTCTTTTTATTCTTGTTAGAAGCACTAAAATGTGTATTATGATCGATTTAGGCTAAATACTCAGTCCTAATAATTCAAAATAAACTTTTGTTATGACAACGATCTCACTAGTTATGAACAAAAACGCCGAATAAAACAGAGACTGTATATTTTTTTGTCTTTAAATTCATTAGTTCCATTTCAGGATCAATTACTACTAATACTACAAGGACACTACTACTACAAGGACAAAAAGACATGACCCAGAATGACAAAATTGAATTTCAAAACTATTCTTTCCTTTATGTCTCTCTTTCAAATTATAAAGATGATGGTCGATCTATTGTCAATTTTTATTTCAGCTTCACTTTTGACACATAGCAACTCTAAACATTTCGGGTGGCAACTGTGCCTATGAAATTAAACAACGTCTGATACGCAACTTTTTAAAGAAAGGAATAGTTATTTGTTGAGTAAGAGAGGAATGTTGATTTTTCCTCAGAGAACTAGTATTGAATCCAAAGCATGCGAAGGAGTCTATAATAGAAGCACGAGCGAAGCGAGTGTTTCTAAAAATAGACTCCTGAAGCTCGCGAGGGATTCTAAGGTTCGAGGTGAGAATAAGATTCCTCTCAAACCCAACATATTATTTTTCACCTGTTCCGGCAAGGAAATCATTAACTATTTATTTACTTACCTACGTAAATATTACAAAAAAATGTACAAGAGTCCTCTTATTTTCGATATAATTCTATAAGTTAAGACTTAATTACTGTATTTTGTCATAATACTTTTTAGAATAGAATAGAATAGTATAGAATATACTTTATTGCACACTGAAAGTACAGAAGATAGATAAAAGGATGTACAGATAAGCGGCCTTATTGCTAAGGTAGCAATTTCTTCCAGGCAACCTTAGGGTACAAGAAAACTTAGTTTGATTTTAATTTTTAGTTAAGATATAACAAACTTTTAGGTTATTTTTTTTAGGGTGCGTTCCAAAGAGAATCTATAAAAAAAAAATATGGCACACGTCAATTATTTTACGCGCGGATTATACGAAACCTTTTTTCCTATGTAAGAATATAATGTTCGAAATTCAAACTAATTTTCCTCTCTAGACATGAGAATGGTTGCATTTCTAGAAATGAATAAGCTATTTTCGGCCCTGTTTTCGGGCATTAAAAGCCAACTTTCCGAGGTGGAGAGGTGAAAACAAAATTGTACTATCATACAAATTGATCAGCTAACTGATAAAATTTGTATAAAAATCTTATTTTTTTCGCACCTGCCCAAAAATTGCGAAAACATGTTCACTTTACAGCTTTAGTTGATTTTTATAAGTATTTTATATCCTTCGAATTATTTAGATATCACTTTTTATTCAATATAAAAAGATACTATTTACGTGTTCTGCTTTCGGCACTTAAATAAAAGGTGTCGTTCATCAATCATTGTATAGTTATTACCGCCGAAAACTTTTATGTAGGTAGGTACCTACTGACTATCAACTCGTACTAATCAAAGATCAATATCTTTCAGTTGTGTAGGCCATTGTTGAGCGTGAAACTTTTATAAAAACGCACCAAGATCTTCTATTGTTACGATAATGTTGAGGTAAGAGTCGTAATTTTTACAACATTATTATCAAAATACCGCCATTTCTTAATTTTTAAACTCGTTGTTCCCACTGTAGGTTTTACGATACATCTCTTATCTTACTTACATGAACGGTAAATAGTGTAGAGTCGAAACATAAATTGATTTTGCAATGTTTCTCAGCACTTACTACTTGTATACTGGGCTACGTTAATTGCCAGAGGGCTAGAATTACTAAATAGAAAGTTTGTACTTGCTTGATCTTATAGTTTCTGTTCTGTGGTAACTTTAAGCAGAACTTACAGTTTGAAGTTGGTAAAACTTAAAATATTTTGAATGAAGAAGTACTCACATTTTCACCTTCTTGACGTCGGAGCCGGATATAGTAGCAGGAGGCGGAGGCAGGTCATCCATAGGAACCTCCTCGTTCGGCGGCGACGGCGGCGACTTGTCAAACTCCGCGATCGGCGCTAGCTCCGGCATCGGCGACACCGTGTTGCTGTCCATCGCCGACAACTTTATCGGAGACACTTTGGCTATTTTGACGACCTTCGACGACCCCCGGCAAACCGGGAGGACAAAACTCACACAAAACTATCCACAGAACGCGCACCGCGGCACTGGAGCACACGCACGTCAGGTCCACGATCGAGTTATTCAATTACTAATCCTGCAGCGACAGTTCCCAGCCGATTTCGTCCGAGTATTCCAGCGGTACAGTCCAAGTTTCCCAATAAGATGTCGACAACTTTTGGGATTAGCTCCGGAACAACTTCGGACCTGGAAGCGATTAAAGTGTTATTTATTGTTGTACTTCAGGGAGTGCTCGTTCCGAGACAGGCGCATTACAGCGAGTGTCGATGGATGTTTTTATTACGGAGTCACCGGCAGGGCACACAAAATAAAACAAAACGACAAATACATCGAACATCGAAGTCGAATAAAGGAGATAATCAAGTGCTGATACTGATGAACTGTAAACTGAGCCGTGTTCGTAGTTCACTGTTAGCTTTGAGTGGGAATGGACAATGACATAACAAATCAGCGTACCGAAAGTGCGGAAGGACAACGTCCTGTCGTCCTGCGCCCTATGTTATTGCGGGGTACGGGAGCTTGACGCGGCGCGGAAGGGACTGCCTCGGGCCTCGTGATGCGCCCGTGTTTATACTATAAACAGTCGACTGACCACAAGTAACTCCGCGCCCGAAATAGAAGCTCGCACATGTTCAAGTTTCTAAATATGATTGACGGCACTTCACACATACTTACTATTTTCTTGCTTGAAAGGATTAAATTACTTAATGGTTTTGATTAGTCACTTTCGTTAAACTTGAAGTCATAGATAAATTCGTGACTAATTCCATAAAAGCAGTAAGATATACAATTTCTTAACGATCTTGTAAATGTGTGATTTTCTCATTAGAGTAATTTCAATCGTGTATGTGCACGAGTGGCGTGCAGACAAGCAGACACCACCTAATTACCTCGTAGCGTCGACTACAACAGTCTAACCTGATCTGCATTGTGGTTGTGTAATTGCTCGGCCGTCGTGGCCAGCCATCCAGCCAACTAAATGCAAACCTAGAAAACTAAACAAAGCACTTTCCTTCTCTACGTGGGAACTGAGAGTCGTGGATTTAATCCGCCTAATAACAGAGGCGACAAATTGAAGCTTAGTCCCTCGAGAAATACGTGCAGCTCTCTAGTGACTATACTAAACCAGAAAGGGTGGTGTGTGGTGTCAGTATGGACGGAGTTATACTCTTTTATCTACCGTGGTTATGGGGTATTCAGAAAAATCAAATGGGAATGTAGTTTCTTGTCTAGTCAAACAAAACTATTATGGCACAAGTACAATAGTATACTCGTATTCTTGCTTCGGTGTGACTTCCACGTCAAATTAGTATGTATGTATTTTTATATTGCAACTGGGGAATAGTATAGTAAGAAAATAAAAATAATAAAATTATATGTGTAAATAATTTATAAATATATTTTCCCTGACCGTACGACCAGTATAGCCTTATTTAGGATTCTGTCTGTAGGAGCAAAAACGAATTAGGTATATTTTCACCGACCGCTACCGGATAGCAGCCGTCCGGCGACCCTCCCTTTGGGATGCTAATAGACTAATTAATGTGGAGACTACCTCTACATTTACGTATCCATGTAGAGTACGCCTCTGTATTGTATTAAAAACACTATGAACGAAATATTCATAATCGTTCCAAAAGAGCTATCCATCAGGCGTCTGACGAATTACGAATAGATGAAAAGATTTTTTCATTACTCTGAAGTTGCCTGAGGAGCGGATTGAAGATAATACTTTTCAGCCCGAGGTAGAATCACTTTCAATTGACAGCTGTCAAAATATATAAAAAAAAACTGGTTCTAATTTTACATTTCTATTGAACTATTTTCCATCTTTCTATACGGCCACTCAATTACAGCGCAATGTTAAATTGAAATAACATAAAGTTAAGTATTAATTAAATAATATATTATATTTTTGAAATAACTTTATTATAATTAACTTTCAACTATTTCTTTAAAATGAAATAGATTTGGGCAAAATATTTAACATTTTTCAATCATGGAAATTAAAAATAATGGCCCAAAAGCTGGCCGGCACGGCCACAGCAAAAAATAAAAATAGGCGGGAAAGCAACAATCCGATTATCATTTGTTTCTTGAGTTGCAGGGTTTTGTTTACAGTGAGTTCAGATATGGAAGTCACTTTTTTCTGTGTTTTTATTTTTACTTTCCTTGTATTCGTAATGAAAAGCACAGTGTTTACCACGGGTTAAATACTTATTTAGTGCCTCGAACTATTAGGGCCCTCGCTACGCTCAGACCCCAAACCCTGTCTCGGCGCTAAATAAGTTACTTTCACCCCTCGTATAACAATGTACTATTGTTTTAACTTAAACTTTAAACATTTCTAGCAAATAATCGTGAAAAATGTTAGGAATTTACCTATCAATATCTTACTGTATTTTTACAGTTTTATGTTTTCTACTGAGGTATTAAAGTGAGGATATTGCAATCCAGTTTAAATCGGCTCTGATTTCCCGGCGCTCTCCGCCCCGGTTCCGCAGGAGCCCCCACGACATAAATATCTGCACTAGACATTTCTCTTGGTACAAACCGACTTGCCGCGCAGATTTACTATCTCTGGATGCTGTAAACTTGAGTTACAATGTTACAGATTTAACAAGATAACGAATACTCTATATACGTATTATTATGTGGGTGGGCACAGTTTTTGTAGTAAGTAATTAATAACAATTTTCATTAATTTCATCCTATGGAAATTCAGTAAGTAATTTTTTCTAAATCCAAAATAAATAATAACATCCTCCTAAACAATTTATTTGCAAATATGCAAATGCGAGAATTTCAATTTCAATTTGTATTTTCATGCCTTTTGTTCAGTTTGAAGGGGTTCGAGTTTCAAAGAGCGACCATTGAAAAATAAATTGTTTCAGGAATGTTGCTAAACTTGTGCAGAGCCTCGTGAGCACATCGCGCCGGGTGCGGAGTGGAAACGTGAGGACCGTCGAGTGGTCCCTAACGAGGACTCCAAGACTCATGACCAGTCGCAAAACTATTTATGAACGATTTATTCAAATCTGTATTCTATTTAATATTTGAACGTATGGTGTCAATGTCGCAATGGAAACTCATACAAAAATATCATCATCATTAATAAAACAAACAAAGAATTCATCATCACGTGAACGTTGAGGATGGCTCCTCGACAACTCGGACATAGTGAGAAGACTGAATAGGACAAAACCCTTTGAGTTAGATAATGAAGTGCAGTCAGTGCTTATCCGTAAAAAACACACGAACAAGTGTCTTCCCCTTGATAGAGGCAATAAAAGTGTAAATGGAAACGTTCGTATTTGACATTTTAGCAAATTAAATTAGTCTTCAGGCTATATTGAAATATTTTTTGGAAGACCAAATAAAAAAAATTGTACATAGATTATATGGTAGACCGATCTCACGAACTCTCATTGAGCCACAAAAGGTCTCTGACATGGATTATCCTAATACTTTTCAGGTAAAGTAAGCCGGAGCCAACGGCCTAACGTGCCTTTTAAAAATGCGGCATCATCCTGCTTTACTTCTACGATCAGAAGAAGATAAGAGCTTGCAATGTCCTAAACAAATTGGGGATAGTTTTAAACTGTGATTATGTTTGAATTAACACCAAATTCAAACCCGGAACCTTGAGTTAGATAGAGAGCCGAACGCTCTGATGTTCTAGATAGACCACGAAGGATGCTCTTTAACTAAATTTTGCATGTTGTATTTATATGTAACGACGCCTACTTACTATATTTATTTAGACCGAGCTGGAAACTCTGTCTTTATCAAGATCGTAATAAAAATCCGTGACAATGTCGCTTACTTGCTAGTATTTGATTACTACTTATGCTGTCTTACTACTATTACTGTTTCACTGTGGCTCTATTATACTCGTAATGTGTATTACTACCACTTTTTAAGTGAAACAATTAATATACTATATTACCTTATATCACAGGTTGTTCTCTACATATTCAAGTGCCGAAAAAAAATGTTGCAGGGTTACTATTTACTATCAAGTTTGCTTACCTATATAACTTGACGTCATAAAATTATGAAGATGGTTGCTATATATATTTTATTCCGGTATGGGCTTTAAAAGCTGAAAAATTTCTAGATTCATGTCACACAAAATGAGGGAACCAATTTAGAGCTTCAGCACAATGCCCTATTTTTTAACTCTGCTGTCTAGCCGGCTTGGACGGGAATAGTGCTGAGTGTGGAGCGTGTGAAGGACGCCAAGTGCCCAGTAATGGGGGCAAGGAGTCTTCACGCGAAGCTGTCGGGAGAGCAGGATTCACTGCCAACATGACTTCTTTAAATTTAAAAGGGGTTAACATGATAATGATAACACCTCCGCTTTTATGAAATGGAACTATAGAGATAATCAATTCTTTGTCTTAGGTGACTATATTTACAGAAAAATAAATAAAGAACTAAACATCTCTGACCTGAACAGATATGAAATTAAAAAGAAAATTACAACTTGGTTACTTAATTTAAACTATGATAAAACGGAGGATTTCATTACTTTTAATTCCTAAAACTTCCCAAATGTTCTTGTATTTAAAATAATCTGGTATACTTTGACACACTAATTCAAAAACGCAATCACACTTCTCACAAAACACACACAACTCACGAACACGCTTCATCCATACATACAACACACACACGCACACACAATCACATACACACACACATACACATTACACATACACTTATCTACCCGACTGGTCCCATGTAATTTTGTTATTTAATTCAATGATACACATTGTCCACTTGCCGCTAAGACAACAATTATATACTGCCTCTCAAGATACAGGTTTCCTAGTTTGAGAGACAGGGTTACATTTCAGCTACTAATCTGGCCACCTTTACTTTATTCTAAATTGTATCTAAATGTCTATTTACCTACTTGTAAATTTTATTGTAATATAAACTGGTGGAAATAAATATTTTTATTATTATTATTATTATAATGAGAAACGTAAGGATACTTACCAAAAACAAAAGCGCACGAATTTGTCCGTCGAGTTCAACTAAGATTTATTTTTAACAAAAATAAAAAGTAGACTATAATACGTAAAAAAAACAAAAATAAAGAAACTGTCGAAGGTCAAAACAAAGTGCTAACTAATTTATAGCGTCCTCGATACATCTATATCACGTTTAAATGCCACCATGCACAAGGTATAGTAAAAATAACCCATGTCCTTGTTGATATAAGTCTTCACAGTTAATAACCAATTCTAAATGTCAGTAGAGCAACGATATGAACACCTGATACGAAACAAGGTCTATGTCAACGTAATCATTATATTTTTGGGTCGGTACAATGATGTTCTAGCACCGCTTCTAGGAATTTTCACCGATTGATTTATTATTTACACACCTACTCTACTACTCTACTACTCTACTACTCTACATAATGGGGCTGAAATCTAGCAGTTAGCAGAATTTTGGTAAAACAGTCGAGTAGCTCAGCATGGTTTTCATTATTTTTCGACTTTTCTCTACTAAGTTCTTTTGGTTATAAGTACGTAGAACAAAGGCGTGAATGACTGCAGTGCAATCCGTCATCCTGCTACTCTTTACAACTAGATTCCCGTTCCCGGGGCACCGTGTCACCACACTATATGACTTACTGGTGAGGAAATAAGAGCAATTATAGGTTGGTAGCGCGCGAGGAAGAGGACAATTTGAGGTGGCCTCAAATCACTACGCTGGGGAAGGCTCCTACGCAGCAGATCCGTCCCAGCCAATTTATTTATGCAACACATTGGTGCTTATCTCATATTATACATAAGTACTATGCGAAATCATATTATGCACATTAAATGTTAAATGTTTTCTACTTAATTATTTCTGTTATTTAATTAAGGAATGCTTTAAAGATTAGATATAACCATTAACACAGAGCTCGACAGGCCTCAAGTGAGTTAGTACTACATTCTGAAGGTCAAGTACAGAATTATCTACGTTTTTTAGGTGAAAATCGCGGCTGCTAGTTAATATTTTAGCAAAGAAAAGATTACTAACAGTCTAGGCCTGCATATTGGGAATAAGCTATTAGCGCAACAAACAAAGAGAGTCGTAATTTAGTAATTTCCTTCCTCGTCATAAAAATAGAGCCCTGAGTGACACCGCTCATTAAAGGAAGTGACACGGAGACACTCCTCACCATGTCATACTTTGTGACAAAAGGGGCCTGGGAGCGTCATACGCGTGCCGTGGACGGAAACGTGCTGGGTGGGCCATTTCACTAATTAGCCAAGGGATTATTAAATTTCCACCTGGCTACACGATAATTTATAAGCTGCTTTTAAATGTAAACAACGAATGAGTAATTGGGTTAAAATTAATACATTATATTATTCATTTATTGCGTACCTTTATTTGTAATAATAAATAGTTTTCTTGATAACGTAGCTATTGCTGAACGATGATTTAAATATCGAAAAATATTTTCTCCGGCCAAGTAGAATTTGGTTTGGGCAAAGATTTCGTGCTTCGAAAGGCATGTTAAACCAAGTTTGTCCTGTCCTGGCTATTATTATCTGCAGAAATAGTCAGAACGTGAGCATCAAAGGCCGTCGGCGGGTCCATAACTCTGACTCTAGGCCTTGTGAGGTGATATTTAGGTCAATAAATTACTTATATTAAAACTTTGTATAGTACGAGTATAACGTCTACGTACCGTATCTAATAACGTAAGCGCTAAAAATAAGTTAAATTTATTACCTACAAAAATATAACATGAAAGGTTGCCTGGAAGAAATTGCTGCCTTAGCAATAAGGCCGCGTATCTGTACGTACACTATTATTCAAACTGCATTTTTCTGTTTGTTTCTTGTGTGCAATAAAGTATATTCTATTAGACTTAAAAAGAACACGTTTTTTTAACTCATCAAAAAATTTATGGGTCGAGGCCCTATCCTAAATTAGCAACTCAACGCGCTTTAGTTGAAAGTTCAACCGACGCACTACTGAAACAACGTTCATATTAGCGTGCGATGTTTCACGGAGGTTGCGCAGGAATCGTGCGAAAAACTCGTTTTTCTTGAACTCTTTTCTCTTTTTTGTAAAAAATATAGAACGAATTAAAAAACTAGCTGGTTTCGCCGCCGTTTAAGTATTATTATAGCCACGCTTCTTTTACTACAAAGACTAACATCTCATCTTATTGAAGGATTGCCCAAAACTATGATTATTTTAATTTTAAAAAATAACAATTAATTAATCAACATTGAGCTTATTATTGAATCAAATATTGTAATAATAAAAAGACGTCTGTCAAAAGGAGTCGCACAGAAATACAATGAGCATTAAAATCAAACACTAAATAAATCAAGACAGTGCACTGGCAGTGGCCGAGAGCAAAACATGCCATCGGAGCTGCAAGCTGCAACTAACAACATTCATACCGGTACCATTCGATACCGGGAACTAAACACTCATCTGCACTCTTACCCGTTTCTTATTCGTTTGAATCTTTGAGTGTACGTTTAATACTCAAAGGTTTGAATGATTTACGAAATATTACTTTTAAGAATAATTATTCTGCCCCAAGCATCAAACGAATTCCTTCCTTGTAAATATTTACACCGAGAGCACGACCGAGGAGTCTCTATCCCTGTGTCCCTGACGTTGAGTTTAAAGTAGTATGAGCAAATTCCTTATTCTTTCAGCTAACTAAATAGCTTTCGGGTTTGGAAGTCCAAGAATTAATTTACAAATTGCTCAAGGCCCCGACAGGTGCGCTATTCACGAAACATCCCACCCACTGCTCGGTTAATTCCTTCGTTCCACTTTTCCACAAAACGAATGAGCCAACAATAGGCCATAATAAAAGCTGAATAAAAGCTATAGTGAAACAGTTTCACACATCAGTGACCTTGCAAAGGAAGCAAAAATAACACTGGCTACGAGCTACGAGTTTCGTAGCAAATATCTACGACACTCAATGAGATTAGGCACTTGCTCAAAGTTGAATCCAAACTACAAAACGGGTAAAGAAATAATAAAAATTACACGATTTGAGTCGTAAAGGTACACGCTCGTGTGGATATGAACATTACGCTGATGTTAGGGTAAATGATCATAATGTCGCGTAAAACCCAAGTTATTTTATCGCAATCTTTGATCGTCTAACAATGAGACGTTTCAACGAGAAGAAAGGAATAACAGCTATCAGTTATGCACCGAAGCGAGCGGGACACAAAAGAATTATTTCAGCGTAAACAACTACAAATAAGCGGTGGCTCCGAAAACAGGAAATAGCGACTCTGACGAAGCAGACGCTCCTGTCCTGGCAGCTTGTATCGTGCGTTGCCACTGCTGTTCTACTTACTTCCTATTTGATTCCTGGCTACAGCACTATGTATATCATAGTGAAACTACAGTCTACTATTTGAAAAGTCTGTTTCAGCTCCGGGCGTAATTTTGTTTATGTCTGTATAAGTTTCTCTCGGTCTTATCCTCTCAGCCTATATAGTGGAAAATTATGAGTGTGACGCATGAATAATTTTCCTCATTGAAACTGTTAGATTTCAAATAGAAATGAGCATTTCGATTCGTAACAG
The DNA here is from genome assembly GCA_951230895.1 of Carpatolechia fugitivella. NCBI lineage: Eukaryota > Metazoa > Arthropoda > Insecta > Lepidoptera > Gelechiidae > Carpatolechia > Carpatolechia fugitivella. The sequence goes on from OX579650.1 coordinate 11,014,753, forward strand.
AGTTTCGGTTCAAGTAAAATAACTACCACTATAAACAACGATAGCAAGACGATATGTACAGAAGATTTTGTAACCTGTAGAGCAGTTCTATTCTAAGTAGGACATATGGGCTCCTTTCCAAGACCCACAGCTATAAAACGCGGACTAAATTGAATGTAAGTTACGTTTCATTGCAAAAGTTTCATCTGGCTGGCAAGCAGTAGCCAGTTGGAATACAAACAGGATGATGCCAAATTCACTATCATTGGTTAGCTAGTTTGCATTGTAAGTGCAGTCCAGTGCGTGGAGCGTGAAAGTGTTACGCGACCAGAATTGCTTGTCCAGGCTTGATGTACGCAGATGTAATGAATCACATGTGGAGGAAAGCAACTCGCTTGCTTGTGTTGTATTTTCTAATTCGAACAGCGCAGCGCAACGGCACTTTGTCTGTATCTACAGATATACCAATGTTTATTTGATCACGCTACCAAATAGAGAACTTTCGAAACATTATTGTAACTTAGGTTATTTATTACCTATTACTTATTTAAATCCATAAGACAGGATCCGGTCTAAGTAATTTATCATAAGAAACATTTATGGCGTACTCTACAAGGAAATATATACAAACAAACAAGAATGAACCGCGACAACTGAGTTTATTATTACAGAATATGGCTACGAATTATTGTGTGTAATCTTATTTATGAAGCGTGTGATTCGTATTGAAATACTGATCAAGTCTGTGAGTCGACCCATCGAAAATTGTGATTTGTTGATTTGTACATGGCCAGTTTAGCCTACTCCGGACCACAGAATTCAATGTATTGGCAACACTGTACTCTAACATCAATCTACGTCGTCGGTGGTGTAGTGGCTAGGGTCGCAGCCTCCCTGCCGGGAGACGCTGGTTCGGTCCCCACCACGTACCAATGTGTTTCGAATTCACTTTATTCGACACTCGTGACTGTTTGTGAAGTCGACCAACCCGCATTGGGCCAGCGTGGTCGACTAAGTCCTGATGGCCCTAATCCAGGGTAAGCGTTTCAGCCTAAAATAATTTATTATTTTCCTTTCTTTACTTGTATTATTTGCAATTGAAGTTTATACTAATAGTAAGTGTTACGCTAGACTTGCTGTTGACTGTATGCACAAGAAAGGCACAAGTTACAGTGAGGTAACGAAGTTTGTACAGGTTCTGCTCAATTGGGCTGAACCGCCGCGATGCTCAGATACGAACTAGCAAAGGCCGCTACTCACACCAAATTGTAACTCAATGTTTTGAGTTTTTATTAACTTAAGAGTTTATTTTAAAAGCTCTAAATAAATCTAGAATGAAAGTGATCATGCTACTGGTGGAGATTTTTGTTAAATCTATCAACCACAAATTATGGGGTTGTTAATTTTTATCTATCAGCCACGTTCAAAGCATGATTGAATCGAATTTTGTACATTTGTTAAGTATTACTCTTAACAAACACATGTGTAAAAATAACATGCATTCGTATAATCTAAATAGTAAATCTGGGTGGGGTTACTACTATAGACGCAACGCCATTAACCATTGATCACGCATGACATGCAAAATGCATTGAGTACTTGTTAGCTAGAACAGGGAAGTCAATACGAGACAGTCTGATAGGCGGCCATTGTTCAGTTTCACCAGCACCCGCACAAACTAGTTGTTTATATGACATCGTTATCTATTATATCATGAAAAGTAACATTCTGTAGCAAACCGTAATCGCCCGTAACTGAGATTCTTATCCAATGTTTCTATGTAAATATAGAAATAGCGAAGACGATATAACGCGTCACTGACACATAATTTTATAAAGGTATAGATTGTGTAAATTGGTTGTAAATAGAACAATGGACTGGCTGATTCAACTGTTCTATATATAATTATGAAAAGATAAGGTGTTCGAGAATTGTTTATGCTTTCGTGCATAAGTAACGACGAAAATATACACATCGGTTACAGGGTAGGTCCATAAAGAGTAGGTGAAGTTGAACGTCCTAGCCTCAGCGTCGGGGATCAGGGGCGGGGGCGGAGGGAGAGCAACATGGCGAGCGATGCTGCGCGGCAGCCTCCGGGCGTACTACGCCCGAACAAAGCGTCCCGCCCTATTCACATCCTAAAACATCACCACTACTGGCGACTCCGAAACTTTTTCATGTATGAAACGAGCACTCAAATTGAAATTAGATGCACTATATGCTAGGTGCGGTGTTATCGACGTACAAGGAGGTCGGTGAGATGAGCGAGCCGGTGCAGCGAGCGAGGCGGCGGCGGCGGGCGCGTGTGGGTCGGTAGCGCGGTTCGCGGGACACTGGCGGAGTACGGCAGCATCCCGCGCGCGGGGCTGCGCGGCCCGCGGCTTTCATTAAGGACGAGAGCTACGCCGTAGCGACGGACGCCGCCCTCGCCCCGGCCGACGGGGAAGCCTCAAAGCTCCAGCTCCAGTCTCCGGTCTACACACACCTTTTGCTACAATACAAACCTCTACGAAACCTCGTAGAGATAATACTTATACGTAACCTTTAGTGCGCGAGTCGGACTCGCACTTGACCGGTTTTTTTCTTTGTGCTCTAAATGGTTAATATTATCAATTCTCTTTTAAAAACATTGGAACCATGATATTATTAATTATTATTAAGGTAGGTATAGGTAGTTTATACTCGTATATTAGGGTTACCAAAGCTATATTTTTTTTCTGAAAAAAATAGTCGGTCATAATGCTTGAAAGAAGCATCTAATTATTTTTATGTAGTAATTGGTCTATCTGTTGATTCAAAGTTTTAACAAATATACCTACCAATATCTCTTATGTCAAGGCGAAAGTAAAATATTGAACAAGCAGCAGAGCAGCAGCGGAAGTGTTTTTTGTGCAGCTTCAAAGGACACTGTTTGTCTTAGAATTTTTAGGGCAAATCTAAATTGGAAATGTATAAAATGGAAAAACTACTTTCTTAATTAAAGCGAAGCTGTGTTTAAAGTGTGTGCGCCGTGTGGTGACGGCAGAGTAGAATACATTAGTCACCAACCCTTACTCTTCCCGTGGGTGTCGTGAGAGGCGACTTAGGGACCTCGCGTTGAACAGGGAACGGGCAGCAGTGCTCTCTGATACAGCAACCTTTTAATCTGCGATCTCCAACCCGCACGCCAAGCGTGGAGATTATGGCAAAACCCGCCACTTGAGTGGAGGAGGCTCATAGTCCAGCAGTGGACTGTAACGGGCCGTTGATGTTGATGTTGATGTGCCTAAAGTTAACAGCTCAACGTTTTTAGGGTTCCGTAGTCAGAAAGGAACCCTTATGGTTTCGCCATGTCGTCGGTCTGTCTGTCGACGTTACGTTACGAGCCAAGTGTCGTCGTCGTCGTCGTCCCCCCCCCCCCTACCAGCGAAACCGTTGTATTTGGAAATGTGAAAAAATTCAAAATTCATTCAACATCAAATATTATTTTCCATAGACAAAAATTAGCAAATCTTGTTTATGTCATGCTGAGGGTTTATGAGAGTTATTGTCATTTACAGATTTATGACATTTGTGTTTAGGTATTTGGAGGAATAATTTATTTTCCATAAAATTGAACTTTCAATTATTATTATATTACTTATGTTCCTGTAGGAAGCTTTGTAATCGTTTACGGCTTTTCGAATGGTTTTATTTTAATAGTATCTTTAACTTTATGATAATGGATAAACAAGAGGGAATAAACTTTCTTTTCGCTATAGCGACTGAAATCAAACGTTCATTTGAAACGCCTGTTATTTTAGTAACAAAGAAGGATTATGCGGAGAGCATTTACAAATCGCTAATTGACACGCGGTCAGCGTTGCTGCAAAAAGCGCCAGCACAAAACGTGGCTGATCTGATCAGCGGATTCCACCTGGAGTGGCTACAAGCCGTGCAAGAAATCGAAGCTTTCCATAAACGCATCCGTGACACTCCACGCGACCACATCACCAATGCAATAAACTTTAGTATCGAATGTGCTAACAAAAGAGTTAAACAGTTCCAAAAGTACATTGAACAGGTTAGGCCAACGATTACTGCAAAGCATATTCAAACCTTGAAAGCTGATCATGAAATTATATCAGATATGCACGATAATCTTATCTCGAGTCTACATAACAAACAAAAGACATTTGATAGTATGGTCGATTCGATAGAATATTATAATAAAGTATTAGATGAAACTGAAGAACTATCAATTTGGCTAGATACGTTGAATGATAATCTGGCTTTACAATTTAGCAAAGTAACATGTTTAAAATTTCCGGGGCTTGCAACTGATCTTACAAAAACTTTGAAAGAAATAATCGATGAAGTATCTATTTCCACGGAACTGGAGACTCTGAAAATAGCAAAAGAGTTCGAGTTAAAAAGCAAAACCTTGTCGGTTACAGTTCGTCATACTGATGACGATTTAGAAATTAGGAATATTCTTGAAAAGATTAAAATTCTTGAAGAGCGTATAGATAGACTAAAAAATGAAGATTCCTTTGCTGTTATGGCGTTACAACACAAAACGTTATATTTAGAAGAAAGAGTAATGTCGTTAGAAAATTTAAAAGAAACGATGGTAACTCTTAAAAACAAATGTAAAGTGGATCATGCGGAAGGTCAAGTACGCATTTTTAATCATCTACTACCTTCTGAAAAACGTCGCCTTCTCGTGGAGGATTTGGTAAAGCTTTGGATTAAATCTTTAATTAATGATAATCAAGATAGCAAATCAATTATATCTATTTTAAGCGTTGCCGATATGAGAGAAGTATTTTCTGATGAATATGGGAAGTTCACCTTGGACAAATACGGGAGAAAGTTATATATAGGGGACGATAACAATACTTATCAATTAAATGAACGGAATAACCTTGTACCATTAGAAGACGATGAGGAACATGTATACTTTTATGACCACTGCGGTCGTTACTATTATAACAAAAAACATCAACGAATATATAAAGCACATGAGACTGCTAGTGAATATTGTATCTATCGTGAAGGGTTGCTATTAAAGCATAAAGAATATCGAGACGGCAAAGAATACTGTTATGACAGGTTAGGACGTTATTTTCTAAATGATGAAGGAAAACGAATTTACTGCGATGAGGACGGCGAAATTTATGAAAACGACGGTCTGGGCAATCTTGTACGAATTCGAAGTGTTGACGACGAATTCAACTATGAAATGTTATGTCCAATAGAACCAATAGCCACTGAAAGTAGTAAATATTTACAGCTGACCGTCGGTGCCGCTCTAAAGAAGTGTATCGCACAGGTGGTGCTTTGTCAACCACCTGATCCTGTACTATTCTTGGCTAAAAGTTTGGAAAACTTCAGGCAGAGTCAACAGGCAAGACAACAGCGACTTGCTGATGAGCAAAACTTGATGGCTGAGCGCGAAGAGCGCATGCGCGACGCGTATCAGGCTCCCACCGCACCTGCTACAATCTACAGCGGTGGCGACGAAGAGGAAGTCTGTTATGCTGATCATAATTTTATAAATTATGGAACTATGTTATCCGAAGTTTGAGAACTGATCTATACTTTACTTATTATTTTGTAATGACAGTATACAATATTTTTGTGACCCTTGTGCTTATCCAGATAATCGAATGAATAATGAATTTCATATTATTATAATTTAGTAAGTTATTGCGTTTTTTTTATTTCACTCGCGTGAAGCACTCGCGTACCTATTAAGCCTGTATTAGAGAGCGTCGTCAGTGGTATAGTGGCTAGGGCCGCTGTCTCCTGTCCGGGAGACTCGGGTTCGATCCCCACCACGTACCAATGTGTTTTCGAATTTAGAATTCATATGTACGTTTATTCGACGCTCTTACGGTGAAGGAAAACATCGTCATGAAACCTGCACACTCCTGCGAAGAAATTCAAAGGTTGTTTGTGAAGTCGACCAACCCGCACTGGGCCAGCGTGGTCGACTAAGGCCTAATCACCCTAACTCAGGGTAGGCTCGAACACCTCTGTGGGGACGTATATGAGCTGTTGATGATTTAAACCTGTATTATAATCGAAAGAAACAGATAAAACTAACTACTCGTAACATAATAAAATAATTGACTTGTTTCAGGTTTGCTTTGATTAGATTCCTAGGTACTTAAATTCAATAACTATTATTATATCGTCCGATTTGCGAATAGAAAAGCAATATAATTAGTGAAAGTGACCTTTTATAGGGTTCCGTATCTTACCTCATAGGCGTGTAGGTATCCCTACATCTCAGTAATTTTGTGGGCAATTGCATATTTCTCTAAAGGTTCAAATTGTATAAATAGACGAACGTTTTGGTAATCTGCACGGACCTCACTCGCAACAACAAGTTTTATCATTTCAACCCTCTCCCTGGCCAACTAGCTACACACGCTACACCCCAACGCGCCGGCAAACTGGTGACATCAGTTCACATTTTTCTATGCTTAGTGCAATGCCGTAGTTGTTCAGCCGTACAAGCACTTGGTGAAGGAGCTCTTTGTGTGACTCCTCATCCTCAGAAAAGAGTAATATGTCATCAACATATGGGAAACAGCCGTCTATTCCTCTCAAAACTTCATGCATGAAACGTTGAAATGTTTTTGACTTGCGTTACGTAACCCAAATAGAACTCAAACAGGCCAAATAGAATTATGACTGCTGTCTTTTCTGGGTTCTCCATAGGTATCCAATAAAATGCCCATTTTAAATCTAACTTTGATAATATTTTTTTATTATGTAACTAATTGGTAAGTAAAATCTTGTATGCGTGTAATAGGATAACGGTCTGGCGAGGTTACTCCACGGAGACAAATACATTGTCTCCGTGGTTGACATATTCCCATTTGCATCAATTTCTCAAATTCTTTTTTTACCGCGTGATACTTTTCGGGCGTGAGCGGTCGTTTTTTCGCATACAATGGTAATCAGCTTGTTTCAATGTGATGCGTCACGTTATGTTTTGCTGAATTAATGTGTGAAACTGGGTGAAATAAATCTGGGAATTGTTTCAGTACATCATAGTAGGTCTGCTCTCGATCAAGCACATGTAGGTATAGTCTGCTGCCTTGAAACACACTTTATAGCATTAACTGTCAAGTTCGTAACCTGGTCAATCAGTCTTTTGTTATGCATGTCTACAAATAACTTGTAATGATTTAGAAAGTCTGCGCCAAGTATCGATGTCTTCACATCGGCGACCACAAATGTCCAACGAAAACTACGGCGGAGTCCTAAATTTATGACCATAGTTTTTTCTCCATAAGTATTTATTGGTACATTGTTGGCAGTAAACAGTTTGCATGAATCCGTCCTTGGGCTCTTCTTTCCTCTCGTAGTGAGGACAGAAATCTCAGCACCCGTATCAATGAGATAACGCTCTCTATTTTCCTTATCAAAGATGCACAGGCGGTTTCCTCTGAATGGTACATCAATACCCGCCACTATTGATGTTGAACGAAGTTTCCCTGCCTCTTTTTATAAAACGTGCATGGCTTTTCACAACGACGCGCCCTTGCACCAAATCTGTAATGATACCAGCATTTTCCATTATGATCTTTTACTTCATAGTGTGCAGGCCCTTGCGGCCGATCAAATGAACGTGGGCGAGAATGGAACTCGTGGCTCTGCGAGCGTGGTTGGTAATTTGATTTTTCGCGATGTGTACGAAGCACTGCGATTTCACTGGATAATTCCTCTATTTTAGCTACAAGTACCTCATTTGGCTCCTGCCGTAGTTTTGCCTGATCTGGGTACGAAACTGCCACTACGTTCGCACCTGACGGCGTTTCGTATTCCAACATCGTGTCTGCCAAAGCCGCCAAGACTTCTAGCGAGTCCTCTGTGTTGACTGAAAGCACAGTACGAATGTGGGATGGTAATTTCTTCATCCATTCAATCTTTAAACCTGCGTCAGTAAGCATCCCACTGCCGAGATCTTTCATCTGCCGCAACAGCTGTGTCGGCTTCAGATCACCTAATTGCAATCCATTGACTATATTTTGATATTTCTGAACGCCTGATTCTTCGTATGCGGCAATCAGCCGTTCTTTTAGTATTTTAAATTTTCCAGAGTCGGGAGGGTCCCGTAAAATGTCCGAGATGGGTTTGAGATCCTGAGCCTGAAGTTGCTGAAGTAAACATGTGTACTTTTGTTGGTCCGACTTAAGCTTCAAAATGCATAAACCAGATGCTTGGTGATTCCCGCCAAAAGGGAATCATAGCTGTGAACGTGTCGATAATGCTGCAAGCATGCTGGACTCCGGTGATTGGGCACCCCCGCCCTCTTGAGTCATGCTGTATGGTTTGAATAAAAGAACTGCGTAAAGTGAGATTGCGTTGCCTCCAATTTGTTGGCAGGCGTTACAATGTTGCGTGCTCTTCCTTCGGGTTTGTTGATGATGAAGTTGCGTGTTTTTTCTTCGGGTTTGTCGATGATGAAGTTGCGTGCTCTTTCTTCGGGGTCACCAACTGGTGACCCGGTAAATTTACCGGCGCGTTGGGGTGCAGCGTGTGTAGCTAGTTGGTCAGGGAGAGGGTTGAAATGATACAACTTGTTGTTGCGAGTGAGGTCCGTGCAGATCTGATTTATTACCAAAAAGTTCGTCTATTTATGCAATTTGAACCTTTAGAGAAATATGCAATTACCCACAAAATTACTGAGATGTAGGGATACCTACAGGCGTATACAGGGGGGAGGGGGTCATGCCGTTTGGTCAATGCGTATTGACATATATAGTCAAACGTGGTTTTTTAGAAGAATTATCCAGATACATGACCCCTTGACCCCCCCCCCTCCCCAGCAAAGGCAAGTTGTATCTCAGACTATCTGGAAAATCCTTCTAAAAAAGCCACGTTTGACTATGTCAATTACGCAATTTGGCTTAAAATAGAATTATTCACTTTATAAGATACATTTTGATTACTACACAGTTACTCGTAAGATATACAAATGAAACCAATCATCAACGGCCCGTTCAATCAATCAATCGATCAATCAATCAGCCTATTGCAGTCCACTGCTGGACATAGGCCTCCCCAAGGGCACGCCAATCGCACGATCACCCGCTTTCCTCATCCAGCCACCACCAGCGACCATTCTCAGGTCATCAGTCCACCTGGTAGGGGCGCGTCCCACACTACGTTTCCCGAGACGTGGTCTCCATTCGAGAACCCGTCTGCTCCAACGCTCATCGGTGATGATGCGACAAACGTGGCCAGCCCCCTGCGACTTCAGCTTGCTGCACTTCTGGACTATATCAACTACCTTGGTCCTCTGCCGGATGTTTTCGTTTCGGATTTTATCCCGTAGCGAAATACCAAGCATAGGTCTTTCCATAGCTCGCTGAGTAACATGTAGCCGGTGGGCCAGCTTCACTGTTATGCGCCACATCTCGGCCCCGTATGTCAAAACAGGTACACTGGTTAATTGGTTATACACCCTGCTCTTCAGGCATTGCGGTAGTGGCGACGAGAAGATATGACGCAGTTTCCCAAATGCTGCCCAGCCCAACTGTACTCTTCTTGCGATTTCACGCTCGAAATTGTCTCTACCCAACTGCAATGTCTGCCCGAGGTAGACATATTCCTGGACAGCTTCGAGCACTTCGCCATTGATCGAGATCGGTTCCGGAACAACGGCCCGTTACCAATGCTTATTGATGAATAACTTCTATAGCTGATTACTCTAACTAAACCTGGAAGAACTGTCAAAATAACAAAAACTTTCATAACTTTAAAGTGATGCATATTAATTCTATCATCGAATACCTACACGAATGAAACTAGTCCAGGACGTTAGCTCTGAATGTTTTGTAAAACGTTCTTGGTTTTGTAGACGAATTATTGACCGAGCGAGGTCGCGTTTCTCAATTTGTGAGCTTTTGTCGAGTCAGTTTTTGGAAATTTATAAAAATTACTGAGTTATGGGGGCGGGGCTACCAGCTTACAAAGTCCGCTACGAATATTCGTAGGTCTACCGCTAAAGCTGTTTTCCTCTACAGGTCACATTTCTCAATCAATTAAAATAAAATAACAATAGCCGATATACTGTATTGGGATAAAAATAATTCAAATTTTGAACCAGGCTATAAGTTGGTTTTTAGTAAAGAGCTCTCAATGAATTGCATGTAACGTAAAACGGAACGTTTCTTGTTTAGATTAGGCTGTATGGGCTTTGATCCCTTTGCCTAACTAAAATATATAAATTGTAAAAAAAATATGATGACAGATAAAAAAAAGCTAAGTTCAGTGTTGCCGGTGTGTATATTTTTGTCTGATTTCGAATAATTGAACCCTTTGCGGATAAATAAATATGTGGGCGTTCCGAATCACTGTAAGTCAGCCATACATTTTTTGCTTTTCTGATTGCCAATGAAAGTCTGATTCGGAATGCGCCCTCAGTGTTATTTTGGACAGGCACAATTTAGTCAATTTTTAGTTAAATGCGAAGTAGTTAAGTACGAGTGTCTTATGTTTATTTTTTTCAAATATTTTTATATATATTATTATATAGGTATATATAGAAAATATATAAAAATATTGATGATTAATGCATTATTAGTATTAAATATTAATTATTAGAAATAATAATAATATAAATTATAAAAAAAAATTTTTTTTTTACTTTATTATTTTATTTATTATTATATAAATTACAGATTTGAATTCGCTGTTGATCGTCCATATTGGGCTAACTAAAGAGCTTAACTACTAAAATGATGTGTAAACACTTACTTAAAATTAAGTCGCTTAAAATTTAGTAAAAATTTAGTTACTACTTGAAAACTTAATGCGTGTAAACCAGCCATTACTTAGGCGAGCGAGGGAGTCCCTCGGAGGGACTAGTAAGTAGCGTCAGTTTATCTTTCTTTATAGAGTTTTAAACCATTTTGTTTTATTTTATTTTGTTTTTATAGGAGAACCAACAGTTATTAAAAGTGCAATAGGTAGACTGTAACATAGCTACTTAAAAACCAATTAAAGGTTCCCGCAAGTAGAGACATAGAATAGTATAGTATAACAAATTGAGACTTAACAATCAACCAACACCAACAAGTAAGCTACATCTAGTAGTTTCCTACTAGATGTAACTTACTTGTTGGTGTTGGTTAATAATGCTGTTTATTTTTACGTATATTTACCTGTATAATGTTTCCATTATACAGGTAAATATACGTAAAAATAAACAGCATTATCAACAAACTTTTTAACCTTTCAATTATTCTTCTAACGCACTGGACAAATGCTCAGTAATTTTCCGCCTTACAGATTCCACACTGACACTGAATAAATCCAAATTAAGCTTGGTAAACAGTGAATTACAAGTCTTACTTGCACGCACCATGAATGTGTTAGACCTGTAGTTAGTTCTGCAAAATGGAATGAACAGTAGATTATGATTACGCATTTGTCGAGCAGGGACACTGAAATTTATCAAAGAGAGAAGCTCAGGGCAGTCAATAAGACCCAACACAATCTTCATCAAAAAGATGATATCAGCTATAGAACGCTTATCCTGTAGTGGCAAAATGTGGTGCTTCTTACACATTTATATGGGGTTTTTGTACGGTAGCTCAGATAGCGCATTTTTTGTGTTTAGGTATTACTTATAATACTCTGTGGTGTTACATATAAGTAATGTTGAAGATGTTGTTTAACATTATGTGCTCAGTGCTCTATAATTCAGTACCTTCTCTGTGATTAAGAAAAAAAGTATTCCCTATCTGTAGTAACTAGTGTAGCGTTAAAAAAGGAAAGCTAGCTAACCTGTGGTCGACGACCACAGGCGAAACGTTAAATTTAGGTGTACAAAGAAAGAGTTAGTTAAATTTGTCCGAAAGGTATAATATCAATTTAAAAAGGCCTAGAAATTGCCAAGCATGAGCCGAGAGTCGAGTCCTGAGGGGACTCCGTCGATATCGTGTCGCTGGAGTAGTGTTGTGTTGTGGTGTATCGATGCAGGAAGGTGTACCAAAACCGCGGAGTACCCCGGAGAGTAAAGCCAAACGGGAACCAAAAAAAAGGAGGGCCAGGGAAACCTAAAGGGCCTTTTTAGAATTTAGAAAATAGAATTTAAATTTGGCAAAATCCGCATACAAAAATACACTGATATAAAAAACAGGCTAAAAAAGGATGGGCAGTATCCCAGGGGGGAAGCCGGAGCGCGGGTCTGCGGCACTCAGCTGGCACGGGCGCGGGCGCGCACAACGCAGGGGTCCAGGCACGTCCAACGCCCGGTGGCCTCGGGGGTCCGGAACCACGGCGAGAGAACGGGAAAGGCACGGAGGGACCCTCGTGAGTGTGCCGCAGAGACCGGAAATACACTGTAAAGATGTACAAGGAAATAATCGACATCCGACCAAGTCAGGGAAAGAAAAAAGTACGTCGATAAAAACCAGGAGGAAGACAGCACAAGACTTACCCGGCAGGTCCAAAGTAGGAATCCGCGATATTTATTATCAGCGATATCAGATTTATTAGTACTCCGACTTAATATTCACCGCATTAGCAAGAGATACCGTATCCCAAGCCAGACAGATATTTATTTAGAAAAAATTCAAGCACGTTCAAGGGATAAAACGTTTCTCTCTCCTGACAGACGACAACTCAGAAAAAACAATCAACAATTTAGAAAAAGGTCAAACCAAGAAAATTTTAAATTTGAAAATGTGACATAAAAACCGGCCAAAAGAAAAAAGAGCCATACCAAAAAGGTTATTAAAAAACCCTGCAGTAATGCTGCAGACATCCCTTCACCAGAAAAAAAAATCCGCCAACTCGAAAAGGAAAAAAAATCTTCGAGATGGCAACCCTCGAAGGAAGTTGACCACCCTAGAACAATGGAGAAGAATTGTCCAAAGTCAACTATGAAAGGAAAAAAATATCGATAAAAATTTATCGACACTCTACCCCATCACTATAAACCAACGAACACGTCATGTTCCCAGCACGGACGGCTCATAACGGCTCATACGACTCACTGGCCCCAGGATAAGAAACCACCGGTGTCCCAACAGAAGCCAAGTCAATCCACCGGGGAAAAAAAGGAGGACGGAAATGGCTTGGAGAAAGAAAAAGGAAAGTTGTCAACCACAACAGAAAAAGGTGGAGACAACCGAAGGAAACACCGATGAAGCGGTATCCCTGAACCAGGAGGAAAATGTATGATACGTAAAGGATAGAAAAGGAAATTTGGAAATTTGGATATGTTGGAATATCGGAATGTTGGAATGTCACTAAGTTTTAAAACATAAACGCGCCTACAAACGATATTATTTACACACCTAAATGCTAAAACTAAAAACTATACAAAATATCAACAAGTAGTTTTTGAACTACTGGTAAAGAGTTTACAAGTCGAAACTGTCAGTTACGCCCGTAATCGGCGGCAAGTGAAGAAAAACTTCAAATCGACCGTGCGCGAAAACTGACAGACGACTTGTAAACATAGAGCTATCAAACGAGGGCCGACGCTCGCCCACGTCATCGTGTTCATCCCGAAACACGCCAGACGCCGACGAACATCGGAAACACTCGGATCGGCTCGGGAAAAGGGCTCGACGGCGCAGTTGGTAGGCAACCAACGCCGTCAAAGACGAGGTCGGGGTTCGAACTCGACCCTGACAAAAAATTAAAAAAGATCCGATGATGGCCATAATAGGCCGACTGCGCAAAGCAGCGGTCACCGTCCTTCCGCGACAAAAAAGCGCGCTTCGGGACAAAAAATTTTGCCCCGGCTCAATCCCAGCGGAATGACGCAACATGGGCCAGGTCTGAGGCCTATGGCAGCTCGATAACCTGACCACATGTTGGTTGCGTCAATTCCGAATAACCTAAATATCTACAAACTAACACTAAGATATAACCTATACCTAACCTATACCTACAAACTAACACTAAGATAGATCAAACTGGCCAGACATACACACACACACCAAAAACACAAAAAGGCGTATGAAGTAGTAAACTTAGTGACATTCAAAAGAAAAAAAGATGCCAAAAGGTGAATCTAAGCCAAATGATGAGAAGAAAAGTTGGTACACGTTTGCCTGGAGGCTTTTAGAATTTAGAAAAATTATGTTCCAGGGGAACAGGGAAAAAAGGGTCTATTTCAAAATTTATGAACCCTCGTGCGGGGAAACTGGATAAACACGAAAAGATATTCGGGGACTATTTCAACGACCGCATCTTAGTATGGACAAATTGAAGGCACCAAAGATACGTCACACGATTACCGCAACTGTCGGCCAACCCACGGCATACAGTCTTGGCTACTCGTGGACAGCACCCAGTGTACACTTCTTTGCATACAAGAGGCTCGTAAATAGCCCCACGAGTTTTGCAGGTGGGTAAAAAAAACTAGACAAGGAAAAACAAGTATAAAGGGGAAAAAAATTAGGGGAAGACCGGAAAATAAACGAAATTTACAGATAAATTTATGTTACGGGCGCCATTTGTAGCGTAAAAAAAAAGAAAAGCTAACTAACCTGTGGTCGACGACCACAGGCGAAACGTTAAATTTAGGTGTACAAAGAAAGAGTTAGTTAAATTTGTCCGAAAGGTATAATATCAATTTAAAAAGGCCTAGAAATTGCCAAGCATGAGCCGAGAGTCGAGTCCTGAGGGGACTCCGTCGATATCGTGTCGCTGGAGTAGTGTTGTGTTGTGGTGTATCGATGCAGGAAGGTGTACCAAAACCGCGGAGTACCCCGGAGAGTAAAGCCAAACGGGAACCAAAAAAAAGGAGGGCCAGGGAAACCTAAAGGGCCTTTTTAGAATTTAGAAAATAGAATTTAAATTTGGCAAAATCCGCATACAAAAATACACTGATATAAAAAACAGGCTAAAAAAGGATGGGCAGTATCCCAGGGGGGAAGCCGGAGCGCGGGTCTGCGGCACTCAGCTGGCACGGGCGCGGGCGCGCACAACGCAGGGGTCCAGGCACGTCCAACGCCCGGTGGCCTCGGGGGTCCGGAACCACGGCGAGAGAACGGGAAAGGCACGGAGGGACCCTCGTGAGTGTGCCGCAGAGACCGGAAATACACTGTAAAGATGTACAAGGAAATAATCGACATCCGACCAAGTCAGGGAAAGAAAAAAGTACGTCGATAAAAACCAGGAGGAAGACAGCACAAGACTTACCCGGCAGGTCCAAAGTAGGAATCCGCGATATTTATTATCAGCGATATCAGATTTATTAGTACTCCGACTTAATATTCACCGCATTAGCAAGAGATACCGTATCCCAAGCCAGACAGATATTTATTTAGAAAAAATTCAAGCACGTTCAAGGGATAAAACGTTTCTCTCTCCTGACAGACGACAACTCAGAAAAAACAATCAACAATTTAGAAAAAGGTCAAACCAAGAAAATTTTAAATTTGAAAATGTGACATAAAAACCGGCCAAAAGAAAAAAGAGCCATACCAAAAAGGTTATTAAAAAACCCTGCAGTAATGCTGCACTAGTTTCTATCAAAGCAGACATTTTTAGTTACGAACTTGCGGTTGCATACGGGACAACGCCGGAGGGGAATCGATCAATGAATTATAACTACTTACCTATTATTATTTTGAGGGTTTTTTTTTTTTTTAATTTAGTCATGTAATAAAGTGTCTTATTACAGTATTAATGTCATTTTCCACAATAAAAAAAAAGGGAATATGTTACTTTTTGAGCTGTTTTATGTTACATTTGACTATCACTTACTGGCAACACTGCTGACTGACAGTCAGTCAGTATAGACAATGTCGAGTCCATATAATGTACATCCAATAATGTACGGCCAATATTGCACAACACGATAATTCGTACCCATAAATGGTTCGAATATCGGACTGTACATTCCTGCCCGTGCTTTATGCGTAGAGGGAGAATTGGGGAACAGAGAGCTAGCAAGCGTGTCACCGAAAGGGACAGAAATAAAAGTACGTACGAGATTTAGGATTGCCGGGTATGGATAAATTTACCCCATAATCTATGGTGTTCTTTTTAGTATGTTAAAAATATTTTACTTTTGACAGAATTATACTGTGAACAAATTTAATAACCTTAACTTAACACTTTTACACCCCAAAACACTACAATGCACCATGTTTTCAGCAAATAACAATACACAAATCATCCACAATAAGTGTTAATAAGTATTATCGTTGAATTAATGCACTTCTTAATTAAATTAAAACAAATTACACGTTTACAAGAAAACAAGCGACTCTCAGCTGTCAAATTTGTTTCACACAGTACTATGCTGACCTTGAAAAAACCGGCACGCGGTGAGGGACAAAAAATTTACGTACTTGTCTCTTTTTTTCATCAGCAAAGCGTATATAACCATCATTTTCTTGTGGTCGGTCTATTCTTTTCTCTGTCTACGGTTTTAGCACGTATTCCACTTGGCTAAATTCAGTCGTCCTAACTAGGAACCTAAAAAGGAAGCTTCTTATTACACTTTCCTAAATTTGTTACTGATTCAGTTGCGTGCGCACAGTGAATTCGGTCGGACGTTTTTGTAATGTCTCCAGTCCTGTCAAAGCAACAAAAATCGGCCTTCTCGTAGGCCTGGCCGTGAGCTCAATAAATATAAAAATTAATGAATGAATGCAGTGCATTTTCATCGATGTCTTTGTATCTGGGGGCACGGCAGTGCCCCCGCCAAGTCGAGCAAAAAAGCGGCACGGCCGTACCATACTTTTCTCGAAGCAGTTCAGGCCATTTTCGACCCCCCTATAACTTCGTTGTGGATAAAACTAGAAGCCTGAGTTTTCAGTAACCAAGCAGGCATTGTATAAATACGGTATATTTCAAATTTCAATCAATTTGAACCAGTAGTTTATGAATTATAACTAGTCAAAGTTTCTTAATTTTGTCACTCACTGACTGACAGACCGATCATCAAAACTCTAAGGCACTTCTAGCAGACATAGAAGCTTCAAATTTAGAATGGAATTAGTGTTTAGTGTATAAATCAAGGGAAAACTAAAATATTTTGCAATTTCGGCCTACTTTTTTAGATATATCATCTGCTAGATAACTTTGTAATCCCATATAAATCTGGGGGCAAACATAGAATTACAAAGTTACGTTTGCAGTTATCGAATCAGTGTAATGGAATAATAGGTAACATGTAAAATGGTCAACGAATTGAAAAAGCAACCAGTAATGGGACATGTCTTATGAAGTTGTACCGAAATTCCGCAAAGTAGGTATCAAGTAGACTAAAGACTAAATGTCTGAAACTGCCATGAAAGAAAGAACTATTATAATCTAACCACGGCCGGCGGAGGTGGTTTATCCACGCCGCGGCTTCCACGCCTCCCGTCCGTCACAGAGAAGCGGCCACTTTCTTCCAGGCAACCTTTGGGTTTTACTGCTATATCACAGGTATACCTACACACGAACCACTAAATTGCATCAGTCAGTGTAAGTATAAAAA
This sequence comes from Carpatolechia fugitivella, assembly GCA_951230895.1. NCBI lineage: Eukaryota > Metazoa > Arthropoda > Insecta > Lepidoptera > Gelechiidae > Carpatolechia > Carpatolechia fugitivella. Next base: position 11,032,172 of record OX579650.1, read on the forward strand.
ATTAAATAATCTATACAAGAATACATATTATAAGCGGGACGTGATATATGAGCTGTTAATGATGATGAAACATAATAAAACTGAAGAGGCCAATTCTGTTCATAAAAAAAAACTGGGCAAGCACGTCTTAGCACGTGTCAGGCCTCGCAAACTGTAGAGTTCCGTAGTAATCCAATACTATACTTACATACTGTAAGGCAGTTTTCACACTACATCGCGATGGGTAAACGGGGCATTTTACATACATAGGTACCTAGGTACTAACGAATAATTGAATAGCGTGAGCGCGGAAAAATAAGATATATGATACCTACTTATAACATCAGAAAAATAACATAAGCTGCGAGTACCTCCAAAGGGTAGGTGTATGTAGGGTAGGTGTAGGGTAGGTGTAGGTAGGTGTAGGGTAGGTGTATGGTAGGTGAAGGGTAGGTGTAAGGCATTTTCATTTTCATTTGCATTTTTACATTGTGTTTTCATGCGATCTACAAAAAGAAATGAGATGTCATCAAAAACATAACTTGTAAAAAAACCAAGTCTCGCACGCAACTTAGTCTACCGTAAAAAGTTGTGAGATCCATGTAATACCAAGTCGGTTAATTTATTCAGTCCCTACTTAAGAGTCCTTCTGTCTTAAGTTATTACGTATAGCTCACCTAACAACATCTTATAGTGACCAGATCAATATTAAAAATCTCTTATGTTTTAAATAAATACATAGATTGACTTGGCAATCGCACTAAACAATCAAATTTAATATAATAATGTATTACTTGTGAGATACATTGTGTTTTCATGCGATTGCCAGGTCAATCTATGTATTTATTTAAAACAAGAGATTTTTAATATTGATCTGGTCACTATAAGATGTCGTTAGGTGAGCTATACGTAATAACTTATGACAGAAGGACTCTTAAGTAGGGATTGAATAAATTAACTGACTTGGTATTACATGGATCTCACAACTTTTTACGGTAGACTAAGTTGCGTGCGAGACTTGGTTTTTTTACAAGTTATGTTTTTGATGGCTATAATTATGCTTAAAAGCACTTTAAATCCTTCATTTCTTATATTTTTTATGAACGATCGCCATCCCCTTCTAACCTAATCTAACCGAGTCGGGGTGCCCCAAACTCCCGACTTTGCGTGCACTGTGGATTGGCTTCGTTTTATCAGGCTGTACATTATTGGATGGGCTTACGTGGGCCACGTTCCGATTTGCGCTGACATCACTTTGAGTACCCAAAACCGCGTACCGAATCACTGTCATTGGGATTACGGCAGCCATTGTGACGTCACGGATTGCGTCATGACCGCCGCCATCTTCCGCTAACGGCGCCCATGCTCCAGTCATTTTTACATTTAAACATTAACTTTTAAAAATAAATAAACAATATGTCAAAGTCGAATTTGACATAACGCTTACGTGAATTTCGCTCTGGAGCATGGGCGCCGTTAGCGGAAGATGGCGGCGGTCATGAAGCAATCCGTGACGTCACAATGGCTGCCGTAATCCCAATGACAGTGATTCGGTACGCGGTTTTGGGTATTCAAAGTGATGTCCAGGGGGCCGTTTCACGAAGCTACAAGTTACAAATTACAAGTACAATTCGATGTACATTGCGTAGTCAATGAGATAAAACGATAAGGGCTTACAGTTTGGGCGAATTGGCTACGCAATGAATATCAAATTGTAACTTGTTACTTCGTGAAACGGGGCCCAGGAAAGCACGGACGATAATTCAAGTACAATGTACTCGAATTATTGGGCTGTACAATATTGGCTTTGAAAGATCGGGCCGGCCTTTATTATGGTCGTACTGGTCGTACATAGACCGTGCAAAGAATATTTTGTGATACTCATCTATAATAATGGTTAAAATTGCAAGTCACTGCCAAATATGGTTTCCTTGTAATGTTTAAGATGTGCAAACCAATAATACCATCAAACTGCAGGTACTCAGTATTAAAGTAGCAAATTATAAGGATGAATCTTTCCCACCAGCGCACTTTTCTTTTATCAGGAATTTTAAGAAAACCTACATTTGGGTAAGTTATTGAATTTCAATTATTCACTAATGAAATATCTAATCATACCAACTAATTCAGCTGTAGGTAAGAAAATAAGTACATCGTATCTAAATTTCTTTATTGTAGATTTCAGGGTCATTACGTAAATAAAATAAAGTTTAGCGCCAGCACAAGTCAATGTCAATGTCATGGGTCGGAACAGCGACGTAGTTTTATCACTTTCCCAAAAATAAGCAGGCAAAGAGAATATGCGGGAAGACAATTAGTTGGGTGAGTAATATATTTAACATTCTGTAGATTTATTTGGCACTCTTTGATTACTAGATGTCCGACTGCTACGTACAATAACCTGCGCTATCTGGTTGTTAATATTTAAGACAGGAGTCAGGAACACTAACTAAACTCAGGTTCATTGTTCTGTAGGAGTAGATATTATGATTGTATATCTAGAAGTGTAGTACCTACTTATTCTTGTACAAGATTCTCCTGATTGTACCTGAAACACTGGTGTAGGTAGTTAAATAAGATTGCATGATGAAGTGTTCAGAAAACATTTGTGAAGATGAAAATTATCATAATTTGTTTACACACTTCAGAGGTTTTGCTGGTTCACTGGTTCATAAATAATTTCGTTTGCATTGTAAATTACTTTATATGATTTAAAAAAAATGTATCTTCTTGCAGATATACAATGGAACAAATGTTTGAAGTAGTGTCTGATGTGGGGAATTACTACAATTTTGTGCCTTGGTGCAAGAAGTCCTTAGTGCGGCATAGGAGCCCTGGCTATCTGAAAGCAGACTTGATAGTTGGATTTCCACCAATAAATGAAAGTTACACATCTAGGGTGACTATGATCAAACCACATGTAGTCAAAGCTGCATGTACAGATGGCAGGATATTTCATCACATGAATACTTTATGGAGATTTAGCCCAGGGTTGAAGAGAGAGCAACAGTCGTGTGTAGTTGACTTCCAAATTTCATTTGAATTTAAATCTGCTTTCCACTCTCAACTATCCAATTTATTTTTTGACCAAGTTGCACGACAAATGGAGAGTGCATTCATAAAAGAAGCAAGTAGAAGAAATGGTCCACCTGCATTACAACCTGTAAATTTACTTACAAATAATGATGCTTTGAAAAGTTAACAAAAGTATAATACCTATCAGGTATAAATTACTAGACAAAATGTTTAAAGATACTTACAAATGTGTATTAATTAATGTTTTAGCATGAATTTATTATTTTGAAGCAAAGCTTCGTTTTTGACTCAAGTCAAAAAGGAGAAGGAAGGTTCACTACAGTGTAATTTTGAAGATTCTTTTTCCTTAGAATGCGGTCCCATGGTCAAGACAAGGGGATCCATGTGAAAATCATCATACACTAAAATTTGCAAAGGCATCTGCATAAGTGATTATGACATTAAGGGTAAAGAAATAGATGTATTTAATTTTTAGTCATCATTGAAATTTAACCTCTAGACTGGGCTGCTGTGAGTTCAGTTGAGGGGAATGCTGCTGATGCCATTGCATATTTATTGTGGTGGACAATATATTAAATAAGAAGTCTAAAAAGATTTCTCTACAGCATTAGTTGTTAATAAAACAATATTTATTATGAAGAGTATTTTATTTACATTTGCCCACATTGTGATATAGTTACTGGTATTTTTGGTTTGTTATTTGGTCCAGTAGGTACATTTTCAATTTTTCGCATAACTAATAAACCATCTATTACTCTACCAAATACAACATGCTTATTATCTAGAAAGTTACACTTAGCACAAGTTATAAAAAACTGACACCCGTTGGTGTCTTTTCCACTATTTGCCATTGATAATAATCCTGGGGAGTCATGTTTCAAAACAAAATTCTCATCTGCAAAAGTGCTACCTCCATAAATGCTCATGACACCAGTGCCATCACCCTGAAATTATAGGAAACAGTTTTTTGTATATATACTCACCGGCACATCTAACCGCCCACTCTTCATTTCAGGGAATACTCGTAATTCTTTATAATTCTATTAGTTACAGCTGATGTCAGTTAAAAAGTAGTTAAAAGTGTGTTTAATTTATCGTAAAATTATCAACAAATCAATTGTAATGTATAACAATAAGCGTAGTCAAAATTTAACCCAAAATACAAGGGTGGGCGATTAGATGTGCCGGTGAATGTATTTTAAGCACATGATTTTATAATTAGAAATAAATTATAATTTTAAAGTGTATTTTTTTCTAGTTTTTGCTTTTACGGATGAAGGGGTCTCTTTACATAAATAATAATTGCAACATGTGATATGAAAGAGAGAAAGAAGCATTTATTATTTTATATAATATGATACGACAAAAATATAATAAAAAATTATAATAAGTAGAAGGTTCTCAGTTCGTATTTCAGCAATACGCCCGCGACTGCGTTCTAGCGATCCGCCCGCGACTGCGTTCTAGCGATCCGCCCGCGACTGCGTTCTAGCGATCCGCCCGCGGCTACCCTCGCGTTGTGTAAAATTTTCCCGTAAAAAGTATCCTTTGTATTATTATAAGGTACAAACTATCTTTATTCCAAACATCCCAATCTTAGTACCCGCCCCGCACTTCGTGCCCACGCTACGGCTGCTTTGCGTGGGGCCACACTGGTCATTGCGCGGCGGCGGTGTTTATTTTCCTAAACTATTTTACCAGACGTGCGCTGGTAAGTAGTTGTCGATTTGGATGCTATTCAGATGCGTACTGATTAGCTGGTTAGAGAGAGGATGTAAATGATAAGAGGTTGAGTTCAAGTGCAGAACTCATTTATTGTTGGCTGTGGGCCTCTGTTTATACTAAATTCATTATTAAACTACCGTCTAAATATGTGATATGTAGGGACACCTACACTATCATGGTCTGGTTTTGGTCAGCTTTTTTATTAACTTTTTTTTTGTAAAAAGTGGTTATAGTGACATAACTACAATAGTTGTGTAATAACATGTAGCATAGTAGGGACACTACAGTTGGACATATAGTATCGCAAAGTTTTTTGTAGATATTGATATGTCCTCCAATATCGAAGTTTTAGCAAGGATCCCTAATTTTTTCTAGTAATAAATAATAGCCTATGTTACTCAGGGATAATGCAGCATTCTAATGGTGAAAGAATTTTTAAAATCGGTTCAGTAGTTTTTAAGTTTATTTGTTACAAACATACAAAAATACAAATCTTTCCTCTTTATTATATTAGTATAGATGATATATATGACTTGTTGACTTTTGTAGGTGACAGTATATTGTTTGCTTCCAAATACATCTCAAAATAATGTCAAGCCAATGGGCTTTAGCCTACTTTGAAGTAGGACGATCAGGCTATAGTCAACCTTGTTGGCCCAGCGTGGTCGCTGTGTACCTTGGAAGTTGGAAGTGTACAATTTAAAATTGCTATTTTACTCCTGTAGTGACTAAGCCCTGAAAACCCTTGTTTAGGCTGGTCAAGTAATGATATCAATAAGAAAACTTGTAAAAAAACAAAATACAAATGTCATGCCAATCGCTCATAATGTGGTGTGATAAGGGCAGTGGTAAACAGCAAGTCTTTGTAAGCAAAATGACAGATTAGATGTGTTTTATGCACTGACTGGTGTGAACACTCTGACTGCTCAGATCACCACTGTTGTGGCGGCATCTGATTTGCATGTGTTTTATGTAAATGTTTATTATTTTAGTTTGTAACTGTGTGCTTTGTTTTAAGAGCTGTAAATAAATGTTTTCTTATTCTTATTTTCATAAGTGGTTTTTAATGGAGCTTGATGTGTACTCACATTCACAAAATCTCCTCCTTGAATCATAAAGTCTTTGATAACTCTATGAAATGTAGCACCCTTGTAACCAAGAGGAACTCCATCACGTCTGTATTCTCCTGTACAGAACTCTCTGAAGTTTTCACTGGTTTTGGGCACTACATCAGCGAACAACTCGAATATCATTCGTCCTATTTCCTGCAATGTAAAGTTAAAAATATAGTATGACAGTGAAATGAGATAAAATCTGATATTTTCCCAGACGTATTGCCTTCGACCCTTGCATTGCGTTTCTGTGATCGAAGACGCGCTAACCCAAAAAGTCTTGATGATAACCTACCGTGGTTCCAACGGTAATATCGAAAAATACAACAGGATTATTAGGATTTCTTAACTGAGACTGAATTTGATTCCACGTAGGCATTTTTTACAGAAAGAAACGCCAATACTGAATTATTTAGAAATATGTTTTACAGCAATCAACAAAAAACTATTAACAAATTACAAAACAAACAACCATGGGTGACAATAAAATGCGCCAAATAATGTGCACCAAACGACACTCGCTGGCGGCTGCATAAATCAAAAAGCGCGCCAAATAATGTGCACTGAATAATTTCGTCTTGCAGGTGTAAGTGATTCTCGCAGGACAGTTTGGAAAGGTGTTCCTCAGGGATCTGTCCTTAGTCCTCTTTTGTATGATGTATATACTAGGGATTTAGATAATGCAATTGCTGGTTGTAATATCCTACAATATGCAGATGATCTTCTTGTTTATGCCTGTCACAAGTCTATCGATCAAGCAACAATTGCCTTGCAATCTGACTTGGAAAGCATACAGCTGTGGATGGCTAATCATAATTTGGCTTTATCCCCCACTAAATGTTCTTTTTTGATTTTTTCTCGTAAGAGAGTAGTTCCTGATGTTAATATTTCAATAAATCAAGTAGTTATTCCTAAAGTTCCCGAAGTTATGTTTTTGGGTAAAAAATTCGACTCAAAACTAAATGGAGTAACTCATGTGAACCATATTGTTCATAAGTGTGAAAAAAGTATTTCTGTATTGAGGGCCTTATCGGGTGTCTGGTGGGGTGCTCATCCATCATCTCAAAGACTCGTGTATAACGCTTTAATTAGAAGTATTTTGGATTATGGCTCATTTTTGTTACCTCCCGCTAGTAAAGGGGTCCTTCGTAAGTTGGACCTGGTTCAATCGAAAAGTCTTCGTATAGTGGTGGGCGCTATGAAATCAACCCCAATCAACGCTCTTCAGGTTGAATGTTGTGATCCTCCTCTGGAGTTGAGAAGACAATTCTTGTCAGATAACTACATTTTTAAAACTAGTCAAATTGTAAATCATCCTGTTTTATGTAAAATTGAACAACTTAGATCTTTAATCGATTCCAACAATAGTTACTGGGCTCGTAAAACTGTCCCCCATATTTATAACAGTTACACAAAACTATTAGACTATAGACCATGTTTAAAAACTTTTCCTTGTCATCCATTGTTTTACTGGCCATATGAAACAGTAATTTACACTCCTAAAATTTATCTGTCTATTGGTGTGCAAAAGGAATCAGTCGTAGCAAATTCATTAGTGTTGGATTTTATTAATTCAAATTATCGGAATTCTGAAATTTTCTACACGGATGCATCAAAAGCACCTTTATCTTCTGGGGGTGAAGGTGTTGGTGCTGCGTTCTTGCATAAAAATACAGGGTTTTTTAAACTGTTTAAATATGATAACATTGTATCAAATTATACTGCAGAAGCTTTGGCTATATTAGAGTGTATAAATTTTATAATTTGTAAGGAATTTAAGGAATCGTTAATTTTTACTGACTCATTAAGTTGTCTGAACTCGCTTTTATCGAACCCTTTTAATAAAAATTCGTTTTCTCCTCTATTACTTGAAATTAAAAATAGGCTGTTGGTTTGTTCCAACCAATCTTTTAAGGTTTCGTTGGCTTGGATTCCCGGTCATTCGGAAATCGAAGGTAACGAAGCGGTTGATGGGTTGGCCAAGCTAGCAGCCTCACAGGGCAAACTTGATAAAAATTCTATATACACCCATGATTTACTCACTTCTTCTCGCTCTGTTCTTCTCCAAAGTTGGAGGGATTTGTGGTCAAATCCCTCCAAAGGCAAACATTTCAAAAATCTTCAGCCTAATATTCGCGGCCGTGGTTTAGTAAAGTGATTTTGGACAAATGTACTTCATCTATCATTTCTCGTCTCCGGTTCGGCCATTGTTGCTGTCCGGCTCACTTGGCTAGACTTTCCATTCTTGATAATTCAGCTTGTGAATGTGGTTTAGGTTTAGGTGACATTGACCACATTCTCTTCACATGTTCAAAATATCAGTCAGTCTCATTGTATGATATGCTAATTTCATTGAAAGCTCCATTACCTGTAAATACTTCTTGCATATTGTCCCTTTCTAATAAATTGTACATAAAAAGTCTTTGTACATATTTAAAACACCATAATATTCGTCTGTAAATATACACTATCTTATTTACATTACTCATGTATATATTGTTAATAAATTATATTACCCGACGCTGGCAAAATGGGTAGACGGTTGCTATAAGAAGAAGAAAAAAAAAAAAAGTATTTGTACACCATTTGTGCCTACATATTTAAAAGAGATGTACTTAAGTCAATTTATCTTAGAAAGCATTTTATTTTTTGCCTTCATTATTTTGTTTACGTATTTACAAACTTAAATATTATTTTGAAATTGGTGTATAATGCGGAGATTGATGTTGAGTCACCGACAGGTGGCGGTGAACAAACTGTCTTAATTTTTAGATCGCGGTATAGAGATTTTTTCTAATTACATGACCCCCCAACGAAGCCTTTGTTATAATATACACTTATACACTTATACCATAAAAAGAGTGTTTCATTTACCTAGCTATCACTCGGGGACTAGGTTCGTTGTTGGTCCTTCGAGCCGGATAGGAGATGAAGCAGCTCCTACAACTTCGGAGCCGATTGTCACTTGTTTTTCATCAAATGACAATCAGGTTTTGCTAGCCACGGCTCTGGTTAAAGCCAAGGCTAAAACTGGTGAACTTTTTATGGTTCGAGCCCTTTTGGATCAAGGCTCACAGGCATCATTTGTGACTGAAGCGGTTGTTCAGTCACTTGGTTTGAAAAAATCTCCTATAATCAGTAAGATTTTAGGAGTAGGTGGAGAAAACGGTTTGGTTTGTAAGGCTATGGTTAACATGGATATATCATCACGTTTTGATCCCAAGGTGGTCGTCAATGTGAAGGCCTATGTTTTAACATCCATCACCTCTCTTATTCCGTCTTATAAGATTGAGCCAGTGGATTGGGATGAACTTGCTAAGATGATTCTTGCAGACCCAGAGTATCATACGCCTAATCGTATAGATATTCAGTTGGGGGCTGAGGTATACAGCCAAGTAATCCAACAAGGAGTAAAAAAAGGGCCGCTTGGTTCACCAATGGCACAATCTACAATGTTTGGATGGATTCTGTCTGGTGCGGTTAATCAATCAACCAAGCATACCAAGGAAATACGAGTCATGCATTGTCAGGTAGATGAAAATCATCTACTGAAAAGGTTTTGGGAACTTGAAGCTGATGCAGAGTTACCAAAGGAAAAGTCGTTGAATGATGACGACAAATATTGTGAAGAGCTTTTTAAAGGAACGACTCAAAGAGATGAGGGTGGTCGTTATATTGTGCGTCTTCCTTTCAAAAGTGAACAACCCGAGGTCACCAATTCTTTCAAAATTGCTGAAAAAAGATTCTATTCGATAGAAAGGCGTTTAAATAATGACCCAGATTTAAAAAAGAAATATGGGGATGTGATAAACGAGTACGTAGAACTCGGTCACATGGAGTTAGTACCTGATGATGAAATTTTGAATCCAAATGCAATTTATTTGCCTCATCATGCAGTCGTGCGTGAAAATAGGGACACGACTAAGGTTAGGGTGGTTTTTGATGCTTCTTGCAAGGGAAGCAATCAAAAATCACTAAATGATAATCTCCATATTGGACCGCGTTTGCAGCCAGAGCTGCGACATACTATAATGCGGTGGAGGCTTTCGCCAATTTGTTTGACAGCCGACATAGTAAAAATGTACAGGCAGATAAAGGTCGCTGACAAGAATGTTGATTTCCAAAGAATTCTTTGGAGGGAGGACAGTAAGTCAAGGATTCAACATTATCGCATGTTAAGAGTGACATTTGGGGTGGCATCAGCACCTTATCTTGCGGTGAAGTCTCTGCAGCAGACGGCTGTGGACGACGGAAAGGAGTATCCAATGGCTGCAGAGCGGGTCATAAACTCATTTTATGTGGACGATCTATTAACAGGCTGCCAAACTAAGGAAGAAGGAATCAAGCTATACAAAGAAATGAATGATCTGTTAGGTAAAGCAGGATTTGAGATATCAAAATGGACAAGTAATGATGAGGAGTTATTGAAAGCCATGAAAGAAAGTGAAAACGAAGATGAAAAAAGAGTTGTAAAGGATGGGCTCAAAATAAAGGAAGATGAAGTTATGAAAATAGTTGGGCTTACCTGGAAACGTAACGAAGATTCCTTTCGTTATGCCGTGGATCTGCCTTCTCTGAAAGAAAAGGTTGTTACAAAGAGAAAGATCATTTCGGACATTTCCCGCTTCTATGATCCCATTGGTTGGGCAGGCCCCAGTATTATAGTACCAAAAATTATAATACAAAAGCTTTGGTTAGCTGGCCTAGACTGGGACGAAGCGGTGCCCAAAGAAATACTCGAGGAATGGCTTACCTATCGAGAAGAATTAAAAGTCCTTGAAAATATTTCCATACCTCGTTGGATTGGTGTTAAGACTGACGATAAAGTCATAGAGCTTCATGGTTTCAGCGATGCATCTAAAGTAGCGTACGCTGCTGTCGTTTACTCCCGGGTAGTCGATGCAGAAGGTAATATTCATATTGCTTTAATTTCTTCAAAAACCAAAGTTGCTCCAGTGAAACAAGTATCAATTCCTAGATTGGAATTGTGTGGTGCTGTTTTGTTAACGAAATTGTTGATGGAGGTTGCAGCGGTTATAAAAGTTTACAAAGCTAATTTGCATGCCTGGACTGATTCTACCGTGGTTCTGGCATGGCTGAACAACCACCCGAATCGATGGAAAGTGTTTGTCGCCAATCGTGTCTCGGAGATTTTAACTCATTTAGACTCTCATAACTGGTCGCATGTTACTTCAAAGCAGAATCCTGCTGACATGGCTTCCAGAGGATTACGCCCCTCTGAACTTTTAAACGATCAGATGTGGTTTAAGGGACCTGATTTCTTACATGCAGAGGAAATAATTTATCAAAGATCAAGGGAGGAAATAAAAAGAGAAGAATCAGATCTCGTCAATAAAGAGAGGGTAATTCAAAGGTCTTTTCACACAACTGTGAAACCTCAGTGGGACAAGTTTTCGTCTTTGACACGTTTGGTTCGGGTTGTGGCTTACTGCAGACGGTTCTTGTATAATACAAAGAACAAAAGTAATAAAAGAAGTGGTTTTTTAACTACAGAAGAGTTGAAAGATACGTTGATGGTTATTATAAAACAAGATCAGGCTGAGAATTTTGAAAATGATATTGCGATTGTTAAAAAGGGTGCAACTTTGCCAAAGAGTAGCAGTTTGCGATTCCTAAATCCTTATTTAGATAATGAGGGCGTGTTGCGGGTTGGAGGCAGGCTTGCTCATTCTCAGTTGGACAGGAATCGGAAACATCCAATTTTAATGCCAAAGGATTCGCATTTATCTTATTTGATTGTGGCTAATGCGCATAAGCAGACACTTCATGGGGGACCGCAACTGATGTTGTGTTGTTTGCAAGCCAAATATTGGATATTAGGGGCTAAGCAGTTAGTAAAGGCTTGTTTTCGAAATTGTGTAACTTGTGCAAGGAATGCTGGTATTATACGATCACAATTGATGGGACAATTGCCTTCGGCACGTGTGACTCCTATGAGGGCTTTTAAGAATAGTGGAGTGGATTATGCGGGGCCAATTCAAGTACGGACGGCCAAGGGCCGAGGGCATAAATCGCAGAAAGCATATATATGCTTGTTTGTGTGCATGGCGACGCGTGCGGTGCACCTTGAGGTGGTGACGGAACTTACAACTGAAGGTTTTTTGCAAGCTTTCAAGCGGTTTGTTGCAAGGAGGGGGTATTGTTCGGATATTTGGAGCGATAATGGCACAAACTTTATTGGCGCAGCTAGCGAACTTAAAAAATTGTTTATCGCTGAGAAAAAATCAATGCTAGACGAGGTAGCAGAGGCTCTTGCAAGAAACGGCGTTAATTGGCATTTCATCCCTTCAAGGTCCCCAAATTTTGGTGGCCTTTGGGAAGCAGGGGTGAAGTCTGTTAAACATCACCTGAAACGGGTTATTGGTCAATCTACACTGACATTTGAAGAAATGTCAACAGTTCTGGCACAAGTAGAAGCATGCCTGAACTCAAGGCCACTGTCGTCACTTCCTTCTGATGAGAATGGTGAGGTATCGGTTCTCACACCGGGCCATTTTCTCGTTGGAGAATCATTGATTTCTCCACCAGAAAGAAATTATGAATCTGCTAACGTAGGATCCTTAAGAAGATGGCAGTATACACAGAAAATATTGCAGGACTTTTGGCGACAGTGGTCTCAGGAGTACCTTACTAAATTTTATCATAGATATAAATGGTCTTCTCTGGGTCCACAGCCAAAAATTGGTGATGTTGTCGTAATAAAAGAGGATGGGCTACCACCATGCCAATGGATGTATGGCAGGGTGATTCAGACCCATCCAGGCTTGGACGATGTTGTGCGTGTTGTGACCTTGAAAGTTAAGAACGGTACTTTGAAAAGACCAGTGACCAAATTATGCCTTCTACCAATATCGGAATGAATTTTTGATACATTTATGTTTTACTTTATTTACAGTTAATTTCCGTGGTTAGTTATGAATGAGGGTCATGTTTTATTTTATTGTTGTTATAGTATGGTGTTCTATTTAACTCAGTCTAAAAACTCAGTATATAATGGCTTAAATGTACAACTTTAAGTTAAGATTCTTTAAGTTTTGTTCTATCTTTGGTTATGGTAGGCGGTTTTTTTGTTTTTTGTAAAGGACAATTGTCACTTTGTCCTTGGTAGGCGGAATGTATAATGCGGAGATTGATGTTGAGTCACCGACAGGTGGCGGTGAACAAACTGTCTTAATTTTTAGATCGCGGTATAGAGATTTTTTCTAATTACATGACCCCCCAACGAAGCCTTTGTTATAATATACACTTATACACTTATACCATAAAAAGAGTGTTTCATTTACCTAGCTATCACTCGGGGACTAGGTTCGTTCAATTGGTATTTATTTTATTACTTGACGTCACGCAGTGTTATGATCGTGTCTTATCATTTTTATTATGTAGCTTGAGATTGTAAATTTTAAAATAGTGCTCAATTTGTCATTGCACTTGTAATTGTTTCGATTTTGTGAAGGCAATAAAAACGTAATTTTTTATTTATTTTTTATTTCATAACAATTATTTAACAAAGCTTTTTTTATTAGTATGAATGTTTTGGTACAAGTAGTACGTAAACATTTTTAATCATAGCGGTAAAAATAGGCACATTCACCTAAAATTACATATCTGGCCCGAATTTTCTTTGACACAGCTGATCACTAGAGATGGGAAAATTTCAATTAAATGCCTTTGATAAAAATATTCTTTTTTTTGGTATTTTTTGTAACACGTTGTAGAATCTACAGTTTTGCTCTACTGTTGCTACCAACCTTGACAAATTATTCAGTGCTTTGGCGCGCTTTTTTTTACTCCAATTGGTGCACATTATTTGGCGCATTTTATTGTCATCCGTTTTTCCCAAGAAGCTTATCTTGGTTTTTCCAATAAACGTTTACTTCCTCTATGGCAAAGAGAATGGAATACTATACTTGGGGCGTATTCCGAATCAGACTTTTAGCGCCGTCAGCGATCACAAAAGCAAAAAAATGTATGAGTTTTGACCAAAGATATAGTTTTGACTATGTGGTTTTGACAGCTGACAGTTATTCGCAAGAAGCTTAAATAAATACTTCTTGGTTATTCGGAACGCGATTACGGGTGATTTAATCAATTTCAGTGCGTCTCGGAACGGGGGGTTGGGTTTTTTTTTGTTATGGCACTAGATTAACTTTGTGCCAGTGTCAAGTTTGGGAAACTAAACGCGCTTAAATAATATCAACGGAATAATTTGGAAAAGACAGGACAGGGTAGAGGTAAGATCAAGTAAATAAATAAGTAGATAAATATCTATGAAGGGAATATATAAATGGTTATATTTTAATATTATTGCATAAAATAAATGAAGATAGTATTATAGAATGAGCTCCACAGAGTACCTATGAACTCTGACAGATTAAAATTTCAAAAACTTTTTAATATTATTTCGTTTATTTATTTATTTATTAAGTAACATTACATACTGTTTAATGATAAAATAAGAGGTGAAGTTACTTTTAGCTATTATGGTTTTTAAACTGAATATTATTAAAAAAAGTTGTTAACGTCATATGAAAAATTTTGAAGCTGTCAGAACTATAATAACCCACCCAACTATTAGTCTGTTTGTTTTGTCCATAATAACCCACCCAACTATAGTCTTACGTCCAATCTAGACGTGAAGCCATTTAAAAAACTATAGTCTGTTTGTTTTGTTTGGGTTTTGTTTGTTTCTTTTCTTTCGAATTAAAAGAGATTAGTGTGGTTGCAGCGTTTACTCGTAAATGAATTACCAAACAATGTTACGTTTACAAAAGTGCCTATACATAAACATCTATTTGTCGACGATTTGGATAATAGTGATAGCATTTTTCTTGTATGAAAAAGTTAGTATGGTTTTTTTTCAAAACTTCTGGCACAGGCGTTCCTTGTATGTGTACTTTGTATTTCTTACTGGATTTGAAAAGTTCTAAAACACTGAGTATCTACATAATCTTCTACGTATACCTACCTATATTTATTATCCAAACTCAAACTCATGAAAGGGCAATTCATATTATCTCAACTGCTTTTCCAGATAGAACTGCTAGGACACCTTACGAAGTATTTGTCGATGACTGTATTTACACTACTAATCATGATTGAGTCTGCTAGACTGTACCTTGGCCAATATGGAAATCTAGCCAGCCGAGTAAGTTTTATTTTATTTCTTATAAATTATTATGAATTGTCCCTAGAATATTGTCCATCAACTATTTTCATCAACCTACTTTATCATTGCTCTCTTGTCTTTATTTGTACTTAACACCTTGCTTCCGCCACTCCCTAACATTGTTAAATCACTGGTAATCTACTGACAATGCATACCTTTTGGTTGTAAGACTGAATAGATACTAATCAACACCTTTTCAAAATTGTTTTCAGGTTCCAGAATTGGCTGGTTTTCTTATGCTAACAGTCCTGATGCAGTTACCACTGGTCAGCTTCTTTCTCTTTAATCCATACCTGCTCAGCACTCCTACGGAGGTCACTCTTCATATAATGCTGATGCTTATCAGTTGCTCTGAAATCATCTTAGGGTTCTTGGCTCTAAAAGAAGCTTCTTATTTTGCAAAAAGTATTTATTTTACACAAGCAGTTCAAAATGAGAGGTAAGACATTTAATTATTTATCTTTCGAGTTGCTCATTTTACTCTGTGAATGTTCAGAAATGACGATAAAAAAAATAAATGGGCTGCTTTCCTAGTCCTGAATAACAATATATAAGTAAGGGGCTCCCCTACGCCAATTACCTTGAACGCAAGCACCGCTCCAATAAAAAACATACCTCCGAGAAATCAAAATAAATCAAAAATCCAGTTGGTAAAATTGTTTCAAAGGAATTCAATAAAATGTAGTTAGTTGTAGTTACAGATAGCAAAAGTGCTAAAAACCGCCATTTTCGCCGTTAACATACTAGACAACTTGGGAAACAATTTTACCAACTGGATTTTTGATATATTTTGTTTTCTCGGAGTTATGATTTTTTATTGAAGTGGCGCTAGTGTGCAGCCAGGTAGCCCCTTAAAAACTGTGTTATGGTTTGTGTATTACATTCTTTATGGACAAAATGTAATTTGTAGTTTTAAGCTAAAAGCTTGAAGTAATTTTAAGGCTGACTAATATAAAAGGATTTACTATTTAGTAAAGTTATTTTATTAGATGAAAAATATTTCACTCACATTCTCTCTGGTTAATCACCTAAGAATAATGACATTGTTTATTTAGAATTTATGTAAAAGAATAATTATAATATCATGTATTAGGTACTTACATAGGTTTTTATTTGGTTTTAGTTTTTTAGTGTAATACAAATAATTAATTACTAATATGAAATTACATTAGCAAGTCTCACAAAAAATATTGCTGCATGACAAATTGAAATTTAAATTAATAGGTTAACAATTTAACAAACATAAAAACATCTAAATTACTTATGTTATTTATTACTCATATACTATTAACTTTTAGACATTATTATATTTTAAAAAATAAACAATCAATTATAAACAGGCACTACTATTTAAGTGAATATTTAATATACAAAAGTTAATAAACTATTAATTTCATTTACTGCACAGAATAATTAAACACTCTGATATTTGATATAAGTATATAATGATTACTAAGTAAATGTTATTAAAAAATAAGGAAAAAACAAAAGTAATAGGGATCACCGATACAATAAAAAAGAGGAAATGGAAATGGACAGGACACATAGTAAGAGAAGGCAGGGATAAATGGACTGAAAGAATAACATTGACTATATTTCTTTCTATAATGATTTACGCATTTAATATTTTGTGTACATTGTTGCTAAGTAATATATTATCAACTTCTGTTTATCTATCTAAATCTTATGTATAATATTTCCTCTTTTACCTACTGTTTATTTTCCTATAATAATCCCTTCTGAAACCTATCCAAATTCCGATCCTAATTCAATATTTATAATACATTATACGTTTCCTCCTTTTTAACAAAATGACTGTGGCGATGTGCAAACCGCACCATGCCAATAAAAAAATAAAATAAAACACCAAGAGAGGGGAAAAGGAGGAGAGGCAGGCCAATCAGAAGATGGGAGGACGAAATAAAGGAAGTAGCGGGAAAGCAGTGGACAAGAGAAGCACGGGACAGAGTGAAATGGAAGTTCCTGGAAGAGGCTTTTGTCAAGAAAGACAAGCTAGGGGAGAAGTAGAAAAAGAAAAACGAAAACAAAAGAAAATTATTTAAATACATACATTTATATTATAAATACATTTATATTTATTGTTAAGTTGCATGAAATGTCCCTAGAAATAAGCTATAAATAAATAAATAAAGTAAATGTTATATTACTTGTTTTAGGGTTGAAGTACCTTATAAGAAAACAAAACCTTTACAGTATAGGATCATTTCATTGTCCGTCTGTATGTCTATAAATTTTTTTCCCAGGATCACATAGACAGAGGTATCAAGTTAAAATTAATACAAATGCTACTAAGGTCTATGGTTCAAACGAGCTCAAAAAAATTAAAGTCATGTTTTCAAACAAATTTCAATACCTACTCATAAAACTTGATAGGTTAATTTTCTATTGACCCACAATTATAAAGACAAGAAGCAAGTTCCAAAAAGTTCTGATAGTCGGGAGATCTTTGCAAATGCGATTTGAGTACAGAATATTGTTACAGAGATGGCGCCATTGATTAATTTTCTATTGACCCACAATTATAAAGGCATAAGCAAGTTCCAAAAAATTCTGATAGTCGGGAGATCTTTGCAAATGCGATTTGAGTACAGAATATTGTTACAGAGATGGCGCCATTGGTTAATTTTCTATTGACCCACAATTATTAAAGCAAAAAACAAGTTCCAAAAAATTCTGATAGTCGGGAGATCTTTGCAAATTTATGCGATTTGAGTACAGAATATTGTTACAGAGATGGCGCCATTCGCATAATAAAATTAGAAATTACTTAGATTTCCTAGAGTAGGGACCTCAGTGCGCGAGTCAGATTCGCATTTGGCTGGTTTTCTTTTTTAGAATTACGAGATCCAAATCGCGCTGCGGCTTTTTACATCAGACCTGCGATCAAATCGAACATTTCTAGCGGTTCCTTTCTTTCTTCTCAATCAATCACTTTCGCAAAATGTCACCATGTCGCCAAATGTCACCACGTCGCAAAAACACTATTAGCTGATTTTTGTCTTTTTTTAAACACGTTTTTCTTATCTTTACCTGTATGTTTGTATGCTTGTATGTATGTAACCGACTCCTTTGTTTGGACTCATTTTGACCCACTTTAAACGGACAGATTTAATTGAAACTATGTACACTTATTTCGGTGACAATACAATAATTAGAAAAAACAACAAAAAAAATACACGCTTTCACAGTATATCAAACTAAAAAGTGAAAAATAATTCTTAATATAAGCTGAAAACAATAATGAACGAAAAATACTAGTATTATTGTGAAAAAAGCGTGGGGTGCTTTGTGCCATATTTTTCGTACCTATATCGAGCAACCCACGCGTTTTTTTCACAATAATACTAGTATTTTTCGTTCATTATTGTTTTCAGCTTATATTAAGAATTATTTTTCACTTTTTAGTTTGATATGCTTTAAAAGCGTGTTTTTTTTTATTATTGATTTATTTTGTGTGTGAGATGGAGAATCTGGAGGAGAAGGGGCGCCACTATCAAGTTTCTGTTTCTGCCTGTTGTAAAATCGTGAATCCGGGGCTAAAATTTTTAGGCGTATCAGTACAACTTGGTGGATTGAGCGGTAAACACGTCAACATTTTGTGGTTGTCTCTGGGTGTGTTTGTGATATTTTGGTGCTTGTTCTTACTTTTAGGCCAACAAAAAAGGACAAACATCGCAAACGCGCATGTTACTACGATTTTTTATACGTTGTTAGTGTCCCTTGATAGTAGTTAACACCCAAGTTTGCAACCCTGAAAACCCTGTGCTACATAAAAACCTCGAAAAACCGCGAAAAACGCTGACCCAGGACAAAGTGAAGACCTTCATCAGTCACCACCACCGTGAAAGTATTCAAAAAGAGAGTTGATGTTGATCCCCTTACCATATTCCAAAGAGTCTTCGTCACAAAACGATCAATTGAACAAAAGCAGCACCAGGACCATTCGTTTAGCCAGTACGTGTCTTTGAATATGACCCGAACACAATTTTTTTTTTAAATAGTCTACATTTGACAAGCTATATCTCTGTAACTAATGGACCTAGAGTACTGTGGTTAAACTCAAATTGTAGAGAATTTAGTTAGCTTAAAGTTAGAAAAACGATTCCTTAGGGTTGTTTTTTGAAAAAACTGAAACAAGTGCCAAAATTTCGCAGTTTTTCGAGCACCATGGGGGTAGCACAGGGTTTTCGGGGTTGCAAACTTGGGTGTAAACTACTCTCAAGGAACCTAACAACATATAAAAAAATTGTAGATACATGCGCGTTTGCGATGCTTGATGTCGATATTGACTGGCCTATTTGAAATATCTATTGTTTTGTTTTGTGCCCAGTGCGCTCCATTCGTAACTATAACAGTTTTAGAGTAAAAGTAAAAAATAAAAAAAAACACTGGCGTATTGCGAACGTAACATACACAGATTATTTATACACACACATAATTTAGTAACTGTACAAGTAATTTAAGTTACAGATGTGGCTATAAACAACAGGTTATAATACCTATATAGGTCCTACTCGTATTAAACGAAAACATCAATCGTGTATGTTTTTTTTTATATATTTGCCTTATATATTTCCTTTTTTCATGATACTTAAATCATACCTAGAAGAAAGAAAGTTTTTGGTAAAAGTAAATGACGATCACTCAAATCTTTACGACATAAAAGCATCAGTCCCACAAGGCTCAGTGCTTGGTCCTGTGCTGTTCTCCATATACACGGCTGACCTCCCTGGAAGCGAAGAAGTAGTTACAGCAACCTATGCCGATGATACTGCTTGTCTTGCAAGTGACATAGACCCTGATGTAGCATCTCTTAAACTGCAAACTCAACTAACCAAAATAGACGAATGGCTTGCCAACTAGAGTATTAAAGCTAGCACTGCAAAATCAATACAGATACCTTCATACTGCGCAAAGAAGAAAGCCCACCAGTAACAATGGAGGGTGAGCAATTACCAGCTAAGAGCTGCGTCAAATACCCGGGTCTACATCTGGACAGAAGAATCACATGGGCCAACCATATAAAAGCAAAGAAAAATGAAGCAAACCTTACTTACAAAAGTTTTAACTGGCTGATTGGACGGCAGCCTTCGCTATCGCTACATAATAAGCTGTTAATTTATAAATGTATCATTAAACCTATATAGGTATGTACACATGGCATTCAACTCTGGGGATGTGCCTCTAACTCTAATTTAATCTAATTTATTAATAAGATCCAATGTACTCAACCATTTTGAACAAAAACTATACAATACAGCCTTCAGAAAAAGTTTCTTCAATAATTTCCATACAGTCAATGTCCTCGGGCGAAAAATTTATTTCTTTGTATTATGATATTTATGTCTTCAGTAGAGTCTTTAACCTGCCCATTGCCACTTCAACTTGCTTATCCTGAGAGCGACGTCTATGACATTGGTCTTTCTACCTACGTATCTCCTCATCTCTGATTTGATCACGACCGCTTCTCTGCCATAGGTCTGGCAATATTCACTGATTTTAGTCTTCAAACACTGAGGTATTTTGGACGAGGGATATGCCGCAATTTCTAGAACGCTCCCAGCCGAGATGGATCCTTCTATTGACTTCTTTATCGAAGATGGATTTACCTAGCTGGACTACTTGTCCAAGGTAAACGTAGTAATCCATGGCTTCGATAATAGCACTTCCAACACTGACTGGTTTGGGTGCATCATAGATATTTGATATAAGTTTCGTCTTATCAATTTTGCCAAGGTCTTTCAGGAACCCTACCATAATCACTATATCGTCGGCAATTCGTAGATGAGGGGGATACTCGCTATTGATATTGATGAAGACCAACCAAATAGTCGAGCCTTTCGGAAGAAAAATAGTTGAACAGTTTCTAGTTGATCCGTTTAGTTGGTCGGAATGGAAAAACGCCCTATACTTGTTGGTCAATATAAATAAACTCAAAAGATATGAGTTTAGTTACCAATGCAACTATTAGCAATTACTATATAGGTTGTTTTCTTTTATAAAATCCTCTATTTTGCTCCTTATTAAATGAACTTTTATATTAAATGTCATAAGTGTGGTCTTAAACACTTCAAGGTCTTTGTCAGCTTCAATGGATCTCAGGAACTGAGGAATTGTTGGTGCCATTTTAGATATTACCTGAAGACAAATAATCCTTTCACTAAATATAAACCTATAAATATTAGCAAAACTAACGACTACTTGATCCAACTTGATTTCATTTATGCATTTAAAAATAGATAGTATTTTTATAGTGTAATAATTTATTTAAAACTCACTGCATAAATTTGTTGAGTAACCCAGTTGTGGTACTTCTTAACTGACCCCTCATAGGCAGTACTTAGGATTTTCTTTGTCGGCACATTCAACTGATTAGCTTCTAAAAGAGCTATCAATTCTTTAAATGTAAGCTCGAAGAACAGTATAGCCCTGTAAATGATAAAAAATAAATTAAATAAAAAAGTCTTAATTTTATTAAATATAATTGTAGAAGTAGTAGTACTATTTTTAAATTGTATACAATTTCAATTTCATGTATTCTAATGCAAAAATATCTCTGCATTATTTATTTTTAAGGGCTCTATGTAAGGATAATCACAAAGATGTTTGTAGTACTTATGTAGGCACTTATCTAGATAGATAAAAATCTTTATTGACTGACACGTACAGACAGCACAGTATTGCACACCAGAAACAACAAAATACAGACATCTTTTTCAGTAAAGAAAATTACCTGGTCAACCACACCACACTCTCTGTGCCAGGATTTCCTTTTGTTTTTTCATCTAGCATTGACTCTAGCAAACAGGAGTTTTTATCACATTTAAAGTATTTTTTTATTTTCTGAAATAAATGTAATGGGTAATTATGTTTAAATATATGTACCTAAATAGAAGAGATAATGAATTTTAAATTGACAATATATTTTTAATAATACTATATATACATATAATTATAATAAATAAATATCTGGGGATATCTCACACATGGCCATCTGACATTATATATTTATTAATTTTAATAACATATTTTTTTTGTTATAATATGATGCCTAAAAACTGTTTACTATTTTGGATTCTAAAAGCCAAATTTTCTGCTATAATTAAGTAATAAATATCAAATAAAGCAAGTAGGTAGTAGGTACCCATAGCAAAAATTAAGACACTAAAGTCATTTAATTATAATAAATAGGTAGGTAGCACTATTGTGCTTGGTAAATCTATTGCTGCAGCTAGGTTTCTGTTTATGGAGAATTTAGGTTATTTCTATTCTATATCACTTACATCTATATTTCCTTGCATATCATATTTTACAGGCGCTACTGCTGTGCCTAGATGGTCTGTAAACATAAAGATGTGTTTATTACCATGACTTTGCTATTAATTACCATGTTTTATCTTTACTAACAGTCAAGGCTTAAAATTAAGGTTGTTAGTACAAATTGTTAGGTAAGTTCCATATAATTTATTTATATCATAACATAGCCTTGAATTATTTTTTGTATTAAAATTACATACCAACCACACGTAATAAATCCTGTGCTGCATCCAAAAATTGTATTGTGTTAATTCTTCCGTTTATAACAGGTGGGAAATGTCTGAGAGTCTTATAGAATTTTGGGCGCTCTATGGTGTCACTGCTCTCGGCCATTTGAGTTAAATTATGAGATCATGGCCGTTGAATTCTTGATATAGTTTTGTATTTTATAGGTATTTTTATTCTGTAATATAATAGGTATTTACAACAAGCTAAGGAATCTCAGTTTTCAATGAGCGACTGTACGAGCGATGAATGGATAAAAATGACGGACGACTGACTCACAGTTTGTTTTGACAGTAGCTGACAGAGCGAATTGTTTTTAATGGACTGGATACTCAGAGGAACATAAGACGATCGCTACCGCGAGGCGACGCGCGTCATAAATCTTTGTATGGACAAAAAAACACGTTACACATATTGGTCACACAAAGTAATGAAAAATAATTTACATTTTATGTTTTCTAAATACCTATGTTCTAAATAAAATATTTTGTATTTTCTTTATATTAATACTTTTTAAAATATTATCTTTTCACTTTATTGTCAATATTTCTGTAACACTGTAGGTATAGCGAACTAATAGGCAAATGTCTGCTTCAACACGTTTCCCAAGTCATCTTCTACTACGATTGTTAATACTTTGGTCTTCGGTGAAAATGTGAACGGCACTAAAAATCTTTTCTCTGGTAGCAACTCAGTAAATTCGTAGGAGTCCAAAACCATGCCGTTTGAGTCGTCTCTTACTTCAACTATTCTTATACCAGCAGTAGATAGAATTAACATTTTATTTTTATCAAATTTTAAAGATCTTGTTATTGCTTGTCTCTCTCTACCGTATTCGTTATTAAACCAACGGTGGTATGATAAGAGGACAGCGCAGTTCTTCGTCCAATAAATTGAGTCGTTTCCATTGATTCTGTTTACATTTCTCTTTGAACCTGATAGCCTATTTGTTATGTTGGAGTAGACACTTGAAGGCCTGGTTATAGGAGTGACATTCGGACTTCTTCTGACAATATCAGATTTCGACATAGAAGCGAAATTTCCCAATGTCGTTTTACTTCTTGGTCCTAAGACTCTCATTGGTTCTGCTACATTCATGGTAACACTTATGTTGCGTTGAAGAGAAACAGTGGAATGCTGAACTGGTTTTCCGCTATAATTGTTCATGTTGTCTTTAATAGCTGCTGATCTTTTCTCTCCAACTAAGAAAACACGATCGATATTGTCGAAACCTCTACCCATGATACCATCTTTGGTATGTCCCAGGTCAAATGTATGTCCAAGTTCATGGAA
Organism: Carpatolechia fugitivella; assembly: GCA_951230895.1. Lineage (NCBI taxonomy): Eukaryota > Metazoa > Arthropoda > Insecta > Lepidoptera > Gelechiidae > Carpatolechia > Carpatolechia fugitivella. The sequence continues at coordinate 11,056,067 of OX579650.1, forward strand.
TACAGACCCAAGTGTAGTCGCAAAACATCCACCCAATGTCCCTCGATATCCACTATCATCCATGAATCTTCGAGTATTTACTAGTGTGGAGTTAAGAAACTTTGGAACAATATCTTTAACAGACGTTGGCCATGTATACAAACACGCTGTTCCGAATAGCGCTAAACCTCCACCTCCTAGAGCAGCATAGGCTTCAGTTAAGGAAACGATCTCATCATGTGTCATAGGTTTATCTATATCTGTGCCTTTAAAACGTGTGCAAGAAATAAAGCCTAAAAACTTTCTTTCGTTGCTTCCTAATTCTGATAGCATTAGCTCTCTCCCGAAGTATGCCCACAGTTCCGCCTGTTTCATTTTCCGAGCTTTGTTCACATTGAGATTGCTCTTGAATACTGTACATTCTGGTTTTTTCGGATTTACTTCATGTTCCAGTTGAAATGATTTTCGACCTACACCACTTTCGTAAAGCTTCTCAGCTGTAATACTCTGGATTAATTTTGCACCGATAGATATGCGGTCACAAGCGCTTTCAATAGAGTTATCGACATCTGGTGGACTTTGAAAACATCCATCGTGACCTTGACATATTATGTAGACTGGGGTTACTCGTAGATTCGTTTTCCTTGGAGTATAGTCTAACAGCAGAGTTCGACGCTGTTGCTCTGTGTATTCTAGTTCAATTACATTTTCGCCTCTTTTTAATTCCACTAACACTTTAAACTCTCCATTGTAAACATCCCATTGCGATTTAGTTTTGATGCCATTGTTAATGACACAACACAACAATTTATCTTGACTGTTTGAATTATTTCTTGTTATTATCCCTTTTATCAAAATAAGGGAATAGTTTACGTTGTCTCCATTTTGGAAATTGGTTATGAAGATGGAAGAATTCTGCTCATTTTTGTTTTCCTCATTAATGCGGTTGTCCATTACCTGAAAGGTGTATATTGTAATTGTTTAATTTCCATAGAATTACGCATCAAAACTGCCGTCAGTATCTGTTATCAAGTTTACGTAGATATTAATTGGATTAGCGAGATTAACGTTATATTGGTTGGAACGTTAATTGATTCGATCTTGTTCACTTAGTCCCTCGTTTCAGTGTATTAGCGGTTAGTGGAGCGATTTATTTTAATTTTGTCTTCAATGTTTGCAAAGGTCACGTCAGTTTCGCACATAATAGCAGTGACTCACCATGTTGCGGCTAGCGAGGAGCGCGCGGAGCCGGCGCGGTGGGAGGACTGCGGGTGCGGGCGGCGCGGCGTGAGCAGGGCAGCTACTCGTCGCCGCCGCCGTGCCTCGGTCCTCCTCGCTTCCTACTTAGCGACTGTTCGCTCGGCGGATTGCGCATGCCCGCTAATGCAGACCGTCGCGCCCGGGTAACGATTGCGCCCCCCCAGACAGGTACCGCGACTAGCTGTCTCCACCGCCAAGAGGGAAATTTAAGTTGTACCGTTGCTGTCACATCCGTCTACGTCATTTATGAGAACTATCTTAACTTTGTTTTGCATCCGGAGTATGCGTTGATGCTATTTTTGTCGCAATAGTATTCGAGAACCTAAAATTTGTCTTCAGAATCTAAATTGAAGAGTGTGCCTACGAATAAGTACTGTTTGCGATGAACTACATAACTATTCATTAATTTCACCTCTTGTGGTCGTTCAGACGGGAATAATTATTATTTTTAATAAATTCACCTAAGTACTTACTTATAATTTGTTTATTTAGTAGACAGTTGTTTGTGATGCGTACCTACAACAAGAATATTTACGCGCTTTTGTAATATTGCTGTTAGCGCGGTTAGTTTTCAAGCGCCTGACTTTTGTGTCTTGGAACTTTGCTTCATGTTGTCTCTTGTTATATCTGCAGGCGTTTTAGTAACTGTTGTTTTTCATTCAAACGGTTTTTCCTTTTAATTATTTTTTATACAACAATGGACAGTGGCGTGCACTCCATAAAGACAACAATATATTTTTATTACTATCAATCACACTATCAACGGCCTGTTATAGTCCACTGCTGGACTATGAGCCTCCTCCACTTAAGTGGAGGGTTTTGCCATAATCTCCACGCTTGGCAGGCGGGTTGGAGATCGCAGATTAAAAGGTTACTGTATCAGAGAGCGCTGCTGCCCGTTCCCTGTTCAATGTGTAGTCCCTAAGTCGCCTCTTACGACACCCACGGAAAGAGTAGGGGTTAGTGACAAATGTATTCTACTTTGCCGTCACCACACGGCGGTCAATCACACTAATCACACTAATATTATAAATGCGAAAATATATTTGGATGTTTGTTCCGCTTTCACGCCTTAACTACTGGATGGATTTGGATGAAATTTAAAATAAAGATAGTTTGTATCCTGGATTAACACATAGGATACTGTTAACCGGGAAAAGTCTTATTCCCACGGGAAAATCTTACATAACGCGAGCGTAGCCGCGGGCGGACCGCTAGTAAAAAATAATTCAAAAAACTTGAACCAGCTCCACCTGTTATCGGCTCATGATATTAAGCTAGTCGTTACATGAGCCAAGTCAGTGGCCTTTGGCGGCTCTATAACATTGACACCAGGGTTTGTGAGGTCGGTTGTTGTCAATGGACTGACATAGGTTGATGAATACTACACAATTAATTATGGATAAATCTGAAAAAGTAATTCTCGCCTGTAAGATTCGGCAAATAAGATCAATACCTGCTATTAATCAATTCAAAAGACAGGTAACTTATATTACTTAAATAGCATCACAGCTTCTGATAGAATCCGCTGTAATAGGCATCGCCCTCATTTGCGCATTTCATATACCTAGGTAGGTACTTACCAGTCGAGGTTTTCAAAAACATTGTTGAACTTCGTTTGCGTGTTCAAAGTTTTATCTCAGAGATGAAGTTTAGCACAAAAATTAGGATAACTTGGACTTGGCTTCCGGGCGGGGCAGCGGCGGCGGCGGCGTATCAAGATGTAACATGCACCTTTTTTCAAATTAGACCTCCAGCAATATAAATAAAAAACTACATTCAATTTTGTGCAGTGTTTTTGCGTGAGGCGCGAACAAACATACAGACAGACAGCTAAACAGACAGACGGCTAGACAAACAAAAATTTAAAAAACCATGTATAAAGACCTCTCTCATATATTTTTTTCTCAAATACCTTCCGTAGAAGATGTCAACCAATTGCAATTTTATTATATTATTATGAATATAGATTTACCTACTGATACTAAAACTACGATAATTGCCGCCAAATGTACGATCACGATCATAACGTTAATTAAGTTGATATCAAGTGCACTCATACTTTGAAATATCTTTTAATATTTATTAAGGTAGATATATTACATACTAGCGGCCCGCCCCGGCTTCGCACGGGTAAATTAATTCATACTTTAACACATTTTTAACAAACTTCAAAATGGAGGAGGCTCGTTTTTTTAAGTTCCTAACTTTAAAAATTGCTGACATTGCATACAAAATTTAATCCCTACTTTTCAAATAGGGATTTCGAAAAAATCCTAAATGATGGTGTCAAATCATTTACAAATTTTAGCCTAAATCCAAATTTTTAATTTCCTAACTTTAGAACTGGACTTTCCGTAGAAACATTTAACCCTTCTTTCCCCCTCAAAATAGGGAATTTGATAAAATGCTAAAACATGTATCAAATGAATTATTAATCTCAGTCTAACTCCAATGTTTTAAGTTTTTACCTTTTAGAAATTACAGACTTTCCATATAAACATTTAATCCCTGCTTCCCCTTTAAAATAGGGATTTCGAAAAAAATATCTAAATACGTGTCCAATGATTATTTAATTTCAGTCTGCATCAAAATTTTTAAGTTCTTATCTTTTAGAAATGACGGACTTTCCACACAAACATTTAAGGGATTAAGGGATTTGAAGAAGGTATTCTTCCTCTTCAAAATAGAGATTTTGAAAAAATGCTTAAACACGTGTCAAATCATTTGTTAATTTTAGTCTTAATCCAAATTTTCAAGTTCTTACCTTTAAAAATGACAGATTCTCCATAACAACATTTATCCCTACTTTCCCTTAAAAATAGGGATTTCTAAAAAGTGCTTAAATATGTGTCAAATTATTTAATAATCTCTGCCTAAATCAACATTTTCAAGTTCCTACCTTTAGAAATGACAGACTTTCCATACAAACCTTTGAGTAGGGACTCTCCCCGTCAAAAAGGGATTTTGATAAAATGCTAAAACACATGTCAAATGTTTTATTAATTGCAGTCTAAATCAAAATTTTCATGATCCCAAACAACGGACTTTCCATACAAACATTTAATCCCTGCTTCCCTTTTAAAATAGGGATTTCGAAAAAATACTTAAATACGTCTCAAATGATTTATTTATCTCAGTCTGCATCCAAATTTTTAAGTTCTTTTCTTTTAGAAATGACAGACTTTCCACACAAATATTTAATCCCTACTTCTTCTTCGCTGAAATCACTAAATCCAAATTTTCAAGTTCCTACCTTTAGAAATGACAGACTTTCCATACAAACAATTAATCCCTACTTTCCCCCTTAAAATAGGATTTTGATAAAATTCTAAAACACGTGTCAAATTATTTATTTCGCAGTCTAAATCAAAATTTTCATGATCCCAAATGACGGACTTTCCATACAAACATTTAATCCCTGCTTCCTTTTTAGAATAGGGATTTTGAAAAAATACCTAAATACCGTGTCAAATGATTTATTTATCTCACTCTGCATCCAAATTTTTAAGTTCTTTTCTTTTAGAAATGACAGACTTTCCACACAAATGTTTAATCCCTACTTCCTCTTCAAAATAGGAATTTCGAAAAAATGCTAAAATACGTGTCAAATGATTTGTTAATTTTAGCCTAAATCCAAATTTTCAAGTTCTTACCTTTAAAAATGACTGTCTTTCCATAACAACATTTATCTCTACTCTCCCTTTAAAATAGGGATTTCGGAAAAATGCTAAAATATGTGTCAAATTATTCAATAATCTCTGCCTAAATCCAAATTTTCAAGTTCCTATCTTTAGAAATGAGACTTTACATACAAACCTTTTATCCCTACTCTGCCCCTCAAAATAGGGATTTTGATAAAATGCTAAAACACGTGTCAAATGATTTATTAATCTCAGCCTAAATCCAAGTTTTCAAGTTCCTACCTTTGGAGATAACAGACTTTCCATACAAACATTTAATCCACTACTTTTCCCCTCAAAATAGGGATTTTGATAAAATGCTAAAACACGTGGCAAATGATTTATTAATCGCAGTCTAAATCAAAATTTTCATGATCTCAACTTTTAAAATGACGGACTTTCATACAAACTTGAATCCCCTTTTTCCCCCCTTAGAGGGGGAATTTTCCAAAATCCCTTCCTATTGCTTGCCTACGCCATAAATGTAACCTACTGTGTAAATTTGGTATTTCTAGCTTCAGTAGTTTCGGCTGTGCGTTGATGAGTCAGTCAGTCAATCAGTACGGACTTCTCTCTTTATAATAATATACTAGCTGTTGCCCGCGACTTCGTCCGCGTGGAAATAATTTTTGCCCGCGACGACCAAACTAAGGCGACTAACACACCCTGCTCGCGCATGATGCCCTCTTCTCTTATCTTTATCTATCTCTTTCTCTGTCTCTATATCTATCTTTATCTTTATAATACTTTGACATTGACTGTGACTGACTCTGACTTTGACCTTGACTTCGACCTTGACTCTGTCTGACTTTGAATTTGAATTTGACTTTGACATTGACTCTGACTTTGACTTTGACTCTGACTCTTACTTTGACTGACTTTGACTTTGGCAGAAAAAAACATTCGTACAAATATAAATTAAGGAAAGGCAACAGGCGGCCTTATCGATCTAAGCGATTTCTTCCAGGTTACCATTGGGCAAAAGAAAACCATTAAGAATAAAAGGCGGGTGTGAAAAAAAAGAATTTTCATGTTATAGTATATTTATTTATCTATTTATTTTTCTTTCAATAAATAACATACAAATTACATACAATAAAACAGTCAATACTAATTAAAAAAGAAGCAGATCCTCAAGTACGTCCCCACGAGACATAGTTCCCAGCATACTGGCAGCATTTCCTCTTTGGATAGTCAAGCTAATACGCTGGGCGAGGAAGCTGCCAGCTCTGCGATCGCCAGTAGTCTCGCAGAGACGCGACGAGAGATCTGCTATAAACTTTTTAGCTTCAGGGCCCCATGGGCCCATCGTCTCAAACCCTATTGGAGCAAAATATTTATTTAGTATATTTATTTAGTAGTTCATTTAAGTATACACCGTGAAACTTGAATTGCAATTTGGCCCAATACTTAAATTTTCATGTCTTCTATATAGATTTCAAAAACGATGCAATTTTCGTAATTAACGTCCCCAAAAACCATAAAAACGACACCCATATTGCTATTTAGACATTTCAACCCCAAATTCAAATTCAAATTTATTTATTGCATTTCCACAATTAATTAGGTACTTGGGTGGTAGTAGGAAAAGGTGTTAAAATTATTAATTGTGAAGCCCCGTTAGGGCACAGCAATATAAAATACAAGCAGAGGGCTCTACCATTACTTAAAATTAAAATCTTAATACAAAAACTACATTTACAGTTACATACACAATAAGTAGAGTAGAGTAAAGAAGTAGAAGTACCTAGTCAGGTCATAAATTCTGTCACATGTTTAATATAAAATAATTGAAACAAGTTTATTCATTATGTAACCATTTATATACCAAAATGAACTTAACAAAACATAGATTCTTATGACACTAAAGTTTATTCAAAATGACCTCCGTGATTTTGAATACAGGCCTTCAATCTGCGCGGCCAGTCGTCTATCGCAGCACGAACGAGGTCCATGTCAATATCGGCGGCTGCCTTAATCAAGGATGTCTTGAGTGACTCCAAATTGGGATGAGGCTTTGAGCACGCCTTTTCCTCCAAGTGTTGCCATATCTTGTAATCTAGCGGATTCAAATCTGGACTGGAGGAGGGCCAGTCTTCGTGCCGGATGAAGTCGATTTCACGCGCCGCCAGCCAGTCTTGTGTGCTCTTCGCTCTATGAGCTGGCGCCGAATCTTGTTGGAATACCCAGTGCCTGTTATTGAACATGGTATGAGAAACAGGTTCCACAAGGTTTGTCAGGACTGTATTTTGATACACAACTGCATTAGTTTTTACACCTTTCTCACAAAAATGTACCTCTGTTAAGCCCCAATAAGACACTCCCAACCATACCATGAGCGAGGATGGAAAATGACCTCGTTGGACACGCGGAATACGGTTGCTCGCTTCTTCACTACTGTGTGCGTACACCTTATCATTTTGTTTGTTGTAGCTCTCTTCTACGGTAAAAATTTTTTCATCCGAAAAAAGAATTTCCCGATATTTTTTTCCCGCGTACCGCTTCAACAAAGCGCGGCATCTCTTCAGTCTCAGGTCCATTAGACGAGCATTCAAATGATGTCCTGTTTTTCTTCGATATGCCCGAAGCCCTAAGTCTTCATTTAACACCCTTTTCACCGTGGTTCTGCTTAATCCCATCTGAAGGGCCAACAGTTTCTGCTTACGTTTGGGATTTCTTTGAATACGTGCCTTCACAGCTTTTATCACTGCTGGAGTCCTAACAGACCGAGGGCGACCACTTCTTGACCTGTCATCTACACTAGAGTCTTCATTGTATCGTTTGATGGTACGATAAACGAATCTTTTGGTTATATTCAAATTTTTCAGTATGTCAAAAATTTGAATTGGCGCGTAACCGCAACGATGCAACGCAATAACTGCAACACGGTCTTCTTTAAGCGTCCACTCCATATTTAAAAATGAGTAAAATTCTAAAAAGTATACATTTTTATTTTCATGAACAATTCGAAATTCGAATTCAATAAACTTTTTTGTGGCCAGCATTCTAAAAGAAAAGTTTTTACTGTGTGACAATACTTATGACCTGACTAAGTACTTTGGTGTATTTCTTTATTTCTTAATTATTTTTATTAACTTTATTATGATTTTATTTCTATAGTATTAAAATTCTAATAAATATAGTTTAAATGAGTCTAAACATTATAAATCACTTTTCATCAAAAAAATCCTTAGTAGTATAATAGCATTTATTAATGAGGTGCTGTTTTAATTGTCTTATGAATGCTTTATAATTTTCTATATTTTTAATTTCGTTCGGGATATGGTTATATATTTTAATTAGCATTGAATGGGGGCCAAGGTTACATATTTCTAATTTAGAAAAGGGTTTCTTTAATTTATGTTGGGTGCGGTTATTTCTTTTTATACTTTTTTCTGGGGAATATAAATTCATATGTGCTCTAACAAATTTACAAGCTTCTAATATATATATTGACGTCAATGTGAGTAGCCGATGTTTTTTAAAGTGTGGTCTACAAGATTCTTGTTGATTTATACTACACAAAATTCTAACGCACTTTTTTTGGAGGACGAAGACATCTTGTATATTTGTAGAGTTTCCCCAGAAGATTACTCCGTAGGTTAACCTCGAGTACGCGTATGCATAATATGCTGAGAGAGCAGTTTTAAAATTTGTAGCTTTTTTTAGGTGGTAGAGTGCATATGTAAAGGAAGATAATTTACTTGATATTTTTTGTATTTGATCTTTCCAGTTCAGACTAGTATCTAAATCAATTCCTAAAAGAGTAGTAGATTTAACCATTTCTAATTTCATATTTTTATAAGAATAATTTATATCGAGGGGCTTTTTTTGATAAGGTTTGAACTGTATTAATTTTGTTTTGGAGAAGTTTAGTTCTAAATTGTGATTTTCTAGCCAAACAATTAATTTATTGAAGGTTGTATTTAATGACTGTTCCAGCTCTATAGTGTTAGAGCAGGTAAACAAAATAGAGATGTCGTCTGCAAACATAATACATTGGTCATCGAATAGTTTAGGGAGGTCGTTAATATAAACCAGAAACAAGAAACAGCCGAGCACGCCACCCTGCGGGATAGATCCACTGACTGGCGTTTTATTTGATCTTACGTATTGGATTTCTCCCGTTGAATAGTTTACGTTTTCTTCTTCAATATATTGACATCTATTTGCAAGGTATGATTCAAACCATTTGAACGCGGTTCCTCTTACGCCAGTTTTATATAATTTATTTAAGAGAATATCAAAATTTACTCTATCGTACGCTTTACTCATGTCCAACATAAGCCCGACGGCGTATTTTTTATCTTTTATTGAGTCTATAATTTTTTTAAGATACTTATAGACGGCCAATGTGGTGGATTTTTTCTTTCTAAAACCATGCTGGTTTTCGTGAAAAATATGAAATTTTTCGTAAAAAGAATAGATTCGTAACGCCATTGCCGTCTCTAGAATTTTTGAAGCTGTATTTACTTAATAAACACATTCAACTAACGCAATTATTTATGTGATGATGTTCAAGAATCTGTCGCGTGTTTATTGCAAAAGTAAACAAAAATTTTAACAGTCGGTAACATATAAATCTTGGGGTACCTACTCCAAAATATACTTTTCAATACACTTTACTCGAAAATTGAACTGACGAAGGCAAACTGTGCGGTAAATGCGTTCTACCGCACTAGTGCGATTTTATTACAATTTTTGTTTAATTTCTACGGTCTTCAGAATTTATGATTCAGCCAGGATCATTTTGACAATAAAAACTATTTAAATCCTCAATATCAACACAAAAAAGGACAAACATCGCAAACGGGCATGTAACTACGATTTTTTTATATGTTGTTAAGTCCCTTGAGAGTAGTTAACACCCAAGTTTGCTACCCTGAAAACCTTGTGCTACCCAAAAACTTCGAAAAACCGCGAAAAACGCTGGCCCAGGACAAAGTGAAGACCTTGGCATCAGTCACCACCTCTGTGAAAGTATTTAACAAGAGAGTTGAGATCCCTTTACCATATTCCAAAGAGTCTGCGTCACAAAACAATCAGATGAACAAGTCTTTGAATATGACCCAAACACAAAATATACACTTTTTTTAAATAGCCTACCTTTGACAAGCTTTATCTCTGCAACTAATGGACCTAGAGTGCTGGAATTAAACTCAAATTGTAGAAAATTTAGTTAACTTTATTAAATTATACGCAAACATACTTGAAAAACGCTTTCTTAGGGTAGTTTTTTCGAAAAAACTGAAACAAACGCCACAGTGAGCACAGGGTTTTCAGGGTTGCAAACTTGCGTGTAAACTACTCTTAAGGAACCTAACAACATATAAAAAAATCGTAGATACATGCGCGTTTGCGATGTTTGATGTCGATATTGACTGGCCTACAAAGAGAAAAGTATTTTATATTGTTTTATTTCAACAAATTGTATCAAAAATATAATCAGCCAGTAATATTATAATTATAAAAATAAAACTGGTGGCTCTGTGAGCTGTAGACCTCGCGAGTCTGTATATATCTTTTCAAATTTTTTTTTCTCGACAAATATCCCCAACCCCTTGATTTTTTTTATTTTTAAAGTTTATTTTATTTCATTTCGTTTCGTTTCATTTCGTTTCATTTAATTTAATTTTATTTTATTTTAAGAAATGTGACCTGTACAGGAAAACAGCCTCAGCGTTAGACCTTGTAAGCTGGCAACCCCCATAACTCCGTAATTTTTTAAAATTTCCTATAACTGAGTCGACAAAAAAATTCGATTAATTTATCGAACCTGCTTACAAAATTTCACGAGAATCGGTTGAGAAACGCGACCTGTAGAGTGAAACAAACAAATCCACAAACAAACAGATGGACATACAAAAGCAAATTTGGCCAAGCTGAAACAGAGACGCTTCGCTCGCTCGGTCAATGATCTCGATTTAACAAATAATATTCGTAGAGGATGAATGTCCGCCAGAGCCTTTTCTCCGTAATTATGCTTATAAAAAAGAAACATACTATCGTTTTGTAGTTGGCGCCAAGTTTGTAAAATTTTTATTAAATTGTTTTACATTGAATCTTGTTTTATGAGTGTTTTAGTGTTGATATTTAATGATAAATGTGAATAGTAAGGATACTCAAACTGGGCGCGATATAATAAAGGTTAGATTTTACAACTTCTACTCGTACATGATCCATTTACCTAGCTTTTGTAGGGTACTATGTATAGAAATAGAAATATTTATATTATTCTTCTCTCACATAGATAAAAAAACATTAAATGGATATTAATCTAAGACGTTCAGTTAAATATTATGATCTATGTGAGAGACTGGCATCTGTACTAGGATATCCTGTATGACAGATTGCCAGCCTCTCCAACACCGGACCAGGAGGACGACAGGTTAGTACAACTTAAATTACACTAAATTATATAAACATGTTTATGAAAGATTAAGTGATGTATGTATGTATGTATGTATGTATGTGTGTGTGTGTGTGTGTGTGTGTGTGTGTGTGTGTGTGTGTGTGTGTGTGTGTGTGTGTGTGTGTGTGTGTGTGTGTGTGTGTGTGTGTGTGTGTGTGTGTGCGTGACAGCGGGGAGTGCGTATGTACCCATAGACATTTACTTATACAGGGGAGCCCATGAATAAGCAAAGTGAGTGGGGGTTTTAAGATACAACGTTTAAAAGCGACTCAGTATCATCATAATTGAGAGATTTTAACCAAATTGAAGTAGCCTTTTTACATTTAAATTTAGTCAGAGGGTAAATTGTTATGGATTTATTAACCTTATTATACAAGTGTCCTCCTAGAAATGGAAAGAATCTCTTTGCAAAAATTGTGGACATAACAGTATCTGAAGAGCAGACTCTGGACATGAGACGTTTGTTAGTTTTAATGTATGTACCTTTCTTAACCATTTCAATTTAATTATTTACTATCAGTTTTCTCACAAGTGTTTCGAAAAACGTCGTACAACACACGGATCTTAGGTTTTATAACAAACTCGTGACATTATAAACCCTCGCCTACGGCTCGGGCTTACAAAAGTCACCTCGTTTGTAATAATATGCCACCTACGATCCTTGTATCGTAATGTACTATTATCGCTGACTGCATCGCATCTGCAAGTGTGGTGCAGCGGGCGTGTTTTTGATTCAGGCGGAGTGCGTTGTTGGCGATGAGCCTGGCTTGCGCGGGCGCAAGGCTCAGGAAGCCGGCAGGCAGCCAGGCCGCAGGAGCCGGTCGTTGTCCCAGTGCCCGCAGCACTTTCGCTTTTATCGGTGAACGAACCCGGTCCATTAGTACCACACTCACGCGGTTACACCATCACTTGGCCACAGTTTTGGCTACATTTGTCGTTCCGGCATGAATACGAATGGCAAATTATATTTTTAGGGTTGTATTTTAGATTTCACCACACTCGTGACGTTGCGTGGTTTCGTACGCTCCTTTGCATACGTTTTGTGATGGCGACGGACGTACAGCTTATAGACGGAATAGTTTTATTTGTGGATCAGCCTGTTTGACACAAGGATGACCGCAGCTAGACAGGTGCTTACTTGATGAGTTTTTAAGTCTCATAGTTAAAGGAATCTTTTCTCCCCCTTATTCTCATTGTTAATTTGTTGTCTTATTTTATAATGTAGCACTTTTTTGCCGGTCTTGTTGCGTCTTGCATAATACTACAATTGTCGCGAATGCATTCAGATCTCGCACCTTGCTTCCGTCCAGATTTTCCGTTGCATGCCAGCGCTGCGTCACTGTTCCTGATCATAAAAATATATATCAGTGCTAGCCTTTATAATCGGACTCGGAAATTTTCATTCTTCTTTTTATTGTGACCGTCAGAGTAATTAAACCGCCATAGGCACAGGTTTCTGCCATGGCTCATTGACGAATTTCCGAAGTAAGGAATCACCTTACTTTTAAGTGCCCGAGTGGTAGAGTAAAACGTTTGGTTCTCAAAGGAGGTCAAAAATCACTTGCTTTGACTGTTGTCAATTTATTTAGGACATTGCAGGCTGATTCGCCTGCCATAGGGTTCTGACATGGCTATGTAACGATTAGTTTCGTAGGTTCAATAATTCTGAAAAAGGGTGATTTTTTTCCCGCGATTGTCCATTCTCCACTTCCCTCGAATTGCCATATATCTAAACGGCCACATAATATCTCCATTACGACCGTATCCCTGAACCACAAGTCTGTGACTTCGAAAAAAATTGAGTTCTCCCGAACTAAGTAAAATAAAATTATTCTGTGCTTCGAAAGAACTCACGGTTGAATCATTTTTTAAGTAAGGATGTTATTTTTATAAATTGTCAATTTGTCATTATTTTTATTAGGTCCTACGACGTGTTACAAAAAATACCAAAAGAAATAATATTTTTCATCAAAGGCATTTAATTAAATATTCCCATCTTTAGTGATGAGCTGTGTCAAAGAATATTCGGACCAGATATGTAATTTTAAGTCAATGCTACTATTTGTTTTTTTACAGCTATGGTTAAAAATGTTTACGTACTACTTGTACCATAACATTCATATTAGAACAATTAATTTCGAAATGAAAAAACTACAAATAAATAAAAAAAAACTTCTTAAATAATTGTTATGAAATAAAGAACTAAATATTTCAAAATAATATTCATGTTTGTAAATGCGTAAACAAGATAATTAAGAAAAAAAAAAGGTCTTCTAACATAAATTGATTCAGTACATCTCTTTTAAAAATGTAGGCAGGTGGTGTACAAATACTATACCGTTTTGAGAATCGATAGTCTATATATTAGGTGTCAATCTCAGGTTGATTGACACTAGAGATGGGAATATTTAGTTAAATGCCTTTGATGAAAAATATTTTATAGGTATTTTTTGTAACACGTTGTATAATTAACTCACAACTTACATATTCTCGTCTTGTTGTGTTTAACTCATTTCCATGTTTACACCGTCTCGTTCGTAAACACTACAATTAACAAGATAAGCATCTTGTTATTCTGTGGAGCATTAGATAAACCACATTACGCAACTAAATCACGTTTTCCCACCGTTTTCCCACCAAATTTTGGCAGAACTCGGCGGGACGACGTGCCCTGCGATGAACATCATCGGTCAATATTTCATAACGCTGGGCTTTGTTAATAATAATGAAGATCTGTATAGTTTCATCATAGTGCGCTCATTGAATAACAACGTCCGGTTGAATGAACCATTGCATTGTGTCCTTGTTTTCTGTGATTTTCCGTGGCATGGCGGAGCGGCGCGGTACGTGCCCGCGCTGGCGCAGCTCGCCTCAACCCGTAACCTCGCGTGTCCATTGGCCATCATTCCTCAACCAAGCCAACACCATTATACTAACACTTGATTAGGTATGAACAGTTGAACAACTGCGCAGATCCAACGAGCTAAGTACTTGGCTTGTTAATTTTAAACGAGAAGTAATTAATTGCTCAGCCATATAAATATTCGATACGCAAATAAACTTATAATAAAATCACCTGTTTAGCATACAATTATTTAATTAGTAATGCTCGTTCAGCATAAAATCAATCTTCGGTCAGCTATCCGCTTTGCAAGATTACTCTTGGCTCGGCAAGATTAAAGTGTAGGTCGGCAGAAAAATCAATTCGATCCCATTTTAGGGCCGTTTTGTTGATGAATTCTGTTAAAACGAGTGAAGAAAAAAATGTTATGTCACGTGGAGCAACCAAATTGCGTGTATCTAAAGCATTGTCATTCCTTGATGACCTTTGAATTAACTTAAATACCATTATGTCAGAGTATCCGGGAACCACCCTAAACCTGCGTTTTGAAGAGTGGAAAGCAAATAAGAGCGTAGACGACCACTACTATAATAATTTCAGTATAACTTTTTCCTTTTTCTTTTCTGTGTAATTTAATTAATGCGTTATAGTAGGAAATTTAGAATTATTTTACAAATTGTTAAAATAACAAAACAGTTGCGCTTATTTTCTTCGCTTTTGTATGTACAATTTGATGGATTTAATCAAATTACAATGAAAATATTAAAATAGCTATAGAACTGATGTTTGAGCTTGTTATTGTTACTTATTTAACAATCCAGTATGTATCATTTTCTGCGCACAACTGGCTAAGCAATTCGCAATTTTTGAACAAAATCTCATAAATCTGCTGAGCGTTCAATTCATACCCATTATAATTCATATACTCCGTACACCTATTCGAGGCTCTTACGGTGAAGGAAAACATCATCGTGAGGAAACTTGCACACTCCTGCGAAGAAATTCATAGGTTGTGTGCGAAGTCGACTAAACCGCACTGGGCCAGCGTAATCGACAAGGCCTGATCACCCTAATTCAGGGAAGGCTCGAGCCTCGCGGTGGGGACGTATATGAACTATTGGTGATGATAAATCACTCTTCTATGCATTGATACTAAGTACAACTAAGCTTCTTTTCGTAATTAAATTTATAATAATGATGGCAGTGTTACAGATAGCGTAGAGAAGAGTTTCAATATATATTTTATTATGTAATGTAATTTTATGACGCACGCAAGTTTATTCTATACATAATTCTGTAGATTTAATTTAAATCTGGAAACTTATTAGTTACCAAACTTAAAAAAATAATTCATGTCATGCATGAGGATATTTTTTACAAGTTTTATTTAACTTGCAATGTTATGATTGTTATGCTTTTGTTATTATGTTCGGGTCAAATCTTGCAACTGAATTTTGAACCACTTCATCTGACTTTGAAATTTTGCAAACTTGTTCAGTTCCGACGACAATAAACTAAAATGATAAAAAATACCTGATAATGTAGCCAGGATTGTCCCCTCATGAGGGAATTCCTCAACGGTTAGTATATATGTACCTATACGTTCAATTTTGATAGCTTAACATGATCCTTATCATCGAAACTTTTGAACTTAGGATAGTCTGCAGTTTAAAAGCTTGTGTATAAAAAGAATTTTTAATTCTTGATTGAAGTATGTTAATTATAGTATAGGTATTCTTTCTTATTTGTAACAGATGGAATAAAAGTACCCCTGTCCTGAGTACTGTCTTGAGAGAAATGTGTTTTATTCATGCATGTTTTTGCTTGCTTACTGCAAATGCCGCGCTAGCAGCACCATGAACTTTGAAAGCTTTGCCAAGTGAGATGTTAAAATGCTAATAGTTCAATCTGCATTGTAAGAGAACGGAGCTATGAACAACAAAAGCAAGCCAACAAGGTCGGATCTAAATCACTCGAGAGTTGTATGCTTATTATGGAGAGCCATGAACTGCACGCAGCAAGGAGTTTGTGGTACATACAACAAAAATAATTACAGAATAAAAAAATAATAAAAAAATAATGTTATCTGCTTCAATCTACCTACTTGTATTAATTCGACACAGCCTCCAGGCGTGTTCGCTCTCGTTGCCAAGCGCTTAGTTTTGTGGACCAGTGGAACACTATTCAGTTATGTTTTAATACGGTTATTTTTTGCTGATGCCCCTGATTCAGCCTAAACAGGGCCCTACGCTTTGCATCAGAGTAGACTTCTTTTATTTGCTACAAGACCATTCAAATATAAAAACAAAACATTTAATTTAGCTCAGCGATTTTTAACTACCACTTCAAGGCAATTGCGAATTTACCGGCAAAAAGTGTTTTTCTTGTATTAATATCAGCTGTTTTTACAATGGTTATTTATATTATCAGAGTCACGCAGTTGTTTGCAATAGAATTCAAGAAAATATAAACAGAAGGTAGGTAGGTAATTTAGGTAGTTAGGTACCTCACTGTAACTACGTTACCCGCTCACGAATAGGCCACAACGCTGGTTGGCTCAATCGCATCGGCTATTCAGAAACCGTTCAAGAAACTGACCACACATACTGCATATGAAATGTTCACTGTTAATGTGTCAATTTTTGTGAGAAGTAACAATTTTGGAGTGCGGTCGTTGACCCTAGAATTGCGTAGGCCAGCTACTTTCTCTTAGTGTTGGGCGAGTTGTGCGGTAGGCGCGGCGCGAAGGGGGTTCTGCCAAATTAAGTGCGTGAAAGGCTGCGTAGCGTTCCGGTAACGCTACTCGGCTCCGCTTCCTGCCATAATCCACCAGCTGATAACCCGTCTCCTCCCAATATGTTCCTTAGGCAATCATTTAATCCACCATAACAACTTCTGGTGTTGCTATGCTACCCCCGAAACTATTACTAAATACACGTATTGCAGCGTGAGCTCGCGTGGACTAATGATGTAATGCCAGAGTTCGCTAAAGGATCGGTATCTTTGTAGAACGAACCAGCAGGGCAATGAACTGTTGGTAAAGGAGGCACCAAATGCGAAAGAGCATAGGTTTTGGTAACTGAAACCCTGGTGCCGTCGTAGCTCACGTGCGCTACTAAAGAGTTGTATAAGCGCTGTAACGCTTTCTACGGCTTGTAATCAAAATAAGCGAAGAAGTGAATGGAGAAATTTTCAACGTTTAACGGTTCTCTCAGTAGTAAAAAGAAACAACTAAAAGTTGTCAACTGTACAAAAACAATTTCAAGTCTAATTGACCGAGCGACCGAAGCGTCTCTGTTTCAGCTTGGCCAAATTTGCTTTTGTATGTCCATCTGTCCATCTGTTTGTTTGTTTGTTTGTTTCACTCTACAGGTCGCGTTTCTCAACCGATTCTCGTGAAATTTTGTGAGCAGGTTCGATAAATTAATTAAATTTTTTTGTCGAGTCAGATTATAGAAATTAAAAAAAAAATACTGAGTTATGGGGGTTGCCAGCTTACAAGGTCTACTGCTGAGGCTGTTTTCCTCTACAGGTCACATTTCTCAACCAATAAAATAAAACAAAACAAAATAAAATAAAATAGAAAAAGAAATTAAAATAATCAAGGGGTTTGGGATGTTTGTGGAGAAAAAATTAAAATAAATATGAAAAGATAATCAGGCACGCGAGGTCTACAGCTCACAGAGCCACTAGTTCTAAAATAATACTAATTTCGAATTCATATGTACGTTTATTCGACGCTCTTACGGTGAAGGAAAACATCGTGATGAAACCTGCGCACTCCTGCGAATAAATTCAAAGGTTATGTGTGAAGTCGACCAACCCGCACTGGGCCAGCGTGGTCGACTAAGGCCTAATCGACCTAATCCAGGGTAGGCTCGAGCCCCTCGGTGCGGACGTATATGAGCTGTTTATGTTTTATTCTAAAATAATACTCGTATGAAATTAAATTTCAGTTAAATTAATTTCAACGTAAGTCCACAAACTGCATTTTAAGAGTTGTGGGGCAACTACTAATCAATCAATCAGCCTATTGCAGTCCACTGCTGGACGAGCACGCCAGCGCCTTTCCCCAGGTCACCAGTCCACCTGGCAGGGACGTCATACTACGTTTCTCGAGACGTGTTCTCCATTCGAGAACCCGTCTACTAATAGTAATAGTACTAATACTAATAGTACCGGCAAATACCTAAGCAAAGGACAGAAACCAAAATGTTTGACCTCTGGGCTTCAATATGAACATAAAAATATGATTAAAATATTGACTGTTTTGAGTTGTTAGTAAGTAATAAGGATATCACATAAATGTTGGAATTTTGGTATCAACGTTCTTCTTATTTTCGTCAGAATGTATTTGGCAACACTAGTTTTGGCGTTATCAATCGATTGAAAGTCTTACAAAATATAATTTTTTTACATTTAATTTGATACTCCCATATAGGCGGCTAAATTCATTATATATTATTTCAAAATATTTCGTGTTTTTTTTTTTGCTGTGTTCAAGGCTAAGCCCATTTTGGTTGCCCCCTTTTAAACAGGATTTATTTATACATTTTTGCTAGAATGGTGAACATTTGATTCTGGCAATCGTGAGAAAAGTAGTTTTTGATCATTTGAGATATCGAGATAGGACTTGCCACTTGAAAAGATGTAAGTATCAGTTGATCACCATCGTTTTTTTTTAAATGCCAAAAAGACAAAAGATGCAACGAATGTAGTTTCTCTAGTGAGTTCCTCTCCGCAGAGTCCGATCATTGTGTAGTGAACTCACCAAAAAAAAAAGTGATGACGAAACTTAGAGATGTAACATCTTATAGTTAAATAACCGATTAATTAATTAATTTATTCATTCCTTAAATCCTGATCATTTAATTATTTTCATTTTTTTTATTTATCGTCTATCAACCGATCGGTCAACCATCTTGTATCTACTCGCTGTAACGTAGTCTAAAGAAAAGGTTGCACAGTAACTTACATCAAGACTTTTTGTTAATAACTAGTGGCTCTGTGAGTTGTAGACCTTTTTCGAAATGGCTGATTTATGATTTTTTTACACATCAAACCCTATTATTCTAATTAAATAACCTAACCTGTTCTTGTGAAATTTCACGAGAATCGGTAGAGAGACGCGACCTGTAGAGTGGAACAAACAGACTGACAGATGGACCGATGGACATACAAAAGCAATTTTGGCCCAAGCTGAAACGAAGACGCTTCGCGCTCGCTCGGTCGGTCAATTAATTAAAAAACCGGTCTGTAGTAAACTTTCTTACAGATTTCAGTGTATCTAATATGTGTAAATTTATCAGCTCGAGGTGATACTGATGTGTACGTATGTTGGTCACGTTGTAGGTTGGTGCTTGAGCGTTGCCG
This sequence comes from Carpatolechia fugitivella, assembly GCA_951230895.1. Classification (NCBI taxonomy): domain Eukaryota; kingdom Metazoa; phylum Arthropoda; class Insecta; order Lepidoptera; family Gelechiidae; genus Carpatolechia; species Carpatolechia fugitivella. The sequence continues at coordinate 11,075,616 of OX579650.1, forward strand.
AAGCACAGGTTACGAAAATATCGTCGCTGCCCCAGGAATACCAATCGGGTTAAATTGGGCGGCTCAGTAAGGTCGGAAGGCAATTTTTTTAATAAATATTGTGAAATCGCTACATAAAAAAAGAAGTTGACACATTGGACGTGCTTACGAAGCCACGTTCTCTCTTTTGAAGGTTACACACCTCCATGTTGTGCATGTCCCGTTAAATACTTTTCTATATCTAGTTTATTTTATTACATAGGCAACAGAATGTTATGCTAGGCTCAAAAACTTAATTTGTTTATTGGGCGAAATAAAGCGGCAAACTCGATATAGCCATCGTTGCTATGGCAATCGAAAAATACTGCAACTGCAACGCCTCCCGATCGGTTTCTGATACGACGGGTATAATATCAATTTCTCATGATATTCAAAATCACAGTAGCAAATCATAAATATTTAATATGTAAACACAGTTGATTTATCATGACATTGTTATAAATGACATCTTTTGCTACATAACTCCTATAATGAATTGCTGGAACAACTTATGAAAGTTCAAAACGCATTGCGGCATTTCAAGTTCAAGGAAGTAATTTATTCTAGAGTAAAGCTAGTTATAAGTTTGTCACTCGATGTGTTCATCTAATGAATTGAATTTGTCTAAATTCATTCGGTTTTTAAATCTCACAAAAATAAAACCGAACATAATAATATGTTGCGGGAACAGACATCCGTAAACAGCTTTTGGAACGTTCGAAAAGTTCGCTCAGTGATGACGGTTCAAAACCTTTTAAATAATAGAAGCATGCATAGAAGTGGTTGATTTTTTATGTATATTCTTACATGTCTAATGAACGATTTATAAAAAGTATTGTATATAAAGTTGGTTTCTACCTAGCGGGGCTCCTCGAGTTAGACTGAAAAAACTGGTGTCAATGCTTTACTTGTTCAATGTACCTCACGAATTTATTAATTAGATCCAACGTACCTCAACCATCTTGATGCCTCGTCCATCCCTCGGCTGTTTTACGAACGAAATACATAAAAATAATACGGATCGTAACCAGGGTTTCATAACGTTATGAAAAATATTTCGAATGACAGATGTTCAATGCACCATTACTCGACTGAAAGATAGGTCGATACATATTTCTATCGACAGTATTTTTTAGCGAAGCAACATTGTATCGAACAAATTTTTCTCCGAAGAATGGTTTGAATCGATCCAACGGTTTACTGAAATGATATTTGTTCGATGGCATGATAAAACTAAATTTCTATGATTTGTTTTACTCTAAAATCCAAAAATCCTGACACTTTCCAAGTCGGACCGGAGTCCTGACAGGGACCAAAAAATCCTGTGATCAGGATTATAACGTTATTTATAAGTATCGTTAGTACTATGCAAAGCGCTATTTGATATAGCGTTTATGAGACGTCGTACCTAAATAACGTTAACTTGGAAAACGTTATGACTTTTCAAAACTTTATGACCTGTTTAGGTCTATAACGTTATGAAATAACCCTCCTTCTAAAGCAGTGGGGTAAAAATAGCGCTATCTGAAAGTTTGATCGTAACTTGTCCCAATGTACCTCTATGGTACGTAAAAAGTTTATGGTGAGAGCTACGAAGCGTAGTACTGGCTACGCAAGCTTTGGCGGCGCAGTGCGGCGTGCGCTGAGCTTGGTGCGTGCGCGCAAGCCCAAGGCGCGGGTGTGTTACCAATCGCTGCGCACCGCACCGGGCGGGGTCGAGTGTTATATTTCTAGATCATTGAACCTCTGCAACCTTGTGCGTTGAGCCCGGCCGCTCTCCGTGGGCTCAGCCGCTGCTGACGCAACCGCTGCAGCCCCTTCTCTACTTCAACCGCAGCCATAACGCATAATTATTCCTTTAGGGCCTGCGTCAAACAATATTCATAATAGGCATTTGTAAATGTTATCTGCCTGAATTTCGAAACACTGTGATTCATTTACCTTAAATTTCACAAAATAATATTGTATAGAATATTAAATGCTTACTTACTCCAGAAGGAAGGCAATGTTATCAATGTTATGTTATGTTGTGTTGGCAATCCAAATTTAGGTCGAATTATTTTAATCATGTTCTACCAGTCGAGATGATTCCAAGTGACACAAAAAAAAAACCTCATGGTAGTGAGGTAAATTATGTACGGTACATAGATAATGTAAGTAAATAATGTTATGTTGCTAATGAAACCAGTTAGCAGTAACAATGCAGCGGTATAGATGCGGACAGTTGCGATGCGCAGCCGGGGTGCGACGCTAACAAGCCACGGCAGCACGGGTGTTCGCAAATAGGCCGCGCGAAGTGCGAAATGGTCGCGGGCTACAATTGGCGCCTGCCCTGAGATCGTTGCGAGGTGAGGCTTACGTAAACCGCTGACATAACCAAGTCGACGACCGCCGCCGCTTGCGCAACCACCGCGAACCTGCAACCCCACGCACCGCGCCCCCCTTGCCTACCACCCGCTTCTCCCCCACTACACACAGAAATTACCTAATTGCACCCAAAATGAACCAAAAGGACACCGGTTCGTAGCCCGAGTTACGACATCGGTTACCATTAGTGCATCAACCTTCTGCTGGACGGGTGACGGACGGACAAGTTGAGCGTTTAACGTGGGTCATTTCAAATGGCATTTAATATGTAAATTGAATTATTTCGATATTATACCTTATATTTTAGAAACGTCTTGTCATTGCTATTTAAAAAAAATATATAAATAGAAACTTACATCTAGCTTCAACTAAATACCTACAACTAAAGAATTAACACAGGTTATTTTTGGCAGTTCAAAGCCTAAAATGTGTGCCAATTGATATAAATTCTGTGCAGGCTCCAGGAACTGCGGTGCCGAATTAGTCGTGGGTATGCACGTGACGTAGGTGGTACAGTTATCCTTAGTAAATGAAAGTGAAAACTAAATACGGGCGCGGTCAATGACCTGAGGTGGTTCGTTGACCGCACCGAACTGCAAAGGCCGTTTGTGAGTGCGGGCGGAGGCCGCGCGACATTTAGCTGGCTGCTGTGGACGCGCCCGCTGCGCCCGCGCTGGTATTGCACACCACACGCCTCCGCCGGCCACAACAGAATATTAATTTTATAATAATTTCATTTTAATATGGAAAGGGAAAGTTGACACATAAACGTACCGTTCGACATCGTTTACAAGTAAAGAATTTAGTAAAATGTTGGCCTTTGGCTTATATGCTTCGAGTCTTGTCGAAATAATAAAAGAATAGTACAGGGTTAGATCTTTGTCAGGTCCTACCTGCCTCTACTACAGTGGTCTACCTACCTATAAGTATAGGTAGGTAGACCTTTTTATATATGGTGCACAGCAGTGACTCTTATTTAAAGTTGAAGAGAATAATTGAAAATCATCCCAAAAAGGGAATCAGAATTAGAGCTACCAGAATATTATCTGCGTAGACGTCTATTAAGAATACAAGAATGTCCAGCAGTGGACTGTAATAGGCTAATGATGGTGATGATGATGAAATCAAATTTTGGAATATGTTCTGTTACGCAGTCTCATTAAAATACACGTCAGATACTAAACTAAAACGGACAATGTTTCGTCATCAGCAGCGGTTTCGTTCAAATATTGCCATATTATGGTGTGATGGTCTTTCACTCGGATGTCCTCTGTCCCGCAATGCGTCATAAACAAACGGGCGGCGTGAAAATGTTGATAGCTTTGAAGTATGTTTAGAGTACATTCGAAGTAAGCACATTAAAATGCTGGTTCATGCTGATTTTACAGGTTTTGCTTTATACGGTGATTGGGGGTTAAACACGCGAAGGTTTTCGGTACACGCGGCCCCAGGTCAAGTAACTGTATAGGTACAGACAGACTGTTAACATTCGGCAAGTAGCCGAACCCTCAGGGATATCATTATCACAAAATAATCGGATATCATGTCTTTATTTTTTTTATCCAATTGTTCGGGTCCAAGTACTTGTGACTTTACATAGGTATGAATTTAGAGGTTCCTTTCTTTCTACTCAGTCACCCCTGTCATCCCAAAGGGAATTCCCATGCTGTGTTAAGTTTGGAAGCTTAAGCTATTAAGTTCAGGGAAATTGTTATTTTGTTATTTTACTTACATACACGTGTAGTTGTCAAGGAGTGATTGTTTTCAACTGACACCAAAGCTATAAATTTTTCCTTCTTTATTTTATTCCAAAATCTTCATCAAACCACCTAAATAATAAATAAATTACTTGACGAGCTTAAAAGCTCGTACAACAAAACACATTGCGATACAAAAGAAAAAATAATTTAAGTATTGAACTAGCACCGTTGCTGTTAAATATTTACAACCAAAGAGAGATCGTATAAAATTAAGGAAAGGTAAATATTTTAGGATTATGTCATTTCTAAACTCTTTCTTTTACGGCCTTTTCAGGTTCGCTCCAAATATGTACATAGCTCATCAAGCTATACCCCGGATCTTGCGCGTTGGTAATAACGTCTAGTTTGTAAATAAAATGTATAGTTTGAATGAAGTGCTGTCCACTGTACTAAGATGAATAATTGAAGCTCTTGAAGAATTTTAAAGTGAAGTTTACTAATCCACACCACATCACACTAGACCGTGTGTCGACTAATTGTCGTAGCCGAAATTTTCACAGTCGAATGACCTGCTAGCGTTATTAAGGGCATTGTCACTTTTCAAATCCGGAAAGAAAAAGGTACAATGATGCTTCATTCTTGTTTAGTTGGTCAGTAGGCGGCCGTCCTACAGTAGCTAATAGTCGCCGTTTATTTGGAGAGAACACCTTCGCTACGCCACTGTTATTATTTGAGCTACTATTATTTATTCTGTGGTTCTATGAACATTACCATCGTAGCGCGCCCTGCCGCTCGCTACATGTAAGTATCTACGAGAAACTTGTAAATGTCAAAAGAAAAACTACGTTAATAAGTTAGATGCACAATACCAACAATATGTTTAGGAAGCAGTTTGTGTATTTATTGTTGTTAATGTGTGTGTTGTATGTTGGTCTGTCTTTTTGTTGCATTGTTCTCCTGCTCACTTTTGAATATTATAATCACTAGCACTCTTCGTTTAGTAGTAGCTAATTTGATTTCACAGTTTGACGAGACATAATAACACCTTTTAGATAGATGTTTTTGACATTCGAATGGAAACCTGCTGCCCTGATTCTTCTTGTTATATAGAAGATGTTTTTATTGTATCCTACGGTTTTTACTTATCAGGTCAAACCACAAAGTTTACTTTAGTTATTACTCTTTTATATTACGTTCGGAATAGGTTGTTGAAGTGTTTTTTTCCGATTTATCACTCTTATCACCTTAGACCAGACGAATCATGTTTGAACGTAGTCACGCTATTTCATTCATACTTGTAAGATGCCTACATCGATGTTAGCTCAATGTAGGTAAGTCGCCAACACAACGGGGCCATATTACCACCGAACGGGTCTTGACTTTTTGTTGCTGATGATGCGGAACAGAAGAGAGAAATTCGGCGAGATAAAGCAGCACTCGTAAACGAGGACACGGTCACGAGGAGTCATCGGCTCCGAACTGGCAGAATGTAGAGCGGCGGAGTGTTTCTCCTTGGGCCACCGCTCGGCCCAAGCCCAACCTGTCCGAGTGCCACTACCGCCCCAGGCCAAAATACTGGCTTGCTTGCCGTTAACATGTATGTACAAGTACAGGTACACATCATAATAGCCGGCAAACTACTCTGAAAACAAAATTCTTCAGATTTGTAGATAGAGATAATTAAGCGCATTTCGAGTAATACTAACACAATAGACTTACCTTACTCGATTGCTTCACTGCCTTTTTAGGCTTTATGCAAGGTAGAAGAGAAGAAGTACCGTACACAATCTCGTTTTCAGATAACGCCTGTACGCGTAACGAGCGACTTTCTTCTGTCGTTCAGTAGCTTTTATGCGACGAGGAATTGTTCGGTGAAGAAGTGGCAAAATATCCGATTATATTTTCGAAAGCAAGGCGAGTCCTTATGTAAGAGTTCAACGTGACACTTGAGCGAGTCAGCGGGCACTCCCGCTGTTCAGCGCGCCACTTTCCTTATTTTGGTCACTATCGTAGTTGAGTGTTTTGAGCACAATTTTAAGCCCATCTCGTACTTTACCATCACCATCACGTTCTGTGCACAACCTAGTGTTGCTAAAAGTCCAGTTATATTTCAAAACATACGCTAATACATTCAGCAATCGGCTGTTGCTGTTTTTGTTTTAGTAATGCGACATTCTCTGATCTCAAGTGGTGAAAGTTTCTTCCTAAGATTTTACGTCAGCTGTTAGTATGAAGGATCTGTAAGTGTACAAAAAACTATGTTTTGCTAAACGTAAGATAAGTATTTGTTTTGTTTACACATTGTCGACTAGATGAGACGGCACGTCTGCACTAATGAATGCAGAGGCAGAGGATGTTTGTGTTAGTGACGACGTACTGACAGCCAGGTGTCGAGTGTCGTTCGAAGAAGAGTCGTCATCGCGCTGCCTCAACATCGGGTCGACGACCTCATGCTACGTTTTACATTTGGCGAACAATGATTTGGAGTGGCGAGGTGAATGGCCGCGCTCGGAGGGGCTGAGCGTGGGCAGTTATTGACCCATATTTGTGGTGAAATGTAGATCAGTGGGCGAGAGCGGCGAATTTCGCCGCAGAGTGAGCCGAGAACCAGCGCGTGCGCCTCGTAGTCGTAGCAGCCGATCAACGACGATCCACGTCAGAACTAACTAACTGAACTTAATAACTAAATGGCAAAGCTTTTGTGATTCAGTTAATATAATGTTATTCAATGTATAGGTACACTTGTCAGAATAAGCTTTATGGATTAGTTGAAAAAAACATAGGCTGTACTGTAATAATATGCCAAAAAAGTAACTTTTACCGGCCGACCACTCGGCCACCGAGGCTGTTATATAATAATATTTTGCATTGTGATTACATTAAATTAGTCTTAATGATAGTTATACTATAGCGATTCATTATAATCAGGTATATTAAAAACATTCATGGTTTTATTAATTTTTAGCTGGCATATATTTCTACAATTTTTTTTAGTAAGTCATATTATGATACGAATTCACATAATACATTTTGGTTAAGTATGAAGCTTTCGCTTTTTGTGCACATAATTCGCTAATTATATATTTAATAATACATTTTTAATTGATACTGCAAGTTATAGAGTAAAATACTTCTGGTATTTGAATAATAGATACCATATTTATAGCAGTGAAATTACATAGATAGAATTCGGTGCGAAAAAATTAGATGTAAATTACATGGTACTAAAGTTAGGTAGAGATACACCGTAACTTCGCACAAAAATACTCAAGATTAATAGTGTTCGTTGTATCAAATATCGTTCAGATGTCTTTAGATTTCAAGTAAGTGCCCGAGTAGATTACCTAGTAAAAAATATATGTCGTACGAGTAGCTTGGGTAGTATGTAGGTGATTCAATGATAGATAAAATGCCGTCTTTTTACATCTTTTCGAGAATCAGTTTAGTTTAGTTTCGCCATGTCCGTCTGTCTGTCTGTCCGTCCACGGCTTAGCTCAGAGACTCAGTACTAGAAGGCTGTAATTTGGCATGGATATACATATTAATCATGCCGACAAAGCTAAAGAATAAAATCTAAAAAAAATATTTTTTGGGTTCCTCTGGTACAAGTGAAGTGGGGGTTATTTTATTTATTCACGATTACCTTATACCTCACGGTATTGATGGATAGGTTTTATAAAAATAAAGGGGATTTGCTAAAACCATTTTTCGATTCTAGTGTACGTTTCAGAAATATTTTGTTTTAAAATGCTTATTTTTTAGAGTCAACCAAAGTTTTTGGAAATGTAAAAAAAATCACGGTATTACGGTATTATGTTGATTTTAAACGATTTAAAAATGGTAAAAAAGCATCACGTGATTAATGGACGGCCCCTTAGGATGCGTTCAGCTCCACAACAGCTTCACAACAACAAATATATTAACACACCGGATGGTTTTTCTTTTGTGATTCTCTTTTTAACTAATGTAAGTAGATTATTTCAACATAAAACTACCATGCCATCTCTGTGACCTTTGGCGGCTCTAAACACTAACACTAGGGTTTGTGAGATCAGTAAATTTGATCAGTTGACCTTACAGAAACTTCAAGAAACTATGTAGGTATTCTTTTCACAGCACCATTTTTTTTTATAAAGTTAGCTATCAATCCATACTTTATATTATAAATGCGAATGTCTATATGTTTCTCTGAAATTTTGGGTTAGGTTGCAATTAATGCATCTATATGCTTGCATGCTGCATGTTTGCTTGTTTTACTTATTATTTTATTTATTTATGGATCACCATGATAAACTCTAGTAGAACGTGACTATAGGTATAATTTTGTAAATTACGTGTTACGAATGAATGCTCTCTAATATTAAAAAAATATATATGAATTGTAAGTTCTGTAACTTGCGTTTTTTTTATTACAAATTATAAATTGCGACAGATGCCCTATTGCTAATTAAGTAGATAGCTATATTTCGTTGACAGAAGCCGTGGATAACTAACATTATACCACTAAATAGTTTACAAGCTGAAGTGCTGGTGTAGGTGCAGCTGAACGCTATAACGTACCAAATTACAAGCTGAAGTGCTGGTGCAGGTGCAGCTGAACGCTATAACGTACCAAATTAGCTTCTGTGTTGTATTTGAGAAAACAAATTGAAAATCAGCATCAGGACTGTCACATAGTAATATAAATTGACCTATTCCTTTTTTGTGTGAGTGAGCTAATAACAGTACAATATTAAAAATAACTGTTGTTATAAATTGAATAAGTTATATTATATTCCTGTTAAATAAATCACACATAGATCATTTTGTTGGAATTTAAAAAGAAGCGGTATTGGAATAAATCTCGCTTGACCCATATCGACACGTGTGCAAAAGTCGTGTTCGGAAATAATGGGAAATGCCTTATTGCCCGCCGAAACAGTTAAATGACTCTTTGTTCCGTCCAGACACATAAAAAGTGCCAAAACTTCCAAGGGACGACATAAGTTTTATGGCGCGTTAACGAACTTTTTATAGTCTCGAGATTTTAAAGCCTTAAATCATTAAAAGATTGGTCGCGATACGGCATTTAAAAAAACAACAGAACTAAGTCCTTAATAAAATGAACTAGTAAGTGATTTTTGTTTTTTCCTATTTCGACCAACATCACTGTCAAGTTTTATCAATAGATATTTCAAATAATATTATTAGTAAAATTACTGTAATTATCAATTTATTTATAATATTATTACTATATTCACTTAGTTGCATTTTGTTTTACATCCTGTATATTTTACTACTTGTAAACGCTGCATGCATTGTCGCCGCTGGACAACTTTGTTTATTTTCTCAGCATGCTTCGTTGCTTCAAAAATGTTGACATAACATTCTTAAGATACAGCTTACAAAATGATGAGCTACATTAAACGAATTTAGTTGCTGTACAGCCAAGTGCATACGGTTGTCATAAATAGGTTCTTGCAAAAAAAATCTTATGTACCACCTGTAGGACAGCAGAATGAGTAAGGCAATTATAGCAAAATTTTCACACATACTGACCTAACGCGTTAGTTAAATAACGCGATGCCTCTTGGGTGGAGTTCAGCCCATAGCACTGAACAACTTTCAATCCACAATTTATTTTTGTTAAAAAATTATACAAACTGATCATCTTTCGGCCCTAACTTATTTTTACGAAAATATCATATAGGTAAACTTTACTGATCTAGTCTAATGAATGAAGGGCATAGTGGACGAATTATTATTTTCCTAGCAAAAAAAATTCCAAACCCATTTGGAGAAGCTTGTTTTAATTATCAAAACAATAATTAAAATACAATAAAATTATTTTATCAAAAAAAATCTTTATTTCTTTAACTTAAAGTTATCAAGTAGGTATAAAGTTTTTATAGCAGAAAAAGTAAATATTTAGAAAAAAAAACACCGACTTCTAGACTATAATCATCTAAATAGGCCACCCCTAGGGGCACATGTATAAACTGATGAAGGGAACCACTAATCAAAACGTCATCTGTGTATGCATTTTTTTGTTTTTGGTGGATTTATTCAAAAAGCGCTGTATCAATTTCGATAAAATTTAAATTGGACAAAAATCATTAAAATCAATTCATATTTGGCGAAGTAATCGCGTAACAAACATACAATAACATAGAAGCGAATGGATAACCTCCTTTTTAAGTCGATTAATTGAAGATATAAAAACACAGGTAAGTAGGTAATACGTATTAACATAATAATATGATTAAATAAAAAAAAAAACAAGTATAATAAGTACATAATCTTATTAAACATTTTCAAAACCGCCATGTAAGTAAGTAATAAGTAGATAGATAGATAGATAACAAGTTAGATAGATAGTATCTAAGTACCTGCTTACTAGGCCTATATTTTAAAATGTATAAAAACTTGTAGCAATTACTGTACTAGATATTTGCAGTGGAAGCATAATATTATTACAGTTTTACTACCCAACGTATTTCGTTGCGGGTTTTATATTATATACCATACCAATAAAATTATCTAAATAAGCACATCTAGATTTGCTCTAAGTGCAATAATATAGAATAAAATACACAGTTATAAAATGTAAATAAAAAGAAACTGATATATTTAAGATAGAATAACGCATCTAATTTAAAAGGTTGAGTTGTCCATGAAACTAAATAATTTTCCCCAAGAAACACAGGTTATAGCCGCCTAAGGTTGCCTGTAGACATTTATCTTTTCCTGTTTTGTTTCCATTTGGTGTCAATAAAGTATATTTGTATGGTATTGTTAACAAATTGTTATAGATGACCAACAGTTTTGGACCTCATACAAGTTTGTGCGTGCGACAAGCTGTTAGATTTAAAATGGAAGGCAAACTTTTAAATAAGTATTTATTATGTTGGTAGGTACTTTTCTTTGAGTAGTATATCTAAAGCCGGCTCTCCTGGCAGCGTTGCCGTTTTAGCGCTTGTGTCGCTAGATGTACCGCTTTTCTAGACCCTTCAGCGCTTTTTTTTTAAATAATGCTCTAAATAGAATATACTACTATATTATATCGGTTCATAATGGGGGTTCGAGTGGACTGGTGGGAGCTTGCCCAGGACCGGGAGGAATGGCGGAACAATGGGGAGGCCTTTGCCCAGCAGTGGGACATTACAGGCTGATTATAATAATATAAAATATATATACATCGCCGTAAGATAGAAATAGCCGTAATATGATCATATCACTAGGGATATGATCATATACCGGATGATAGTCATACGAAAGCATATGCATATCCCTAGTGATATGATCATATTACGGCTACAACTATCTTACTGCAACATATACATTAAATAGAACATACAATAATGAATAGAAAATACACTAATCTGCTGGAAAATTGAAAAAAATATTGTCAACCTCCAATTAGGCCAAAAAGTCGGGATTAATATTACCAAAGTCCTCAAAAAAATTACCGAAACTGTCAAAAAAGGAACCTCATCTGGCGAAGGCATATCATCTGCTCCTGAACATGAGGTGACCACGAAAAGTGTGATGGAATTGGTAAACTTAGTTGATTTTAAAAATTACTTAAAATTATCATAAAATTATTAAATATGATTGAATTTCTTATAATTTCAACAGCAAAAATCTTGTGGAATTTAACGCTTTTTTGAGGTCCGATTTTACAAAATATAGCGCTTTTTTGAGAAGAGTATTGTGGATGTATTTTGCCTCGAACGGCAACAATCCTGCGCATATTTTGCAGTACACACTACGCACATTACATATAAACATATCATCATCATCATCATCATCAACAGCTCACATACGTCCCCACCGAGGGGCTCGAGCCTACCCTGAAAACACGTACACAAAACATTAAATAATTTGTAGAAATTAAATAATTACCTGATCTCCTCTCACCCGTGCGACAGCAGACACTGCTTGATAATCCAAGTCGCAGTGGTCAGGCGGACCCCGAACCAATTCAGTTTTCAAGCATCCTTGGCTTTCAAGAAACTGAAATCAATGAAAAATTGTGACATGATAAAAAATTACCAACAGATATAAGAAAGTCGAGAGTCGAGAAAGTGCGAAGAAAAAGCTTAATAGCTTTTCAGAGTTGCTCAGAATTACGTGTTAGGATTTTGGCAGATTGTCCAACAGGCCGGCACAGAAAAAGTTTTATTGCGCTTCTACCTGCTACTACGAGTAAGTACTGAAATCTTAACTCGTGCCATCATCATGATAACATAGTCTACGAGTAATTATACTCTACACACAGTAAGCAGTTTGAAAATTGTTTCCAGGCAATAAAGATACCCACTAGAGACAATGTTCATGATGGTTCGTGACACGTTTTGATTTCCGTTCAAAGATTGGCATGAAGTGTCCTTATTGCGCGCCCCAAATCTCAAGTGCCTCGATGAAAGTCTAGTACTAAATGAAATAGCGTCATAGCCGTCACACCTATTTGCTACCAATCTACGAGTCGATTACTAAAGTTGAGTCAATTGCTTGCAAAAGAGGCCCCAATCAAGGAATATCAATTTTGAGTGCATGATACTCGTACCTACATAGTAAACGTATTTTTGCTTTTGATATATATCCAAGTTACCGTAAACCTCGGCGGCACCAAGCGGAAATGAAAAGTTTCTGGGAAAACGAATCGATTTATGTAGCGAGGCTTTGTTTGAGTGTTCATTACGCAGTATCCAGGCAATTTCACGATCGATGTGCAGTGAGAAACCATGCACATGGTATACTTTGTTGTGTTCAGTTTTGTTGCTTTCTTCGATGTTTGTTAGAATCAATTACTATACTCCATTTCATATAACAATTAAGTAGAATAAAGCAGGTTGTAGGAGGCACGAGTAAGTATTCCTTAATATTGAAAATACGTACAGAATATATATATATATATATAATAATACTCTATTTCAAAAAGTACATAACATAGACTTAAAGATATTACATTGCATTCTTAGGCTTCAAACTAATAGTACGATCCTGTTTCCTAAACTAAGAAAAAATATTCCTGTATCTTAGGAAAATAGTGATCCGCCGTACAATTTTGATACATGGCATGTTGTAAACATTTAAATTAAACAGCGATTCTCACGGTCGGAACGACAAGGCTGTAAAAAACCATCGAGAGTTCCAATTATAGTACGCTCACGCATATACCTTATATCATGCAGTACAAGGTTACTATAGCGAGGAAATTTGTTCTAGGCGAGTTTCCGAAAGCGGCTTGAAGAAAGTACTTTTACTGGGAGAAGGCACGACGTGGCACAGTTTCCACGAGAGGCGGTTAGCCGCTGCTTGCACAGGCTTTCCACTCCCACTGCAAATATAACGAGACAGCTCGACCAGAGGGGAAACATGCAGGATTAATGTAATAGATGGGCAATACTCACCGGATGGAAAGACGTTCTGACGACAGCTTTTCCGACTTTTCCAACGCACGCACGACTGTAGGTAATCTGCTCCAAACCAGAATTTCTAGTAAATAGTTTCCATGAGATTAGTATGATGACAAATAAACTCTGACAGAAAAACTTCGACCGACAGGATCGTAACATTTTAAGTTTGAGTTCTTGATTATTAAAACTTAAATTCAATATTATTTTATGATCATTTGGGGTCAGGTAGAGCCTATCTTCTAAATCCCAGTCAAATTAAATAAAGAATCAAGGAACTGGCTTCTTGCCAAACTTCATGATTCTTGGTCATCGGGAAGTACCTACCCTATAAGTAAGCCTATGAGACCATAGACCTTAGTATTTGTTATTATTATAATTTCAACTATTAGATACCTCCACGCGTTCCTGTTAAGAAGGGTCTTGACAGATAGACAGACGGATAACGAAGTGATCTTATAAAAGATCCCTTTTTACCTTTTGAGGTACGGAACTCTAAAAATCAGTCATTGCGCGCGAGTCAAATCGCGCTGAGAGGGTTTCGTTTTCAAAATTATTTTTTCGTTAAGGTTTTCCCAAAATCGATTATTATTATTTTAGGCTCAGTCTTTCGGAGATTCTGGATTTTTGTATAACTGACGCTACCTGTAACTGAAGTGCTTGAAGAAATCTAGCATAAGTGTATAAATATTAATGTTATCCTAAGTAGACTTAACTTTTTCTTAAAATGTGAATAAATTATATGTAGGTCCGTCTGCCGTTAATTGCATTAACTTTGTCATTGTAGATTCAACTCATACAATCAGAGTATCAATATTCTTTTATTTATAAATTGCTTTCTTGGTTAGGTAGGTACTTGTAGTATAATGTGATGTTGGTCTTTCAAATTTTAACTAAAAAAAATAAACAAATATAATACTGGTTAAGTACTGAATAATTACGGAAAAAGTGCCTTACTAAAAGTTGTACGTTCGTTGCGAGCTTTTAAGCTTCGAGCGCAGCGAAGCTCCGGTTATAAATAGCGAGTGAGTCACGACATACCGGTGACGTTGGGGGTGAATGAAATGCCTTCGTTGGAACAGCAGCGGTTTGCACAATAACGCATATCTACGAGTGTAAGAAGGAAACTGACATTGAGAGTATTAGAGAGATGATGGCAGTCATTAAGCTGCAGACACAAACGTCCTTTAGTTTCGTATTCACATCTTGTTTTTGCATCACTTATTTACCTACATGTAGGAAGAACACAATAAATAAATACACTTTGTATTTTGACTCTTCAAGGGTACTCCTTATAACGAATAAAGATAAATCAGCCTAGATTGGGAACGCGTCGAAGTCTTTTATTAAAACCTTTTTATATTAAAGACATCAACGCGCTCGTATCTATGCGGAATTATGTGTTTACCTCGTATTTATCTATTCATATGAGATATTTTCTGTACAATTTTATGACGATGTCGGGTTGGTAAGTAACTAGGTATGTGATAAAAGAACTCCGAGGATTAGGCTAATAATCATAAGAACATTTAATAAATTCACATAACAACAACAAAAAGTGTAGTAGAGTACAAAAGAAAAAAAATACTACTTTATTTTTCCGACTGCCCTTCTCTTTAAGAAGGACGACTCAGCATCCTCATGACGTCACACAACTATGCGCGGCGCGGGCGCATTTGTCTCCGAGCGCTCGCAACTTGTTCTCAGAACTCTCCCGCTTCTACGAAGTAATAAGTACAAGCTTTTTGCGCACCTGCACTTATTTGGACCTCCATTTAACTGTGACCGTGTAACGAGGAACGCGGCCATCAATTCACTTCGCCGGTCTATTTTTTGTTTAACACTTGCACATTAATGATTGTCATGATGCGCCAGACAGCCGCATGCGACTATGCGACACTCAGCGTAATGAATCGAACACAAACTTTGTAATTCTGTTCAATATTCTTCACTACCACTGCTTTCACTTACTTCTGCTAGGTGGGTACCCATTCGTTGAAAATATAAGAGATATAATTAATAAGTAATCAAATTGCATACAATAAAAAAGCCTACCGCGTCGTCCGCGTAACGATAAATTGTCTTGTAGGTACTACTCATGAACATGTGTATATTGTTTCCTTTCTCAGTTTAAGTAGGTACGTGTGTGGTTGGTATTTTTAGATGTTAATTAATTGAAAGACAAGTAATTTACTTCATGTCAGTTGCTCGTTTGTTTTCTTGAATTATAGCTGAGGAGTTCGCTCGATCTAACTTTAATTTATTTCAGTGATAATATGTAATTATTAATAAAGTACATTGAGTAAAGTTTATTTCAGAAACAGGTGCATCTTACCTGTTTCTGAAATAAACTTTACACTGTCTCCTATCGTATTGTGAAACTAAATCAATAAATCTTTGCTTATATAAAAATTTAAAAATTGAATGGAATTTTGTCTGGCTGTTAATCCGTCTATTTACCATTTAGCATGCAATGCAGATAGAAAACTGGAAAAGGATATAATTATCAACTATTAACATGTGAGAAAATCTTATTGCCACTGGAAAAATCTAGAACAATGCAAGCAACATCGGATGGGAGCCAGATAGCTAGCTGGTTAAATAAGTAATAAAGTAAATTTAATTGTGCTTAGATACCACAAATAGACAGCTTCTTCTGAGACAGGCTGAAAGTAAAGATCTACTGAAGCATCTATCTTAGTTTTTTGTTTGGTTTTTCCGCATATCGTCAGGTATCAGGCAGGAATGACTGTCAGTAAAAGATTACAATTTATAGTAAATCATTAGCTATTTTTAAATGTTAGGTAGGTACGTCTTTTTCTGTGTAAAAATATAGTATAAGTGTCCTTATCTATAGCTGTACAAGTTATCTGAGAGCCGGGGTATGATGTGAGGTACGAGGAGAGAGCTATGTATGGCTACAGTCAATGATGAAGTCAATGTTTCAACGTGTTGATCGACTAGTCGACGGACATAAATTTAAATGCATTTTAATAAATAACTCTCGCTATACTTCCTCTATGGACGCATGACACATGTATCGATCTCCATGCCCAACCTAATTATGACAAGTATGACAAATCTGACTGAAAATCAAACTGATTTGGTACAGCTGTTACAAAAAGTGGATTGCTTTTGGGTTTTCAATAAAAAATACATTTTGCAAAACTGTATTTCTCACAGCACTACTAGATTCTTCAGATGAATTCGAATCTTCACCTCCCACAGATATGATTCGTCAATTGCATCGTCAAACCTCATGTGATTACAATATTCGTCTTCAATTTTAGAAATTATTCTTTCTGATAAAACAGTGAAAAGGTTCATTGGAATGAATTAACGTCATTTATGATAGATTTAATTGTCAGATGTCATATAGTTTTGTCTGAATACTTATATCAAAGTTTAAAAAAGTTCAAAAAAATCAATAATTATTATACTTAACCTGCATTAACTATTAAGTAAGATCATAACTGCAACAAGATCGAAACCACACCAAACTTCACCATTTACCGAAACTGTTAGAGACAATATCCAAATGAGACTTTTGTACGCATCTGTATCCCTCCCCCCGCAAACCGGTCATCCTCTGCTAATGGTCAAAATATTTGTTAATTTAATGGATTACAAAGACAACAACATAAATAATATTGCGGATATAAATATATAAATCAATTTGTCATATATAAAATATCAGCCATCAAAATATCAAAAGAAATGCATTCGAATTTCAAATCTATATAAAGACCTGGTTAACTGCGGCCTGATTACTCTTATCCAGGGTATACTCGAGCTCCTCGGATTGGGCACATACGAGCTGACATCAAACGTAAAAAGAAAGAGCCGAGAACAAAATGGCAAGACGCGTAGAACATTATCGTCAATATTCATCTAGCAGTACTTTACCAAAACTTCCCAATCATTAACTATATCCCATTACAAAACCCAATTAAGATAACGCTTCATCCATCAGCTGTGTCAGAGGTCCGAGTACGTTAGCCGAGGAGATCTTGATAAGCAGCAGAGGTCATGCTATCACCAGTCCGCGTGACCCTGCTCCAGATCCCCGGCCTTGCTGTCTCCTAACGACCAACTTCGTGGTCACTTCATTAGCTGCCCCACTGCACTCGAGCACCATTCTCTTAGGGATGCAATGCCATTGTACACTACGGAATCTAATCTGCCCATTAAGGCGAGGATTACCAGACCATGGATAGGTCGTTGTTTACGAACGAATGTGATGCCGGGTTCATCTCAGTTGAGCTGATGTCTATATCGTTTCTTCCATTTTTATTAGCCTATCCTCATCATCATCATAATATAGTGCAGGTTGTAAGATCGATGACCTACCCTACCAACCCTGGTGTCAGATTTATTGAACCGCCAATGGCTTCTCACTTATGTAGCGATTATTTCCGTAGGTAGGGACTAACGGCTAAACGCGCATTCTAATTTCTTACTTACTTTTCGGAAAATCAGGTGATTCAGCCTGCAATATCCTAATCAAACTATCCTAAACAACAGTCTTACAAAGTTATTTATCTAATTGAAATTGAAACAATGCTAAATCTCAGCTGCATTTCGTACGATGCTCCTTTTGGTTAAACTTATTGAAACAATACATTATATCATTACTGATCTTGTTTAAAATTGAGACAAAACCTCGTCGTGCCATGCTAACCTCGTCGTGCCATGCTAACCTGATACCCGACATGTTTGCCATTCATGAAATATCCCCAAAAGTCACATGATCATTATTCTTAAGTGCTTGTTTTGTGTTCTTCCGAAAAGACACACAATTTGTCATGGAGTCTCTTTGATGATTTTGATCTGAAAATCGAGTCAAATATGAATTTAGGAGATGCCATCAAGAAGTTCAAGGCTAAGGTATTCAGTAAAAAGTGTAAGTTTTATATTTTTTGGTTTTCTTTCGTTCAATAAGTAAAAAAATACTATTTTGTTAACATGGTGCATGTATACCTATAAATATACACAAAATAAAGCAAGTGCTCAAAACGTCCTTTATTTGGATCATGCATTCGGGTGGCGTAGCAATTGGCTTCGTTGCTACACTTGCTACGCCGTAGCAGCCGGCAGCAACCGAGAGGAAAAAGAGAACATACTATAGCGGATCTTGAATGCTTAATTCAATTCAACATATTGACTTATTTAGTATCCAGGTAAATGAAAGCTTATGTCTGACAACTTGTATGTACTCGTACCTTATAAAAAATTTAAACAAATCAATCTTATTCTTCTAATAAGTATTTCCGCTTCTGAGCGCGACTGTATAGCATTAAATGCAATGATTCGGCAAACCAAGCATGAAGCTGATGTACAAAATGCGTTTTCACAAATCACTTGTCATTGGTAGGTACCACGATGATTAACTCGACACAATGATAAGAATTAAAAAATGTTTGCTTGAATTTGGGGAACGATGCTATTTAATTAATATCACCTACGTTTTATTGGAAAGGATAAACCATTTGAATTCATATACGAAATGAGGACAATAGAGTTCATGAGCCGAGTTTCTCGGTGCGTTTGTCCGCCCATACGGCCGCGCCGGCGCCACAATTTTCTCAGCTTTCCACTTAGGCTTTCCATGAAAGAGTCAGCGCGTGCAGCGTGGTTCGTGCCCCCACCCCTGCGTGGGGCGTGAAATCACTGCGGCGCGGGCGCACAAAGTGTGTCACTCGGGTCGACGAACGCCGGCCTAGACCCACATACTGCAATTGGGGCACAATCAGCGACAGTATACCGAGCGCGTTGACCCCGCGCGGTGAAATGCCCATCTCTCTCCTTCACACTCTTTCTCTCAACGTTGCTTAGCGACGGACGGCTTTCCCATCTCACCGGGCCCCGGCTTTTTACTCGTGACTTAGCGTCTAACTACGCTGAGTTGTGCACGTGTGCGTGCATGCACTACACTTTTGAAAGTTAAGTAGGTATGCTAAATAGCAATGACCTGTGTAGTGCTTCAATGCGGCTGATAAGCTTGACGGCCTGGGAAAATTATGTTCAGATTTTACCATGATGTTCGAGTATGAAACTCGCCGTCGTGCGGTCTGAAAAATACTGATTTGAAGTTTTCTTGGCTGGTTAGATGATCGAGTTGTAATCTAAAAATCTCAGGCATAGCTCTAAGCTCACCTGAGGTCGCCCATGGAAAGTTTTTTTTTCTAATCATTGGTCGAAGGTAGAAAAAATTAATGAGAAAAAATAATTTCTTTATAATTGATTTAGGTATTATTTTAAAGGTCTACATAGCATGTGGCTATGTTTTGTGACCATATATAGTTTACTTTTATTAAAAACATAATTTTATAAATTTTAGACCCAGAAAATGGATAAGAAACGGATACGGATACAATATTTCTCAGTCGGGCAGTTCGTGTCTGCTCGTCGTGTTTGTATTTTCTCCTGAACATTCCGCTTGCATGTGACCATCCAAACTATTCAACGGAACTGACACGTAAGAAACTGCCATTAAATATCAAATAATACGAGAATGTTCAATCTACATGCTTTTCTAATAGGTGCCTATTGTGAATTAGTCAACAGCCGAGAGCAGCGAGCGTAAAATGATCCGCCGGACGCACCGGCATGCGCGCGAGTGCGTGATCTATGTGCACTCGTAAATAGCGAAGTATGTACGAGCAGCTTCGATTTTCACTTTCAGGAAAACTCTCATCAGAGAAAGTTGAGCATTGGTAAACAACAAGAACTATTTTATTTATTTCTAGCGCTGACCGATATCTCGCATGCATATGTTCCATTACATCAACAGGCAACTTGTTTTGTTTGTGCTTCTGCTAATTATGTATAATAACACACAATCAAGCAAAAGTACCCTTACAGTCTCTTTGGAATACCTCTCCAAGAGTAGAAAGTGGCTCAAGCTGGTCACGTCACGAACCTAAAATAGGTGAGTAATATTAGGTTCGTACTACAAGCTTAAAATGAAAGCAACCCGATTTCAACAAGGCGAAGATACTTAAGTAAAAAACAACATAATAAATACGAACACTAAATTGTTATAAGTAGTGTTGATTATGGTTCTTATTGTTTACAACCGATCACAAATAGTAAGCATTGATTTCCTTTTCATGAAAAAATTGCTTCGTAGCTTTGAGAATTGGAGAGTCACGTCTTGATCTGACAGTGTAATTCCCCTGAACACAATTTTGTCGTTTTTATCGTAATTTCATTTACTTTTCATTCTGAGATCGGAGAGATCTATCACGTGTGTGAAAGCGCGCCGAAGAACAAACGAATAAGAGCGAATGGAAAAGAAAGTAAAAATGAGTGCATACTGTGCATAGATAGGTTAAAAACAAACCTATCGCAGCAGTTCAAAACTTGTTAACCCGAGTCTTATCTTAGAGAAAAATTGTGCCGATCTCTATTTGAAACACCAAACACATCAACTTATAGATCAGTAGGTTTTGTTTGACGTAAGCGCTGCAGCCGGCGTCTTGATGCGTTCCAGCAGCGGCTCCGTGCACTTCAATTGCGCATTTTTTCCCCTACTTCTTCACTTTCTTCTTACGTACACTTTCTAGGCTTTATGGTGAAATGTCTACGCTTTCTAACGTAACACCAGTGCAAGTTTTTCTTGTCGCCTAGCATTAGTAATGAAAACGAGTTGATGTTATCTTGTTCATGCTATTTATTTCGATTTCAACACCTAATTAGACCGATTCTCATGATTACTTGAGTGATAGTGCACTTTGTAAATACGGTCAATCGAGATGAAAGATATCACTGGCATTTAGAATTAACGTCCTCTCTCTATCTTTTGTTCGCTCTGTAGTATTCGTATTTAGGTCTCTGTCTCTGTGGAGGCTTGCTCTGGAAATCTGCATAGACGGATGTCGGTGCTATTAGATATTGTTGGTTTCTCTATCGGAGAAACTTGCTGAGCGAAGTGTGCCAAGCCACGGGCGCGGGGTTGTCGTGCCCTTGATGCACCCACGGAAATGGGTCCGTGACAATAAACAACGGCCATGTCTATGTGGGCCATCTCGCCAGCCGCGGGATATCGCGCAAAGCCTCGGCTCTACTCGCACCGCAATGCAAATCGCTAAGAACTTTCTTCCTGCGTGGTCGCGAGCGGCCATCGTGTCGATTTCTCCGGCTTATGTAAAGTTTATTGGTTTATCCACAAAAGTAAGCTAAAATTTAGTAACTTTATTAGAATAATATTTTAACTCTAAAATACTACAATCCAAGAGTTTGATTTATAGTAAAAATGTAATAATATTGATGTTTTGTTATGACACAAGATTAGTAAGGTTTCCAAAAATTTGGAGGAACACTGTGTGGTGGTGACGGGCATCGGACCACGACCCGCGCAATACCGAATCGACTGCGCGCGCGCTTGCTTGCTGCTGCGCTAACCTACTTGGAGAACGTTGATCTCTTTGTTTGTAAACATGGCGCCGCCGCCGAGCCGCCCGCCCGCTGCCGCTGCCACACCGCCCTGCACCCTCCATTTACGAAAAATTGTCAATAGAGGTTCTGATAGCTTTCGAGTTCGAGTAACCGGTCAATAATATTTCTATATTATAGATAATATACTCTAGCAGATACTTATTTAAGTGATGACTCACTAAATGATGAGCTTTTATGTGAAGTGAGCTATTTATTTATCGACTACTTAATTAAAAGAAACATTTGGTTTTATGTATAACAGAAGGTACTGTAGTCTTAACTGCAGTAAAGTATCGTCTTTGCTATAAATTCTATAATCTATTATTTACTCGTACACCTACATTCTACATTATTTTGGTGAATGAACTGTACTACTAGGTTAGTGTAGGAACTACTCCGATTGATACATCATAAACGTAAGTAAGTTTTAGCTTTAGTATTTTTTTTAAGTTGACCTAGAAAACTCTGTTGGCTAAAATGCTCAGACCTCAGACATAACGGAATTAAAAAAAAAACAGGAATTTCTATTGTCTTGCAGCTGACCTAGATTTCTTTTAAAAAGGTTGAATGATAAATGTTTTAGGTTATATTATCTACGTATTTTTGTCTAACTTGGGAAAAGCAGTAGGTAGGCCCTTCGGAGATTAAAGCTTCAAAATTGACTGAACAATCTCTAAACCCTTTACAAGCATGTCACGTAAAATCCATATTTTGTCGCGAAATATTGACTTGTAGTATACGCAAAATGTTGTTTGCGTTGTTCAGAAGTGTAAATTTGCTGTCCAAATATTACGTAGGAGGTACTGACATCTTGTACGTACTTCATTGTTTAGTATCAGAGTACTTCGTGCATATCTAAACAGTGCACAATATCTGACCCCAATACTTGAATATTTATTTACACAGCGACGTTGATACACGACTTACAAGCTCACTGAGTAATCCAATATGTTTAAACTTTAAACCCATTATTAGCATTATAAGCAAAATTCTTGAGTCGATATGAATCGATTGCTTTCAAGCGTTGAAGAGCGACCGTCAGGCGGTCTCGACCCTCACGGCATCACGCCTAGATTTGATTACATAAAGAGACCACGCCTGCAGCTCGGTTCGGTGATCTGATCCCTTCACATTGTCAGGGGTCAGTGAACCGGTACCATTCTGCTATTCCTTCGAAGAATGCAAGGACACCGATGTTCGGCCGACCCGGTGCGGAGGCTGCGCGGGCGGCGGTCGGCTAGAGCCTCCGCCGCCGTAGTGCGAAATGCTCGGTTGCGCGATTTCTGTTTGAGACACAATACAAATATTTCGAAATATCCTTTTAAACGCCACAGCTCTTCATACGTTGTCAAAAATAAACAGCACTTAAACGAATGACGTTGTTTTCTTACCAAAATACTTACACAAGACTCGGTTAATTAGGCAGATTTCGAATTACATTTTGAAAAAAGATGAACGAAAATTATTTTTTTAAGAAGTTAATTGTAAAAATTCAAGCAAGTAGCTATAGACCGTACGAATTCAAAGTTCAAAAGCCACAGACGCTTTTAGTGGGATCACGTTATAAATCAGTTACGAACTAACAAAACATTGACATTGGCCTGGTTAATTTGTTGCACTGTTTTTAGTGATTTTACCATTCCTTACGATTTACTGATAAATTACAATTAATGAATTTGATGACGTATTTCGCCACCAATCTTAAATAAGTAGGCAACAACTGCAACTTGTACACTTTTGTAGGTTTTTTCGATTAACGGCCATATCTGATGGACATATATTATTTTTACTTTTAACAACGTTTCACGCCTTTGCGCACTCAATCTATATGTTTGTTATCTATTGTTTTTATGTTACTTTTTGTGCAATTAAGTTTTTTTACTTTACTTACTTACATTTAAAAAAATATTACTTACTTTTTTAAATTTGTGATATTATTTTGCCTTTTTATAAAATAAACTTTTCTACCCGGCTACGCCCGGAACCGCCATAATTTTTAGTGTAACAAAGGTTAAACTACTCGCAAAATAAAAAAATGAAATACTATTTTTTCTTTATTTTACAAATATAACCTGGCCAGTAATCTCTTCTATCGATTGGTTCAAACCTCATCGAAATCGGTGCAGCCGTTCTCTAGTTATAAAAGGACAAACATTCAGTTTTATATACTTAGTTGATACCTATATAATCAATGCAAAAAACATTCTCGACTGATCGGAGTAGAATAATTTTATTGTATTGTATTGTAAATACAGTAAATAAACCCATAATATTTTTTGTAGGGAAAATTAGGTATATTTAAAACGGATAGACATCCCTCCAATAGATAATTTATTCTATATTTAGATTGAGGCAACGGTGATAGAGTGTATCCGATTATACACGGGGTGAAGATTCCAGGAATCTTCTCGACTATTGTGTAACAGCTGCCCGAGCGCGGCGCGGGCGCACGCTGCGGCTCCGGGGCTCGGGGTAAGAGCCTCTCCGGTGACGTTGACCCTTCACTACGGCTGGTCGACTACCTTTTTCGCGCGACTAAAAATAAAAGAAGGAAGACGTATACGCGGGATGCAGGCATTCTAGACTGTACCTGCGGGAGTAAACGATAAAAAATAATAAAAGAATCCACCCGTTCAGTGGCCTGCGCTGGGAGTGCACGACCGCGGCGCGGCCGCCGACTCGGACCTTTTGTCCAGCTGCATGCGATTGGAAGTGAAACAGAATAGGCCAGCTCGACCGAGCTCTGGCTCTATCGACGCACTGCACTCATTGACAAGAGTGCCTCATTAATGTTTCCAATTGCACCATAGCGGCTTAGCGGCGCACTCACAGATGAAGTTATTGACATTGATCGAGCATCGACATTTTAATAATATAATATATATAGAACTTGAAATGTAGAGCCAGTTTTGACAGGTAAGAATGGCTATCAATAATTACATTTTAATAAAACTTCACAAAGGCCAGAATACAATAAGTAAATGAATAATTTAAATATTTTAATACAAACGGGTATAAATATTTCGACGTCCCGCAGAGACTGCAAACGAGTGAGATCAGACCAATGCCTTTTAAATGCAAGGTCAGTCGAGAGTGGAAGTGTTCAAAGCGTTATAATTATGAACTAAGAAATTACATTTTGTTAAGTTAAAAATCCATTTTGAGCTCGACCACTAGTAGAAGGCTTTTAGCACGGTAGATCGGTGGAGGCGATAAAATGTACCTAAATGTCCTTTTAAGTGTGGTCTGGCAGGACAGTTGTGCGGGCGTCCACCTCAAGTTAACCTTGCATTGTGTCAGTAACACTGGCCGCGGGATAACTGTACGATGGCTGAATGAGAATAGCAAAAACGCGCTGCGTGCACTCTACGCCCCCGCGGCGGAGGCTCCTGCGCCGCTCGGACGGCAACCACCCTTTTTACGTCCTTTTTTTACATTAGCAAACATTATGTATACGAAAAAAAAAACAATTCCAGAAGTAGAAAGGCAAAATATAACGGTTATGAAAATTGTTTTCAAAAATAAAACGTTACTTACCTGCTAGTTGGTAATTATTACTTGCGTAATTAATATTTATATTTGATAGAGTATCATGTTCGTATGTCAATTTATGGCTGTCCTCTGAAGATTTCCGCATTGGCGCAACAGCTTTTAAAAAAAAATAGTGTTGGTCTACGTTTGGATTTGGTAGATTTCTAGGATAATCTCGTTAGTCAAGTACTTGGTGGTCATTTCGATATCAGCCCGGCCGCTGACCGGCCTTCACTCGCGGCGCGGAGCCTCCACCGGCCTCGCTCGTCCGTATCACACTCAAACTTCACACTCCACACGGACTTGCATATGCATAGGAATATGTCCAAGTGTCTACTTAGTACTTACCAAAACTTACTCTCATCAAGCATGTTTTACAGGTATCGCTCCTTAGGATGATTATAACAAACAAAGTAGGACTGACTGCCATGTTCATGTTCACATATAACATAGTGTACATATAATATAGAGCAGTCTCATATCAATTCAAGAATATTGTCAATGATCTCTCTAACGAAACACGTGATTTTGTTTATGTTATTCGTATGCGTGCGTATGCAGCATTTTAGTTTCCACGGACGCTCACGCATGCGATAGGACACATCTACATATCTATTAGGACAGACTAGGTTTTCCTTCCTGTTTGAAAAGTGAATCATTCAAATATTTCAGCACTGTATCTTCCAACCCAACAGGCTTTTCAAAGATATCTCCGTATACTGACTTCATTTTAAAAAAATAATGTTTTAATTGCTTTGTAAGATAACAATTAAAACTTTTTCAACTTACATACTTTTTTCTATTTCTTTCTCCTCTAAATGATGATGATGAAGTGTTCTTGTTCCTCATAGTGAACCTAAAACCTATAAAGAGGAAAATCTATCCATATATCTTTTATCTGTAGTAGTTTTCATTCGTATCCGCAGGCCGACGGCGGCGGCGGCGGCAGCGGCGCGGCGTCACACTCTTGCACTTTTTTCGATTTCGAATAGAGATAAGCTACAGTATCTACTACATGCGGGTTTGAACATGTTAGTCGGTCCTCTCGTTTTCCCTTCGTACCAATTAAACAACTTTATCGATTGTTGTACGCACAAATGTAGTCGTTAGCGGTAGTACTGGTCTCTAGCATCAATTTATCTGTCAAAAATATATCCTATCCAAGGAAATTATAGGTAATATAATTTCATTGATCTTATCCTACCCTAACTTTATATATATTTGTGTGTATTATAATTTAGTTATGTATTTATTAGTCTATATTATATTTATTTAACGTTTTTAGGTTTTATTTTATGTAGGTAGGTTTATCATGTATGTGTCAATAGACGAGTATTATTAATTAAAATTGTTGTGCACGTTACTATCCGCTTCTTTTCTAAATTCTCACTTCCAAGGTCTGCTGTAAGACATTTCTTTAGAAATAAGCAGTGCCTGTTGTGTCGTTTTTCTATGTGATCATTTTCTGTTAACTTTATTGTGTACAATAAATAATAAAATAAATAACCGAAATCATCCATCATCATACTCGTATTTAATATTTCTCACCGACGACAGTGCAACGTCTATCGATTATACTTTGCTGATGTCATCTATTTACTATTGCTATACCTATAAATTATTTAACAGAATTTAGCTTATCTTGTTTACATCAGAACAAAGGCATTAAACATAATTAAAATTAATTTATACTCGCCTGGCTGGCGTCGCACGCACGAACAAGACGGTCTGGGGATTAGCATGTATCTGGAAAAGACAAAATAAAATTTAAATCAGGATCAATATGGGATGAATCCATTGAATTTTGAGTTAGAATTCACGTGGAGGCCGCAGCAGGCGGGCGCGCGGAGCGCAGTTCGTCGGCAACTGGCCACGTGACCACACCGCATTACGTCTCGCGTACAGTCCGCTATCGTCAGACATCGAATTGCCGCACAGGTGGCGCCACGGTCGACCGCGACTTTACTCCAGCCTGCTCTTAGCTGTTTTATTCGTGACATCATTTTCAAGATCGTCTACCACCTGCAAAAGACATAACAGGCGAGTTTATTTATAATACTCGTAGTTCCACTTTTCATTGCATCTTGGTTTTACCTTAATAGGGT
Organism: Carpatolechia fugitivella; assembly: GCA_951230895.1. Lineage (NCBI taxonomy): Eukaryota > Metazoa > Arthropoda > Insecta > Lepidoptera > Gelechiidae > Carpatolechia > Carpatolechia fugitivella. The sequence continues at coordinate 11,103,174 of OX579650.1, forward strand.
AAGTTGAGTTGCAAACTAAACATTTCCGAAGAGACCCTGTGCGGCCGTTCGCAAAGCCGAGAGGAAATTATCTATTCTGTGCCGCATTTCATTGCTGCGTGCGCGTGCTCGCTAGAATTTTTATGTTGGCAGTACCGATTAGTCAGCACGACTACTGATTAGATTAAATAATCGCCGGCTATTTCAAGGTATCTATTAGGTAGATGATAAAAAATTATTATTTTACTGCAATGTCGTCAAATTGGTTTTTGTGATCGAAGGTTTTTGTGCTTAAGGGACGGAAAGACCAACCATAAATTTTATTACGTTGAACAAAATGTTCATAAATCAAGACAAGTAAAACTATAAAACATGAAAACTATTTTATTTTTTTATAAATATATTGCAAAGTTAGATAGTCAATTACGCGAACGCGAAGGGTCTCCGTTTCAGCTTGGCCAAAATTGCTTTTGTATGTCCATCTGTCCATCCATCTATCCATCTGTTTGTTCTCATCTTCAGGTCGCGTTTCTCAACCGATTATAGTGAAAATTTGTAAGCAGCTTCGATCCATGCGAAGTCAGGGTAAATCGCTATAGTGTCTAAATTATAAAATTTTCTAATTCTACTTTCCCTTCTGAGGATTATGATTTCAAAAACTTGACTGTCTTAATCCGTTAAAAACTAACGAACTTTCCATATACTTTAAGACTATTTGTATCCCGACATTCCCTTTAAAAAATATGAAATACTATCGTAATTATTTATAACTTTCACATCTTTAAAATCTGACGAAATTTTCATAAAAACGTCTAATCTCAACTTGCCATAAGATATTAATAAAAACCTGCCAAGTGCGGATCCGACTCGCGCACAAAGGATTACGTACCATTCTAATTCTAATTTGTATTTATGGCGTTTCACTTGTAGTATTTCGCCAGTATCAAGTGGTTTTGCTAAGTAAGTAGCGTGAGATACACAGACAGCCCTAATCCTAAGACTAGGGTGCTGAGTACGGTGAAGGACTCCAGTAATATGAAAGCAGCATTACTGAAGCCACCACGTGGCCGCTGCAAGTCATCTATAAATAACGGCAAAATGCAAGCGTTTCAATTGTCCTATTAAAGTTTATTGATTTGAGTCATTCACTGGATAATACGCTATCTAAATTATACACTAAACACTCAAATAAACTAGAAAACAAAAATTAATACGAAAGCCCGACCGCCATTGACGGATGCTAACAATTACGTACCATACGCAGTTTATTTGTAATATTTTTTTTTTCACTGATTTCTAATTTTATTTGACACATGGCGCCAATTCTAGCAATATTTTGGACCATAGTACCACAAATTACGTAAAGCCGCGGCGCGCGCCGAGACAGATGGCACACTCGGAACTAAGCGCCATATTCTTACGCACACATTGATCCTTCGCGTTTACAGGCCGTGATCGGACCATGCTCGGACCACGTGCAGTCGGGTCGTCGCTCGCGAGTATCAACTAGGTACAGGTCCTATATCAGAGAATGCGATTTTTTTACACATTAAAATACAACAATCGTGCTTTTAAGCAATGTTGAAATCGAAGAAAATATTTTTCCGTCAGTAATTTGTAAAAACTGGCATATTTTTTATTACGAATAATATAATTATTATCATCACATTATACTTGTTTTCGTTTTTTCTAACTACTTATCGACTCGACCGTCCTTGGCAGCTAAAGCAGCCAGACGCAATAGTATACCTACAAAAAACGTGTTACAATAGGTTATTCTTTAGAATTATGTACCTCAAAAAGAAAAAAGGAACTCTTTTAGTATCACTTCGTTTATTTAACGAACAGCTATGGATCAAGTTTCTCTTGTAGATCTCAACTCTTTTTAACCGAACTTGGCGCCTTTTTTCATTTTTAATTTTGGTGGGATAACTAAACATAACACAATAGCACAATGCAGGTAAAATGGCGGAAAGCATAGTTGCTGTCGTCGTCAAGTGAGACGTCGAGATGTTTTGTATACCTACCTATGTACTCATGCTTTTAGATAAATGATGCTCTGTCTACCCATTTAGGAATGCACGTACGATAAGATGAATGTGTAAATGAATTGATGTATCGGTGTAAATGTATGTAATGTAATGTAAATGTAAAGCACCTAAACTGCTCTATTTCAGAATTAGTACAGTAGCAACCCTAGGGAGTCAACCAAGTTTAGGTAGTTATTTTTGAGAACGGCGGGAGTGCACTTTCTAGAAACGATACATATTTATTTTATGGTAGCAACCAACCCTAGTGAGTCTGGCAAGATGACGTAATTATTTTTGAAGAAGGCGAGAGTGGTCCTTCTGTAACCTTTTTTATTTTGTGATAGTACGATGGATCAGCGGTCAAAACATCATAACTCTTTTTGGAATAATGTAAAATTATGACGTGAGATGGTTTTGACAATAAAAAAACAAATTTATCGAAAAACGTAACACTACCACAAAATAAAAAGGGTTACAGAAGGCGGAAGTGGTCCTTTTGTAACCCTTTTTATTTTGTGGTTAGTAGTAGATTGTTAACCGAGGGGTGAAAGCGATCAATTACACCCGAAGTATTTTAACGCACGAACGTAGCAAGGGCGCTTGTAGAGTAAGGGTGGAATTGATCTTTTCCACGTGGTGAACACTCTGCTTTTAAAGTAAACACAGTTTGTAAAGATTACGAGTATGTATGGGCTGCATAACATTATGCGCCATATTAGTGCGCCGCACCCTATTTGACACATGAACTGGTAAATTTTCAGTTGGTTTTTATTGAAATCACTGCGTATTGTGTTTAGAAATTCCCGCACAAGCCTAAATTAACTTATTTTTACTTTTTCATGGTTAAAATAAACATAAATTACTAAACAATTTATCAAAACATTGATTACTAACCACAGATAACAACATTTTTTTCACCAACATTTTATTCCCGCCTTTTTTTAAAGGTTCGCGTTTGTGTCGCTTTTGGCCAAAATTTAAAAGAATATTTGTATGTTTTATAATAATTTAATCTTTTTGTTGGTATTTCTAGGTAAAAACGAAAATTTCGTATTCATTTTGCTAAATTAAAGTATATATTCAAGCATTTTTTTTTTCTTTTTTATCGGAATAACTAATTGTAGAATTATCTAGGCTGCATACGTTTCTTCCTTTGCCAATAACTGTGTGCAATTTTCTATATAAAAACAAAAAGAAATTTCAAAGTTACTTACATCCCTTGGGATGTAAGTACATCCTTTCTTTGGGGTCATTATTGGACTACTTTCAGAGCATGAGAGTTGAAAAATAATTACGTCATCATGCCGCAGACTCACTAGGGTTGGTTGATAGTGTATTGTTTTTCAGTTTTGACAAAAAGTAGGTAGAATAGTACATTACAAACATACATAAAAAAATATATATATATGTTTATTTCTTTAAACATACATCAATATAATTCATTTATTCATACATTCGTGTTATCATACTTACATGCCTTAGACTCTAAGGCTTAGGGGTAGATAGAGCTTCAAATATTCATAAAAGATCCCGACTCCACACATGATGAAGATTCGTGGGTCACACTGCCTCAAGAAAAAGGAACTTGAGTGCTAGTAAAATGTTATTCAGGAATTTTACCATCTTTTTCTGTTATGTGTTTCCCATGCACATCGAAATTTTCCTGGGAATATTCCCGGTAACATTGGGAGTATACGAAATCTCTTAGGTTAGGGAATATTACTTGTGATTTGTCTCCTAAAATTCAACAACTTTTCCACTATTTAAGTTCTCAAGAATATAAATATATATTCCCCGGAATATTCCCACTTAAAAGTAATTTACGGGAAACGGCACATCGTTAGTTTCGTTGGTAGGGTACACTCGACTCTAACAAAAATGAACACTTAAAAAAATAAAAAACAAACACAAACTAGAATCAAAAAATGGTTTTTAAAACCCCTAATATTTTTTAAAAACCTATTCAATGATATCTCACACTATAGAGTAGTCAGAAAATATATAATAAATGAATTAAAATATATATATACAAAATTACAGCCTTTTAGTACTAAGAGTTTCTGAGCTAAATCACGGACAGACAGACAGACTGATGGACATGGCCAAACTATAAGGGTTTCTTGTTGACTACGGAATCCTAAGTCTTTAGAACGATGGACGTGGGTCGGCCCCGGCTGCTCAATTATCGTTTCTTATATCGAAGTCACGTATTGTTCGTAATGCTTAACTACACTGAATATTCTACACATTTAATTATATCTATCTAACCACAACATTTTTTACAACCCGTCGTTCACACGAGCTGACTTTTCCAATAATAGTCAAGATTTTTCCATAGATTAACGTTATTGTGGTTTAATATCTACATTTTGATATGTTAGAGACGTTAAAAATACTTCTAGGACATATGAAGACAATACTTCAAAGAAATACCTTCTTAAAAAAGAACACTCGATTGTGGTACCTAAAAAATTAAAAAATAAAGTTAGTCTGTGTTTCGTAGCAAGTGCTACGCGGTGTCTACGACGACGGTGTAGCACCCTTATTTGGACCCCATGTGCAGGCGTAACTATAGTGCCTCATAAAATAGACTCAAAATAAGTTAAAGTATATTTCATATAAGATTAGACAAGTTAGATAAGTAAGATTAGATAAGATTAGAAAGTCAAATAGAAGTCGCGCCAATGCAGGAGTTCTCGACCATTTGATCACATAGTGCTTTAAAGACATTTGTGAAAAAATCCGTCTAAGTTCGAATCCGCCGCTCTCGAATCTATCTCCTCCACTATTTATTGCTTACGTATCCGTTGGTACGTATATGAGCTGTTGATGTTGATGATGATGATGACCTCCATGTGTTTCTGAGAAAAGGGGTTTTGAGTGACAGACAGACAGGTAGACAGACGGACAACTAAGTGATCCTATAAGGCTTCTTTTTTTACTTTTGAGGTATGGAACCGTAAAAATACCGAAAGGCGTGTTAATTATATTTTTGTAATTTTTAAATAAATGGATTAAAGTTCGTGGATTTAAAAATAAAAGAGTCTCATCCAAACTATTATCAGGGTATTTTCCCCTTAGGGAGGAAATTTTCAGGAATCCTTAGTGGTTTTAGCTTCAGTAATCTTAAATTACTGCTGCTGGTTCTGCGTTGTTGATGAGATGAATGAGTCAACCATACGGACTTGTCTTTGTAGATTTTTTTTTATTTTTTTATTTATTAATTAATTAATTTATTAAATTTTTTAATTGATATCGATAGATAAGTATAATCTCCAACTTCCAAGTAAAATGACAAATCGACCGGTCGGCAAGACTTTGAAGCTTCTTAAAAATATTTTTTAACTCGATCTATCGCTTTATTTTTCTGTTTGGTTACGGAATCCTAAACACTTATTGCTTTTTTTCAGAAAATGGATTTCTTACTACTGTGGTTCATATCAGTCGTGTTGGGATATTGGGTATTCAAAAAGATAAAAGAATGGCAGACCCTACCACCGGGCCCCATAGGGCTCCCCGTCGTCGGCTACCTGCCTTACCTCGACCGTCGCCAGCCGCATGTGACTCTGACGGAATTATCCAAGATATACGGACCGATATACAGCATCAAAATGGGAAGTGTATACACAGTGGTTCTTTCTGATCACAAACTTATCAGAGAAGCGTTCGCTAAAGACAGCTTTAGTGGTCGGGCACCCCTGTTCTTAACTCACGGTATTATGCATGGAAATGGTAAGTATTCGTGAGCTTTATTACGAGTGGTGTGGATGGATATACCACATTTGTCAGAATCGATGAAAGTAAGAAATTATAGTTCAATAACTAAATATAATAACTCGAGTCTTATTTTCATAAAAGTGCTTTAGAAACGTGTGAAAATAACCTGCTAGAATAAACAGGAAAATATTAGCCTTCTTTGCGTTGTCAGGTGAACAGAATTACAGGATCATCAAACGCGATATTTTTTTAATGGAATATATATTTGAATTGAAGGTATCATTTGTGCTGAAGGAGGTTTGTGGAAAGATCAGAGGAAGCTGATAACAACCTGGCTTAAGAGCTTCGGCATGAGCAAACACAGCGCGTGCCGCGATAAGCTTGAGAAGCGGATCGCTTCCGGCGTTTACGAATTACTCGACGTACGTATTTAAGTAATTATTTATTTTTATTTTACTTGATGACACTGGTTATTAAGGTAATCGAGGTCTTAATTTTTAAACTCAATATATATTTTACGGCCCGTTAAAACAAATATCTTCCCTATGCCATTTACAAAAGAAGTGTGATAAGTATCAACCCAACTGTGAAGATGAAGAGCATTTGTGGTGTAGTGGCTAGAGTCGCTGTTTCCCATCAGGAAGGCACCAATTCTAACCCCATCACTCAATGCCCGTCACGTACCAATTTCGAGTTTATATTACGTTTATCAGACGCTCTTAAGGTGGAGGAAAACGCCGTGAAAAAACCTTCACACACCCGTGATGGTTGTGTGTGAAGTTGACCAACCTAACCCGTATTCAGAGCAGGATCAAGCCCCTCGGAAGTAACGTATATGAGCTGGTAATAACAACAACAAGCAACAGACAGCAAAGGAATAGAATTACTTAGTATTGTATCAATTTGTTTGACAGAGTTTATTATTCTTAAATGACCTTTTAAATGTCACAGACAAAATGCTGCTCAGACGCGAAAGGCAAAAACGTGATCTCAATTATTTTATTTTTTTATAAAGCGATCGTCATCGTACAACCTGCATTCATTCGTGTGTTATTTTGCTAAGATTTTATGTAAATTATATCGGTATGTGGTACCTAATCAAAGAGTAACTCTATATTTTAGAATGTGGAAAGGAACGGAGAAACTCCATTGGACCTAGCTCGCATGCTTACAAATTCACTTGGAAATGTTGTAAATGAAATTATTTTCGGGCACAAGTTCCCTCCGGAGGACAAAACTTGGCACTGGTTTCGCCAGATACAAGAAGAAGGCTGTCACGAGATGGGCGTCGCGGGAGTTGTTAACTTCTTACCATTCATTAGGTGAGCCAAACAACTAAGTCATCGTCCGAGGCCAAAAGTACCTTGTTTTGGCTGTGACCTACAACAAAGTTCATTTACCCCAAATGTTTTTAATGAAAAATGTGTTTTGTGTCCCAACAAGGTTGTAGTGTAAATCCCTTTCCATTTGCTTAACTCGAATAAATAATAAACTGCATTTAATTTCAAGGTTCTTTTCTGCATCGACAAGAAAAACTATTGACGTGTTAGTACGCGGTCAAGCTCAAACTCACAGACTGTATGCAAGTATTATCAATAAGCGGCGCAAAATACTAGGATTAGAGAAACCCAGCGGCGCTCAATATCCACCCCATGACAACTTATTCAAAGAACATCCAGAAGGACATATAAAATGCGTTAAATACAGTAAACATGCGTTAGATACCGAGGAGCATTTCTTTGACCCTGAGACATTAATTGCAAGTGAAGGAGAATGTATCTTGGATAATTTCTTAATAGAGCAAAACAGACGATTTAAAGACGGTGAAGATTCAGCTGGCTATATGACTGATGAACAAATGCACTACCTCTTAGCTGATATGTTCGGTGCAGGGCTTGACACAACCTCCGTCACAATGGCTTGGTTCTTGCTATATATGGCTTTATTCCCTGAAGAACAGGTACCTACTTAAAGTATTTTAATATAAAAATAATGGACAGATAAGTATTTTTTCTTATCATTTTGACAAGATCAGATAAAATTTAATATAAATACCATTTGTTATTAACTAGCCTATGATTTCATAAATATAAATACGGTAATCTTATAACAGAATCAATGAATGAGAATATTTATGAAATCATAGGCTAGTTCTATGATTTCATAAATATAAATACGGTAATCTTATAACAGAATCAATGATAGAGTTAACATTGATTTTTTAAATAGATAAATATATAAAATTATAATTTGGAACTGTTTAGATTTTGAGCAGTTAATAAATTTTTACAGGAAATTGTAAGAAATGAAATTCTGTCTGTATACCCTGAAGAAGACCAAGTGGAAAGTTCTCAGTTACCAAAATTGATGGCAGCAATCTGTGAGACTCAACGAATCCGTTCTATTGTTCCTGTGGGCATTCCTCATGGATGTACACAAGTGAGTACAGGATAATATCCAGGATATAACAACGCCTTATTCACCCCCACCAACTTATTCTGCTGTTTAATTAAACAATAGACTATAACGAAAAAGTACATTTTAGGACACGTGGTTGAGCAACTACAGGATTCCCAAAGGTGCGATGGTGGTACCGCTGCAATGGGCTATCCATATGAATCCAGACGTGTGGGAAGACCCTGAAGAGTTCAGGCCAAGTCGTTTCCTGGCTCCCGACGGCAGCCTGCTTAAACCTCAAGAGTTTATACCGTTCCAAACTGGTGTGTATATAATAATTAATTTATGAGTAAACGATTATTTTCATTCTTTTAAAAAAGATGCCTTCGTCTTTGCGAAAACGTATTACATGATCCTTGCCCTTCAAAACTGAGTGAAACTTCGACTTTAAATATGGATATTAGGTAGGTATACTTACTGCACCGTAAATACTTTTGAAATATTTTAAATTCGAAGGACAATGAATTAAAAATAAGTTGAAAGGTCTTTAAACTCACTACAAACGTACAATACGAGGATTAAAAATTGTTCAGTTTCACGGCTGAGCCATCACCCAAGAGGTTGTTCGATGTTTTACTAACACGTTGTATTGATGACGGGACACTCGTATAGCGGCCATGTTTTATATACATATAAAAAAAACAAATTCAACGAACAATACACTCATGACGTATTCTGATCTTTTTCTGAGTATCTACATAAATATTTGTTATGAATAAATGAAATTAATAGTTTATTCACTTTTGGATGTTACATCTCTTAGTTATCTGATACAATATTACCAATGTGTACTCTCGTTCATCCAGGCTAGCCGTACATATTCGTAGTTTACTGACTTTATAAAATAGATTACGACATTTGTGGACTTACCTTATTTTTCGCCAGGTAAGCGCATGTGTCCTGGCGACGAGCTTTCCCGAATGCTTTCTAGTGGTTTGGTGGCGCGGCTTTTCCGTCGCCGGCGCATACGTTTGGCCTCCGATCCTCCGAACGAAGAGGAGATGCAAGGCACCGTGGGAGTTACTCTCGCTCCACCAGTAGTGCAATTCTATTGTGACCCCTTGTAAAATATCTTAGCTTTTCATTACCCAATTATCAATTGGAAATTATTGATTTGATTGTAGTGTGATTGAAATATTTTTAATAATTAAGATGTTCCGTTCTTTTTGTTTATCTACCTACCGATTAATTTGCGATATTATCGTAAGTATTTTATTTTCTAATTTAAGATGAAATGTTAAGTACTCTACCTTGGGTAAATAATACCTCGCCAAGGGATTTTGTGGAAAGAAAATAGCATGTTGTAGAAGCAACTAACTCTGGATTATATAGTCAGTTAAGTGCATTTAGCAATTCTAGCACATTTTTTAAATGTTGAATAAATACAAAATCAAGTACATTTTAATTTCATTTCATAATAATTATATTCCTCGAAAAAGTCATAAGTACTAAAATTTGTGTAATGGGCCTTAGGCAAGCCCAATGCGTATTGGTCAACCCTAACACTATACGCATGGTAGATAATGTAAGGCCAAGCGGCGCCATTTCGGCTGAAGGGCTATTCAATTTTTTTTATTATTTATGTTGGCGGCGTAAATTATTTAGGAAAGAAAAGTGTCACTAACCGAAAAAATGGGTTAATAATGCGCAGTGCCTTAAGTATATGCGCGCGCCAAAGCACCTGTGCCCTTGGTTAATCTACTATTGAAAACAGTAAATTTTACTGAGAAAAGAATTCATTTTCATTGATTCAAGATGTTTAAAAACTTGCCTAAACCGGAAATCGAGCGTGCTAAATTATTTTTTTGACGACACTGATTGAATGGGTCAAATTATAATGGCCATTTTCCTAAGTAACATTGTGTCATAAATTAAGAAAGACCATGCAATTGTCTGCAGAATTAAAATTTACGATACTAATTAAAACTCTACAAAAAATATTTTTTAATAAATTAAAAACTAAATGTTTCCTTCAATAATAATAATAACAAACGGGCCTCTACGTGTTGGCTCATACACGCCTTCCAAAGATCCGGGACGGGACACATTTGTCCCGAGATGATGGTATGTCAAACATAATAACAATAATGGTACATTACTAGTCAAAATAGCCCCCCCCCACCTTACCTTATATTAAAGGCACGAGTATATCACATTAAATTAAGGTAATTTAGTAAGATTTTCTAAAAATAGCAGTTATGAATAAAACACCCAGACCCAGGCCCACCCTAGAAACATCGTATTAGGTTGCTCTATGCTCCACTACCACTATGCACTACCCGAAAAATACCTATATACGAGTAGCTTATTTACTTTCTACTTATCCACATAAAATAACAAGTACAAAAATAACATAACATTGGTTAATAAAGGAGGTTACAAATAGTTTATCTTTAAACCTGGATTAATTAAAGATCATCGGTCACATTGGCCCCAGAATGTTATTAAAATGAAATATGCATGTAAATAAAGGTTATTTTTTGTTAATTTGGGATAAAGAATTGATAAAAAATGTCGTAAGTTTTATTTTTTATATAATTGTCAGTGGGGCCATGCTTCAACCACTAATACACATACATTTTACCTACCCTTGTGTCGATTAAAACGATATAAGTAATTTCAAAGTATAAGTGTACGTGACATGACCTAACTGGACAATAACTTTTCCCAAGGAACTGAATCGAAAATTTGTTGTTTTTATTAGACCGATGTTCCATGGGACAAGTTGTTCTTCTTTTAGAGTCGATTCGGCGACTAAATTTGAGAAGACCAATACTCAGCCACGGATACGCCATTGTCTGTGGGTTTATAGTGGTCTTTGCGTGTACGGGTGTTGGGCACGCAGAGCCATTGTCTGTGGAGAGACACCACACGAACATGTACTATCAGAAGTATATCCCCACCTAAGCATGTTTTCTTTACTTCGACCGACTTGAGTCCGGAGTCAGTTAAGAGACTTCCACGTCGGCCAAGGTAGACTATGCCTAGGATAGAGGCAAGCTGTTGTAAAGTCAGGTTCATAAGTGGGGTCTATTTACTTATTTTTAGAAATTATATACTTATTTTCAAATGTACGGGACTGTATACAAAATACAAAAAAGCATTACTTTATAACCTTCTCGTATTTACTAAGTATTTTTTCTCCGGTCTGTAAGTTAAAGTCGTGTGGTGACGGCAGAGTAGAATACATTTGTTACCAACCCCTACTTTTCCCGTGGGTGTCGTAAGAGGCGACTTAGGGACTACACATTGAACAGGGAACGGGCAGCAGCGCTCTCTGATACAGTAACCTTTTAATTTGCGATCTCCAACCCGCCTGCCAAGCGTGGAGATTGGCAAAACCCTCCACTTAAGTGGAGGAGACTCATAGTCCAGCAGTGGACTGTAACGGGCCGTTGATGTAAGATAAAGTCGACCCCATAGAAAGAAGTTGATGAGCCTTTATACAGAAAGTCGAAACGTTTTTGTCGTCTTTCGATCCATGTTCCTGCCGACGACAACTTCCAGCTTGCCATACCTATGCAGTATCGATTTCAGTGCAGTAATAATGGTAACGACCTTACAGACGGTCTGATGAAGTAGACAAATAATGACCCCGTCGTGTTTGGGCTCGTTACATTTTTCTACACGGAGAAAAAACTTCATTAGCTACAAGGAAATAATATTAATAATTATTAAAATTTTAGTGATTCCCAGGACAATTAAATTACTGTAACGGTTAGAAACGAGTTTTACTTATTGCATTTACTAACGGCAAAAGACCAAGTTCAGTTGGAATAACAATTTTAGTCTACTAACAATGAGTAAAATTTACTTGAATCCAAATAATGTAACATGCTTACTTTTAATAGGAATTACAAAAACGAGTCGTTAAAATTATGAAACTGCTGTTGTATCTAGTGTTTTATTTTTTTGTTTTACGAATCGTGTGACTAGGATTCACAATTATAGGTATGTAAATAATAAAATCGTATTGTAATAGCCAGTATTTTTCATAGGCCCTATTAAAATTGTGACTTGACTAACATATCTATTAATTAAATGCAATTAAGCTGTGATATAATTTCTAGTGTTCTGTTTAATAATAATTAGTACATTACTTACTTTATTATGCCGCAAAATTTTTAATACCCGATAAACTTTTAGAGATGAATGTACTCATAAATATGAACGAATATGGGACTAACTCTGAAATTGCGAAAAAAATATCAGTTGTTTTATAATTTTTGGTCTTATATGTATTGAACTTTTGTATGAAATTGCTGATTGTTCTTTCGCAATTTCAGAGTTGGTCCCTTAATAAAAGTTGTTTTGATTCATGAGTAGATTCTCCTCCAAAAGAATATAAAGGGTATTAAAAATTTAGCGGTATAATAAGTAAGTAATGTACTAATTATTATTAAACAGAACACTAGAAATTATATCACAGCTTACTGCATTTATTAGATATGTAATTTCAAGTCAAAATTTTAATAGGGCCTATAAAAAATGCTGGTTATTTTTTATTTTATATATTTTGTATTTTTTTTACAATTAATTAGGCATGTACAAAGAAAATTGTTCGAAATCTTAATTTATAGATAGGTACAAAGTATTATAAATAAAATATGGAATACTTTTCTAAATTAAATTTATTTTTTTCTAGTTAATTAATCTTATACAAAGAAAATGGCTGAAAATAGTTAACAAATAACATGATTCAACAAAAATATCACAGGTTAAGTGATCCATCATATCAAAATTGTTTTTTATTTTGCACTGCACCAATTTATATTTTTCGATCACACCGCACTCACGTCGCACGTCACGCTCACTCACTGACCAAAAACGCAAATGAGTGCAAGCAGCGGCAGCCGCCAACATCAAAGTAGGCCCATGTCTTGTTACTAGTAAATTTTACTAATTCATAGAAAAATGATTGTAAACACTAATAACCGTAACTGTAATGAAAAATAATAATTTACTCTTTTGTGGAAAAACAAAACTCATTGTAATAACAAGTTCACGAATTATAGAAATAAGAAATGCCTTATTAAAAATTATTCCATGGTGTTTTCTCAATTAAGTAAAACTTATATGTAATCTTTATTAAACATTACCTCTTGATATTAGGACACCACTTACAAATTCAAGGAAAGTTTTATAATACATATGAAATTCTGCAATCCCAAGTACAGAATAATAATTCCGAAATTTAATAAAAACCTTTTGTAGGTATTACATTACGAAATTAATAAAATGTACTTAAAATTAAATTATTTTGTAATTTTTAATAAAAATACATAGGTATTGATAAAATTTAATATTTCCGCCTTTTAGAAATGTTATTTTTTTTATTATTAACAATATATTTTTTCTCAGTGTACACTAATGGTGTTCAGTGACTAATAATGAAGCCGGAAGTTGCACACAAACTCCTCAATTAAGAAGACTCATTGTTTTAATGATCGTTCGATTGGCTCGACAAGTCCGAAAGCCATAGTAGTGGTATCTCATGATAGAGTCGAAAGGTGGCCATAAGAACAACGCAAGAAATAGCCCGTCGTGTTTGAGCTTCGGATTTGTCTTGACTATTCTGTTGTGTTATGTTTAACTAATCAGAAAATTATTAAAAAAACAAAAAACCCGACTGCGTGAAAATTTTAAACTTTCAAACTTAATTAATAAATGAACTGAAAAGATGCAAACAAGTTTTTTTGTTTTGTTTTGAATGATCGTGGTAGATAGTGTTCACATAGCAGTCGGAGGCATCAAAATTTGATGATATTTAATGAAAAAAAAAAAATTAAAAATAAATTTATTTGCAAAAAGTTAATATTCATATTATTATGTTCCATCATAGCGTTTTTATGAATTATGAATATTTTGATACCTCCGACTGCTATTGAGAACACTATTAACCATTGGGCGAGGTATGAGGCTTTATTAATATTTAGTATTTTAATGTTTCAACTTAGGCACGAGATGTTTCATTCGCTGTGCTGACTGAATATTACTTGTTAAATCAATTAGAATGACCGCGACCAAGATATTTATTTGCAGCATGTCGTCAAAGTCCATTTTTTATGATTACCAAGCGCTTTTGCAAGTTAGAAACTGACAAATAATCAAAATACATAGTATAAAAAACCTATTGACTGAAAAAGAAACTTTGTTTAACGAACTTATTAGTTGCAGTCAACATATTATACAAACAGTTTGAGGGCAGCAAAATCACTTTGTAATCACAAAACTTTTAACTTCATTTACACACAACCTTTGAAATTCTTCAACAAGGAATTAATTTTAGGCAAATTAAACAACAAACTAATTTGAATCATTTGTTACTGTTTATTTCTCAACTCATTTTCAGATTTCTAATACAAAAATACAGCAATATTATAAAGAGCTTTATTTAGGTAAACATGTACATAGACTTCAACTGTGAGCATCACCAGAAGTCTTTTTAAAAATCAGTACAAGCAACTTAGTTGCGATCAAATTGTTATGACGCTAACTTATTTCTAGTCAACTAATATTAGCACTTAATCGAATTTATATATAGCAACAATAGTTGTTGCTCTTAGACTAGAAGCCGGTTGATGTTACACTAAAATACGTTTGTTTGGGTATTTAAAAAACAATCTTGATACGTCTCTGTTGAAAAACACATTTTTGAAAATAAATATGTTAACATCATATTATTTCATTACGTTTTGTGGGCAATAGCTAAATCATTTTTTCGTAATATTTCGATACTAAGGTATATTTATATGTATCAAGATTGTTTACCTGTTTTAGGTACCTAAACATACCAACTATAGAGACAATTTTTATACATACAAATGAACACTTGTAAATCTTAACGCGGCTCGCTTATGGAACGCAGAACACATGAGATCACACTCAAACACTTTTACAAGTGACATTCACTAATAAATAATGACCTAGAATATACATTTATTTTGGTATAGGTACTAGAGTTTACAGTGACATTATTCATAAATAAATACATTTTGTGGTTAGAGGCGACCTTTTGAATCGCAGGCCTTCCTAAACACGGTAATACTGCAAAGTCACATTTTACGTACTTAAGTATGTAATCTCAACGATGGGATCTCGGCAATAATGGTGCTCATATCATTCGAGGGAATACACTACGGACAGAGACTCTTTGTAATGTACTTCCACAAATAATCTCATTTCCTTTTCAATAGAGTTGTTGAGCCTCTCTCGAACCGCTTGTCTCCGAGGCAATATCTCAAGACAATGCCCCCGATCCTTGCAGTAATACCTCAATCTAAAATTATTTCCTCATAACTACGTCCTGTCCTGTTTGCTTTTAAAAGAGTTTATAGCAGATAAACATCTGATCAATTTACAGCTTATTAATTTAAAACGGTGTACTACAATGTAAAAAAAAATATAATATAAAGTTGCATGTCTTCTTCTAGTGATAATTATATTCTCCGTAATAAATCTTCCCAAACAATCGCGATAGCATCTTTAATAAGCTTATCGAGTCTCTTGAATATTGGGTCACCGTAATACACTATATGAGCCCGAAATTACTATAAAAAATTAGGGCAAATTATATTATTTTACAAGGAATCTCTCGCTCTAGCTTACTCTAAATGATCTCTACCTTAGATTAGAGCAAAACATCCGAAGAGTTTCCAGAATCATTGTCTCCATGTAAACAAATATTTTAATAGGTATGTACGTCAAATAGATGCTGAAACATTTAATTTATAAATCGCAAGATTTAAATGTTGCGCGTTACGTCTCTTCAATTTTTTCCTAAACAAAGAGAGTAGGCATTAAGAGAATGCTAGAATTATTTTAGCGAAACGAAAAGTTTTATATGACTGTAAAAATAAAAACTACTGAAATACAAAAGGACAGGACAACTACCCCCTATGTACAACATGCCGAATTCGCACAGTTTCTCAATTGATACCACTAATTACAAAACCTACGTGTAAAGTAACTAGTTCGGTTAAATAAAATTGAACACTTTATGCACAGCCTTGACGGTCGCTGCGGCGACGTCATTACTTAAATACTAAAGACTTAAATAATGGTCGATGCACTCTAAAACGAGTGATCACAGAATACTGGTGGGTGTAGTGGCAATGCGCAAAATTGGAAAGCGCACTTTTAGTGGGCTCCGACGTGGCGCAAATGGGGATGGTCTGGGGTAAGCACGAATGGCTCTGGGGGCGGCAATCGTGGTGTGAATCGCACCCGGAATGCTTCAGGAGCAATAGTAGCTCCTACGGTACCTTCTAGTGACGGCAATGGAGCGCCTGGCTCACTCAGAATGTCGAACTGATGCATCAAACACGTAAAGAACAGGAACATCTCCATGCGAGCGAGCAGGTCCCCTAAGCACATGCGCCGACCTACTCCGAACGGCATAAAGAACTCGGGCCGCCTGATTTTTCCCACCTCGTCTATAAAGCGGCTCGGGCTGAACTTATGAGGTTCATCCCACAAGTTCGGATCCATGTGGACACAGTTAATTAATGGTACCACCTGTGACCCTGCAGGTATCTTATATCCATTCAGTTTAACGTCTCTGTGGACAAGAGGAAAGGAATATTAGAAATGCTGTAAGACATTAATATTATGGTCCTTGAATAATGTATTGTATTGATCGTTGTGGAGATCCTTGGGGGAGGCCTTTGTCCAGCAGTGAACGTCTTTCGGCTGAGATGATGATGATTAATATTATGTTTGTAAAGTCACTTCGTTTTTAACAGTTTAACACTTACTTAGTCGGTGAGTGGGTTGTGGCGAGGGGAACGATACTGGACATCCGAAGAGTCTCCAGAATGGTGGCCTCCGTGTAGGACAGATTCGGCATATCATCCAAATTAGGAAGTCGGTTATGCCCTACTACGGAGTCGAGTTCTTCTTGTACGCGGCGCTTCACCTCGGGGTTGTGTAGCATGAAGACGATCATCCACAGCAGTGATGATTTGATCGTCTCCATGCCAGCAGAGAACAAGTCGCCGAGAATTTGCTTCAACTGCATTTCTGTAGAAAATAATGTTAATTTAATAATATACAATGGCATTTGTCGTATTTTTTGAAGCAGTAGATTTTCAACCTCAAAGTTAAAAAAATATTTTATATTACATAATATTATGACAAAATATACGTACCATGGTCCTTGCCATCAAATAGATCTCCGGCTCTACCCTCAGATTTCGCCTTTTCTATTTCTATGAGATAAATATCGATAAGATCTCGGGGATTGCTGGAATCGAGTGACTCCCGATGTTCATCAATCAGTGTTTGGTAGAAATCGAACATCTCTTGCCGATTCTCAATCACTCTCTCCTGAGCTTTGGCTTTGCCGGGTAGATACTGTAAGAACAAACAATATTATTTTTTGTACAAGTTAATAAACCATTTAAATACGCAATAAAAATTACGCGCGCAACTTACGTTATATAAGGGGATGTATTCTCCATAATGAATCTCTCCAAATAAACGCATCCCTTCCTCAATCAGGTTGTTGAGTCGCTTGAACCTTTGGTCACCGTGGCTAAACCGCACAGACATAGTGATGCCACAAATCACATTAGACACCACTAACGCCAGCAAAGGATTGACATCAGTTGGTAAGCCACCTGAGTGATGTAGGTTTTCAAGTAACTCTTGGACCTCATTCTGCAATAAATAAAGCTTGATTAGGTTTAAGTTGTAATTCCTAAGAATATTTTTGACAATATAAAATGTAATGTTTTAGTAACATTACTTTACTGAACAGATATTGTTTTTGATAGGTAAATATTTAGAGCTATGTACCTTTATCCTTCCTTCCATGACTTTCTTTCCGTTGCCCATGTAGGTCATGCCAAATTCACGCAGCTTCTCGTGCAAAAATCTGCGCTGGCTTTTCCATAAGCGGCCCTCGCTGTTGATGATTCCTAAAAGTATGACTTTTGTTAACTGATGTTGTCTAAGAAGTCAGTAGAAATTTGTTCGGAATGAATGCGATTGCCGGTATAGAAATGCCGGCCGGCGTATGCAAGTGAGTGGGCGGTGCGTGTTTATCTACGCCCCGCGCGTGCGCACCCCGCCCACTTGCATGTACTTGCCGCCGCTTTTATACGGAAACCGGCATAACTGCTACGAATAATTTGTAAGTAAAAATAAATTATATTTGATCAACACAATTTTAGGTTTTTCGTTTAATAAAAAATATTTTGCAAAGTTTAATTTGATAAATCTACGAAAGCAGTAACTAACTTCAATAGGTATGTTAAAATTAGTAAAAAAGTATAAAATTTACTGTAAGTACTTACCAAGTCCTTCAAGTGTGCGCATCAGGGGAGTACTGGGGCGCCCAGTGAACTCTTCGCGGCGGAAAACATCACGGATGACCCGGTGGTCACTGATCACCACAGTGAGCTGGTTGCCGAGTCGGACTGAGAAGATTGCGCCGTAGATTTTCGCTATTGCCAGGAAGGTCTTGTGTCGCACGCCCACAAAGGGCAGGTAACCGACGATGGGCGGTCCGTAAGGACCCGGGGGCAGCTTGCGTGACTCCTTAACCTTCTTCACCAGCACCACCACCAGCAACAACACGACAATCAACACCAGCAGCCAACCCGATGTATTTTCAACACACCATTTCATCACTTGCCACAGGCCCCACAAAATCGTAGAATTTTCTAAGAATGTTAACATGGTTACTTTATATCTGTAAACTTAAAACGAAAAGAAAAGTCTAGCTGTACATAGAGTACATCAATATATTTTAAATTTAAATCGCGATATTATAAAGCCGTGAGTGAACACTGATTGTAAAATGTATATCGCGTGCGAGCGTCGTCTGCGCACTGGCGCGGCACTAGCTTGGCCTTGCCAATAAATACGCCGCCCGCGCCGCGCGCTCTGGGGTGGCGCGTGCCCAGCTCTACCCACCCGGCTTCTCCGAGTTTTCGCGCGCTTCACTAAGCTGCGCGCCCATCGAGCGAGCGCTACGAACACCGTAGCAATTCTCACGTAACATAACGTTTGAAAAGTATATAATAATAAGTATTGATCCAAAGAAAAATGAAGTAACGAACTCAAAAATAACTAACATTTTAGTTTTTTGTGAGAAAGTTATTTTGAGGTACCTATTATTTTACATTAAAATTAAATTAAATCAAAAATTAAAATATGTACAAATAAACTCTTAAAAAATATGAGAACTGCTCGTAATTGGGTAAGTAACAGCATTATTAACTGCTCGTATTATTCTTACGGTCTAGGTTTTTTTAACATACGAGAAGTTCAGTTTTATATTTTTATAGTTTACACCAAAAAGTCCAAGAAAATTTTATCAGTCTTATCTAGCTTCTATAGATCTTAAATATTATTTAATTTATATAAATATAAAAAAAATAACGTTATACTGGTTCTTATCCAGCCCGCATCTAGTCGGCACGCGGCGGCACTGAATTTTATCTAGCAGTTGACTTTGGCTATGACCTTAATGTGTTGTGGCAATTGGTCTCGATGCACAAGTGGCGAATTGTGTTGCAAACTACTGATTGTCAAAATATACACTAACAATGTCAAATAAAAATATTTTGTAGCTGAGTGCACAAAAAAATAACATCTTCGATGAGAATTAGGTAGCAGTACCCGTAGTATTTCGAAATTATTATAGCTATTCCTGATCTTCATAAGAAAAATATTATAATTGTTTTCTGAAATTTAAAAACGAAATATTTTCGTTATAAATATCACCCTAAGTTTATAATCTATCTTGCGATGTTATAAATAGACGTAAAATTGTGAACTGCAACCAACCATATACAATTTAACGTATTATTTCTCAATTGTTCATAATTTATCGATTTTAAATCATCAACGAGAAATAATACGTTGAATTGTAAATGGTTAGTTGCAGTTCACAATTTTACGTCAGTTTATGATATCGCGAGTCAGATTATAAACTAACGATGTTCACAATCTGACGTATTTTTATAGTTTATGTAAATATGAATTCAATACAATTTGTTACGATTAGTATGTAGTTTATTTTTAGAAATAAACATTATAATCATCTACTTAACTACTCAAAATGTTATGTATGCTGTTGTCATACTGTAAGGTTGTCTGGAAGAGATAGCTAGCTAGCTGCTAAGACGGCCTTTTGACTCATTTGTTACAAGTTTTTTTTTCTACTTTTATGTTTGGAGTTTGGTGTCAATAAATACAACAGTTTCGGTGCACAATGAGTCAAATGCGATCATCGAGATTCGGCGAGGGATGCGAGGCTATCGAGGTCGAGCGGGTGTGCATGCAAATGATAAGAATAACGAATTGCGTAAGATGGCAGAGCAAGGTGACGGCGGGTCGACGACACCCGGCCCGGGGCCTTGGTGGCTCTACGCGCTCCGCATGACCTCTAAGCGTCACTAGCTAATGTTTCACAAGCAAAAAAGCTTACTTTAAAAAATAAATATAATATATTAATCACGCTCTTACGCCCAACAGGCGAGCAGTGCTTCGGTTGGCTCACGGCGAGCATGCGCTAAACTACAGTTGCCAACATTGTTGAATTAAGATTTTTTTTTATTATTATTATTATTTTAATGTTATTTTAAACTAATATTAAGCTAATACGACCGAAAAATACAAATTTTGCGTTTCTTCTCGGAATAAATTCTGAGCGTTTCTTAGTAGAATTCAAAAAAAATGAGAATTAAATGGTACCTGGATTACCCCAAAAAGGCCGCGACTTAATGGTACCTCAATATTCTATTTAATAAATAACATTGAGGCAACATATTTTCTAAAACAACGTTATTAAGTTAATGTAAGAATGAAGCGTAAAAATAAATAAGTTTGTAAATAATACTAGCGGCCCGCCCCGGCTTCGCGCGAGTAGATCAACGTCAAAGACATAATCCAAAATTATGGTCTCTTTAACTTACATACTACTTACTCAAATCAAATTAAAAATATTGTCCTGCCATTTTTCCTACCTCTACCCTACTTTACACCTACCCTACACCTACACCTACTCTACACTTACCAAACACCTACCCTACATCTACCCTACACCTACACCTACTCTACACTTACCAAACACCTACCCTACACCTACACCTACTCTACACTTACCAAACACCTACCCTACACCTGCCCTACACCTACCCTACACCTACACCTACTCTACACTTACCAAACACCTACCCTACACCTACCCTACACCTGCCCTACACCTACCCTACACCTACCCTACACCTACACCTACTCTACACCATTGTAGAACATTTTTTTGTTCTATCATCAATAGTTTCCGCTGCGTATGCGATGAAAGAAATTTTTAAGCAAATTTTTTTACACCTTGGTTCACGTTACTGAAGT
Organism: Carpatolechia fugitivella; assembly: GCA_951230895.1. Classification (NCBI taxonomy): domain Eukaryota; kingdom Metazoa; phylum Arthropoda; class Insecta; order Lepidoptera; family Gelechiidae; genus Carpatolechia; species Carpatolechia fugitivella. Next base: position 11,124,719 of record OX579650.1, read on the forward strand.
TTTAGCAATTTTTTCTAGTAATAAATATAGCCTATGTTACTCAGGGATAATGTAGCATTCATTTGAATGCTACATTAATTTAAATGGTGAAAGAATTTTTAAAATCGGTTGTAGTTTTTGAGTTTTTCGTTACAAACATACAAAAATACAAAGCTTTCTTCTTTATAATATAAGTATATCTAATACTTTAAACGAGCAATTCTTGTATATACCTATATATATAATGAGAATCTCGGAAACGGCTGCTACGATTTCGATGAAATTTGGTACGTAGGGGGTCTCGAGGGCGATAAATCGATCTAGCTAGCTTTTGTTTTTGGTAAAACGGGATTTCCCCATGTTTTCGGGCTTAAAAGAATTTGTACGCCATATCATTAAAAGAGAAGGTTAACTTCGCCGCTATCCATAACGACGCGGTGGCTCTGTAGGAAAACCGGGAGGCAATGAAACCGAAGGTCAGACGATTGAATCCACATGAATGTACTTTTTTATTTATTGTTCATTATTTTTTTTTTTTTTTTTTTTTATTCTTTCATTTAGTTATTTAAATACAAAAATGACAGAAATAAAAATTTCTTATTTAGTACCTTATTTTTTCGTGGTCTAAATTTTTTCCAACAGATAGAGCAATTTTTATAGGTATGTTTTTTTATTTATTACTTACCGTCGTCGTTGTTATTACTTACTTTTTCATTTACTTAGTTCAATTAAAATACCTTTACAGAAAATCACTTCGTTTTTCTTACACCGAAAGTCCAACAATATCTTCGAAATGTCAAGTCGATTTTGTTTCTGACTGTCGGTTAACATTCTCGGCACCCATCTTGCGGAAACTTTTCTCAAATTCAAAGATTGTTTCAATATGGATTGAATACTTCCATATGAAATGCCCGTTTCTTGAATTAAGTATCGGATGGTAACTCTTCGATCGCTCAATACAATTTTCTCGACTTTCGCAACATTTTCTTGAGTGACTGACGTCGATGGACGGCCGCAACGATGTTCGTCTTCCGTGCTCGTTCTCCCTACTCGAAATTGAGAAGCCCACCTTGCGACAGTAGAATACGGCGGAGCAGACTCTCCTAATGTTGCCTCCAAATCGCAATGAATCTCTTGAAACGTTAACTTTTTTAAACAGAGGTATTTAATAACGGCTCGCACTTCGTTTTTCTCCATTTTCGAGAACACGTTCCGACACGAAGCAAACAAATGACTACATTCAGAAAAAAACAAAAGAGAATTGAAAATTTTTTTTCTTTATTAATATTACAAATATGTATCTGAGCTATGCCTGAAAGTATTTTTTTTTTCTTACCAAGGAGTATGTCGTTCTCACTACTTTTTGATCCCTCCTCGTAGATTATAAGGCCTCATATACACATTCACGGTTTGTGCCGGCCCGGCGCACGGTCGCTCAGTAATGTGTGAAGCTCTAGGAGGTGCTCACACAGCGCCGCCGCCGCCGCTCCGGTTTGCAACCGTGGACAGCGCAAACCGTGATTGTTGGAACGAGCCCTAAATCATGCACGAAAAAAAAACGAAGGAAAGCTCTATAGATCAGCAAAAACTAAAAGCTATGTTATTGGAATCTGGTAGTGTGGTTTTGCGTTGTAGGTAGTAAATGAAAAATGATGTATTTTATATCAATAGGGGTGATGCCTGGGTAAAGAAAATTATATTCTATTTTGTCCGTCAGTCAGGTAATACAAAAATATTTCACACATATTTTTTGTTTTCTCAAATTAATAAAAAAATACTTAGTTAAATCGCATTCAAGTTGGAGAAAGGGGCCTGATTACGTCACAACTCGGTATAAAATCGACTCAAGCGTAACGTCAAACGTTTTTCAACTCAATATATATATTTTTATATTCTCAATATAATATCTTCGTAATTTTTTCATAACGTGGAAAAAGAAAAAATACGTGTCTAATACTTTTTAATAATCTCCCTGATGGAAAAAAATATTGATTATCCCTATTATATTCCAACGCTGAACAAAGCTAGATAACACCTACATCTTATATTGATATTGTCGTTAAGCGAAACACCGCCCATTTTTAACAATATGTATGGAAATGAGAACATTCAACAGAACACCTTTTCAATTTTAAAATTCAATTTTTAAAGGTAAGCATAACGTTTTATTAGGTGCCATCGCATTATTATATTTTCAGGTTTAAATGCTAGAAAATATACTGTGTATTATTTATCATGGTTACAAGGGGGCGAAGCGATCGTTTTTTGTTGCTCAGAGTGGCTACAGGTCATATTTATTAGGCAGTAGGATAAATCTGTCAAAAAAAAAGTTTCTTACTCGTATAAGATATATTATTAAATCATCGGAGTATACTTGTTCACGTGAACGGGAAATTTAAGATTATGTTTGCCGAAAAACTACCAATAATTATACTTAATTTAAATAAATCTAATAATAATCTAACCTAATAAAGTAATTTATTTGTTTTAAGTTTTTTTCAGTGGACTACAATAGGCTGATTGATTGATGTTTTTTTTCTGTTAGGTACTGACTTAGTTAAAAAAAAGATAATTCTTGATTTGATAAATAATGACTAAAAGGCCAGGAATGAATGGTAAGAAGCTAATAATGACGACCAAATGAAAATAATTTTGTATAGAATAGAGGTAGAGGTAAAGCGCGGTGAAAAGTAGAGTAGGACAATGCAGTGCCGTTTTTTACCAGGGAAAGGATTTAACCATAATATAACCATGATTTGGATTTCTAAAAAATAATTTCAATAAATATAACTGAAAACATAGAGACGTAGAAACTGAAAACCAGCACCCTAAATAATAAAAGTATCGTTAATAAATAACACAATAGCACAGCACTTTAGATTAAATTTAATTTATGTTTCGTAGAATATCTAAAATACAACATTAATTTAACTTTATAAAGTTTAAATTTTAACCAAATAAAAGTATTAGTAGTCGTTCAAAAAATATCTCTACGTCGTCGTCGCGTCGTGGCAGAAATGATATCGTCTAGTACCTATTGTACTTTATGTAGGTTACTTTCTACTAGTGGCCTAAATTATTAATCGTTATGTAGAATGTTAACCCTAACATATTATTTGATCGTACACAAATAACGGAGGCTAAAATTATGAAAGATTTATTGTATGTACGTACACCAAGTTAGGATGTACACTGACTGAATTCGGACTGCATTCACATTTTAACTGCACCGTTGTGAAGCAGTCCTAATGCAAGAGAGCAAGTCACTAAAACTACATCGAATAAATTTAATTTGCATCATGGCTGCATTTTTAGCTGCAATAACAGCTAAACTGCAGTCCATTTGTGTAGACTGAAGGTAGATCCAAGTGTTTCAAAACTCTCGTAGTAAATAAAACAATAGGAAATGTTGCAAGGGTGATAATAGGTACGATAGGAAATACGTATTGAAACAGTAATTTGTCCTATTTCTTTACAAGCTTCTCGGAGCAGTGTTGTTAAAAAAATCTAGACGTAACTATACTATATCACATTAGATTGTTAAGTGTCAAATAAGTTTTTAGTAATAGGTACTTGTAATTTATCGATTTTACTAAGCGCGTTTTATTATGACTCAATTAGAATAGATATAAAATATTAAGGTAGTTGAGATATATCTGTTTATATAAAACAAATAACATCGGTCATGATATAGGAGCGCTGAAAGCAGTATTTTCGTCTACATTTTTGTTAATAATAGGCTTTTGTAAATCAAAAGCGAGCAACGCCTTTCGATTAGCGGTCGAGCCCGGCGGCATATCTCAGCAATACTCTACAGTACAGCTTAGACTGTATTTCAGCAAAGCTCAAGCCGATTTACGATAAGCTGCTTTATTCACTGCTGCATTCAAACAAGTGAGGTTACAAATAGTATACGTCTTGCTAAAATAAGTTTAAAATTCAGACGCCGCCGGGTGTGGTAAGTTTAATATATAGGTATAAATTTAACTGGCTACAGCAATCCTTTCTGAAATGATTATTATATGAGTGTTGAATAAATATATTTCTTTCTTTTCCTACCTTATTTTTTTTGCCTTACCACTAACTTATCGAAACGATAATTTAAAAAATATATAGTGCTTTTAATCAAAATTAACTATGTTTATAAATAATAGTTATTCGATCCGGATAAAGAGTAAGCACGTCCGTGTCGTACGTGTTGTGTGACTCGTTATTTTTGTAGAGCACTTAATTTTTCTTCTTTTTTTCTTACCGCGTTGTATCTTTTTAAATGTTAGTTGCATATTCTGTACCTAGATAATTTCTATGTGACTCAGGCTGGCTGGACAATTCTTCCAAATGAGTCGCGTTTAAGTAGGTCAATACAAAATTTTAGGTGACGGCTAATCACGCTTATTTCAGTTTATGTGACGCTAGAGAACCCGAGATAATCGAACGCAAACGTGTCCAGCCAGCTTGAAAACCGCTTTTCGCATGGTCTCTCAATCTCCGAACAGAAGGGACTCTAACTATTTCTTGCATACGTATAGCCATTTAGCTAAAAAACAACGAAAAGCGTGGCCAGCCAGCCTGAACTTACGTATTAAACTTCTGGCTGGCACCTCTGAATCTCGACAACGAAAGCGTTTTCGAACAAGGTTTTTTTACTAGCATTTAGTGACGGAATTTGTGACAGTCATAGCCGTTGTTTCATGGCATCAAATAAAGGCGTTTACGAGAAATCGATGAAAACTTGGTGCCAGCCAGCCTGATGTTCTGGCTGGCTGGCTCGTTGTACTTTAAAAAAATAAAATAAATAACGAGTATTCTGAGTAATTATTTCAAGTTATTACAGTAACTTTCTAATAAACCGACTTTATAATTTACTATAATATATAATATATTATATTATTATTTTATTTTTTATAATCCACATAAACGACAATGCCACCAAAAAAAATATATGTCAGATCTAAAAACAATATTCACAAACAAAATAAAAAGGTTAAAATAAAATATCAGTCAAACAGGCGGCCGCCCGAATAACTCCCCATATTCTTGTTTTAAAATTGAATTTTTTGCATATTTGGGGGAGGGAGGATGGGAATAACCGCACGTCTAAAAGTGTTCTCTACAACAGCAACGAGAGACTCGTCGACGCCGCCGCGCCGCTCAGCAAATAAAGTGGGTAGAAAGTACAGATGAGAGCCCTACTACGAACTCTATTGTAAGTTCAAAAAACTAGGTCAAGTTTCGTAGAGGGAGTTCCTCGTTTGTACTACGCAGTAATGTGATGCTTATATAAACACAAAGTAAGAAAAAGGTGTTTTGACCAACAAAAAAATAAAGAAAAGCGAGCGTTTGAAAAGTCCGGAAAAAACCACTATAAAGTACTTTGTCTTTTTTATATGAGTTTTATTTGTTTCTAAATAAAAATTTACGTAAAATAAATAAGTTCTTGTAGTATTAGGAATGGATCCTTCTACGCCGGGTTCCAAACTCTTCGGAGTCTTAACTCGTCAGTTTCCAATGTTGCCGGATTCCAAACTCGCCGGGCATATAAAAATAATATCTAATTCATTTATGTCATTATTTAGTTTGGGAAAATGGGACCATTTTGTTAAAAATTATATAGAAAAAATCGTATCATTTACATTGGTAAAAGACGCCTGACATCCTTTTCAGCTCAGGCCTCCCGGTGTTGGGAACACATAATTCTTTACCTTAAGCATCTTATGGCTGGTTTACACGTATTAAGTTGTCAAGTGGTTAACTAAATTTTAAGTGACTTAATGCGTGTAAACAACGAATTTAGTAGTAAGTTGCAAGTTAAAATTTTGCGTGCAAGTAAACAAGTAGATTAGAACTTTTTCTATTTTTAGAGTAAGTTGGTGGGCACGTTTGGACAAGCACAATTTAGTTAATTTTTAGTTAAATGCGAAGTGCGAAGTTAAGTGCGAGTGTTTTATGTTAATTTTTTTGAAATATTATTATAAAGATATATATATATATATATAAATATTAATATTAAATATTAATTATTAGAAATAATAATAATATGTATTATAAAAACAATATATAAAAATAAATATTGTATTTATTATATTTATTACAGATTTGAATTCGCTGTTGATCGTCCATCTTGGGCTAACTAAAGAGCTTAATTACTAAAATGACGTGTAAACACTTACTTAAAATTAAGTCGCTTAAAATTTAGTTAAATTTTAGTTACTACTTGACAAATTAATACGTGTAGACCAGCCATTAGTGATCTTAGTCAGAACTTAATTAGTTCCGAGACAAGTGCACGTGTGCCATTAGCTAAACGCGTGTCCAATGATTCACCTTAGACAATAGATGTTCTCTAGATAAGCCATGAGAACGCGGACGCACGCGGCGAGAGCAACGACCGATCGATACCATGCACCGATTTACAACACTAGTTTCCTTGACAAAAGCAATCAAACATTTGCGTTGTTGCAGATAACAATGCGGTCTCATTTTGGGTCTTTCCTTACATTAGTAAGTACGAATTATCTAACAGATGGTCTTGTGTGAAGCTTTACCGTAATTAATTTCGATCTTGCATCTTGCATATACGAGGAGGGATCAAAAAGTAGTGAGAATGAAATAGAATATAATGACTATTGATAACTTAATAATTTATTTTTCTACATAGTCTCCGAGTCTCTACACACCGAGTCCAGCGCTTTTCCAAGGCTTCCATCCCTTTAAAAAAAAAGTTCCTGTCCTGCAAAAAGCTCTCCACGGCATCCAACACCTCGTTATCGTCTTCGTACCTGTTTCCCCTTAAGTATTCTTTCAATTTAGGGAACAGATAAAAATCGCTAGGCACCAGATCTGGTGAATAAGGGTAGTGGTCAACCAATTCGAAGCCAGCTTGCTGAATGGCAGCCATCGCAACTGCCGACCTGTGCGCGGGTGCGTTGTCGTGATGAAACAGCACGCCCCTTCGAAGTTTCCCTCTCCTTTTCTCTTTGATGGCATTCCTCAACTTGGGAATTAAAGCTGCATAATATTGGCCTGTAATAGTGGTTCCACACTCCAGGTAATCAATCAACAATATCCCTTCTGAGTCCCAAAATATTGAGGCCATAACCTTGCCAGCCGATGCCACGGCACGAAACTTCTTCGGGGTCGGTGATGATGGCCGTTTCCATTGCGAAGATTGCTGTTTTGTCTCAGGATCAAAATGATGGACCCATGTTTCGTCCATTGTTACGAAACGAGACAAGAAATTCTCAGAATCTTCTTGAAACTTGTCCAACAATATTTTCGAAATGTCAAGTCGATTTTGTTTCTGACTGTCGGTTAACATTCTCGGCACCCATCTTGCGGAAACTTTTCTCATATTCAAAGATTGTTTCAATATGGATTGAAAACTTTTTTCTCGACTTTCGCAACATTTTCTTGAGTGACTGACGTCAATGGACGGCCGCAACGATGTTCATCTTCCGTGCTCGTTCTCCCTACTCGAAATTGAGAAGCCCACCTTGCGACAGTAGAATACGGCAGAGCAGACTCTCCTAATGTTGCCTCCAAATCGCAATGAATCTCTTGAAACGGTAACTTTTTTAAACAGAGGTATTTAATAACGGCTCGCACTTCGTTTTTCTCCATTTTCGAGAACACGTTCCGACACGAAGCAAACAAATGACTACATTCAGAAAAAAACAAAAGAGAATCGAAGATTTTTTTTCTTTATTAATATTACAAATATGTATCTGAGCTATGCCTGCCAGTATTTTTTTTTCTTACCAAGGAGTATGTCGTTCTCACTACTTTTTGATTCCTCCTCGTAATTAACAGGATTCTTAGTGATTCTAAAAAAAAGCGGGAAAAAATGTAGAGGGAGAGCCACAGGGGAGAGCTTTTTTAATTTTAAAGTGCGTGTTTGTTTATGATAATATAGAGACGTGTAAAATTCATAACACACATATCTACAGGGTTATTACCACGATTTTGGTTTAAAATAAGTTTTTTAATGAACTCACTACGAGTAGTATATTATATATATATATATTATTATATTTCGACTACGAGTATGTTGCAATAGTCATGATCACGTCAGAACTGAAGTAGTTGCGGGTGATTAGCCGGAACATTATTCTACATATCTGTCTACCCTCTTTCTCAGTCTCTTTTCACTACTACCGGAACTCACTCGACAGTAGGAACTTACAGTTGTTGCAATTTTTTTGTCTGAGTTTCACTTTTTATTACTCCTAACACCGGACTCCACGTACTTGCCAATTTAAACCCGTCCCCGTGTGTTAATTTTAACAACCGCGAAAACCTAAAAGTGTTTACGTGTAAAATTGCCTTGAACTTAATGATTACCGTCATCTTTTCCGGAGTCATTAGATCATTCAAACAAATATATTATTATTAGTAACTTATTGAACTTCATTAAACTGCCTTGACCTCAATTATTTTTCTTAAGTAATCCATGACTGGCGGAATTCTCCCACATTAACTTAAATAGATAAGACTTCCTATTAGGGCGAAAAATTAAAGGTTCAAGCCTGCATGACGTGGCCGTGCTGAGACCAGCACTTGTTATCATGTCATTAGAAGCCGTATTGCACTTATTCGTGTCATCTGTGAGTCATTCCAATAGATCAAAGGAAATACAATGACTGTAGGCACCTATTATTAGTCATTTTAAGTAAAAATGCATACAACGTACTAACCTTTAACGGTTCGAAGTACTTTTCTTTATGTTTGCTAAATCTTATAGGTGTACGGAAGAATATTAAGCGTTTCATTTCCGGATTAGATAATTATATTATTGTGTTCGGTTCACAATTTGTCTAGATTGTTGAATGACATGGTTAACAAAAAGTCTGAAATAAAAACTATCTTGGTTGGCAGAACATCTGAATTTCAAAATGGCAACTTCATTATAATAATAATGTCACTATCTCGTTGTACTATTATTTAGTCAGCGTAACATAGTACTGTAGTCTCAATTGAAGCTAGATCACTTGATAAGTTAATACGACATAAAAAGATTTCCCATGAAACAAGCGTTTAAGAAAACTGTGTTCTTAATTTACAAGTAATAACGTTAATTTGGATACCAAGTGGACCAAAAGAGTTCCACCTAGGTGCGTTAAATTCAACCGTGAACTGCTCCCCAATTGGGTCGCGGCTCTCACTGCAAACACTCACTTGCGTATGTACCATTGTCTTCGGCAACTGACAGATGCGTTGCGCCCGCGCACTGTTTAGTTATCCTCGATTCTTACATACTCCTTGACACATATCTTACAACTATTGATGCTTACTTCACAATTTATAAAATTTAAACGATTACGTAAATGCATATAATAATTGCTAAGTTATACCCCTCAGCTGATCAAATTGTATGAAAAGTAGAGGTGAAATTGTTTTTAAGTAAGTAGGTACTTATTGAAAATTTATAGAAGTTAAGTTTCCAGTTTAGTTACTTAAACAATTTTAAGAATCGCTTGTTTTCAAAACAACATTTATCCAAAACATGGTTTTACAGAAAGTAACTCTAAAAAATATTTTTTGTGTATTTTAAGCATGCAACTACTGGCTAACCAAACAAAAAAATGCACCTTTCAGCTCTGAAAGTAGTCCAATAATGACCCCAAAGAAATCCCAAAAAACCTTTCTTTAAAAAAATAACCTTTATTTTTTCTATTTGCATAGAAAATTGTACACAGTAAATGGCAAAGGAAGAGACGTATACAGCCTAGATAATTCTACAATAATTATTTGGATTCCAATAAAAAAGAAAAAATAATGCTTGAATATCGGGTTTTTACCTGGAAATAAAAAGATAAATAATTTAAAAAAATATTCTTTAAAACTTTGGCAAAAATGACACAAACGCGAACCCTTCAAAAAAGGCGGGAAAAAATATTTGTGAAAAAATATTGTTATCTGTGGATTGTAATCAATGTTTTGTTTGATACATTATTTTCAAATTTATGTTTATTTTAACCACGAAATAGGAAGAATAAGTTGATTTAGGCTTGTGCGGTTATTTCAAAAATCAAAACACAGTCTTCTTCTTCATCGTGTGGGTTGTAAGGTCGACAACCGACCTCACAAACCCTAGTGTCAACAATGTTATAGAGCCGCTAAAGGCCACTGACATGGCTCGTGTAACGACTAGATAGTAGCCAGGACCAACAACGGCTTAACGTGCGTTCCGAAGCACGGAATCATCTTTCTTTTCGGACAATCAGGTGATTTAGCCAGCAAAGCCGTAACGTAAACGGAAAGTCTTACAAAGAGATTTTTGCTTGAAAGTGGCCTCCCCACCGGGAATTTAACCCATAACCTCCGTAATGAGCGGCAAAATCTTGATCATTCAGCCATGAAGGCTGTGATTTCAATAAAAACCAACTGAAAATTTACCAGTTTATGTGTTAAATAGGGCGCGGTATGTAGCCCATACATATTTTTTACAAACTGTTTTGTTTACTTTCCTCGCAACCTACCTAACCTACCTATAGATGAAAAGCAGAGTGTTCACCACGTGCGAAAGATCAATTCCACCCTCACAGTATAAGCAAGCGTCCGTATAAGTGGCCCGACCCTTAGCTGTTTGTACGAGTACAATAAAAACAAACAATTTATGTCAAAAAGACATCATCTCTGACCACAAAAAAAACCCCCGACCGACCCATAGTCACACCGAGTTACCACACCGTGTCATGTGTTTAAAGGTCGATTGACGTGTTTCCTATTGCACTTGTTTGTTACAATCTGTTACATAATAAAGGAATGCCATACGACTCAAAAAAAAAAAACAATTTATCAGTTAGTACAAAAACTGAAACTAGGCAAAACGCGAGAGCGTCCTAGATTTAAGCGAATTACCTACTTGATCTCGATTGCGAAAAATAACTTGATCATCACTTGCTGGCTGGAGGCGCCAAGTTGGCGAGCGCGAGACAAAACAACGCTGAGGGGAGACTGGGATGGAGGGCACATATCACCAGAGAAAAAATGGCCCTATTTGAACTTAGTAGTTACGTAAGTTAATTTTCTTGTACTACATATTATGTGTATTATTTAATAGAACTGTTTTCATTAAAGGCCCGTTACAGTCCACTGCTGGAATATGAGTCTCCTCCACTTAAGTGGAGGGTTTTGCCATAATCTCCACGCTTGGCAGGCGGGTTGGAGACCGCAGATTAAAAGGTTACTGTATCAGAGAGCGCTGCTGGCCGTTCCCTGTTCAATATGTAGTCCCTAAGTCGCCTCTTGCGACACCCACGGGAAGAGTAGGGGTTGGTGACAAATGTATTCTACTCTGCCGTCACCACACGGACTTATGACTTAGAACTGTTTTATGTTACTCGTATTCAATGCACTTTTTTTTTAATAACTGATTTATAAAGTTATAAAAAGTCTTAGATTGAAACTTATTTTTAAATTTTCACTAATTAAATTCAAAATAAATTTAAAATTATAACGAAAGTTAGACAACTCATCCCAATGCACTCACCTGCTACATTATTCTTTACCATGCATTGTTTGCATTATTGAAGTATGTTGCCAAATAAACAGATTGTCAACTGTCTTGAGATTTCTGAACAGCATGCATTTTTGTATAAGAACGCTATGAATTTGTAAAGGTACAACTATGCAAAAAAACTTCTCAAAATTCATGTAAGAATGTAATTTTGCTACAATTTAATTATGTCTAGGACATATTTTATCACATTGTCCGTGACATCAATGTCATTATTTAAAAGTGAAGATGAAATAATTATTAATTATGAATAATAAGATATCTTTGACCTTCAATGTGCAAAAACTGGGTGACACATTTTTGCACTGGAGTAGTGACATGATAAAAAATACTTGATAACAGAAGCCCTACCTACCACGTTGCAGGGCAATGTATTTCGCTGATGAAAATAATATTACCCGCTTACGAAGCAGTTCTATCTAACCAGTAATTTTATCCATGGGTATGTATTTCAATAGTTAACAGAAATCTATCTAAGGTAGTAGGAAAAATATGAGCGTTAACTTATTGATGTGGGTGAATTAGGTGTTAACTATAAAAACTGTCTCCTGAAGCGAAAACTTTTATTCAATGCACTTATAGGTATATTGTAAGGGTTTCCATTAAGAACGTATTAAGCGGGTCCAATTTCGAGTTCCTGTGCTCTCTAAAATGGGTTGCAGGTGAGACAATCGACGGGGTCGCATGACTACGTGGAAGCGAAGTCGACCCGCCGAACGGTGCCGTGTCGAAATAGTAATCACGTCACCAAACCACCACAGAATGGCCTCCCAAAGCGACAGTACAAAGCAGCAAGTAAAGGTCTTGTATTTGTGTTTAGTACCTACTTGTTCGATAGTAATGTCTTCCCGGGACTGTAACACGACAATTCCGACGTAACCCGAAACTCCTCTTGGATTACGTACCAAGTGTGATGATTCTCACAACTTATTTTTCATTACGTTGGTAAAGCTCGGTAACATTAAATCAATGTCTTTGATATTGCAATACTTATATCCCTCATATTATTTAACTCTTTGAGAGAGAGCAAATACAGTAGCTACACTTACCGTTGCTACGCTTTGGCTATGCCTGCTACGCCGTAGTAGAAGAATAATATTGTGTTATTAAAACACTTTGTATTTTTTTTGTCCATCTTATTTAGAGTTATAGTAAACTTTAATTACGTGGAAAGATTATTTAACTCAATAATAGATATCATTATCTTGCGTCATTTCAGAAAATTAATGTCACGTACCCAATGCGTAAACTATATTTTTTTATCGGTTTTATTTACATAATAATGAATGTGAAAGAGCTGAGACAGTATTACGCTGATACAATCAAGTTGTAAAAATAATGCGTTATCTATACGTAAATAATTGTATTAAATGTACCTACGAGTAGCCTACGCTATACCAACACGTCTGAAAAGAAAAAAAAATAGCGTGACTTTTATCTTCAATCTCATCTTTACAAAGTGAATTTTATATTTATGATAAATAAAAAAGGTTTGCATATGTAAGTGAAGGCTTTTTTAATTCATCCACTGCCAATTTTTATTAAATTAGGATCCAAGACTTTGATATTTTATGTAGAATTTTACATAACTACGAGTTTCTCTCTCTAGTCAAAAATAGCCTCAAATATTTTGCTTTGTAGTTGTATAAAAAACAAACTAAACTTTTTTACTAAGCATTTATAATAATATCTACACGTCATGTTTTAAACGTTTCACTGGACACATTTGTGTAACTATTTGTTCACATCAAATTCATACAAGTAGTAATTGGAGTGCAGCTGGTGGTAGTAATATATAATGGTTTATACTACAATATCCAAATCTAGGTATTTTGCGTGAATGGTCGGGGTGAACGACCCTGTTTAGAACGGCGTGTCTATTACGCAGGCGCAACAAATCGATAAGGAGCCTTGCGTAAGCGCAGCCCGCCCTCCTAAGGGACCCAATATACGGAACACTTGAATCATATTTCCTCATACTAATAAAATGAGTATTATAATGGTGAAGGAAGGAAAGCCTTGGTGAAGTGGTAGCGGATTTAAGTGAGTGCCACAGACTAGATAACAAACTCCTTAGAACCTTTTCAGAACAAATGTTTGCTTATAGATAAACTGTTAACTCTAAATAAAGTAAACTAATTAAGTATGAAACGATAAAACAAAATGGAGCTAACGTTTTTTTATGGCACTTAGGTTGCGTAGCTAACCGTAGCGTGGCAACCATGATTGAACTCAAGTGCAACTGCACAGTAAGATATAAAATCTAAAACGTGATAAGTTTATAAAGACCATAATAATGGTCCACCCACACTGGTGTTTAAGACAGTCTGAAACTGTTAGTTTTGTTTTATCTTGTAGCAAAAGGTTACTAAATGTTTTATTCACTAACATTTGTTTAAATTTTTACAAACATTTTTAAATGAAGTACCTCTACATTTTTAAGCACTTTCTAAATTCGTTGGCTTAGCCTATTTAGTTTTTTAAGTATTGGGTGATTTGTTGGCTAAAAACTGCTGAGCATAAACCAAGCGACGTACCTATGTATGGGAGTCAGGTAAATATTTATATTGTTTAAATAAATGCAGCGTACGTAATATCGTCCTAAGACTAATAAATTTATTCAATGTAACCAGTGACGTCAGCGCTAAACCACTACGACGCAATTCGCGGGTCAGTTGATAACCCACTTCTAACAGATTAAACAATACCCGCCGATTGATGCCCAATGTGTGGCCCAAAAAACCGTAAGAAGATTTAAAATTTCACTATCGAGATCGTATGTTTTTTCAACGTGTTACTATATAGATCCTATAACATTAACAAATATCTTGTTTTGATAATTATTTTTTTTAATGTGCCAAGATGAGAATAAAAACAATTTTTGTAAAATCTAAAACAAGTATTTTACTGCCAGGTAACAGATAAAATACGATACGTAATAAATAATTAAGTAACATAAAGGTAGGTTTTAAATTAAAAAAAACACGAATATCAAAATAACACAAAATACGAATAACATTTTATACGCCTAAAGAGTAGAATGAACTAAACACTTTTCTCAAGGAAGAGTAGAAGTATGAAAATAAAAATGCGGATTTCCCACAACAACTCAGTTAACTACATCTTGCTTTAGCAGCTAGATTATTATTGTTACAGATTACGTCAAATTTAAACAAAAAATAAATAAATAAATAAAAATAATTGTCGTCTTAGATGATGACGACGACGATTCATCAACAGCTCATATACGTCCCCACCGAGAGGCTCGAGCCTACCCTGAATTAGGGCGATTAGGCCTTAGTCGACCACGCTGGCCTAGTGCGTATTGGTCGATTTCACACACAACCTTTGAATTTTTGCGCAGGAGTGTGCAGGTTTTATCACGACGTTTTCTTTCACGGTAAGAGCGTCGAATAAACGTACACATGAATTCGAAATTCGAATACACATGAATTGGTACGTGGTGGGGGATCGAACCCGCGTCTCCTGGACGACGACGATTAATCAACAAATCTACAAATTACGGAATTGTCTGTTTAATTATTTTAAATTTTATTTTTTCATTTTATGCTTTATAATTACTATTTTCACATTGTTGATAAAGTTTTTATGTACTTAAATGTCATATAATGTAAGTAAATGTATTTACGTAATAATGAAGCAGAAAATACATATGCTACCTTAAAAAAATAACATACTCTCTGGATGATTTAGATAAATATGACGTAATGGAAAATTGTTATTACTACATTAAAAATTCTACAAGTAGTAAACATATCGGCAAACAAGTTAATAATAGCTATTAAAAACCATTGGTATGTATGTATCAACCATAACGGCAAAAAATCAATTTAATATTAATATTAGGCGCACATACATTTCTAATTATCTTAAACGACCTTCACAATAATATTTACTAACACATTATAGAAAAAGATGTTTTAGTACAGCTATTTTAGCTGTTTTGTTTAAATGTTAAAATACACCCAATCGTGTAATTATAACTTTTAGTAGGTATCAAATAATAATAAGTAGGTAGGTAATATAGACATGATCATATAACATTTTTATTTCTTAACGATATCATATCACTTATTTATTTTATTATTATTGAATAATTGGATGATGGTCACCTTGCCGATAACCCTATATTTTGGAATTCATTGATATACTTACAATGTTTGCTATTGTAATGTAGAAGACGCTCGTTTGATTTACTTTATTTTAGCCATTTAGTGAAGCTAACAGCAACTAAGATTACATAAAATTTTATGAATCTTAGCATTAATAAATAAAAAAGATCTATCTGAAGACACAGAGAGAGGTAGTACAACCAGTAGGTAATAAAGTAAAGCTATGTCAATTGAGTTAAGAGTGGCGTATTTAATTTAATAAAGATATAAACAAAACAAAGTAAGAAGTTTTATTACGTGTCAGGATAATGACGTCTTTTGACCATCCAAGCTTTTGACATACTTCTCGTCCCTTTAGTATATTTAACTGAAAAGTCATCCTAAATGCATCTCGGAAAAAACTGTGTTTTTTTTCTAGGTTCTGTAGGTTATTAGAGCGCTCAGACTTAGTTGATCTCGCTGACCCAGTGCAAATTGGCCTACTTCACACATAGCCTTTATTGTTTATTTGCATAGGTGTGTGCGTGCAGGTTTCTTTAATCAATAAATAAATTAGTGGCTCTGTGAGCTATAGACCTCGCGAGTCTTTACATTTCTTGTGAGTTGATGTGACCATTTATTTTTCCCCCCACATCCACGACCCCTTGAATTTTTTCGGTTTTCAGTTGTTGTTGAGTAGTAGAAAACAGCCTCAGTGGAACCTTATAAGCAGGAAACCCCCATTACTCCGTAATTTTTTTTAAATTTCCAAAATTTGACTCAACAAAAAAAATCTATATTAAATATATAGAATTTTTTTGTTGAGTCAAATTTTGGAAATAAATCGAACCCGCTCACAAAATTTCACGAGAATCGGTTGAGAAACGCAACCTGTAGACGAGAACAAAAGCAATTTTGGCCAAGCTGAAACATAGACGCTTCGCGCTCGCTCGGTCAATATTAGGTATTATACAACATTGAATTTATTTTGAAATAAAAAAATGTTTTTATTTACTTACAATTTTAGTAACATTATTTTCAAGTAAGCATGTGTTGTTTCGTATATTTTACGATGCAAACCAGCGTTTAAATTAAATAGCATGGACGTCATTTCGTTGGCAATTGTTTTATTGTGAGCACAGAATATGAAGCAGGTATATTTTATGCTGGCCTAGGAATTTAGCTGTGACTGCGACTACTGAGTCACCCATTCATATTACGTTTATGTCAGTGTAACCGCTTTGAAGTTATACTACTCGAGTGTATTGACTTCCAAATGCTGAACAACTAAACCATAATAATTTATACACTACGATTCCATATTGCGTAAATAAGTGCATTGAACTTATATTGCTCCACTATAATACGAGTATTTAGATAAATTTTCTCACGAACTCGCTAATATCGGTAATTCGATAATGTTGAGTTGTACCTGGGCTGATTGATAACTGGCCGAAACGACGAACTTAAAAAAATGATACGCAAGAAAAAATATTACATTATATTTTGGCATCATTTTGAAAATAGAACGCCAAATTTGAATTTAATCGAACTGGTGGAATTTGTTTGATAGGACGTAGAACTTTCTCTGTCGTAAATTTTCTTAACAATGGAAAGAAACGAAATTCGTGCGGTGATAAAGTTTTACGTTTTAAAACAGAAAACAGCAACCCAGATTAAAACCAAGCTAGACAGTGTTTTAGGTAATTCTGCTCCTGCATTGAGTACAATTCACACCTGGGTAACTGATTTTAAACGTGGAAGACAGAGCTGCGAAGACGCCCACAGGTCTGGCCGTCCAAATGAAGTCACGAATCCGGACATGATCAAAAAAATTCACAAAATTGTATTGAATGATCGGCGCTTGAAAATGCGAGAGATAGCAGAGATGGTGAGCATTTCATCTGAACGCGTTTTTATATTTTGCACCAACATTTGGGAATGAAAAAGTTTTGCGCGCGATGGGTGCTGCGTTTGCTCACTGTTGACCAAAAGCAACGTCGAGTGAACGATTCATCGGAGTGTTTGGCTCTGTTTAACCGAGATCCTAACGAGTTTTCGCGGCGTTATGTAACAGTCGATGAAACCTGGATACATCATTATACTCCCGAGACAAAAGAACAATCTAAGCAGTGGACTGAGAGTGGAAGACCTGCGCCGAAGAAAGCAAAAACGGTTTTGTC
The DNA here is from genome assembly GCA_951230895.1 of Carpatolechia fugitivella. NCBI lineage: Eukaryota > Metazoa > Arthropoda > Insecta > Lepidoptera > Gelechiidae > Carpatolechia > Carpatolechia fugitivella. The sequence goes on from OX579650.1 coordinate 11,142,511, forward strand.
GGCCGGCAAAGTGATGGCGACTGTTTTTTGGGATGCTCGAGGGATTATTTTAGTGGATTATCTGCAAAAAGGAAAAACAATAAATGGAGAGTACTACGCAAGCTTGCTGCAAAAATTAAGTAAAGAAATCCAGAAAAAACGACCACATTTGGCCAAGAAAAAAGTTTTGTTCCACCATGACAACGCACCTGCACACACGTCAATGGTTGCAGTCGCCAAACTCCATGAATTGCGGTTCGAATTGCTACCGCATCCACCCTATTCCCCGGATCTGGCCCCGTGTGACTTCCACTTATTCCCAAACTTGAAGAAATGGTTAGGTGGCCAGAGATTTTCATCAAATGAAGAAGTCATTGTTGCCGTGGACGAGTATTTTGAGGGGTTGGAGAAAACATTTTATCAAACTGGTGTAACGGCATTGGAGAAGCGCTGGACTAAATGCATCGAGGTAGAAGGAAACTACGTTGAGAAATAAATTTATTTTAAATAGATTTTTAAAGTTTTTCTTTGTCGTTTCGGAAACTTATCAATCAGCCCTCGTAAAGCGAAGAAAAATTGTATTTAACACATAAATGATACCGTTGTTATTGAGCTTATAATATTTTTCAATACACCTTGCTCGAAAATTGAACTTACGAAGGCAGTAAACTGTGCGGTAAACGCGTTTTACCGCACTAGTGCGATTTTATTACATTTTTTTTTTAATTCCTACGGTCTTCAGAATTTATTATTCAGCCAGGATTATTTTGACTATAAAAAATATTTAAATCGATTCATACAAAGAGAAAAGTATTTTATATTTTTTATTTCAACAAATTTTATCAAAAATATTATCAGCCAGTATTATTTTAATTATAAAAATAAAATTATCTCGATTTAACAAATAATATTCGTAGAGGCTGAATGTCAGCCAGAGCCTTTTCTCCGTAATTATGCTTTTAAAAAAGAAACATACTATCGTTTTATAGTTGGCGCCAAGTTTGTAAAATTTTCATTTAATTGTTTTAGTTTTAAGTGTTGTTTTATGTGTTTTAGTGTTGGTATTTTTTTTTTTGCTAATTTTATTTCTTCCTGCAATCAGTGCAATCACTATAAGCAGAATTTCTGTGAGCGGATGTGGCGTGCGAGACGGCTCCTCCCATTGGAGGGCTCTTCTCTTATTTAGCTGACTGACAGCGGTCACCGTCTTTCTGGTAGTTCGTCAATGTTGTGCCTTTTTAGCCTTTTCGTATATTGGCGTGTTTCTGTCAGAGCGACTGCAAGGGTGTTGTCATGAGAAACAAGTCTCGCCATGTAGCGTTTTGATGCTAGGTTCGCTTCCTCTTTTATTGTTTTTGCATCAAGGTACTCATGCATATCTGAAGTTCTGGTAAACCACGGTGCGTTGAGGATGTTTCGAAATACAGCGTTTTGAAATCGTTGGAGGATTTCCAGGTTTGAGTTGCTGGCCGTGCCCCATAGTTCTATGCCATAGCTCCAGACCGGTTTGAGGATACTCTTGTATATTAGCATCTTGTTTTCTAGGGACAGTCTTTAGTGCTTGCCAAGTAACCAAAGCAGAGACCTGTGTCGCATGTTAAGTTCATCTCTTTTCTTTTTTACCTGGGCTGATTGATAACTGGCCGAAACGACGAACTTAAAAAAATGATACGCAAAAAAAAAAAAATTACATTATATTTTGGCATCTTTTTGAAAATAGAACGCCAAATTTGAATTTAATCGAACTGGTAGAATTTGTTTGATAGGACGTAGAACTTTCTCTGTCGTAAATTTTCTTAACAATGGAAAGAAACGAAATTCGTGCGGTGATAAAGTTTTACGTTTTAAAACAGAAAATTGCAACCCAGATTAAAACCAAGCTAGACAGTGTTTTAGGTAATTCTGCTCCTGCATTGAGTACAATTCACACCTGGGTAACTGATTTTAAACGTGGAAGACAGAGCTGCGAAGACGCCCACAGGTCTGGCCGTCCAAATGAAGTCACGAATCCGGACATGATCAAAAAAATTCACAAAATTGTATTGAATGATCGGCGCTTGAAGTTGCGAGAGATAGCAGAGATGGTGAGCATTTCAGCGTTTTTAATATTTTGCACCAACATTTGGGAATGAAAAAGCTTTGCGCGCGATGGGTGCCGCGTTTGCTCACTGTTGACCAAAAGCAACGTCGAGTGGACGATTCGTCGGAGAGTTTTCGCGGCGTTATGTAACAGTCGATGAAACCTGGATACATTATTATACTCCCGAGACAAAAGAACAATCTAAGCAGTGGACTGAGAGCGGAAGACCTGCGCCGAAGAAAGCAAAAACGGTTTTGTCGGCCGGCAAAGTGATGGCGACTGTTTTTTGGGATGCTCGAGGGATTATTTTAGTGGATTATCTGCAAAAAGGAAAAACAATAAATGGAGAGTACTACGCAAGCTTGCTGCAAAAATTAAGTTAAGAAATCCAGAAAAAACGACCACATTTGGCCAAGAAAAAAGTTTTGTTCCACCATGACAACGCACCTGCACACACGTCAATGGTTGCAGTCGCCAAACTCCATGAATTGCGGTTCGAATTGCTACCGCATCCACCCTATTCCCCGGATCTGGCCCCGTGTGACTTCCACTTATTCCCAAACCTGAAGAAATGGTTAGGTGGCCAGAGATTTTCATCAAATGAAGAAGTCATTGTTGCCGTGGACGAGTATTTTGAGGGGTTGGAGAAAACATTTTATCAAACTGGTGTAACGGCATTGGAGAAGCGCTCGACTAAATGCATCGAGGTAGAAGGAAACTACGTTGAGAAATAAATTTATTTTAAATAGATTTTTAAAGTTTTTCTTTGTCGTTTCGGAAACTTATCAATCAGCCCTCGTATATGAGTTTGCCATGTTTGCTTTCTGTCTAGATGTATGCCGAGGTACTTTGCAACAACATTATGGGGCCTACCCCAAAAACCCGAACACTGACCCGAAAACTTGCTGATGAGCCCCTAGGCTCATCAGCAAGTTTAAAAGAAGGGCAGTTTTCGGGTCTTAGTGTGAACGTCGCATGGGTAGATTTAGAGGCACTGGCCTTGATCTTCCACTTTTCAAGCCACTGGCTTATTTTATCTAGATGGAGTTGAAGCATCTTTGATGCTTTGCCTGGATCAGTATCACTACTCAGTGCAGCCGTGTCATCTGCGAAGGTTGCAGTAAGTACTTGTTCGGAATGGGGCAGATCAGCAGTGAAGAGCGTGTACAGCACTGGGCCAAGGACAGATCCCTGCGGAACTCCAGCTTTGATGTCAAAGAATCTCGAGCAATTCTCATTCACTACCACTTGAAACATTCTGTCTTGTAGGTACGACTTGATTAAACAGAAGTAGCTATGGGGAAAATTCTTTTTTATCTTAAATAGGAGGCCATTGTGCCATACCCTATCAAAGGCCTGTTGGACATCCAAGAATGCTGCAGAGCAGTATTGTCTTCGTTCCAGGGATTCTCTGATCTTATCCACCACTCTGTGGATTTGTTCTGTAGTGGAATGTCGCTCTCTAAACCCAAACTGATGATCAGGGATTAGCGAGTGTTCTGCTATAATTCTATTCATGCGTGTTAAGAGGAGCTTCTCAAACACCTTTGATAAAACTGGCAACAAGCTAATAGGGCGATATGAGGATACTAGAAAATGGTCTTTTCCTGGTTTAGGTATCATTATTATTTGAGACACTTTCCATAATTTTGGATAGTAAGAAGTGCGCAGGATACCATTGAATAAGTAATAATAATAATAATAATATGTTAGAAAGACAATTGCTTTTTTGGGTAGTTGTTTCAGTATTTCTCCCGTTATAAGGTCGAAACCAGGGTCTTTTAATTTGTCTAGATTTAGTATGGTACGCCATATCTCTCGGGGGGAGAATAATTTTATCGGTAAGCTAAGTTGTAAGTCGCTATGTAAAAAGTTGTTAATTTCTTCATCAGATGTTCCTTTTCCACTATTTGGCGTAAACACTTCCTGCAGAAAACGTCCATAAGCTTCAGCTTTTTGTGAATCTGTTTTAGCCCACACATTGTTCTCTAGCTTTAGAGGATATTGCGTTGTTTGGGGTTTCTTAGATGATTTTACAGCATTCCATAGGGAGTGTTCTTTTTTACCCTTAGAAGACATATGTTCTAATTTATTTTGGAGCGTTTGGTGTTCAGTTTCTTTTAGAAATATTTTTAATTCTTCTGCAGCTTTGTTATGGGCTCTCTTATCCTCTCTTAGTCTAGAATTTTGCCAAACTCTTCGAAGACGTCTTTTCTCTAGTACCATTTCTTTAATGGCTAATGGAACATTTTGATGAATATTCTTTTTTGTCGGTGGTTCTGGTGTGGTAAGCCAGCAGGCAGTTTGAATAATTTGTGTGAATGATGTTGCGGCATTTTCTATATCTTCATCTGTTTTTAAGGATATTTTTAACTCAATTTTATCAGAAATTTATTTTCTAAATACCTCCCAGTCTGTACTTTTACTGTAGAGATATTGTCTGTTTTGTCTTTCTATTATAATAGCGCTGACTGTAGCTATAACCGGTGAGTGATCAGAAGCACTATCGTAGCAACTTTCTACTTTAAGGTAGTGTTCAGTTATTCCTTTATATATGAAGAAGTCTAGCAATTCTGGGCTTTTGTTAGGATCGGTGAGCCAATAGGTAGGTTCTCTTGTAGACAGTACACGTAGGTTACTGTTTTCAATTGAGTTCTTTAATTCTCTTCCTCTAGTAAGGGTTAATTTAGAACCCCAACTAGTGTGCTTTGAATTCCAGTCTCCTCCGACAATAAACTTTGGACCCAAGGTGTTGAAAAACATCGCCTGAATGTGCGCCGTTTGGTACTTTGGTAGTATATTATGACGCAAGTTTTTTCTTACAACAATGGCTGTTCCAGCATGGCTAGTGCCATCAGGGTGATTTGTATAGTACACATTGTGGTCTTTCAAGCAGAAGTTCTTATGATCTGTCATATGGGCTTCGGATATAAGCACAATACTCAATTTATTAGATCTTAAAAGTTGATGCACTTCATGCTTGTTATGTAACAAGCCATTAGTGTTCCATGTTGCGATTCTTAGTGAAGTCATTTTTGCATGTTGGCAATAATAGTGGTTAACAGGTTCATAAGCGTGTTCATTTGTTTCATAAGCATGTTTAGGTTTTCTGCCTGTTTTGTGAGTAGATATTCAAGGTTTTGTTCTTTGTTGAGTGTCGTTGATACAGCTTCTGCATATGTGTGGTAAGTGGGTCTTGCATTCCAGCTATCTTGCCTGGTATACGATGTGAAATTTATTTAAATTTTATGAAATAAAGATATGTTCGATATTCGAAGTAAAAAAAAGTATTGTGTGAATTAAAAACGTTCTATCTTCTAAAAATTCTATCTGTATCACAAGTTTCATCCAAATCTGTTTAGCAAACATACAAACTTTTTTTTTATTAGTATCAAGTAGTATTTTTTTCATCCTAAGCACAATGGGTACCTTAGTGTGCGATCGAGTTGTTCAGGCTAGAAAAGGATAATTGATACCTACACACGTGTCAATTACCATGTAGCAACATTGTTGCATCTCATGAATGCATACTGCGCAGTTGGACGCAGTTATTAGCAGATCAAGCGAACAATTTATCAGATAAACACACTGATCGATTCCTAGGAGTGCCCGGCAGCTAAGTTCCGTCAATTGTCGTAATAGCGTATGATATGTTGGTCTTCGAGTTCATGGTCAGGTGTACTAACATTATAATCAATAGGGAATATGCACATTTTTTAAAATTCATTAACCGAAATCTTTCAAGTTCCAGATAAACACATAAAAATTAATTTAACAAATTCCTTGCTCAGAAACAAAGTTATAGGGCTTCAAAGTTGATGGTTAGACAGAGAGGTACAAGTATATTTGTTTAATAATGATGTATCTAGTTTGTTTTTCGATCAATTTCGATTCTGTTTTGACTGTCAGTATTCTATTTTTGTGTACTTTCAGATGAATTAAAAAATAAATATATATCTTTTTTATGCATATTCCCTATTGTGGACATTTAACTTCAAAGCGCGTCACAAGCTCGGTAGATAACATTATTTCAAAATGCGCATCAAGGCGCATTTCCTGTCCTGCTCTGGATAGTTGTTTTCTTTTCCTCTCATATTAATAGTGATAAGTATTACTTTATTTATGATTTATATATTATTAATAGCCAGTGCATAGTGTAGGTATGTATTTTCTAAATATTTTAATTATGTATGTGTGTAAGTATTTTAAGTACCTCTGGGTATGTAGTTTAAATTATTTAAACCTTTTTTTTTATCTTTACTACCCCACCAACCCACTTTACATTTTCTGTGTGTTTTTCCTAGACCCAAGGTTGCCTGGAAGAGATTGCTACCTTAGCAATAAGGCCGCCTGTTGACTCTTATATTTTTATGTTTCTGTTATGTTTTCCTGTTTTGTTTTCCTTTGGTGTCAATAAAGTATTGTATTGCATTATTTAGACGCAAAATTATTTCCGTAGGTAGGTGCCAAAGTAGCTTGACTACGAACTGTTTAGTACTTTACACGCTTGCGAAAACATCTGCGATGCGATTTTCTTACCAACTTCTGATACAATATACTGCGCTCCTTTGGACCTTCAAACAAATTACGATATTATGGTGTTTTGTTAAAGCCACGTTAGTTTGTTATTATTATTGTAATCTGTGTGTTCACCTAATAAATAAATATTGTTTAAAATTACGTAAAACAAAATTACGTTAATGGTTTTATCTTAACAATAAACATTACTATGCTAACTAGATTCGTAGTAAAAACACAAGCGATTGATTTATCTGTTGACAACAACATCATCTACCTATCTACTCTTGTTCCAACTGGTTCGCGGAAAGTTTTGAAACAACTACATCATTGATCTACGACGCGGACAAGTCAACAAGTACTTAGAAGTATTAAAGTTTACAGTAGGTACTTTTTTCATAATCTATGCATAGGCTTCTGCTAAGCATTAGGCCATTTGCACGTCTGGCAAGTTGCGAATCTATACGTATACGGAAATTCGCATTTCTTGTACTACGCGTCGAAAGGTTACAGACGCGAGGATAGGGGTTGATTTGACATTTCTTATTGACATATAATTAGTTTTATTTCAAGAAAGCTAAAAAAGCTGGGCTAAAGAGGCTAAATGTACGGAAAAATCCGGACAGATTGTAACCCTTGGTGCACTGCCCTGATCCAAGAATATTACTGTTTATTTGTTTACTTGCCCTGCCACCCAGGTAAAGATATTGTTCTAGGGAACAGACAAATAGTGTTGATTAATGTTAGCGCATAGTTACCATTGACACCTTGTTCACGATCTGCTGTACAAACACAGTTTAGTAAGAGAATATTAATTGTATTGTGGCGATAAGAGAATGGAGTTGTACCTAGTACTGGTAGTTCATAAAAAGGCATTAATAATTTCTCGGGAAAGCCAGCATGACGTCGCGTCGTAAGAACTATTTATTAGTCTGTGACATGTCTAAGAATATTTATCAGAAAGTCAAGGCCAGTTACTATAGCAGCGTAAATTACTATAGATAGTTGAGCTTTACTTCGTGACGATGTGTTTCCGAACGTTGCGTTGAGGAGAACTACGTATAAATACAAAATATACTACCCACAGGAAAGATTTTAACTATAACTATTTAAAAATAAGAGTTATTATAGAAATATTTCAGTAATAATAAAATAATAAAAAGCAAAATCAACCAAAAGCTCACAATAACTGCTAAATTTTATTTCTTTCTTTTTAAGGTAATTTTCTCAGACAGAGCTTAAGTGGAAAAATCAATTATAAATAATACCTACTAAACATGATAAGGTTGTTTACTGATGGTTTATAAATAGATTAGAAGTATATCGAACATCTAATAGTTAGACGTCGAAGTCGGTGTTTGAGTTTACTTATAAATCCTATTGATTAAGTTAAAAAGGTGGATCTACTAATGATTGGAAAAAAATAGGGTTGATATCGGCTGTTTTTTTTTTTATGTAAGAGATAAATTGTGACCTAAGTGGAGTTCTAATCGTATTCTTTCATGTGTAAAAAGCCAGACAAAAAATACATAATTATAAGAATTATAACCATTTTAAATATCGTTACGATCAGGGGACTGATATCACGTTCAGGGCACTGATATTATGTCCAGGGGATTTAAAGATATAGTTAAATTGTATTTTTTCTATATTTATTACAGAGGCGGAAATGATAAATTAAATCACCATCATAATTATCGTTGAATAATAATTTGAGATTGTAGTTTGAAATCTATCGCATAAGTGTACACAATTTTTTCTGTGACTAATTCATGGCCGGCGCTTGAACCCGGCACCGCGTGGTAAACAACACTTTGACAATGCGGAACAGAAGCCATCTCGTTACGCAACTACACATAATCATAAATGTTATTCTTATCCAAGGCTTCCGATATATTATTTCCTCTTAGTTGTATTGGAATTTAATGCATGACGGTGTGGATATTTTTAACAATTTTTTTGGTTTTCCAAATACCAATTGCTTCATAATACTCGTAATTTTCGATGACGTTGTCGAAACATAATCACATAATTTTGGTACTGATGGTCTCGAAGTGGAAAAACGAAATGTGACGTCAACATCGAGAACACTACACGGAATGCAGGATAAGAAAATACGAAAGATATGACGTCAGCGGTGTAAAGTCGTCAAATCGGTGTTCCTAACAACCAACTCAGATCGCCGTAACCGCCCAATGCTGTCTGTGGAACGAGTCATTCATTCAACGACGAAATTATACGCGCCTCGTAATGATAGCGCGAACGTAGCCGACAATCGCCCCCCAATTATCGTAATTTGCTTACATTACAGAGTAAATAATAGTACATAACGCTGTTTCTTTTACGATCCATAGTATAGTAAGAACTATTAAATAAACTGACTGCAGTGATAGACTTATCCTGTTCTATTTGTAGGTGTAATGTAAACAAAAAGTATCTCTCCGTATTCAAGTCAAGTTATTGGCCATGTACGATACGGCCAGGTAAACAATAAATACTGTGCGAGTTTGACCTGTGAGGATAAAGATGGGCATTTGGCGCGGCAAGTAAGCAACCTTGGCAGAGCTGGGCGGACCTTCAGCGTTTGGGACTGTAATATAAGTGCTTGCTTACACAACCTGCGCCTGCGCCACACCACGCACCGCGGGTCAAGGGTGGAAAGGCGCCGCCCTCATTTTTGCCAATAAAAATTACCTACGCACACGTTCAATGCAAATTTTTTCTCCGCAACCTTTTGAAATGAAGAAACTTCTTTGATTACAAGATATGGCAAAAATACGCCATTATTATGGAAATTTCTTATATCGAGTGTAATACTATTCATCGGACACGTGATCCTAAGAAGTCAATGGAGTCAATCGCCTCTGATTCTGGTTAGCGTACGATCCAGACGTCGTTATAAACAACTAATAGAACACCTGCGTAGTACGAGTAGGTGGTATCGTGGTCCAGCAACATAATAAATTAAAGATGTTTTTTAGAATTTTAAGCAAAAATACATTATTTTTAGATTAAAAGACTCATTAAAAACGTCGCATAGTGATATTATGGACTCAAAGCAGACGATTTATTGGATCTGTAAGAAGTTAAGAATGTGCCCGGAGCGCCAAACTACTTTTTGCGAGGTACTCGCCGCACGACCTTGACCCGTCATATCGCTGCCAAACCTGTTGTAGCACTAAAAGTAAAAGCTTTCGCCAATAACACACTCAAGTACATTGGCATGGATAGATATGTATACACGTTACTTTTGAACCTTGGAACAACTTGTGCCAACCAGCAGCTGGTCTTCTTCTTTTTGTGTCGATGGGGGTTAAACCAGTCCAACCCAAAAATTGGCCAGAGCTACTGCCTTATCATTGGCCTCATTTAGGTCTTGTATAGAGCAAGAAACAGGGCATTTAGGGCAAGACAACAGGTTCTCCATAGTTTGCGTGTCGCCGCAGTCACACTGATCGTCATCAGTGAAGCCCCACCTTTTGCGATTTGCCCTACATCTACCCACACCCGCGCGAATTCAATTGAGCGCCCTCCAGGTCGCCCAAGGTAGCTGATGGCCTGGAGGGAGGTGTTCCGCAGGCGGGATGTGGGTGTCCATTTGGGGAAGCCTTCAGCCCAAAGCTGAAGTCTTGCTGAAAGGTGGGTCTTTTTCGATGGATGTGGAGTTCTTGAGGAAGCTGCGGCGACTCTTGAGACGGGCAGGAGGAGGGTTGTGGCCGTAAAGGAGGTGCCTGCTGTCTTGAGACTGTTTCGCTCTTTCAATAGCGCAAGTGACCTCACGCCTCACGCTGGGTGGAGCTATTCCTGCCAGGGAGTATAGCTTTCCCAGTCAGTGGTGACGGTTTCAGAGTGCCCGTGACTATACGACATGATTTGTGGAGATCCGTGTCCACATTTCTTGCATGGGCTGAACGAGCCCAAACTGGACTCGCATATTCGCCTGCTGAGTAGACGAGAGCAAGACAACTCGTTCGAAGAACGTGTGGGCTGACTCCGCAACGGGTGGTGATAAGTCGTCTCATGAGGTTGTTCCAGGCACCAACTTTACTCTTAAGCTTGCGGCAGTTCTCCCTATATGTCAAAGTTCGATCCAAGGTGACACCTAAGTACTTGGGGTGATCATTATGGGCTATATCAACCCCTCGCCACATAATGCGTAACTTTTACCTGCATCCCGATTTCGGAGGTGAAAGACACTTGATTCCGTCTTGGCAGGATTCGGTCTAAGCGATTTTTCCTCGTAGTAGCAGAAAAGGTTTTCCAATGCAGCCGACAAATGACTTTCGATAGCTGATGCATAATCTCTGGCTTGGTAGGTGAGTGCAAGATCATCCGCATAAAGAAATCGGTTTGTATCAGGGTGATGACTGATGAGGTTGGTCTTCTGTATATATGTTGAATAAAATTGGTGTCAGAACGCTTCCTTGTGGCAAGCCGTTTCTTTGTATACGCCACCTGCTTGTTTTGGAGTTGAGATAAACTTGGAACCGACGGTTTCGCAACATTTCACTCAAGATTTTGACGAACTGATGATCTTTAGTCAAGGCAGCGACTTTCCACAGTAGTCGTTTAATGTCGACTGTGTCATATGCCGCAGTGAGATCAACGAAGACTGCGCCGGTTACCAAAGTTTTCTCGTACCCATCCTCGATGTGTTGGGTTAAGTGGAGGACTTGCCCACAGCACGACTTTCCTGGGCGAAAGCCAGCTTGCTCTGGTAACAGGAAGGAGTCTATTTGTTTCGTGAAGCGGTCTAAGAGGAGGCGTTCTAGCATTTTATATGTGTGGCATAAGAGAGAAATTGGCCGAAAGCTCTTGGGGTCATTTGGCAGTTTTCCAGATTTGGAGAGGGCTACAATTTTTGTTTTCCTCTACATTTTTGGTAATTTTGCGTCCTTGACACAGATGTTGAAAAAAGTTATGAAATCACCACCGGACCCAAGTTCTTTAGTTGCTCCACTGTGATATCATCTACACCAGCAGCTTTGCCGGGTTTTAGTTTTCCTAGGACGCGGATGATTTCTGCGAGACTAAAAGGCTCACTTAATATTCTGAGGTTCTGGAGGTTGAATAGGGAGCCGTGATAGTTTGTTCGGGGGCTTACCGGAAGAAGTTGGTGGACTATTTGGTTAGCGGTGATTGGGCCAAGTTGGGTAGCCGCCGGAGGGTCGCATGTTAGTTTTTTAAGCTTTTTTACTTCTATGGGTAATATCTATGCTCTCCACCAATTTTATCCACTTTTCTCGGCGAGTTTCACTCATCAAAGACATCAAACAGATAAGCAGCTGTTAAAGTTAACCTATTCCATGTCGCCAAGTTCCAGAAAAACAGCAAAATGAAAAAGAGACAGACAAGTTTGTCTGGAAATAAGTTTAATTAAAAATCCTTTTTAAACAAGCTTTTAAAGCCGTGGAGTGGAGTATCCTTGTTAAGACAAATCCAACGAGCCCAAACACGACTAGGTTGTGGTGTGTATTTAAGGAGTTCCTATGGCCACCTTCCGGCTCCATCATGAGACCCTGGACATCACGTATGACTAAAGATCTTGTTAAGACAAATCCAACGAGCCCAAACACGACTAGGTTGTGTTGAGTATTAGAGGAGTTCCTATGGCCACCTTCCGGCTCCATCATGAGACCCTGGACATCACGTATGACTAAAGATCTTGTTAATACAAATCCAACGAGCCCAAACACGACTAGGTTGTGTTGTGTATTAAAGGAGTTCCTATGGCCCCCTTCCGTCTTCATCATCAGACCAGCTCCATGGTACCATAATATTGCATTGTCATCGCGGTTACAAAACTGTACAAAATTTCAGCAAATTCCAATGGCAGCAAGTGCTTTAAATTTGAGTTGCAAGATTTCGCCCGAACATACAAACAAACCCACCCACATACAGTGCAAGCTAATAAAAAGCTTGTAATTAGAATTATTTTTTATTATTTTTACAACGTATACGAATCAATCGTAATACAATTTAAATAAAAAGATAAAAAGAGAGGTCAGTCAAGGACAGCAATAAACTTTTGCGCGATGCAAGTGAATGAGATCATCGCGAGTAAATTATGCAAGTTGCGCAATAATTTTATCGTGAGAGAGGGTTTTATGTATATTAAAGGAGATAAATATATGAGTTTTTGATTTACACAACAATACTGTGTAGATCTCCGAGTGATTACGTTGGTTGCTGGTTTTAATAAAATTGGCAATTATTTATCTTGTCATATGAAGTACGAGTAATCTTACATATTTATCTTTTGAGGCAACATATTAATATAAGTAATACTTGGCCCACCTTTTATCGTGTCCTGCTTGTCCTGACTCGTGCTCCCTGGAGGAGCTCATGGAGGCCTCAGATGGAGCAATCGGGGTGGCGGCATACTGGGCAAATAAAGTATAAAATCTTTGACGAGCCATCGACTCGAAAGAAGAAGAAGACTTAAGTGTCCAATTAATGATTTGTATACATGTAAAAAATAATGAATGTAGTTTTGATAAAGTATATACAGAGGTAATAATACAACTTGTTTACTAATTGCCGTCCAACAACTTCTCTTTGTCGTCGGCACTAGTAAATAGATTCGTTGAACTTATTATGAATAGTTTTTATCTAAAAAGCCCATTACACCTTTGCATATTATAAGGAAATAACAGAGGCTTTAAAAATAAGGAAAAAAATGAGGATGAAGTCTACTTTCATATGGATAATGCTATAACATGATGTAAAGTATGATGCGGGTTTTTAAAGTACTCGCTTTTTTCATCATTTGGTCATCATTTAGGTCCATCGAGACGGTTTTTTCTACGAAATCGGTTGGAGCTAGGAGGGAACTTTCAACGAATTAATCTGTAGGTATATCATCTACAAACTGAAATAACTATTAACCAGAATGGACCGTAACTCCTTAGAATTAAGAACCAGGACTAGTTTTTTTTAATGGACCTAATGTTTGTGTCGCCAAATCGACGTATCAAGCGTAACCGGACTTTTGGGGGAGCGGAAGGCTTTAGATAAAATAGCAACAGCCTAAGCGCGCTACTAGGTTGGCGCTGTTAATCCATACTCAACAGCCTAAGGGCGCCCACTTGGGGGCTCGGACCAGAAGCAGGACTAGGTTAGCGCTATTAATCCATACTCAACAGCCTAAGGGCGCCCACTTGGGGGCTTGGGACTAGAAGCAGGACTAGATTGGCGCTGTTAATCCATACTCAACAGCCTAAGGACGCCCAGTTGGGGGTTCGGACCAGAAGCAGGACTAGGTTGGCGCTGTTAATACATATTTAACAACCTAAGAGCGTCCACTTGGGGGCTCGGATTTTATTTAAAAAATTTCTGTGATTAAACCGAAAAATACGAGCGCATTTTTTTTATAGGTAATATACAAATAACAAGAAAAGACCGATAACGTTTTGCACACACACGTAAGCGTAGCAACTGACGTTGGGCTAAGGTCAAGGTTTCGTTATCCTTAGACCTCAGTGCGTCCAGTAGCGCAACAAACTAATGACAGTTAACTGCAGACTGCATTTCCTGCCATCTGACCGAAGTGGGTTACATAAGGGGGTCAGGCACGTTCCGACAAGACGAGAGAAGCTGACATTAGACCGCGTCAAGGTGGCATGTTATCCTTGTGACGTCATACTATTACGTAACTCACTACATGGTTATCAGCAAATGAAAAGTTGCAAAAAAGATAAGTACGTATGTTTTCAATACAGTCAGTTTGGGTAAGTTTGGGCCGCTGTGTTAACATTGGGCCACACCCCAAAATAACGTTCTAATTTCTTTTATTCTATTTCAGAAGTTACTTTGTGCCTATATACACGTGAAAGTCTTAAAGACAACTTTACTAATCACACTTCACACTTAATATTAAAATAAAATGAAAAAAAAAAAAAATGTGAAAAAATGTGAAAATATATTTGGATGTTTAGATGTTTGCATGGATGTTTGTTCCGCTATCACGCTAAACTACTTCACGGATTTGGATGAAATTTGGAATAGAGATAGTTTGTACCCTGGAATAATACATAGAAAACTTTTTACCGGGAAAATTCGTATTCCCACGGGAAAATCTTACATAACGCGGGCGTAGCCGAGGTCGGACCGCTAGTGAGTAATAAGCAAAAAATGCAGGAAAAGCTTACATAAATGCAGATTTTTATTGTATTAAAATTGGAAGTTTTATTTAACAACAAAACACGAGAAAATAAATACTTATATTATATTCTCATAACAACCCCTTCCTCGCTATTGAAATTACTTTTGGTCTTAATGTTTGATTTAAGGTGGCCAAAACAACTTTAATTTATAATCTGTTAGTGTCTTTTTGCGATTTGTTATGTGCCTTAAAAATAACGAAAAGTACCAGTTTTCTCCAACAAAAATATGCTGGCCTAATGCCCCAAACTCAATATAACTTTGGGCCACCCAAAAAGCAGCAATTATTTCATAGTTCTGGGATACTATAATAACAAAGTCGGCAGATCACAGGAGGAACTGCTTTTGACGCTTTTATGCTGTCCTTTTTAATATTTTTTTTATTAGACACACCAACCCAACGGCATACATATTTTACCATTACAATTAATAACACTAAAATGAACTGTATCTGATACATATGCCTATTACAGGTGCGTACAGCATTCACAAAAATAGGTCGTCTTATACTCAATAAAAAATATATATTAAAAATGTTAAGATAAAACTAAGTAAAGTATCCAAAATTAGTATAAATAACTTTATACAGATTAATTTTCTAACACTGTTTTTAAGATTTAATAATGCGAGACGAAAGATCCTGTGCCTGTGCCTGACTCGGTTGTTTATAAAATGATATCTTAGATATTATTTTGAAACTATGAAGAAAATAATAACGCGTATGTATATTCTATGTAGATTTAACTATTCCCAAGATAGATCTTCCAGTAAATCCACATTCTCGATTGTTATTTGTTTGGTGAGCTGAGCAGTGGCCTGTTAAAGTATACCCAGAGGAACTGACTTCCGAATTGCTTTTCGAACAAAGTGGCGACAATGACGTTTATTATAGCTACACAATAATTTTACAGGACAGTAAATCTGCCGTAGTCGGTAGTTGTTCTGTATATTGAAATTCTAGTGACCGGACGGAGTACGACGTTCTGACTATAAATATACGACATTGACCCTATTGTATGAGCTGTGTACATAAACTTAAGGCTGTTATCTAGCCGGCTTCAGGGCGGAGGCACGCGAAGATGTCACATGGAGGGCCAGGAGAGCTCTGTGCCCGCTCAGCACCACCACGCCAACTTGAACATATACCAACAATTAAGACAAGCGGTATGCGACCTACTACTACTTCATCGACTAATTTGAGGGTGTTTTAAAATCTCGTACTGATTTTATCCGTAGTCTTTTAGTTAACTTGTTAGTTAAGTAATCGAATCTGTTTCACAACTTTTTTACCTGTCCTCTAGTTGATTTCTCCTGTAACCTTAACGATGTACTTTACTTCTATTACGAGGTTGTTATTAAAGAAGCCTTCTTAATTATCAGTCGATACACAGAAAAATCGCATTTAAATTAGCAAGGCGCTTCTAATAAAGGTCATAACTTTATGACTGTCTATAGCGGTCCGCCCGCGGCTACGCTCGCGTTGTGTAAAATTTTCCCGTGGGAATAAGACTTTTTGCCCTAAAAAGTATCCTATGTGTTAATCCAGGGTACAAACTACATTATCTCTATTCCAAATTCCATCCCAATCCATTCAGTTGTTTTTGCGTGAAAGAGTAAAAAACATCCATACTTACAAACTTTCCCGGTTTATAATATTGGTAAAGATGTTCAAATCAAAATTTATATTCCGTGCAAATCTACTGATGTCTCAGTCATTACTCAATCAAATCCGACGTTGTGCTATTTATGAAAAAAATACTAAAGTTTAATCTATATTCAGAACTGTCATAGTAAATAATATGAAATTGAACACAAACTTCTAAACATGATAAGGAAAACCAGAAGTTTAATATAGAAGTAGGAGCTCACCTTACATAAAGATATATTTCTATTAAATATGCGCAAAAACACCTACAATTTAAATATTTCATACCTCCTCCACGTCCACGGTAAATGGAGCCATTGAGACGGCATATATAATGAATCAATCGACCGACAGTCGGTAATGAGAGGGCGGCCATACAAGCGCGTCAATGACTGCATCAGTGCGCGGCTGTTTCCATAAAAAGTTGTCAAGCAGCACTGCTACTTCTTGGTATGATGTAAGAGGCAATAGTAAATGCCACGTTTTTCTTATCTAGATCCCAATGCCGGGGTCGGCTTACGTGCGCTAAACGTTTTTACGATACTTTAATTGCAGTTTTTTTTAACAAAAGCCCTAACAAAAGTCTCCATCACGGAGTGTTTCTAAATTGCTTTGAAAACAAACTAGAAACTTTCATAATTGGCTTCGAGTGTTTGTATATATATATATCGTTTTATACATAGATACGTTTAAAATAGAAGTAAATAATAATTTTCTAAGTAAAATGACTAAAGATCTTGTCAAGACAAATCCAACGAGGCCAAACACGACGAGGTTATGTTGTATATTTGAGGAGTTCCTATGGTCACCTTCCGGCTCCATCATGAGACCCTGGACATCACGTATGACTAAAGATCTTGTCAAATCATATCCAACGAGCCCATACACGACGAGGTTATGAAGTGTATTTAAGGAGTTCCTATGGCCACCTTCCGGCTTCATCATGAGACCCTGGACATGACGTATGACTAAAGATCTTGTCAAGACAAATCCAACGAGCCCAAATTATGTTGTATATTTGATGAGTTCCTATGGTCACCTTCCGGCTCCATCATCAGACCAGCTCCATGATGCCACAATATTGCATTGTCATCAATATTGCATTGTCATCAAGGTTACATAAATATACCAAATTTCAGCACAATCGAAAGACAGCCAGAACAAACAAACAAACAGACAGACAAGAAAGCGAGTTAATAAAATCGTTAAAAATTAGCCAGCTTTTTTCATCGTGATTCGTGACGCGCCAGGAAGGTACTTTTTGGTTTGATATGTGTCCAACCGGTCCAAAGAGTTTTTGTTAGCATTAGACCTAACTATTGGTAAAAAACCTGCAAGAGAAACATGGAATTAGTGTTTATTTACTTTATACCTCTAGGCCGAACATTAACGTGATTTATAGCTGAAATTAGGAAATAAGCCGTGAAATGCCCGTGTTTAGGGGAGAAGGGTGGCTCCGATGTGTACGTGACGGCCTTGACCTTTGTAACTTTGCCAACTAAAGTATTGCCCTTAATAAAAGTTCCCCTGTGATGTAAACTATTCATCGCGAAGCATTCCATCTATGTATGTGTCTTAATTTTATTTATAAAATGGGTAATTAAGTAAGAATACATAAAACAAAGAAAGAGTACGATGATATTTCAAAAGATTGCAGATTTTATAGGTACTTAAACCTTTGGCGACAGGAGCGTGATCTTCATGTGTGTGCTTTAAAAAACTAAATTTGTATATAAGGCTTAATTTCTATTGAGACCAAAGTGAACTAAATAGAATGAATGCCCACCGGACTCATTGTCCCATTGCGATATGATAACCAGTGGGTACTTGTGAGTAGATCGAGTAATATGTTTTAGACATAGATCGAGTTTTATCCAAGAATACAAAACAAACAAAGCAAGTACCTACCTATGCAAATTCTTTTAAGGTTACAAGCGTCCATCTGTTTCATATTCATTGTTATTGATCCCACATAATAGAGATTGCGCATTGCGTAAGAATACCACGATCTTACATATATCCGAAGCAGGGTTCGAAAATATCCGATATTTATTACAAATATCAAAATATCGGATATTTATGATATATATCCGATATGTATGTTGAAATTGTGTGCAATAAACAATATATATAGTATATATATATATCAAAAATTTGATATATATCCATTTTGTATGGCAGCCAAATTATTATTTTGTTGTATTATTTATGTATACTGTTTGCATGTCTTTTATAAACTTAATAAATTAAAAAAAACTTAACGTTTTTATTGATTTATTTATGATAAAAATCATCATTCAGTAAACAGTTATATTCTATAAATACAAAATGTATTGCACAATTATAAACTAAAGTTGTTTTTGCACTTTGTCAATAACCTCTTTGTAAAAAATAATAGAATAAACAAAGAAAAACCAATTTTTTCGTGACGGCATTTTTCATGTAGTGCACTGACGTGATTGACGCTATTAATCAATCAATCAATCAATCGCCGGTGAGATGCTGCTTTTTAGTGTTGCCATTTAAGGATTAAAACATTAGCAAACTGCAAAAATGTACTTAACAATGTTTTAAACGCTTTTCGTATTGATATTATAATGATATCACAAAAATAATTTGATATATTTCAGATATATATCTGATATATATCCATTGATATTTGTATCCTCGAACCGTGATCCGAAGTGTCAACAAGGCTGATCTTAAGTTTATGAAATCCTTGTCTTTGTGTTGTTATGAAATTATGAAGGTTTCTGATAATACAAATCATAATACAACATATAAATAGTATTTTTCCCAATGTCACGGGTGGAAACCATGAATCTGATTACGGTTTATCAAAACTGAAATAATATTAACAATAACATGCACTTGAACTCAGATTAGATTGTTTGAAATTCAATGTTGTTCTAACCTTAGTAGGGCTAAGGATCCAGATACGACCGTGGCATATAAAGAATGCCACCACGTGTCGTTACCAACAAGACCACCCGACCAATGTAAAGCGTGAAGTAATTTACTATCATCCTTACCTTATAGAAGTCTGTTCTAAGGTAGAATATCATGCAATAGATTAAGGGCACAACACACTTAACGCTGCCGTTACACGTAGCCAGCTATACTCGACCAGAATTAAAATGCTAATCTGAAACCTCCGAATTACAATAAACGGACAACGAACAACTTTTGATCAGTTGGGTAACGGCATGTTGGTCCTTACGAAACAACAGAGGTGCCATAAGGTCACTATCATCGTCATTTAATTTTGCACGCTTTCGTAAGAAAATCTTGTCGTATACGACCTCGGAAGATCTCATGTTTAATAAGTCAAGCATTGACAAAAAGACCATGGAACATCTCTTATTACACGTGAGTGTGACGGTGAGTCTTTATGGCTAATGTAGAAGGTGAAGTGAGTCTCTTACGAAGAAATATATCGAAAATGAGAGGATTTGTTTTACTCATACATTCAATATATCATTGTAAAAAATCAAGAATGGGTTAATTATTTGATAATCAGGGATAAATTAAGAATCTTAGGAAAATACATTAAAAAACGAAAATTTTTGTGAGGGTTTATTAGGAGTTTGGTTTTTTAAACTTAAGGGTTGTAAAAGGCGCGAGGCTGTCAGTTAGTAAGCAGTTTAAATTATATTTCACTTTACTTTTGTGCCCAAAAATGGAAGTCAGGCGTGAATGGTCGTCAATCATGCGCGGGCGCAGTCCCTCTGCGCGCACACGCACACCCCTCAACCTTGACGGCTGACGGCTGCTGACAATACCCGCTTACACGTGGATCTATTAAGGATTAGCTGCATGACCATTTTCAGATAAGGAAAAATAATTATATTTTTTAAAGCCTGTATTGGAAATACCGCATTTGTCATTGAAATGAATAAGGGAAATCACAGGTCTTTTAAGGTATTTTCAATAGTAAAATTAAGAATAGAAACATTTAATTAAATGCGGCAATTGGCCATGCTTATTATAGATCACACCAACACAAATAAAGTGCATATATTTACATTACCATTAAAAATAAAATTATAAGTACATTAAGATACAAGGATCGTAGGTGGCAAACTATAAACTATACTCCGTGTGTTGTACGACGTTTTTCAATACACTTGTGAGAAAACTGATAATAAATAATTAAATTGAAAATAAAATTGAAAAAAAAAAGTTTTTATTTTTATTAATTTGATTGATTGGTTTGGTACATCGTAACCTACAAAAGGTACGATACTACAGGATGCTACAGGTAAAATTGATCATGTAGGAGTTGCAAAAACTAACCTTTATATTTATAATTATATCGTGCGCAGTTACTATCAGTTGTTATCCTTACTATTCACATTTATCATTAAATTTTAACACTTAATCACTCATAAGAAAACTATTGACAACATTCAATGTAAAACAATTAAAAAAACTTGGCGCCAACCACAACACGATAGTATGTTTCTTTTTTATAAGCATAATTATGGAGAAAAGGCTCTGGGGAACATTCAGCCTCTACGAATTGATTCTTTGTTAAATCGAGATAATTTTATTTTTCTAATTAAAATATTACTGTTATTAATTTGTTGAAATAAAAAAATATAAAATACTTTTCTCTGTATGAATCGATTTAAATATTTTTTATTGTCAAAATGATCCTGGCCGAATAATAATTTTGAAGATCGTAGAAATTAAAAACAAAATGTAATAAAATCGCACTAGTGCGGTAAAACGCATTTACCGTACAGTTAACTGCCTTCGTAAGTTCAATTTTCGAGCAAATAATTATTATTAATGCCTTCCATACTGAGATAAATTTTAAATTGAAATGGAGAAGAAAATTATTGAGTTGTTGAGGTAACTATAGATAACTACAGAGATTGCACCTTAAATCCTTGAACTTGCAGCAAAGTTCTTTTGATTAAACGACATTGAATAGGTTCTCCCTGCTGCCCTTTGAATGCTAAGTGACAAGGCCATCTCAGAATAGGAACTGGTCTGACATCAGCCATTATGTTATGCAATTCAATTGATGTTTTTTTTACTTTTTATATTGGTGCTCGATCCCCTTCCCAAAGAATATATTATTGTTATTCAACGGAATTATTTGTCTTGTAGAGCTTTATGTAACGAAAATAACAGCACAACAAACTTGTTGACCATAAAAGTCCTGAAAACTAGTTATTCATTCCCAGAAATTTACAGAAGGTATTAAAAGAAAGAAAACATAACATGGGGGAAAAGAAATACATACTTTAATAATTTGCAAAGTAATTTTATATTCCTGTTTTTACAAGCTTTTATTTAACTTGTTATGTTTGTATGTAGGTAGGTAGGTATGTACCGTAAGTATAGGTATGTACTCGTTTGTATGCTCGGACCAACCATCCACTGGATACCGCATTCTGTATAATTTACTAACAAACTAATTGCGAAAAAGTTGCGGTGCGGGGGCGCGGGGAACACGTCGTGATTGGTTCATGTCGCTTACGCAACGTATTGACAGGTCTCATAATTGGTCGAAACTGAAGTGAGCCGCGAGGTATTGGCCGCCCAGAGATATTTATAATATGTTCAAATGCACCTATGCGTTTCGGAAAGTAGCGCCCTGACATGTGGTGTCCAGACTGTCCAGACTGTTGGTCCGAGTTTGTATGCATGTTGAGGCAGATCTTGTAACTAATACTGAACTCAACTCCTCCTCTCTTCCTCTCAACTTGCCAGTTTGAAGTTTTGGATACTTTTTGAGTTCTTATGACAATATGCTAAAATGATGAAAATGACTTGATGATGCAGCCAGAATTGTCTTCATGAGGGAACTCCTCAACGGTTAGTGGCACGGACTCGAAACTTCGCATATAGGTTCAATTTTGATAGCTTAATATGATCATTATTATGAACTGGTGGCGACTTTACAAAGGCTAACACATTTCAGTTCAGTCCCGAACCATACTGCGTTAGGTTTTATTTATTAAAAGGATCTTGCAAAGCCTAAGCGATTTCAGTTCGTAGTGTGACTCAAATCAATTAATCAAATATTCTTTTCAAAAAGCTAATTGAGTATGGTTTTCTTGTAAAAACATTTTATAAAGCCTAAGCTGTTTTATTTCATAATTTTATTTAAATCGCTTGTACTTTGTTAGCAATATACTTTTGGAATTTTATTTGTTAGCAATATTATTTGTTACCATTATATTAAGTAATTATGGTTCTCTACTGCAATTTGTTTTATCAAGTGGTACGTAATTACCTATATTTCCATGCAGAGGAATCATAAAATATGAAAGACCAGTCTGTAAGAGATCAATATGGCAAAATATTTATAAAACCTGCATGAAGGTAATAAAAAGTAATAATCAATAAGTTAGAGGTATACAACCACTGGCAAGCAGACTAGTACTTACTTAACTGAGAAGTAAGTTTTGACAAGCACATTGAAGCCATTATTTCAAAAGTTACTAAAGAAAAAACAACAATCGCCTCTCAGAACAAATCGGAAATGAAATAACAACAACACGCAAAATGTCAACAATAAAAAAAATTGAATAATTTATTTATTTATTATTAGTGACGCTTCACAGCACATAAATATATCTTAAATAAGTGACATTAAAATTATATTATACATAGCCAATAACGAAGATCACATATTACATTTTATCAAGGGTAGGGAGAAAGATTTTTTTTAATCGATACAAAAAGAGGGGGACCTTTATAAAATTGATTCTATATAAAATTTATAGTAATATATACATAGTAGTAATACATAGTAATATGTTTCGGGGTGTGGGGGGTAAGTATAAAGGTGTATGTGCTGTGTATGTGGAGGGTGATTGTGTAGTGTAATAAAGATGACTAAAACAAAAAAAAAACGAAAACCAGCCAGCCGAAAACAGAATATAATCTAAAAAGTTTGTAAAAATGCAAGCTAATGCTTAATATGCTGCAAGGTATATTAGCCCTTCGGCCCATTACAACAATCTCAAATAGGCACAAGTACAAGTCACAGAAATTTACCAAACTTCATTCAGATCACGAGAATAAGTGATACTAATTAGCTAGCCCTTCGTTTACATAATTACGGTAAATGTTGTTGTGAAAGGTCTGAACTAGTCACTTAAGCACCACGAACAGAACACGAATTTGGCACAGTTTAATATAATAGTTTCTAAGTTTGCTTTATATCGTTTTATCACTTTGTATAGTTTAGTTAAGATACCATTAACTAAGTTATGCTATTCTTTTATTAAAATATTTTTATTAACGTTTATTTTATTAGCATTTGTTTACATTAACTTGAAAATTGATATACTTTTTGTGCTTAATAAACAGAATTGTTAAGAAATAAAATGGAAAAGAATTAAAATTAAAATGAAGTTGTTATTATTGTTATTAGTTGTTATTTAGGTAGGTACCTATAAAAGTTTTAAATTCGTATGTTCGTTCTGTTTTCGATTTGCTGCTTTAGGCTTTTTATAAGTTAGCTATTCAGAATTCAGCTCCAACAAAGATCGTTTATAATAATAGAGAACGTGTTCTAAAGCATATAACATCAAATTTAGATTTATGAGAGTCCGATACATAAACTTGAAACACTTTTGATCGATTCACGCGATCTCGAATTAT
The DNA here is from genome assembly GCA_951230895.1 of Carpatolechia fugitivella. Taxonomy (NCBI): domain Eukaryota; kingdom Metazoa; phylum Arthropoda; class Insecta; order Lepidoptera; family Gelechiidae; genus Carpatolechia; species Carpatolechia fugitivella. Next base: position 11,166,522 of record OX579650.1, read on the forward strand.
CGCCACATCGATTCACAAAATATTGAAATCTCGCAAACTCGATTCATATGTTAGCGAATGAACGTGAAATCGAATTTTTTGTTGTCGAAACAAGTGACGGCGAATAAATGTAATATCGATAATTGCGAGTGCGAACATGAAGTCGAATATCGTTAACTAGTGGTAACTTCTTGTAAATTCTTAACAAATATTAATCAAACCAAACCTAAAACAATATAATATAGGTATATGGAACCATACACAAAACCAAAGAAGAATTTAACAAAGAACAACTTCACACGGAACTTGTTATTCAAAGGATAACAACAGCTACACAAACTACAGAGAGATCTAAAAAAAAATGTACGAAAGAGGACAAAATTATTAGCCATTTAATGAAAAAGGACACTTTAGATACCTTATCATTTCTAAGCAGCCTTTCTTATTTTTGTTTTATGAAGTAAACAAAATTAGAAGAGACAAAACTTAGAAAATGAGATTATTTTTGTATAATATACAAATCGTTTCGTTTTGAATATATAAATTGTAGGCATTCATGGCCTGTGTATGTGCTCATCACTATACCCGTACTCTTATTTTATCATAAAACAGTATGTAATTTTACTTAATAAATAATTAAATAAATGAAATAATATTAAAAAGTATCATCTGTCAGAGCTCATCCTATAGTACATAAACAACCTATGTGGAGACTGTCACTTGTTAGTGCAGTATACTTGTATATTATCAATTGTTTTGATTTAATTATAATGGGGTCAAATTTGCCCGATGTAGTACCAATACCAATTTTTAAGAAGTACACAAATCAATATTGTTTTATTTTTGATACAAATCAAGTATTATAGCATTCCATATACCTATATTATATTGTTTTAGGTTTGGTTTGATTAATACTTGTTAAGAATTTTTGTATTGTGTTTTTGTTATTTACAAATGTTTCGATTAAAGTATACAAATCCAATCAATGTCATATTACGTAAGGTAAGTAGGTACTATTTTCTACTTGCTGGTTGTTATTATGAATTAAACAATACATAGTAATATTTTTTGATAAAACACAATTTTGAAATAAATACAATTTTTGTTCATTTGTTTTTTATTACTAAGTACGTTTTTTACCAACAAAAACTGAATAATCTAATTTTAACCAACCCTTTCAAGATAACTTTAGTTAACCCTCGATATGGTAGTTTTAAATATTTATTCCAGAAGTTACTAATAGTTAACGATATTCGACTTCATGTTCGCACTCGCAATTATCGATATTACATTTATTCGCCGTCACTTGTTTCGACAACAAAAAAATTCGATTTCACGTTCATTCGCTAACATATGAATCGAGTTTGCGAGATTTCAATATTTTGTGAATCGATGTGGCGATAATTCGAGATCGCGTGAATCGATCAAAAGTGTTTCAAGTTTATGTATCGGACTCGATTTATGATAGCTATATCAAAGGGCGTTGAGTTATTTAAAACAGCGTTTCTGCATATAAATTATCAGATTAATATAGTATAATTTGAAATCCGGTACCTACACGAAGGATATCAAAATAAGTATGTACAAGTAGTACGTACCTACTACCTATCCTATGTAAATTACGAATTTTGCGTTCCCGCGTAGTACTGTATTATGCTCTACAAAAGTTGCGTAACATTATTTAATTTTTGAAATCAGATTATGATTGATATTAGATAAACAAATAGTATTTATTTATAAATTTGAATATAGCACAGAATATAGGGTTCTCGAATGGAGACCGCGTCTAGGGAAACGTAGTGTGGGACGCCCCCCTGCCTGGTGGACTGATGACCTGAGGAAGGTCGCAGGTGGTGGCTGGATGAGGAAAGCGGGTGATCGTGCGCTTTGGCGTACCCTTAGGGAGGCCTACGTCCAGCAGTGGACTGCAATAGGCTGATTGATTGATTGATAGCACAGAATAAATATTAGTAAACCAATATGAAGTTGTAAAATGACTACGAATCTTTGGGAAATCTCTCGGTTGGTAACTCAATCCGAGGAAATGAACAACTTTTATGAATAACAACTATTATTTTATTTTTAGTAGACAAAAATCTGATACCCGATTACCAATTTGGTTTTAGAGAAAAACATTCTACAATTGATCAAGTACATAGAATTACAAACATAATAGAGAAAGCACTAGAAGAGAAAAATTTTCCTTCCTGGATGTAGCGCAAGCATTTGATAAAGTGTGGCATGAAGGTCTCAACCACAAGCTAAGAAAAATACTCCCGAGACAGTTTGCGGAAAATTTGGAGTCCTACCTGACACTACGAATGTTTAGAGTAAGACACGATGACGCATAACTCAGAACAGAACTTAAGCAAATTAAAGCTTGAGTAGGTACCTCAAGGAAGTGTTTACCTATTATATACCTGCGATATGCCAGCACTAGAAAACAATACCATTGCAACATTCGCAGATGACACAGCCATATTGGCTACAGGGGTCACACAAGAAGAAGCAGTGGAAAAAGTTCAAACAGCTGTTCAAAACAGTATTGGCGGTTTATTTTCCATCATATTTTACGCGGAAGTTTCGATATGGATTTATGTTAGTTTCATCGTGATTTAAGTTTCAGAAATGGCTACACAAAAAATAATGTAAGTACATGCTTAAATGACTTCTTTTTAACAAAAAAAAAATTTGTACAGATAAATAGGTTTATTATAAATTTTTCGTTTGTTGGGCTAGCAAATGCATAAGATTTTTGTATGTATTGTTTTAGGGTGAGGAGCAAAAGAAATAAATAATTTGTGCCGTTAAATGGCCCAACAGCACCATCAATTTTGATGCTGGACATTATAAAACACCGTCATAGATAGGCTTTGAAATCCTCCGTAAAGCTTTTAACTCGAGAGTCCCTGAGATCGATTGGATCGCACACATCTCTTATTCTTTGGTGTTGTATCTTCCTTACCTCTCTTTGCTCGTAAATTATCAATAAATAGTTGTAATATGGCACTGCCGCGTAAAGGTTTCCAAGAGAATAATAAACAACCGAAAGATTCAACAAAAGTTCGTACACGTAGAAAGAAGTCTTAGATGAAAACTGATGACGACAAACATGTCGTATACAAGTGTCAGAATTCGTTAAAATATGGCGCTCATGTTTCGATGGAGTCTGAAGTGAAACAACAGCTCGCCATACAAAGACTGATTTATTTACAAAATATTACTGACTACCTACATTATTATACAACACGCCCCCATTTATACGAGGAGAAATCAAAAAGTAGTGAGAACGACATACTCCTTGGTAAGAAAAAAAAATACTGGCAGGCATGGCTCAGATACATATTTGTAATATTAATAAAGAAAAAAAATCTTCGATTCTCTTTTGTTTTTTTCTGAATGTAGTCATTTGTTTGCTTCGTGTCGGAACGTGTTCTCGAAAATGGAGAAAAACGAAGTGCGAGCCGTTATTAAATACCTCTGTTTAAAAAAGTTAATGACTCAAGAGATTCATTGCGATTTGGAGGCAACATTAGGAGAGTCTGCTCCGCCGTATTCTACTGTCGCAAGGTGGGCTTCTCAATTTCGAGTAGGGAGAACGAGCACGGAAGACGAACATCGTTGCGGCCGTCCATCGACGTCAGTCACCCAAGACAGTCAGAAACAAAATCGACTTGACATTTCGAAGATATTGTTGGACAAGTTTCAAGAAGATTCAGAGAGCTTTTTGTCTTGTTTCGTAACAATGGACGAAACATGGGTCCATCATTTTGATCCTGAGACAAAACAGCAATCTTCGCAATGGAAACGGCCATCATCACCGACCCCGAAGAAATTTCGTGCCGTGGCATCGGCTGGCAAGGTTATGGCCTCATATTTTGGGACTCAGAAGGGATATTGTTGATTGATTACCTGGAGTGTGGAACCACTATCACAGGCCAATATTATGCAGCTTTAATTCCCAAGTTGAGGAATGCCATCAAAGAGAAAATGAGAGGGAAACTTCGAAGGGGCGTGCTGTTTCATCACGACAACGCACCCGCGCACAGGTCGGCAGTTGCGATGGCTGCCATTCAGCAAGCTGGCTTCGTATTGGTTGACCACCCCCCATTCACCAGATCTGGCGCCTAGCGATTTTTATCTGTTCCCCAAATTGAAAGAATACTTAAGGGGAAACAGGTACGAAGACGATAACGAGGTGATGGATGCCGTGGAGAGCTTTTTGCAGGACCAAGACAAAACTTTTTTTTTTAAAGGGATTGAAGCCTTGGAAAAGCGCTGGACTCGGTGTGTAGAGAGACTCGGAGACTATGTAGAAAAATAAATTATTAAGTTATCAATAGTCATTATATTCTATTTCATTCTCACTACTTTTTGATCCCTCCTCGTATATATGTTTTTTATCTTATAAACCTATTATAAATGAAACACCTTACATAATTATTTGCATTCAGCAAGACTTCTTATTTATACACGTACTTTATCATACTTCTTATTTTCTAAGGTTAGCGAAGCTTCTAAAATTAATACTACCCACTACCACTTATAACTACATATTTACTTTTTTTCGTAATGACCAAAGTACGCTCTTTTGCCTTGAATTTAGCCGCCCTGTAAATCCGCCCAAATGTACCCTGATGAGGGTCAGTGTCGTCGTCCTGATCCATACCGGTCGTACCTGTACTGGCCGGAGACACGTCGCCGTCCTCGTCACTGCCCGGCTCGTCACTGTTGACGCAGCTGTCACTATCATACTCCTCAGCAGTCTGCTTCTCCTGAGCGGAAACAGACTGTGACGGCGTGATATTGTCACTGCTGTGGGTTTCCTTGTCAGTACTTACCGCTTCTGATGGACCATTCGGCTCGTTTTCCATCTCACTTTTCACGATCACCTCCTCAAATTTATCAAATGCCGCCTATTCCTTCTGCATATCCTGTTCGAGCTATCTGCTAACAAATAAGAACGAGGCTGTTGTGTTTTCGAAGGCTTTTTCGTAGTCCACAAATGCTATACACAGCGGCTGATTATACTCTTGCGACTTCTGTATACCCTGTCTCACTGTGTGCATGTAGGTAGGCCAAAGAGGTTCGATAATGTTAAATTGTCAAGATTTTATCCGTATCGTTGACAATAGCTAGTTTGTTTTGTCTATGTACTTATCCTATTAATTGGTACGTCCTTTTGTACAATAAGATACAAAGTGTGAAATATATTTTAGTTGGTTTGATCTCTGGCTCATGAAAGAATGAAATAAAAACAACCAAGAATGCAGTTATTCATATTTCCACAATAAAGGAATGTTTCTCTTACTTTCCCGTTGGGTAAAGTTTACTTTTCTTAATATTTAGGGTACTTTCCCTCCAGGTAGGTACGGTTAATTTTTCAGCAATAATTTTTGAAATTTCTGTATTCGTTTTTATCTACTCTATAGGTATATATCTATACAAACTCTATACCTATAGTACCATGCATGACATGAGATATCAATTACAGACAAGTATAAATAGTTAAAAGAGGAATTCATTTATTTTGTCAATATGTTATCTATTTACATCTTCACCTCTGTGTATTACCACATATTAAAAAAGAATTTAATAAAAGTGGAATTCTTTCTTTATTGGCACCTACCAACTATTACAATGGGGATTTCCAATATAAAATTTTCAAGGTTATCGATCGACGTCACGAAGGGCTTGAAATACCTTGTATTGCATCGCGTGTCGTGTTCAAAGAGTTGAGTCACACAGAATAGGTAGGTACCTAATAGTGAACCGGACGAAACTAACGAAAAAATATTACCTACGCGAGTAGTATTTACGATTACGTTATGCAAGTCAGGTAAACATCTGACGTAGGTATCTAATGTGAAAGGGCATTGACCACGAAGGCCGGCCCATCATCAAGTAGGTAAGTTCAGTCATTTTATTATATAACGTAATGCTTGGATAACAGTTCAATGACCTTTATTTGTAGGCATGCGATAGTGTTCCGGGTTCGTTGCTCTTGCAAGGACGGTCGTTTACAGCGCTGACAGTTCGTAATGTAATGCGCGATTATGCTGATATTGAGGATTGATATCTATCGCCGCGTGATACCGAGCGAATAATCAAATATTTAATCACCTAGCTCGCCCTCGTTATGGCTAGAATGTCAATAGGTAGGTACCCACCTACACCTATCTTATCTAAAGAACCCAACCCAAATGCAAAATGCTAGTTTTGTTTTGAAAACAGCTTTCTCGTACGTAAGACAGATATTTTCGGCTGTAGCTCTTCTTACGTGTTGATTAAGTTACCTATGTTTTATAATAATAAAACTAAAAAAAATCAACATACGATGTTTCATTTTGATGCAAAATAAAGAATGCCCAAGTGTGTAACTAGATCGATAACTGCTCCACCAAACCGATGCAAACAGCAGCTAAACTAAAAAAAATGTGCAGTAAAAATGTGATAACATCTTTACCCGAGTTACTATAGGATGAGCTCTGACAGATTAAAATTTTAAAAACTTTTTAATATTATTTCGTTTATTTATTTATTAAATAAAATTACTATATAATGATAAAATAAGAGGTGAAGTTACTTTGTTTTTATTTTTTAGCTAAGTATTATGATTTTTAAACATGTCAAACTTGTCCTCAGCGTTCCGTTTGTGGGTGTGTGGCCCATTACAGAGAAGTGTGCAGAACTTCCTTTGCATAGAGATTCTATATCTTTCTTGGTCGATTACTCTTCAACGTTATTAACAGAAAAATCTAAATTGCTAACAAAAGTACTTATGAGTGTAGGAAAGCTACTAGCAAGCAATTGGCTATTAGAATTATCTTACACGGAAACCGAGAACCTCCTACACCGTATTACATGATCCTCACTTCCATTACTCCCCAGCTTGCAACACACACACCACCCCCATGTCCCTAGACAACTTTATACTCACACCCCACCCACACGTAACCACATAAAGATAGAGAAAAACCTACACCATTGATTTGCTTTTTGTAATGCTTCACCTTATCTTAACTATGTATACTCGCACATGATTCTTATCCTGTTGTTAGCTACTTATGTATCTATTCTAATACTTTAAACCAGCAATTCTTGTATATACCTATATTATATATATATATATATAATGAGAATCTCGGAAACGGCTGCTACGATTTCGATGAAATTTGGTATATAGGGGGTCTCGAGGGCGATAAATCGATCTAGCTAGGTTTCATTCTTAGTGAAAAGGGTTTTCCCCGTGTTTTCAGGCATTAAAAAATAGCAACGCAATATCGTTAGAAGAGATTAGAAATTTCACCGTCTCCGATATCGTAACATTAGCTCAATCGGGAGACCGCGTGACTAAAAAGACTAAGGTCTCGAGGTCGAATCCTGAAGTTTTCTTTTTAATGTTTTTTTATTATATTTACCGTTGTCGTTGTTACTTTTTATTTGTTCTTTTTATTTTTTCATTTAGTTTTTAGATAAGAAATATGGCAAATAAAAATATTCTTCTATATTTCTATGTTTTTTCTTAGAGCGATGACGAAATGTTCTTTTAAAAAAGTATTTTGTAGATATTTAGATAAAAAGAAATGGGAAATTCTATTTTATCCACGCAACCTCAATAAATGCAATTTTATATTACTACTAGCGCCGCCATTACTACTGTATCTGTGAAGTCAAAATTGGAACTATAAGTTTTCTATATTTCTATGTTTCCTCGTTTTACTCGGGCCATCTGATGGAAAACTTTCAGACCACCAAGAAAAATCAGAATTTTTCTTTCATTTTTGAATTTAAATAACTAAATGAAAGAAAATAACAAATAAAAAAAGAAACAAACGAAAAAAGAACAAAGAAAATAAAAATATATATATGTCGAGATTCGAACTGCAAACTCGCGGTGTCCCGACTGAGCCAAAATTAATTACCTTTCTATTTTTTAAGCCTGAAAACACGGGAAAATCATTTTTTCTAAAAATTAAACCTAGCTAGACAATTGACAATTGCTCCCGAAACTAAATTGCGAAATCGTTGCAGCCGTTTCTGAGATCCTTATTATTCTTATCTTGCTCGATATAAGATTATTGTGGCGATGATGATATGCAAACCGCACCAAGCCAATAAAAAAGGACCATAAAAACGAAAAGGATAGCTGGATCTATTGCTCATTGAGTAGCTCATAAGTCAATGCTACTCGTATAAAGTGCTACTATGTCTAGCCGCGTGTATTCTGAACGTATGAAGTAAGTAGAGTTTATATAAATGCGTAGGTGTCTTACAAAAACAATAAACGAGCTAAGCTCGGTCAACCAGGTGCTCTGATTAATGAGTGAACACTGCTACTTAAGACACAGGTTTTACCTAGTTTAAGGGCAGGGTTTAAAATTACTTTTTTAGCCACTCTAAATTTTGTGCCTATAGAATAATATTTTCTATTTAACTGATGTATGTATTGTTCTCTAATCCTATGTGGTATGTGGAATAAATAAATTATTATTATTATTAAACTGAAATTATAAAAAAAGTTGTTAACGTCGTATGAAGAATTTTGAAACTGTCAGAGCTCATCATATAGTAACCCGGGTATAACAACCAGACGACGACGGACGACTACCCTGGGTGGAGCGGGAAGCGTGTGTGAACGTTTAATAAAACATGTTCAAACTCAAACTCAAAATATTTATTTGCATTTGTCATTATACCTAACAATTACTGTATTGTACAATGACGCCCTGTTAGAGCACAGCTGTTAAATTTGAGTCAAAAAGTTTCGTCGAGTGCAGTCCTGAAATTTTATGTATTATATTGAGCTGTGTAAAATTATTGCCAGAGAAGTATAGAGGGTTGCCAGAAGTCAGCACAGATGTAAAAAATTATGAAGGTGTAGTTCTGGAAATTTTCTTTTTCGTAATAATTATTATCTTCTTCACCTAAACATTTAATAAAATCATTATTTTTTAAGGCTGTCAATCAGTATCAGTACGGACTTTTTCTATTGTAATATTAGTTTATGGCACGAACTCAAAGTTTTAACATTGAAACCTTCTTCTTTGGGAAATTGTAGACTAATAAATATATTGAGATAGATTGTAAACAAATTGGGCTGTAAACTAATTATTGTCAGTTTATTGTATCTTATGTTTACGAGTTCTCTGCACTTTTATCTAAATTCTGATGCACTTGTTTCCATTAGTATTAATAGGGTCACTGGCTTTCTTAATAGTAATTCTCATGACGTTGATAATATTGTCGATGACTAGAGTAAACGTGATCTATTTTCTGTATTAATCACGTATCTAATGAAACGTCAACGTAGCACAACTCGCGGTTTTTCTTCTAATTAAAACTAAATATGTGCACCGATGCAAATAAAAGGTTAGTCAACAGTATGCGAGCGTACGTTTTCAAACAGCTGACTAAGCTACGCATATCTGACTAAATAAATAGCTACGCAAACAGCTGTTCGTCCGTTAGCAACAGTCGAAACACGGTCATCAGAAACAGCGGTTTCGGCACATCTTTCACTTTCATCGAACCGGCCCTCCACCGTCTGCTGCGGCAACGGTCCGGTGGTGTCGTTGATCCCGTGTCCTCGCGCCCGCCCGCGTGCCGATTAGATAATTTCCGCGCTGCGTTGTCAAAATACTCTCATGACCCAATGGTACAGTGAAGGCGCGGTCGTCGACCTCGCGTCGATCGAGCAAAATACCGACGTGATCCGCGTACGTAACACTTTCGAGTTTTGAATCGAAATTCGCTATCGGCTAGTAATACCGTAAAGTTTTATTTATCTATATTTGCTAAATCCGTATCTTGAATGATAATATAACGTAAGAAGGACGGTAGGACACATTTTATCGTTGCTATTTCAGTGACATTAACTACACACTGAAAGAATAATTCGATTTCATTAATTTTACACAAACTGTTCTCAAGCTTCATGTCGGGTAATTCTGCAACGGCAACGAAGTAGGCTAAGTACTAGTACCTAGTAGCTTAGCTATCATATTTGCAACTAAACTCATAGTTTCAAGTTATGATTGAGAAATATTTATTTGGCAACTGCTATGACTTTCTCTTAAAATTGATTACATATAAAATATCAATGGAACACAAATTTTAACTGCTTCGGGGTGTTCGGCGTAGGGTTGGTCATGAGAAAACACTTCCGGTTATGGTTCTTATTAGCCACATCAAATTTTAAATCCTACAGGACCTACATTTAGAGTGGAAATAAAATAGTTGCAAGCTTCAACGTTCGTAATTAAAAAAATGTACATTTTAGTTCAAATTCTGGGAATTTAAAAAAACCATAAAGAAAATCTAATAACCATCATAATAAATCATTAGCCCAGAGGATGTGGTGTCTCATGGCTCAACCCATGGGTTTTTTATTTGAGGTTGACTACGCCAAACACCCTGTAGACCAATTTCCCGTAAAAATCAGTACTGAAGTTCTCTCCAGGCAAAAGTTGGTAAACAAGCAAGTATGTACACTATAGGTCTCATACTAAGCACTTAAAGGGCTTCACACACGGCAGCTGTAATGTAAAGATGTACGTTATAGCACGATACATCTCATTACATCGTTCCATAGAAATCATCAGGAGACCACACACGACAGCTATAATGTATATTGTATAGCTGTAATTTACACTAATATACATTATAGCTGCCGTGTGTAAACTGTTAAGTGTGCTCTTGTGCACTTCATTCTGTTTGTTATTGTCAGATATTGCCACAATAATGTGTGCCATGTTCTGACCAACAATAATACAGATGTTCTAAATCGAGTCTTTGATTAGTTAAAGAAATCAGTTTTCAATCGTCCTAAACGAACTAATCGGTAAGAAGAAGAAGAAGAAGAAGAAGTAAACGATGATTACGAAAATGTGTCTTTTCATTCCAAGCAATGTGTCTTTTTTCAAGCAGTTTTCATTCCAATCATGCAGCTTCTTGCGAATGTCCAAGGATTTTCACGAAGATCCGGGTTTATCAATTAGCCTACGACATGCATTGTGTATGAACACGAGACCTTTAACACATACTTGACAATACGTACCTGAGCACTTAAGTACCTATTTATCAATATCAATGTTTAAGTGTTTCTTGATTAATTAGAAACTAGCTTTCCGCCCGCGGTGTCACCCACGTTAAATGAGTTTTCCCGTGGGAATGAAGTGTTTTACCGCGGTAAAAAGTAACCTATGTCCTATTCATTTGTGCTAAATTTAATCTCGATCTGTCCAGTAGTTGAAGCGTGATTAAGTAACAAACATCCAAACTTTCGCATTTATAATATTAGTAGGATAGTAGAATGGATTACTAGCGCTTACCTACATCAGTCTAGTTTTAAATATTCCCCTTTAAAATAATTGTATATTTTTGCGGGCACATGGAAATAGTAGAATGATATGAATTATATGCGAGAGTCGAAGGAGACATGAAGTTATAAACGCAGTAAGCAAAACTATATTTCGTGCTCATAATGTATCCCAAAATGTTATGTATCCGGTGAAAAAATAAGTAATTTAACCACACTGGATTTAAGTAAATTAGATACTTCGTTATCCTAGCAGATACAAAAATCATATGTTTTAAACTCAAACAAGTTATTCACATGTTGTTTCAAGCCCCTGCAAAATTTACTGGAAAAAAAGTTAAGCTTAGGTATGTACTTTTCCTACCGAATCGAATTTTGGACGCAATACTAACATGAAATGAGGAAAACTTTGATAAGTATTTTGCAAGTATCTAACTAGGTACGAGTACCAGTAAATGTTGTATCATAGTTTTAGAGATTAGATGTATCTAAGCCATATTTGTTATCTATAACAAATATGGCTTTTGCGATGGGATTTTTTGATGGATCTCTGCCTGACAATGATGTTTGTAGCATAATCGATGGAATTTCTGAATGATTTTTAAACTATAGTAAAACTAGTCCATTTTTTAGGTATACATACATATTATGAAGATTGAACAAATGTTAAGTAGTTAGTAGAGACCATAACTTTGAAAAAAAAAATTGAGGCAGTGCCACATGTCACAGACGGAGACGTCAAATACGATCTTATAGCACGAGGCAGCCAGCTCTCCCGTCGCCATTTACTTTGTGTGCAAAGCAGGGGTCAAGCAAAACGGTCGGTCACTGATTGATTCGGCAATTCTGCTTGACCCCCGCTTTGCACACAAAGTGAATGGCGACGAGAGAGCTGGCCGCCTCGTAAGATACGATATCGTATCTTAACCGTCTGTGACGCCCTTATAATGCCCAGGCATTGCGTTAACTTTGCATCACGTTATAATTTATCTTAATGAATTTCGGAACAACTTTAGACCTATCGTCTATTGGGAAGTCCAATAGATATTGGATAACATTTTTCCTACTGCGTAGTTGCTAGAAGGATTTTCCGTAATATTCCATGGCATTTGATTAGGTAAGATACTCGTATTATTAATGTGACTATGTAAACGAATGAAGTTCAACGACCGCGTATGAAAATATAATGCATTTTAACTTTCAACCTTCTTATCGATGATGTAATTGAAAACAGCGATGATATAAAAGAATAAGACAGTTGACAGATGTAGCTACTGCTAGATTAGTTTACTTTAGCTAGTAAATATTAGGTCCTTACATATGAAATTGGCGTTTTGTCGTACTGGCCACTTTGATCACAAATTTCTCCTATTTGGTTAGGAATTCGAAATTCAAATTTATACAGCTATTTCCACATGTAGTTGTGTTTCGTAAACCGTCATTCATTTGTTTTTTTACTTATCTTTTTTCTGTTTGCATCGCTCGATTTACAAAATGGAAAATTTGAAATATCGCGTTATTTACGAGTACGAGTTCCACCGTGGCACCAGTGCTGCGGAAACGGCTCGAAGGGTTAATGATGTGTATGGCGGTTGTGTCGCAAAAGAAAACACAGTGCGTTTTTGGTTCCAACGTTTTCGTTCTGAAAATTTCGACCTGCAAAACAAGCCCCGTGGACGGCCGGAGACCCAAGTTGATAATGAAGCATTGAAGGCTATTGTGGAAGCGGATCCATCGCAAACCACGTCCGAGTTAGCTGCAGGCTTCGGTGTTAGTGATAAAACTGTTTTAATCCACTTGAAGCAAATTGGGAAGATTAAAAAACTTGAAAGGTGGGTTCCTCACGAATTGAGTGAAGCAAACCGGCAAACGCGCGTCAACTGCTGCGTTACATTACTTGACCGGCACAATAACGAAGGGATTTTAAATCGAATCATTACCTGTGATGAAAAGTGGATTCTCTACGATAATCGGAAGCGCTCATCGCAATGGCTGGACCCTGGCAAGCCAGCCAAAGCCTGCTCCAAGCGAAAATTGACCAATAAAAAGTTACTTGTAAGCGTTTGGTGGACTAGCGCCGGTGTCGTTCATTACAGTTTTCTCAAATCTGGCCAGACGATTACGGCAGATGACTATTGTCAGCAATTGCAAACCATGATGGAAAAGCTAGCTGGTAAACAACCGAGGCTGGTCAATCGCTCTACGCCACTGCTGCTTCACGACAACGCTAGACCACACACTGCACAACAGACGGCTAGCAAATTAGAAGAGCTTCAATTGGAATGTCTAAGGCATCCACCGTACTCCCCGGACCTTGCTCCAACAGATTACCATTTTTTTCGAAATTTGGATAACTTCTTGCAAGGGAAAAAATTCAACTCAGATGGGGCAGTCCAAATCGCCTTCAAAGATTTTATTGATTCCCGTCCGAATGGTTTTTTTAGTAAAGGGATCAATGAACTACCTATGAGATGGCAAAAGTGCATAGATTACAATGGCTCATACTTTGATTAAATAAATATACTATATAAAAATTTTTCGACTTTTTGTTCCTCCCATACAAAACGCCAATTTCATATGTAAGGACCTAATATTTTAGATTAATATAAATTTTACTTTAGCTATTTTCATAGTATTATGTCCTGTGGTGTCCCGATGTGGGGCCGAGCGGCTGATATTGATACAGTGTTCATTTTGCAGAAGAGAGCCATTAGAGCAATCTATCAACTTGGCTGTCGAGACTCATATCTTGACGGTTCCATGCCAATACATTTTTGCTAATATTATGTTTGTTAGGAAAAACATCCACGAGTTTAGAAAATATTCTGACATTCACGGTCGTAATACTAGAAATAATAACAAACTAGTTAATCATCACTGTAGACTTGCTAAAGTTAGCACTTCATTTGTGGGGTTCTGTAAAATACCCGATGAGATCTTAGTTTTACCAAAAAAAAAGGTTTAAGAATAGGGGATCGGACTACTTTTTATTTATTTTATAAATCCAAACTTCTTAGTTTTTGCTATCGAACACTAAAATAATTTTTGCTCTATCTTTAAAATTGATTAAGTTAATAAGGTTTGAAATTCAAGATTAGACAGAGAGGCACATACCCAATTGTGACGTCATTTATTAGTAACGCCATATAATCTCCATACAAAAAATAGTTTTTGAAAGAGACAGACATATTGAAACTTTACAAAATCACTGTAAATTCGTTTTTCAACCGATTCTGTTTTTTTTTTTTTCGCGAATCGTCATATTTTAAAAATAATTCATAAAATATGGTAAATTCATAAAATATGGTGAACAGTCCGATCCCCTATTGTGTAAAACAATTGTGTAAAACAGACGCTTTGTAATAAATTATTGAAAGAGACAGACATATTGAAACTTTAAAAAATCACTGTAAATTAGTTTTGCAACCGATTCTGCTTTTTTCTTCGCGAATCGTCTGCTACTAATCTATATTTTAAAAATAATTAATAAAATATTGTAAATTTAGGAACAGTCCGATCCCTTATTGTAAACAATATTTTATTTAAAAAAAGTACAAAAGATACGAGTTCTGTGGAGTTTCTTCTGGCCGTTCTTCTCCACAGAAAGCGTACACTTGTAGTGAACGTGCCAACCAGGAACAAACTTCTTTTGTCCTTTAACTAGCTAGCTTTGACGTCGAAAAATGATTTTTTTAAATCTTACTTCGAATAATAAGACTTCAAAAAAAGGAGGTTCTCAATTCGGTTCTTTTTTTTATGTACGGTCGCGGTCTGAAAATGTTTACCAGTTTTCAAATTAGATTCTATATCACACTGTTTTCACTAGTCTAAAATGCCATATCAAGTTACTTATTACCTTTTAAAAGTTATTATTCAATATGACGCACCGATTATAACAAAGAGATTTATTGATCACTTTTTGATGACGAAACTCATTTCTTAACTTTTGAAATGACATTTATAAAAAAATATGATTGTTTGAATGTCGTTTGGACAAGAGTGAAATTTTAAGAAAAATGCCTATTTTTATAACGATTTAAAATGGCAAGTTTAACCCTGGAGAAAAACGACCCGTGCTACTATGGCGTGGTTCAACCTGCACCGTGACATTCGACTCATTCAATGGCCCGCTCGGTCTGCTGATTTAAACCCAATTGAAAATTTATGGGGGTTAATGGTTCAACGCTGGGACTGTCAAAATGAAAGAAACCCTCATGGAATGGAAAGAAACAATCATGCTCTTAGATCAGACTGTGCTCGGGTATGGGATGATATCAGACTAGAGGGAATGATCTATGCGCACGCCTTGTCACATCAATGCGAGATGGTAGAGATAGACTACGTGCCTTCATAGCTGTTGGGGAGGTTATACTAGATATTAAATAAAGATTTTTTGAGTTTCTATTTTATTATTTCTTCATATTGTTAGTTAAAAACTTTGGCGAAGGATAGTTTGACGCCAATAGGTAGGCGGAACAAGATGTTGTGGGAAAAGGGTTACCACCCGCTTGGTTGGGTGGTATAGCCAGGGGACCGAGGTCCAACTGGTGTTGTCCTTACTTCATTAGCGCGTTTCAGGCCACGCATCGTGATTGGTCAGTTCCACTGCGAGCATTGGTAGCACAGATGTCGCTACGAAACTAAAATCTTAGTTTTTTTTTCAAAATAATTGCTCTTTATATCAAAACCATAGTAGTCAGTCCACCTCCTAGAGCGACCGATTCTAGAAAACTAATAATCTATGGTCAATCAAATTGATATGAAATAGACATTTCGACCTTGTGACTCAAATGTGTGCAGGGAATTGTGATACTTATGGTGGTAAACACTTTCTGTCCGCGACCGTATGTTATTAGATATCTCCGTCAATTGTAAACCGATATTGATTATTCTTTTTTCATTCGATAATGGTCCCATATATTTCGTCAAGATCTGATGGTGGAACATAAGGTAACAATAAAAATTGGAAATTCCTCAACGGAATGTAACATTCGCTTCGTTGTTCTTCTATTTTTTTAGTCATATCTCAGTCAGTTTTTTACCGATTTTAATGATTATTTTTTCATTCGATAAAATGTGCCTTAGGGAAAAATCCATATAAATTTTGTCAAAATCTGATGATGGAATAAGAGATAAAAGCGGAAACTCCTCAACCAGTGTCATGCATCGCGATACCGTTTGTGGTGGAATATTGCTAGGCAACGAAATAAATTTATTTTGTCAGTTTGCTGAAAATCTGCGTTTTCGTTGTTCCATATAAAATTATATTATTCGATTTTATCCCATTTTTTGGCGACCGTGACAGGACACGAACCTGCAATCTTCGGATACTGTATTGGAAATCACAAATAATTTAGCTTCTATGGCCGAGTGGTCGAGTGTTTTACTCTCTTTACGGAGGTTTCAGGTTCGAATCCCGGTGAAGACACTCTTAAACGAAAATGTCCTTGTGAGACTTTCTCCAGTTTAGTTGGGACATTGCTGCCTGAATCACCTGATTGTCTGAAAAGAAAGATGATTCCATGCTTCGGAAGGACGTTAAGCCGTGTGTCTCGGCTCTAATATCTACAGAAGGCGTCGTTACTCGAGCCAAGTCAGTGGGTTTTGACAAGGGCCCAGTACTATATTAATTGTGTGACCAGGGTAAGTGAGGTTGGTTGTTGACCGTACAATCCACAATATGAAGAAAAAGAAGAAGCCAGCCTACGTTCGCTATCTGTAATCAGGTAATGATAGACTTTCAAGATACCATCTCAAACCTGAAACTCCTTAACAACGAATAGCCCAAGTATCGGGGTAAACTGTAAGCAGGGAAGAATAGTACGTGCTCATCCATACAAAAAGAGAAAACGTTTTTCCGCTTTTAAATATTTTCCAATCTCCATGATTTTTTAGTATGTTATTGACACAATGAATGACTAGGTTTATAATATATTAACAAACCCAAAAAGTGTGACAATTTTAGACTATGTTTATAGTTTATCCTTTTTTCAAAATTCGCTATAGATTCAAATTATATAGGCACCTCAAGTAACGTAATTTTTGTTGTTGAACAAAGACAATGTATTTTAAAAAGCGAAACCTATGAACCTAGAATATATTGTGCTGAAATGATCGACATCAAAATCAAAGTGATTTGTTGAAATTTTGTTATTGGAAACCGTTTTCTCCCGAGATGGGAATTTCATCAAGAAAAGTACCTATTATCAGTCGCGAGCTGCAACGCTCTCGCTTTCTCCCTCCCGGGGGCATGAGCGCACCACCACCTTAGATAATATTGTATAACGAAAAAAAAAGTAATGTTCAAATTGAAGTAACAATTTTGCACATAAAGAAGAGAGTATAGCATAAGAGTAAAAATCAATGAAACTTATGTCAAATATCTATGTTACACCCAAACCGGTCAGTATTGGAAGTGCTACTATCGAAGCTGTAAATCACTACATTTACCTTGGACAAGTAATCCAGTTGGATAGATCCAACTTCAATAAAGAGGTCAATAGACGGATCCAACTCGGCTGGGCAGCGTTCGGGAAATTGCGTCATGTCTTTTCATCCAAAATACCTGTGTTTGAAACTATTGGTCTCATGAATAAGCTCAAGGTCGCTCAGTGTGCGATGGAGAGAGCTATGCTCGGAGTCCCACTACGTGATCGAATCAGAAATGAGGATCTCCTCGGTCCTCCTTGGTCTTTAGAGAGTTTAGAGTAGATACGTACTACGTAGAAAGACCAATGTCAACGACATAGCTTTCAGGATAAGTAAGTTGAAGTGGCAATGGGCAGGCCATATAGCTCGACCAACTGATGACCGATGGGGAAGAAAGGTTCTCGAATGGCGACCACGGGCCGGAAGGCGTAGTGTTGGACGGCCTCCCACAAGGTGGACAGATGACTTGGTGAAAGTTGCTGGGCGCCGGTGGATGCAAGTGGCGCAGCAGGACCGTTCACGGTGGAAACCTATGTGGGAGGCCTATGTTCAGTAGTGGACGTCTTCCGGCTGAGATGATGATGATAAAAAATCAATGTTTTAGATTTAAGTCTTTACTGTTTCTAGGTTACAATTATATTGAAATAAAATTTATCTTATCTTATCTTAATGATACAGCGACGTATAGACTAAAAGATTTGTAGTAGTACATCAAGGTATGTAAATATGTCTGAAAAGTTATTTTTCAGGAGTTTCCTAAGTATTTACACTCGGGACAACATTGTAACACGTACGGGTGCTTGTTATTCATCGACGTATGAGTGATGGTTGGTCATATGCTTATTGACGTCAATGCTATGGAAATGTTGAGCTATCCGCTGCAAGTGGGTTCAACAACCGCCTAAGATGGGTGCGCTCGCGCTGCATCGATAACACGATTGCTCGTGATATGCGACTAATTTATTCGGAGTGACACTCGCTAATGATAAGTGTTTCAAAACAACAGAGTTTTCCAATACGCGACAACCTACTTCAAGTTTCAGAGGAGACTATGAATTTATTTTCTAAACAACAATCCGTGTTTGACTTCTGTTTTGTGTTTACACAAAAGTCTTCAATAATAATAATAAGTTTTTATTGCAGACCCAAGATCCAGTGAAAATAATAATCTAAAAATAATAAAGTTAAACAGGTGTAAAGGGCCTAAAAATACAATTTTAAATTGCCGGCGAGGTTTATGGTATAAAAATAATATATGAGGAAAGTACGAGGGTAAGTAAGTTAGTTAGTAGGTAAGCCTAGTCAAAAAATAAGTGATGTGGTCGATTAAGATAGCATTATAAAATTATTTATTATTTACCTTGTACTATCGATAAGCGTGCATGTTCGGCGGTGAATGCACGCGCGCAGCCTGCGCGGGCGCAAGGCCGGCCGATCACCTCCATCTCCATTCCAAATTTCATCCAAATCCGTTTTGTAGTTTACGCGTGAAAGCGGAACAAACATCCAAACATACAAATTTATTTTCACATTTATAATATTAGTGTGATGTGATGTTCTTCACATATTTCCTAGTTCAATTACGTGGACTGCAGACTGTACCTTTTCATCATCATAATTATTTTCATCCCACATTAACCCACTGCTGGGCATAGGCCTCTTCTCTAATCTTTTCATCATCATAATTATTTTCAACCCACATTAACCCACTGCTGGGCATAGGCCTCTTCTCTAATCCTTTCATCATCATAATTATTTTCAACCCATATTAACCCACTGCTGGGCATAGGCCTCTTCTCTAATATTTTCATCATCATAATTATTTTCAACCCACATTAACCCACTGCTGGGCATAGGCCTCTTCTCTAATCTTTTTCATAATCAGATAAAAATTAAGAAACACTTGCCGTAAAATATGCACAATGTTTGATTACTACCCATATACGTACTACTTGTATTCATTTATTTAATCATTTATTGCACACAAGAAAATTACAAAAACAAGACATTAAAAAAGACGACACGACAGGTGCTTATTTCTAATGAAATATTTTCCAGCAGACCTAACTTGTACTTACAGGAAAGAAAAATATTTAATACTCTACACCGTGAAATTTACATCGTTTTGTTCCCGCCATGTAGTGATAGTACCCGTCAAACTGAACAACTTTTCACGAAAAAAAAATTCTAGTGACAAAAAAATTTTTAGTCTCTCATGTGGGCCGCTCGGAAGTCTCACTTTGTATGGAGACCAAAAATTTTTTTGTCGCAGATATTTTTTTTTTCGTGAAAAGTTGTTCAGTTTGACGGGTACTATCACTACACGGCGGGAACAAAACGATGTAAATTTCATGCTGTATAGAGTAATTTAGATTTGAAGTGCCTGCTTATCATCGTTCAAATCAATTTCAAAGAAACGTGAAGCGTGTGGTTGTGTTAGGTCAAAAGTTGAACAAACTTTGCAGTAAACGCTGAAAAAAATAGCATTGGATGCGCTCAGTAATTTTAATGCAGTATTTTTTTTATATTACTTACAGAACTACTAGGCATTAACTGGAGCGACTGTTACGTAATCAAATAAAGAAATGAATTAATAGATTAAAATGGGTACTTAGTACACGGTTAAATTATATTCTGCATACACATCAAAAAAATTTACTTCTCTTATTTTATGCTACTTTTAATTTAGAAAATTATAAGCTGTTTCAAAGCCTCAGAACAATTAAATTAAATTTAACTATTATTAAACTATTCGCTGCCTCCCACTAGGTAGTTAGTACCAAAAATTTTACGAATCATACCTAAAAATCAAAATTTTAATGTGATAGATAAAATTATTGTGATGGGACTTGCACATGCTTTTACGAAGAAATTGAGGCTTGATCGATCCTCCTAATTCAGGATATGTTTGAGCCCCTCGGTGGGGTCGTTTGAGCGATAAACTAATAAATAAATTCATGTTGAAAAATTCGCAGTCATAGAATAATATAATGTGACAACAGTATTATGATAATTATATTATAGGATTCGCGTTACGCAAGCATTGTAGTACGGAAGACGAAAGTACGGGTTCTTGATGTTTGTGGTCTAAAAATACTAGTTGTCCGGCGGCTACACCCGCGTAGTTTGTGGATTTTCCCTGTTTCTAAAGCTAACAGCCGCATCTAAGATCGCGGATATATAACCTACGAGTACCTACAAAACTAATTTGTACAACCAAATTTCATCAAAATCGGTTTAGTAGTTTAGCTGTAAAAGCGTAACAGAGACAGAATTACTTTTACATTTATAATATTAGCAAGTTTACACACTATTTCAAACAGCACGCAAAGTCCAAATTACAAGGGAAGTTAAATGGAAAGACCCTCATTAGGATTAAGGTTAAATGTGGCGTCAGTAAGAAATGTTAAACAATTTATGTTTGTACGAAGAATGCCAACAGTCATTTGACGAACACTATGTAGTAGCCGTTTCGTACAAAAAGAGAACACTTTACGCATGTTTTTTATTACGCAGCCTTTCTTTGATAAAAGTATTAAAAATAAGAAAACAGTAATTGCCAGTGAAATATGCTCAACTAAGCGCCTGCGTAGTGTGAATAGTTAAGACACAATTGAGATTTGACAATTTATAAAATGTATGCAGTTTTATGTTAAACACAAAAGAGGATTTTTATTAAAATTTTACATTCGTTATCCATTTTATCTATATTATCCGGATATATCCGGGTAATTTTAGGGCGTATCTGAATTATCCGGATAGTAAAATTGGCCGGATAATTACATGCCCTAGTTGTACCAGAATATATTTGTTCAAATTATAGGTATATGCGAGTTGTGTGTGTCTTACTTACCACGCATTGGTAGTTATAGCTATGATGTGATGTGGCAGGTCCTCGTCGTCAGCTAAAGGCAGTCCCGGAGGCTGAATGCGCTGGTAGCCACGCTGTCATCATCAGGGCCCCGTTTCACGAAGCAACAATTTACTAGTAAGAAGTTACAATTTGATATTCATTGCGTAGTTAATTCGCCTAAATTGTAAGGCTTTATCGTTTTAAAATCACTGTCTACGCATGGACATCGAATTGTACTTGTAATTTGTAACTTGTAGCTTCGTGAAACGGCCCCCTGATAGTGGGGCACACTCCATGGCTCGTACTCATTTTATGTTACACCAATAATGATGTGCATTTCCGAGTTTTGGGGTTTCATTTCCTAATTTTATAGCCCTGAAACAAAACATTTCGTTCGATTCAAAGCAATAACCTAAAATGCTTATGGTATAGTTGAGACAAATAACATTATCCATCGATCTGTTGAAGTTCCTTGTAGTTCCATTATGTGAAAATATATTTGGATGTTTGTTTCGCCTTCGCGCTTAAAGTACTTAACGGATTTGAATGAAATTTGGAATGGAGATAGTTTGTAACCTGGATTAAGACATAGAATACTTTCTACAGGAAAGTTTTATTCCCACTGGAAAATCTTACATAACGCGAGCGTAGCCGCGGGCGGGCCGCTGCTGCTAGTGTAAAAATACATTTGGATGTTTAGATGTTTGTTCCACTTTCACGCCTAAACTAAATAACAGATTTGGATGAAATTTGGAATGGAGATAGTTTGTTAT
This sequence comes from Carpatolechia fugitivella, assembly GCA_951230895.1. Taxonomy (NCBI): domain Eukaryota; kingdom Metazoa; phylum Arthropoda; class Insecta; order Lepidoptera; family Gelechiidae; genus Carpatolechia; species Carpatolechia fugitivella. The sequence goes on from OX579650.1 coordinate 11,188,876, forward strand.
CAACAGCTTATATACATTTCCACCGAGGGGCTCAAGCCTACCCTAAATTAGGGCGATTAGGCCTTAGTCGACCACGCTGGCCCAGTGCGGGTTGGTCGACTTCACACAGGTTTCATCGCGATGTTTTCCTTCACCGTAAGAGCGTCGAATAAACGTAATAGGAATTCGAAATTTGAAAACACATTGGTACGTGGTAAGGATCAAACTCGCGTCTACCGGACGGGAGGCAGCGGCCCTAGCCACTAGACCACCGACGCTTGACGAGATAGTTTGTACCCTGGATTAACATATAGGATACTTTTTACGGGAAAAGGTCTTATTCCCACGGGAAAATCTAACAGCGCGAACGATGACGAGAAGATATGACGCAGTTTCCCAAATACTGCCCAGCCCAACTGTACTCTTCTTGCGAATTCACGCTCGAAGTTGTCTCTACCCAACTGCGACGTCTGCCCGAGGTAGACATATTCTTGGACAACTTCGAGCACTTCGTCATTGATCGAGATCGGTTCCGGAGTGATTAGTTCGTTGAACATGACCTTAGTCTTGTCCAAGTTCATCCGGAGACCGACTAACAATGAGGCAGCGTTAAGACTGTACAGCATTTTTTGCAGATCCTGCAACGATTCAGCCATTATCACTATGTAGTCGGCAAAGCTTGGAGGTGACTAAGATATTCGCCATTAATGTTGATGCCCAATCCGTTCCAGTCTAGGGTTTTGAAGACATCCTCCAGTGCGTTGGAGAACAGTTTCGGAGAGATGACATCCCCCTGTCTCACTCCTCTGAGCAATTGGATGGGTTTTGTCTTATGATTCTGTACTTGGACGGACATCGACGCCATACTGTACAGGCTTCTCAGTACCTCCACGTACCGCCAATCGACTTGACATCGCTGCAAGGATTCCAGAACAGCCCAGGTTTCGATGAAGTCGAAGGCTTTCTCGTAGTCCACAAACGACTCTTGCGACTTCTGTATAACCTGTCTCACTATGTGGATGTGGTCTACGGTACTGAAACCTTTTCGAAACCCAGACTGTTCCGGAGGCTGGAAGGCATCAAATCTTGCGGCGAGACGGTTTGTGAGGACTCTCGAAAACAGCTTATATACTTGGATTAAGATATGTAGTACTCACCTTTAAATCCATATTCAATTCATATTTACATTAGCGATGCGTGTTGGTGCAGACATTTTTTTAGAGTAGTTTATATAACCTTTAAATGATTTTACTTTGATCTAGGTCGTGAAATTAAACTAAATAATTTATTTATATTTTATTTATTTATTTAATACACAATAGATGACAAAAATACAATCACATTTAAAAAAACGACACAACAGGCTTGCTTATTTTTAAAGAAATATCTTCCAGCAGACCTACGGAAGATAAAAGAGATCCTCCTGAGTCCTGGAGATATCGATTGTGTCAAAATATAGATATTTGTTGGAAATATTATCAAGCAGTGAGGTCAGAGCAAGAGAAAATTTATTTAAAAAATATACCAATTTTCCACTAGGTTTTTCCTAATGTTCTCAGACGAGTACATGAGGACTACGTACTTACTCGAGGACAATGTTAAATACTCTATTTTGAAATAAATCGACTTAATTTTTGTTTTAATAATCATATAATTAAATTAATTCAGTCTCACAGAAGCAGTAGGTAACTGTAATATCTCGTGGCGGAAAAGAAGGACTAGGAATTGCTTCATTTTCGCAACGATCATCTAACAAACTTGGACTAGGGCGACTAGGGGTTGCTGATTTACGCCTTGATCTACTCGAAAAAATTTAGCTAGATGCTGTCGATATACCTAACTCTATTTCTAAAGCGGGACTAGGTACTGTAAATGTTTTATGTTCTGGTGCACTTTGGTTTTCTTCAAAATGTACAGTGTTTTAATCTTCGCTTTCAGATTCAGAGTGAAGAAACCAATTATTTTCGCTAACATTTGTAGGAAAAATATTTTCACCACCAGATAGGCCACCCGAATTATCCAAGTTAAGCAGTTTTTTAATTTCAAATTCTTTTAAATCTGAAAAAAAAAAACGGGTCACTTACGCTAAAAACATCAAGCGAGTACATAACATCTCTGATGGTGTTGAGACCCCTTGTACTCACACGAGAACATTTCTGATGGTATTGAGACCCCTTGTACTCACACGAGAACTTTTAATTTGATCACAATTTTTACCAAACTTTTTAGCATTTTAGTAAATAAAAAACATATCAATATGTAAAATACATCTTCAATATACTATACAATATAAAACAAAATTATATAATTATATTTTTATTAGACAAATCAAGATTTACTTACCCAAAGGCATGGTGTAGCCGGCAGTGTCAGATGTTAATGCTACACTGATTGCTATTTGACCGCATAATACTAACTGTTTATTTTTTTTTAAGTTGGTCATATCGTTCGGATACACAGTAATAACACGAATTTCTTAAAATAGTTTGACACTAGCTTCAATATTTTTTTTTTTGTTTATGTACTCAAGCGAGGAGCAGCGGTCTCAGGAGGTTATTATGTAAATATATATAAATAAACTAACACAATATGATACTAAAATATATACCCAAAAATATAAAATATTATATATTATTAAAAATACAATAAATATAACAATAAATATATAAATATAATGGATCAATCTGACTGCGAAAGATAATGCTCTTTAACTCGCTTTTAATCAGACATAACAACATTTTATATTGAGAAATTAAAGGCCTAATGGAAGGAAAAGACAAAAAACCCTGGACAAAAAACATCTTCATTTACCACAGTGTCATATACGAATCAAACAATTTGTTTATTTATGACACGGATTACAGAATAAAGCTTATTTACACTAAAACGGATTCGTACGCAAACATAAAATAACTCTTATTCTAAACAATTAGGTATTTATATAAAAATACTCCGTATTATATAAAACTTCAAATACTCTGTATTATTAATATTTATCAGTTCTATTTATTTGTGTTTTTTAGCTATTTCAATCTTGTTTCGCTTCTCTAGGAATATAATTTAATTTTAAGACAGTAAGAAGTGTAAAAAGAGATACGTATTGAATATCGAGATCGTTTGGTCACAGAAAACTAGTGACCATTAGAATAGAATGGAATATACTTTATTGCACACATGAAAAAAAAATACAGAACATTACCATTCTATGATACCATACGATAATTTATGTTTAACAGTATGTGGTTGTTTTCCGGGTCTTATTATATGTTGGTCTAATAAACTATAGTGAATCGTAGGGTAAAATTATCGTATGGTATTATAATTCAGTTCTCGAATTTAATTCTTATACCTACTTTTAAGTGCTAAGCATCTTTTTCGGTTTCATTTCATTTTGACACATTCTTTTGTTGGATAAAATATTCGCGTCGCTTATACAGGTAACCGACAACAGTCGAAAATAATAATTGCGCAGCAATAAAATGCAAACGTAGCGATATCAGAGCTGTTTTTTTTATTTTCCTGGTCAGCCTATACTTTTTATCCATATTGCATAGATTTTTCGCATAGCTTTACATGATTAGGTATACATAATAAAATATATGGGAATGTTTTTGAACATAACTTCATCGAAAGGACCAAACCTAGCTAGATTCTAGCTGGCATATGGCAGTGTGAATACAGTCTGGGTGCAGTCGACATTATTGCATCGAAACTGGTTGTCAAATCAAATAATATAATGTTACTGACACAAAATACTTGTTTACTTCTAGCTCATATAAAACGGCATGTTACTCAGCTCCTTAGTAGCCAGTCTAGCTGCTCTGTTTAACGTCACATTACAGTGACTATGTAACGCCTCTAGACAATCACTCTCCTTCTTACTCCATCTGCTGTTCATAGCAACTGAAAAAGCTGTACAGGAGAATGTGCACAACAGGCTGATGAGTATGCAAACCCTCAACTTTATAGCGTCATTTGACTGTTCTAAAAGACTTATGAAATTGAAATTTTGATCATCGAACAGTATCTTCTCTACAACGTCGGCGTGTTCCGGCAAATCTTGAAGCACCGTTATCAGTAGACCAACTATGTTTAGGCCTATGCGGGGAGTTTTTGAGTCTGAAATAAGTAGAAAAAAAATGGTACTTACTTTTAGTCTTCATCTGTAGTTATTAACGATTAGTTTTTTTTACGGTTAGAAGCCACACTAAGCAAACGATGAACAAAACCGAAAAAATGACAGTCACAAGAAAGCACGAAATAAAATAATAATATACAAACACAAAACAAAAAATAAATCAATGCAAGGTATACAAATCTGGATGAAACCGTAAAGTAAGAAGTCACATTTAAATGCTATTGCGCGTCATTGTTAGTAAACAAAAATTTCGCAAACAAAAGAGCCCAAAGAATTACAGCAAAAGCTCGCGCACTCAAAATCGAAAAGGAAGAGTTTAAAAGCGCAATCAACAACAAGCAGGGGTAACAACAGTTCCAAGGTAAAAAGCACTTATAAATAACAGGCAAAGCAATGCATTAAGTAAATTAATATTTAAAAATTATACACAAGTACAGGGAAAGTATTTTTCACGAAAAAAAAAACATTTAGTTTAATTAATAAGTTCTATAAAAATGAGAAATTCCTATTAGTTCAATATTTCAAGTCATTATCATAGAAGCCTCTCCAGATAGCCTCTCCCAAAGTTATGAAGTCATAAATTATTATATTCTAGTATCCAATCTATTCAGCTTTAAATTAATCAAATTCTAAAGCTAAACATTTCATGAGCAGCCATTTTCAATTCTTTGAAAACTGTAGGCGAAATCATAAAAATAAGCTATCAGTTATTTTGTGGTCTTAAGATATTTCTAGAAAGAAGCGCCCATTATTAAATTTCATTTGTTTTTGCCCGACTTCTTCAGATGGAGGGTTTTGTTTTATAATTTTGTCAAGTAAGAAGGTGTACTCACAGTTCTGCAGCAGTGACGTGAATACGGAATGCGCGTTGTGTGACGTCACGGCCGACGCAAACTGACGCACGGCGAGACACGAGCGCACGCACAGCCACGCGCATACTTCCACCATGCGCCCCATGCCTTGCAACCTACAGACAAAAGCACCACAGTTGTGAACGAAGGAAAAACTAAGCAAATACACTAGTGCAAGTTGGCGACGACGCGATTGCTATAAACCACACGAATTAGATACCTATTTCTCTAGCCATTTCTTCAGAGGGATGTTTACGCTACAATTTTTACAACATTCAAGGCTAGCATTATACTTATCTGGAAAAGACATTCGGTATAATAATTGGTATGGTATAAAAATTATTGGTGGTTTCCTATGTTGCGATTTTCCATAATATTCATAAAAAAACACCACTCCTTTCCTCTATATTGGATTAAAAAACCGTCGAAAATAAATACAAGAAAGGGTAGTAAAACTGTGTTATTCATTGGTAATTGTAGATTACTAATCAAGGGGTGAAAGCGATCAATTATGACCGAAGTATTTTGGCGCACGAGCGTAGCGAGGGCGCTTATAGTGTGAGAGTGGAATTCATCCATTTCCCTCGAGGTGAACACTCATCTTTTCATCTCGATATGCGAGGTAAGTAAACAAAACAGTTTGTAAAAACAAAGCGCCATAAAGTGCACCGCACGTATTTGACACACAGACTTGGAAAACGGGGCAACCAAAATGGGCTTTGCCTTGATCAGCCACAACAAAAAAATTAAAATTACAAAAAAAAATTAATAATATATATTGAATTATTACTGTATGTTTCTGTTTGTGTGCAATAAAGTATATTTAGATAGATAGATAGATAAAAAGTTTTTAAAAAAAGTTGGAAAAGTTTTTTTCATTCAGTAATTCATTGAATTTAGCTGCCTAAACGAGAGTATCAAAGTAAATGTAAAAAAAAGTTTTGTAATACTTTTAATCGATCGATTACGCCAAACTATTGTTGCCAAATGCATTCTGACGAAAGTAATAAAAGCTTTTTGATTTTTTATTATATAGGCTGTATACGTCTATTTATTTGCCATTTATGGTGTGCAATTTTCTATGCAAATAGTAAAAAGAAAGGTTCGAATTTCAAAGTTACAACTCTCCGTGCGTTGAGGACATTATTGGACTACTTTCAGAGCATGAAAGATGAAAAGTATATTTGTTACGTATGTATGCGTTACAATTCAACATATATTTTATGATTATACCATCAAGTATATGGAGACTAAAAATAGGTGTATAGAATATATCATATTAACTTACCGATCATCCGTTTCGTCATTATCTTGGCTATTCTTCATTAGCGTATTCATGGCAGCAACAAAGTTGTAAACTACTTTCGCTTCTAGATACACCTGAAAAGACGTAAAAATAATAATTACACAAAGGTAAAAAAATCTTAGTTATTATTTTTTTTTATTTTTTTTTTTATTTGTGTTCAGGTAACAAACGGTCATACACAAAACTTATCAATAAAAAAGAATTTTACAAAGACCTTATAGTACCCTGATATTAAACTAAGTTTGGTTTTAAATTCAACTATTCCATACTAACAAAAAATAATTAAGTATGTACTACCTATAAAATACAATGTTAAGTATCTAAGTATCTAATTGTTTTTTGAATTTCGCCAGATGTCTTTCAAATATATCCACATGAGAAAATTTATCATTACATGTTTTACAACTGCGCCTCACATAGCTATTTGCCACATAACAGGCGTTGCTCCTTTTGATGCTAAATAAAGACTTTATGCGACAACTACGTTCATTCCTGCGAGGTACCCGGATATTAATTTTGCCTAACAAATTTGGAGCATCCACATGATTATTTAATAACTTATTTAAGAATAAAACATCAGCTCGGTCACGTCGACGCTCCAAAGATACCAACTTATTATGATCCAAACATGAAGAGTAGTCATGATAATATGGTTGACCGGTCCTATAACTAAGAGATTTGACGAATTTCTTCTGCAATCGTTCAATTCTGTCAATATGTTTTTGGTAAAAAGGATGCCAGTATTACTATTATTACTAAAAACTCACTTTCTAGACCAGCTGCATGAACACCGTACATAAAATAAACCGCGCGACATAAAAATGTAACCACCAGGTAGTAACGCAGTTCTTGTCTTCATGCGACATAAACTTAGATACTATTGGCGGTCACTTTATAATGCGGTTTATTTTATCTACGGTGGTCATGCAGCCAGTGCAGGTCTTGAACTACATTTTTTTGTAAACTATACTCCTGATGTGCCACCGCGCCGCACACCCGCGCGCCCCCGCCCCGCCCTCGCCATGTGTACGTACGTCCTGTATCTACAGCAGAATGTGTCTCGGCAGCGTGGAGGCCAGCGCCAGCAGCGCCGCCACCGCGCCGCACACCCGCGCGCCCCCGCCCCGCCCTCGCCATGTGTACGTACGTCCTGTATCTGCAGCAGAGTGTGTCTCGGCAGCGTGGAGGCCAGCGCCGGCAGCGCCAGCAGCGCCGCCACCGCGCCGCACACCCGCGCGCCCCCGCCCCGTCCTCGCCATGTGTACGTACGTCCTGTATCTGCAGCAGAGTGTGTCTCGGCAGCGTGGAGGCCAGCGCCGGCAGCGCCAGCAGCGCCGCCACCGCGCCGCACACCCGCGCGCCCCCGCCCCGCCCTCGCCATGTGTACGTACGTCCTGTATCTGCAGCAGAGTGTGTCTCGGCAGCGTGGAGGCCAGCGCCGGCAGCGCCAGCAGCGCCGCCACCGCGCCGCACACCCGCGCGCCCCCGCCCCGTCCTCGCCATGTGTACGTACGTCCTGTATCTGCAGCAGAGTGTGTCTCGGCAGCGTGGAGGCCAGCGCCGGCAGCGCCAGCAGCGCCGCCACCGCGCCGCACACCCGCGCGCCCCCGCCCCGCCCTCGCCATGTGTACGTACGTCCTGTATCTGCAGCAGAGTGTGTCTCGGCAGCGTGGAGGCCAGCGCCGGCAGCGCCGCCACTGCGCCGCACACCCGCGCGCCCCCGCCCCGCCCTCGCCATGTGTACGTACGTCCTGTATCTGCAGCAGAGTGTGTCTCGGCAGCGTGGAGGCCAGCGCCGGCAGCGCCAGCAGCGCCGCCACCGCGCCGCACACCCGCGCGCCCCCGCCCCGTCCTCGCCATGTGTACGTACGTCCTGTATCAGCAGCAGAGTGTGTCTCGGCAGCGTGGAGGCCAGCGCCGGCAGCGCCAGCAGCGCCGCCACCGCGCCGCACACCCGCGCGCCCCCGCCCCGTCCTCGCCATGTGTACGTACGTCCTGTATCTGCAGCAGAGTGTGTCTCGGCAGCGTGGAGGCCAGCGCCGGCAGCGCCAGCAGCGCCGCCACCGCGCCGCACACCCGCGCGCCCCCGCCCCGTCCTCGCCATGTGTACGTACGTCCTGTATCAGCAGCAGAGTGTGTCTCGGCAGCGTGGAGGCCAGCGCCGGCAGCGCCAGCAGCGCCGCCACCGCGCCGCACACCCGCGCGCCCCCGCCCCGTCCTCGCCATGTGTACGTACGTCCTGTATCTGCAGCAGAGTGTGTCTCGGCAGCGTGGAGGCCAGCGCCGGCAGCGCCAGCAGCGCCGCCACCGCGCCGCACACCCGCGCGCCCCCGCCCCGTCCTCGCCATGTGTACGTACGTCCTGTATCAGCAGCAGAGTGTGTCTCGGCAGCGTGGAGGCCAGCGCCGGCAGCGCCAGCAGCGCCGCCACCGCGCCGCACACCCGCGCGCCCCCGCCCCGTCCTCGCCATGTGTACGTACGTCCTGTATCAGCAGCAGAGTGTGTCTCGGCAGCGTGGAGGCCAGCGCCGGCAGCGCCAGCAGCGCCGCCACCGCGCCGCACACCCGCGCGCCCCCGCCCCGTCCTCGCCATGTGTACGTACGTCCTGTATCAGCAGCAGAGTGTGTCTCGGCAGCGTGGAGGCCAGCGCCGGCAGCGCCAGCAGCGCCGCCACCGCGCCGCACACCCGCGCGCCCCCGCCCCGTCCTCGCCATGTGTACGTACGTCCTGTATCTGCAGCAGAGTGTGTCTCGGCAGCGTGGAGGCCAGCGCCGGCAGCGCCAGCAGCGCCGCCACCGCGCCGCACACCCGCGCGCCCCCGCCGCGCCCGCCCCGCGCCGCGCTGCCCACCACGCCCACCACCATGCTCACCTGCAATAATACATCAACATTGCAAATCCTTTATTTGTTCATTACACTTCTAGAAAGACAACAAGTTAGCTAAATAACTTATTAAACTAAAAATAAAAAATACGCAACTAAAGTATAACTTTTAACTAATTTTTAGGCGATTAATAGTACATTACTGCCGCGGCCGCAAAATTAGCTATTGTTGGACGAGGATACGTTTAAAGTCCGAGCCGCAGGCGAGGACTTTTATTGTGCACGAGTCCAGCAAGAGTTATTGCGGCCGAGGCCTGTATAGTGCTTTTCTCTGAAATATGCGAGGAAATTATAAAATACTAAAAAAATTAACGAACCTTGGATTTGGATGTCTACTCGTATCGTACTTATAAGTTCTAACCTTTATCACTTTAACCTCTACTTCGACTACTTAAACCATTCATTGTTATAATATTTCCCTAATTCAATGATAAGTTAACTCCATCATGAAAAATAAGTAACAAGATAGTACGATAAAATTAAGAGATGAAAATTACAAATTGCCATATAGCGCGCTTTTCTTTTTTTGTTCTGTGCCAGTGTCATACAGAGCATACAGCCAACTCCAATCACTACGATTCGTGTACGATTCATATAAAATTTGAATTTAGAACATAAGAGTATACTGTAAAAAGACTCGAAAACATTGAAATTTCTGGACGAAAGTTACTTTGCCGGCCTAGGCCGTTTGAGGGCACATTGCTGGCCGCTGTTTTGTATGGAGCAATGCATCGTCCAAAAATGAGTCACTTCGCGTATTGTTTTTTGGCAGTAATGATCACATTTTCGAGCGTGTCGGAGAAAAATAATATTTTCTACATTTAATTGTTTATGAAACCCACTATGAACTGTTGATCTCGTGGACTGATTTATCAAGCACAAGTTCACGCCTTTTCTGAACTTCAACCTAAAAACTTTCTGAATATTCATCTCATCTTACACTTTTTACTCAGGTTTTCAGCATGCTAACGTTAAATATTGTTTGAATTACTTGTGTAATTGTGTATCATGTATAGTATACATGTGTATTAAATTATCTAACATCGTTTTACAGGCGGAACTTGAAGGCTTGTAATTGGCTCAAGTATTGTATGTTAGCTATAATTATGATAATACTATATAAGATATAAGCTTCCCTAATATAAATTAAATAAAAAAATAAATTACTACATAGTGCTATGGCAAAAGAAACATATTAATTATTAATTTATTTTATTCAATTCAGAATACCAACAGCTAAATTACATAACATTTATGAGACATTTTGCGGGCTTACCGCGATAATATTTAAGATAATGACCGCGAAAGTTATAATTATATACATAGCTAAATTACAATTAAGAGATACCAAAAAAGTTTACCATATTGAGCTGTGTCAATGATTCTACATCTCCATCCATAACTTCACTGATATTAGAGTTCAAAAATGCTTCCCACTCCTCCAGTTCTATAGAAGATGGTTCTTTTACTGGAAAAATAAAAATAAATATTTTTAATTTTGGATAACAACAATGCAATTAGCAAAGCATGTGAAAATCACCTTCATCTTTCTTTTCAGTATTGAGCGCTCGGTCATTATTCGCGATATCTTTATCATCGGATGTTTCTTCTATAACCTCACACTTCTCAATGTCTCTGTCTTTTTCTTCTTTAGAATACCTGTCTGTGTCATTATCAACAATGCTAGGAATCTCAACGGCAGGCTCACTGGTACGTCTTTGATGCTCAGACTTATTCTTATCCCAACTACGACTGAATGTGAAAGATCTCTTGATACTCCTCGTCAGTTTATTTCCACCACTTCCAAATCTTAACTTGTCCCTCGAAAACTGGAGAAATTTCTGTTTGTATGAAGGTGGGACACTTTTGCTTAGACCTGAACTGACATCGCTACTGCACTTAGTCGAGTTTTTAGGATTTTCCAGGCTATGTGAAGCTGTATCTATCGATTTCGTTTTCTGTTTCACTTCATCAACTCCTTTTTTATCATTCGTTGGTAATTTTGGTTCCTCAGGAGGTTTATCTATATGTTTCTCTTCGATAATTTTGTCCATTTTGTTCATGTTTGCTTCAGTCTGTTTCTTGTTAGTCGCAATCAGCTGCGCCATATTGTTTTCTAGATTGCATACCACTAAATTAGAATTGTTCATGACATTGTACTCGTGTCTAAGTAATTTGGCATTGGCCGCTGTGATGGGGTGTGACTGGTCCTCGTCGTCAGTCTTGAGGCTATCCCGGACGCTGAACGCGCTGGTAGCCCTCACGCTGTCATCGTCAGACAAAGGGACACACTCCATAGCTTGCATTACTCCTTTTACGTTACGCAAATCATGTTCTCTGTTACCGAATTTTGGCGGTTCATTTTCTAGTTTTATAGCCCTGAAACAAAACATTTCTTTAACAAAATATAAGCTCTCATTTTAGTTACAGTTACAAACCTCTATGTGACCTCTACAAAAGCTACAATACGGTAAAATTTTAATATAAGCAAAGGAGGATTATATTATAACAAACGTAATTTATTAAGGGGCTCCGGTCGGTTATATTATTTCAAAGGTTGTGCTGTATTTTTAAAAATGACAAATTGAATAAAATTTGTTTAGTTGTTGTAACAGATAGCATAAGTGCAAATAACGGCCGTTTTTAGCACTATCGCTATCTGTAACTACAATTAACAACATTTTCATAAATTAATCAGTTCTAAAAATACTAAACGACCTTTAGAATAATATAACAGACCGGATTTTTGATATATTTTGTTTTCTCGGAGTTATGATTTTTTATTGAAGTGGCGTTAGTGTGCAGCCAAGTAGCCCCTTAAGGATATGCATCACTAAAGAGAAAATCGGACTTTTAATCTGTCACGAATTCTTTTTTACAGTTTAAAAAAAAACATAAATATAATAAAAGGTAATCTTAAAAACCACATATAAATTTTACCTTAATTTGATATAATTATCTAATTCTCCATATAATAGTAGAAAATTATTATTTGAAGCTTGAGACCCTAATTGACGGCATCATAATGACACATTATCGACACCTCCTATGAACAACAACGTAACTTGAGATATGTGACTTGAGATACAAAATTACTTTGGTAAATATTATTCCTTATCATTATTTTACTTACTCTTAATTTTCTGTCCAAGCAGTCTCTAAGTACAATAGAACCGAAGTTAATATTAGTCAAAAAAACCTACCTATACGTAAAACATATTTGTTTCTCTCTTTAAACTGCTGTACTGATTAGTTGCTAAAATTGAGTTACGTTGTTGTTCATAGGTGTCGTTATAATAATGAAATACGCTTCCACTAATGGGTTCGAGCCTACCCTAAATTAGTGTGATCAGGCTAAGGCCTGCTCTAAGGAGTACGACCACACTAGTCCAGTGCGTGCGGGTTAGTCGTCACATAATGAGTATAATGACACAACAGAGGGAATAAACCTTGACAATATTTTACCTTGCATTGCTGCAAATCTTCTCCTTTTGCGCCTGCTTGGCTTCCTGTTGGCTATGTGTCAATGGTTTGGTGAATGGTGATTCACTCTGCACATCTTCTGGTAAAATAAGAATGTGGCCAGACACAAATGGGTGTTGCAGTATTTCTGGCCAGCTCAATCTCTTCACAGGATCTTTGTGGAGCAAACCCTAAAACAAAAGATTTTTTGAATATTTTATGACCTGGTTCGTTAAATAAAATGATAATGGCCCCGATTCGGGAAGTCATGCTAGAGAATTAGAATTCTAATTTTAAAATCCAGCTATCCTACAGCTTTTTAAGACTAATGATAGAGTGGTGATGAATTCAGATGAATGCATGATATTAATTTGAATAAAAGATAACATAAAAGGTAATTTTATATTTATACAATACTAGCTTTTCTGTCCGGCTACGCCCAGGACTGAAATTAATGAGTCTCAAAAAAGATTTTAAAATTAACATAAACATTACATTACATTTTTTTAAATTTAACATTATTTTTTCAAATATAATAGCCTATAACCTGGTCAGTAATCTCTTCTATCGATTGGCATAAACCCCATCGAAATCAGTGCAGCCGTTCTCTAGTTATAAAAGGACAAACATTCAGTTTTATATAGTAGACAAGTAGTGTGCCGGCGACTGCGCTCGCGTTGTGTAAAATGTTCCCGTGGAAATGATTTTTTTCCCTATAAAGTATCCTGTGTTAATCGTTCTTATCTATCTCCATTCCAAATTTCATTGAAACCCTCCGAGTTGAAACTCGTAGTTAAGGCGTGAAAGCGGAACAAACATCCAAACATTCAAATATATTTTTACATTTATAATATTATAAGGTCTAAAGATAAAGACAATTTATTTGTTGGAAATAGGTAAAATTACAATAGATCTTAAATTAAACATGGTACAGCCATTCCCCGTTCTCATTAAAATATTAAATAACAAATAAAAACTAATAACTAATTACAAAAGGCCAATGCTTACTAATTAATGAATTTACAGTTAAGTGGTAAACAGAAAATTACAGAGAAAGTAACATCCTGTTTATTTTTGTAAAAAGTCGTCTAGTTTATAAATACACTGTATATGATATGATTCTGTATATGATTTAGATATTGCTAATAGTTCTAGGGCTGACTAAATAAAAGTATTTTATTATTTATTAATCAGGCAAGCAAGTGAAACAACTGGTAATAGAACCTGTATCCAATTTTTCATTTAGTTTTTATTTTTATGTTGAATATGTTTGTCTAGTCTGTTCTTAAAGATGTTAACGTTCGGCGCCGAGACCACTTCTTCAGTTAGTTTGTTCCATTCTTTCACTACTCTGTTACTGAGAAAGTTTTTTGCTCTAACAAAGTATGTCATTCATCTGATAATCTATCTATCCTTTTTTATTTTTTGACTATTCATTATACAACAAACTTTCATTTTTATTACCAATTAGATTAGACAATAGTATTATAGATCACACTAATATTATAAATGAGAAAATATATTTGGATGTTTAGATGTTTGGACGTTTCTTCGGCTTAACTACTGAAAGGATTTGGATGTTTGGAATGGAGATTGTTTGTACCCTAAATTAACAAATAGGATACTTTTTACGGGAAAAAGTCTTAGTCCCACGGGAAAATCTTACATAACGCGAGCGTAGCCGCGGGCGGACAGCTAGTAATGAAGAGAATAGAATACACTTTATATTTACTTCTTTATAGAGTATGCTTTTTTTTAGGTATAGTCTTGGATAGTATTCAACAGTTACCTGCAGAAATGAGCGAGCTTCCATGCTTATGAAGCTGGGCCACTGCACCGGCTTGTGTCTGATCATTCGTACCAGTTGCCAAATAGACATAGTGCAGAACGGGGGCTGCCCAGCCATCAGCTCATACACTATGCAGCCCAGAGACCACAGGTCAGCCTGAAATTTAAGTTAAAAAGTTTAGTAATTAAAAATGACATTTTGGGCTTCAGATGTAGTTATATTTTGTATGGTTTATTCTGTTTAGTGAAGCTTTACTATGGAACTTTCTGCTCTGTAGCTGTATGTAACTATAAAATAACCTTTGCATGTTGGATTATAGGAATTATAATACTCTACTGACTTTATTACCTGATGGTCATATGGCTTTTCATCAATCAGTTCTGGAGCCATGTATAATGGCGTCCCTTTAATGGATGTCAGTATGTGTGTAGCATTGGTCATTATCCTGGCCAACCCAAAGTCACACAGCTTGGCTCGGCCAGTGCTATCCAATAAAACATTCTGGGGCTTCAGATCTCTAGAAAAATACATTCAAAACTGTACTCATTGAAATAATGACATCATGAGAAAATCATAATCTACAGAAATATATCATCATCATCATCATTGCAGCCGAAAGATTTCCACTGCTGGACAAAGGTCTCCCTCAAGGATCTCCACAACGACCGATCCTGCGCTGCCCGCATCCAGCGGCTTCCCGCGACCTTCACTAGATCGTTGGTCCACCTTGTGGGCGCCTACCCATGTTGCGTCTTCCAGTGCGTGGTCGCCATTGACAACTTTTCTGCTGAAGTGTCCGTCGGTTCTCCTTGCTATGTGCATGCACGCCCACTGCCACTTAAGTCTTGCTTTTTATGAGGCCCATTGTAAGCGACCATGTCTATATTGACCAAAAATATATATTGTGCTAGGAATGTGAAAAAAAAATACAGTTTATTGATATGAGACGACAGATGTTACAATGAGAAAAACAATTTGAATTTTAAAGAATTACTGTCTAAAAAGATTGAGTGTAGTCATGGCATAAATTCTTTTCTTCAAGAGTTCCAGGGTGCTTTCAAATCAAGTTTTAAAAAGTTTAAAAGGAAAGTAAAAGTATACACAGTTAAAAGTCTTAAATGGGTGTATAAGGGGTTAAAGATTTCCAGCAAAATGAAACGTTTTCTCATGACCTGCAGTAATGAAACTAATGATATTAGCGTCATAAATTATAAAAACAAATATATAAAAAAGTTTAGAAATGTTATTACAGTAATGAAACGATTAGCCGTAAGTAAACAGATAAATAGGTCAAATAATAAATCTAAAGCCATCTGGAAAGTAGTTAACGAACATAGAAATAAGACGTCAGTAAAAGAAAATAATAATATTTGTTTAAAATTAGGTAACCAATTCATTGTTGATCCCAAGCAAATAGTAGATATTTTCTCGCAACAATTTGATCAGCCTAGATCCACTCTTGATGATGTACCAGCAGACGTACTCTTAGGTTCTACAGCGCGAGTAAATGATGATGCTGTCTGGACTCCAGTAACTGACCATAAAGTTGCCAGTGTTGTAAAGAATGTGGAGAATAAAAAGTCATGTGGTTATGATGACATACCCTTGGCAGTTATTAAGAATAACATTGATATACTGGCACGTCCTTTAGCAATCTTTTTTAACAAATGTTATGAGGAGGGTATTTTCCCAGAACAGAAAAAAATTGCCAAGATTATGCCGGTACATAAGAAAGGAGCTAAATCAGATCCCAAAAACTATCGCCTGATATCTATTCTGCCTACACTAGCGAAAGTTTTTAAAAAAATTATTAAATCTAGATTAATTACACATTTTAACTTAAAAAATATAATTAACCATAGACAGTTTGGCTATTTACCTGGAAAGGGTACTAGTCATGCTATCAACACACTAATAGATGTTATAGTTGCCAAGATAAATGATAGACAGAAGGTATGTGGTCTTTTCTTAGATCTGAGCTCGGCGTTTGATACTGTGGATCATGGTATTTTGAGTAAGAAATTAGAAAATTATGGCGTGCGGGGTAAATTTCTTTTCCTGTTGAAATCATATCTAGCAAACCGATATCAGTTTGTGGAAATGATTAATAGAGTGGAGAACTGTGAGAACTGTGATCTTAATCACAGTTAAAACCGATTAAGCGAGGTGTGCCACAGGGATCTATACTAGGGCCTATATTTTTTATTATTTATGTTAATGATCTTTTTGAGTTTATGCATGGCAAATTTGACAATAAACTAAGCATGGTGGTGTTCGCTGATGACACCAATGCCATTATTCCTGGAAATACAATTTCAGAATTAAATAATTACATTAACCAAATTCTTTCTGCTTTCGATTATTGGTTTAAATTAAATAGGTTACAACTTAATACTTAAAAAAAAAAAAATTATTCTATTTAAAACTACATCAAGTTCGAAAGATAAAAATTAAATAACAGTTCACTTGGGGGGAGAAACCATTACATTAGTTGATACTGTTAAATTTTTGGGTGTCAACATTGACGCTCTGCTGAATTGGAAAGTGGAAGTAGATAGCCTTGTAAATTGTTTAAGTTCTGCGAGTTACGCTTTGAGAAGTTTGAGACAAGTAGCAACAGAGAAACAGCTAGTGCAGGTATATTATGCTCTTGTTGAGTCCCGTTTGAGGTACAGTATAGGTTTGTGGGGTTGCAGCTACCAATACAACATTTCAAAGGCATTCATTGGTCAGAAAAGGGCATTGAGGATGATCGTTAGAATTCCTCAATGGGAATCTTGTAAAGAATTTTTTGTCAAATTAAATATTCTTACCGCACCTTGTTTGTATATATTCTTGGTTTTAACTAACTTGCTTAAATATTTAAATTGCCATGAAACAGAATATGAGAGAACTAAAAGTTTAAGTACTCGTAGGAAACATCTGCCATTTCATTTGACTCCTAATTTGACTGTCGTAAGACATAGTGCACAATATCAGTCTATTAGGTTATATAATTGCCTCCCAATAGATATGAAGAGTATTACTAATGAAAATATATTTAAATATAAGTTGAGAAATTATCTGGAAGAGCAATGTTTTTACAGTGTACAAGAATATGTTGATAAATGTAGATAATATTAAGACAATGTACTGTGTTAACTGTTTGTTTGCTTGTCATTTTTGTATTTTTTATTTTACTGACATGATTAATTCTATTAGCTGTTATATAATTACTGATTTTAGGGACATTTATATATTTTTTATTTTTTTATTAATATGACATTATAATTATAATTAGAAATGCATGCAAAATTAAATTTATTATTGTAAGATTATTATTTTTGTTATTCTTTATTGATTGATTGAGATTAATTAGTTTTAGCAGTATTAGTTACCTACTTGTATTCTTATTAATTTCCGACACAATGTAATTGTTATGGAATAAATAAATAAAATAAAATAAATAAATGAGATAAACATTTGCACATAGTTACATGCCATTTCCCAACAACAAAAGTGTTAGCAGCCGAGAGCTGTGGGAAAGGGATTAGAATTCCAGGCAAGCAGATAGTCTAAATAGCCAAAAATTCACACCTATTACCTACACTTTATTTTTTTTAATTAGCTAAGTACTAATAAGTACCTACATATTTAGTGTTTTAATACTTATATATAAAAAAAAAAAATTGTTTATCTTGATATTCAATCAATCAATTAATCAATCAGCCTATTGCAGTTCACTCCTGGACGTAGGCCTCCCCAAGGGCACGCCAAAGCTCACGATCACCCGCTTTTCTCATTCAGCCACCATCAGCAACCTTCCTCAGGTCATCAGTCCACCTGGCAGGTGGGCGTCCCACACTACATTTTCGGAGATGTGGTCTCCATTTGAGAACCCGAACCCAAACTAACTAACCTATTCCAACTTCGAACTGCTCCATCTCTGGTTCTGCTCCATCTTGATATTACTGTTATTCAATTACAAAAATCTTGAAAACATGCAGTTAACAAACCCTGAACTAGCCTCTAATCAGAAGAGTAATTAATGTTAGCATTGGTTGGCCAACCCAAAGTCAAGAAGAAAACTAAATAAAAAAGTCTAGTTGACTTACCTATGAAGCACTCGATGTGAATGCAAATAGTATAACGCAGATACAAGATCCCAAGTGACTTTTCTCACTTGCTCCTCATTCAAACAACCTTCTTTTGCCAAGATACTGTGTAATTCTTTCTCAGCATACTCTGTTACCACCACAAGCTCTGTTTCAGTGTCAAAACTGTCTATCATACGAATAATATTGGGGTGATTCAGCTCCCTTTGTATATCACATTCTTGTCTCAAACTTTTCAGATCTTTAGTAGATCGACCTTTCTGTAACAATAGCAAAGAAAACAAGGAATAAGTGGCAGTGCTAAACATACTTATCCACAACAAAAATTTAAAGATAAAGAACAAACCTTTCGAATTACTTTGAGGGCAACCACGGCATCTGTCTCCTTTTCTTTTGCTTTAAATACACGCCCAAACG
Organism: Carpatolechia fugitivella; assembly: GCA_951230895.1. Taxonomy (NCBI): domain Eukaryota; kingdom Metazoa; phylum Arthropoda; class Insecta; order Lepidoptera; family Gelechiidae; genus Carpatolechia; species Carpatolechia fugitivella. The sequence goes on from OX579650.1 coordinate 11,207,795, forward strand.
AACCCTCCCCGATAAATGATAACACAACATAGCTTTCCATTTGTCTGCTCTATTTATTTAAGCTGAAATCGAACAATTCATGTCTCACAGAAAAGAAAAGCGAAAGCATTCCGATTTCCGAATTTCCGACAAACAAAAACAAGCAACAAACTTATAAATGCGCTTGTGTGGAACGCTGTTTAGTTTAGTTACTGTAAGAAAACAAACAGAACATCATGTTTTGCAATGTTTTGTCTATGTTTTGTTCTTTTTTTTTATTATATTCGTCAGTTCCTTTCTTTTTAAATGACCTAACGTTGTTACAAAAAAGCTGAGCTTTGACGTCAGGTTTTTATTTTTTGTTAGTCTGGCTACTAGGTGTTTTATATCAAAAGGATTTCAAACTCAAAAACATACTGCATTGAAATACTGGCTGTTTATTTAGATAAAAAATATAACGAAAGCTCTTTGCTTTTAAGAAAAATTAACGTAAAGTTATACTTGTTACTTACTTATTCATCTGTGAAAGTTATTTAAAATCTTTTCAGATCATGCTGCCAGATAACATTTAAAAAACGCCGCAGGCGAGGGTTTACCACAGACATTCACTATCTGAGCCATAACCCCACCTTTGCATGTTTTCCTTATTTCGGCCGACTTGGAACCGGCCGGAGTCTGTTTAAAGACTTCCACGTCGGCGAAGGCAGATTATGCCTAGGGGGTAGACTCTCTGTCAAGGGATTGAGCGAAGCTGTGAGATATCTCTCCTTCCATATATTTAGCCGGACTTGAGAGGCTTCTCCATTTAATGGAAGCACTTGTTTTATCAAACTGTGCCGGCTTTTTAGTTTCCGTGTCACTGGCACATGGGAATACATGGGGTGCCGCGGCTCAGTGTCTTTTTTGCCTCGTTCGATTCTTGCTATGCTCGAGACAGCTTGCTACATCTCTGCGAACATCTGGAGGAGCAATGCCAGCAAGTGGATACAGCATCCCAACAGGAGTTGGTTTCAGACAGCCTGTGATGATTCGGCATGTGTCATTTAGGGCTGTATGTATCCACCAGATTTGCATGCGCAGAGCGGCTCCAAACCGGGCTGGCGTATTTACCCGCTGAAAACGAAAGGGCTAAGCCAGTTGTTCGCAAAACTAGAGGTGAGGCTCCCCATTCAGTGGTAGTTAGTCGGCGTAGGAGATTATTACAGGTGCCCACTTTGTGTTGTTTATATGTGAGTGCTCTGTCTAAAGTAAGGCCAAGGTACTTAGGGTGGAAGCAGTGGGCAATCGGTACGCCTTCCCATCGGATATTAAGTGTACGCCTGGCTTCACGGTTGCGCAGATGAAAAACGCAAGACTGAGTTTTGGACGGGTTGGGTCTTAAGGTTTTCTTTTTGTAATAGCAGCTGAGGGTTTTAAGTGCTTGGGTTAAATTCCTTTCGACCTCAATGAAAGAAGGTGCTTGGGATGTCAGTGCCAGATCGTCGGCGTAAATAAAGCGGGAAATATTTGGTGTGCAAGGCTGGTCGTTAGTAAAGATATTAAATAGCAGTGGGGCTAATAAGCAACCCTGCGGAAGGCCGTTTTTTTGAGATCTCCATCGACTTTTTTCTGAGAAGAGGTGGACTTGAAAACGCCTGTTATGCAGTAGTTCGCTTGGAAACTTTGTGAGTGCATGGTCTCCGGTCAGTTCGGTTACCTTCCACAGAAGCCGTTTTATATTTACTGTGTCATACGCAGCCGACAAATCAACAAACACTGCGCCTGTGACATGACCTAGCTCAAACCCGTCCTCAAGGTGTTGTGTGAGATTTACCGCACGATCAAATACAAAACGCATTTACCGCACATTTTACTGCCGCCTTCGTAAGTTCAAATTTCGAGCAAGGTGTATTGAAAAAATGTTTTTCCTACCTATTGAAATTCAAAATATGTACTATGTAACTTGCAATAGTTGCAATGTATGTATGTAAGTATATATATGTTCGGGTGGAATCTTGCAACTCAATTTTAAATCACTTGCTGTCATTCGATTGTGCTGAAATTTGGTATACTTATGTGACCTCGATAACAATGCAATATTATGGTACCATGGAGCTGGTCTGATGATGGAGCCGGACTGTGACTATAAGAACTTCTCAAATATACATTATAACCTCATCGTGTTTGGGCTCGTTGGATTTGTCTTAACAAGATCTTTAGTCATACGTGATGTTCAGGGAAAGTGGCCATAGGAACTCCTCAAATACACAACATAACCTCGTCGTGTTTGGGCTCGTTGGATTTGTCTTAACAAGATCTTTAGTCATACGTGATGTCCAGGGTCTCATGATGGAGCCAGAAGGTGGCCATTGGAACTCTTAAAATACACAACATAACCTCGTCGCGTTTGGGCTAGTTGGATTTATCTTGACAAGATCTTTAGTCATACGTGATGTCTAAGGTCTCATGATGGAGCCAGGAGGTGGTGGTGGAGGTGGGTGGTGGAGGTGGGTGGTAACTTCTCAAGTCATGCTTTTCTATGGGTATCAAATGAAAGGGCTTGCTGAGAATAACTCGAAAAATAAAGTGACGTCACTCTGAAAGGTCGTCTGCTTACAAGAATACTCCACTCCACGACTTCAAAAGCTTGTGTTTAAGCTAAGCTTAAGCTTATTTTATGTTTCCGTATCCAGTGTCTGTTCGTCTGACTGTCGTTACAGTTTATTTCTCTGAATCTAGTAATTGAACTTGAAAGGTTTAGATTTGGTACCGTACGATTTGTTAGATGACCCAACCCAAACTGCTACCAACTCAAAGGTTCAGTTTACAAACAAGCAATACGGAATGTTGGCAGATCGGAAAGAGTAAATCAGAAAACAAAATAACATCATCTATTCTCCGAAACTCGAGTTCAGTTCGCGCTTTATCAAATTTTATTTGGGAATTTCTGAGAGGAATTTGTTGTGTAATCGTAAAAGATTTGTTTACAGACATATTCGTGAGATTACATCGAAAGAAAGTGGTATATTTAACGCATGATCGCATGAATCAAGATTAATTCCTGCGGTTAAATATACCACGGCCAAACAATAGAGCGCGCGTAAAGTCCACATCTACTTTCGACAGCCAGGTTTGTTTACTCGTATGCGCGGGGTGAGCCATAAACTACCATACTAGCAGTTAGTTTGTATTATAGCTATAGATAGATAGCTGATGCTAATGCTAGGTCTGCTTCTTCGTGTTGTTTCCGTAATATCTTTTTTATTTGTAGTATTTTGGCGCCCATAATTTAGAGTAGCATAAATCCCTTGGTGCGGACGTACTTAGTAGGTATTCATATACCTACTATGTCCGCACCGAGGGATTTAAGTTTTATTAACAGCTCATGCTGTTAATAATGATGATTCGAGCTTTTTAATGTCCTTAGGTGTATTAAAAAGATAATGAAAGGTCAAGTTTATCTCAGTAAAAACTAAAACAGATTTTTGAGTCTTGAGGTGATCAGTTAGATACCTACCTTTAGATGATACGGTAAAAAGGTACTACCAAATAATTATTAAATGAAAATGTTTTGTATCTTTGGACTCACGTGGAGCTGGCACAATCTAACTAAAGCACGTTCTAAAGATCAAAGATTATTAATTGGCTACACCCGTTTACAGCCGACTCCCTGTTATCGCTTCTATTTATACTCGATTATCCGGCAAGCAGCTATAGCGGCCGCGATAAAACTTTGCTTTGCGCCGCCGCCGCCTATCCGCTACAATGAAACGTTCATAGCGCAGCAGGCACCTACCTGTTCCTATTTTAAAACCATTTACTAACTCACAAATCCGATTCAAATGAGAGCAGAATTGGGGCCTATTCAATAAAACTTACAATTTTTAACACACAATACACTTCGATGTGCCACGCAATCGTGGCCAATCAGCTTAAATTATAAACCACAGCAGCTATGCTCGCGTTGTGTAAGTTTTTTCCTGTAGGAATAATACTTTTTTCAATACACCTTGCTCGAAAATTGAACTTACGAAGGCAGTAAACTGTGCGGTAAATGCGTTTTACCGCACTAGTGCGATTATATATTTTTTTTTAAATTCCTACGGTCTTCAAAATTATTATTCAGCCAGGATAATTTTGACAATAAAAAAATATTTAAATCGATTCATTCAAAGAGAAAAATATTTTATATTTTTTTATTTCAACAAATTGTATCAAAAATATTGCGTATCAGCCAGTAATATTTTAATTATAAAAATAAAATTATCTCTATCAAAGAATCAATTCGTAGAGAAACAAAGAATCATATCAATTTTACCCTGCTTCCCTGCTTTTGTAGGGTACTATGGATGTACCTTTCTTAACCATTTCAATTTAATTATTTACTATCAGTTTTCTCACAAGTGTATTGAAAAATGTCGTACAACACACGGGGGCTCGGGCTTACAAAAGTCACCTCGTTTGTAATATGCCACCTATGATCCTTGTATCGTTATGTACTATATATTATGGGTGCAAACAATCTCCATTTCAAATTTCATCCAAATCCTTAGGGCGTTTGCGCACTCATCCGTATCCGATTCTCATTCGATTCTTATCCGTTTCTGATCCGGTTTGGCCATCCTAGTAATTGTATGGACGCTTACGCACCCATACGTATCCGGTTCGTTTTCGATCCGTAAATTCTCACTCGGGATCGGTTTTTTTACGGATCAAAACCGAGTCGAAGTGGCCGCCATACAAATTGTACGTACGCTTGCGCACTACACGATTTTTTTACGGATGATGAGTGAGGTATGGGGAGGGGAAAGCTCGCGCTGTTAGTGATGTGCCAAATTGAAAATTTTTTGATAAACAAGTATTTTAGTACTCGTTACAAAAATAATCAAATGCACACTCGACACAAGAGACTCCAGGATTTTATTTACGTGAAACGAACTATACGAGTAAAATGAGCGACTTTATTGTGGGATCTACATTACATAAGTAGATATAATTAAAAAAGATCAACCTTGTATTCGAATTCTATAAGTACCCGAAATCTATACTCGAATACAGTCAACTGCTCATCAGTCAGTGGTAAAGTGTTAACACTTTGACCTTGAACGCTTCTTGCTTCTATAGCATTATGGTCGAGATCAGCTCAGTCAGTCAGCTCGACTCGGCACATCACTACGACAATATCATGCAATATCGTCTCAAATACGAATGAAAACCGGATCGGTTACGGATGAGTGCGCAAACGCTAGACGTGAATTTACCGTCCGTTTTTTTTACGGATTTAAAACGGACCGGATTAGAATCGGATACGGATAAGTGCGCAAACGCCCTTAGTTTAGGCGTGAAAGCAGAACAAACATCGAAACATGCAAACATACTTTCACATTTATTGTAATACTAGCTGTCCGCCCGCGGCTACGCACGCGTTATGTAAGACTTTCCCTTAAAAAGTATCCTACAAGGGCTGCTATTTATGTATCCGGAATAACAAAAAATAACGAACATCTATAACCAAATATACTTTTATTGCTTTTCAAAATATTCCCCGTGATGATCGATGCATTTTTTCATACGTCGTTGAAACCAACTTTCGTAGCATTTTTTCCATTCTGTATCGGGTATCTCCAAAACGTGCATTTTGAAAGCATCAACGGCTTCTTCCCGGGTCGAAAATCGGTGTCCACGTAATTTGTTCTTCACGCTTGGGAATAAATAAAAGTCGTTGGGTGCCAAGTCGGGACTGTACGGCGGATGACCCGTCAATTCGATCATTTGACTATTTAAATACTCCGTTGTTGCGGCCGAGGTGTGACAGCTGGCGTTATCGTGGTGAAGGATTATTCTTCGTTGTCGATTGTTCTTGCGTATTTCTCCAAAGACTTCTGGCAAGCAAATGGTGGTGTACCATTCAAAATTAACCGTTTTACGATTCTCTAGTGGTACTGTAGCCACATGTCCACTAATACCAAAAAAGCAGGCAACCATTTGCTTCAAAGTGCTTTTTGCACGAACAACTTTAGTTGGGTTTGGCTCATTTTGGAACACCCAAACCGTTGACTGCTGTTTAGTTTCGGGATCATACGCATATATCCAAGATTCGTCTCCTGTGTAGATATTATGAACAGCTTTTGATGTACCACATTTGTATTTTTCTATAATTTTTTTGCACCAATCAACACGAGCCTGTTTTTGTTCAACTGTTAAGTTGTGCGGGATCCAACGAGAACAATTTTTTTTTACAGCCAAATGTTCGTGTAATATTTTATATATACTCGTCATACTAATGCCCAGAAATGCCTCTATCTCGCGATATGTAACATGACGGTCTTGCACTTGCTTTGCATTATTAGTTCGCGCACAGCATCAATATTTTGTGGTACAACAGCTGATTTAACGACCTTCTTTAAAATCGTCCGCAAGCATACGACGACCACGATTAAACTCACTGTCGTCAGATAACTAGATGATGCTTAGTTTATTTCCTATACCAGTTTTTTTAGGGTTCCATAGCAAAATATGACGCAATACTTAAAATAATAAACTTTTAGTAGTAACATAACGTACACAAACCCTTATATTTTCATACTTTTTTATGAAACTTGGTTCATAAAAAATACTATCCGAAAGCGTATTCAATGCAGATTATAAAAACATTAACAATAAATATACATTTAACTATTGTAGATACAAAATAAAATAATTACTGCACATACCTACTACAGCCGCATAGAACGGTTTATCTTCGAACTAATATGGAACTTTTCATTTGTACTTCCTGGCTATCACGACTGGTATCGTTTGATTCCTTGTAACGCCCAAAACACGAAACTCTCGGTCGTAGAGTGCTAAAGTGGTGGAGGGGGGAGGGGGAGGCAATCAAATATGGCTGAAGAGCAGTTTGGTTTTCACGCCATAATTCGGTAAGTACTGGACCGATTTACAAAATTAAAATGATTTCTTAAAGGTAATAACATGTTTCATGTTTCGTTCATATTTGTCTTAGATGTATTTATTATTTGGTTATAGATGTTTGTTATTTTTTGTTATTCCGGATACATAAATAGCAGCCCTCGTATACAGTGGTTTTCGATGGGGCTTCCTCCCCAAAAGTCGACAAAAGTTGATCCATGCACTGTTTTTGAGTTAATCCACGCCGAAAGTCGTAATAAATCATAGCACGAGTCAAATCCATGGTGATGATAGACAATTAATTTTAAAAATGGCGCCACAATGTAAAAACAATTGACAAATGAATGAAACAAACTTTATTTTACAGCCAAAGAGTTCTATTTTTAAATGTTATAATTTCTTTTTAAATATTGTTTATGTAAGTGGCCAGTTCCGGATACATAAATAGCAGCAATTGTATGTGTTAATCCAGGCTACAAACTATCCCCATTCCAAATTACATCCAAATCCGTTGAGCACTATAAGCGTGAAGGCGGAACAAATATCCAAATATATTTTAACATTTTATTATATTATAATATTAGTGTGAGTATGATTAGTGCGATGTGTTTCCTAACTGATTAATTATAACAAAATAAAATCTATTTATTAAAAAAAAATACCCTTCTTAGATTAAAATATTTTATTTGACCAATTTTCTGACAGCTCTTAAAAAATAAAAATAATAGTACTAATTAAGACGATAGATGGCGCCAGGTTTATTTCGTGGATTCTTTTTTTTTTTTTTTTATGGCCCTGGGTGACTCGCCGGATTTCTTCGGATCCACGAATCTTCAAGGCCATTTATCGAAGTTTTGTTTTGTTTATCGAAGTGATGAACTATTTTCTTTTTAATTGGCTGTCGGAAAATCCCCCCTCTTTGATTCGAATGATTCCGTTTTCATCGATTTCCAGTGATATCGAGAATACACGACACGCTTGTACTAAAAAACGCAGTGAGTCAAATAATGAGATTTCCTGCTAATTTTGGTTACCCGGTATACAAAGCAATACCCCATTTTGTCTAGATAACGACAGATATCCCCATAAGAAAAGTTATACGGACTCATATCTGGCATTATCTGGTGCCTTGGCTAGCTGCCATAATATGGAGTTGTCGTAGGATGACGTATTAATTTTTTTAGGAAGTTACGGCTGAACTTAGAGTTTTTCAGTTTTTTTTAACTTGCCTTCTAAGTTTGAGTCCCTAGACATCTGCATTGTACAGGCTTGAGTAAATAAATAGTAAGTACAAACTACGGATCAAGATTTTAAATTTTTTTTTTTTTTCAACGAGACTTATATAGCAAAAAGGCATAATTTATAATAGAACCAGGAAAACTAATTTATATGTACAAAATTATTTTATGAATTAATTTCTTAAATTATAATACATGGTCTACTAGAAGTCTACTTATATTACGTTACAGCCTCCGTGATCGAGTGGTCGAGATTTCGACGCCCATTACGGAGGTTCCGAGTTCGATTCCCGGTGGGGACACTGTCAAGCAAAAATATCTTTGTGAGACTTTCCCCAGTTTGGTAAGGACTTTCTGAATCACCTGATTGTCCTAAAAGAAAGATGATTCAGTCTTCGGAAAGCACCCGGCTACTATCTAGTCGTTACACGAGCCAAGTCAGTAGCCTTTGGCGGCTCTTTAACACTGACAACAGGGTTTGTGATGTCGGTTGTTGACCTTACAACCCACACGATGATGATGATAATGATGATGATAACGTGTCTGAAACAACTAGAACTCTAGCTATTACAACAACTAGACACACAGTGAAACATTATTATGTTGCGGCCGTGTGCGATTCAGTAAACAAGCGCGACAGTGCGTGGGCGCATGTGTACATTAGGGATTTGGTAACTCGAGTTTCGGCTAATACCTCAGTATGTTTTTCTAGAAATTCTGTATTAAATTACATGAGAGATTCGGCCTACGCACCGCAGCGACATTTCTTTTTCTAAGGCTCATTTGTCCACGTAATATTGATGCTGGGCCCCTACTAGCTTATAAAGAATAAAAAAAAACATTAAGTCTACATCAATAAGATATGCCGTGTGGTGACGGCAAAGCAGAATTGTACTAGTTTGTAAGTAAATGGACATTTGCATGCTTTAAACTTAGGCTAGATATGTGCTTTATTTCTAATCATACTAACATCTTTGTATCTACCATATCTATCGCAAATAAAATATCTTTATCTTTATCTTTATCTAGAATAGATTTATCACCAACCCCTACTCTTTCCGTGGGTGTCGTAAGAGGCGACTTAGGGACTACACATTGAACAGGGAACGGGCAGCAGCGCTCTCTGATACAGTAACCTTTTAATTTGCGATCTCCAACCCGCTTGCCAAGCGTGGAGATTATGGCAAAACCCTCCACTTAAGTGGAGGAGGCTCATAGTCCAACTGTAACGGGCCGTTGATGATGTTGATAAGATATACCATAGGTATAGGTAAATAAGTTGATATGAAAATAATTAGAACAATTTCTGCCACTACTCTCTCACACGTAAATTATTACATTGTGACAAAGGTTTGTAATAGCATTCTTTGTCGTCATTTTTACACTGTCATTCGTAACACACAGCACTGCCTTTATATTATACACTTTATGAACTGTAGACTTCACAACCGCTTTGAAATATTCCACGGTCCCGCATCCACCGTCCACGGGTCGTGATTCTACTACACACTCATAAAAATCAAACTGATTTATGCACCTCTCACCAACATCTGTATTTTGCACTCCTTGGCACCTCTCATTGTTATTTTAATAAACAGCGATCTTCACATTTTATCCTAGAAATAACTGAAAACTGTTAATTTTTAGACAGATTTAACATGTCATAAAAACAAGCTGAAATATTTATTAACCGTTAGTTCGGTCTCGTCATTGTAACAGTTTGTCATTTTAAATGGATTCTGTGGTAAAAAAAACTATTTAACAATAAAATCCATGGAGCTGGCCTTTTTTTTATGCGTAGGTAACAAATTATGTGTTTTAATGAACATATGTATTAAATTAATCAATCAATTAGCCTATCGCAGTCCACTGCTGGACATAGGCCTCCCCAAGGGACGCCAAACCGCACGATCACCCGTTTTCCACATCCAGCCACCACCAGCGACCTTCCTCAGGACATCAGTCCACCTGGCAGGGGGGCATCCCACACTACGTTTCCCGAGACGTGGTCTCCATTCGAGAACCCGTCTGCTCCAACGCTCGTCGGACAGTCGTCTGTGACCTACGACAGACGTGGCCAGCCCATTGCCACTTCAGCTATGTATTAGCATTAACATATGTATTAGCGTTTCACAATGCTTACTTGTCATTAATATTCAGGAATTTCGCTGAATAGGACTATGCTATAATAATAACTTAACTTACCGCTTCACAAATATAAATCATGAGAACGATATTTATGTACCTATTAAGAAAGAATCTTGTCACCATTCATATAAACAAATCCATTCATCTTAGATGTATTGTAGAATTTGTAAGTAGGTAATAGTAGTATTGTCTGTAGTGCTCGGCGAGTAGCCCCGACTTGTTAGCTGTTATCAGCACCTGCCAACTTCTGTCTTCGAATATAAATATTGTTTACAAACAGTACTGTCTGTGCCAGGGTCAGTGACCTAGGTCCAAAAGGACGTTTTAACAATCAGAAAAGCGTGCCAATTTTTCCACCACCACTCAGCCGTGAGATATTGTTGTTCGATGACAAACTTAGTGACGCGTTTTGGAAGTTCTCAGAAAATGTCTACTTCAGTCGGGCTTCGACCTGACTTTATTTTAAGATTTAAAATATGTAAGAATACTTTATTTACATAAAAACGATACCTATGTACTTAGTATTTCCACATCTATATTTTTAAATCTGTGTGCGATTATTATACCGGTTTATTAAGATAAGAAGACTATATATTTTTTAAAAGTATTTCATGGAAAGTCATGAGAGGTCACATTGATTCCCCTGGACTTCTTTGTAATATAAACTTTAAGATACCACGACAATTACCTAGACCCGGAAAATATTCCTTTTTCTCGGAAAAGATGGCTAGGACAAACTTGGGCTTTTTCTCTCCACTTAATCGGCTAATGAGACAATATAATTCTTTGAGTAAAACTAAAGACATCGACATATTCGCTGATTCTTTGGTTTCATTTAAATTGTTTGTACTTCCACGATGCGCTAGTCCCTAATTACAGTTAATCGTAAGTGTATCGAAAAATTTACCTTTAGTGTGCTGTTCTTTCCTGTTTTATTATTAACTAATTAATATCTGTCTAAATTTATATAACTTTAATTTACATATTTTCTAATTATCATTAAGCAATTACAACATAGGCTTTAGTGCTGTATATGTTTTTCTTTTCTGTTAACTTACATCGTGCATGTCGTCGTTACCTGTAACTGGAGTAGCATTTAGCTTTTCAATTCTGTTATAGTTTATGTGATATTTAATGTATGTATACTCTGTTGGTAACCTAATAAATAAATAAATAAATCATGATATTCTTTTGATCAGTATCACAAAAATATAGGTAATTTATTTCTTCTTGTTAGACGGGTTCGATAACCGATTCAGGCATGCGTTTTTTCAAATACTTGAATTAAATTCATCATACTACTACCGTGAATTTTTTCACATTTCTATATACAACCGTTTCGCGGGTAGGGGGGGGGGACACTTGACTCTAACAAAAATAAGCACTTTAAAAAGAAATATTTCTAAAACTTACGCTAGCATCGAAAAATAGTTTTAGCAAACCCCCATTATTTTTAAAACCTATCCAACGACACACTATAAGGTAATCGTGAAAAAAAAAATAACCCCCACTTGACGTGTACCAGAGGACCTAAAAATTTTTTTTTTTAAGATTTTATTCTTCAGCTTTGTTGGCATGATTACCTAATATGTATTTTATATCCATGCCAAATTACAGCCTTCTAGTACTAAGAGTCTCTGAACTAATCCACCATTTTTACTACGGAACCCTAAAAAGGGAAAAATGCGACAGTGAAAAAAATTTGTGACCAGTAAATACTTATCGACCAGTAAATCAGTAAGAGTAGCACAAAGTTAGTTCAAGCGTTTTGAGTCCGGAAATGTTGACGTTAAAAATGCAGCTCGCCCTGGTCGCCCTGTTACGGATAAAGTCAAAGTAATTTTTGAAAAAGTGGCATATTAGTATTACGACATTGCTGAAGAATTGTAAATTGACCACAAGACAGTTTTAACCCTTTTGAAAAAGTCTGGCTAAACAAAAAAGCTTGATATTTATACCACACGAGCTCACTGAAAGAAACTTAATGAATCGTGTACTCATTTGCGATACTCTGCTAAAACGCCACTCAGCAAAAATTAAGAGAGTTTGGCTGGGAAGTGTTAATGCATCCAACATATAGCCCTGACTTAGCACCTTCAGATTTCCACCCGTTTCGGTCTCTACAAAATTGTTTAGGTAGTGTAAGGTTGACATCAAGAGAGGACTGTCAAAACTACTTGTCGCAGTTTTTTAATCAGAAGTTCCAAAATTTCTACAGCAAAGGCATCATGTCACTACTGTTAACCGAACTTTATTGATATTGCTACATCACTAGTCATTGTGTCCATAGAGCGCATGCGCACAACACTAGTGGGAGTACTTGGACAGATAGACAGTGTGCTCTGGCGCCAATTGGGTAGCTCTTGTGAAAATATAATTATTACGTGTGTAAGATGGTTTTCTACTTATAATCTCTTATTACTACCTACAAGATGGCAACAAGTTATTGAACAAAATAAATTCATATATTATAAATAAATTTAAATGTACTATGAAAAAAATTGTCTTCGTTTTTTATGTAAAATACGAAGAAACTTTTTCCCCGACCTGTTATGCAATTTTTTTAATGGCATGTTAATGTTTAGAAACATCTGTTTTGTTTGAGCAAGAGCCTGATTCAGAAAATTAACTTTTCTTTTCTATTGTCTAACTAAAGTTGTTTAATGTAATCGGTGCTTCATCAATAGGGTATGGCTCAAAATAAAAACTCCTTCGCTGCGCTCCGTAGCAGTAAGGAGTATTTACATTAATGGGGTATGGTATGAGCATAGTCTAATATTACATTATCTGTATTATATTGTACAATAAATTATATTACCCGACGCTGGCAAAACGTCCCCAAAAATGGGTAGATAGTTGCTACAAGAAGAAAAAAAAAAGATATCTAAATTTGTGACACAAGGCTATTGGTCCCAGATGCCGGAAGAAAAATAAATAAATGAATCCGGCAACTGGGACCGCGGTCCCAGTTTCTTGTGGTCCCAGTTGACGGAAGCCTCATTTTCAGGATATCTTACACAGAGTTTTTGTGAGTGATTAAAATTAATTACTAGCCTAGCGACACCTTATTGCCCATCCTAGCGATGCGAGAGGTTTGCTTGCATGCTCCACTACGCTTTCTTCCCGTTGTTATTGGTATCTAAACATTTATATATCTATTTTGCGAAGTGAGTCTGGCATCATAATACATAACGTAATATTGTCCTGAAAAAAATTATAAGGAAAACTGAGCAGAGAAAGTAAAACACATGTAGCACATTATTTTCGCCCGACAATATAATTTGCCAAGGTTTTTAGTACTATATTAATTCTGTGCCTACGCATTACATCCGAAATAGTTTCTTCTCATGTTTTTAAAGCGTGAGGACAGCACACCTATGAATTTTCCTTCATTTTCAACACTCACTACATAATAGTACATTACGATACAAGGATCGTAGGTGGCTTATTACAAACGAGGTGACTTTTGTAAGCCCGAGCCGCAGGCGAGGTTTTATAATGTCACGAGTTTGTTATAAAACCTAAGATCCGTGTGTTGTACGATGTTTTTCAATACACTTGTGAGAAAACTGATAGTGTAACACCCCTACAAAAGCTATGATACTACAGGTAAAATTGATCATGTAGAAGTTGTAAAAAACTAACCTTTATTATATCGTGCGCAGTTTGAGCATCCTTACTATTCACATTTATCATTAAATATCAACACTTAATCACTCATAAAACAACATTCAATGTAAAACAATTAAATGAAAATTTCACAAAATTGGCGCCAACCACAAACTGATAGTAATGTTTCTTTTTTATAAGCATAATTACGGAGAAAAGGCTCTGGCGGACATTCAGCCTCTACGAATTGATTCTTTGTTAAATCGAGATAATTTTATTTTTATAATTAAAATATTACTGGCTGATAATATTTTTGATACAATTAGTTGAAATAAAAAAAAATATAAAAAAAAAACACTTTTCTCTTTGTATGAATCGATTTATATTTTTTAGTGTCAAAATGATCCTGGCTGAATAATAATTTTGAAGACCGCAGGAATTTAAAAAAAATGAAATAAAATAACACTAGTGCGGTAAAACGCATTTACCGCATAGTTTACTGCCTTTGTAAGTTCAATTTTCGAGCAAGGTGTATTGAAAATATACTTTTAATCATCCCGCTTCACAAAGCAACTAAAGGTATGTACACCTAGTCTACTATTAGGTTGAAGAACATTTTAATAGATGGTTTATTTGAAAGTTATATTCAATTTTCATATTTGTTTAGAGGACCCGTTACTTATAGCCGTGATCGTTAGGACTTACCACCGTTTCAGGACAGTTTGCGTCCTGAATTTACTTTGTGTTTTGTCAAAAAAACATGCCTACTCAACTCAGTGTATGCAAATACAAGTAAAAATAAATTCATCGTGAGTCGAGGAAAATTTTACTCTGGGGTCAGGTAAAAGTCGAGCATTGAGGTCACGGGGGAAGCGGCGCAAGTTTTCTCGATTGCATGCTTGTTTACGTTTTTGTTGACCACGCTTCCTGCTAAAAATACTGTAGCATCCTGCCGTTTGAGGCTCACGCGATTGGTCGGCGCGGGCGCAGGAAGCAGGGAGGATTCGGGGGCACCGCGGCCCGCTCCTCCCGCGCCCCTCGCTCCACCCGCGGCTCCCTCGGCTGCCTCTCGTAAAAGCAGCAGAAATAACCGAGAACGTGGGAAACAGAAAACTTTTAGTCAGTCGTGTTGTGCGTCTCACAGTGCTAACAGTGAAATTTCTACACATCCACCATGGTTCTGGATACTGAAGACTGGGTAGGTGTCTTCATGTTTTGAAATATTTTGATTACTTTCGGACTTCGAAATTATGTGGTTCATTTGTATCCGCTTATGCTTCATCTACACTTTGGTTTATACCTGAGGTTACTCTTAATTTAATTTTCTAGCTGATAAGTTTAATTAGAAACATTTAAATACTGTTTATAACGAGAAAAATATTTCAAATCCATTTCGGAACGCTGAGTCAGTGAAGAAGTACTCATAGTAGCAGTCCGCCTAATTGAGTACTGCATTTTTTTATAATAGTATGTTTATTTGAGAATAGTGTATTTGAGATTGTAATTTAAAACCTAAACATAAGTGCCTGTACAACTTTCCCCAAGAAACAATAGATAGCCAGCCAATCGCAAAAAATAAATAAATGGCTCATACAAAATCACGCGGCTGAGCCATGAATAAAATTTCGAGTTGCGAGTGAAATTTTCCTCGACTCAGGATGAATTTATTTTACTTGTATTTTGTGAAGCATACACTGAGTTGAGTAGGCATGTTTTTTTGACAAAACACAAAGTAAATTCAGGACGCAAACTGTCCTGAAACGGTGTTAAGTCCTAAATAACAGTTGGCTAGTGCTGATCTATTAACTATGAGATGATTATATTTTAACCGACGACAGCTTAAGTTTCTTAGTTCATGGCCTGAATTCTCGTGTTATCGGATTTTTCTTCTTTTTAATTCGCAACACTCGGCCTCTGCACAATTCAAGCTAAATGCTGGCATTGCATCTACATGTACCATTCCACTTTTTTCATTATTCTAGTGGATTTTAGTTTCTAAGAAAACTTATTAAATAGCATTAGTCAGGGTCAACTCTTGCTTTCCTCAACTGTACAATTTTACGTATCACCACAGATCACATAGCAGTTTCGGGTCTTACAGGTCGCTTGCTTCTATTACAAGCTTTTTTATTAACTTGCACTGTATGTGGGTGGGTTTGTTTGTATGTTCGGGCGAAATCTTGCAACTCAAATTTGAAGCACTTGCTGCCATTGGAATTTGATGAAATTTGGTACACTTATGTAACCGCGATGACAATGCAATATTATGGTACCATGGAGCTGGTCTGATGATGGAGACGGAAGGTGGCCATAGGAACTCCATTAATACACAACACAACCTAGTCGTGTTTGGGCTCGTTGGATTTGTATTAACAAGATCTTTAGTCATACGTGATGTCCAGGGTCTCATGATGGAGCCGGAAGGTGGCCATAGGAACTCCTCTAATACACAACACAACCTAGTCGTGTTTGGGCTCGTTGGATTTGTCTTAACAAGATCTTTAGTCATACGTGTTGTCCAGGGTCTCATGATGGAGCCGGAAGGTGTCCATAGGAACTCCTTAAATACACACCACAACCTAGTCGTGTTTGGGCTCGTTGGATTTGTCTTAACAAGGATACTCCACTCCACGGCTTTAAAAGGATTTTTTATTAAACTTATTTAGTTCCAATTTCACATAAAATTAATTTATTACTCTTTACTTACGCACGTCCATAGCTCCGCATAGCTACATATATAGCAACCTGCCTTTACAATCAGCACCGAAAGTAAAGGTGTTAACGTAAATATATTTTAATGACAGCGTTCTGAAAAACACTGTCTACATAAATCACAGATTAATATATAAAGTATGTATGATGTACCCGTCGGAAATATAAAGGATCCACCTACGAAAAGTCTCTCTTCTTCTAAGTCAGACACTCTTGTCAGAGTGGTCGTGGTTGCGCTGACGAGGTCATGGGGTGGGGTGTTCGGTGGGTCGATGTCATTTCCGAGGATAGCTCCTCCAAAAAGTACCTACCTATAAAATGAGTTGCTTGAAAATAAAATCTCGTAATTAAACTTTACGTGATTATTCCTACAGTAAATATATTATTTATGTACCTTTTTATCTAATATTAAACCTGTAATTGTTTCAGGCTGATGAGCTGCCCCCAGAACAGATGGCCGGTAAGAATTGAAGCATTGACCTCTGCTACGGCGTAGCAAGTGTAGCAACGTAGCAGCGCTACGGCGTAGAACCTACCAGAACGTGTTCATTTCGAGCATTCATTATGAACATTGAAATAAGTTTCCTAATGAAAATAAAGCATATAAACAATAAATTAGAACAAGTAATATTTCATTTGACACGCGGTAGGTATGTCATATACAACGTGTTACAAAAAATACCAAAAAAATAATATTTTTCATCAAAGGCATTAAATCAAATATTCCCATAAAATATAGACAATCGATTCCCCAAAACGGTATAGTAATTATCACGGAATACAATATTCCGTGGTATTTAAACACCATCTTTTTTTATTATGTGCCTACATTTTTAAAAGAGATGTTAAAACAATTTATGTTAGAAAATATTTTTTTATGCTTTAATTATCTTGTTTACGTATTTACAAACATGAATATTATTTTTGTTCATTATTTCATTAATTTATTATTTCATAACAATTGCTTAACAAATCTTTTTTTATTTATTTGTAGTTTTTTTTTCATTTCGAAATTAATCGTTCTAATGTAAATGTTATGGCACAAGTGGTACGTAAACATTTTTAACCGTAGCGATAAAAATAATCGCATTGACCTAAAATTACCTACATATCTGGTCCGAATATTTTTTGACACAGCTCATCACTAGAGATGGGAATATTTAATAAAATATTACCTTTGATGAAAAATATTCTTTTTTTTTTCGTATTTTTTGTACTTAGCACGTTGTAGAAACGGTACATTTTACCTCAAATTATAGATATCATGTATCTTATTCATAGCATCTGACATACATCATCTGCTCAATGAATCCAAACAGTGAACTAGGGATTTTCCTCATTAGATGAATTGGCGCAAGCCACCTGCTTCGTAGACGCTCTGATTGTACTCCATCTAAGATTTGGACACCTGCCAAACACAACTAGCCCTCACATTAGCATAGCGCTATTAAACTTTGATGTTATGATCCTTTACAATTAATTTGAAATTTTCAGTCGCATTTACGAGAGTAATTTTGATACAATATTATTACATTCTTTTGATACAAAATTAATTTTCAAATAATTTGCGACGAATAATTTAACCACAGAATGTATTTGCCAGAGTTGACCAAATTAGTTTTCGTTTTAGTATGTGCTCTTTGGGATCCAACTAAAACTCTTACCGTGTCAGGGATAGAACAAGTTAAACCGAAATACTCGTATTAATTTTCAAATATTATTATTTTTACAGGTTTATGCGTAAATTAATTGTTCGTTTTAATTTAAAAATAGTAACTTTAGTTTGTGTTTTTGTAAGTTAGACTTACTGTTAATGTAGTCAGGTCAAAGAAAAAAGCTACTGCTCCAACTTTGGCTTTATTCCAAATTACAATAGCCGCTGACATTATAAAATCAATTGCAGAGTTCACAATAAACTGATTTTATCTTCTATCTTTGACGCCAAAGATAAAAACTGTGAGTGGGCTTCAATAATGGACCAAAAATACGTCGACTGTATAAGAGGGAGTGGCTATTTTATTAAATAGATATAAACAAAAATGGGCTCATAACAAAAATTCAGAAACATAATTATAGGTCAACTTGTACGTTATTTGTCAACTGGCATTTCTAAACTATCCATCAACAGAAAATAGAACATTAAAAATGGTGAGACGAAATAAAAAGAAAATAAATGTGGTGTGGCACTAAACGGACAGACACGCAGACAATAGCCCGTTGACAAGTAAGCGACGGCGACCGAGCGTGAACATAATGTCCCTATCAACGAGCCAGACACCTCTCTAAACAAATTCAATAGGTATACAAAAACTTATTCCTCGAATAATTCAAATTTCCAAACAAAAAGTTCGTCGTAAATTGTAAAGGTAAAGCGACGATTGCACTTTGCTTTACTTTGCATCCTAGCTATGACAGGTATCATTGTGTTGCATTGCTAAATTCCGAAAAAGTGCAACATGAACACAGCAATGTAATTCGAATTAGCACCAAAATCTAGAGAGCAGTACTGAAACTCATTTTATGGGGTGGGAGACGGGATAACCCTATTTAATATTGCCGGGAGTTGCACAATGCTTTATAAGTTGGGATTTTTATAAATCTTGGTTAGTGGGGCAAAGTCTGGTAAGTGCGGTTAGTCAGGCGGGCGTGGCAGCGCGGGCGCAGTGGCAGGCGAGTGGCAACAGCACGCTTGGCTTACAGCCAATGTATCGTGAAGAGCCGGGGATCGCGTCATTGTTTAATAAATTTCAGTCAATTTCTCAAGACCAAATTAACGTGGTCCAGAAAACTTCCATCTTTTAATTTTTTAGTACATTAATTTGAATGTATCCAAAAAATATTTGTTGAGTGGATGATAGTTTGTTATTTATAATTAGAACCTGTTAATTTATATTTTCATGTTTTATAAGGTAACAAAACATTGAATCATAAAGGAAAACTTCAGAAAAAACTGCTTCGAGTCTGAGTTGGTTGCATGTTTCGCGCCTTCTATAGTTATTCCATTGCCAAGTTCTTACTGAATGTGCGGGGCTGAAATACGCGCCAACTCTGCATGCCATATAGGGACATTAAAGTAATATATGAACACTTGGTGAATATGATCTAGTGCTTTCAACTTACTCCATATTTTATCCAAAATTTATTTGTTTAGTTTTGTAATGTAAGGTACAACTGAACAGTAAGTACGTAGGTAGGTATTGTAATTGTTTGTTTTTTTTCTTTACTTTTCTATACTTGGGCGCACCATAAATTAGGGTAGAGGAATCACATCTTTTTATGGACCCAGTGCTGGTCGGTCGACGTGATTTTAATACATATTTAACTACTAAACCTATGCACCATGTCTATAGCTTGTTTGGCCAAATTGGTTTTGTCGCAGATTTGGCGGGATATTACAGAATCACTCTAGCTTTTTGTTTTAGGCTTTGCGCTAAAATAAACTTTCACCCTACTAAATTTAATTTTCGAAATTTTTAAACAGGTTTCAAACAGCTCCATCTACTCGTATAGACACCGTAGAACGTCGGAACGCTCTTTTAATTGTTTTTAATCGTGAATCCGTTTTTCTAGAAACTAATATTTCTATATAACTAGTTATCTTGGCAGTTTTACTATTTTTCGCTTTGCCACCTCTTCTCCAGACAGTTTATATTAAAAGAAGCGCTACAATAAAATATCTTGCAACGCGCAACGTAGACATTTGCCAAATGGTGTTTTATGCCAATACGCGTCCAGTAAACATAATAATATAACTAAATGCACAAAGCACTAACGAAATACCTACCTAACTGCATAATGCAACATACTACTTAAAACTTTACGAGTACAGCTGAAGCTGTGATTCAGCCCCACTCTCCAAAAATATAAATAATCGCTGAGTCATATAAATAGAACTTGTAAATAGAAAACTATAAAGATACACCCGTTTGCTTTAGCGAGCTATTTATTCACAGCTAATGCTCTAGTTTACAATACGAATAAAAGTTAGATTTATTAATATTAGTGTATGTACGACGCATGCCAATTTATAGATATCATGGGTGAATTTAATAAAAACAATAATCTATATTTATAGGTAGATGCTGTGACTTAATAATACGTCGATGGATTGCGTTTACGCAGGCAGCCCCGCCTACCGCCGCCACACTGACACGTGGACAGTTAATTACAATTTAAACATTCTAGAAATACTCGTAAAAACAGCAATAACAAAGGAAGGAACTTTGAATCAACTGCCAACATTTCCAAGATATCTTGATACGATTAAAACAATGTGACAAAAATAAATAAATGTTTTCAACTTGTTTCTAACCAAAATACTTTTTGAAAACAGCTGCTATACAGTGGTTTTTCTTTGATGATAGGCATGAAAGAAATATTTAACTATTATTTATGAGGCTTTTCTAGATAAGTATCAAATTGTTGTTTTTTTAAGATGTATGTAACTATAGTTACGGATTACCAACATAGATCGTTGCGAAACGAATGGATGTGCGTCAGAGTGTCTGCGCCGCCGGCACAGTTAAAAACGTGCGGAAACGGAAACCCGTAAAAATCGTGTTATGTTACATTGACAACTTTTGGTTGTAAAATTCGATACTATTATATTTCGGAATTTCAACAGTAATGAAATCCAATTGAGTTCGTTTACATAAGTATATTCTTTATTGTACACACAAGTTCAAATACACTTTATTCTTAATACTAGTTTACAAAGGCAAGCTTATCTCTAAGTAGAGACCTCTTCCAGTCAACCCAAAACTGGTGTGAGAGAAATAGACCTTTATGGGAATAAGACTGATTTATATTGAATTCAAAAGTATCTACTCTATTAACTAATTTGTACCCAATTTATCTTTTTTAGAATTCCCTGTATTTACCTCTCGTGCTTAAATTAAAACTTTAAAAATATGTAGGTAGGTAGTTTATTTATGTTCTGAGAAATAATGACGCTTACTCATGCTCCAGCACGTACAAGTATTCTGGAGAAACATTATGATGAAATCTTTAGATATTTTACGGGCCGTTATCGTATATCTTAGTCTCGTGTAATCTTTATTTATTCGCATATAGTTTTAAGTGTTTTCAATTTACGAGTGCTCATTATTTATTATCTACGGTAAACTAACTGGAATGGCTTTGATACAATTTCAGAATTTGAGTAAATTATTGATAAGTTTTCAACAAAAAACAGTCCAAGCTTCGACGTATGTTTGATTGTCTGTTGTAAATCAATGTTAATTGTGTTCAAAATGTCTTTCTACTTCTACGTACCGATTATAACCAGAATATTATTCTATACAAGTTCCTGTTGTTTTCCATTCCAATTCTATTCTAAACATCGTATAGTATAACTAGAATTGTATTTTATTATACATAGTGTTAGTTGAATAGCGAAAAACTTCTCCGCTACGAAACTGAACAACTGTTCCTGGAAATTCTTGAAAACTTGAAACCATTGTTTGGTTTTGTGTCAGAACCTATCTTCTTCTTCTTCTTCAACCTTTGTTTACCCAGTGCTGAGTATAGGTCTTTTCCATATTTTTCCACATTGTGCGGTCAAGTCTCTCCCTGCAACTCGCGTCAGAGCGTCAGTCCATCTCGCGGACTGCCTTCCCACATTTCTGCGCCCAGTCCTTGGTCTCCAAACCAGCACTTTCCTCCCCCACCTACCATCAGATCTACGATTATCTGGCCTTCCCACGTCCACATTCTTTTAGCTATTATTTCTGCTATGTCGGTTAGTCTAATTCTTCTGCGGATTTCGGTATTCCGTACCTGATTGCGAAGCGTTATGCCCAACATAGCTCAGAACCTATAGGATCATTTTAATAAATTGTAAGATAAAATACTGAAGGGTCTGTACTGTAGCATTTAGTAAACCTGCAGTTTATTTTCTACATTATTTATCACTTACTATAAAGTTACACTTAAAGTTAACTTATTATAAAACTAAAGTAAGTGTTTCCCAATTATGTTTTTCATGTTAAAATAATACTAGGCTGCAGTGCACATCCTGTAGGAGTGCAGCACGTTGCGACGCGCATATAACCGCGTACAGGCCCGTAGGCTGGTGCACCGAAATAGCCAGTTGCACAACTAATTCGCACTGCATCTAGGTGCATTGAACTGTCCTAATACCATCGCGAGCCGCCGAACGATCAGTCCAGCCCCTTTAATTGTCAGTGCTAGACCGAAGCAAAGTGCAGTCAATTTTTTCTGAACAAGCCATCAACCAAACTCTTGAACTGTTAAAATGAACCCACAGGTTAACATTGACGGTAGGATTTATTATCTAATTGCAATAGAGACCTTACTGTTTAAACTTGTGACTTACAAATTGATGGATTTTCCTTCTTAGTTGCATTTATATACGTGCTGATATGTCTCTTCTGTGTGAATTAAAAAAGTTAATCGTAAGTGTCATGATTGTTGCAGTCCTCCGCAAGGCCTTCGACGGCTTCGACCACAACCGCTCGGGCAGCATCCCCTGCGACTTCGTTGCAGACATCCTTAGGATGATGGGGCAGCCCTTCAACAAGAAGATCTTGGAAGAACTCATCGAGGAAGTCGATGCTGACAGTAAGTCACTATATTTTTCCTATAACACTTCAATCTGTTATGTTACCAGCTCATAATTAACGGCACCAAATAAAATCTGTACTGTTTATAGTACATATGAGTCAGTATAATATTGACTAGAGTAGCTATTTATAATATCTATGCTTTTTATAATAAAACCACAAATATTTCAATATCTATACTATGCAAAATTTGCATTAATGTTATAAATATGTGTTCCTAAAATAATTTATACTTTCTACCTATGATACCTATATGCTTAGTTTTCATCGAACATAGTCATAATACTTAGCATCTTTACATCGGATGCCGTCATTGCAGTTGCAGTTCGATATTACTTGCCCAAATGTAACCAAAACACGGCTATGTATTGAATTAGTCACCAGATCTATCAAAATAATAGATAATTAAGTTTTTTTTTAATAGAGACAGATAAATATAAAACAGTTTTTCGGACGTACGGAGAGTCGGAACTAATGGCGTGTATTTTTAGTCTCACTTGCTACCGATTTGTCAAGTAGCGACAAAACATTAAAAATAATCATGTTTACACTAGATACTGCTACAAAATTTCAATTTTTATTTTAGTTTAGTACCTACATTAAATCAAAACTAAAAATGCTCTTAAAATAATTTTTGTAATTTTTAGTACTAACTGTTCTCATGTGATATGAATACGTTTTCTTTTAAATAATATTTTGAGCCATTGTTTTATTTATTACAAGAGGCACTTTTGCACTTTCCTAGAAGCAAGCCCAATATATTGATTCTCCATTCAGGCAACATATTGATTTGCTAATAAACGATACAACAGCTAAACGTAAGTATGGATGGACATTCTAGTCATCAGAAACCATGTTTAAATAATGCGGGTATTTTTTTGTTGCCTACCCCTGAACTCTGTAATTTTCAATGCAGATCACAAATGTCATTGTCCTTTATAAATCACCAATGGAATGCTGAGTATTATAATGCTGAATGCCAACTATTTCGTTTCAGAGTCCGGTCGTCTGGAGTTCCCCGAGTTCGTGACCCTGGCTGCAAAGTTCATCGTCGAGGAGGACGCCGAGGCCATGCAAAAGGAACTCAGAGAAGCTTTCAGGCTATACGACAAAGAAGGTGAGGGGTCAGAATTAACCAAAACTTGTAGTTTCTACTATCAGACCAACATAAATTAACGTAGTGAAACGAATCTTCAGAGCTTCTAATAAAAAAAAATAAAAAAATAGCTGTGTGTGTATGTGAAGATCACTCACACACAGCCATTTAATCCTACATTTAGAAAAGTTATGGTTATCAGACAGTTGATATGAAAATGTAAATACATTACAAAATTAACATCAAAACAAACCAAACACGAGTGTACATCACACAAATGTCACAGAGGCGTGCTACCGACTAGGCTTCGAAGCCAAAAGAGCCAATCTTCATCATCATAACCATCTCAGTAGAATAACATCCACTGCTGGACAAAAGCCAATAAAGTGTTTCTATATTTCAGGCAACGGTTACATTCCCACGTCGAGTTTGCGCGAGATCCTGCGAGAGCTGGACGAGTCTCTCTCTGAAGAGGAGCTGGACGGCCTCATCCAGGAGATCGACACCGACGGTAGCGGTACCGTGGACTTCGATGGTCAGTACCTTTATCACACGCACCAACGCACGAAGTATGAGCGCCAGCATCTTTTTCTTGAACACGCCAGCACTTTTTCTCACTTATTCACTCCGTATCAGTCACTATCCCTCTGCAAATTTTACCGATAGCTCACCGTTGCAGGGTCTATTTGGTGCTTCATATTTTAGCCTGGATAACTCAGTGCGGACGTATATGAGCTGTTGTTGAATATGGTGATAACTACAATCAAACCAAATAACTTGTATCGTTTTCTTCAATTTCAGTACATTAACTCAATCAAACTAAAATGTTGAAACTGAAAAAAATATTTATGTAATCCAATATTTAGGTTACTTTGGAACGGTTTATACAAACGCCTAAAACCTACCTATATTGGATGTTTTATTTATACCCTTGGCGTTATGTAGGGTTAAAAATCTAGAACAGTCTGTCTTCTCATTATTTTGCATGTAATGCAATGCCATTTGGCACTAAACCCATCCTCGCAAACAACGAACTTTAGTAGGTCAGGATTTTAATAGACTTGTTTTTAACCGAGTGTCATGTCATTGTTGCAGAGTTCATGGAGATGATGACGGGAGAATAAACTTCTGCTGCTAGCTTTACTCTTCTACTAATTTTAAGGCACTTCTACAATTCAGTACTTCAACCTTTCGAGTCTTGGGAATATGGAACATGACTCTAAGGGCCTGTTCATATGAGCAGTAGAGTCGTAATAGGAGTAATATGCTAGTTGTTAGACCATTATAAGTGAGTTCTACTGGGTACCTTATTTATGCGATATGTGACGTCACCAGCGCTTTTAACCGTGTCGTGACGCTTTCAAGAGGCCATCTCACTCAGTTCAGGCTAGGTCTAGCTCATCTGAACACGGCCCAAGAGCAATGAAATGACATCTTACTTCATTGAATAACACAAAAGTATTACTATGTATGTATAAAAACAATATTGTACTTGTTTAATTGATGTGTGACTGCGTTATGTTTATACTTTACTTAATAAATCTTTTATTCTACTATCAATTTGTTATTCGTGTCCGATTCAAGTTTCTTGGAAGCTCCGTGAATATATTTGTGTCGTAGTAATACTCTGCAGTGATTCGTGCTGGCGATAAAAATAATGATTCTGGTGTTTTAAAAGCGGCGGCTGGATCGTCCTAGATAATTATGATGTCATGAAATTCAGGAAAACTGGCGGTTGGCCAGGCATTATTAATGACACTATTTCTGTTCGGATTCTGGACTCCAGTTGTATAAAGTATTGTAAGTGTTCTGCATTGAAAAAGACGGTAAAATATATATATTTTTTTTAGTATTAGGTACCGATAGAATCAAATTTTATTGTAGAGAGTAGGTACTCAAATTCGGGTAAGAGTAGCTTCTGACTGCTGATTTCTCGTTATTTTTAATTCAACCTGTACTATAGATAATACACATTTAGATGGATTAAAATAACGCTGGGTTTACAAACGTATACCTATACCTATATATGTACCTAATCATTCAGAAATAAAAGTCGGTGATCATAATTAATAATTTTATATTAAGTTTTTCTGTTATCGCCCAACACTTTGTCGCTTTGTTACAATATTTTAGCATCGCAAACAAATTAAAAATCGCATTGGCTTGTATTATACCAAAAACTGGAATATTTTTTTAATACAATTTGATTTCTCAATACATCATAGGCCCTTGTATAAAAATAAATATAAATTTATAGATAGTATGGCATTTATTTAAATAGGACACTGCTAAAGCAAAACAGTTAAGAAATAGTTATTAATTTATTAAGTAATTAAATTAAAAAATAAATTGAAGATATACATAAAATAGGTTTAAATAAAAGACCACCATTTTGCTTTACCAGATCAGTCCCCACTAAAACAGATATTATTTAAAAAAGGCCACAAAATATTCATATAATAAACCTATTAATTTATTTGTACATATACAAAATCGTACTCAATAACTTAAAAAAAGTCTACTTAAAACGTAGACTCTGCTTAATAATAAGAAATAAGTAGAAATTACCTATAGCAGGGAAATTAAAATTATGTACATTTATGTGGAATTTTACATGAAAGGTGTTTTCAAATTAAACCTCCAAGGCTACTTTATAACTTTGCTGATCAATCTTAAACTTGCTAATATATTTTTCCTATGAGAGCTGTAATAGAGAATAGACATAAAACGAGATAAGGCCAACTTCAAAATATAAATGACCTATTTGTTCAAGTACAAACACTGAACATCCTGACTGGTAATGTAACACGACACTTTTAGTACTTTACAAAAGCAAACAAAAGGTAGTTTTTACCGATCTAGTTCACAAATTCCTTCACATTGAAAATCAATGGCGATCATTGTTGATACTACCATGTAAATTACCACACATGTTTTGTTTTCGGAGGCAGAGAAGCAACAAGGCAGACTCGACCACCCAACTAATTCAAATGTTACCATTATTTGTGCCTTTACTAAACACTAAGAACATGTAAGAAGTATGGCAACTGGTACTAACGTTACACAGGGAATCCCATAACATCAAAAATAAAATCATTGGTAACTTATTTAACAACTAAGCCTTACTGTTGTCTTCCATTAAAATAACTAATTACAAGAGAATTCAGAAGCGCTCAGATATACAATACGCAAACACCATGTGATTAGCTTCTTGGCTTCGACTCTAAGTTTTTGTAAACAAACTACCTAAGGATGAGATCTCAATTTGAACTATGTTATACCAAACATTCCTCTCTTGTCTGAAGTCAAAATACCTATTCAAAGTGAATTTATCACACATTGTAAAAAGATTAGCATTAATTAAGTGATACAAGATAATTTCAAACATTTTTTTAAATTAGCGAAACCTTTGCCTCAGCTTTACATTACAATGCAACCAGCATACACATTGGAATTAGGAAGTGAATATTTATTGTTCTATATACTTAATTCAACATTATTATTATGTCAGATTAAATTCTCATATAAAAACGAAAATATTCAAGCTAAAAGGCTGCTGCTGGTTTTTATGCGAGACAAAAGGAAGTCTTTAGTTATTACAGGCATATATTATTATTACAATACATTTACTTAACTATGTATAAGTAGTATGAATACTGTTTATGCAGATAGATCTTCGTTCCATGTAAAGCTGGCCGCGTCTTGGAGACACAGCCCAATGCGGTCTATACGTCTTTCCATCTTCTTCATTATAATACTCTGTAACAAAATTATAACAAAACATATCAGTAACTGACTGTATATGCGCTTTATCAATCAATATCATACTAGCAGTATAAAAGTGAAGGTGTAGTGTTTGTTGGATGGTTCGGTTTATCTCTCTTACACGCACCAACACAACAAATCGGCGCATTTTATTTTGCATACATACATACCTACGTAATTTGGATTTGTTAAAGTTACTTTTTAGCGCAGAAACAAATCTTGAACCGTCAGAAATGTTTGATTTTTAGTTTTCCGTGAGTTGAAAGCGATACGTAGCAGCCTTGCTACGACGCCGCCGCCCTTGCTACGCCGTAGCAAAGAATCAGTTACGAGAATTTATTTAACACGTAACAACGAACATACATTATGATGATTATTTCTTTTAAGATATTTAAATAAAAATTTAGAAAATTATTATTATTTTTAACTGATAATTATTGTTATACTAACATATACCGTAGAAGGATATTCACGAATATGTAAATATCTTATTTTTTATGTATGTATGAGCATTAAAAAAGAAAGCAATAAATACCTCACTTTGCCACACTGGCAGGTTTGACTAGTAAAAGTGACGCCGCATCTATTCTAATGCAGAATCGGTGGTGGTGGGCGAGGGCGTATGCCGTTCGGCTTTGGGACATCCTTTGGAAATTTGAGCTCAGGGCCCTCGTTTTCCGGCAAATGGTGCTTAGGTCGGCGCCCGCGCAGCCAGGGCGGCGGCGGGCCTTCGCACCACGTGCTCTGAGCCCAGTTGCGCGGCTCGGCCCCCAGTCGCGTGCACTCGCGCGCATACGCCCGGTACGCCGCGCAGTGGCAGCGAGTGCCCCCGCAACTGCAAGCGTCCAGCTCGCACGCCTCTCGGTAATTATGTGGATTCATTCTAGCCCCACATTCCGCGAAAGCTTCATTTTTTTCAAACCCTCGACATAGCCTTCTAGCTTTCACCCTTTTTGACTGCCGACACCTAGAAGCTATGCCTGGCCGTTCCTGAGGTCGCGTACAAGCGCGTTTTCCACCAACTCGCCACGACGAGCCAAACCTCCAAGGATCGTTCAGCAATCTTCCATCACGGGTTCTCATATCGTCTCTAGCCACGGAATTGAAGTTTCCACATAAACCGCACAGTTTATTTTTATAATCACTCGACACTGTTACTTCTAAGAAACCATCCCCATCCCAAAGCAGCTGCACTCCTATATCAGCCTTTAGTAGAACAGATCCATTACTACGCATTATATCAGCTACTCCATTAATTTTGTAAGGCAGTGATATTCTTTGGCCGTTGACTTTGATACGCATTTTTTTGCCCATGTTAATTTTGGTAGCGCCAATGCGAAGTGTTGCTGTTCGAGTCCATGAAGAATGTGTGGTGTTTCTTGCGTCATTTGATATCCTGATTGAAAATGTTCCATTAGTACAATCTGACACTAGTTGATACTTGCACGAGCCTTGAAAACTATAGAACTTTCCGTCAAAAGTTTTATAGTGAGGATCTCCGAAGACTGTGCAAATACCGTCAAGCTCGATGCATTTAGGACAGCATTGGCCTGGCAGTTGACGTAGGGTCTGATCAGAAGGACATGACAAAGTAGGACATCGCTCCATTGCACACCGCGGCTCTCCTCCGTGACACTCGCACGACTTGCACGCGTCCAACTGCCATGACTCTCCGTCCTGGGAACACAAAGTTGTAGAATTAGTGAAAGTAAGGCTTGAAACTACCTTTGAATTTTTATTATTTTTATTTAAAAAAAAAACAGTTGGTGCAAGTGGACCAAAAATATAGAAAAGGACATGTTTATTAGAAAATGTAGCATCCAGTAGGCAGACCAACAACGGACCATATTGTCAAATTGACGAGACAGCAGGAGATACTATCTATATTAAATCCCTGATACTAAATGATAATGATTAAACAAGATGCAGTTGATGTGAGTAAAAATGATGAAGAAAAATACGATATTCTATTTGATTCAGCGTGGTCGACTAAGGCTTAATTGCGCTAAACCAGGGGCTCGACCTCGAGGAGTATGAGCTGCTGATGATGTTGATACACAAAGTTACAACTGCACCTGATAAGTCTTTCCACCGATGATGCAGGCGGCGTTCGCTTGCTCGATTTGTGGGCACTCGGGACAGCATTTGCCAGGCGCGGGGGGCAGTGCGCGCGCGCCGCAGGTCAGAACGGGACAGGTATACCGGTCGCATACCGCTGTGCCGTTCTTGCAAGTGCAGTCGGTGCATGGGTCCACCCTGAACGTCGTCATATGCGCGTGATACTCCCTCCCAACTACGCACGCTCTTGCCATCGTTGTACCTGAAACTGAAATCAAAGCATTTTAGGTTCTCCTCGATTCTGTAATGAGTAGCTGAGCTGAGCTTGATCACTGGAGGAATATAAAGTTCCGTGAAAGGTCAATGGTGTAAAACGGTGGACGACCCGTACAATTTACCAGTGTGCTACAGTGAATAAATAGTTAAACAAACTATCGATTCTTGACGGCACATAGTACGACTATGTGAAGGCACATAGGATTATAACACAATCCAGATCAGATAACAATAACACCCATTTTTGTATTCAAATTTTTGTACATAAAACATACGGTGAAGGGAAACATCGTGAGGAAACCTGCAAAGAAATTCAAATTCGATTGATCATAGGAGGTCGATTAACCGCACACTGGGCCAGCGTGGCCGACTAAGGCCTTATCGCCCTAACGAGCCCCAAACTTCTCGGTGAGAATGTATATGAGCTAATAACAACACAATCCTCTACGTTGGAATACTTACTGGGAACAATTTTGTCAGTAGTGGGATGCGTACACCGTGGACAGCACTCGCCGGGTGGGGTGGCTTGTTGGGACGAGGGGCACGGCAGCACGGGACACGCATGCTTCACGCAAGACAGCTTCCCACGCATGCACCGGCAAGACAGGCAGGGCTCCTCTGGTATCCGCACGTCTCGGCCCTCCCACACTCGCTGACCATTGATGACGCATTCTAAAAAAAAGTATTAAAAATACATGATTTTAATATAATATTATTATTATTATTATTTTATTTAAGCGTGTGTGCAAAGGGTGTTCTCGTAGCTTTCCAAACGCCTACAGTAATAACTAAAGCAAAATCATCAAAACATTCCAGGTATATTTTAACAAGGAACCCAAGGAGTTTTCTTTCGAGACCAATTAAAATAGTCCTACAATTGGAATGTAAATGGAAAGTTGCTTTGTCAGCTTTTTATGGCAAACGAACGATCTAAGCAAAAAGTTTAAAAAAACGTTGCCATTGTTCGGGTAGAATAAAGAGAATTGCGAGCCGGAGAGTCTGCGACAAGGCACAGTGGCCATAAATTAGTGCGGATGGACGTTGAATCAATCAAAGGCTTAGCGAGCTGGGCTAATGAGCAGCGGGATCGACCGCACAGAGGGACCACCGTCCGACGCGGACCAACCGCACGACCACCGGCGAACACCCGCACCTAAGACCACTACCTCATCCATCGATATGGAATTTTGCTACAGCAAAATAAACTGCGCAACTAATTGATTTATAACGACCGAAGGATGAATCTAAGTACACTTGACAATTCAAATGTTAAAAAGTGCTTAAGCTCTAAAATAAATATCCGAGATGGCTGTAAAGGCAATTGTATGTTACATGAGTACGTTCATTCAATAGGCACTCAATCCTATTCGCGTGCATAATGATTGTGACAATGACAGTCAAGTGTCTGTCGTAAAACTAAAAACAACCAAACAAAGTACCGTGTCCTTCTGTTGGCGAATTATCGACTGTCCCAAACCTTTCTTAGCGATGTCACTGTGCGTGCAGTTACTTAGCTCACTCGGGGCTCCGTTAGGTAGGTTAGACTGTTGACTGTTGAATGACTGGAATTTCTTCATGTCTTGAACAATTTTCTGTCATTTTTGTTTATACTACGAGTATACTATGCACTAACTTCTTCGGTAAGTTTCGGTTCAGGATTACATACTTGTGCTAGTCGTTGTTGTAAACTAAAAGTAGATTTTTTTTCGCGCACTTGAATAGTAAAAAGTCATGTTGCGAAATACGACTTGCTTTCATTTATCTAGCGCCTCCTTCGAATGCAAATATTTCGTCTCTACATTAAAGAACTAAAGCCAAACCCGAATTTAATATAATAATCTGTTCTAACAGCCATCTTCGCTACTCATCTTAAACCTGCACATAAGAAAAATAAATAAAACTATTACACGTTGATAATACTTAAGGATCGTGAAGATACAATAAGTACAAGAGTAAAAAAAACCTAATGCACCGTTGGGATCATAAAACAAACAAACAGAACGGCCGCTCACCACAGCCG
This sequence comes from Carpatolechia fugitivella, assembly GCA_951230895.1. NCBI lineage: Eukaryota > Metazoa > Arthropoda > Insecta > Lepidoptera > Gelechiidae > Carpatolechia > Carpatolechia fugitivella. The sequence goes on from OX579650.1 coordinate 11,240,168, forward strand.
CGTCGTCGTCGTCGGCGCGGGCGCTTTGACCGACACAAAAACCCTTCGCCCCAACCTTTTAAGTACGTTGTTAACTTTTTGATTTATGGACAATAATAGAGACGCAACGCCGTGGGAGACTTCGACCACCACAAATATATATAATTTTAATGAACCCCTGTGAACACATAATAAGGTCTCGTTTTGTATTAAGATAGAAGGCGATTCCTTTGTCTCTGAGGGAGGCTCCGCAAATCGCCGCCCGCGCAGCTCTCGGGTGGTCCCGCATACAGCAATTTCACAATCTCGGAGGTATTCGTTGCTAAATAATAAAAAAAATACGCTTTCATTAGCAATATAAACATTGAACGATCGAGCGTAATCGCATATTATCTTTTTTCCTTGGTTATTAGGTAAACGAGTGTGTAGCCATATGCCAGCCCATGCAAGTGCTGATACATCATCAAATACATAGATATAAGAAATTAAAAAAAACGTCAGAAGCTTTAATAACACACATATCTACCGGGTTGTTACCACGATACCGGGACATTAATAACCGCGAGAGCCTAAAAGTGTCAAAAGGTTTGTTTGGATTTTTTTTTGTAACTGAACAATCTGTTTGCGAGCTAGTATTCAGGCCTATGAGTGTATGACCTTGTGTTTTTTTATGTTCTGGCACCTACATATGGAGACCTGTAAATGGCTTTTTGGTATTACTGTATTTTACTATCAAGTTAACTTTAGCTGTTGGTCTTCCTATTATTAATAAATAAATAATAAATAAATAAATAATATTACGACTTTAGTATAATGCGACCTTCAGAAAATATACGTAATAAATATATTGCAGTACCAACCAGCCAACTTAATAATGAACGTAATAAATAAATCACTTTGTTTGATAATAGCAGTTGTCATGTACGAGTATAGGTATAGAGTCGTAAGTGCGACGAGTTAGTGGTCCATTGTCTGAAGGCAGGCTACTGCGCAACAAGTCTAGTGGGCCATGCCATTGTCAACAGCGCGTGGGCGGCGCTCCACTCTGCGATCTAGCAGACTTCTTCCTAAGAGGTATCACGTGAAATATGCTCACAGACCTTAAGATTAACATAACAAGTGAACATATCCACAGGCTCAGGCAATGCGTAACCACAAAACATGTTAATCACGGTCGAATGATGAAGCAAGATCGGCTAGGTGGTAGGGATCCCTCATCCCGGCCTTACGACTAGTGGGTAATTAATAAAGTATAAACACAGGCAATAAAACGATAGATTGGAATGTGTCGGCAATTTTCAAAAGCGATTTCAAGTCGTCATCTCGTAAATTACTATTATTTGATACGGAATTAATAGACTTGTTAAGGTTTGGGAGCGGAGGTAAATTAGAGGCCGTTTTGGTTTTATTCAGTTCGCGTGTCGGTCCGTGTTTGTTTTCGTAAGGGATTATGGAGGTTGTTTTTTGCCGCGCATGCGTCTGGGTGGGCGCTCTCCGAGACACGGCTGCGCCAGCGCAGCGTGGCCGGCAATTATATCCCTGAACATAAAGTACTCACGGTGGGAAAAGGCAGCGTGAAAGGCAGCGCATTCCTTCGGATCATTCATTAGTTTTTATTTTCTTAAATGACTTTATCGAGTTTAATTTGTTGGAGTAATTACTTACTTAGAAGTTATAGATTATTAGGTAGAATAAGGGGAAGAAAATGTTCTTGGCAATAGTATGATGTTTGCATATAAGGAGGTTGAGAAGGGCGTAATAACAATACACAAGTGTGAAAGGACTTAAGCAGTAGTTACGATTGTAGAATTAGAGATAGAAACATAGCGTCGCCAATTTACAGTGCCTTAAAGGTAGTCTGAAGGAGATCATTGGTAAATTTAAAAAAGGCAATGATGTCAACAGACTTACCGTCACAAACGGGGCAGTTGTAGTGCGAATGCCGTTGGTGTTTGGGGTGGTGGCAAGGCTCGTAGCACTCGGGCTGCGAGACGGTGATGACGCCGGCCTCGCAGCGGTACAGGCGCCCGTTGAGGGTCCACTCCGTGTGGCTGGCGTGCTCGGTGCCGTCGAACCAGCAGCCCTTGCAGCGCGCGCAGCAACCCTCGCGCGGCATCACCACCGCGCAGTCCTCCATCAAACCGCACTCCCGAACTCCGTTGCTGCACGTCACGAAGCCGTTCTATAAAAATATATGAAGGAAATGTTTATTGGGTAAGTTTTACGTGACAGTCACTTCGATAACATTCAGCTCGATCTTGGCTTCGTGGGATATTTTACTACCTCTGTATCATAGGTATCTGTACAGTAGTAAGTATATTTTTAGCTCGGCTACATAAAATTGCAAATAGGATAGGTAGGTAATTAAAAACTAAATTGATATTAAAAATCAACCCGTGACACGTTCTGTTTGAGGAAATAAAATATTTTTTATTGCTTTTTATGTACAGACAAAATATTTTAATGTGCCAATTACGGCCACGCAGCGTAGTGGCTGCGATTGTGGTCAGGCTGATACGGAAATGTTATTGTGGAATTTTTTCCTTGTTCCCTCTCTGTTTTATTTATTTTTCTGCAAACAAGGGCCATTTTGATGTGTTTAACACAGATATCTTATACTAAAATAAATTATTGATCTTTTTTTGTTTGGTTAATTTTTAAGAGAAGCTTTACAAGCAAAACACGTGGGAGTCACAGTTATTACCTACCACTGTCCACAGTCAAGGCAAAGTTGTGGGTCCTCCATCCTTATTATTCAACATAAATAAAATACCATGAGTTGTTTAATTTTTATAACAAAGACGCAGAATGAATATAGTACTACGTACGACAAAGACTTGATTCAAAAGCAACATTATACGTTATTCAATTGAAAAAACCTACAACACGCAGATAGTTTGCGGTTGCTTTGTCTCCAAGTGGTTGTGATTCATCTATCGAGCGAGAGACGAGTAAAAAGCATAAAGTAAACGCGTAGCAACATAACGAGGATTACGCATGTACATTCAAATGAAGGGAAATATTATGCAAATCAATTCATGAGCGAATAAAGCCCGAGCAGTAAGCATGCAGGACGGCCGAGCACGCGCCGGACGGGCGCTTGTAAACTCTGTCAAGCGAACTCTCTTGGATGAAAAAACCCTGCTCTCGGCTTTCTATAGAAACAATCTCCTACTATAATACATACCCATGACGAAAATTTGTTTAGCCTCATTCAGGATAATTAATTAACAATTGGATAATGTCACATATTTAAGTATGTAGAATAAGAACAGAAGACATATTTTGTTACTGTTGGAATGAAATAGTACATTGAGGGGTGAAAGTAACTTATTAAGCGCCGAGACGGGGTTTGGGGCCTGAGCGTAGCGAGGGCCCTAATAGTTCGAGGCACTAAATAAGTCTTTAATCAGAGGTAAACACTGTGCTTTTCATTACGAATATAAGGAAAGTAAAAATGACACATGAGTGACTTCCATATCTGAATCAGATGAACTCATTGTAAACAAAACCCTACAACTCGAGAAACAAATGGTAATCACTGCTTTCCCGCCTATTTTTATATTTTTCAGCCGAGCCGGCCAGCTTTTGAGCCATTATATTTCATTTCCATCATTGAAAAATGGTAAATATTTTGCTCAAATCTATTTTATTTTAAAGAAATTGTTGAAAGTAAATTTTAATAAATTCATTTAAAATACTATTTTATTTTAAAGAAATTGTTGAAAGTAAATTTTAATAAATTCATTTAAAATAATATAAGCTTAATTAAAAATCTTTTTTTAAACAAGCTTTTAAAGCCGTGAAGTGGAGTATCTGTCGTGGCCATATCGTAGAATTGACCACATCATGAAATTCTCGATCATTTCATGAAATGGTCACATTTCATGAAATTTTCACTGTCCATTGGCCATATCATGATGTGCCTTGGCCAGATCAATGATAAGAAATCGTTTGTCGATATGTTCAACTAAAAACGCAGCTACTTCATTAAATGGTCAATTGATCATATAGTAAAATAATAATTGCCGATAGAGGCGCTGGAAGCGCTTTGTTTATGTATCAACATGGCGGCCGCGTTATTTCTCGAAAAAGTGAATAATTTGTTATTAAAATGAGGAAGAAAGAAGAGTTCATGATGATAAAGTACTCTGAAAATGTCTGTCGGACTTAGAGAACCATGAAGGAAGAAAAAATTTTACGCGCCCCCATGGAGTAGTAGTCATGCCTATTTTGTATCGAAACCTATGCGGCCACTCAGAGGGGTGGGAGGGTAGGTGGAAGCGGGAGACGGGGTTTGTCTTTTAACTCTATCACACATCTTCGAATACGTTACGTTAGAAAAAGATAGAGACATTCATGTTATGACATGCCCAATTAAAAACAAAATATCAATAAAGTACGACATTTATTTGTCTTTTTTTTTCAATTTCACCGCACAATTAACCATTTTGTGTAGTCTAGTAATTTATTTGTAATATTTTATGCCACAGATAATGTCCATGTTACATGCCGTGAACGACTATTTGAAAGAAAAGTGTGAATGTGTGTGTGAGTTACAAAATTGTATCACAGCCGGCACCCATAGTACGTTTTGATTACTACTCCATCAGGGCGGGTGCGTAAAATATTTTCTTCCTTCATGTAGAGAACAATAAGTAGGTACCAAAGATGATTTAGATTCTTATTAAATATTTCATGGACGCCCTATTTTCACGATGACAAAATCGTGAAATGTTCACGATTTAATGAGGTCAAATTTAGTTGCCCACATCATGAAATGGTCACATTTCGTAATGTGACAGACTCCAAAAGGAAGTACAAAATTCTAAATATTTACTTAATACACTACCTATCTACTTAAATGAGGATATTGGCTATTCGCTATATTTTTTTTATGTTCCATCTGAAATGTTATTTTATTTGTTACTTTTTAGTGAAGATAACCATATAAGGTAATTTGAAGGAGGTTTCTACTTTTTTGTTAAAGTTATTTTTATATTTTAAAGAAATAGTTGAAAGTCAATTATAATAAAGTCACTTAAAAAATATAATATATTCTTTAATTAATACTTAACTTTATGTTATTTAAATTTAACATTGCGCTGTAATTGAGTGGCTGTATAAAAGATGGAACATAGTTCAATAGAAATGTGAAATGAGAACTAATTTTTTTTATAATTTGACAGCTGTCAGTTGAAAACGATTCTCCCTCTGGGCTGAAAAGTATACCTTCAATCCGCTCCTCAGCCAACCTATTTTCCGAGTATAAGTAATGAAAAGGCATAATTACTTTATTTCAACTACTTTCTTTGACCTCGCAGCTGCAAAGTCATCTTTTAATTAGTTTTGCGATATTGCACACTCGGAAAAGGTCAAATAAACGAAGTGACACTGAGCATTTTGCAGCACTGTCATGGGTGTGTAATGTTGAAATAGGTTACTAAAGGAAAGAATTGGCATTTTTGTACTTAAGGTTAAACATCAGCGCCACCAATTAAAATAAATCATTTACTTACTGTCAGTGACTTTCATCGAAATTATTATGTGTTTAACGACAATAGAAGGGTTACAAATATATTTTGGTGATTGTTTTATAGTCCTAAATATAATCAATAAGTTATGTAAGTCGTAACTGTTAAAAGTGGCCACTTTTGATCACTTTTGACTACGGCTTATATAACTTATTATACATTATTGATAGGTAAATGATTTATTTCAATTGGTGGCGCTACTGCAGCTGACATTTAACCTTAAGTACCGAAATCATTAAGTAAGCCTTGTGTCGCAAATTTTCGAAAAAGTAAAATTTAGTGGCGTGCGTAAAAATAGATTCAAGGAAAGATACAAGTCGATTTTCAGAATGCGGCCAACCTGGGTCCTAGAAGAAAATTTACTTCCAACCCTTGGTAAATTTAAACTTCCAGCCAACATCGCGTTTGAAAGCTAGTATAAAATAAGATCAAAGCCGTTCACATAATTATTTATTGCGTTGTTTAACGGCTCTTTGTTTGGCGCGCGCGCATTAGCATGAGCACGTGCGTGTGTTCGACGCACCACCGCACTTGACGCTGGAAGTTGGAGCTGGATAGGATAGTTCTACAGTTGTATAAGATTTATATAAAAATCCTAACTATGTCTCTTAGGTGTACCTATATGTATTTCTGTTAGGTACTCCTTCTTAAGAGCGTCGGTGATGTAGTGGCTAGGGCCACTGTCTTCCGTCCGGAAGACGCGGGTTCGATCCCCACCACGAGCTTACTAATTAGAATTTCGAAACCATATTATGCACGTTTATTCAACGCTCTTATGGTGAAGGAAAACATCGTGAAGTAATCTGCATACTCCTGCGAAGAAATTCAAATGTTTTGTGTGAAGTCGACCAACCCGCACTGGGTCAACGTAAGTATATAAATAGTTGGCTAAGGCCTGACCGTTCTAGCGTCATATCAGAATATGCGTAGCGATTGAGCATTTGGATAAAAGTGGAAATGTGCAGATGTTTTCTAAAATACTAGAACTGCAAAATGCTTCATGTGAGATACACGTTTTTCTTACTCATGTCACCATAATACATACCTACCTAGTTTATATAAATGTACCAAAATTTATAAGGAAACGATTTTTAAATATTAACAAAGTAAGGAATCCAAGTAACTTATTAACGTATTGCTGGCAGACGTCATGTTCAATATTAGCAGCCAATATTTGCACAAATCTGTACACTTATCAGGCGTTTTAACACCAAACATTGCCGCGTCGTCCTAATTCGTGTGTGTCCGTATTGTCGCCATTGGGCCCCCGGCGATGCTGGTGTTGCTACAAGAAATTTTATACACCGAAAAGAGAAGACGACACTGAAACTTTAACAACGACAGCTGTAACAACAGCTGTATACATTGCCTGCATAAGCTGATACAAGTGAGGTGTACAAAGCAAAATGCTAGTTGTCGCCATGTTTGTCATAGGTGGGCTGAGCAAGTGGTCCGCGCGTGACTTGGCGTGCCGTCGCCATGGGCCCGCCTAGCTTCATTGTGATGGCCCTATTGATAGCACTTGAATTAGCAACAGCTCTGCCTGAGCTACTTCGAAACAGGTTGACTTTTAGCTTGTTAGATACATTATTCATAGGAAACTATTTATTGAAAGCAATTTAATTTCGGTGATAATATTTCAGAAAATTCTATAGTTTGGTTCAATGTAATGAAACCCGGATTTACGTGAACGTTTTGATCAGTGAGTGACTGAATTAGTAATTCTTGAAAAAAGTGCAACTACTTACGAGTATTCTACGAACACGAAATCCTGTAATAATAACAAGAAAGAGTTACTTCACCCACTTTTTAGCTGAATATGTTTTACGTGCACCTATTCGAGGCCGCCTCTCTCAATGTTTATTGTTTTTCCATACTTCGGCCGAATTTCATACGCGGTGCTCTTTGAACTAACCCCCACATAGCGAAATATTTACATTACGCGTCGGATAAAAATAATGCAAGTCTGTAGAATGGCCATTACTTGCTATAATGTGTACCGCATATAAAATAGAACAGATTACTAATAAATTTGGTTTTGATAGACAAATTAGGGTTTAGTAAAATAAATCTAACGTTTGAAAGTAAGTAGTGGCGTGCATTCAGCTTTTGATCAGTTCTGTCACGATTACGGAGCGGAATGGCTTGTTGGCTGATATGTAGGATAGTAATACAAACAAAACTTTAAAGGGCTACTTACATGGGTAAAGTTTATTAAATTAGTATTGTATCACAGGTATCGTTAAAAACTCAAAAAGGTATTTTTAATGTCATAGAATGAAATATACTTTATTGCACACAAGAAACAAACAGAAAAAATAATAGTGTACAGATGGGTGGCCTTATCGCTAAAGTAGCGATTTCTTCCAGGCAACCATGGGGTATGGGAAAGCACAACGAATACTGCGGGATAGCGTGTTATATAATCGTCATGTATCCATCCCTACCCTAATAGCCACCATTATTGGCGCCACTATTTAGGGCTCGCGAACTTCACTTATGCAATAGCTGTCTTGGAGCTTGGTCTAACAAATGAACATGTCACTCAAAAAATAACTGAGTAATACCTGCAATTGCCTTTGCCAGCTGCATTGATAGGTATTTATATAACTATCCTGTAATTAATACCAGCTTAATTGACATTAACGATTTGACTGACTTACAAGTGCTTGGTTTCATTATTTTTTGTTAATAATATTTTGCACTGTTATTTATGTAATCTAACACACTGATATTTAATTTATTGCGTGTTACTAAATTTATAACAAAATCTATTTTAAATGTACAAAGAATATATTTTTCATAGTTATACGGTTGTTGGTTGATCACTAGTAGAAAAAGTACCCAGCACCAACACCAACGAAATAGTAGCTTCTTTTGTTCAGTTTAATTATGAGATGAGATACATCCAAAAGGCTGAATTAACACATTGTGAACTGTTATTATTATAGGACTTATGGTATATAAGTAGCTTGTCCAAACGAGTGCTTGCTGAATTTTATCAACGGTTGTGGTCAGAGTATTATGATATTATAATGTTCTGCAGTAATGCTTATCCCGGCTGTCTAGCCGACGAGAAGCTTTTAGGATTATATACGATGTCTTGTTGAGGAGTTAAGGAGATATTGTTTAGGTCTGTGTGTGACTGCAAAGTATAATTTCTTGCTTAACTCGTAAAAGTTTATGTAGATTATTATTATTTTTTACTCTACACGTAGATAGAAGTCCTGCATATTTTATTGCGCGAAATGTTTTTAAATTGTAGCAGTAAAGATAATAATAATTGTTTAAAAGTCACCGGTGAATGACTTTTAACAAAAAAAAATGAAGCAAATTATTTGATGTTTAAAGTATGTAGGTACTTATTTGCATATAATATTTTATAAATTTTCTAAGCTCTATTTTTTTACACTATGCATACGCATAAATATCACTGAGCTGCGTGACGTGCGTGGTTTCGGTGACCGCCACAGCTTCCCGTCCCGATAGGCGCGAATATCCTCATCGTTTTCCGTATTTCGCAATTGTTGAAATCTCTATAAAATTCTTAATCAATTAATTGTGATTTTAATTTATGTTTTAACATTGATGATGATTTGTCTTCAATATTCGTACACATAATAGCTTAGCTACTTATAAAGGTAAAAGCATAAAATGTTTGAACATTTCGGTTATCCCCTTTATTGCTACAAACTATACCTTCGATGTTTCGGCTAAGTAACACGTTACTCCTCCATGTGTTAGATTTGCTTGACAGAAAACTTCCTTATAAAAGATTAAAACATCCTTCACAGAACATTTTTTCATTAAACAGTTGTTAATTCTTCACCTACGTCTCCTTGTATTTACATATTAGACATTTAAATACCAAATGTTTAAACGCGCATAATGTACATTTAAGTCCTAATATTTGCATTACATCGTCTACGTTGCTGCGAGTATGAGGCTGTTGCAAAAATACTGGATATGTTGCATTAAATACGTATGTGGACATACATTTTGAATGCTTATCTCTTAATTTACATAATGGTGTCGCAGGCAGACAGCTAGGGGACGAGTCGGCGAGTACGACGCGACGCACTCTTACCTCGCTAACTTGAGGATTCGCATAATTATTTATAGGTATACCTAAATACGGTTAAAGACGAATGACCCACCCAAAACCAGTAATAAAATTGTCTTGCAGGATTAATATTACCGATAGCGTTGTATGCCAGCTTATAATGGAAATGTGAAGCTAATCTGTTGTGATTTTAATTTATTAGTATTTGATAACAAGAATCGTTAAATAAAAACAAAGTGGATCATCAGGGTATGCTCCTTTTCAATAATAATAATAAAGATTTTTATTTGTTCCCACAGACAAACTAAAAGTACAAAGTTTAATAACAATTTAAATTTAATTTAAGAATGTGAGAACCTGGTGTCCGTGCTAGGTAAAAACCTGTGTGACGGATCGCCAGGCCCCACGTTTTTCAAATAAAAGGTATGGTAAAATTTATAGTAAACATCATGACGTATGATATTTGTTTTGTTTGTATATTTGTATTGTATATTTGTATTGTATTGTATATTTGTATTGTATTGTATATTTGTATTGTATTGTATATTTGAATTGTATTGTATCGTTAAACTCATGTTTATTTATTTGTTTAATATTTTGTCTCTTTTTGCTATCAGATATCGTGGGAATAGTAATGCGGTGGTATCTTTGTAGGGACTGCAGAATATATAGCTTCCTAACGGATAAGACTCCACATAATTTATATAACTTTTCAGTAGCGTATCTATAAGGTAGCCGTTTTATCACTTTAAGTAGAGCGCGTTGTGGCCTTTCTGCAATTATAATATAAGACTTTGCTGCGCCCCCCCAAGAACTAATACAAGGACAGTACACACTCCGCTAGGGCCCTATATTATATTCGCAATACTAAGTTAGCATCCACGTTGTCTCTTAGTTGTTTAAACACATAAATTAATTTCCTAATTCTATTTGAGACATTGAGTATTTGCAATTCCCAAGTTAGCCTATAATCTAGCGTAACTCCTAAATATTTAATGCTATCTACTTTTTGCAAGGTAGAGCAATTGCATGAAGTATTGGTATTATTTTGTCGATTACAAGGAAAGGTATGTATTTTGAGACTAAATGAACAGTTAGGTATAGTAGCATTAGTTTTACAGAATGTTAGATATTTTGTTTTGTCTGTATTTAGAGACAATAAACTGCATTCTAACCAAGTGGTAGTTTATTTAAGTCCCTTTTCAGCTAATTTGTACACGTTTTCCCAGCTATCATCTCGGAAGAGAAGAACTGTGTCATCAGCGAACATCATAATATCAGTTTTATCCAAGGTTTTATTGCATAGTTCGTTGATATATACTAGAAACAAAGATGGACCAAGCGTACTCCCTTGAGGTACACCATACGTGCAATTACTAAAGTTACTAATATGTCTATCAATTTTTGTTCTCTGATTTCGGTTGGTAAGATAATCCTGAAACCAAAGGAGTGGTGTCCCCCTGATACCACAGTTCTCTAAGCGAGATATTAATATTGGAATCGAGACAGTGTCAAACGCCTTCTGGAGGTCTAAAAAGACCCCCAGACACTTTTGACCCTGATCAAGATAGTTCACAATAGTGGATGAAAGTTTGAGAACTGCGTCATCAGTAGATCTACCACCTCAGAAACCATATTGGTTATCCGAAAGTAGATTGTCCGATTCCAAATAGGTTACAAGTCTTTTGTTCATTAGTTTCTCTAAAATCTTTGACATAATGGTCAAGAGAGAAATAGGCCTATAGTTAGAAGTTATTGATTTATCTCCCGATTTATGGATTGGTACAACAATCGCTGATTTAAATACTGCAGGGAATATACCCGAAGAAAAGCTCAGGTTGCAAAGGTGAGCAATAGGTTTCGCTAATATATCTTTACAATACTTTATCACTTTTGTGGAAATGTTATCCCATCCAGTCGCACTACTTTGTTTTAATGAGTGGGTAGTTTTTGGAAGCTATAGGTTTAAAAGGTATTTACTGACAAAAACTTTATATTTATTCAGTACGTACTTATTCATTTTTAATTCACAAAAATATAACGTCTTATAAAAAAGTTTTTTTTTATATATCTACTATAAAATGTAATACTAAAATATTATTTGATTTGTCTACGTTATTCCTTCCATTCGAATATAATGCACAATACAATAGAGTTAAAGAACAAGCACGTTAGTCTTATAAAGGGTTCTTTAAATAGACAGTAGGTCTATGGCCTGATTTGAGAATGAATAAATCTTTTACCATATTAGCAAACCATGTCTGCCAAATTCCTGATTTGCATCTGCCAAATGACTGTTTTTGATATTCTTCACAAACATAAAGAATCCTGAAACTTGTGTACATGACAGAATGTTCGCTGGTGTCCAGGGTGGGAGCAATTAAAATAATTAAAAGCCACTTATTATGTGGCGTCTAGGCGAATAATTGATCGCCGCCGTGTGCATAGATACGTTTAGCATGGTATGTGCTCGTGTAATAGTATCTACGCGAGTAAACGATCCCGGCGCGCCGCCGCCGCCGCCGCGGCGCGGCGTTGGCCCGGCGTTGGCTGCGCGCGCGCAAGGCCGCTGTACTCGCGCCGACGACGACGTCGCCTACTACTGGCGCCGTAGTTACCTCGGTTTTTTGCACACTACACGCGGTTCTTTGCTCCTCATCTTATTACCACACCACATAATCAATACCCATTAACATTCTTGCATAATAGAACGATTAAATTATTCAGAGGAATAACAAATGCAACGCTTTCAGGCGAAGACTTTAAGATGTGTTCGTTGATGTCTTTGCTACGCTAAAAACCGCTATAGAATGCTTGGAATTTAAATGTTAATGTAAATAACCTGATTTTGTATAAGCAATTACGAAGAAAATAATTTAAAATGGTAACTTTTTTAAACTGCAAAGTGATAATAGATAAGAACTGAATACTAAGTACTAAAGATATCCTTTAATTTTTAGTTTATCTACAGTTTTTACATCATAGCAAAACATAATAACAATGTGGATGATGTGATGTGTGTAAAAAATACGCGTTGCTAGAAGAACCGGTGCGACCGCATGCCGCGCGCGCGCTCGCGGCAAGGCCTCGCCGGCACCTGCGCCCGCGCCGCCGCCGCCGCCGCCGTAAAACGCGAAACGCCCCACTTTCACATTTCCAAATGTGGCATCACAAACTGCTCATTGACATCCATCCAACCAAGTGACATCCCCTATAACAATTAATGATTCACAGCTATTCTTATGAGCCAAAGAAATTAAAATCATACCAAATCTTCCACTTAACTTATCCATTACTAGCGGTCCGCCCACGGCTACATTTTCCCGTGGGAATAAGACTTCTTCCTGCAAAAAGTGTGTTAATCCAGGTTACAAACTATCTCCATTCCAAATTTCATCCAAATCCGTTGAGGACTTTAAGGGTGAAGGCGGAACAAACATCTAAACATCGAAATATACCTATATTTTCTCATTTATAATATTAGTGTGATATCCATTTATTGATTGCATAATTTGCATATAGCAATAAAGTGTAAGTTATAAAGTACACAACCCGAACTTTGGTGTCCATTATGAACTGTGATCGAAGATTATGAATGACACTCCAGTCCTTATTGAAACAAAATAAACAAATAAAGTATTGAATGAAACCCATTTAAGCCACAGATGACTAACCCAGAGAAACTGTTTTTGTAACTAACTCAAAAGTTATTCATGATTAGTGATCCTGAATAAAAATAAAGCATGAATCACAAAAAACGGGAATTGCAAAATTATGAGCAATATTCTTAAAATATCCCTCCTTATACGCGTTGTTAGGTGATCGGAGTGGAGAGCATGCGCTCATTACAGGTACTTGACTCAGCAATTTACTTGTAACTATAAAATACAATTTATGGGATATTAATAGAGCGTAGGGCCACGGAAAAAATAGCGACTCGTGTAGCATTACTTAATTATGAGCCCCGAGCCTGCCCAGCCCGCGTGCGCGACACGTACCTAACTGTTCCAGAACAAGGTGAGTCCAGACCTGGGAGTACTGAGTCAAAGGCAACATGAAACATGGACAACATAAATCAGTTTACAGCTGACCCATCATGTGTGGAGTCTCACTTCAATCGCGCTTCTGTGCTGCCAAAAACAGCTCGCTTTTTTAAGCTTGTGGTGACTTATTTATTAATTCAAATACGTACAAAACACAAGATATTTGCAAAAACATGCTCGGTCTGATTTTGTGTCTAGTCTGAACACACCTTTAGAACAACGGGGCAGGATTCAATTAAATTGTCATGTAGGCCCGCCAGCGCTATTATTACGGTAGAGAAGCATTTTGCTATTTACTTACATATTATTTTACCCGTGGTTTGTTGCACAAAATTCAATTTGCACGTAATAATAAACACTTAGCCTGCTATATCGGTAGAGCCGAGCCACATTTTACGAATCATTCAGTATACTTAGCTTAGATATCAAGCAAAGCACGATAATGTTTAATGGAAATAAAATTAAGTGTTAACGAGAAATATTAATAAATAGACAAACAAAGAGTTTTGCGTATGACTTAATGCACTTTATATGCCCCGAAAGCTTTCTAATCCACACGTATTTCTTCCTGAGTCCTAACCCAACGCACCCAACTCTCTATATTGCTACGCCATAATAAAACCTACAAGACACGCTATAAGTTTTAAAAATAGTTTGTAAACATTAAGCTAATACGTTTAATTCAAGACTTAGCGTTTAAAAAGCTCCTTTCACACTATATCATTTAAACAAAGGAAGTATACCTACCTAACACTCTACATAGCTACGGTTGCTACGCCGTAGCAGTAGTTACACTACATATTATGACTATCACACAAAGTTTCTCTGTCGTTTACGATACGTTAAGTTCACAGATTTACTAAGTTTTATAATAGTTACAGCCTATAAGCTAAATAGCATATTAGATTAGAGTGTTTGCGACACGGTGGCGGCTGCCCGTGCGACGACGACGGCTGGTCGGCCCACGGGCGACGCGCGCGCAGGCTGCAATCCGCGCCTCGATAAATGACATGCCTCATTAAAGTAAGCGGTGCGCGGTAGCCGCGAGATGCTATCAACCGGCTACTTGACTACATAAAAAGGCTAATGGCACCCTCGGGTCAACTTGACGCTGCGGACGCCTTACACCTGCCTCCGTGTAATCTTACAGCGTTTCGATAAATTAAACTCGCATGCAAATCGAACACGGTAGCAGTTGGCCCACTTTATCTGTGCATTAGCTGTCTGATGATAAGATTGATAAATAATAAAAATTCCATCGTCTCCGGGACGGTGCGGCGGCGGCGGCGGGCGTCCCATGGTCGTTATGTGGCACACGACAAAAAAGCCCATTACCTAAGCAAATGTATATTTTAATACAGAATAAGCAATAAATCTCACGATGGGCTTTCAAATTCCGCGCAAGTCATTCGACGAGGTGAGATCGACTGGGAAATACCACTCTCATATACTATACGGTACACGTTACAGCTTCTCTTAGAGTATCATGTCATGTCCGTATATACCAACAGAGTACAGCATATTTGTTACGTAAGCCCGGTGTACAATGAATGAGTAAAAACTATTAGACAAAAAAACTGTAAAGTAGTTAGACGTAAATAATAGAGGCATTTAGAAACAGTTGCGTCGGATTCCAGGGCTGTAGTCGTTGAGTGGTTCCGCATTGAAGGTTTTTGTGCAACGTGGGCGCCGGCGGGGCGGCGCGGCAGCGGCGCGGGCGCAGGCCACGCGACTCTACACGCCGCGCGGCGCCGCACGCCATGCACCCACCACAATACGGGCTATTTTAATTGCACACAGTTGATAAATTATTGAAACGTGTAGCCATTCCAGAGTTTCCTACGCAATTCGATTTGTCGCGTCGTTCACCTGTACTTTCAAGCGTTCTCTCCGCATTTGTGGTCATCAAATCAAATATGTCCCGTTAACGTGAACACTTGTCGTCTTAAGAATTTAATTTGTATCTTTTATTACTTCACATCAAAATAGACACACGCATGAAGTAAACAAAACTGGTTATTCCTCTTGTGCGATGATAATATATTGGAAACGTCATGTAACTGTAGGTAGTAACAATTAGCACGTGTCATCTTTTATGTTTCATAGTCAGACGTACTCGTATCAGTCTAACTAAATAGACAAGACAAGGTATTTTTTTATCCAAATCACTTAGCCGTAATAAATTTAATTTAATGATTTCTATCAACATGTACAAAAGAAGAAGAGGAAGGAGGCACGCAAAAGTGTAGAACGAGAGAATCTGAAAGATTGCAGCAAAATATAGTGAAGTCATTGAGACTACAGCTGCGATAGGGCTGCTCTATCACCAAGTGTCAACACCTGTAAATGGGGTCTGCTAGAAGTTTTGGAAACTCCCCGAACAGCCGCTAACGAGATTACCCGCCAGTTATTGTCTAGGTGCGAGCTTGCTGCGCGTGTGAGTTAGCATTGTTATTCTAAACTTGGAGCGTGATAAATTGATTTGGTGACAGTGGTCGCTGTGTAAGCATACAAACGCTCTTTAAACAAAACTCGAGAGACAATTACGAACGTCATCTACTATTTCACACCTTGACTCTACATTATTTATTTGTTATACAGCTAAAATTCTTTAAACGTAAAATCCGTGGCTACTAAGATATTCCTCGCTTGTCTGGACAGAACCACTCATCGCTCGAAATACAAAGGAGTTGTAGTGAACAGTGTGGGTAACAGAAAATAATGTAAGTTAAATAATCCATGCAACCTCTGGCGCCGCAGAGTCTCCCTTCCTAGTCCATTTGTTTCACCATCTGAGAATCTTCCACCCGGACATCAGTTGTCGTGGCTGATCTGGAAGTCTTTAAATAGACTTCGGATTCAGGTCGGCCGGAGTAAAGATAGCATGTCTAGGTGGGGATTCTCCAATAACACTGATTTGAGCTGCGCGTGCGGGGAGGTACAGACGATGGCCTATCTGACATCATGTCCTGCGTGCCCTGTCACCTGCACGCAGAAAGATTTGATGGACGCCACACAATCCGCCGTCCAAGTGGCCACATTCTGGGCTACAACAGTATAAAGTTTCGACTTGCCATCGACTCGCTAAGAAGAAGAATAATCCATCATAATAATATTTTAAAAAGCAAGTAGTTGATCAGGTAAGAATCAGAAACCTTCGGTGGCTCCATAATCTGAAACCTGTGTGAGATCGGAAAAAGAAGAAGGTAAAAACATCTACCGGAAAACTACTTTGATTGTTTTTTGTCGCCTTAAATATATATTATATTTGTCAAAGTTCCAAAATTCGGGCGCAATATTTTGTCTTTTCAGCTTATGAGTCCAACAATAGGAGGGAGATAACGTGATTTTATACGTAAAAAAATAGTCGAAATTATGTCTAAGTAAATCTAAGTTTAACCTTTTTCAGTTTCAGTGCAGATGAAACCTAGCATTAAAAATGGTGGGTAGTGGGTGTAGTTATGCAATAGGATGATAGTTACCTTGCAGACACAGTGGAAGCAGCTGCTCCAGTCGTGGTCAAGCCGCGCGTCGTGCAGACTCACGGGCTCGCCCTCGTTCGTGCACGCGGCGCGCTCTCCTTCTGCAACCACAATAAACGTTCCAAAATTCTAAATTCAAAATCTTTATTCTTATTTTCGAACATATTCAGATTTCTCAGTAAAGTCACAAATGAAGCGGCGCGGGGCCCAGTAGGTATATTTTTTTAAAGTTTTTATACATTTGTTAGCAAAAGAACTTCTAGTGGAAAATTTGTTTTTACATTGGTTTAATTACTTTGTTCGTAATCTAGGTTTATACTTTTATACGGTAAAACAGTCAACGGCAATAATTTTTAATGCAAGGTCATGAGTAACAGTTGTTGACTACTACTCTAGTCTCGCTTGTGTTCACATGTCTATATGACCAAAAGCGGTGACAATCTTGTGAATTATTCTACATACAATTTGTTCTAATGATTTCTATATTTTGCCGACGAGATAACATAATTCAGCACGGCTCGATAGCTCGTGTTATTGACCGAAGACTAAGTATGGTACCAAAACAAATTGATGATTCATATAAATACTAGCATATTCTCATGAGCGACGCGTTCTGGCTGCCATTCAATAATGTTACCGAAACTTCCGACATCAATAACATTATGTTTTATGTCTCATAGCATTCTTGCCCCAACTTTGGTAAATAAATCCTAACGCCAACTCACGATAAGTCGTGCTTCAATTACGTTAGAGGGCATCCAGTCCTACGACTTGGCAAAAATGTTGGACTTTTATTACTGCTAAAACCAGAATATTGCCTCGCTTTTTCTAGGCCTTTGAGTTATTGCCAGTTGATTTTTTTATCAAGAGAGATGGAATGACTACCAACTAACTTACATTAACAAAAACTACAATAAAAACTTAAATGACCGACAGGTAGTCTTCATCATAATAAGCTAAATTTACCAATGACAACAGATGGACGATGGATAAAGCAAAATTAAAAGTGTATTAACAATAGGATATCCATCACTTGCTGTCAAAACGAGGGAATACCATTGACCTAAAACTAGAATTCTATCTATACCTAATTTATTCAATTTATCGTGGGAAATATCTTTATCTTCTATTGAGCAGACTTTTACCTAACACTACTTAGGTCTGTTATCTATTTCAATGTACTGAAACACATCTAAACTAGGTACTATACGGGATAGAACCATTATTACCGCACCGCTTGCACAGCCTCGTGGCATCCGCTTACCATTCACTAAGCTAAAACTATTAGAATAATATTACTGTCACCGTCACCGTACAATTTAGTATAGTGTGGTATGACATGCGCTTAACAAGTGAATAGTTAAACGCATTGCAGTGCACTCGCGCGGTATATAGGACAGTGGGTTCCCACGCATATTGCACATAGAGCCGACCGCAGCCTCCTCCACACTGGCCTGTCCGCTGATCGTTGGTCTGCTGCACTGTAGGCACAGGTAAATGTGGCAAAATGTTTTGTTTATTTGCAATAATAATATAAAGTTGCGTAAGTTTTAAGTCAGTTCTTTAAGGAATTGATTTACGCCGTAAATAAGTTTCCTCTATGCTGTGATCAATTGATCAACAAATTATATTCATGTGTCGCTCGACTGCTGTCCTCAAGTCGATGTACTAGATATCACACGTTGACCCTCACACCACCTTTATCTAATGCAAAAAACTCGTCACTAAAATGTAGAAAATAAATCAACATTTGACAAAAGTATAAGAGACGTTAAAAATAAGTAAGTAAATAAATCAACAGGTTTGCTACGAGTCGCGTGAAGATGACACCGCTTCCAGCTGATCAGTCACCTTGATTTAAAGCCGCGGATCCGCATTCTTCTTACGTACACAACATTCGGACACCACTACCACAATCAGGTCAAGTTTTGTTCACGAGCTACTAAAATAAATCATAATTATCTTTCGTATTACCACTATATTGCATTGCACCTTTTACTTTATCCAGGAGTCCAGAACCAAACTTGGGGATATTTATTTGTTCTAAACAAGATTTTTTCATTAAGAAAGAACTGGAATTGAATAGTGCCCTGACCTCTTCTGCTTGGCTAGAAATCATCTTAAAAATTATTACTTCTCATTCAAATATAATGAAGCGATCAAATTGCTACATATTGTCGAAAGATGAATTATGATATCAGTCTAAACATACGAGAAGAGGCAAAAATGACCATAGCGCGACAGCATAACAACAAATCAAATCGATGTGGTGACGCCGCTGCCGTCGCATCCACTGTTGACTTAGTACAAAAAACCCACCTATAACGCGGTGGATCCGCATTCTTCGTAGATAAACATTTCGGATGTCTGTTTATGATCAGGTTGTTCTGATACTACGTACAGAGTAACCTATTAGATGGCTGATTAAAAAAACATCAACATAACCAGAAAGTCGCAAGGAGGCGACACTAAACATCGATCATCTTAAATCAGAGGATCCGCATTCTTGTATACGTTTGGAACACTAGAAGTCTGTTACGAGTATCTAATGTTTCAATTTGTTTTATACACTCCCAGCTACAGGCCATCGATTAAAGTTGAAGTTTAAAACTAACTAAGTAAGTGCCAAGTTTGAGATAAAAGTTTTGCAATTTAAATATTAATTAAAGCATTGTTTTCCATTTCTTTAAACCAACGACCTATTTTTATCATACTATGGATGTGACCTAAAAAAATCGAGTTGGCTACTAGTGACATTGTCTGCACAATATTCATATATCTATCACTTAATAATTTTATGTGTTTGTCCACAGATAAATGCACATGTCTCGTTGTTAGTAAACGTGCCAATTTAGCCAATTTTGACAATCAAAAAATCATTTTTGTAAATTGTAATACGAATTGAATACATTGAATTGAATTGAGTCCTTTTCTTCGTCAATCTCTTTAAGGGTACCTTACTAAAAGCTACTTATATTATCGAAGTATAGAAGTATAGGTATATACAAATACAAATATTTTCTATTTCACAAAACGTATAACACAAAATTACAAACATATAGGAAAAGGCAATTGGCGGTCTTTTAATTTTAAGCAATTCTTCCAGGCAACCATCTACAAAGCGTCAGCTTATATTTTACTTTTTCTTGTATACGAATTCCCAGGGTATAAGTATTATGACGTGCTTATATTATGCTCAAAACTACCAATAAATCACACAATTTACTAATAATAATATTGTTGCTATCTGTAGATTTGTATAGTGAACGAATTTGTACCTTCTTCGTAAGTAGAGAAGTTGTATTTAAGCTTTGTAATAGGTTTTATTAGCGTGGTAACGAGATTTTCAAGGCAAACTAATATAATAAATAATATTATGAGGAATTTAAGATTACCAAATTAGAGAATTATATTATTAGATTTCAGAAATAAGCGACAGGTTGTAGTCGCAAAACATAATATAATATAGGTACACTTTTGATTTGCTTCTCATATTGGAGAAATTTGTTGCCAATAAAAAAAAACTCGCAAGTGTTTCTCTTATTTTCTTAATATATTTTTTTGCTGCTTGTTAGTTATAACTAATTTCAAGACGGACAAGATTAATTTGGATAATTTCTTGTAAGGATTAGTCATAAAAATATAGAAGAAGCAAAACAACAAAAGCGTATCAAAGCAAAATTCCCCGAGATAGCGATTGCACACACAATACACGATTAGAGATAAAAACAATACAGTGGGATTCTACTGAAGTTTCGGTTTTCCCAAAACTTGCTCCAAATCACTGGGCATTCGCATGAACCCGGATTTGTTCTTTTCCATGTAATTTTGATTACACACACAATGCTCACTTTATCAGTAATATTTGCATTTCAATAGGGGAGGCCTATGTCCAGCAGTGGACGTCTTCCGGCTGAGATGATGATAATTGTTCAATCAAGATAATTTTCTATTGAAATACGCAGATATGTATTTTCTTTCTTAGAATAAAAGAGACAAGGATGTTTTAATAAAACCTCATGAAACACTAATACCTAACCTAACCTAACTACTACTTCTATAAAAGCTATTTCTTCTGTCGTAAGACCAAACTCCAGCTCATACTTAATAGAATAAAGATCAATTTTGCGGCGTTTTAGTATTAAAGACTCGTGTGAATTACCCATATGTTATAACGCCTGCGTTTATTGGTAATTTCCTTAATGATCGCTAGATGAGGATAATTTTTAGAAAGTTGCTCCCGTTCTACCCGCCTAGGGTCTGAATGAGTCTGATTCTCAGTACCAGATCATGACTAACACTAACGTCGTGTGATTGCTTCCTTATATGTCTACTTGTACATGGACGTGGTGTGTTCAAACAAACAGGTTGATGTTTCAGTTCATTCTTAATTTTTCATTCGCTCTTCATTTTATATACTATTACCGAACAACATAGTAGATTAAGCGCTTAATTGCTTCGAGTAAACGAACTGTCGTAGAAACAAAATACGCTCAATTATCGACGAAACAATATTTAATTTTGTTTAAATGTATTTCAATAGAATCATTTTGAATCCCTTCTAAGGGACTGGAAATCAGGTTTTAGACCAAACGCTCACAGATGGGTTGATTTTACATACATCCCTTGAATTTTTTACAATGTCTTTTTCACATACAAATAAATGAAATGATGTGAATGATTAATATTAATATCACTTCTAAAGCAGCTTGATATACACTATTATTTATGCCTCAACAAAACAAAAGAAACCGCGTAGCAACGGCTAGGAAACGTAGTTGCGACTATTCCATTTTCTTTTCTATAGCTGTTCCCACTAGAACATGACAGACGATTACGAAGGCATGGTTTTTCTTTGTGGTAAGAAAGAAACAAACTCAAAATAAAAATAATCCCTATAATATGTAAAAAAAAAACCAGAAGTGTGTGTAAGTGTATTCTTTTATAAAGTAAGCAGCACTATGTACAAATCACTCGCTAGCTCACTACTCTACTCTGCTTGACTAGTGATCTATGTAAGGTCGCGTTTCGCAACTGAAGAATAATTTATTGTCACCAGCCAAACGGACTGGCGAAAGTAGACATGATGTCGCGTCATTCTCATTATGAGTATTATTTACTGTTATTATTATATGTACTCTGGGAATTTTTCGGCTCGTTATTAAGCATCTTTAAAGCTTCGTCAATAATTAACAATATCTAGCTCCCATATAGTGATGCTTGTAGATTCGAGGTCGCTTTTATCAAACAACTAAAACCTATGCAAAACGTGTAGAGTATAATATTTTGGTTAGTTTACTAGTGATGGTAAAAACCTAAACTCGCTTTTTAGGGTTCCGTAGTCAAAAATAAACCCTAATAGTTTCGCCATATCCATCTGTCTGTCTGTCTGTCCGTCCGAGACTTAGCTCAGAGACTCTTAGTACTAGAAGCCTGTAATTTGGCATGGATATACATATTAATCATATCGACAAAGCTAAAGAATAAAATATAAAAAAAAATGTAAGGTTCCTCTAGAACACGTGAAGTGGCGGTTATTTTTTTTATTCACGACTACCTTAAAGTGTGAGGTATCGTAGGATAGGTCTCTTAAAAATAATGGGGATTTGTTAAACCAATTTTTCCATGCTAGTGTACGTTTCAGAAATATTTCGTTTTAAAGTGCTTATTTTTGTTAGAGTCAAGTGTCCCTCCCCCTACCAGCGAAACCATTGTATTTGGAAATGTGAAAAAAATCACGGTAGTAGTGTATATGATGAATTTAAAAGGAAAAGTATCAACATCAAGTAGGCTTTACAGGTTATCGAATAATAGACCAACTTGTAAAATGTACAGTGTCGCCTACGATCATGTGACGGTGATATCGCGTCATTCGGAAGTGTGCCTTAAAAAGTAAGAAACTAGCAGTGCTTGGCTTGTGCAATATATAACCGGTGTCGAGCTCATTGTGAGCTTGTGAAACTTACAGATCCGCAATGAAAGTGATATATTCACGCATACGTCGGCAACACGGTTCAGGTTCAGACCGCGTTTAAGTTTTAGTGGTCTTTCTCACTTGCGAATTTCCATTCTTTTTTTAAACATTTGCATCTTCGTTTTTTTCCAACCTAGAGAATTTTTAATAAAATATATGTTCAGAATATTTTTATTGTACCTATTTATAATTTTATTGAAAAAAAATCACAGATTTCGTGCCTCACACGATTATCGAGCCCATTGGAAATGAATCTACGGAATTCGTGAAAAACGTTAGGCTACAGGGCAAACCCTTAACCCGATCGTCTCTATTTTAGGCTCAAATTGTAGCTGACTAAATTTTCCAAGGGAATTTTTCTCAAATTTTTGATATCATTCTTCGTTTCTAAATATATAGCGCCAAGATCTAAAATTTGGAAAATTTTTTTTTTCGCTGTTTCATCCATAACTTTTTTCGTTTTGACTTTCTCGAATAATTCTTTTTGCACCAAGCTCTCGTGAATACGCGTCTTTTGGCCATTTTTGAATATCCTTCACAACTCTCCGAGATATAAGGGGATCGCACTTTTTCGTGAAATCGGAGCCTACCCTGGAGCGAACCCAATGTCAAAAACCTTATATCATAATATATAGAAAAAATATTATTTTCGAATAAAGTCAACAATCACTCACACACGACGCCCTTGTTTATGTATGTACAAACGCGATCCTGCTTTTATTTTGAAAGGCGTACTGGCTCGCGTTGATGTCTTTTGTATCATTCACGCAATAGTACGTACAAAAGATATAAACGAGCATCGCTGTATGGTTATTTAACAACAGTGTTATAGTAATATTAATTAGCGATTTTGACATTCCTTTGTATAGGTTGGATTGTTTTTATATTTTATATAGGTACGGTATGTGATCTGTTTCTTTATTAATTCTATTAAATATCATGTGATTTTTGTATAGTTAAAATTTTATAGGTCCAGTTACAAAAGTTAGCCTCGACTGAGATAGGCAGAAGATGGCTATTCACTCTTACCATAAAAACACCAAAGTAATGTGGGATGGTATAACTAAAACTTACTGAAAGGAAGTGTGAAATAGTACTCGGTAACACTTACTGAAAGGTCGTGTGGAATGGTGCACAGGGATATTTACAGAAAGGTCACGTAGAATAGTACACAGTGAAACTTTAAAGGAAGTGTGTGTGTGATGGTATACACTAACACCTACTGAAATGTAGTGCGCCATGAAACATAATGATACTTTGTGAAGGGATGTGTGCGATAGTTCTCAGTGACACTGAAGGAAGAGTACATTTACTGAAAGTTTGTAGAACTGGTAGAATGGTACAGGTATACTTGGAAACTTGAAGGGACGTGTGAGGTGGTATATACTGACACTCACTGAAGGATTGTTTAAGATAGTACTAGTGACATTTACTAAAGGGTCTAGTGGAACGGTACACAATAACAATGAAAGAGTTGTGTGGCGTTGTACACAATGAATTTTATTAAAGAGCTGTGTGGGATGGTACACAGTACGACTGATAGGTCGTGTAGAATAGTACACAGTGAGACAGAAAGGTCGTGTGGGATAGTAAACGGTGAGACTTACTGAGTGCGGTGGTGGCTAGGGCCGCGTGTGGGGCCAGCAAGCAGGCGGTGGCGAGCGCGAGCAAGCGAGCGGCGGGCGCGCGCGGCCCGCGCATGGTCGCGGTCACTCGCGGCGCCGGCGCACGCCGCGCCTCGCGCACAACATCACACCCTGGCGCCGCGCCGAGCGTGCGCAACACCTGCAACAATACCAAATGTTAATGTAATGGGGGTTTTTCTTTTAGCTCTACAAAGACCTGCTATGTGGCGCTGGGTTCCACTTTGTCAAACCTGAACAACAGCCTTCCACTCAAAAAGGGTAAAAAATACACACAAAACGGTTTTACATATTTGTATCTAATAATTTTATGTAATTAATAAAGTTTAGTAGTAAATGTAATAAAAATATTTATTTTTTTAATTTTTGATAGTATTTTTGAAAATACCAACAGGGTTTACTTTTAAGGGACTTTAAAATTTGTGTCGCGGCAACATTGCCATCATGCTGACTTAAATAGTCTGTACTCAGAGCCGTGTAACCTGAATAATAAAGAAATTTGTTGCGGTACTCCGTACCCAGAGCCATAAAATTGTATTATGAAAAACTTCAATTTGACAACTAAATTAAAACGCACTATGCCTATATAACGAAACCTTAAAATGAGCAGAGTGTAAATAAACTTAACACTGGCGAAATCACAAAGGAAACGCCATATCCTTCAAAAATTGAATTGAATTAAAGCAGACATCTGGTGGAAATGAGAACTAAAATAAAAATAAAAAAGAAATACGCCCATTATGATCACACGCACAGAAAAACCTCCTGAAGACCCTAAAACCTAAACTGTGACCAAATTCAAAGGTTGTGAGTGAAGTCGACAAACCCGTACTGGGCCAGCGTGGACGAACAGGCCACGTCGTCGCCCATATTCAGGGTAGGCTTGAGCCACACGATAAAGGGACGTACAATATGAGTTGGTAACAACCAACGTGCAAGATGGACCCGAAAATATGGTGTAACCTGAATGCTGCAGTGGAAAAAAGCATCACTACCTGTTTAACTTATGATGTGACTGTGACGTTCTAGATCAAGCTCCCATCCCCAAAGAAGATCATCATATTATCACGGAAATACTTAGTATTTAGGTAATTTGGTTCATGGACTTGTGCTCTGCTCTTCTGTGTTACGATTGTAGCTCCGTGTTTAATTTAATTAAATTAATTTTTCAAGTAATTTTCAATTGACTCACAAAGAAGAAAAGGTCATACTGGTTATTATTCAATATTGAGGTAAAGTGTCGTAAACATGTATTTAATTTCCTGAAAAGAATGAGTGAACGAGGAAAATCCGGTTTGAAATTGAAACATTCAAGTTACAGTTGTTACGGTATCGCTTTATATTTTGTATTACTTTTTAATGACATAAATTAAATTTGATTCGTAAGGCTTCAATTACACGAGCAAAAAACATGGGTTCCTTTTTGGATTGGCGTGCAAAATAACACGAAGTCATTGGACTTAAAATAAGTGATATGTAATATGTTTATTGGGAGTTTTTTGTTGTGGCGACCCAGATACGATACGCGGGTGATTGATAGAGCAGGATGCAGAGGAACGGGGCTTCGCGATGTGCGCGCGCGCATGACACAAGGACCGATCCAACGACCACGGAAAGCTGTGGCCGGCCACGTATGGCACCGGTGTTTTGTATCACACAAGAAGCCTCGGCGAAAACACGTTTTTCTTTAAACCATCTTTTAAGAATTTAAAAAACAAAAATTCCTGTAAAATCCATATACAAACACAAATGATTTTTTTTTTAATTCATGTTCCTTAAACAATTATCTGTTTGAATTCGTCTACCCTACTAGCACATATACTCTTGCAACTATCTCCTTCCTAATTGTAATTACATAATAACGATTACATTAGTCTCTTAAGGTGCAGGCCCGGTACGAGCGTAAGATAACATTTTTGAATGATGAATAAGAGTGGAAAAATGCACTTCACTCGCTCAATGGAAGATTTATCGCCCGCTACTGTGATGTGATGTCACAACTATGCTATTGTACATGATAGTGATAGCATTTACAACAACAATAATAATACAATCAATAAAGATAACATTTGTAATTGTCTAAAAAAATATTTACAAAATAAAGGTCTAACGTGAATTTTCAATCATATTAGAAATCTGTTAAACATTTTTAAGCACAGCAGTATTTGTAGTGTGTATTATATTATAATCATATTTGAAGTGTTTCTAATCATAGGTTTATTAATATACGTAGCTAATTAAAAAGTATCTAATGACTCTGAACAGGCAGAACATCGGATCTACGATTGATAGAAGTTAAACTCGCGTCCTTAACGCATTTTTTACAGCATTCCTCGCGAACATTGACCTCTGGTACTCGGACATAACATTTATTTATTAATAATATCTGAGTGGAGCAAAAAGTGGTTCATATTAAGTGCGTTAACACCAGGCAGCTCGTACAGTGCCACAGCAGCGCGTGCGCACCACTCCCTGCCTCGAAATTGACAATTACGCTAGTTCCGGTTTCAGATCCTCCTTCGTAATGCTTCTATTTAAACACAACGAAAAAAAAATAAAAAAAACATAATTGAGTCACTTAACTTACTCTTTTTGTCGAGCACAAAGTGGAACGATACGTTATCGACGTGACAACACTTTATTTTTTTTATACGTTAATAAGAAACTTTGAACGCACCATGATTGATGGCCTTATTGAAGTTCATTTGTGGCTGTGGTTATTTATAATATTGTTAACAATAGGAGCAGTGTGTTTAGACAAGATTTGACATCTAGAAATGTAAGAAACAAAGATGCGTTAGTGTTTAATGTTGTACCAAAAAACTAAAAAAATGTTATGCAATGTGCAAAGCTATTTATAATAAAATACCACAGGTTTTTAAACATAATACAATAAAAATATTTAAGAAAATAGTTAGAGAATGGCTGCAAACTCATAATTCTTATTCAGTGAAAGAATTTCTGGAGCATATGAACAAGATATGTAGATATTGTAAAGATTTTTTAAAATATTGTTTGCATGTTTAATATTTAGGCTAGATTGTGACACTGTTAAACAACTGATTATTTGTAACATCTTCATAACCATGTCTTTAGCAAGTAAATTGTTTGAGTTTGAGTTTAGATCCAAGTGGGCAGTGGGCACTACGGATGCGGCCACGCCGGTAGCACCAACATCCTCAAATAGTATTGTCTAATTTTTTACTATCACGTGTCAATCAGCTCGTTATTCATCGACAAAATATCCACCAGACAATAGCACCCACAAAAACAATGTTGATATAAGAACGTTATAAAAAACGTATTATTAGCGAAGTTATGCAATGTTATCGAATTCCTTTGTTATTTTAATAATGACCAGCTACAATTGATCTCGCATTAATCATTAAGTAGGTATTGTATTGTTATCTTGTTGCCGCTGGAATTTGTTAGTGCTCTTCAGACAACGCAGGTAATCGTAATCGATTGATTACAAAGAGAGGTAAAGGTACCATAGCAAAATAAAATCGAACATCGTTTAAATATTTATAATCTGACTTAATCCTAAAAAAGTAGTTTATCCTTATTATTGACTTTGTAACGAACCTTTTTGTAGACCTCCATTGCGAGAGTTGGATGTGCACTATCACTGCTGGCTGCCGGTGTTACTGTGAGCCGAGGCTGCTCCGCGATGGTTCCTCGAACTCCGAGCCAGACTCGCTCGGTGGTCGGCGCTCCACGAAGAGGTTTGCCGGGTAAGCATTCGGTACCTATCGAGAACCGAGTCCTCGCTGTGTTCTCCGAAGCCACAGCTCCCACAACGCGACGAAAGCAATTTTATTGTTCTTTTTAGCGTACCTAAGTCATTTAATGCAAATATTTCAAATGTTAGTGATTGTGCTGTAGTGCTTTAATGGCACGGTTTCACGTCACTGACCGTTCTCACACTTTAATAAATGGTTTAGCCTAGATGACAGGCAGGTTCAGTGTTGTTCAAATACTATTGTCCTATCGTTATTATAATAAAAGTAAACCGCTATCTAATCAAAATTTTAGTTTATCCGCTTGTTTAGTTTACCGAGCCTAAATCGACAGATGAGGCAAAAAAATATTGAATCCGTTGACGACTGAAATGCTGACAACTAAACTTGTTCTCGCTAATGAAAACTTCGACGATAATAATTAATTAAGAATTCATTTAGAGTAATCAACTCCGTCGATTACCTACATGCCCAATAAGTCAACTACAAGCTCCACTTCGATAAAATTGCGTGAGCAATTTATTTCCAAGAGTGTTATTACAAGCACTATGAATATGGCGTTCGTTTATTTTTGATGCAATTTGCGCAACGACACGCGTCGACTGCATATTTATTAGCTATTGATCGAAGTCCATGTATGTAATTTAGAAAGGCGTATAAAATGGACGTAGGGCCCGAAAGCAGCATGTGAGTGCAAAGACGGGTGTCTTGCGGGCGCGAGCGGCTCGCTGCGCAAGCGCACGGCACGCAGCGTCACCTACTTTCACGGAGGCAGCGCCGGAGGAGCGGCCGGCCGGCGGGCAGCGGGCGGCGCGGGCGGAGGCTGCGCGCACGGCAAGGTCGTCGTGAGGCAAACCACTCGTCGACAGAATTTCTTCGGCACAACGCATACCAGTCCGAGAGCGGAACGCGGTCGCAATAAAAACGTTCGGATATATTTCACGCATGCGCAACTTTATCTCGTCGCTCTCGACTCCGATTACTTAATGCTCTGCGTCTAACTGTACTGTGAGCGAAACAAGATCAGGTTTTTTTTTCTGAGTACGTTCGATGATCGGCAGGGCGGGCCACCTCCGGGATGCACTCTGCGCGGATTCACTGCGCTTCCTGATGCTCACCTGTTCTTAACGAGCACTATAGAAGCAACATTTAATCACCATGTCAAACAACCTAAATACTATTCAAACAAAACTTGAGTATACGATTTATTACATTGCCTAGGTTGTAATAAATAGCTCTAGGTGATGGGCAAAGTACGGCCCGCGGAAGGATTTAATCCGGCCCTTTGAAACGACTGAATAGTATATGGCCTGCAATGATAATATTTTGACAGTTCAACAGTAAAAATATAGAACAATATTATTGTATTTTGTTTTTAGATGCATAGGATGCTGACTCACTGAACACCTTTTATCGCTGCTGAAAGTTACTTCATCGCAACTCGAACCTGCATTTGAAGATATTATGGCAAATCAAAAACAGTTTCATATTATTATGTCTCACACACCTACTATGGCAGGGCCTTCGAATAAAAGTTAAATTATAATAATTTGTAACTTACATTTTTTTTACAAGTGTAGTGTTTATGAAAATAAACAGATTTAAATGATTAAAAGTTTTCAAAACAAAATGCATTTGTCTATAATTCTGGCCCTCTAAAATTTATTAAACTTTCTGGCCCACCTTAAAAAAGTTTGCCCACCACTGCTAGGAAGTCTACTGTAGGTATTAACTTTCATGAAATCTTTGCTACTGATGCGGATGCGGCATTTAGCTACCCGATAAAATGAAAAAAAGAAAGTAAATACTTCTCTTATGTAATCAATGAAGTTACCAGACAAGCTATCTGACGAGTCGACAGTCTGACGAATAAACCCTTGACATCCCAGTATAAATTCAGTAGCTAAGGTGCCTGTCATAGATACATACATACTCATGTACATTTTTATATCTATATAACGTAAACGTAATAAGATATTGCACAGGTAAAGATTACTGTCTGCCACTGTGCCGCGAGATATCTCCGGCAAACATTGAAGGTGAATCCGTAATTATGTTTTGTTTGCGCAGATAAATTCGGACCGTGGCTAAGTGCGACCTGGTATTTCCTTGCCATATTTACCTTCGTGTAATCCTTAAACACAACACTTAAATATACAATTTCATTTTTTTTAAATAAGAATGGTTAGAAAATAGTTACTTCAAATGTAAAGTCTAGCGTTTAATACCTAATCAATACAAGTCAGCCAGACGTAGTACCCGAAAATGCGTACATTATTATGTCTAAAGTAAAACATAAAATATTAAAGGTTCGATTGTGGTGCGAAAACAATGAGGGCCGTTGACTGATGCCGTCTGGCCGCTGGCACCTAATTGAATTAACAGGCCAACACAACATGTCCATTAAGAGTGTGCAAACACGGAGAGAGTCTGCTCCTCCCGCGTTCGATGTTTGTCTGTTCGCTTCGGGGCTGAGAGGCCCGGTAGCAAACACTACATCGTGTACATTGTCAGCAATATACAGTCTACAATAGTGAACCGCGTTGTTTCCGCCTCTTTCCACTGAAGCTTTTCCTGTGCTTTTCACAGAGATTTCTGACGCCCGTTGCCAAGCGAAGCGATGGTCGTTTGTTTCTCTGAGGCTTTTCTTTTCTTGTGCCAATAATCAAATCTATGAATGTCATTAGATTTTTTTTATTTTATAAATGTTATAAGGTGTTCTTCTGTCATCAAGGGTATTAAATTGACTTTTTATAGTGCTGGTTTATGTTTTATTTTATGTTTTTATTGCAAAAGTATACAGCCTTTTCGTTACTAGAAATAACGAAACGGTTTTGCTATTTATACAAGCATAAAATCAAAAACAATGTTATTTCTGAAATAACATTTTTTTACCGTTCATCATCATCATCATCATCAACGACAGCTCAGCTCATTACGTATTATAAATTAGTTATTGTTGATTAGTTTAGTAAGCTAATTTTATTTATTGTGCTTGAGAGTTCTTGCTGCAATAGTCTTGGTTAGGTTCATCAAGATATATTTAGTTTATATTAATTTTAGAATAGGTCAGCATACAGTTGAGTCAGTCCCTACTTATAAGCACCAGCTTGCATTAAGAGTCTTTGCATACACTAAGCACATCGTGTATTGCCAGCAACACACAGCCGGCAACGGTACTGTGATGCACCATGTTGAGTTTGTTTGTACAAGAAATCAGAAGAGCTAGCGTGTTTATTTACTAGTTTTTGAAGTAACATTTGCAAATTTATTTACCAATGATAACAAAAAAGTTTAAATAAATAGTTTCGTAACAATTTATAGTGTCTAAAAACAAGGGAACTATTAAATAGGACTTGTGATACTACTGGTACACTGTTTATTTATTTATTTAACCATTTATGTATTGATTGACTGTTGTATGGATTTGAGGAGCTGGGGTGCCACTGGTCCGAATCCAAATTCCCGTGACACCTCCAGGAGTATTTTCCAGGGGTGCCTTGGGTCCGGAAGGAAAAATAACAGCATTTTAAAAAGTTAAGGTCAGTTCAGATCAAACAACAACGTTGAGCGACGTGACGCCATAGACTTAGTTTTTTTTAATCTATGCGTGACGCCATAGACTTAGTTTTTTTTAATCTATGCGTGACGCGCTATGCAATCTATGCGTGACGCGCTATGCAATGGCAATGTTTTGGTTCCTTCTGTGGGTTTTGACAAATATTTCTATGATGTCAAAAAGGAGAGAAAATCATCTGGTTTCGAGCTGCGCCAAATTACGTGTAATGTACATACAGTTCTGCGCTGACCCTTACAGAATTCAATACCTGACTGACGGATTCATCAGTAGAAAAGTTAGAAAGTTTGTCTGTCTATGACATTATCGTTGTTGAAATAGGGAGGGCTGTCTGTAGGCGGTTTCTACAGGTGGTGGCCGGGGTGTGCGGTGGTACGCCCACCTCTCCCCGGCGCCTCTGCCCTCCCCCCACACCTGTCGTGTTGTCGATACCACGTCCGTCGAGAACTCACTCACGATTTTCCACTTTTCAGAGTGACTGCTCGTATTTTCTTTCACTCAGCAGAAGATAACTAACCCAGAAAATTACGAGTCTCGAAATAGACTTGAAACGAACATGACATTCCTCTAAATTGACTTTCCAAGAAAATGACCTACCTCGCCAAGAGAGAAATAGACCCTATTTTTATTACCTATTACAATATCATTAATTATGCACTTAAGAGAATAAGTATCTACATTTTTTTTAAATGTATATCCTAATATATGTTCGTTATTCTGGATTGTAAATTGGTGGTTACTTAAGTATTTTTTATACAAAGATTTAATACAAATCAAAATGTGAGAGAACATAAAAAGTCAGAGTCAAAAGAGTCGAAACGATTTTATTGGAGCTAGATAAGTAGAATAATGACTATAATAGAACTAGACAAATGCAGTTTGATCTCACAGATTTTATATATAGTAACAAAGAGTAAGGTACTCCATGTATGTAGCACAATAATAATTTTAGTGATCGATAAAGTTTGAATTTATTGTTCGAGCACACCATTACAGACGGGCCTAGAAGCGGGGCCCAGAGCGGCGGCGCGAGCGCAGCCGATAGCGGGGTGAGCGCGCGACCTCGCTCGCAGATAGGGCCCACGCAGCCAGATTGTCGCCAACGACACGAACTAAAAACCCTGACAGTGAAGGCAGTTTTTAAGTTACAATTAGCAAGAAAAGTCAAGATTACTTTAAGGTTAATTCAGTCAAATATCGTGCTGTGGCTTTAGTGTGACTTGATGAACGTAGTAGTTTCCTTGTAACGTCGTCGTTACACCTCAGATTTAAGTCTGTGACTAGTCGAAAATATAAAAACATTAATTATACAGGAACCTATAAACCAGTCAATTAGTGGTTCACACCACTACCGATTAGAGCTACTGAGATTTTCGTAAGGCAGGTCTCCCACCACCACCATATGTTCGCGAATATCGAATTCATATGTACGAGTACGTTTCATCGATACTGTTAGGGGAAACATCGTGAACGTGAAGAATCCTGCACACACCTGTGAAGGAAGGTGTCGTGGTCGACTAAGGCCCTAAGTTAGGGTAGACTTGAGCCTCTTCGGGGGGGGACGTAATATTAACCGACAACATAAACATTTTTTGTAGAGTTCCATTATTGTACACCTACAAAATCAAACATTTACCTCTTTTTTTTTGGCACTAGTATACTTTGTGCCAGTGTCAAGTAATGAATTTATATTACATAGGTACAAAATAGTGAAACTGTACGCGTATACATAAGGAAACACAGGAATTTGGATAGGATAAGTAGATAAAAAGCTCGTGACCTAAGTTAAAACCTTGAAAACTCAATTAACATATCAAAATATTTTTTAAGCAAGAGCTGTTGCTATGGATGGATACATTACAATATAAGCATTACACAATAAAAATACTGATCAAGCGGTATGATAAGGGTTACGGCCTGATACAAACGGTAATTAAATAAAATAATTAAGTAAATAAAATGAATGACTACATCCGACCTCCTTACTGGGAATGTACCCCCGATAGATAACTCAGAATATCAACAACCGATACTCATATATCAATACTTGGAAGATATTTCAAAAAGAGCTCAAACAAACTATACATTACAAAATTATTGTACCCCAAACAAAATATACCTCTATATCGTAAATTTTTGATAATGCTTAGGTATGTAAAATGATTTCGGCAAAGATTAATTTAAAAGTGGAAGCAGTTACAACTTTTTTCTTCGCTAAAAAGATTAAGTTTGCCGTTGCATAGATTAATATGTGCAATTGTATGGCAAGGCTATTTTAACTCCTACACGTGAATTCTCTGTGCATTTTCACAGAAGAAGAGTTGAAATTGCAAAGGTAACATTTGTGTAGTTAATTGCCCACACACAACTCTTCTACTAACATTCCACCGAAAAAAAATAAAAATATTTTATTTGAATTTTTTTTTACAAATCATTTTTCGACGTCAAAGCTATCATGGATGGCACCACGGAGACAAATTTGGCACGTTCACTGCCAATGTACGCTCGCTGTGGAGAAGAACAGCCAGAAGAAACTTCACAGGAATCGTATCTTTTGTACTTTTCTTTTAAATATATAAATAATAAATAAAAAATCATACATACGAGTAAGTCATAACTATAATCTCGAAACACGTGAACTTTAAAAATTTACTCGTGTCGCTGCATCTTTGCCTATAATTTTCTAATACATTCTCAAAATCTAAAAATGGAAAAAATATTTTTAAATATTATTAAGTTGTTATTATTATTATGTAGTTAACATAAAAATATAATATTTTTGCCATTTAATAGAAAAATACTTCCTAGTGATATTTTTGCGATAAATTCTCGTCTTTACTTAGTAGGATTGGAATATTTCTACATTAGAATATATTTTAAATGGCAATTGATCACAACAATGTAAAATAATAGAACAATTGAATCGCTTACACTTTGTTGACATTTTTAGATGATGCCAAGAGGCCTCGTGGTGGCTTCAGTAAAGGCCAGTTTACACTTTGACAAGTACAAGTGCGAGTTGCAAGTGCAAGTTGTCAAAACAAAAATTTCACATCTTCCTGCTGTCAAAAAGCATATTATTTCCTGTTGCCAAAAACAACAACAACTTGCAACTTGCTACTTGTCGAAGTGTAAATCGGCCTTAATTGTACTATCACATTACTGAGCCCAATTAACCGTACAATCATCCAAGGATATATCTTAAACCTACAAATATCACTCGACACTGGCGAAATACATCTATATAAGATGTGTCGCCATTAGTTAGAAAGAAGAAAAAAAACTACATTATTTCATTCATAGGATTAATTTTATCTTATAAAAATCTTATGTTTGAAAAATGTGCAATTCGTCCTCAATTCAGCTTAAGCAATATCTTCAAACAAATGTGAAATTGTGCTAAACAGTAAATAATTTAATGAATGACTTTAAAATTTCTTCAAAAATACCTATAATCCTACATGACATTTTATTACCTTACTATTTTGTGAATGACACTGTTGATTGGTATTTAATGATAATCAAGAGCCTATTAAGATTATACAAAAACAATCCTATTCAATACATTGTAACATTTTATCAAGATAATGACGCAAATTCTTGGCGTTGTTCAATAGATTGCCAGCAAACCAGATTTTACACAATATTCTACTTGTGATGACGTATTAACTCATGAGTGCATTGTTCGTGACGCAAATGACGCAATATGAATAAAAATAATAAATACCTACCTACAGAGATTACTATGTAAGTAGAAATCTGTGTCAAAGTGATAGCCAAATTCTCTTTATTCGCACATAATCGATGCTTTCTGATAAAACCAACAAGACTATCCAATTACATGTACTTTTATTTAGTAAAATATATAACTAATTTCATCATTAAAGCTTACCTATGGTGATTTGTAGAAATTTATGATCTAATAATTTCATCAATTGTGACTTGGACTACAATAGGCTGATTGATTAATTGATTGATTAAAAATAAAAACATTTACCACGACTAATTCGTTCTGCATTCGACAAGAAATAAATAATTTTAGATGTGTATATTTTTTAATGAAAACGTAGGCGTGGGCGTCACAGAAGCGTCACAAATGTAGCTTGAATGAAGGTGACACATTTAATAGTGATGAGTTGATGACTAATAGTGATGAGTTGATGACTGATAGGTTCTGAAAGACCTGACCCTGCGCCTGCGTGTTTGTCTTTCATATGAATCAGAAACAGGGCCAATTACAACGTGTGGTGCAACTCTATTGATAACATTTTGTTGTGTTCACGCTGTCGTAAAATGTCAATAAAATTGCGCATAAATTTTTATTTAGATGGTAAAGATACTTTTTAAAATCACATAAGGGTTAAATTACTCAAGCAACATGTTTTCCAGGTTATACTAGGAAAACTTAATTCGGCCTATGTTCATAAACTCTAATTTATTTATTTATTTATTTATTGACACGTCATTTAAGATCAATCAAATGATAAGTAGATATTCTTACACTCGACGGCATTTATATCCTGTAAAACATTATCTAGGTCCCTTCGCTTTAAACCCTTTGGTGACGATATTTGCTCCCAGGAAAAATTTGGAATGATGACAATTAACTGGCGGCTTCAATGTACTTCGTTTTCAAGTGTAATTCAGCCGCGTAGTTCAACATATTAAGTAAAAGTAAAATATGAATACTAAAGACACGTAAAACACTACCTTTGTGCTGCAATTACTCAAAGAACCTATACCCACATTAGCTAGAGCATTACAGCACAACAGACAGTTATTTAAATGAGAAATATCTTAAGCTCGAAAGTCATTATTGTTGAAGATGTTGGAGTTACTCTTCAATGCCCAACTAAAATTCCTGACTTTACTCGTACTAGGATTTCCAGACGTTTTCGTGACACGAGCGTCGTAAATATATCTTCTGGGTACTAATTGCAAGGGAACAGAGTTACAGACCTCTCGCTGTCTATTTAAGCTTAGCGGTAAAAGCGTTTACTATACGGTTATACATTAGCCTCTTTTAGTTATTCTTCTTCTACATTGTGTGGGTTGTAAGGTCGACAAATGACCTCACAATCCCTGTTGCCGGTGTTATAAAGCCGCCAAAGTCAGTGTGTAACGATTATTTCCGAAGAAAACTCTCGGAACCCGCGGCTTGACATGAACCTTCCGAAGCACGGAATCATCTTTCTATTTAGACAATCGGTTGATTCAGCCTGCAAAGTCCTATTTAACCAAACTGAGGAAAGTCACACAAAGAGATCAATGTTTATTATAGCAGTGTTTACACTGAGATTCGAACCCAAGACCTCAAAAACAAACAAACGCTAGATCACTCGGCCTCGGAGGCTGTATTGGCCTCTTGTTACCAGCTGCTTCTTCTTCTCTTGTCAAGCTTAACCTTTCTCAAGAAATGATGAAGATTATTGTTATAAAGTAGAATGTAATACGTAAACTATTATGACGAAAAAAAAAGCTTATGCTTAGCAAAGCAAACTGAAACTCCCTTAATTACGTCGCTGGCGCGGCGTTTACTCGTACTAGTGGAGTTTAATTAGGCAGCAGTTCTAGTATGTAACTCTGTGAGAAACGCACTGACTTACAGTGAAATTATGCTTGCCTCTCGCCGGAATTATCTCCCGGCTTAAAGGTTATCTCGGCTTTACACTTTTAATTAAATATACCTTAACTTGTCGTCAAGCCGTGTTTGTACATCAACGTGCTTGACCCGACCATTTGCTGTTTACTAATTAAAAATATTTTCTGGTGGCCATCACTTACATGTCTTGATGAAGTTATGTATGGTAATTTCTAGTCCGATTTTCAAATAACGATTCTTTCGTATTGACGAGGAGATTTCATTTTATTTTCAGTTAATTCAATGTATTATACTATAGATTTATTTATCTTTTAATTCGCTGTTTTTTTATAAACTTCAAGAAAAAAAAAGAAAAAAAGTAGTAGTAGTTTAAAGTACAATTCATTCATTAATTCATTCATACTTCTCGTTAGGATGAAACTCCATTTGTTTATAATACTTATTCGATATTTACAACATACCTACCTATCTGTCTACGTATTCAATTTAATACAGTGAAGTTGGATAAATTTTAAAAAATAAGAAAGATGTCTTGTATCGATTCAGTTGTATCGTTATCTTTATAGTAATATAATATTTATAATAGCAATATCAGTCAAGTCAGAGCTGCTTAATATTAATAGAGCACCCAAGGGACGTCTGGTCTGGACAAGTACCGTGATTCATGGATTCGCTGAAAATGATGAAACATCACGACGACGGTGTATCGTCACGGGATCATCGTTCTATTTCAAATACAACAACGTGTTGAAACAACGCAAAACCCGTCAGTGCTCAGTCCATGATATTTTTGTACCAGTTTTTTTTTGTTTGGTCTTTTTTTTATCCATAATATTATGGCATTGGAAAAAAAAAATTACAAATAAAATTGACCCAATTCATTTGTATAAAAGTTTAAAATTTTTCACATAATTTCCGTTACTTGCCAAACAAAAGATTTTCAGTTTCACAGATTGAGTTACCACCCGAGAAAATAAATTATTTTAAAAGTATCATCATCAACAGCTCATAATGTCCCAGTGAAGACGAAGGGCTCGAGCCCACTCCAATTTATGGCGAGTAGCCCTTAGTCGACCACGCTGGCCTAGTGTGTGTTGGTCGACTTGACACACGAACTTTGAATTTCTTTATGCCTCACGTAGTTTCTTGAAAACACATATCTATAGGTATACAATGTATGTCATGTGAATTTGGTACGTAGAGGCTGCGGCCCTAGACACTACACCACCGAGGCTTATAGTAAACTAACCAAATATTATACTATTGTGGTATCGTAGCAAAAAGGGCACGACTGAAGGATTACTACGCCGCCCGCGCCGTGAGGGGGGGGGGAGGGGTGAGTCACAGTCTTCGCTGAAATGGTGAATTATCGCGGCACGTCGTCGCGGCGTGTCCCGTCTTTACAGGATCGCTCTATTTTTCAGTGACTCACATATTCGCTGATTCAGTCATCTTTTTACTATTCATAGTATATAATTTATCTACGACCTATGTGGTTCTGCTTTTATGATACTACTAGTAAGAGTAGCATGAAAAAATAATCTATATTTTATTACTCGTATATTAACAACCAATTAAATTTTTATTGTAACTTTCAAATTAGTTAATACTTTTTTATTATTTAATTTAAAATAAAACATTATCGTAATATTGGCAGATCAAAGTTTCCAACAAAAGCATTCTTAGATTATTATTTTTTTTTTCTCCCCACCTCCCTTGAAATAAATGTTGTCTATATAGGTAGATCAACACACATATTACTTACTTAAACAAACGGTACTTACAAGTTTTTTAAATCTTTTAATTAAACATTTTTTTTTCTTTGCAAGTACTTTAGTTTTAAGCATTTTAACCTATAAAACTTTTAAAGATTTGAAACCGCTTCCGTCGGAAAAAATAAATTTATCATCATTATCAAACCACATGCCACAAATTCATTATTGATAGAAAAAAAAATACACGAAATTCAATTTGGTACCCTACTTGTTTAAAAATATAGGAACAATATGGCCTAGAAATGGACAGAATAAGCATATTCCTATTTTTCTGCAACCTCTATCCGTCAACATTAAAATTAATTATGTTGTTACTGCGGTCGTGTTTATTAATTATTATCAATGAAGTTAATGGACAGTTGGAAATAAATAGGTAGACCTGCTGCAACATAGATAATGTTAACCTGTCAATATAACGTGTACCTATATGTTTGTCCCTATAACATAATGTGACTTTCTAAATTTATGCGATTGGAACTTAGGCAATGCCATGCCGTTTCTAGTATAGTAGATGAATATCACAGGGTTACTACATCATTTACTGGTTTCGGTACCGCCAAGTCATTTACATCAGCGCTATTTGTTTGTACTAGGAATATAAAATATAAATGTTAATATGACACGACAGGAATATTTTTGGTTCACGTATTTTAAGTTCACAAATTTTCCAACTTTTTATTCACGACATTTTCTGAATTTTCCCAGGGAAAACGTGACACATGAATGAGAAGTAGGTACATATTATAGTGATCGACATACGCCTAATACTTATTTTATAACCTTTAACTTTATAGCAACGAATCTATTTATTATGATAATAATGAATCTATTTATTTACTAACTTACGTACGAACTATAAAACTACATCAACATTACCTGCTTCTATTAAATTTAAGTACGAGTCGTTTTTCCTTATTTCAATGGTGTTTAAATAACTAGTAGTATAAAGCTAGGACTTAAAAGTTATAGCTATTTAGTACTTACTTTTAAATTCAGATCGCAATGTGTCTCCAGCACTGTTAAAAATTAACTTCACTAACGATGCACTTGGAAAGTTGTTAAGTTACGAAAACTGTCACTTTGCTGTTATTACAGAGATCACGGAGCCTTGCACAGCGTTTGCGAGGAGTTTGGAAGTGAGAAAATGTTCGCGAGGGTGTCAGTCGGAAGTAAGTTTGGAATAAGTTAGGGGTTATCGTGTGTCGCGCGAACGTTCAAGATGGCTCGCGTGGCGGCAGGCTGGCGGCGGCGAGGCGGCGCGTGCACTGAGTGGCGAGCGAGCGCGGCGGAGCCCCGACGACGGGCCGAGCGGTGGCATGGCGCGGTGGTGGCGCGGCGCCTGCCCCGCGCCTGCGCCGCGGACCTGTTCCGAGCAGCCTCCGCCGACCAACCTGCGCCACGCCGCACTCTCTGCACTCGCCGGTCGTAATCTGAAATCGGGAAAAGATCCTGACAGAGCCGAGATATTAATTAACTTTGCAAGCAATATTTTTGGGCAGAACCGAGCCAAGGCATTTTGTGGGGACAACATTCTTGCGTACTGACTTTAGGTAGTTCTGGCTGATACAATCATTGCTGAAAGCTGAAAAATTAAAGTCTATTAATAAACTTTTGTTATACTTAAACATTTCAAACGAAAAGCTTTGTTTACATTAAAATATACCATTACATTTTAATGTAAAGCGTGCTAACGTAAGTTTTAGTACGAATTATAGCAATACAGACGCGACGTAAACAGAATAATTCTATTGGACACCCGCGTACGCGCACTGAACACATGGCGTAGGCAATGCGGCATATACTCGTATCCTGATTCCTGAAATCTGTTAACAACATGGACATGCAACTATGCATATTATAATGCGTTTCATTTTCATATATTAATATAGATGACGGAAAACAATAAGAGCGTAACCCTGATAAACCCAATTTTACACCAGAGCCAATAACTGTTTTTTATTACTATTTGATCATAATAATATGATTTTCACCCTGAACCGATGCTGCAGCCGGACTTTATCCTCATGAGGGCGTCGTCACGGTTAGTAGTATGAACTCGTAAATTTGATTTAATATTTAGATTTTTAATGAAATCTTATTTTTCACTGTTGAACCTATATAT
Organism: Carpatolechia fugitivella; assembly: GCA_951230895.1. Classification (NCBI taxonomy): domain Eukaryota; kingdom Metazoa; phylum Arthropoda; class Insecta; order Lepidoptera; family Gelechiidae; genus Carpatolechia; species Carpatolechia fugitivella. The sequence continues at coordinate 11,281,702 of OX579650.1, forward strand.
TTCATATTTATTTATCCCAAAAGTGAAGTGGAATGACCACCAACAACGCCCCGGCCTCGCCGCACGCACACTGTACTCCAGTTAGATACGGGACCACACACTTCAACGGCCATATTTATTTGTTTAGTCTCCTGCGCTTGCAGTTATCAATCAAAACACTATTATGTATAATGATCTGATATAATTGCATTGCTAAAACAGGCCAATACTCATTAATTACTGTTGATGTTAGCCTTACCAATTTCAAATATTTTTAAATCATAAATTATTTATTTGTAGGTAGACTCGAGATTTTACAGTTTAAATAACGTTTTATTTTAGTTTTCTTTTTTTACATATTTACACGATGAATTTAATTTTCTCGGTAATTTGTAATTTACAAAATAAATGCATATAATGGTCCTTGAAAAAATATAATTTTAACCTAAAATTAAAAGTAACACCGAATACGATAACATTCTTAATATTTTAATTTCCATTTAATTTTTATTTTTAACTAAGTTATTGCTATTAAAATTCCCCAAAGTCTAAGAAAAGGATATTCATTATTGTCTCAGCCGAAAGGAAAACTACTGCTGAATAAAAGCTTCTTCCAAGTATCTCCAAAAACGAAAAGAATGATATTGAGAAATGCTGAAACTCACTGCGCAGGGACTGCTTGAAAAATCAAATAAATAAATTATTACGCTCTTTGCTTCAATCATGACTTCTTCGTGGTTTGACCCGCGGTAAACATTGCATAGCATGTTGAACTGTAAATAATACCCAAGTTCAATTATCATTATTGCATGCAAAACTTTTCTTAAATTACTGTTTTCAAATCGCAGAACACAATAATAATAATGGGTGTAAAATGGCGGTTGGGTGTAGTGTAGATCAAATACGGTTTTTTTTTACATATTTAAGTTAAAATGCTGTAATTTCAATTGCATATTAATTGCATATAAACATACATTTTTCAACCGGAATACTGCGTAAATAAGTACAGTCCATCTGTATTTGTAACGATTGTTAAATTAGCGTAGCTGTTAATGGCACGTTAATATTGTAGACCTTTGCTACGGCGTAGCAAGTGTAGCAATATTCAGGCGTAACCGCTACGGCATTAACCTTGGATATAACAGAGTGATCAAATTATTTACTTATATGCTTATACTTACTATGAAGTATATTCGGGTACAAAGATACATACGTGTACGTACGAGTAGTTTATTTTTATTAATCATCACGTTTTTATTAACTCGCTTTCTTGTCTGTGTGTCTATTTGTTTGTTTGTTTGTTTGTTTGTGGGTTTGTGGGTTTGTTTGTTTGTTCGGTCCGAATCTTGCAACTCATTTTTGGAGCACGTGCTGTCATTCGATTGTGCTGAAATTTGGTACACTTATGTAACTTCGATGACAATGCAATATTATGATATCATGGAGCTGGTCTGATGATGGAGCTGGAAGGTGGCCATAGGAACTCCTAAAATACACAACACAACCTCGTCGTGTTTGGGCTCGTTGGATTTGTCTTGACAAGATCTTTAGTCATACGTGATGGTCAGGGTCTCATGATGGAGCCGGAAGGTGGTCATAGGAATTTCTCAAATACACAACATAACCTCGTCGTATTTGGGCTCGTTAGATTTGTCTTGACAAGATCTTGACTCATACGTAATGGTCAGGGTCTCACGATGAAGCCGGTAGGTGGCCACAGGAATTCTTCAAATACTCAATATAACCTAGTCGTGTTTGGGCTCGTTAGATTTTTCTTGACAAGATCTTTAGTCATACGTGATGTCCAGGATCTCATGATGAAGCCGGAAGGTGGCCGCTGTTTTCCTCAATCACTCAACATAACCTAGTCGTGTTTGGACCCGTTAGATTTGTCTTGACTAGATTTTTAGTCATATGTAATGTCCAGGATCTCATAATGGAACCAGAAGGTGGCCATAAGAACTCTCTCAACGTCGCAACATAACCGTGTCGTGTTTGGGCTCGTTGGATTTGTCTTGACAAGATCTTTAGTCATACGTGATATCCAGGGTCTCATGATGGAGCCGGAAGGTATTCTCAACCTAACAACATAATCTCGTCATGCTTGGGATTTTTAGTCTTAGCAATTTAGTCCTACGTGATGTTCAGGGTATCTTGCAAAATTTAAATACGCTCGACTAAAAAGCACAAAATAATTATGAAGTAAAAAACACACGTTTAAACAAGTTTTAACGCACTAAAAAGTATAAAATAATTTTTATTGAGATTTTTATTGGTGTAGTACTCTTGTAGGACACGAAAAACGTGGGGTGCATGGAGTAGATTTTGAAGCTTAACCGTGTTTCTCAAAAACTATAGATTAGAATTTAGCCCCTTTATAAAAAAATCATAGATATCTTCTAGCCGTGTGGCGACGGCAGAGTAGAATACATTTGTCACCAACCCCTATTCTTCCCGTGGGTGTGGTAAGAGGCGACTTAGGGACTACACATTGAACAGGGAACGGGCAGCAGCGCTCTCTGATACAGTAACCTTTTAATCTGCGATCTCCAACCCGCCTGCCAAGCGTGGAGATTATGGGAAAACCGTCAGAAGGCTCATAGTCCAGCAGTGGACTGTAACGGGCCGTTGATGTTGATTGATGTTGATCTTTTAGGCATCTTTTAGGTCCATCTTTCACTACATTAACAATATGACTGTCATGTATCAATAAGAGGTACAGACAGACATGAAAATAAGTAAGACAATGAAAAGGTTACACGTCAGCTATGCTGTTTTTCAGCCATCGCATCACCTCGTTCTCTAATTCTTAGAATATCTATTCCATGCACCCCACGTTTTTCGTTTTAAGTCCTACAAGAGTACTAATAAAAATCTCAATAAAAATTATTTTATACTTTTTATTGCGTTAAAACGTGTTGTTGAAAGATATTTTTTACTTTATAATTTTACTTCTTAATGTCGTTTTATTTAAAAAATATATTTACTATTGCAGTGCAATGTACTCGCTCGCTAACCACTTCCTCGGACGTGTCACGTTATACTTTGCTGACACCTAAAGTAAACAAAATGGTTACTGCGGCGAAGCCTACTATACCGGTAGTACAGTCACTATATTGCGCATACGCAGGAACTGCAAGAAATATACTACCTAGTAGAGTAAACAACATACACCAATTTATTTGTGACTACTATAAAAAAGGTTTTGAAGAAAGTAAGCATACTTCATTTGGGGGTTAATTTATAAGCATTATTCAATAAATAACTTTATCCAAGTAAGGTTAAATTATTAGTAATAAACAGTAGTAACATCAAATTATTTGTTGCAACTAAACTTTGTCGTTGAAGCGTTTCATAGGTCTTATAAATATTTTAAGGCTCTTGCCGCTTGACTAGGTTAAAATAAAACTTAGATAAAATAAAATTATAGATAAAATAATTAGGTAAACAACTACGTTCTACATGACAGAATTGTGTCTGCATATCAGAGAATTGGAAAATCTCTCGTCTAATTTATTTAAAATATTTTATCTATATGTGACAATATGGAAATGAAAAGGATTTTTACTCAATATTATTTATTTGAAATGGAGCCTTTAATCGAGAGGCGACATTGTATAGAAATGTAGTGACGTTGACTGTACGTAAACAAAGGTTGCGGTTTCTCAATTCACACCCGATGCTTGTACTACACAACACAGATCATTATCTGATATTATCGAGCGGTGTGATTAACTATACTAAAGTGATAATGGCGTCGTAATAATAAGCTCGAACTAGATAGATCATTCGCAAAGGTTGATCTCGTTAACACCTAGCTCTTGATGTATAAATGAAATCAGTTTAGCTTTTATGAAAAAGCAATAAAGACTTAATTTCGTAATGCATTTTTTTTTTATGCTGCTCATTAAGCTATACTTGAATTTCTTAATATGCACAGATTTTTGTGTAGACGTTATTATTAAATGGTTATAATAATCATTTCAAAAATCTATTATGTCTTGTATAACTTTCGTATCTAGGGTTCTTAAAAACATACCTACATATAATAAATTATAAACCAAGTTGTAGATGCAAGTTAATTTGCAATATCATGGAGTACGCAGGAACAACCCTTGCTATTAAATTGCCTTTGTGAGATTACTGAGTTCTACTACTTCACTCCGTTATTCTTGAAATGGCTCGTAACTCCATTATCCAAATCCTGAATATTCAGCTAGTAGGGTAATTGAAGATGTGATTTATCTAATTTGTCTAATCTTCATATTTTTAATAAGTAGGTATAAGTTCATAATACTTATCATCAACATCTCTTATTATACGTCCCCTCCGAGGGGTCGAGCCTACCCTGAATTAGGGCGATCAAGCCCTTTCTTTAAATAGAAATGGCAAAATCTTAGAAGCATACAAAAAACTAATTATGTAAACATGGAAAGAATATGATTCAAACATTATATTTTTAAGTTTATTTAAATATCTTGTAAAAAAGGCTACAATATAATGTGTTATGATCATAGACTTAGAATTGTTTTTATATTTTATCTATGGTTATAATAGTACACAACAAAAAAACATGTCTTGCCTTGGTTGTTGGTCAGCATCTGACAATGGCGGACGTGTTTTCATTTTTTTTTTTTTTTTTTGTTTATTGAAGTGTTTAGTGTATAATTTCGATAGTGTATTATCCAGTGAATGTTTCGGAACTATAAACTTTAATGGAACAATTGAATCGCTTACACTTTGCAGACATTTTTAGATGATGTCAAGAGGCCTCGTGGTGGCTTCAGTAATTGAGCCCAATTCACCGAACAATCATCCAAGGATATATCTTAAACCTACAAATGTCACTCGACACTGGCGAAATACGTCTACATAAGATGTGTCACCATTAGTTAGGAAGAAGAAAAAAAAATGTCTTGCCTTGACTTGCCTACGCCGCCGCCGCCGCCCCGTAGCAAAAATCTTCGTAGCAAACACAGGGTACAGACCGGACATTTAGTAAGCATTTTAAAAACTCTATATCTATTACAAAGATAGCTAAATATTTTGTGTTCAGGGAGGTTAGTGAGCAGAAGACGATTTCTAGCTGAGATGATGTTGAAAATAATAATGAAGTGAACAGTCGCTTACTCGTATGATAATCTCTTTTACCCACGACGAACGGAACGGAACGGAACGGAGGCGGCGTTTGAGGTTGGAAGTTGTTTGTTTGTTTGTATCATCGCTCTTCTTGGTTCGAAATTTCAGTTAAAATATTATAACAATTTATATTAATCTATATATAATGTAGATTCTGAATTAGTCAGACTCATAAAATTACGAAGGTAAGTATATACAATTTTTAATGACAGAGCAGGGAATAGCAGCCCCCGACGTATTTTATTGGATTTCTAATTATATTGTTAGATAGATGCGTATGCGTATGTATAGTACCTATATCAATTAATATTATTGCTGTGTCTATCTCTACGAGAAACTAAAATGTAAAGGTACGTAAACGTAAGGACTAAGAAAGGTCATGATTAGTTGTTTGTTGGCGGATTTCGTGAAAAATAACTCTTTTTATAGATTTTTTATTTTAATTTTCTTATATTTTTCCCAATTTTTTTCTCAGTTCCTTCTCGGTGCGAGCAGCAAAGCTGTGGAACAAGCTGCCTAAGATTATTCAAAGCAGCCCAACTATCCACTCTTTTAAAATAAGAGTATCATAAGTTATTTATGTTTATGTAAGTATACAGCATGAAATTTACATCGTTTTGTTCCCGCCGTGTAGTGATAGTACCCGTCAAACTGTGACAAAAAAATTTTTGGTCTCTCCATACAAAGTGGAGACTCCCGACCGACCCATTTTGTATGGAGAGACCAAAAATTTTTTTGTCACAGGAATTTTTTTTTTCGTGAAAAGTTGTTCAGTTTGGCGGGTACTATTACTACACGGCGGGAACAAAACGATGTAAATTTCACGGTGTATTGTAGTATTTATACATATTGAGTAGGTATATGTTTATTATATTTGGGTAGGCATATATAAATGTATTTATGTAGTCTATTGGCATGTATGTATGTATGTATATATGTATTAATTATGTTAAATTCTAGTACACGTTCTTGTCATCCCACTTTAATTAAGTGTCTCACACAACACATTGGTTGGCTGGAAGAGATCTCTCTTTAGAGATAAGCTCGCCTTTGCTACAGCTATTAATAATATCATTTCTGTATAGTGTACTATTGCAATAAAGAATATATATTTTTTACTCTGGTCGGGGGACTTCCAAAAATGTTATTTAATCCTTTTTTATTCAATATGTTTTAACATCCGGCGTGGGTATTTTTTTTTATTTTTGACTGTAAACTAAGAAACTCGTCTAATTGCTTCTAATGTATTTGTAACGCGACTACCATCAGGCTATGTTGGAAAATTAATGCCTCGGATATTGATAGCCGATGAGTAATAAATCAGTGTCATACATAAAACACCTTCAGTTACGAAGATACCATTACACTTACATAAGGCAGCGGCCTCGATGTCAGCGGTGAGAGGAGCGGGGCGGCGAGCGGGGCGGTGAGCGGCGAGAAATGTGTCAAATTCCATACATTTTCACTTGGGTGGCCTCGATGGCAGCGGCGGCGGTGACGGCGTGGTGAGCGGAGCGGCAGCGGTGGAAGAGCGGTGATTGACAAACGCTCGTTAAGAGACGTACCACGTACCAAGTACCAATGAGTGTACTGGTATTACTAGTATTAGTTGAAACATTTTGTTTTAAATAATATATGAAACAAAGTGTAAAAATAATAATTAAATAACCGTTTCACTGGTTTTAATATTGATTTAGTGATGTTTTAAATATAAAAGAACACTAAAATAAAAACATCATAAAAATACCTTTTCAAAATATCATAATATTATACTTACACATTTTTTCATAAGATTTAGAATATTATAAATGTGACGAAAGTACTTTTACATGTTAAGTTGAAGAAACACTTAATGTTACTTTCACAGAATACTAATTTTAAAATTACAACACCTAATATCTCTTGTCACAACATCGAAAAAGAATCTAGTACGAGAGCGGACTACAAAAACTTTATCTCATCAAGTACCAATCCCACAAATCCTGGTATCAGAGCTATGTTGGAGGAGCATCCGAAGACCTTCAGTCACGATTCATTGGTCTGGGACTTTGATCTTTCAAATTGAAATTTATTTATTGTGCTCGAAACATGGTAGCTACATAATAAAAAGATGTAAGGAGTTGACATTAACAGTTCCTATGTTTCACCGAACACAGCGGTATGTAAAATTACATAATATAGGTACGTAAATTATTATACATAGTCAGCAATATACTTAATCTACCATTACTCAACATACATTTTCAAAACATACAATAATAACAATATACAATATACTTAATCTATCATTAGTCAACCAACATTCATCTATGTTCAATTTACAATTAAGTTAATGTTTTAAGAATATTAAAACAACGCAATACAAAAACTGCTGAAATACTTATAGAAATTGTCATTGATTAATTATACAATAAATAAAATTACTACAAACGGGATCTCGATTGTGTTACTCGATGACTTAAGGTTTTTGCAGTCTGCTCTCATATCTATCACCGCCCCGCTAGCCACGCGCCGCTGCCATATCATCGTGGCCACCCACCTACCTTAGTGCGAATGTGGGCCGCTCCAAGCTTACGTAAGAGGATACCAAGATGGGACCCATTTGTGGAGGTTCATAATAGGATTGGCTTCTTAGAAATTTGCCTGAGCAAATCCTGAACCATTTTATGTAGACGATCAAAAGAAGTGGTTTTTTTTTATACTTTTTAAGTCATCGAGTTGGTACTCCTTGAACTTAAAATTTGATCGCCTCTAAAAAGCTCCAAGGTAGGACGAGACAAACTAGTATTTTTAAGTGCTCCTTGATGAGCTTTATCTAATGTGCTAGGTCTCAAGTTGGTACTCGATGACGTAAAAAGTTCAAAAAAACAACACCTTTTTTGATCTTCTGCATAAAACGGTCCAGGCTCAGGCAAACTTATAGATCTAAGAAGCCAATCTTGTTCTGAACCTCCACAAATGGTTCCCATCTTGGTATCCTATACAAAAGCTTGGCCCGCGCTCGTACTAACCTGTCACCGCCCCGCTCACCGCGCCGCTGACATCGAGGCCGGGGCCTTAACTGAGAACTACACAAATATTTAATAAGAATATGGTTGAAATTCGTGATTGACCACTGTCCATACCTATGGTGGTATGGTAAATCTAAACTATACCACCATTAGTGCTAACCTTTTGCGATAGCACATTTACTTGTACGTTTATTTACAACGGATCCAAAACACTTAAGCGAACGATTTAAGAACTTATAGCAAATTGCATTGGGATATTACGCTCCTTAAAATACGTTATTTCTGATACTACTACTTGTAATTAAATGAAGTACTTTGTGAAGGTAATAGCTATGCTTAACATTATTGCGCTGTTAAACCGGACATTGATTAGTTTACTGTAAATTGAACTAATATTGCTTTGAATAGCCTATAGCTACTTTATGTTCACAAGAACCCTGCGGAATCAAATCAAAACATAGCAAATTGCGAGTTGTTACGTAGGACACTACTACGCACGTAAAATAAGATTACTGCTGCACAAGTGAGTATTAAAATGTGTTCTCTAAATGTTTCTCGTACAACCAGTAGGTATAATTACGGTGCAAATAATTGTGTATTGGCAGGTATCTCAACAAGCTGTGTAATTTCCCGTGTTCTATCTAATATGATCGGCGCGACACGGCGCCAGGCCCGGCGGCTTCTCATAAAGGACGATTATGCTAATACGTCAGCGACTAACAACCGACCGCTGAACACGACATTTCTCGACCATAATATAACAGCTTATAAATTATTGAATAAATTCTAAGTGTAGCTCCTATCAATCAATCTCTAGAGCGAAGGTTTTTGCGTGGCGCGTGCAGATATGCCTATGTCGCAGATGAAGAACTCCAACAAGAATTATCAAGAAGTAGAACCTATTATACACAATTTTTTCTCGGCACTATGAGATGTCTACAAATACACGCCTGTAGATTGTCAGATGCGATATAATAAAGATATACGTGGCTCGTACGAAAATGTGGTCGAAGCAATTTAGCGTGTGTCTCACATACAAAACGCCTAATAAACGCGTAATGATATATAAGTCTACACCACAGATAATATGTATTAAATTTGTCACCCAGTGTCACGCAAACACGTGACTTAATTCAGGGAAAAACCGCATGAAAAGCTTTTCAAACAAACATAAGCTATAAAGCTTACAATTTAGTCTCAAAAAGTAAATTATTACTGATATATATTTTGTTCTTATCGTGGGCATGTCTGTCTTTAAGGTCAAAGGACATTTTTATCCACAAAAAAATCGTGTAATTATTTATGTTTGTATTTATACAGTTCTACTAATATGAAAAGGAACCCCCCTCCCTTTTGATATTTTTCTAATTACATCTGATAAAAATAAAACAATACAGTGATCTAATTCATATCTATTATTTACCTACTGGACTTCAATCGTCTGAGTACTATATTCATTGATCGTTAGTTTAAAATTGTATAACAACAGACCAAGTACTATTTGCGGTGGAAAATTACACGCGAAGTGAATAGTTTAATATTGAGGTTATCGTCATTACTCTGAAGCTGCGAGTGCTAAATAGACGTCCCTCGTTCATTACACTATATAGCTAATCAATAAATCCCAGTAATGTTTTAACATTATTAACATGTTATCTTGACCGCCGCCGCGCGTCGTACCGCAGTCTCTCTCACTCACATCCATGCTTGATAACATGCGACAAAACGCGGAACTCTTCAGTGCGCATTTATTCTTATAAGTAACATAAATAAATAATATATGCCATACCTTACAAAACGGTAAGATTCACAGTTTCTTAGAGTAGGTAGGTTAGGTTAGGTGAGAGCGCTGCTGCCCGTTCCCTGTTCAATGTGTAGTCCCTAAGTCGCCTCTTACGACACCCACGGGAAGAGTAGGGGTTGGTGACAAATGTATTCCACTCTGCCGTCACCACACGGCTCTCTGATACAGTAACCTTTTAATCTGAGATCTCCAACCCGCCTGACAAGCGTGGAGATTATGGCAAAACCAAACACTTAAGTGGAGGAGGCTCATAGTCCAGCAGTGGACTGTAACAGGCCGTTGATGATGATATAAAAACATTTATTATTTAGAGCGTCGTCGGTGGATAGTGGTAGCTTCCCGTCCGGGAGAGGCGGGATCAATCCCCACCACGTACCAATGTGTTTTCGAATTTATAATTCATACTAGCGGCCCGCCCCGGCTTCGCACGGGTAGATTAATTCATACTTTAACACATTTATAACCAACTTCAAAATGGAGGAGGCTCGTTATTTATAATTTTTTTTAAATACCTTCTTTAAGGAGAGGGACCCTTTAAGTCGGTATTTCAAAAACATTTTGGAACTCGAACCGAATAATTCAGTCTTATTATATATTTTTTTAAGTTCCTAACTTTAAAAATGGCTGACTGGAATATACGAAATTTAATCCCTACTTCCTTTTTCAAATAGGTATTTCGAAAAAATCCTAAAAGACGTATCAAATCATTTACTAATCTTAGCTTATATCCAAATTTTCAATTTTCTAACTTTAGAACTGGCCTTTCCATAGAAACATTTAACCCTACTTTCCCTTCAAAATAGGGATTTCAAGAAAATGAGAAACATGTCAAACGATTATTTTTCCTTAGTCTAAATGTCAATTTTTAAGTTCTTGCCTTAGAAATGACACTTTCCATGAATCCCTACTTTCCCTATAAAATAGATTTCGAAAGTATACCGTGTTAAAATATTTATTAACCTTAGCCTAAATCCAAATTTTCAAGTTCTTACCTTTAGAAATGACAGACTTTTCATACAAACATTTTAATCCCAACTTTCCCCCTCAAATAAGGATTTTGATAAAATGCTAAAACACATGTCAAATGTTTTATTGATTTCAGCCTAAATCCAAATTTTCATGTTCCTACCTTTAGAAATGACAGACGTTCCATACAAACAATTAATCCCTACTTTCCTTCTTAAAATAGGGATTTTGATAAAATTCTAAAACACGTGTCAAATGATCTATTAATTGCAGTCTAAATAAAAATTTTCATGATCCCAAATGACGGACTTTCCATCCAAACAATAAATCCCTGCTTCCACTTTAAAAATAGGGATTTCGAAAAAGTACCTAAATACGTATCAAATGATTTATTTATCTCAGTCTGCATCCAAATTTTTAAGTTCTTATCTTTTAGAAATGACAGACTTTCCACACAAATATTTAATCCCTACTTCCTCTTCAAAATAGGGATTTCGAAAAATGCTAAAACACGTCAAATTATTTGTTAATTTTATTCTAAATCCAAATTTTTCAAGTTCCTACCTTTAGAAATGACTTTACATACAAACCTTTAATCCCTACTCTGCCCCCCAAAATAGGGATTTTGATAAAATGCTAAAACACGTATCAAATGATTTATTATTTGCAGTCTAAATCCAAATTTTCATGTTTCTACCTTTAGAAATGACAGACTTTCTATACAAACAATTAATCCCTACTTTCCTCCTTAAAATAGGGATTTCAAAACTAAATACGTGTCAAATGATTTATTTATCTCAGTCTGCATCCAAATTTTTAAGTTCTTATCTTTTAGAAAGGACAGACTTTCCACACAAATATTTAATCCCTACTTTCCCTTTAAAATATGGATTTCGAAAAAATGCTAAAATATGTGTCAAATTATTTCATAATCTCTGTCTAAATCCAAATTTTCAAGTTCCTATCTTTAGAAATGACAGACTTTCCATACAAACATTTAATCCCTACTTTTCCCCTCAAAATAGGGATTTTGATAAAATGCTAAAACACGTATGATTTATTTAATTGCAATCTAAATCCAAATTTTCATGATCCCAACTTTTTAAATGACGGACTTTCATACAAACTTGAATCCCCCTTTTTCCCCCCTTAGAGGAGGAATTTTCCCAAATCCCTTCTTATTGCTTCTCTACGCCATAAATGTATATTGGTATTTCTAGCTTCAGTAGTTTTGGCTGTGCGTTGATGAGTCATTCAGAGTCAGTCAGTCAGTACGGACTTCTCTCTTTATAATAATAGTATAGATGTACAAATGTACATCTATACTATCGAATAAATATTCGACGCTCTTAAGGTGAAGGAAAACATCGAGATGAACCCTGCACACTTCTGCGAATAAATTCAAAGAGTCTGTGTGAAGTCGACCAACCCGCAGCCAGTGTGGTCGACTAAGGCCTAATCACCCAAATTCAGGGCAGGCTCGAGCCCCTCGGTGGGGATGTATATGAGCTGTTGATCTTTGTTGATGAATAAAAACATTTATTATGTATTTTCGTCATTATATAAATGCGTTGGTTATCTAATAAAGAACCGAACTATTTGCGTTTTAATAGTAATTTACTGCGAAGTAATTGTTACGTCTTTCCCAAGAAGTAGTTCAGATGATGGTATAAAGGTATAGTTTTTGCACTAGTTAACGTTAAATTTATTCACTTCACATGTGGGAGAGGACGTGCCCCACTGTGCAGACGTGTCACGCGGCGGCGCCCGCGCATCTCGGCGCTATCCGCATAAGATCGATAACGATCCCCTAATTGCGACAATTAGAACTATTAAAACATGCTGCAAGTACCTTGACGATGTTACAAGCTACTGCTCTGGAATACAATATTGCCTATTTAATAGCAAGCAAATATCTAAACGTGATAGCGTGGTCGCAGGCTCAGATGCATTCCGTGTCGTTATCGTTAGTGCTTTTCTTTTTAAGCTGTTTTGGACTTTATACAACACATTAGCTATCCGTTTACCATCTTTATGATTTTACTTTTTTTAACTATTCAGGGTAGAACTCCTCGTTGGGGACCAATTCAACGTTGCTAACACAAAATAACGCAAAACCTCTCGAGTAGAGGTCAGCCCATGAAACTAAACGACTCTAAATCTCAACTTTTTAAATATCGCATTTTTTATTACTTTCATTCAAATTGACTTGTTCAGCTGATCAGATTATATGAGGTTTTTTTTTTGAACAAAAGTTGTTCAGTTTCATGAGCTGACCATCCGAGAGCTTTTGCGTAAAAATTATGTATTTTTTGCTATTTTTTAATAAAAATATCCTTTTTATAGAATCGCGTTACAATACTCAAAAGTATTCCATTGAAATTATTCTCATCCTGTCATTGTTTCACAAAATCTGGACTATACTTCACGCTGTAGGAAGTCTGCCAATAGCTTATTTATATTTTTGTTCGGACGGATTGGAATACAAAGTGATAGTGGGTTTGTTCTAAGAGCATTTGTTTTATGCGGGGGCGCGGGGTGGTGGGGCGTCGGCGTCCCTCGCTTCATTCATTAAATGGTGTTGTCTTAATGACATAAGCCGCGGGGGCGGGTGGTGAGGCGACGTAGTGCCGGAGCCCTATTTTTGCAGCTTCCAGACGTTTCGTCCACACTACTGGAACATAATAGAGCAGAATTTGTTTCAATTTGTAACAGTGTAGTTTATTTTTTATTTAATTGAAAGTTTTAAGTTCTGATTTGATTTTTAGTTTTTATTTTAAATCTTTTATTGTTTCCGAGTGATCTTTATTTTAGAAGTTATTTATTTTTATAAAAGTGTAGTTAGTCTTTGTTCATTTATCTTCGTTTTGTTAATTATAGGGTGTTGCAAAAATAGGATAGGGGTTCAGTCCAAAAAACTGAACCAGATTCCCCGAGAACAAAGGCTATAAAAAAAAATTCATACAAAACCATGCGATACGATTTATTTTCATCCAACAAGTAATGTTCTTTAAGGAAAGTTATTCAATTTCATTAACTAAAGTCCTCCATTTTCACATTACTCATTACGCGTATTATTTTTATTCCAATTTCTGTAAAATTTTGGCAATGCTGTGTGGAGTACTTTTTATTAGAATAATATTGTTTTCCATCAATGATTATTATCGTTACATTTTCAGCCTGTCGGTGCAACTTTTACTTTAATGAGTGCTTGATTGAAATTGACTTCATACTTTTGATTCGCTGCAGTATTATTTTTACACAACTGAAACAATTCGATGTATCAGCATAAAAAGTGTAATAGCCAAACCAAATTAAAACTGATAAATTAATTCAGTGGAGCTAGATTATCCAGAAGAATTTAACTGGCTCTTTGCCGAGTGCCACGGAAATACATTTCTTTTTACGAGCTTAGTACTGGAAAATACAATAGCCTGCGTTATGATAGCAATAATTTTCATTCTAGTATCTGAAAACATAAATACCGGAAAAACTAGCGTCGTTGATTTGCAAGAAAAATAAGAATAACTCAAGTTCAGTCCATGAAATAGAACATCGTTTTTTTCCATAACTCTCAATAATTCACGATTTTTTTTTTCATACTAAATTGATTTAATCGCCTGAAAAGGCTTTTTATTTTTATTTTACAAAAGTTCTATTACATAGTTCTATTAGTAAGTTTTTAAAATAAAGTGTTTATTTATTTATTTATTTTTTTATAATTAAATTGTTCAGTTTCAACCTGAGAGGTATTGTGTTATTAAGTTATAAAAAAAGATTCAATCAATAAATAAATCAATCAGCCTATTGCAGTCCACTGCTGGACGTAGGCCTCCCCAAGGGCACGCCAAAGCGCACGATCACCCGTTTTCTTCATCCAGCCACCACCAGCGACCTTCCTCAGGTCATCAGTCCACCTGGCAGGGGGGCGTCCCACACCACGTTTCCCGAGACGTGGTCTCCATTCGAGAACCCGTCTGCTCCATCCAACGGTCGTCGGTTCTGCGACAGACGTCGCCAGCCCATTGCCACTTCAGCTTGCTACACTTCTGGACGATATCAACTACCTTGGTCCTCTGCCGGATGATTTCATTTCGGATTTTATCCCGTAGCGAAATACCAAGCATAGATCTTTCCATGGCTCGCTGAGTGACATGTAGCCGATGGGCCAGCTTCACCGTCATGTTCCACATCTCGGCTCCGTAAGTCAATACGGGTAGGACACACTGATTATACACTCTGCTCTTCAGGCAGTGGGGTAGTGGCGACGAGAAGATATGACGCAGTTTCCCAAATGCTGCCCAGCCCAACTGTACTCTTTTTGCGATTTCACACTCGAAGTTGAATTAAAGATTACCACATTGAAACATTGTAATTTGTATTAATAAGATTGAGGTTAGTGGCACTCAAGCCCAATAATGACAAATTAATTGATTGAAATGTGCGCGCGGCCGACGAAAGCTAAATGGGTGAATGTGACTTATACAGCGTGTTCTGTGCACTAATAATAAAGTTAAAACTAACATACAACAGAGTATCTGTCCTCTTCCTCTCACTCTTTGTAAGTTCGCGGGCTGGTAAAGGACAAATAAAAAAAATATTCCATCCATCCATCCATGTCAGCCTTTAATATGTTCGTCTTCGAACGTAGGCCTCCTCTCCATTCCTCCACTGGCACCTGTCCTGGGCCACTTGCATCCAATTGATACCGGCTTGTCGAAAAAAAAATTAAAAATAGGGTGGAATTTCCTAAACATCGACTGCGTCATCGTTTTCCATCAAGAGTGACTGTGATTATACGCGAACCCATTTTATCATAATAGAAAGAGGAATAAAAAACCGTAAAATTGATCTCTCTGTCCTACAAGATATCTATACTGTTATTATTATCAAAGATTATTTACCACCATACTATTCTACCTCTATCTAATCTATCTAATAATTTAAACGAGCAATTCTTGTATATACCTATATATATATAATGAGAATCTCGGAAACGGCTGCTACGATTTCGATGAAATTTGGTATATAGGGGGTCTCGAGGGCGATAAATCGATCTAGCTAGCTTTACTTTTTTATTTTTTTGTTCATGTTTCTTTTTTTGTTTGTTTTTAACTTTTTAATTCTTTCATTCGGTCGTCGACCTTAATCCACACGATGAAGAAGAAGAATTCTTTCATTTAGTTATTTAAATACAAAAATGACAGAAATAAAAATTTCTTATTTAGTACCTAATTTTTTCGTGGTCTAATTTTTTTCCAACAATTGGAACTACTGCTAATAAGTTGGTAGGTTAGTTGGTATGGGAATAATTTATTTTCCTATAATATTCCTGAATCCTAATCTGAACCCTATCAAAAGTCCCATCCTATTATTTTATAATACATAATATATTCTTTTCCTCGTTTTACTCGGGCCATCTGATGGAAAACTTTCAGACCACCAAAAAATTTATCAGAAATTCTCTTTCATTTTTGTATTTAAATAACTAAATGAAAGAATAAAAAAAATATAAAAAAATAAACAAACGAAAAAAGAACAAAGAAATAAAAAAAAAATATTTGTCGAGATTCAAACTGCAAACTCGCGGTGTCCCGACTGAGCCAGAATTACCTTTCTATTTCAATGATATCGCGTATCAATTCTTTTAAGCCTGAAAATACGGGGAAATCTATTTTATAAGCTAGATCGATATATTGCCCCCGAAACTAAATTGCGAAATCGTTGCAGCCGTACGTTTCCGAATGGTGCTACTATGTCTAGCCGCGTGTACTTTCTTCTGAACGTATGAAGTAAGTAGAGTTTATCGAAATGCGTAGGTGTCTTACAAAAAAAATAAACGAGCTAAGCTCGGTCAACCAGGTACTAATTATGTAAACGGCGTGCTCACGTGCCCTCCCTGTACACGGAAGTATTTACGCTGCGAAGATTTGCTATATAAGCCATCTTCGGGTGCACCAGCCGACGTATTAGGAGTCGAAGTGGCCGCCATAGCCGAAAACGGTCGGAAAGATCATCATCATCATCATCATCACGATTCTGGAAAATGATATAATGGATAAGAGCTGCCTGTATCCTCCCTGGGCGGTGATATAATCAGCACCAAACCGAAGGGCTGATTGGCCCTGTTAACCTCGCAGTCTGGCTGTCCGTCAGCGTCTAATTGAACGAAGCCTTGATACATCTCAATTGTGGCGTCTCGGATCACTTTACTGGACGCGATAAAGATGACACTCAGTTCCAAGGAACAGCGACGTTCAATTCAAACATTTACTTTACCTATTGCTTTTCAGGCAATAGCAATGAACAAATATGGCAATAGTCAGGCGCTTGTTTGCACAAAAAGTATTTTTATATTATCAAAGTTAATTATTTTGACTCACATGTTTTAAATCTAATAATAAAAGGAAATTGTGATTTTACATAAAAAATAATGTATGTACCAAATTTTTGACATAATATTTTATAGATAACTTTACATCTGCAATTAACACAAAATACTGTAATTCATTGCAGACAAATTACGTTTATTTTTATTGCGTAGGTGATCTGGTATCGATGAATGAAATAAAAGTCATCTGATCAATGCGTGATGATAAACACAAATGGTTTACAGACTTTGGCCATAGTCTGATAAACTTACTTTGCTACGGCCCAAAGCTCTCTTTAAATATGTAGGTCTGTAGGCAAGAAGGTATCAATATCTAAATGCAAGTTATAAAACAAAAGCAACTATGCATTATCATAACTAAGAATCAAGAACCATCCATCAATCAAACTCTAGCTGCTGAAATATGACATTATAACTAGGTCGAGATAAATGCATTTACTATGTCAGCCTGCTAATACTGGGTCTTACAGAAAACATGTCCTATCTACGTTAATTTTATTAACACAAAGACATTATTTTGTCGCCTGAACTGCGTTATCGTTGAAAAGGTAATTAAAAGGAGACGACGAAAACTTAGTTAAAATTGTCCTCGGAAATTAAAAAAATACGTAGGTACTTAAGCGATTTATGTGTTCCAAGATACAGAAATAAACTATCGTAAGATTATTCCTAGCCGAGTCCAAATCGTCAGAATCAACTTAACTCTTAGATCGTCTTACAAGTGTCAGATTTATGTTAGAGTTAATATTGTTTGCTCTTGCAGCTTTATTACTCCGATTGATAAAGCTGAATTTCTACTTCATTCAGAAAAAGAAGAATATTATTTGTCTTAGCCAGAACCGACAAATCAAGATAAATAAAACTAAAAAAACGACCACTAAGCAGACTTTTAAGGCTAGGCGTGACATACATTTTGTCTCTGAATGTCTTGTGTGAATCTCACACAGTTTATTTTCCCATCAGTGCATAATATACTATTATAAGTATATTCATTCATTCATTCATTCTAAAAACAATTTTCTCCAAGGAACATAACAGGCTGAAAGGCTAAAAATCTCTTGCCCTTTCATACGAAACGTTTTTTTTTTTCATTTGACTGTTTCATGGATTGATCACTTTTGCAAAGAGTTTAAAATGACGTTAATAGTATATCGAAATGAAAATTAAAAATAAACTTTACTGAAGTATTCTGAAAGACTCTTTATATTAATATCTCTCCTAGACAAGACGAACATTAATAATTCCTATGGCACAACTTGTCTCAGACGTTAATTATAGCGTAATTGTTGTAGTTTAACGTGGTATAACTAACTCACTTTAAATGTACAATTAAATAATATTATTTGTCAAAGCATCGCTAATGCCTATTGGTTGTAGTGTCGTGATGTCACTCTATTAAACGATCGGCGAAGGGTGGATTGGGCAGTGGGTGGTAGAAATAAAATTGCTTGAAAAATTGGACTGAGCATAAGCAATCTATGCTGAAACTTACAGGGGTTAAGAGCGTTTATTTCAGTACTGTGTTATACACTGAAATAAACTAAGTAACAATCCTAGAAGCAACTACACAAAAATTACTTGTTTGCATTCTTACATATGTATTTCGTAACTAATTGACCGAACGAGCGAAGCGTCTCTGTTTCAGCTTGGCCAAAATTGCTTTTGTATGTCTGTCTGTGTGTCTGTCCATCTGTCTGTTTGTTCCACTCTACAGATCGCGTTTCTCAACCGATTCTCGTGAAATTTTGTGAGCAAGTTCGATAAATTAATAAAAAAAATTGTCGAGTCAGTTCTATTTAATTTTTTAAAACTACGGAGTCACGTATAAAATTACGGGGGTTGACAGCTTGCTGTTTTCCTTTACAGATCACATTTCTCAATCAATTAAAATAAATTAATAAAAAAGTATTAAAATAAAATACTAAAAATGTATTAAAGTTTCAAGGGGTCGGGGAACTTTGTGGAGAAAAAATAAAAACAAATATAAAGAGACATACAACTTGCGAGGTTTACAGCTCACAGAGCCACTAGTGTTATTAATGCGAAAGTGTGATGAAAAGAAGGCAAACAAAAAAACTTGAAATGAGAACGTTAAGACAGAAAGTGAAAAATAATCCATCTGCATTAGTAAAAGATAGAAAAAAGGCTAGGGAATTATATTATAAAGCTTATTATGCATTTAAGTGTTATTTTTCATGGTCACTTTTTTATCACTTTCGTTACTTTTATTAAAAATATTTTTTTATGTTTTGAGTAAATAAGCTTCATCGAACTCTGAATCTATTTGATCTGTGATTAATATGTGTGTTCACGTCCATAATAATAAAAAAAAATATTAAAAAAAACTCCTTTTCGTTTTTTTATTTTTATACTTCACCTCAAATAATAACCCGTATGTACTAGCTTTTCTTTTAGAACATGGGATACTCGCAAAAATCTTGGACGAGAAAACATCTTATTACCATAGTAAATAAGGAAAAATCGTTGTCGGTTGGTTAGCTTAGCTTACTCTTTTTTTTAAGATTTTTCATAGGTTTTACTGGAAAACCAAGGGTTTCGTAAGCGTAAATAAAAAGCACTCAGCCGTGTGTCAATCAACCCAATTATTTCCTTTGAAGCTACAGTCGCTCCTTTCTCAATGAATCCTAGTTGCATGTGCAATGACGACAATGCGAACAAACTGACGCACACGATTAAGTGATATTATGTGTATTCATCTGTCCACCTACGCTCTCATTAAACACTCCAGTAACACTATCGCCTTTGTTTAATCCGCTCCACGAATACGATGACGGCCCTATTTTTATACAAATTAACTGATAGCAGGGAAGCCGTATCTAGAGTTATCTTACTTACGTATATTTCACCAGGTTTACGTCATCATCATTACAGAATAGAATAGAAGCTTTATTTGCACTAAATGTGGTTTTTTACAAAGTTGTTACATTTTGTTAGTATCACACAGTTAACCAGTAAATTACTTGGTATGCAAAAATTAATCAAGTAAATTTTATTTTAAAAAAATGGAATTTTAAACAATGTTTGCATGCATGTCATTTATGAATAATTATTAATGTCAATCTTAACCTAATCTTCGTGCGTTACTTATGTTCTAAATATTCGTTATATCATTCATAAACAAGTGTTGTATTGCTGTTTTAGAGTACTCAATTTATAAGTATTCTTGAATATTCAGCTTTCTGTTGAATGTTTTCACTTAGCGCTTAGGTTTCATTTTTAGCGCCACAAAACGTTAGTTCAGTGGCGTAGCGTGGGTAGCCCGCATTGTTTAATGATACTAGAAATTCCTTTTTCAAATTGAAATATACTTATGTAAGCCTTATAATAACATAAGCCTTATAATAATATAAGCCTTGTAACGAGGCATTCGTCCTCTTTCCTGTTTTATGACTGGTACATAACCCATATAATTGGTCATTGCCACATAACCCTCTACAACCACTCTTCGTGTGGTGCTCCGCAGCTTCGTGGCGGCTGCTGGGCCGCACCTTAATAAGACCTGCAGTGATATTGGACCACATTGGGCGCCAACGAACTAAATCTAGATAAGTTCTAGAGAAGACTTAAAACTTGATCGCATACTGGCTTTTATAGCTGCGGCAGTTACAGATCCAAACTTTAGAGATAGCTCATAAAAGCCCGGTCCACTAGGTTTATTAAAATATAACTATTTGAAGATGGCTTACCAAACATTGTCATAATAATATGTTAAGAATAATAAAAAACCTTGCCACACTTTTCCGACGGCTCCGTAGCCCAGGTGGTAGTGTATCTGCCTCCGACGCGCAGGGTCGCGGGTTCGAATCCCGCCCAGGGCAAACATTCGTGTGATGAGCACTTGTGTTTGCCTTGTGTCTGGTTCTTGTTTATCTATATATGTATGTATTTATCTATTTATGTAATGTATATCAGCTGTCTGGTACCCATAGTACAAGCTCTGCTTAGTTTGGGATCAGATGGCCGTGTGTGAAGATGTCCCTACATATTTATTTATTATTTTAGATCATTCATTACTCAAAGCGTACACCAGATATCTGGTCATAAAAGATTTTATATTAAATTATTTTTCATCTCTCATGCTCTGAAAGTAGTCCAATAATGACCCCAAAAAGGTGTAAGTCCAACTTAAGGGATGTTGTAATGTAAGGGTAAGTAACTTTGCAATTCGAACCTTTCTTATTACTATTTCAATAGAAATTTGCACACAGTAAATGGCAAAGAAAGATACGGCCTAGATAATTCTACAATTAATTTTATTCCGATATAAGCTTAATTAAAAATCCTTTTAAACACAAGCTTTTAAAGCCGTGGAGTGGAGTATCCTTGTAAGCAGACGACCTTTCAGAGTTTCAGAGTGACGTCACTTTATTTTTCGAGTTATTCTCAGCAAGCCCTTTCATTTGATACCCATATTGTAGAAAAGCATGACGAGGTTATGTTGTGTATTTGAGGAGTTCCACTTGCCATCTTCCGGCTCCATCATGAGATCCTGGACATCACGTATGACTAAAGATCTTGTTAAGATAAATCCAACGAGCCTAAACACGACTAGGTTGTGTTGTGTATTAGAGAAGTTCCTATGGCCACCTTCCGTCTCCATCATCAGACCAGCTCCATGGTACCATAATATTGCATTGTCATCGCGGTTACATAAGTGTACCAAACAGCAAAATCGGATGGCAGCAAGTGCTTCAAAAGTGAGTTGCAAGATTCCACCCGAACATACACCCATACATACATACATACAACATACATACCTACTGCAAATTAAATAAAAGCTTGTAAAAAAATAAAAAAAATGCTATTCAATACTATAACTAAGCAAGATGAATGAAAATCACGTTTTTACCTAGAAATATCAATAAAAATATTAATAATTATACATAAAGCAAACAATTATTATTCCTTTAAATTTTGGCAAAAATTAATTAATTAAAAAAAGCGGGAAGAAATGTTGGTGAAAGAATATTGCTATCTGTGGATTGTAACTAATCAATGTTTTGATAAATTATTTAGTAATTTATGTTCATTTTAACTATGAAATAGTAAAAATATGTTGATTTAGGCTTTTGCGGGAATTTCTAAAATTAATACGCAGTGATTTCAATAAAAATCTACTGAAAATTTACCAATTTGTGTGTCAAATAGGGTGCGGCGGCGCACTAATATGGCGCGTATGGTATGTAATTACATAACCCATATTTATTTTTTACAACAGTTTTGTTCACTTTTCTCGCAATCGAGATGAAAAGCAGAGTGTTTACCTTGTGGGAAACTGATTAATTCCACCCTCACACTATAAAAATACTTCGGCTGTAATTGATTGCTTTCACCCCTTGGTTAACAATCTACTATAAAATTTTAAGTAATTCCTAATGCAATATTTTTTTCAAAATAGTCTTACCGACTAAAGCTCTGCTCACCTCTTTAGGGATATGAACGTATTTTTTTAAACGTACATACTATGTATTTAGTTATGCCTTTTTTTCAAATAACCTTAAAAAAAGAGTTAGTTGTTGCTTTGTTGTAAATATAAGTATGTTGTTTTGTTACCTTTAATAAAATTAAAACAAATTCAACAACACGACAAAATTATTTAGTTACGCATGGATACTATATTATCTATCATTCATGAAATAAATAAAAAATAAGATACCGAGGGCAAAGTGCATACTCTTGACATTTTCGGTGACCCATGAATGACACGATAAGACTCGACTTCATTTCCTCTAGATCCGTTTTCAGTTAAAATAGCTAGATAAAGTTCAGTCAAATTAGGACATTGAACCCATTATTAATATATATAAGAAATATTAAAAACATACAAAATATACTTGGTGCGAATCAGTGCTAATGAATAGTTCTTAATCTCCACTTGTAACGTTGACTGGGCAGGAGATAACAGGCGTTTATCTAAGACCTTTGCCTTATACAACATAATATTTGGTGTATGTGTTACCGGCAATCTGTATAATCCGGCATTCTATAGAATGCCTGAAAAGTTTCAGGCAATGTATGAAATATTACTTACTCCATACTTTGTCTACGCATTCTATACAATGCCGGATGTTCAGCCGGCCATGTGTTAAATTCACAATCCGAATTCATATAAATAAAAATACGAAACCAAATCTAGCCTGACCTAATCCAACTTAAAACGTAACCTAACGTACCTTTTTTTATTTCAGTAGGTACAGTATTAAGTATTGTGGAGTATGCATGCTCGTGATGCAAACTCCGCGCTTACTTTGTGGTTGCTTAGATGCTGCTGGCAGTTAGAGTTTCCGTTTAATATAGTAAAAGCATAAAATGAAGATTACACTTGGAATAGATCTTCAGTCATGTCAGTGTGTGAAAATATAGAAGTTCGAGTACAATAAAACGTTATTATTATTATGATAGGATATTCTTCATCAGTGTGATCAAGCTATTCGTGGATATAGCGAGAAGCGACCTCCTCTGAGTTACGCCACCACTAGGATTGTACCTTTCTGTTTCTTTTACAAACAAAATTTCTTCATCAACAGTTAATATAATCCTCATCTACGGGCTCGAGTCTACCCTGTATTCGGGAGATCAGATCTTAGTCGGCCCAGACCTAATAGGTCGACTTCACTCTCCCTCAGACTCGAGCATGTTCTGTTATTTTTTATGAATATAATATATTTATAAGTTTTATTATTGAAGTATCAAAATATCAAGCATCCCAGGATTCCAATAAGGTCATTTAAATAGTCTTTTAACCTATATTAGGCCTTTTTTCATAGCGTCTGTTTTACAATAACTTTTTTCTGGTAGATGAAAGTATGGTGAATGAGCGACAGAATATTTACTAAATTTATGGGTATTTTTTACTTTTTTCTACTATTTATCAGCAAATAGATATTAACAAAGAACTGTCAAAATGTCTGTCAAAATCTCCTTGAACAGTTCTCTAAGTGAGTTCTGACAGAGAAATTGGTAAATTGCCCTACTATTCTGCAGTACAGAATGAAGGTTGTATCAATATCAGGATGTTTCATTTGTACTTAATTTTATACTTTGCCTGATCTCTACTCGGCATTCTATACAATACCTAGGAATTGTATACATTGCCTAGGCAGGGTATATAAACTATAAATAAAATATTTCTTACATTGCCTAGACGAACCCGGCATTCTATAGAATGTCTAGGTATTCTATACAATGCCTGAATTATTCAGATTGCCGGTAACATAATATGTAGGTATACGATCAAACGCGCAAACAAATTAGAAACTAATTCATAATACGTTTGATGATAATTTTTATTAAATACTTTAAGCATACAATTATTGTAGTAAATAACAATAATTTGTCAGTAACTTTAATTGGTAATTACGCGCAATTTTTAAACAGCATAATAAATAATCTATAGAATATTCATTGCAAGTACGAAATGATGACGCTCAGTAGGTAATCTATTAAATAACAACATCATTCGCAGCTCTATATTTTATAAAACAACCAGGGTGTGTCCCGTCTCTTGTTTTGAAGTGGCACATTTAACAAGGGGCACGTTGACGAGAAAACATCGATTTACTGTCAAGTGTATTGCGCCCGATGCTCAGAGGAACAAAAGACGATCGCTTGGCGACGCGCGTCAGAAATCTTTGGCCCGATGCAATACATGATGCTTGATGCTACTGCAGACAAAATTCGCCTACGTGTCTATACAAGGTCCTCCGAGATACAAGACATACATTTTTCATAACCTATTTAGAGCGCATTTTGTTGCAGAGTTGTGTGTAGCTACCATGGACAGACTAGGTCCATGGCCATGGTAGCTACGACGACGCCTGCCTGCATATAACTAGATACGTCTCGCCGCCGCGCCGCCACCGCCAGATTGATTTGGTTTAAAACCGTAAGGTTAAGGTTCCTTTCAATAGAATCCGGCAATAATGTAAACAAGACAATTTTTTGACACTAGCTTCCAAGACAAATAAGACTTTGATGAGTAAAAATTAATATGGCAGTTTTACAAATTATTGAAAGTTATGTCGTCCGAGTATTTTTTATTAAAATAGCTATCATAAAGAAGTTAATAGGGGCGAGATGATTGTAAGAAGAATGTACGGTTCCTTGAAATGTGAATATGATGAGG
Source organism: Carpatolechia fugitivella (assembly GCA_951230895.1). Taxonomy (NCBI): domain Eukaryota; kingdom Metazoa; phylum Arthropoda; class Insecta; order Lepidoptera; family Gelechiidae; genus Carpatolechia; species Carpatolechia fugitivella. The sequence goes on from OX579650.1 coordinate 11,307,138, forward strand.
ATTGATACTCAAATGTAAGTAATTACGGAGTAATCGTGTTTAAATTGGTTTGTTTACATTATTGCCGGATTCTATTGAAAGGAACTTTAGAGGTAGGCATGTAAGTATTTTAGGTAAGTACTTTTTCACGCGGAATAACGTCATCGTTGTCGTAGCCGTCTCCGCAGTAAGCGGCGCCAGCATAAAAAGCACCTATTTAAAGTCACAACACAAAAATCGTGTGATAAATCTCACTTGCATTCCTACATAATCTTAAAGCTTTATAAATATTTAATGTTAAGAACAAGTGACTCGCTGGCAGAGATTAATGACCCAAAAATTCACTTTTTCTTTGACATGCCGTAACCGTTATACAAAGCGGGGGAGATAAGCGGTATTGATTTTGAGTAACAAAAGTTCCTTCGCGTTTCCTTTGTGCCGCAGCGCTAAGTGGCAACCCACGGCGCGCGATGCACTCGAGGGCCAAGGGATGGCACATTCCGCAGATAAGATAGCGGCCCTTTCGCTGCATTGCAATCCGCTCACTCACCTAGCCGCTTCCCGGTAGAGCATCCTGCCGTCCCCTGCCAACAAACTATTGCAGATTTACGATGCTTCGTTTCATTATTTTCACATAAACCACGTTTGCCCAAACCACCGTGGCAGCCGACGCCGCCGCCGCCGCCGTATAAAACTTCTTGGGAGCTTCTGGTTTCGCTTTGGACTTTAGGTGAGCTGGACCTGGAGGTAAATATTACTACTTATTCCATTTAAGATCCAGCAAACGGATTAATTGAGTAAAAGTAGTGTAATGGCTAGGGCTGTTGCCTCCCGTCCGGGACACACAGGTTCGAACCCCATCGCATACCAAATAGTAGTGGTTACGAATATCGAGTTCATACATATACGTTTCTTTGGTGCTCGAGAAACTAAAATAAATTCAAAATAAAAAAAAAACTGTGTGAAATCGACAAACCCAGCGTGGTCGACTAAGGTCTGTTCGCTCTATTAACTTTAGCGTAGGCTCGAGCCCCTCGTAGGGGACTGTGGAGGGACGTAAATGAGCTGTTGATGAAACTGATTAGCTGGTGAATAAGCGTAAATAAATAATAAAGCTACACATACTTGCGCGCCATTGACGTGGTACCCTTCCATTTCTCCTTGCAAGCGACATTCCTCAAACGGCGGGGTCAATGCAAGTCTAATAAAGATAGCCATGTAATGCAGCTGGTCCAACTCGTAAAGTGATACAATCGGAGTGCTTGTGCGGCCAGTTTTATTACTCTATAATAATGAATGAGTTTATTCAATTATCGACTAAGATTATCGATACTAAGAAGCGATGTCGTGCAGTGGCAGGGAGCAGGGATGACGACTGATTTACGTCCGCCTGGAAAATGAATGAATACACTATATCTGACTCTGTTTCCATTGATGATCTCAATACTGGTTGGGGCACTCAATACACTCCTATGTTATATTGTGTCGGTTTGCAGATTTGTACAAAGTCGTTGTGCTAGTCGGTTGCGCTAAAAAACTAGTCCGTTCAATTTTTAATTACTTACGAACCATTATGCTCTATGACGACGAGTGATGTGATGACTGATGACTAAGTCAGTAAATAAATATTTTTATACTTAAGTGACAAAGTACTTAAAGTAATGACTCGAATAAGTAAGTCGTCTAGGAAAGAAGATTAAAATAGAATACTTATATTTATATCTTTACTTTATTGCGTATATACATACAGACAAATAGACATTTAGTAGGTACTAAATAAAATTTAGTTTATTTGTTTGGTTCGAAATATTAGAAACTATTAAAGTGCTCTTTGAAAGCCCAGTAAAGCTCTGCTCACCCCTTTGAGGATAGGAGCGTGATCATTATGCATGTGTAAATTAGTTTACCATAAGTATTAATCGAGGGCAAAACAAAATATTAAGGGCCCTCGCGCACTAATAAAACCAATTGCCAAACTCGTATTGGCCCTCTGATAAGTTACTCGTATCATTGCGTGGCACCGTCAGTCATGTATCGTTACATGGCTAGACCAGATCGAATTAGCCAATTGGGGAAGTTTCGTCGCCGACCAATTGTCCCTGTCAGCTTATAAGAATTTATTGCTGGAAACACACGAGAGCGTAATGTGCTGCACATATACATTTTAGAGCGGTTACCTACAGACCGGTAAACCTTATAAAAAAGACCTTGTCTCGCATACATAGTACCTGAGTACATTCTTAGGTGTATTTGGCTGACCAATGATGGTGTGACGACAGGAGAGCATCGATTCAAAGTAGTACTTCATACTTACCACAGAATTATAAATTATTTATCATACACATAATGAATTGTGGTTCTAGAACTTTTCTAAGAGAAGTATGTCTTGGCTAGAGTTACCATCCGTCCAGTTTCATCCGGACGTGTCTGGACTTTGTCCGGCTTATGTCCGAGTTTTTAGCTAAGTTCAAATACCATACATAGGAAATGTCAAAAGAGTCTCTATCTATAAATGTCAAACTAGCAATACTACGAGCACAGGTGTTTGTATTTTGTGACTAAAATCCGGACTTTTTTCCGAACTTTTAAAATTTCTAATCCTGGCTAAGACGATAGTTACCTACACCGTCAACAAACAGTAGCACAAATAAAACTAATAAGATGAAGAGAGCTATAAAATGTAGCAGCAGGTACTATTTTAGAGAAACTCGTAACGACTGCCCGTGTCTCCCTGACGAATCGTCTGACAGCACGAAATGGCCGTGTGAAACTTTGTTAATAGCGTTTCACTGAAACTACCTAAACGACGCTCAACACATTAGTTATATCTCTCACCGAGCTTCTGCTAGTAAAGTTCTAACATTAAGACCAGGAAAATTCTGAAAGTTCAGTGCTACAGGATGATAACCATAGAATTTTGTTGGTTTTGTTACAGTTACGATTTACGGTTACCCAATACCAAAGTCGCGTAAATGTTTTAATATTGAAAGAGATGTTTCAGAAACTATTTTTTTTTATCGTGTACAAACCCTAGTTCTATATCAATTCGAATCTGTGCCCTGGTGTCAGAGTTATTGAGCCACCAAAGGCCTGAAAATTTTCCGTACCTAAGTATATAACGCTTAACGTGCCTTCCGAAGCACGGAATCATCTTACTGTTCAGACAATCAGGTAAATAAGCCGATTTCAGCCTGCAATTTACTAAAATGATATACTTGGGTAAGTAATAATTATTGAAGTAAAAAATACTTTTTAACATTACACGTTTTTAACGCTTTAAAAAGTATAAAATAATTTTGATTGTGATTTTTATTACTTTAGTACTCTTGTACGACTTAAAACGAAAAACATTCATTGCAATTATATTATGACCTAACCATGCTGGGGACAGAGTAATTTTTGTTTTGTCCCAAGTATCTTCGTCGGAATTCAAACCAAGAGAAAAATACTATATAGATTTGTACAAACTGCCAGATAATTTCAAAACGGATAGTATACTCGTATACTTTCTTGCATAATATAGTTATTCGTACATACAATGTTGAAAACAGGTAATTAACGCTTTGCTTGTAAATTGACGAGATGTCATGGTGCCTATCCAGTTTATTGCGTCCTGTGTCACTCCCTAATATTAGCTGCAAATTCCTGTAGCAGAAAACATGAAAATCGTAAACTGCTACTACTACGGCAGCCTGTCTGTTCGAATTAGACTCTTTCATAAGGTTGTAGAGGCAATATTTGCACGCAAACGTTAGAGGAAAACATTGTACATAATTGCAAGTTATGCTGACTGTACCGACCTATCTCACGCATAAATCTGGCGAGCCAACAGTCAAGCTGAGTAAAATGAAACATTTATGGGTTTTTCTTGATTTGATTCTATTTTACTATCAAAATATCTTTGCTTTAACTGCTTTGTTTCCCACGACCGCGGTTATAGCAGGGCCATAACATAAATGCGACGACGGTGGATACTAAGGTTTTATTGGACACTAACAGAAAAGACAAGAATATTTGCAAAGTACAATAATTATGCCTTACTGTCTTTTTATTATGGATCGTAAAATTATTCGTTTTACGCGAGTATCCATCAAAGTTCACTCGCCTGAATGTAATACATGAATATGTGGAAATGTTACTTTACCTATGTTTTTTTACAGCTTTGGAAAAACAAGCTGTGCCACAAGATCCAGCCGTATATCAATTACATGTACATCTTACAAGTATGCCGCATAACATAGTTACTTGTAAGCTTTATTTAACTTCGCCTTTTAGTTGGGTGGGTGAGCATTTTTTTATGAAGTCGCAGGCAGGATTACTTTTCTCTCGAGAGAACTTTTTATCAGTTTACGGCTTTACGTTATGATCTTTTGTTTAAGCAGGTAAGTAAGTATTTACCTACACCTGATTAAAGTTTTTCAATTCAATTAAACACTAGTGGTGGTTAACGTTAGTTTCGAGCGGGTAAGAGTCTTGTCTCATGGCTCTCTTAAATGCTATACCGTTTATGAATGGTGCAATTACGTGTTTATCACGTATAGGTATTAATAGATGGAAGTCATGGTCGTCAACGTAATGGAAACTCATTGAACAGGGCGCCGCCGCCGCGCCGCCGCCGTCGTCGTCGTCGCCGCCCTGCCAGTATCGCGCGGCTTACCAGAATAGAACTCAGGAAATAAACTAAAAACTTGAATATGTAATTGCTTATAAAAAATATTATAAATATATATTTTGCGGTTATTTCATTAATATAAAATTTGAAAATACCTAGGTATATACTCGTACTTTTCACTCCTGAGTAGGCTCGAGCTCCTCGGCGGGGACGAACCTATGTCGTGGCCTTATCATAGAATTGCATCGCATTTCATGATGTGGGCAACTAAATTTGACCAGATCATTAAATCGTGAACATTTCACGATTGGCCATATCGTGAAAATAGGGCGTCCATGAAATATTTAATAAGAATCTAAAATATGTTTGGAACTTATTGTTCTCTAAGTCCGACAAACATTTTCAGAGTACCTACTTATTCATCACTCTTTTTTTCTTCCTCATTTTAATAACGAATTATTTTTCAGTGCGAAAAATAACGCGCCTCTATCACTGGTATAAATAGTGATCCGTCATCCGCGCCCACTATATTACCACTCTGGTACTCCCTGGAGTAATAGTGTTCTGTGCTCTGGTATAAAAAGTGATTAGGTCCGTCAAAAAAAAAAAAAAACTCGCCTCTATCGGCAATTAGTGTAATAATTTCACGACATGACCAAATAATTTTGACCATTTCATGAAGTAGCTGCGTGTTTAGTTGAACATATCGACAAACGATTTCTTATAATTGATCTAGCTAAGGCACATCATAATGAAAATTTTCATGAAATGCGACTACTTCATGAAAATCTGAAGCATTTTATGATGTGGTCAATTTTATTCAGCAGGTGATATGTGCAGAGGGCAGCGTGGAAGGAAAGATTGAGGAAATAATAAAACGACTGGACTCCGTTAACTAACTTCACATTTATAGAAGGATTAACTTAGACATGTTGGACATGGCGAGCGAGCGAGCAAGAGGCAAGAGAGAGAGTGAAGAGAGAGAGGGAAGATAAAAAATATTGCCATCACAAATATTTAATACCTACATAGATAAGATTTAAAGCATACCTCACACTAACAATCTAATAAATTATACGAAATGGCCACGACACCTATATGAGCTGCTGACTTAGATCAAATTCTAAGGCTGCTGACGTTGATGATGATGAAATAAATCATTTCAATTCAAATTAGTGTAAAGGCAACCATACATTTAACTAATAAAAAGGTTTAAAAAGATACCTAATACCATACACAATAAATTATTATATCTAGAATTAGTTACTTTTTAATTTCCATCTCTCATGCTCTGAAAGTACATAATTTAATAATCACTTTAAAAATTTGGGATGTAATTCCAACTGTAACACTTTTATAAAAGACCCTTTCTTTTGCCTGATTATGAAGCTAGGATCGTCTCCAAGAGGGAACTCCTCAACGGTTAGTAGCACGGACTCGAAACTTTGAATTTAGGGCAGTTTGCTTACAAGTATACTTCTCAGTGGTTTAAAAGCTTGTGTTTACGAGGGCTGATTGATAAGTTTCCGAAACGACAAAGAAAAACTTTAAAAATCAATTTAAAATAAATTTATTTCTCAACGTAGTTTCCTTCTACCTCGATGCATTTAGTCCAGCGCTTCTCCAATGCCGTTACACCAGTTTGATAAAATGATTTCTCCAACCCCTCAAAATACTCGTCCACGGCAACAATGACTTCAATTCATTTGATGAAAATCTCTGGCCACCTAACCATTTCTTCAGGTTTGGGAATAAGTGGAAGTCACACGGGGCCAGATCCGGGGAATAGGGTGGATGCGGTAGCAATTCGAACCGCAATTCATGGAGTTTGGCGACTGCAACCATTGACGTTTGTGCAGGTGCGTTGTCATGGTGGAACAAAACTTTTTTCTTGGCCAAATGTGGTCATTTTTTCTGGATTTCTTCACTTAATTTTTGCAGCAAGCTTGCGTAGTACTCTCCATTTATTGTTTTTCCTTTTTGCAGATAATCCACTAAAATAATCCCTCGAGCATCCCAAAAAACAGTCGCCATCACTTTGCCGGCCGTCAAAACCGTTTTTGCTTTCTTCGGCGCAGGTCTTCCGCTCTCAGTCCACTGCTTAGATTGTTCTTTTGTCTCGGGAGTATAATGATGTATCCAGGTTTCATCGACTGTTACATAACGCCGCGAAAACTCGTTAGGATCTCGGTTAAACAGCGCCAAACACTCCGATGAATCGTCCACTCAACGTTGCTTTTGGTCAACAGTGAGCAAACGCGGCACCCATCGCGCGCAAAGCTTTTTCATTCCCAAATGTTGGTGCAAAATATTAAAAACGCGTTCAGATGAAATGCTCACCATCTCTGCTATCTCTCGCAACTTCAAGCGCCGATCATTCAATACAATTTTGTGATTTTTTTTGATCATGTCCGGATTCGTGACTTCATTTGGACGGCCAGACCTGTGGCGTCTTCGCAGCTCTGTCTTCCACGTTTAAAATCAGTTACCCAGGTGTGAATTGTACTCAATGCAGGAGGAGAGTTTTGGTACGGTAATCAACATCTGGCAAGACTGAGTTATAAGCAGTTTCAGCGCGCTCAAACGCCGTTCGTTTTGATTACGCTCATGAGCCGTATTATCGCGATTTCTGGATCGGTACGCGAGTAATCGCTGTCAGTACTTTGAGCCGTGAAATCTGATTCGGAATACAGCCTAAATCGATTAAGGGCGCATTCAAATCAGACTTTCAGCGCTATCAGCGATAAGAAAAGCAAAAAAATGTATGGCTGACAGCAAAGCTGACAGTGATTCAGAACGCGATTACGGGTACTTTAATCGATTTCAGCGCGTCTCGAAACGCAGGGTAAAGCACTCGTAGGCTGTATTCCGAATCAGATTTCACGGCTCGAAGTACTGACAGCGATTACTCGCGTACCGATTCAGAAATCGCTATAATACGGTTCATGAGCGAAATCAAAACGGAACGGCGTTTGAGCGCGCTGAAACTGCTTATAACTCAGTCTTGCCAGATGTTGATTACCGTACCAAAACTGGCAAAATTCTAAATTATTATACGTATTAAAAAAGTATCGTACAGCTGTGAAAACAGCACTTTTCGTATGGCTTGTACCCAAAATAATAAAAGGTATGCGAATTTTTAAAAATGGAGATGTAAATAGGCACATGAACTTAAAAAAATACAAAAAAGAATGTTTGATATTTATATTTATATTTTATCAGATTGCCTATGATATTATCTTATGTATGTATGTGCCTGAGTCCAAACTATCGTAATATATACATAACCTACTCGATTCTTTTATTATCGAACATCTGGCAACCCTAACCTACAAAACTGATTGATTTAAAATATTTCAGTAATTTATCTCCATTTCATAATTGAATAACGTGTTTTTAATTTTGTTCAACCAAATAAATATAAGACACGTTAATTTTACATTTAAACATTAAACATTTAACTTTTAAAAATAAATAAGCAATATGTCAAAGTCGAATTTGACATTACGCTTACGTGAATTTCGCTCTGGAGCATGGGCGCCGTTAGCGAAAGATGGCGGCGGTCATGACGCAATCCGTGACGTCACAATGGCTGCCGTAATCCCAATGACAGTGATTCGGTACGCGGTTTTGGGTACCTACTCAAAGTGCTGTCAGCGCAAATCAGAACGCAGCCGTAATCGCGTACTGAATTAACTGTCAGCTGTCAAAACTTATACGTTTTTTTGCTTTTCTGATCGCTGACAGTGCTGATAGTCTGATTCGGAATGCGCGCGCCCAATGTCAAACAAATCCAAAACAAATCTACGCACGCAACGAACGATCAAACGAAGCGAGCGCGAGCGTGCGATCGTGCTTTTCTTTTATTTTCAACAACAAAAAACATAATTTGGTAAGATAATTATTTCTATGTTGGTACTTACTTGGTTAGGTCAGAGTCTAAGGTTCATATTTTGAAGCCAATCTTCCTAAAAGGCTATAATTTCTACCTTGCAGATTTTGGCGCCAAACGAACGCAACGAACAAGGAGTTTCTCATCGCCAAAATGGATAAACGGAAACAATTTAAAGGTCCACCTCCAAAAAGGTTTAAATCAAAAGATGACGACGAAGAGAATGAAGTTCCGTGTAGTTTCGAGGATCAACTTGCTGGTATGGATTATGAAACAGACTGCCAAGAAGTCATTGTCATTGGTGAAGGTCCAGAAAATCAGTCAACCAATGTGAAATGGTCTCGTCCTGCTCCACCTATTATGGATCCTAAGAAGGACAACTTGGTTTTTCAGCAGATTGATATAGACCATTACAATGGACAACCAATTCAAGGCATGCCTGGTTCCCAACTTGCGCCAGTTCCGATCATGAGAATGTATGGCGTCACCATGGAAGGAAATTCTGTTTGTTGTCATGTGCATGGTTTTACTCCTTATTTTTATGTAACTGTACCATTAAACTTCAGTGAATCTTCATGCAATGACTTGAAAACTAACCTCAACAAGGCAGTTTTAGAGGATATGCGTTCTAATAAAGATAACCTACGAGAGGCAGTGCTAGAGGTCCGACTGGTTAAAGCTCGTTCTTTGATGCATTACAAGGGAGATAATGATATAACATTTGCTAGAGTTTCAGTTGCGCTGCCCAAACTTATTGCTGCAGCCAAGAGAATTATGGATAGGCAGCCTACTTCCTATGGTCTAATGGATCCATCATTCTATGAATCAAACATTGACTTTGATATTCGGTTCATGGTTGATACTTGTGTTGTTGGCTGTAGTTGGATAGAACTACCACCAGAAAAATGGTCGCTTAGATCAAAAGATACTAAAATGAATCCTGAAACTCGCTGCCAGATTGAAGTTGACGTGGCTTGGAATACCTTTATTGCTCATCAGCCTGAAGGTGAATGGTCAAAGGTAGCTCCATTCAGAATCATGAGCTTTGATATAGAATGTGCTGGTAGAAAAGGTGTTTTCCCAGAACCAAATCATGATCCTGTAATACAGATTGCATCAATGGTTATCAAACAAGGTGAAACAGAGCCTTATTTGAGAAATGTATTCACTCTGAATACTTGTGCTCCTATTGTAGGCTGCCAAGTTCTTAGTTTTCAAACAGAATCAGAGATGCTTGCTAAATGGTCAGATTTTTTTCGAGAACTTGATCCTGATATAATAACTGGATACAATATTAGTAACTTTGATTGGCCTTACCTGATAAACAGAGCCAAACATTTAAAAGTACAGAATTTTGACTTTTTAGGTCGCATCAAAAATATTAGATCTGTGATCAAAGATGCTGTTTTGCAGTCAAAGCAAATGGGAAGGAGAGAAAATAAGAGCATAAATTTTGAGGGTAGAGTTCCTTTTGACCTGCTACTTGTATTAGTAAGAGATTATAAACTTAGGTCATATACTTTGAATGCTGTCAGTTACCACTTTCTCCAAGAACAGAAGGAAGATGTGCACCATAGCATTATCTCTGACCTTCAGAATGAAAATGAGCAAACCAGAAGAAGATTGGCAATGTACTGCTTAAAAGATGCTTATCTTCCTTTAAAACTGTTGAATAAATTAATGAGCATTGTTAACTACATGGAAATGGCAAGAGTAACAGGAGTACCACTTTTGTGTTTACTCACAAGGGGACAACAGATTAAAGTTGTTAGTCAGTTATTGCGAAAAGCTAAAGAAGCTGGTTATTTAATGCCTGCTTATCATGGACAAGGTTCAGATGACCAATTTGAAGGAGCTACTGTTATTGAACCAAAAAGAGGTTATTACGCTGATCCTATCTCAACTCTGGATTTTGCTTCTCTATACCCTAGCATAATGATGGCTCACAACTTATGCTACACTACACTTCTGCCACCAAATATGCAAAAAGAACTAAATATAAGTTCCGAGGACATAACTACAACTCCAACTAAAAACATGTTTGTAAAATCTAATGTTAGAAAAGGTTTATTGCCAGAAATTTTGGAGTCCTTGCTTGGTGCTAGAAAGAAAGCGAAAGCAGACTTAAAAGAAGAAAAAGATCCCTTTAAAAGGTCTGTCCTTGATGGCAGGCAGTTGGCATTGAAAATGAGCGCCAACTCAGTATACGGCTTTACAGGAGCACAAGTGGGTAAACTACCATGCCTTGAAATATCTGGAAGTGTAACAGCTTATGGTAGAACAATGATAGAGTTCACAAAATCGGAAGTTGAGAAAAAATATACCAAGGTCAATGGATATAAAGAAGATGCTGTTGTGATTTATGGAGATACTGATTCAGTAATGGTGAAATTCGGAGTAAAAACTCTTGAAGAGAGCATGGAATTAGGGCGAGAAGCTGCTGATTTAGTAACCTCTAAATTTGTGAAACCAATCAAATTAGAATTTGAAAAGGTGTACTACCCATATCTGCTTATAAACAAAAAGAGATATGCAGGGCTTTATTTTACACGAGCTGATAAATATGACAAAATGGACTGCAAAGGAATTGAAACAGTGAGGCGAGATAATTGCCCTTTAGTTTCAAACATGATGAATACATGCCTTCAAAAGTTACTCATCGACAGAGATCCAGATGGAGCTGTTAACTATGCAAAACAAACCATAGCCGACTTGCTTTGTAATCGCATTGATATATCTCAACTTGTTATTACGAAAGAATTAACAAAGAATGATTATGCAGCTAAACAGGCACATGTAGAATTAGCTAATAAAATGAAAAAGAGGGATCCTGGCACAGCTCCAAAACTTGGTGATCGGGTACCATATGTTATCACTTGTGCTGCTAAGAACACTCCTGCTTATATGAAAGCAGAAGATCCAATATATGTCTTGGAAAATAGCATTCCCATTGATTTTAACTATTACATGGAAAATCAGATGTCAAAGCCTCTTCTAAGAATCTTTGAACCAATTCTTGGAGAAAAGGCAGAATCAATACTTCTAAAAGGAGAACATACAAGAACAAAAGCAATGGTAACTTCCAAAGTAGGAGCTTTAGCAGCATTTACAAAGAAAAAGGAAAAGTGTATTGGCTGCAAAGCTGTGCTACCTGACAATGTAAAAAATGCTCTATGTAACCATTGTTTAGATAAAGAAGGGCAGTTATACATAACTGAAGTATTCAAACTGAGACAACTCCAAGATAAGTTTTCAAAGCTTTGGACAGAATGTCAAAGATGCCAAGGAAGCCTTCATGAAGAAGTGCTGTGCACGAATAGGGATTGTACGATTTTCTACATGAGGAAAAAAATGGGTATGGAATTAGATACACAAGAAAAAAATGTGTCTAGATTTGGGGAGCCATTTTGGTAAAGCGTGATATTTCATTCTAGATTAAAATTCATTCTTAAGTTTAATCTGTTTATTTCAATATTATTATAATTTTTATTCCTATTATTATGGTTTAAAATATAACAAAACATTGGACTTTCACTTTTTATTTATTTACTATAGGCTACTAACACTCAGGAACACTATTTTTGGAATGCATTTTGGAATAGGGGATTTAAGATGTTTTTTGAACACACCATATTTAAGTACTTTAAAATAGATAGTTGCCTTCACAATATCACAGGAATATAAAAACAATACAATTATGAAAATATAATAACACTACATAAAGCCTCTTGTCAGATCAATCGCATTAATTTTATAAATTGATATGCAGCTATGACTGAATTATTTATATTTGATATAAATTACTAAGGATACAAAGCCTTGATACAAATTTTTACTAAACATAATATTCTGTTCTTTATATATTTTTAATTCTACATTCATTATTATAATTGTATGTAATAGTTAAATTACATCATCGCAATAACTACACAATTACCAGATTTTACACCTACAAAAGTTACTATATTAGTATTTACAAGCATTTTATGGTAGTTTTACATTATTATACCTTACAATATGTTTTCCTTGCAAGTGATGTTTGGAGAATATTTTCACCTGTTTTCTTGTGACAAGGATCGACTTAAGCTGGCTCGCGGAGTTCTTGTGGAGCCATTGCTTTTTACTATATTAGGGACTGGCATTTCATATGGTACACCATTGCCTCCAGCATGGCTAGTTAGCTTCATGATGTCTTCAAGTGTTTTTATGAAGGTATCGCATGTTGCTGTTAACAGGCTAGAAGCATCTTCCATTTTCTGAAAAAAAAAAACATACAACCCTTAAGGGAGTACCCTATGTGAACACTAGCACCACTTGGATAAAAATTCATAACTTAGTGAAAACACAAAATGTCAAAAATCTGAATGACCAAATTGTTTCATAATCTTGTTTTATTTTTAGAATTGATAAAATCAGTTACTATTGTTAATTGTAGTTACAGACTTACTACACCATATAAAATTTTATAAAATTAGATATTTCTAAAAATACTTAAATACCTACACTTTAAAATGATTGTCCACATTTTTTATATTTCGTTTTTTCTGTTATGATTTTTTTCGATTGATGCTAGTGTGCAGTCAGATAACCCACGCCAATGACCTTGAACGCTAGCGCTACTTCAATAAAAAATCATAACTCCGAGGAAACAAAATACATATATCAAAAATCTGGTCAGTTATATTATTTCAAAAGTTGTGCTATATTTTTAAAAATGACAAATTGAATAAAATGTGTTTAGTTGTAGTAACAGATAGCATAAGTGCAAATAACGGCCGTTTTTAGCACTTTCGCTCTCTGTAACTACAATTAACAACATTTTCATAAATTAATCAGTTCTAAAAATACTAAACGACCTTTAGAACAATATAACGGACCGGGTTTTTGATATATTTTGTTTTCTCAAAGTTATGATTTTTTATTGAAGTGGCGCTAGTGTGCAGCCAGGTAGCCCCTTAAAATGAAATTTTATCTCTTGCCTGCTACATAGAAAAATATAGATTTTAATTTTATAATGAAAATAATAATAAAAATGAAATACTAATTTTATAAACAATGTCTCTTCTATTACCTGAACTGTAGATTCTTCCTCAGCTGTGGCTGCACTTTTTACTGCATGTACTTGCTGCATCATAAGGTCACAGTACAGTCGAAGTTCTGTTTTTTTGTGGCTTAATGTGTTTCTATCATCTAAGCCTGAAACTACAGAAAGGACTTCATTGAATACCTACCAGTTAACAAGATCCACTTCAATATTACACATTTTTTAATTATATATCTACCTATATCTCCTTTAGAATCAACACAAGCCTTAGCACTTCCTAACGCCACCAGCCATTTTTGTCTGTCTTGAGGAGAGGGAGCTCTCAAATACATATGTTGCTGCCCAGGTATTACCAAGTCCATTCGTGAAGAATCAATAGGATTAACTGGAAAGGAAAATATAGTTAATAACAAAAGGTAATATGTACTGAAACAAAAAATTATATTATAAGTTTGCTTATTAATGTTATTATATAAAAAGGCACAGACCATTTATCTGGCACACAGATACTTTCACTGAACCTTTGCAACCTTGTATAACTTCTTCCTGTGACTTGTAGTATGAGAGAATGCCATTTTCCAATACGAACCATCTGGTCTGCCAACCTGGAAGTTACAAAACAAGTTGCACGATCACTGATCAGAATGCTTTTTACTACATTACACCTTTACTAACAATTTTACTAATAACACGGAAATTAAAGAACATGTACCGTTCCAGTAATTTGTCCATTTCCACAGGACTCCCTCCATGTCTGCTGAATTCTTTTTCGAAGCACAGAAAATTTATTTATCCAACCAAAACTGATCAACAGAACGAACAGTACAAGTGGGTGACGGCTGGTTCTTCTAAGTAGTCTGTGGTGACGGACGCACAGAATCAGAATACTAGTGAAGGGCCGTCTGGGGCGCATTCCGAATCAGACTTTCAGCGATCAGAAAAGCAAAAAATGTATGGCTTACTGACAGTGATTCGGAACGCGATTACGGGTACTTTAATCGATTTCAGCGCGTCTCAGAACGCAGGGCTATACTCCAGGGCCACGCACGGAGGGAGCATTAGGGTGTTTGCGCACTACATACACGTATCCGGTTCTTATTCGATTCTTATCCGTTTCTAATCCGGTTTGGCCGTCCTAGTAATGGACGCTTACGCACCCATACGTATCCGATTCGTGTTCGATACGTAAATTCTCACTCCGGATCGTTTTTTTTTACGGATCAAAACCGAGTCGAAGTGGCCGCCATATAAGTTGTACCTTTGAATTGAACGTACGCTTGCGCACTATACTTGGGTTACTATAGGATGATCTCTGACAGATTAAAATTTTAAATACTTGTTAATATTATTTCGTTTATTTAATTATTTATTAAGTAAAATTACATACTGTTTAATGATAAAATAAGAGGTGAAGTTACGTTTTTTTAATATTTTAGCTATTATGGTTTTTAAACAGAATATATAAAAAAAAGTTGTTAACGTTATATGAAAAAATTTGAAGCTGTCAGAACTCATCCTATAATAACCCGACTATACACGATTTTTTACGGATGAAGAGTGAGATACGGGGAGGGAAGGAGGGGGGGGAAAGCTTGCGCTGCTAGTGATGTGCCAAATTGGCTATTTTAGTACTCGTTACAAAAATAATCGAATGGACACTCGAGACAGGAGACTCCAGGATTCTATTTACGTGAAACGAACTACACGTACGAGTAACGTGAGCGACTTTATTGCGGGATCTACATAGATACAATTAAAAAAGATCAACTATTATTCGAATTCTATAAGTAC
Source organism: Carpatolechia fugitivella (assembly GCA_951230895.1). Taxonomy (NCBI): domain Eukaryota; kingdom Metazoa; phylum Arthropoda; class Insecta; order Lepidoptera; family Gelechiidae; genus Carpatolechia; species Carpatolechia fugitivella. Next base: position 11,322,456 of record OX579650.1, read on the forward strand.
CCGAAATCTATACTCGAGTACAGTCGACTGCTCATCAGTCAGTGGTAAAGTGTTTTCGACCTTGAACGCTTCTTTCTTACTTTTATAGCATTATGGTCGAGATTCGTCGTAACTGACGTTTCCACTGACTTGCGGTTGACAACGGTACCTGGTATATTCTGAATTCTCGAATATGTGCGTACTCACAATGTATGCAAGTCAGTACTCGAGTCAGCTCGACTCGGCACATCACTACGACAATATCATGCAATATCGTCTCGAATACGAATGAAAAACGGATCGGATACGGATGAGTGCGCAAACGCTAGACATGAATTTACCGTCCGTTTTTTTTACGGATCAAAAACGGACCGGATACGGATGAGTGCGCAAACGCCCTTACCCTGCGTTCCGAGACACACTGAAATCGATTAAAGCACCCATAATCGCGTTCCGAATTACTGTCAGCTGTCAAAACTCATGCTTTTTTTACATTTCTGATCGCTGACAGCGCTGAAAGTCTGATTCGGAATGCGCCCTTAGTGTTCTGTGCCAGCGAGGTCCGTACCTAATTCTGTGCCAAAAGGGGCCTACTCAAAGCACTGCCTGTAGGGCCTGCTTGCAGTTACTGCCACAGAGGGTGTTGCTCCACAAAGCCCTGCAAATCATTAGTGCAGTTGCCATTGTTACGTTCAGTTCAGTGGTGATCTCAAGTTCTTTCCTAGATTCTTCAGGGTTAAAAAAATGGCTCCCACATTATCGAAACACCAAAAAATAGCACTGGCTTTGACTGTTCTGAGTACTTGTGGCGTTAATAGGAGAAAAAGAAATTCCAGAGAGCCGTTTCACGAAGCTACAAGTTACAAATTAAAAGTAAAATTCAATTACATTGCGTAGACAGTGAGGTTAAAACGATAAAGCCTTGCAGTTTAGGCGAATTAACTCTGCAATGAATATCAAATTGTAACTTGTTACTAGTAAATTGTTGCTTCGTGAAATGGGGCCCTGGTGAAAAAAAAATAGTTACTACTACGGCAATCTATATATTTATATCTTTAAAGAAATAGATTAAGGTGAGTAAGAAAACAGAAATTTGTGCTCGTTTTATTAATCTGTCATTCTTAATACAAAGTAGTATGATAATTGGTAGTATGATACACTACCTACACCTACCACGCTTCTTATTAAATAATAAAAAGGGCCCCAACTCGCTTCGTTTTCCGTCATAAATAACGGAAGATTCTTCATGATCACCATATGGCGACTTATATCGGCCCGACCGTGATACACATTGCGCTGCTTTGGAGTAGGGAGATCGTGCGTCGAGCTGGCAGAATGACACTGCGGCCCTGCGGCAGGGTGAACAATTAAAATATCGGCCCTGCATGCATACACACAATACGATTGGCAGTGGAACTGCAAACAGGGACCTGCAGGCAGTGCTTTGTATAGGGATCTTTAGATACCTACGTTGAACGTTCCGTCTAGTGATGGGACTCGAATCACGATTGATTCGAATGAGAGCAATTCAAGCTCGATTCGAATGAGATTTTATGTCGATTCGAATCACATCATGACTCGAATCAACACCCTGATTCGAATCAGTTTCTGTGATGTTTTTCTTGGTATCAATATAAAAATAATTTATTTATGTTTTTGCCTTATATTTATATATACTCTTAAGGTTTCAACGGATGAGCATTCCTTGATTTTATTTATTTTCTTTTCAGTCTAATAATATTATATCAGGTATTCATGTTGTAAGACATATTGATTCGAATCATCATATTGATTCGAATCACCATACTGGATTCGAATAACCGGTTGATTCAAGTTGAAGATTCGAATTAAACCAGAGTGATTTGAATCGATTCAAATCTCTATTTTCGATTCGAGTCCCATCACTAGTTCCGTCCATTCCATCTAGTGTTGCCGCTCGATAGTCTATCGATATTTTAAGTAAAAACGATAGTATCGATAGCCTATCGATGGTATCGATATCTCTTTTAGTGCGTTTTACTATCGATTGTAAAACTTTGGTTTTTTGGCAACACTAGGACCATCTACAACCAGTGCTGCCAGTGAGTGATATTCAAATTAAACAGCTCGAAAAGTAACATTTTCCCTTCTTTCTGTTATTCTTTTTTTTTCTCTTTTCTTTTTCCGAGTGATTTTTACTCAGTTTCCGAAATGCATATTGATCAATCATTTTTTAATACGTACAACACTAGAAACTTTGGCTTGTTTATGTTGCCATTTTATTAAAAAAACGACTATGCAGCTATTTTACACAAGATAGAACAACGACGGTTGAAACATTACGTATTTTTTAAACCATTTGAAAGACTGTTTGTACAGTGAACAGCACGTAATGTATAGCTCGATGTGCTGTCCACTGTAATTATGATCTTACCGGCCATGGCGACTACTTCGAGTCCTATGGGCGCTGACCTTATGACATACGTATGTTTTTGTAAATAACGCGTAAATATTATAAGCTCGTCGTAAAACAGCCATTGACGAACACAATATACTTTAGTTTTTTGCAACGCTTATTTCAAAATAAATGAAATACGCATTTTTTATATACTTACTTATACTTTGTTATCCTTTTTTTACCTTGTTGTTGTTGTTGTCAGTTTATTAGACGTCGCCATGGTTGAAAACGGTTGGAAAGATCATCATCTAGAATTCTAGACCATAGAGGATGATCTAGACGTCCCTATCGAAGAGACCTATATATTTTACTGAATTTTACCAAAAATGTAAATTTAAAAAACTTATTATTCTAAAAATAATATCCAATTAATCTGATTGAAATCCTGCCTACTAGTCAGTACGAACATAATATTGAAGGTATATAAATAAGGAACGTAGAAAAAATCTAAATCTGTCATTGGCCAGATTTCAGACCTGACAAAATGGCAACACTAATAATATTGTCATGTAATAACCGATGTACGGGTGTGGTGCAGTAAATAGGTATCAGTTATCGTATAAATAAACAAAAAATAATAGCATTAAGGTATACAAAATGAATAGGTATTACTGTGCCGTTGGTCTCATTTTATTAATTTTTCTGATATCATCTGCTAAAGGTATGCAAACTCTTTATTGTTTTGATGCTTATTGTGCGGCTTAAAAGCTTGCTTGTTTGGCGGTTTGTGTGAATTCTGAAAGAAAACTTGTTTTCTCTTTACAGTAAATGGTTTAGAATGTTATGTATGTGAAAACCAAGAAGATAACAGTGAAAAATGTGTGAAAACCATCAAAACTTGTGAATTCAGTCAAGATGTGTGTTTGACGGAGATCAAATGGGGTAGCACACCATACTGGTCACAAGGTGCTCAAAAACAGTACTATGTATCGAAGCGGTGTTCCAACAAGGCCGAGTGTGCTGTGACCAGGCAGCGGAACATGCCACTTTGTACTCACATCTGGTACCAAGATTGGAAATGTTCAGATTGTTGTCAAGGGGACCGTTGCAATTATTACATTATTGTAAGTTCTCTATTTATATTTTATAAATCCCATTTCATGTGCCTAGTAAAAATCTTATATCTTTCTTTTATTTTCAGAGTGGCACCACAAAAATGCAGACCAAAATCAGCATACTGTTAGGATCTGTTTTTATCTTGTTTTTGTATCACTAAAATAACAATAATATTGGTAAATTATAAGATACACCGGTCACTGTCAAGTAGCATTTATTAAAACAACCCCTGAAGATGACCGACAGTAGATATAATATTATATAATACATAAAATTATTAAGATAACATAAGTAAAAGTCTGACTCCGTCCATATAGAACAGTATGTATCTATTTGTATTTATAATGATAAATTTAATTTTAAAATTGTTTTTATCAATGTTTATTGTAAAACAGCCTATAATGTTGACTGAAGTCATGGTAACTAATAACTTGAGTAGTAGTGTAATTTCAACCATCTCAGAGCCTTATTTTGAATTTATGTAAGGACTGATTTACATTATTTTAAGTATCTAAACTTGATTATATTTATACATTGATTTTACATAATATAACCTGACTCCTGAGTAAGTAAAATTGTTGATACTACACAAATTTGCAAAAATAAATTTTTAACATTAAGACTAACTCATGTACTCATGTAAGTTCTCCCTGCCTGAGGCACCTATTTACAAGATTACTTTGTATGAAATCAAATAACAGATTTTTATAAGTTTGTAATAAAATTGTATTTTTACATAATTGAGTCTTTCTACAGTATACTAACAAAACAAACAAACAAACGTTAATCCCTCCTTCCTAATCTTTAGGTGTAAAATTTTCTAAAATTGTTTCCTATTAGTTGAAGTGCAACCTATAGTTTAGTATTTACATATTTGGTGGTTGAAAATCCTTTTCTTTCGTCATTTATAAAAACACTCACTCACTTATAATTAATCGAACGCCTGCGAAAGCGTTGAATGGAGCAACGCCATATATATTAAATGGACTGACCAAACTCCTTCTGCGAATCATCTGAATATTTTTGGTTGCAAAGCTTGTATTCTGAAAAAGAATAGAAAAGGAAAGCTGACAGACAAAGCTAAAGAAGGCGTTTTTGTTGGATATGCTCAAAATGCAAAAGGCTATAGAATTTATGTGCCCGAAGAAGGCGGCGTGACTATCAGCAGAGATGTCAAATTTCTAAATAAAATGGCATTTACAAATAACGCTGATGACGAATATGAAGATTTCGTTGAAGATTTTAAAGAGCCTGAAATTTTTGAGCATGATCAGGAACAGCCAAAAATGAAAGAACAAAGAGAAATAAATGTGGTTCAGAAAATAAAAGCGAAATCTAAAAAGAACAGAAATAAAGAAAATAATAATGTTCAACAAGATGAGAACTTGGTTGAATTTAACAGCAGACTAATCGAAATTCCAAAAATTGTGTCACCAAGTACAAGTAGTGACGCTGATCATGAGGAAACTTCTATTAGACCTCAAAGAGAGCGACAGCCACCGGTGTGGATGAAAGATTATTCACACCAGATGATATTCCTGAAGACGACGATAGTGCTATGAATTGTACCTAGTAAACGTGTCTTAAGATATATTAATGGAACTAAAGAGATTGGCATAATATACAGAAAAACAGGCAAAGATATGTATGGCATGGTCGATTCGGATTGGGCTTCGTGTATCGTCGACAGAAAGTCGTGTACCGGCTATTGTTTTAAATTAGCAAACGGTTGCATCAGCTGGGAATCGAAGAAGCAACGATCAACTGCCATGTCCACCGCCGAAGCAGAATACCTATATGGCATTGACCTAGGCGGCGATGGAAGCTATTCATTTAAAAAGATTGTTTAATCATGTTTCTTCAAAGAAGCAAGAGGGCATGACTTTGTTATGTGACAGCCAAGCTGCTATAGCAATTTATGAGACGCTTAGCAAAAGAACCAAACATATTATGGATCTAAGAGTGTTTTTTCTTAAAGAGTGCATAGAATAGAAATACAGTAAGTACTTGCAGACCACGGAGACACGTGTTGCAGACAGATAAGATGCTGGCGGATCTACTAATAAAGGGACTGCCAGGACCAAGGCTGATGAAGCTAAGAGAGGGTCTAGGTCTTGAACGCGAGGTGGCGATGTTGGTGTGTGGGATATTGGTTTTGGTTCTATGTCTTATGTCTATCACATCATCTAGTATCATCGCGCAATAAACTGTTTTCAACTAAAATATTATAAAGCTAGTATTCTGTGTATTTAATCCTAACCATATAATACAATACAATTTTAATTATATAATTATTAGATTTTCAAGTATAATATATAGGTATTTTTGATGGGTTTTGACTTTTGTTAATAATAACTAAACTTGTAATGTAAATGTTTTAATTTTGTATCTTTTCTTGTTTTATAATTTGTCTTATGAATTTTATTCGTGTCCAACACAATGTACTTTTGTTATGGATTAATAAACTTGAAACTTGAAACCAGAGTCCGCCCTTCAAATACTAGTATTTTTCGTTCAGTATTGTTTTCAGCTTATATTAAGATTTATTTCTCACTTTTTAGTTTGATGTGCTTTAAAAGCGTGTTTTTTAGTTTTTTATACCTACTATTTTATTTTTTTCTTTTCATACAAAACTTCAACTTCTGCCACAGAATAAAAAAATATTACCCCTCCGCACAAAATGCCCCGCGTTACATAAATTTTCAAATAGCTGGCTGATTTCTGATTGCGGCTCATAAGTAAAATAAAAAATAGCCTTAAAATCTAGGTACCGATTGTGGGCGCATTCCGAATCAGACTTTCAGCGCTGTCAGCGATCAGAAAGCATAAAAATGTATGGCTGACAGTCTGTTATTCGGAACGCGATTACGGGTACTTTAATCGATTTCAGCGCGTCTCAGAACGCAGGGTGTATCCTACCCTTTATTTTTTTCGATCGATATCTTGGTTGAATTTCACTCAATCAATTCAATCAAAATGCGCTTGCTTGTCCTAGCCTAGCCTAGGTAGGTACATCACTATAGAACGAATGGTGTGGTGGTCGGTTCTTGAACTGAACTGACTGACTGTTCTTTTGACGAATCTGAATTGGTTAGGAAAAAAAACTAAATTATCTCGATTATTTTCTGTTAAAATGAATTGGAATATTGTAAATTTTATTAACTTTAAATTTTTTGCATCATTTATTATTTTGGTAAGTAATAAAGTGGCCTTAAATTGGTGAAAATAATTTGTCGCTGAAGGAACAATTTTTACACGTATTCAATGGTTCAGTTGTTGATTTTATGGTTTATTAGTGCTAAGTAATTACTTCATAAATATTTGAGAATTGTTGTGTTTTAGATATGCCACAGTTTTTACAACCCTACTGATAGCGGGGCGGTTCAGATTACTCAGAGCAATTTGGACATGGTGTTAGGTAAGTAATGCTCAAAATTAATTGCCGGACGATACCGGCGCTGGCAATGGGAAACAATTACGCGCGTGTAACCACGTCACTGCTGCATTATGACCTCTGAAGTTAAAACCTTTTACATGCCAGGAGATAATTTGATTTTTTTACACATTTCAGCATCAAATGAAATTGTCTTTATCAATTTCTATGCGGAATGGTGCAGGTTCAGCAATATGCTGATGCCCATATTTGATGATGCAGCTGATGCAGTGACCAAAGCTGGGTATGATACTGGCAAAGTTGTGATGGGCAAAGTAGACTGTGACCAAGAAAATGGAATCGCTACCAGATTCCACATTTCCAAGTACCCCACACTAAAGCTCTTCCGCAATGGAATGCCTGCTAAGAAAGAATATAGAGGTATTTATTTGGAAACATACTAAATGAATGTAATATTATATTTCCTTTATTAATGATTTTTCGCTGTGTGGTGACGGCAGAGTAGAATACATTTGTCACCAACCCTTACTCTTCCCGTGGGTGTCGTAACAGGCGACTTAGGGACCACGCATTGGACAGTGTAACAGGCCGTTGATGTTGAATGATTTTGTGTATAGATATTTTATGACTGGAATAATGGGTATTAGAATGATTTAATATTTTTAGGAATTAGAAATAATTATGAACTGAGAGCAAGTAAAAATTTATATGATTTTCCAATCTTCCATAGGTCAGCGATCAGTAGAAGCTTTTTCTGAATTTATCAAGAAGCAGCTGACTGATCCTGTGGTTCAGTTTAGCACTTTAAAAGAGTTGACTGAGCTGAGTGAAGAAAAGAGGCATATCATTGCCTACATGGACAGGAGAGATCAACCAGAGTATGAGAACCTCCGAAAGATAGCAGCAAGTTTGAAAGATGAGTGCATCTTTCATGCTGGTTTTGGAGATGCATCTGCACAAATGCACCCTCCAGGTAAAAATTATTGTTAGTTGCACTAAAGTAAAAAAACTTCATCATCACAATTATATAGCAATATTAGCTTTTATTTATTGTAAAAAACATCTATTGGACTCTCTTAGAGTAGACCAAACTATACATTACTTCAATCAATGTAAAAAGGAAATGTTATTATCTTTTGTTTATATGGCTAGACTATATAATAATATTTAGCTACTTTTCCAACTTAAAGTACAATATTGTCAATATATGTCATCATTAGGTTCAATTGTTGTTAAGTCTTAATATGAGATTTGGGCAGGATTGGACAGCGTGTTTAACACAGATAATAAAATGCACATAAATGTTTTTCATTGCCCTGCCAGACAATTTACACGCTGATTAGTTAGGGACTGAGGTTAAGGAAAATACTGCAGCAATAGTTATTCTAATTCATTAGCGCAATCTAAGGAAAACACTGCTCCAAATAACAAAGAGAAGCAGATATCCTAGTTCAAACACAAAATCATAATTTTCTTCGATAATATTTTGTTTTTGTGGTTTTGGCTATATTTGTTTCATTACTAATAAGTAATTAATGTTTTTGGAATAAGGTACTCTGTGCTATAATAAACACACCACCTACTAATTCTAGACTAACATTTATAATATAAAACTTTCAGGACAGCCGATTGTGGTGTTCAGAACAGACAGAAAGAAGTCAACAGAGCCAGATGAGACCTTCCATGGTAACCTTTTGAGTTTTGAAGAGCTAAACACTTGGGTGCAAGAGAAATGCATCCCTCTTGTGAGAGAGATAACTTTTGAGAATGCCGAGGAGCTGACAGAGGAGGGGCTGCCGTTCCTGATCCTGTTCCACAGCCCAAGTGACATGGAGAGTGTCAAGAAATACAAGGAAATTATTAGTAGAGAATTGGAGTCTGAGAAACGTAAGCTACTTCCATGTTACTATGTCTTCCATAAACATAATGCATATTATGTCAAGTTCTTAAGAAACAATTTCGCATTTGCATTTATATGAATGAAGTAAATGTTCTCATATCTGAGTACATTATGGTATCATGAAATCAACATCTGATTAGATAAAAAGTTTATCACTTTTTGTTAGGCAGTACAAACATAATTTTACAAACATAATTTTCTCTTTGATATTATCATGAATTTTAACTGACAGTAACCCTATTCAAATATTACAATAATAGAAAGTACTCTTGTATAAATATTATTGGTAGCCACGATACAGGCTATGCCTAGTGTGAATATACATTGGTAAACCATACTTTATTTGTCAATTTAGCAATATTTTTACTTTATTTTAAATATAAATTATAAAGAAACAATAATTTTTCACTAAATAATAAAATAAATCATCATATTACATTATGTTAAATTAATAGAACATTATTATGTTTCTGTGATGTGATAAAATGGATACATCTTGAATTCATTGAAAGCGAAAAGTGAAATTTCATAAATATACACTTATCATATAATCAAGCGTAAAATTTATAATTACACAGTGCTAATGTTAACAGGCTTGAAACTGAAAATATTCGCTTTCCGAGTAAAGTCGCGCTATGAGCTGATTAAACTTAATTAATTAATATCCATCCAGTACTGGCTATGATGGTGACTGTTTACTATAATTTATACATTTTAATTTAAATGATTGTATAAGGCTTCATTAGTCATTAGTCATTAGTCATGACGGGCTGGTTTCCGCAACTCGACGTCAAATGCGCCTATTTTGCGTGTGGGTGGGAATGCGGTGTCATTCGAGCCAACCCAACTCTTCCAGGAAACCCAGTAGGCCCTTTACATTACCGGTTATCCCTGGAAGGTCCCTCGTTTGACCGAGGTATTTAGCCCTGTAGTCCGCCACTCCCGTGCACTCCATGAGGACGTGAGCGGCCGTTTCTTCTGCCTCCAAGCAGGCTCTGCAAAGGGGGCTGTCAGTAACACCTAGGACATATAGATGTTTATTAAAAGAACCATGACCAGTTATTGCTGCAGTCACCAAACGCAAGCGTGGTTTACTTAGCCGAAACAGGGTCTTAGCGAGCCTGGCACTGGGGGTTGGCAAGGCCATCTTCGCCTGTCTACACTCTTCATGGTTCGTCCAAAGAATGGCATGTTCGTTCCTAGTTGATTCTCTAAGTAATGTACGTACCATCCTGAAGGGAAGAGGGATGATAGGCTCGGGTCCGTATGCTGTTAAGCTAGAACCTCTACGAGCCAACTCATCCGCTGCATCGTTACCTCTAGATCCGCTATGTCCTTTTATCCATTGAAGGGTTACGCGGTTGTGTTGACATACCTCCATTAGTCGTTTGTGACACTCGTAGATTAGTCCCGAGTTGATGGTGTTGCTTTTTAGGGCTAGTAAGACGGCCATGCTATCCGAGAGGATTCGGATGGAGGAGTTTCTTACCATTCTCGATGCTATAGCATTAGCGGCCGTGATGATGCCCATACATTCAGCCTGAAAGACTGTGTTATGGGCACCCAGTGGAAGGGCTAGCTTGATGTTTAGGTCCTCCGAGAAGGTTCCTGAACCCGTGCCTGCCTCAGTTTTGGATCCATCGGTGAAGATTCTGAGCTCTTTAATGTCGAGCCCTTCAACCCGATGGTCCTCGTGTAATTGTATTTTGTACTTCTTATCGAAAACAAACTGTTTTGGAATCCTGTCACTGCAAGCCATTGAGATGGGGAAATTTTTGTGAACTTCCCCTAGAATGGCGGCGTGCGGGGTCCTGTTGTTTCTCCATAGTCCTAGGGTGTTAAGTCTTACCGCTGATGAGGCAGCCTCCTGCTGTATGTACAGCTGGAGTGGCGGAAGACATAACATGGCCTCCATCGCTGCCGTTGGCGTTGTCCTCATACACCCTGTGATCGCCATGCAGGCCAATCTTTGGAAGCTATGGAGTTTGCTTACCATTGTGGTTAGTTTGGTCCTGGTCCACCACACCACAGCTCCATAACAGACAAGAGGGCGGATTACCGTCACGTACAGCCAAAGAATGATGTTGGGAGAAAGTCCCCACTTTTTCCCCACCATTCTTCGGCACTGCCAGAAAGCAATACTCGCCTTCTTTAGTTTGTTGTCAATGTGGCTACTCCAGTTGAGCTTGCTATCCAGGATGATGCCCAGGTACTTCACCTCTGTTGCCAGCTGGAGTTCCGTTCCAAAGAGCTTGGGTAAAGTATACATACCAAGAGCCCTATTGTTAGTGAACATGACCATTTCCGTCTTTGTGGGGTTCACTGACAGGTCATATTCTTGACACCAGCGCTCCACGATGCGGAGAGCTGTTTGTTTGAGGCTGCACACTGTGCTGGCAAATTTGCCTGTAATGAGGATTACCAAATCGTCGGCGTATCCTATGGTGTAGTATCCATTGGCGTTAAGCTTGGTGATTAGGTCGTTAATGACCAAGTTCCATAGTAGCGGAGAGAGCACTCCTCCCTGAGGGCATCCACGTACTACCTCCGCCGACAAGGACTCACCTGCTAGTCGCACAATACGTTTGTTAAGCATGTTTGTGATCCAGTTTTTTACAACTGTAGACACACCATGCTTTGTTAGAGAGGCGCTTATACTGCTATGTTGCGTCTTGTCGAAGGCACCTTCTATATCTATAAAAGTTCCAAGACAGATGCATTTGTTTTGAATCGCCTCTTCAATCGAGGAAACCACTGCATGAAGAGCCGATTCAGTAGATTTACCCAAACTATAAGCATGTTGATTTTTATGTAAGGGTATGTGTTGTAACGCTCCATCTCTCAGATGCCTCTCACACAATCGTTCCAGCGTTTTTAGCATGAACGAGGTGAGGCTGATCGGCCTGAAAGATTTAGCGTTAGTATAGTCGCTCCTGCCAGGCTTCGGTATGAAAACTACGTTTACTTCTCTCCACCTTTTAGGAACGTAGCCGAATCTTAGACATGCCCTCAAGATTCGGACCATAATGTTGATGACAGTTTCCCCTCCCCATTGAAGAAGTGCCGGGAAAATTCCGTCTGGTCCTGCTGATTTAAAAGGTTGAAAGCTATTTAAGGCCCATCTTACCTTGTCAGCAGTGATAATATCTTCAGTTATGTCTCTGTAGTCGACAGCTTCCTTGGGTACCTCTTCCGGCCATACAACCCCATTGATGATTCTACTTCCGGGGAAGTGAGTCTCCAACAAGAGACTGTATGTTTCAGAGGTGGAAGAGGTATAGGTTCCATCTGGTTTTTTAAGCGACCCTAGCTTGGATGTACCTTGTTTAGCTAGTATCTGCCTTACCCGATTTGCTTGATCAACGGTTTCAATGTCGCTGCAGAATTTCTTCCATGAGGAGCTACTTTTGAACCGAAGTCGTTTCTTGTACTTGGATTTGGCTACTTTATAGTTGTCCCAATCCTCATCAGCACTGGTGTTCATCGCCCTGTTTAGCAGTCTTCTGATCTTTGCACGCATCCTCTCCAGATCAGAACCCTTCTTCAGAAGGCTTCTTGTATGTACAAAATACTTTTGTTTAACAATATTTTCGACACAAAATGTGCAGGATAATAATCTAAGGCCTAACCACTCTAATTCAGGGTAGGCTCGAGCCCCTTGGTGGGGACGTATATGAGCTGTTGATGAAAACCACGCGGCCAGCTGACCGATTCATGTCCGACTCGTCAATATATTATGTAAAAATATAATAACTTCATCAGTTTCTAGAGGCCTAGTATACATATCTCCTTGACTGATTCTGACTGTTCGTACCTACATATATATCTGCATTTATCTCTATAAGCCTAGCTAATAACACTTAATTTATAGTATTCTTTGCTTTGCCTAGCAGTGAAAATATCCTGGCATGTTAGGACTATTTTGATATCTTACTATAAATAAAGTGGTTGTCTCCCGTTCGTTAATCAATGGCTTAACCGATTTTAACGAAAGATAGTTGTGCAGATAATTTAAAAATGGCAAAAGGATATATAATATTCTTTTTGACAACAAATATAAATAAGAGGAAAATGCAAGACATAGAACAAAAGAGTCAAATGGCGGCTTAACAGTAATTAATCATTTACAGTAAATCTAATCTCAGGAAATAAAGCGAAAAGTCGATCTCGGACAGGATTTGAACCTGCGTCTAAAAGTGTTAGATATTGTTAATAGACATTCTGTTAAAGATACTAATATTATCACACTAATATTATAAATGTGAAAGTATGTTTGGATATTTGTTCCGCTTTCACGCCTTAAGTGCTGAACAGATTTGGATGAAATTTGGAATGGAGATAGTTTGTATCCTGGATTAACACATAGGATATATTTTACGGAAAAAAACTTATTCCCACGGGAACTTACACAACGGGAGCGTAGCCGCAATAAAAATTGGATTGGAATCATCTGTTGCAGAGAACGTGAATTTCCTGACGGCGGACGGCGTTCGGTTCGAGCACCCGCTGCACCACCTCGGCAAGTCCATGGCCGACCTGCCGCTCATCGCCATCGACTCGTTCCGGCACATGTACCTGTTCCCGGACTACAAGGACATCGACCGCCCCGGCGCGCTCAAACAGTTCCTGCAGGACCTCTACTCTGGAAAACTACACAGGTGATTAGCGACACAAAGATCTGGTTCAGTAGCACACCGACCCATTCACAAACTCATCGCGCTGTGGCAAATCGTCCTATTCGCAACTGTCCAGTTCGCAACTCTTTCCAAGGTCTTTAAATTTTAAAGTGTATACTGCGTCCAGATTTGTATCATTGGCTCGTCCATTTCTGCGTCCCAAACGCATGTTACTAGCGATCATGATAGTCGGAAATGATAATAATCATTCTCCGAGGCCAAGTGGAAAAGCGTTCGGTTCTCATTACGGAGGTTCTAGGTTCAAATCCCGCGCAGTAGTCAAACAAAGATCACTAAGAGGCTGTACCCAGTTTGGTTTTAGGACATTGCAGGATGACACCTGATGATTATCCTATATCCTATTATAGAAAGATGATTAATTGCGCCACGTCGCAAGACTCGTTAAGCCATACACACATCAAAAAAAGTTTGTGATCACTAGCGAGCGCTATTATAATTTTTTAAATTTAACTTTATCAAGAAAAATTTTAACTTTTTTGTTTTCTTTAAATAGAAATACCCTGTTTGAATTTAAAAATCAAATCTATTTTTATTTTTTATTAACAAAAATTGAGTAATTAATCTTAATGTAATTGTAACAGTAATTTTAAAGATTTTGATTTTTCAAAGTGATCGCAAACTGATCACAAACTTTTTTGATGTGTGTATGTTGTATAGTCGTTACTCAATAATTCTGACACTAGGTGTGTGAGATCGGTCATCGACCTTACAGACCACGATATGATGATAGGTTGATCTGTTTCACTGTTGGTAGGATTATGATATGACTATAATGGATAAGTAAACATATGGATGTTTTTACGATGCCGCTATAATATAAATGGGTAAAGTTGTTGCTAGATTTGTACTGTGGTCATTAAAAAAGATAATAATAATGAAACCTAAAAGTTCAGTATGTTATTGTTGTTTACAAAAGTAGAGATAACAATAAAAAGTCGGAAAGGGAAAACAATCGGAAAAAAAGAGTATTCTTTTACATTACGTATATGTATAAATACGAATAGGTATACTGCACAAAATAATTATTGCAAATGATTTTACCGCGGCACGAAATATTACGTACAATAGGTAATGGAATGACTAACTGCACTAAATACAATTATTAGCTTATTCATAGTCGATGACGCACGCATTCCCACGTTTACGTTCTTCAGTGTTATGCAGTTATGAATTGGACACACCTTACTACCATAATATTACAAAATGTTGTAATAATAACCTTGTTGAGTACGTACGAAAAATCTTTCTATTTATGTCTCAATCTAGATAAAATGGAAAAGGTAAAGTTAGTTATGTGTAACTGTTAGTAATTTTGTGTGGAATTGATTACTACTTAAAAAAATACTTAGAGAAAGCTTAGCCCAGTCCAGCATCGCAAAACACGCTACATTAAAAAAAAATGAATATGACGTCTCCACAACGACCGGCCCTCTGCTTCCCTCAACGATATTAACATTGACGATACAAGATTCTTTACGCGCAAAACAACTACAAATATGATAATTGGGTAATTATGTATAGTGGCTTCTGTACAAGATAACACGGCGTTTGATGATTAAAAGATTCCTTTGGCATAGAGAATGATGATTAAAAGATTCCTTTGACATAGAGAAAATTAAGAACCATTAGATAATTTTACGAAGAAGAGCCGAGCCATCTAGATTTTTGATGCAGTGAGTGGGAGGAAACTAAAATTGTAATCAAACGTATTTACTTAGATGTGACGTCATCTTTGTGTCGTCTATACATTTATAAGTTAACCATAGATTTATTATTGCTACAGATTACGTCTGTTAATTTTTTTTTTCTGCTTGATTATATGAGTTAACCGTTTTGATCAATGATTTGACGAAACTGATTCGACAAGCGATGTGTAAATTAATTTATATTGATAATGTTTTGTTCCAGAGAGTTCCACTACGGGCCGGACCCGTCGCAGCTGGCCCTCAACCAGGACGTGAAGGTGACGACTCCTCCCGAGTCCACGTTCAAGAAGCTCGCGCCTTCCAAGAACCGCTACACGCTGCTCCGGGACGAGTTATAAGCCCGCAGCTGCTAGCCAATGCAATTCCTAGTTTATGCATAGTATTGCACTTTGAAACCTCCAAAAATACACAATTTTTTTCCAATTTAGCTTATACATTTGTACTTTTTTATCGGTTTGAATTGTAATGTTAAAGATTTACGTGGGGCTCGACAGTAAAGGTTATGGCATTCATGTCTGCTTGACCGCCGCGCCGTCATCCTCTAACGTCCTAAACAGCCACAGACCGAGTGGTAAATCGTTCGGTTCCCATCGACCTCCGTAGTTCCGGTTTCGAGTCCCGGTGGGGACACTGGCCAGACAAAAATCACTTTGTTACACTGTCTGCAGTTGGGTTACGACGTTGTAGGGTGAATAATGTAATTATCCGAAAAGAAAATGATTCCGTGCATCAGAAGGCACGTTAAGCCTTTGGTCCACGTCACTCTTTTGTCCCGAGGAGAGCTGAGGCGATGCCGTAACGATGCTGTTTAGTTTGGAGTTTCAGAACGACTTCAGCTGAGGCGATGTTGAACAGGTGTCGAGTTAATAATAAGCGCCAAATTAAATGAGGTGGTAACGTGGAAATGGCTGTTAACATCTAGCTAGATTAACAAATTTTTATTTATAAAATCGATTCCTCTAATAACTACAACGCCACAAACAATGACTAGGGCCCCGTTTCACGAAGCAACAAGTTACAATTTGATATACATTGCGTAGCCAATTCGCCTAAACTGTAAGCCCTTATCGTTTTATTTAACCGTCTACGCAATGTACGTGGAATTATACTTGTAATTTGTAGCTTCGTGAAACGGCCCCTAGGTAATTAATGCAATAAGAAACGGAATTATTGTGTCTTCGTCGGCCAGCAAAGCATTTCTCATAAGATTTACGAAATAAGTTAATAACATTAGAATGAAATCGCATAGTTTGTATTTATATAATCCTAATGAAATTAAATAAACAGTGGCCATTGTAGTTATTTCCAGCAATGATATAAGTAAAAGTAATATCATTATGCTGTGCTTTCGTTTCCTTTTCAATAACAGTTGTGATGATAATTATAGTTTTCAAATATAAGTTATAATTATGTAACGTAATTTATCCGCTTTTTGTTAAGAACTACTTACTATTAGTTTGCGGTTATTTTGCTTTATTTGTCCAATTATCGTATGAAAACAGTACAGTTTTCCTTTATTAAGAATGTTTTTGTTGGTCCATTATTTAGTTTTAGACTAGTATTATATAAGTTTGTGAATTTACGAATTATTTCCGGATCTGACAAGATTTCAAAAGTTATTTAATTAAAGTATAGTTGGTGCCAGATCGATTGGCAATATCGGACATTGACCTTTAAACCGAGCCGAAGCTCGAAAAGGTGTAACTTAGAAAATAATTATTTCATGTAAAAAACATGTAAAACCTATATTATTAAAAAACGTTAAGCGCAAAGTGTTCTAATTTGGTTCCAATTAAAAATTTAGTTCATGCAACAAAACAGCGCTTTTCACTTTGGTTTTATGAAATGAACAATATTTAAAGTAATAACTCACTTACAATTTCATTCTTTAAAAAAATAAACAAAACACGAGATGCATCATTTTCTTTTAAAGAAAATGCTGCACTGACAGGTCGAGATGCGTCACCTTTGGTACGCTATTTTTTTGTTTTCGTTTGTAATAAATTGCAGGTCGATTTATAATAAAAGTCACAGACAGCTCATCGGATTCTAGTGACAGTCAATCAATAAAAAACCAAGTGACGACAGGATCCCCGAATGAAAATAGTTTCATGTAATTTAAAATAAATAATGGACATTTAAAATGTTTATGTAAGTAATTTATTAATATTATCTATCATATTTATATCAGTTATACCATAATAACTTGAACTGACATTGCAAAATAAATACAATCCTTTCAACCTGTAGCCTGTAAGTTTGTAACCCCTGTCCAAGTCAATGTCCGATATCGCCAATCGATCTGGCACCAACTATAGTTATGTTCACAACTACTTTTGCGTACACCCTATTTCTATTTTCTTCTCACCCAGTAATGCCCAAATTTATTTTTTACTTTTGTGTTTAAATTACATTTACAAAAAAAATACATTATTGTGTTCATGTGGACACGCTGCGCATTACCGAGTTTAATTATTTATTTCTACTATTTACTTGCTACTCGTAAAATGTCGCGATATTAATCTTTCATTTATATTCTTCTCGTTGACTAATTCGTTTTATAACATAAGTAATTATATCTGGCTTTAAGGTGACTACGACCACCAAACCAAATTTATAGCAATTGCTGTGCCTATATCTTATCTAAAACTAGATATAATTTTGTTCGTAATTCGTGGTTATTTCAAGCGAGTTTCGTATAAAGCATTGGTATGTAAAAATAGACCTCTCAATTGAAATACTTGGGCGGCGAGTTGAACATTCCTCGATCTAAATTTGAGTAGTCATTACTTACCTAATGTATATGTGAAATGGTTGTACAAAATGTATGTTTTGTGATGTGTGTTGTAATAAAAATTTTGAGCCTTAGCATTATTATGTTTTAGTTTCCTAAAATCCTCTTGTTTGTTAAATAAATTAACTAAACTCGTATTTACTTATATGTTTATTTTGTCACAAGGGTGCTTGCCAATAAGGAAGTTCTTAAGGCAGGTTTATATTGAGTCGGTCGTCCGTCATGTCAGTGCTACCCGCTCTGGGCATGCAGACTCGTCAGGCAGACTTGAAATCTGTTATTCACGCGATGGCAGTGCCGACTGCCGGGTCAGCAGTCAGCACCGACTTGACGACCGACTGACGCCAGCGACGCACACTGAATCAATATAAAACATGCATTGTTGATATACCCCTGTTCGTTCCATACCCCTCCTGATGGTATGGTCAACTCTTTGTTAACGGAACCACCGAAAAAAGCGAACTGCCAAAAAACGAAATACCAGGAGTGTGGTCAATGCACGATATAAATAAAATAAACCAACCTTTGGGATAATTATTATTATGTAATTTACTTACATTTTCAGACGTAGTCTTATAGCGCACACAAGGTACACACGTAGAATGAACATAACACAAATCTTGTACTAGATGCTGGACCCTGACTGAAGTAATCTTAGGAATACATGAGGATACGATTAGCCCGTTGGAGGGGTTGCAAAATTGTACAAATGCCTCGCGTAAGTACGTTCGTCAATATTGACGAATATAACCCTGCGTAAGAAGTAGTAACAATATCCTATGGAAAATAAGCGTAAATAAATGTTCATTTTATTTAACTTTTTGTCAAATTATAAAAAAGATATTCTGCCTGGACCTGATGGACGCTACAGATGACAAAACGCCATACGCCACACATCGCGCATCAGTGACTACCTACATTCATAGATTTGCAAAGAAGTCTGCAACCAATCCACACACCGGGAGCTGATAAGAGAAGGTACGGATATGTGTATGTGACCTTACGTGTGCAATAAAAAATATTCATTCATTCATGATTCTTTTTTTTTTTTATACTTATTTCATATGAGCATTTAATAAAAATCTTGTCCCTTGTGTAGTAAGTGCAAAAAGTGGAAACTTATACAATGTAGTAGACATTAATATCACCCACTTTATGAACAAAAACTGTAGGAATTTTTTCTTTTCAATTCCTTTTATTTTCGTTTATTTTTTAAACAAGTTGTATTAATATTTCTTGTAGAGGTGAGTCCTAATTTAGGTGAGCGAGTGTGAGAGCGTCGGTGGTCTAGTGGTTAGGGCCGCACGTACCGATTTGTTTTCGAATTTCATAATATGTACGTTTATTCGACGCTCTTACGGTGAAGGAAAACATTGTGAAGCAGGTTTGCTTTGCACACTCCTGCGAAGAAATTCAAAAGTTTCGTGTGAGTGAAGTCGACCAACCCGCACTGAGCCAGCGTGGTCGACGAAGGCCTAATCGTTCTAATTTAGGGTAGGCTCGAGCCCCTCTGTGGGGACGTATATGAGCTGTTGATGAGAGTCTTCATTTATAGAACATTGACTCAGAATTTCAGAAAAATCGTTTGGGTAGTTTGTGAGATAATATTTTTTTTTCTTAAAATTGATGCAAGTCGGAAACTATCAAACATGAGAAGCTGAGACTTGGGCAAAATAATAGACACCATACAAATAAATCGATACTCTATAATAAAAGGTCGCAAATGTATGAAAGTCCGACCATAACCTTTATATATTTTTCTACATGAGTAAGTATAAGTTTCATAAAAAATGCTTATCACCGTTCCAATAGTGTAGGGAGAGAGCCACGATGATGTTCGGGCTGCTTTGCATATAGCAGCGAGGCAGTTATTAAAAATATGTTTCAATGCAGTTACGACGTCATTAAGCTGCTATTACTAATTAACCTACGGTAATTTCTAATTAGCAATGCATCCGCAGCGGAAACTTGACCACTCGCTGTAAAAAATATTCTTGCTCATATTATTATCCTAATGAGCGTCATAGACCGGCGTCAAAGTGTCATTAACATCGTCGGGGCTGTTCCGAACGGCTTGTTGTGCTAAACAAACTGCGCCCGAGTGCCGATTATACACCAGTTTTTGCCAATTTTGGCAGTTTTTACATATGTAGGGCAATTTCGGCTGTCAGTGCAGAGAAAGACCGACGTTTGGTTGGAGATGTTTGAAGCCGCCGCGCCGCTGCGGGGTGCCACTGATCCGCAGAAATCCTCTACCTACTTCATATTTTTTTAAGCGTCCAAGGGTGACCAGATTTACTATTATGATGATGCTTATAGATTTTACGATTTCTTGGTTATTTTGTTCTGTTTCTTGTTATTATAATAATAATTTTGTAAATTATTGTTTATAGATACTTTAGGACTGTATGCTACCTTTTAATGATTATATACTGCTTTACCTGCCGATATATAACTAAATAGTTTTTGTCTTACTAGCTTTTCGTCCGCATTGTTTTAAAATGCTCGAAAGATACTTTTATTTATTAT
This sequence comes from Carpatolechia fugitivella, assembly GCA_951230895.1. Lineage (NCBI taxonomy): Eukaryota > Metazoa > Arthropoda > Insecta > Lepidoptera > Gelechiidae > Carpatolechia > Carpatolechia fugitivella. The sequence goes on from OX579650.1 coordinate 11,342,948, forward strand.
ATTATATTCTATCTAACTTTATTTTTTATTCATTATATAGCAAAATCGCACTGCCATCCAAAGTTCTGCTGCTTCGTAATAGAAAGACAAACCAACAGACACACTTTGATATAAAGTAAGTAATGTTGTTCTTGTAGTAATTTATGGGCCGAGACCAGGTTCGTCAATGACTATTATTTTGTAAAAGTTATCCCTACTTCAAATTAAAATACTGAATACTGATGACCTACTGTTTTTTTCTCTATTTTTCCTTGTAGAGCTACGAGTAAGATAGGTACTCGAAGTTGCCTAATCATCTTCTAAAATATTTTTATTACTTTAGTAGCATAACCAATAAAAGCTTAACTTTTTACAGCGTTACATAAACGAAGTTTTTTATGAACAATTTCTGACAGACAAGGGAACATCATCGGTGTGCGTGGACCTGTGTCTCGCATTGTCACGGACAGGTACCCGACTGATCTTGTTACACGTTGACAATGAAGACTCTTCACTCCTTTAAAGTTCAAACCCTCAAAAGTGTGTAAACCGAGCGAAGTTCCGATCAGATAACACAGCGTCCGTTTTCATACAATTGCAATATAAAACTTATAAGCGATCACTTGAACATCGACTGAGCTTTTTATCTCTATTGTTACGTGTGTATATCATGTTACGCTAAATTGTAGCATGTGAATGCAAGATTCACAGACATAATGGAGTCAAGGGCAAGGCACTTTTTAAAATAAATAGTCTGATGATATGCTGAGTCTAATGAGTGAGCTGTAGACAAAACACAAACTAGGCTGAGCATATCATTCATAATATCATCATAATTCTCACCAAACCTTGATCAGGAATGTTTTCAATTCTATCATGGTATAATAAAATTATATATTCTCATTCTCATAGTCCTCTTGCAGGCCTAGCCTGATATTTCTTGTCACCTCATAATAAAATAAACGGTACCGTTTAACGTCAAATGTTTGCTAGGGCCACCTACAGATAAATAAGTAACATTCAGTCATTCAGTCCTGGGTCATGGAAGGTAAAACTGAAATTGTAGAATCCACAGGAATTAACTGTAAAATTATCAGCGTGCGCTCAATTGAACGGAATACATTTTAGTAGCGTGGGTGCGGTACCGACACAATGCTGCAATCCGACACCACTGTCGGCACTGAGCAGCACCGAGCACCAAATAAAGCGTCAGTACACGGCAAAAGACAGGAAGTGAGTCGGAGCGATAGAACCAATTACCCGCCCACGATACCTGAAACCAGCAATTAGTGAAAAATATCCGAGATGCTGGCGGAAGCGCATGCTGTGGCCGGCGAGAAAATCTGCTATGACATGAGTGTTCTAGTCGGCTTGTATAAATAATAAAAATCAAATTAAATAATAAAAGTAGATAGGTCGTTGTTAAACACAAGAAATCTACTTCTTTACTGTATTTACGAGGATTACCAGCAACAAAAATAACGTTGATCACTATAACATAAAGCTACATTGACCGAGCAATCGAAGCTTTCATTCAATATCTCTGCATGCTATGAAGCTTCAAACGTCGGCAAACTTGCATCATAATGTTATCTTGTCGCGAAATTATTGAGAGTCTAGCGGCAAGTTTCTGAGCGGACAGTTTGGTAGAGGGACAAAAACGCAGTAGCTGAGAGATTTATGGCGTGAGGAGAGCGATCATAGCGCATTAGTACCCTGTATTGTAAGCAACATGGGGTCTTTGACGTGCACCGAGCGGGACAGTAGCCAGGAACCATTGTGCCAGTTATTGTTCTACTCGGTCGTAAACATGTCGACAGGTTGCTTTCGTGTTGTAAATGCGTAGCTTTTACTACTCGAAAAATTAACAGTAGCATTCGAGGAATGTCTTCTTTGTGTAAGTTCATTCTTTGCAACAAGTATATTTTGCGTGGGAATGCAAAAAGTAAAGAAGAGTAATAAATGTTAATGCACAATTATAATGCCTTTTCTAAAGCTAAATTTAATATAACACATTTACTTACAGCCCTCTAATATCTTTTATGAGCCTACATAAACTGTTGTCAGGGAGATTTGTTCAAGAAATTAGTCGAATAAAAATATTTAATAAAGCTCAGTCGGTGGTGGTGGGAGAAAGGAACTAAAGGTTCGTCCGCCCGGCGTTTAGTAAAACAAAAGCAGAGGAACATTTAACAAACTGCCATATTTTAACAACGTGTAATTAAAGGTTTGGTCCGCTCGAATATGCATAAATCATGCGTCTGCCGCGAACTGCCGACCGAAATAGAGAAAAAATTAAAAACATTAAGAGCCTCAAACGCGCAGTCGAAATATAAGAAAGAATAATACTTACTTATTAGATGTCCGTAGAACTCAGAAGGCTGCTTGACCATACTAAATAGTTTCTTTTCAAGCTGGAGATTGATATATAACAGTTGAATTAATTAAGTTTTCATGAGTGCTTTTGTCAGATTATTAAAAAATATTTTTATAATAGTTAATTAATAGTTAATTAAAAATTCATAGTTAATAGTTAATTATCCAGCATTATGTATAAAAATGACGAAGCAGCCTCTCCTCCAGGTGGCGCTGGTCTCTAATTAATTAATTATGTAGTTTATTCGATGCTCAAATGGTATATGAAAACATCATGCACTTTATGTTTCTTTGGGTAGGCTCGAGCCCCTCGACTAGTATGACCATGTATAATGCTTAAAAATAAAGCCTAAAATATTAAAAGTTTGTAACAATTTTTGAATTGTAACCCGTTGAAGTCTTTTATATGACAATTCTGTTTAGCGTAAAGAAAAGGTAAACAATGTGTAGATTGATCGAGTGAGTGAGTGGGCCTCTCGCTCTGGTTAGTATATTATGGCTTTCCCATTCTTATTCGATCTGGTGAGCTCATAACTCACGTGGGGTGGGAGGCTGCGCCGGCGCCGGCGGGGTAAGGGCGGGGCGCGGGGTGCGCGCGCGCCGCCGGGCACCCCCGGGGCGGAGCGCGGGGCCGGGGTGAGGTGACAACCGCTCGTTACCTCTATTCCAAGCCAGTTATTAAAAACGTCTCGGCGCGAGCGGTGCGCCGCCCTGTAATTATCCAGTTGGAAGTTTCGTCGTGCTACGTTGTCACCACAGTCGCCGGAAATGCAGTACGTGGACCCGCCCGCGCAACAGGTCCGTCCGCCCGCCCACACCCTTCTCTCGCACTAATAACTGATACTTTGAAAGTGTTTCTTATAACAACATCAACAGTTTTGTGACAGTAGTTTTATTTAAAGTGACAAAGGTTTAGCATTTAGTAAAAATCACAGTAATTTGTAGTATCTCTGATATTGTCATTCGATAATGAGGAATTAATCCAGAAATTAATTTTAAATATTAATAAATATTTTTATTTGCAGATGATGACCATGATGGGTGGATACGGGTGCGGGTATGGGCGAGGTGATGCCATCTCCCCGGCGTCAGACCTGTCGTCGTGCAGCAGTGCGTCTTCGAGCGCGTACTGGCCGGCCTACCCGCCGCAGTACTCTCCGTACTGGCCTCCTGCTGCCGCTGAAGAAGCTCGCGAGCTTCAGCGACGCTGCGCCAAGTGCCGCTGCCCCAACTGCCTCACGGAGGCGGCGGGTTTTGGGCCCAACTACGGCAAAGACGGCGCGAAAAGAGAACACGTGTGCCATGTCCCCGGCTGTGGAAAAGTGTACGGAAAAACATCGCATTTGAAAGCTCATCTTCGCTGGCATACTGGCGAGCGACCCTTCGTGTGCAACTGGCTATTTTGCGGTAAGCGGTTCACGCGCTCCGACGAGCTGCAGCGGCATCTGCGCACGCACACCGGCGAGAAAAGATTCTGCTGCCAGCTCTGCTCGAAGCGATTCATGAGGTCCGACCACCTCGCTAAACATGTGAAAACTCACGCCAATGTTTCTAGAAAAAGCAAGAAAACAAAAGAAGATGAAAAAGAAGAACCTACAAGAATGTCTGGTGAAAAAACTGAGCCGATACATCAAAACCCGAACGTAATGCCTGCCGTTTCGGTTGGCAGTACGAACTACGGGACAGTGCCGACAACATCACCGAAGCAGATGTCGCTGAACTACGCGGCGGTTGTCCCGAGCGCCTCCAGTGCGAACGCGTACAGCGGCGGGATGTACGGCGGTACGGCAATGATGAGCGCTGGCTGGGGCCCAGAAGTGCGACAGGACATGCTATACACCAGGCCCCAGGTCAGAGACCACAGAATCTATCAACAGTACCCAACTGCTTTAACTTCTTACCAGTGCGCTAGTAAAGACAATTATGCAATGTTCCAAGGACATTATAACTATCAAGCCCCTGTTGCACTTTGATAGAAACTTTTGTAAAAGTGAAGTGACTAGTTTAGTTTGGGATGGTGTCTGTGTAGAGGTTTTGTATATAATGCCATATTATTGTTAATTTGGGTTGATATCTGCTTAATTTGTTAAGTTACCGAATTTAAGTATGTTGAATGTGATTAAACAATTACCGGTAATATTATTGTGCCTTTTGATAATACGAATTTAAAAATATATAAGTATGTGTATAATAAATGCTATTGAATAATTTTTTGCATTATTATTATTCTCTTCAGTTTCATTAATTAATATTTTAATCAAAGCATTAAGTCAATAATACAAATATGCCTCAAATTAATTTTCTAAATCCCATACATATTTTTTTTTAAATACATGTATGTTGCAAATTCAACCATATGTTTTTGAGAAGAGTATTTATTACGAAAATCTCATAAATAAAAATATTTGTACAGAAATAAAAAATATCCCTGCAGTTTTGTTAAAAATTTACTAACAAATATCTTTAAAACACTGTCAATAAAAAAACTAAATGTATCTCCATATTATGTGAGCTATAATGTGAACTCAAATTCATTAAACCTATTATGTAGAACCAACCAGGCAGAAGATACGAGCGTGGGAATATCCTCAACGTTATTTGATCGTTTTATCCTAAAGCGTAAACTTTTTATTTTATTTACATGTAAAACAAAAAGGACAAAAAAGTCGAACTTCAAACGAAAACTATGATTGATAGCAGGTAGAAAATGTTGGCTACACCTACTTGTAATATGTAGAAAATAAACATACACCACAACATTGAAATGAGAGAGATTTACGTAAGTGTTTGTTTTTGTCAATGAGGAGGAAGAACAAAGAGCTCATCAATATTCAGCATTACTCCTACACGTTTTGCGTGGGTAGAAACAGACGTAATTAAAAGACAAAAATCATGATTTTACAAAAAAGAAACTCTAGTGCTCTAATCTCAGTTTTACATTTATTTATTTTAAGAGTCGGCAATTTTATATTCCATCAAGAAAATACATAAATTAAACTTATAGTTTGATAATAGAGTGTTAAGATGATAAAAAAATATCTTTGTTCAGTTGTCACACTATCTTGGATTAAACTCTTTATCAGGATAGAAATAATAAACAAATTAGATGCAAACCGTTTGGCCTTTGACTGTGTCAAGTGACTAATATTTATAACGTAAATATAGAACCAATCAGCAGTGATTTTCGAAGCAAGGAATCATAAAAAAGTAACAACGGTCCAACCATGACCTGGCACGACAAGTCTACGTAGCAGAAGCTTAACTTACGTAATCACACCGAATATGAAATTGTGACACTGCCATACGAGTGCTTTAATAATAAATAAATACACCTCACAAGTACGTGAATGTACGCCTCACTGTAAAAGTTTCATTGAAACAATCTGATTTGAATATATATGCTACGCCGTAGCAGGTTGCTACGATTTTCGTAGCCACAACTTTGAAGCTGTTTTATTTAAATGTAGGTTGTGTTTTTGTTATATTCTGGTTTGAATTAGTTAAAAGCATGAGTATTGTTTTTATTTGATGGTTTTAAACAACTTTGTAGTAGGTACCGGCCTAAAACTGATCTGGATTTCTATGCAGATTTCAGATTTTACGCCTTTGTTTCTTTAAGACAAAAATTGATCGAGTATTTTTTTACACACAGTGACTTAAAATCAGCTATTGAGCTGAGTCACTGACCTTTTCGTCCTAAAAGGGAAGCTAATTGTAATTAGCATAGTTTTAATCCATAATATTTTTGTTATTGTGGCGTTTCTTTTGTGTAATGAACAAACTCTCATTTATATATTATTTATATATTTACTTTCTCCTTAATTTAAATTTTAAGCGCATTTATAGCTACCAAATAAATGTTTTGGTATTTTATGTGCCTGCTTTGATGTCGCCGCTCAGCACAAGATGGCGTTAGTTGTCACTTTGTGTCGTGTTCGCGAGTGCGGCGCGCGGCGGCCGCGGTAATTGCGCGCGGCTATTATCTGGGCGGCGCTCGCCGGCTCGCCGCGCATGGCGGCCGGTGCGAGCGGGATGCACTCGATAATACGTAAAACAAAACGAGGGAGTAATAATGGTAAAAAACGAGCAGCACGCAAATTATAGTGAGAAATGAGGCAGCCGGTAGCGGTGGGGGCCGCGTGGTGGTGTGGGGGCCGGCGCGCGGCAGTTGCTCGGCGCACGCAGATCGCCGCGCCGCCGCCTGCGCGCCCGCACCGCGCGAGTGAGCTGTGAGTGAGTGACATGCGCCCCAACGCCCGCGCCTGCGCCCGCGCCGACGCACCCGCACCCGCACCCGCACCCGCCGCAACATGAGCGGCAAGGGCTCTTCCTCTCCGGACCTACTCATGAATGTGAGTTCAGGACCACACACCACTTACACATTACTCACCGGTGATAACAACGCCAGCTGATGCAAACTTATGATGGCTTAAATCTAAGTTTGTCTATCACACTCTTTAACACTTGAGTTAGACTTCAACTAACCTTAGCACACAATATCTTGACCCGACAAAAAGCAAATAAAAGTCGAGCTACACCTCTACTACAGTATTAATAGAGAGCTATTATTGCCCTAAAAGGAGGGTTCACGGTGTATGGTCTCAAATTTAGAACAAACCTCAGCCAGTTCATGGTTCGGTTTGTTAGCCAGGCGGGAGGGACCCCTGGGTATTGTCGATTTAGCACGCACCATAAGCGGCGTATCGCCCATGATGAGCCAGCATCCCTGGACTCCTAAAACAAAATAACCACGTACAAAAAATCTTATGAGACCTAACACTGGAAAATCATAAAATGGGTTGAAAATTTGCACCAGCATATTTAAACAACGTCATCATCATCATCGTGTAGGTTGTAAGGTCGACACCGACCTCAAACAACGTTATACTCGTATTAAATAAAGACTGAGCGAAGAAAATTTGTTTACAGTGACTGCGAGTTCATGAATAAAACTATTCCTTGCTTTGTTATTCTGTTTGTCCAGTATGAAAAACAAATATTATTGCCATTTTGTATGTAATTGAATGCATTATTTTCATATCAGCTTTTTCATTTAAAGAATAATAAAATTTGCAGCTAATACTGTATATTACGAATTATTTATTATACGTTGACTATCCCAAAACGCGCTCTGATAAGGATATTGCACCCTCCATCCCCAACTTGAATTACTATTCATAGCGACCTCCCTCACAGATTCGAGTCACTTGAGTGGACCATCCTAGAAAATACTTTCGGCCGTGCGAGAAAACGTTATGTGTAAATTCCCTCTATATTTCTTCCAACTACCCTCTGAATACCAATTTCGAATGCCGGTTGTCGCCTCACTCGCTCTGAATAATACATCGTCGGTTCCACATGATTTGATCATTAATATTAGATTTCGTAATGACGTCTAATACTTTGAACGACTAGCTATTTCAGAAGTTAGTTTTTCAGTAAAGGATTGTGCGTGCGGGTATAGTTTTTTGTTGAAAACGACATAAGTTAAATAATAAGTAGGTAGCCCATTTTTATATCTGTTATAATCGGTTCATTATTGTACAGATCTTTATTATAAATAAAATTTAATGAATAACATTGTGATTGAATGTTGTGTACCTCGATGAAGTTTTGAAGACTTTCCTAAACATAACAGAAAAAAAACCTTCTAAATAATGAAAGAAATATTTCATAAAAATATTGTCAATTTGGCTCGAGCCCCTCGGTGGGGACGTATATGAGCTGTCAATGATGATAATGATTGTCAATTAAAACCAATAAATATATATTTTTAATTTTATTTGTTTTAATATGGAGGCATCTATTAAAATCCTAAACTTTTTTTAAACACTCTTCCATAATACAGGTAGATAATTTATTTATAAAGCAATAACCGTCACATAAACGTTATTGTTATTATTTAGAAATTGCCTATTAACGTTAGTTCCGAACATTACTAGCAGATCGTAAAAACTACCAAAATGCTAATTCAATTAAGGGCAGTTCAAACAGAATGAAGGTCGGCCGGCGCTTTCGAGGAGCGTAACCAATTCTTAATGACACATAGAGCCTTCGTCCATTTTCTACCCAATTTCCTTTTCATATTAGTTTAATCTAAAGGCAGGACTACTGGCGCCAAAAATTATGCCGCGACGGCCGTAGCGGGCGGCGCGGCGGGGCGGGCGCGGAGCGGCTAATCTGTTTAGCGTTATATTGTGGGCCACGGCTCCTTTGTGCGGTGAAAAAGGAAGAAATTTATGCGTTTCGGCGTCGTGTGAGAGTTTTTTGTGGGAATGTAATTAATAATTCGGCGGCAAAACTAACAGTGTTTTCGTTGTACGTCCACCGATGATTGATGCCGGCGCGGGCCAGACGGCTTCAATTACCTCTCGCTTTGTTCGCCTCGATCGACTCTATGTGCTCTATATTTTCTACTCCAATATCATATTCACTCTTGAAACTCTTGAGTTAGATGATTTATTTCTTTATCTCATTGTCTAATTTGTTACGAAATAACTATGAGTGAGTATTTAAACTTTTGAAGTTTTAACTCTACATGTTTCTCCATCTATTACATAATAGCAGTTTATCGACTGGTTCTTATACGTACAATAGAAAACATATTGTACGAATGAATAGTAAGTACCATGCGTCGCCTTTGAAAGTGTTTCGAAACGTGTTTCACGGAGCAATAGTGTGCAGGCTGCGTAGGCGCACTTTTGGACCGGGTTGCCAAGCTGGCTTACTGTGTTGCCATTACAGCAATATTACAGCTAAAATCAGGCTTTTAAAATAAGTATTTGTTTTTTTAATTGCCGTTAGTTATTTTTCAAAAATAAATAATAACCAGTTATCTAAGCTTCTGAAATCGAATTCCGAGGCTACAGCTAACGACGGAACTAACTTTCATTTTATCCAGGCTTATTCCCCTCACTTCGGCGGTCTTTGGGAAGAGTGCTGGGCAATTGTCACCTTACGTATGAGGAGATTTAAGACTGCCTCTATTTTAGTTCAAATAGAGGCAGTCCTAAATTCAAGATAAAAATGTCTTTATTCGAATAAAGATTTACCAAAATAATTTTTGACGTCAAATCTATAGTTAAAGGACAAAAGAAGGTTGGCACGCATACTTAAAAATAAATAACTAGATTTAATAATATTAATAATAAAAAATATATAATTAGAAAAACATATCCTATAAAACAAACGTCTGCCTAGCTCCCAAATTAGGACTCCTTGTGCTATAGATTGGTAGGTCATGCAAATTAAATATAATTCTATGAAGGCAATTTGAAAAGGCATCCAGTAACCTAGTAATACAAACAAGTAAGCAATAAGTGATCAATAAACTCAAGAAAATATAAATCTTTAATCGGATCCTTATGGCAGCACCAAATCAAGTAGTCTTCCAGTCGCGAGCTACAACTGGCTACAAGTTACAAGTCACGCCGCCCGCGCCCGCGCAGGTGTAATACTCCACGACCCGTATTTGTTTTAATGGCGGAGCTACTAGGATGACTCGAGACAATAGCTTCAATTCAAGATGTGCCCTCGGGGTTCAAGCTCTTAATACAAAATTTACCATTTCATTGTAATAGATCTTCAGAATTGTCACATGATTTTATGTAAGAGAAAACATGACGCTCTCCATTTGGTTATTGTAACTCACCTGCCTTTCACGGAACATACAAACAATCCAACTAAACTGTTTTGCAGAAAATATACGTTTCTTTGATTTTCAAAGTTCAGACTACTTAGGTTCAATTACCATCAGTAAATACCGCAAATGGTAGAGTCGCTTGAGTTGATCGACCGAAGTGAAACAGCTGCCGATGCGAACACGACACCCGTCAGGCTAGCATGTCGCCAGGAGCCTTTGACTAGCTCCCGCTCTCTACTTAGCTAGGTTACAGAGGATACGAGCAATTCAAGCCAAGTGGACTGTGTTATTTTGCTGTTGTACGCGAAAATACCGTTGGTTAGTCGGAGTGGCACTCCCCGCACTCGGCAGCCGTGCGGCAACATTTTAATTGACCACGCGATGCTGCGGCTTGTCCGACTTTTTCTCCAGCTCAAATTGCTCTAAAGTGCTTAATGAGCGATGCGTGCAATCGCCGTTTCCCCGTACGAGAGGTTGCTCCGGCCGGCCGCTCTCGGTTGCTCTTGTTTTACATAAATAGTTCAACTCGACGAACTAATGCCGATTCTCGGTACTATAATTGTGGCTGTGACAGGCTTCCGTCGCGCTGCACCGCGCAGCCGCTGCCACCGCTGCTGCGCCGTCCAACGGTCGAAGACGCCAAACGCCGGCGTCGTCGTCGCCCAAATTATAGTTATTTCGCATTAATAGCGTACACATCGACTAGTGCGTGCGCATGCGGCTCCAGGCGCCATTGACATTTACAGCGAACTTATTTAAGTTATTCAGTTCAGTTATTTACTAAGTAATAATTTGTACACATGCGTGCCTAGAAAAAAGATGGTAAACTAGTTATAAGCTACTCACTTTGTTTGCGGTTTCCATGAATGGTAGGGAAAAGTTACACCAAGTTTTATGACTGGGATAGTTAAATAAGATATATAACTTAATTTGGCGTGGTAAAAAAATACGATTAAGACGACATGTAACAGTTTGTTTTATAAATTGTACTTATAATAAGAATTAAGTGTACTTAAAATTGAATTTACATGACAAGACATACTTACTTTGTTTTATGTGTCCTAACGACCAAAACAAAGTGACGGTGTATGAGCCACGTCAGCTTACGCGTGCCTCTTGCTTTCACAATATTTAACTACATGCTGAACTGCAAAATATGGATATAATTGCTATGATTATATGACAGCTGGCGACTGCCCCGTTATTAAAGCTTATTGATAATTAGAGGATACATTTTTCGCATGATTGTCGCAGTTTTTCTGATGTGGATGACTAGAGCGTAGTGAGCGTAGTTAAGATATTAAAATTATTAAATAAAAAAGTGTGGGTTATGTGTAAGGCGATAATTGATTGGCACGGTATTGTGTCAGCTGATGGCTGCATGTGCTCATTAGGGTATTTATATACACCCAATAGTATGCATACTAAATTAAACTACAGGAGATCATGATGTTCAAAGTTTAGAAAATATAGAAACGAATTGAAAGATGTCTTGTTTTAAGTTGCTTTGTTTGTATTAAATAAATATAACCTAAATAAAATCTAAAAATGTCCTGTTGGTCGTTTTTTATACATAATTGCTTGATTTTATCTTAGCGTCGCCTTCGTAGCGCGTGCAGCGATGAACGTAATATACATTATTTACCGTGAAATTTAACTGGTTGTTTTTCGTTAAATGGAGTGTTCAGTCCATTAAACTGAACAACTTTCCCCAAGGAACATGGGCTGTAAAACGACAAAAAAAATGGCTCATTCATACAAAACCACGCGGCTAGCTGATCGATTTACTATGGAGAAAGCATTTTTTTTCTTTTCAATTGCCAGCCTATGTTCCTTGAGGAAAGTTGTTCAGTTTAATGGACTCAATGGACTGAACACTCCATTTAACGAAAACAACCAGTTAAATTTCACGGTGTATACGTTATATATTCTTCTGGGATATAAGCGTGGTGATAATGTATGTATGTATGTTTATATGTATATATAACCTTGTGATATATTATTTCTTATCGTATAATGTCTACGACTGACCTCACGAATCCCTTGTGTCAGAGTAGAGAAGTTGTAAAGTTATATTGATGGGAACCGCGTTTATATGTCGATCTCTACAGGTGCTTTTCTGTGATAACTAAAAGTAAGTTTTAGTGACTGTGTAGCTCAAAAAAATATTTTCCAAAGAAGGTTAGGTCTAAGTCCTGATCAAATAATTAGTTTATTGATATTTAAATAAAATTATCTCTAAAAAAGAGAATGTAAGATATTTTTCAGCAGAAAAGTAACAAAAACAATTTGTTAAGTTTAAGATGCATGTATTGAATATATTATGAAGAACGTACATGTGGGTGTATTAAAAATGCGTTTTCAAAAGTATGCTATCTCGTGTTCCGATCAGGGGTCTAATGAGGAAATTAATTGGATTTGCGAACGGGCACTTTGTAATTGCTGGAACTGGATTCTGAACGAAGATTCTCAGCGGACTTCTCCGCGCTATTTATCAATGAAGCTTCTATTCGTATTTAAATTAATCGTACAGTGAACAGCTCATCAAGCTATACACCGGGGTATCTTGCGCGTTGGTAATACGGCCTAGTTTGCAACAAAAATGTATAGCTTGATGTGCTGTCTACTGTACATAGGAGTATTGCAGTTGTTTATTTAAATATTTTAAAACTACAGAAAGTCTCGTGAAATTTTCTTATTGGCAAATAAACAATTTTTATTTATTTTATTATTTTTACTCGTTCATATCTATGAATAATTTTCTCGAATATCTCTTCGGATCCAACTTAATTTTAGAATAAATCAGTCATTATTAGTAAAAAACAAACTTGTCAATGGTTGAGTTAACTTGATCTATAAGCAATATTTCCATGGCATATATATAGGTATTATTCATAAATATTATCTGTCCGACGCACTCATTCGTCTTCTCTTCAAAACGTGATGACTGCTACTGATAACACTGCATTACATCTCAATAGACACTTGCTGACATGTCTTCACTCTAAAGACAAAAAATAAACAAACAATCTAATCTTAAACATAAAATGCATGGCATGGTTTTTAACTGGTTGCTTGATATTATAAGTTTATAAATAAAAACAAAGGTAACATTTGAAACAGTAAAATAAAAGAAAGTTTGGTGGACCAATGGTGCTCGTCGCCGGCTGCATGGGCGAGGTTTGTGTCACCAAGACCGGCTCGGGCCGGCCGAGCATCGGGCACTCCGAGCTCCGAACGCAGAGGTATCTGATAATTGCAACAACAGGTTCTGAGAGGCCCTTCGGATTGTTATGAGCAGATTTTTTGAAAGCGAATTGATTTTGTAATTTTGTAATGTTGTGGAGAAGACAAATAACTAATTATTAGGATAGACAGTTCCTATCGTTCAATAGAGTTGGCTCGAGCCCCCCGATGGGGAAGTATACACCGTGAAATTTACATCGTTTTGTTCCCGCCGTGTAGTGATAGTACCCGTCAAACTGAACAACTTTTCACGAAAAAAAAAAATTTCCTGCGTAAAAAAAATTTTTGGTCTCTCCATACAAAGTAAGACTCCCGATCGACCCATTTTGTATGGAGAGACCCAAAATTTTTTTGTCACAGGAATTTTTTGTTCAGTTTGACGGGTCACTACACGGCGGGAACAAAACGATGTAAATTTCATGCTGTATGAGCTGGCAACGACAAGAACAGCGCTCAATATTTGATTGTAAGTAACTATCAAATGAACTTTATACAATATACAACATATTCTAATTAATTTTAAACCAAGTAATCACATCACATCACACTAATATTATAAATGTGAAAATATATTTTGATATTAAACTAATGAACCGATTTGGATGAAACTGGGAGCGGAGATAGTTTGTACCTTGGAATAAAATAGAATACTTTTTACGGAAAAATATCTTATTTCCACTGGAAAATCTTACACAATACGAGCGTAGTTAGTTAGTTAGAAAAATAAGTTTAAAAAGAAGAAAGAAAGAAAGAAAATTTAGTCGACTTATTGTTCTCTAGTGGGTTTAGTCGACTTCTTGTTCTCTAGTGGATTTAGACGACTTCTTGTTCTCTAGTGGATTTAGTCGACTTATTATTCTCTAGTGGATTTAGTCGACTTATTGTTCTCTAGTGGATTTAGTCGACTTATTGTTCTCTAGTGGATTTAGTCGACTTATTGTTCTCTAGTGGGTTTAGTCGACTTATTGTTCTCTAGTGGATTTAGTCGACTTATTGTTTTCTAGTGGATTTAGTCGACTTATTGTTCTCTAGTGGATTTAGTCGACTTATTATTCTCTAGTGGATTTAGTCGACTTATTGTTCTCTAGTGGATTTAGTCGACTTATTGTTCTCTAGTGGATTTAGTCGACTTATTGTTCTCTAGTGGGTTTAGTCGACTTCTTGTTCTCTAGTGGATTTAGTCGACTTATTGTTCTCTAGTGGATTTAGTCGACTTATTATTCTCTAGTGGATTTAGTCGACTTATTGTTCTCTAGTGGATTTAGTCGACTTATTGTTCTCTAGTGGATTTAGTCGACTTATTGTTCTCTAGTGGGTTTAGTCGACTTATTGTTCTCTAGTGGATTTAGTCGACTTATTGTTTTCTAGTGGATTTAGTCGACTTATTGTTCTCTAGTGGATTTAGTCGACTTATTATTCTCTAGTGGATTTAGTCGACTTATTGTTCTCTAGTGGATTTAGTCGACTTATTGTTCTCTAGTGGATTTAGTCGACTTATTGTTCTCTAGTGGGTTTAGTCGACTTCTTGTTCTCTAGTGGATTTAGTCGACTTATTGTTCTCTAGTGGATTTAATTATCTGTATATATTTTGTTACTATCATCGTTACTTATGGGTTAAAATAACAAAACAACTAAGCCCTTGTTGTAATCTTTTAAAATATAAATAAGCAACTTATAAAATCCTCTACTGATTAAACTATGAATTCTAACTATGAGGACAATACGTAGTACTAAATTATTTCTGTGGCAGCAGAGGCATAATCAAATTAGTCTCAGCCTGCTGCGTTGCACAATAGCCATGTTAGGAATGCGTCAAACAGCCAGCAATAAGTGCAATAGACATTTGAAGCGCATGCGCATGGCCTAGTTATTCGAAATAACGCTCATTATTACAACCAGCTGTAAAATATTCCTCCCTCTTAGATCATCGATAAGTGGGAGGCTGACATTTTGTACCGTCGTCGTGCCTGTCGAGTCTCAGCGGAGGTGAAACTACGAGTAGAATTGTTTACTTGTATTTAGGTTTCCATTTGAAATGTCTTGTAAGCATACAAAGCGTATAAAATGAGTAATAAAACCAACTACGCCGAAACACAAAAATGAGAACCTGTCTTATTATTCATTTATTTAAAGCTTAGAGTTTATTTGCAATATACCTATATTTAACTCAATAAGCCGCGTCGATTTTTTTTACGTCTCATCTATCTATCTATCTATCATTAGGAAGTACTCGTTACCCCTAAACGTTATGGCAGTTGCCCGACGACAAAACGACGTCCGTATGGAGCTTTTTATGCCGAAACATTTGAACATCAAAGGAGATAAATCTACATAGGATCCCCGAGTGTTTCATTTCCGGGACAAGTCGCTTTGTCGTCGGCCCGACTGTACTTTCCTTTCCAGGGTAAATGGGGACATTTCCATAAAACAGCCGTTTGCTTTTTGCGCGGCTGCTGACGTTGCGCGCGCACGTGCCTGCGGTGACAGCGTCACGTTTCCTTAGAAAGCTGTCTTCTCTCGCATTTTTAAAATAATTGCAAGTTAGCAATATATTTTTTGCATATTGAATCGATTAATTGGAATCCGGCTGCAACAGCTCAGTTTAATCATAGGACTGCCTGAAATGTCTTGCTTTGAGATTTGAAATAATATCTTAATTATAAATATGCATATATTAATCGATATGAAGTCAACACGAGGTGGCTGAAGTCATAGTCCGCTACCTATTTGTAATGTGACTAATTGGACATTATAGAAACAATAAACTTTTTGTGACTCACCGTTTATGCCACGTCGATATCAATCTCTGTATAATTTTGCAATTGACTCTACGTTGTGAGATCATTGTCATAATATTCCTTTCGCAGCAGATATGCACTTGGTCCATTGACGAAATTCGTCCAAGACTTGGTCAAAGCACGTGTTTCTGATCATTTGTAATGTTTTTTATAAGCGATCAATCAAAGAAGTTTTTATCTACACAAAAGGCCATTACTCCATAAGTAATTTATTAAATTGTGGTATATTTTATAAATTCAATTACTTATAGAGTATTTTTTTTAATTGCAGTATTTTTGAGCCTGTGGCTCACCCCCTTCGTGGCGTTACCAAAAACATACGTTTTCTCGCCCCCATAAGTTTCCATGTCATTAAGCGCCGTTCGTTTCCGCGACCTTTGCTATGACATTTATGCAGTTTTTATCGCACTCTTACTTGTGCCATTCACTGCAAAATAGTTTACGTGAGAATAATCTTGTTTTCTAACTCAAGTTGTATTTAGATGATGAGACAATACTGGATTTTTTCTGTGTCAAAGATAGGTTTTATTGATACAGTTATTTTATTGTCAAGGGGGAGATTCTTACTAAGACAATAGCGGCCTATTTTACGTATGTATGCAAAATGAAAGTTAGAAAAACACAACGTGCGAAAATTCGTCACTTTAAAATGTAAGCAACTACTACTATTCCTAAAATTGTAAAATGTAAGTACCTAAAGTAAAAAAATGTTCATAGTCTTGATGTGTCGCGTCGCGAGCGCGAAGCAGTCCGACTCCGGCGCAGCGTCCACGCGGCGCGGGCGCAGCCCCGAGCACGACGATTATAATTTCGAGCGCGATCAACATGAAAATGAAGGCCCATAAATTTATTAGACATAGTGTCGGCCGGCTCGCCTCAGGCTTGCATTATATAAAACATGTCAAGAATTAACCATTATCATACTAAAGAATATATTTTACGCGGATAAAAATAATGTTACCTTAATCGCGGCCCGTGAACTATGTCAAGATTGCTGAGAAGCAAATTTAAATAAATCGTGACTTGAACAACGGTCAAACATTAAATATGCGAGAAAATATTTCTGTGAAATTATTTATCAATAATAACCGTAATTATAGTAAACCATAATCATTACCAATTATAAAATTGCATATTGATTTTCGCGTCAACAGTCAACACGCGGTATCCATCCACGTTGGTGGCTATTTTTTTATAATTATCGACGTACAATTTACTTTTTTTGTTTTGTTTGTTGCAAAACGTAAAATACGAGATATCTTGTATTTTTAGCAAAAGCACTGATTGTTTGAGTGAGTGGCAGATCAATCTCCGCAATTCGCAGATAAAAGCGGCTGATCCTAAACAGAGATATCGCGCCCACGTCCGCCACGACCGCAACTTATAAAATGTAAATTTATTGCGAGATATTTTAAATAAATTCACATTCGCCGCTATATATCGCTGGGCTTGCTTGCATTACGTCACGTAATTACGCAGCGCACAATTATTATAATTTTCATATAATCGCCCTTATGAGGACGTGCGAAAAAACAATTTTGTAGCGTAATTCATATTGATTTATGGGCGTTGTTTATGATTAATGCCCAATTCAGATAGGGAGATGCCGAAGATTCAGCGATTTATTACCGCACTAATCAGATCGTTTCCACTCGTATCAACTTATTACGCGCTTGCTTAAGTAATATACCGAATATACTTTGTTATTTATAACATGACCTGATAAAAAATGCTCGTAATCGTTTTACATTGTTGTCTGTTGTGAAAAGATCATTAAGTGAGAGCAATTATAACATAAACATCTGCGTCCACGCAAGTTACGGAAATCTTCAGCCCTCCACACGTCTAATCATCGGTGATTCATCTAACGAAATACAAAATTAATTATACACTCTGCTCTCAAATCTTTCCCGAATTCATATTTTTAATTACAGCCTGCGTTTTGTGATTTATTGTGGACACACGTGTGTCGATGATAAATGGAACTTACGAAGAAATTTGGAAAAGAAAAACAAAATTATACATAGACTTTTCTTTTAATTGTTCCGTTTCTAAGTATACAAAACGATATTCTATAATAAAAGGGGCTATCGCATGTATTGGTAGACTATTAAGATATTTAACAGGACTTGATAGTGGTATAATTGTAACTATTGTCTTGCGTTTGAAGTCCTAAGATATCCTTACTTCTCGCGTTCTGCGCGTGAAAGTGGACACCTTTCATGTACGACTAGTTTTAATTGAATCTTTGAACCGTATTATTATGTCTTTTGCCCCATTTGTTCAACTAGTATTTTCTATGATTATAGTGTACGGTGCTTTAAAATGCCTCGTCTTTGTACACGAAGTATAGAAATTGTTCTTCAAGCTTTAAAAGCTGGAACTTGATTGCGTCGTTTTTAATTTTTAATGAAATGTCACCTGGAATAGGCATCGTAGCCACTGTTAATAGGTTGGTAATTAAAGAATGTTTCAAAAGGCTCTTTGTTACGAGTAGATTACGTTATTTCCTTATTCTAATATATAATCGTCTACTTACGGCATGTAGAACTAACATTGTTACACAAAATAGATATCCGACTCATCTTGTCCCTCCGGAGTTGAGTCAATACTCTTTATTTCAATCTATTTCAATACACTAATAAATAAAGAAAACAATCTCCTTGAACGCCGACTCAACAAAATTGAAAATAAAAATTATAAGGATGGATATGGACAATTCTCTCCCTCAGTATAGTCTATAAATCTTCAATTCTTAAATAAATTCTAGTACTACCCTACACTTACTGTTATACTCACTTTTTTCCTAGAGAAATGTTTTATAAATAAAATAGAATTGCAGACTGTTTATCACACTAAGGTTTAACACCAGTGTGTGAAAAACAGTAATTTTTGTTCTCGTAATCAGACAGGCTTACATTTTTCAAAGCGAGTAAATCTTCCAAAACCGTCTTCACCGTTTGTCGCGGCAGACAAATTCAATCGTCTCGGCGCGTTGCGGAGGTCCTTGCTCTTGACTTAATGTGACTTTTATTGCTCGCTCCAGCTTCATTGTGTGTGGCTGAGTGGTTCCCCTTCGCAAACAAAATATTTCAGTTCCCGTCTCTTTGAAACCCACAACCGTAACAACTTTATTGAGTGCCGGCTTTTCAGAACTTATAGGTTATATTTTCATCCGCTACAAGAATAAAATTTATGACCTGTTTACACTTGAATGCAACTGCACGGCGACGATGTCTTTAAACGAATATCCAAAAACATGACACGTATAGCTATATCTAGAGATGGGCAAACCACCGGGTTTAAACCTACCGCTGGGTTTTTACCCGATAAACACCCATTTATTCCCACCCACTGGGTGAAAATTCGGGTGTTTATTATTTTTATAACAAAATTTATATAGGTATCCATATATCATTAGATTTTGCGTATGCACATTATATGTGACATTTTTTCACTTATTTGCCAGTAAATGCAGGGGCTTAGAACATCTATTTTAGCAAGATACCAACAAAGCAATGGATAAAACGGCGTAAAGCACAAAATCTGCAAAAAATATTGTTTTTAAGGGCAAATCTCGGTATTTGAACAAGAAACAAAAAAAAGATGGCGATAAAATTATTGTAACTCCACGACCCTAATGTAAAGTAAAACTATGTAGAACAACGTGTGTCTGTTGTATGACATAGAGAAAGTTATAATAAAAGATTTGAGACGAATTAAGAGAATTTTTGTTTTTTTAATACGTTCTTGTAATGAATTTTTATAATCTTAATATGTTCTTGTAATAAATGTTTTTAATTTGAATACGTTCTTGTATTGGACGTTTTTGATATTTCTAAAATTAATAACTCGGAAACTAAAAGAGATAATGCAAAACTAAATGCATACTTGGGGTGCAGAGATTGAGATACGTTTGAATTGTGAGTTTCAGAAATATCGAACAAGTTTAGGAAAAGTCTTGTTGACCTAGCGCGTACCGTCGATGCGTGTCGCCAATATACATGGTGGGAGGCAGTCGGCCGTCTAGGAATAGATGGCTGGCGGAACGTTAAGTTCATGAAAATTGACATTATTGTCAAAGTGCAAAAATAGACTAGTATAAGTCTATACTTGGAAAACCAAGTGAAATAATTGCCGAACCTAAAGTCGCAGGCGCTGCACAGCCTCTCACTGCCTTTCGATGGGATTTCGGTCCCTGTAGACTGGCGTGCTGCCTGTTTGATATGGGAACGGTTAATTATGCCTCTATGGATGACATACCCCATCCGAGATGGTCAAAAATGAAAATCAAGGGAATCATAGGGTTGACGCTCCTAGATGACCTAATGAAAGCGGACACGGCCGCTGGATCAAACTGATCACATAATGTAATAATATTTGACCATCTAATAGAGGACCCTTATCTGATGCATGAAGACGAGGTATAACAATCGCTGCTATGATATTGTTGACACTGCATGTCTAGCTCTGAACCGCTGGTATATGGGTCGCATCCTAGGCGTGATAAGTACACTAAGTTTACCCCTGATAGTGGAGTTAACAATATCTTAGTGGCTACCTTCAAGACGCCAGTCTGTGGAGAGATTTCCGTATCTGACCTATGAAGATGTGGAGTAACCATCGGGATGCTATGAATGCCGCTACCACTGTATGTCTAGCTCTGAACCGCTGATTGACCGAAGACGCATACAGCGACTTGAATACATAGCCGTGGATGGGGACTTGTCCACATCCGTGCGCGGTGGACCTCAGACTGATTAGTGTCGATGATAGTCTTTCAAGTATAAACCCCGATAGTGCAGGTAGCGGAGGACATAGTGGCTTCCTTCAAGGCATAAGTCTGTGAAGAGGCATACTGGAACGAGTTTATTAATTGAGAACGAGAAACTGGACGTGGACTGCTCTGGCCAATATCATCTTGTATGATTTATTACCGAATCAACTATGCGATGTAATATCGACACATATGGTTGCAAGGGGAGGAGGCTCATAGTCCAGCAGTGGACTGGACGAGCGTTGATGAAGGCTGTAAAGCTATATTCAGAGCGATAGCTGAAATGAGTCTTTAGATTCATATGCGGTCTCAGGCACGGAGACGCGCGGCAGAGATATGTATATGTGGAGATATGAAGTTGGAGCAGATCTGCCCTGGCAGTACCGTTCAGATAGACGGAGATCCAGTATGCAGGAGCAATCCAGATATGAGACCCACAGTCAGTAGCAGCTGTGAGGTCATCCCTTCGAGCTTGCTCGTTGGAAGATGGTTTACCATCATGGGCGCTGGTTCACGTGTGGACTATCCTGTAAACACACCCTTGAACGCAATACGTCGGACACTTCGATGGAAGACGGGATTAGCCTCCCAAAAGGTTACTATAACGGCTCAGCCGTATCGGGAACGCTTCGGCTAGTATCGATTGGACGTCGTCCACTAGCTTCGGCTACAACGCGAAGCTTAGGCTTTCTACGATGGGACTTCCGTCTCCTTCCATCGCTTAAGGCGCACCGGTCGGACTAGGGTCCACTGTAGACAACCCTTCGGGGTTGTCTATTATTTTAACCTTTTTCCTACACCTCTGTGGTGAGGGGAGGACAGGAGCATTCTGAAGGACAGAGTGGGAAGTGACTCACAGAGAGCGCGTTGGTGGAGCGTTTATTCTCACTCGTCACGTAGATACTTTGATGGCTGGTTTGCTGTATTGTGTGTACGTCTCGGGTCTGAGCTTCTAGTCTGCTGCCTTGCTTGGGTTCTAAGGTCTTAGTAATCGTCCAGCTGAGGGAGCTAGAACTAGTCCCCTCGTCAATGCTGGATATTACTAGATCCCTTGTCGGACTGTATATTGGAAGACACAGAGGGGTTATGTAACCGTATTTATCAATACAGTTGGCATAGCTTAAGGAAAAGGGTGTCCCGGTGCGTAGGGCTAGGATGGTCGTCTCCGGATAGTATAATTAGAGAAACTTGGTTATTGATCATTCTGTTGAGTAAATGCCACTCAACGAAAGTTCCTCTAAGAACTAGAAGTTCTATTCAGAACTACAGACGACACACCCGTCGCTGGCTCTAAGGACTCGCTACGGCAGTCCTGGAGCCACCTTTTTATACCTTTTAAATTACATATATCATGTAATAATCCCTGTGATCCATTTCAGGAATCTGGGCTCCTATTGCAAAAACAATAAACTTCGAAGTTCTTTTCAGAATACGAAGTTAATATTGCTTAATAAAGTCGCTGGGATTTCTTGGTGACTTTATTCTTTCAGTCAGCGAACATGGGTAATCAGGAGTAGGCTGCTTGCCGGCTGGCAACTGGTACTCCTGTGTTCGGGCGAGAGATAGGGACGAATCAGTATATAGGAATAACATAGAAGTTGAGTAGGTGACTCTATGTTTAATTCCACAGCTAGAAAACATAATATAAAGACGATCACATTGTAAATTTCTAAAAGAGTTTGGGTTACTCTCACAACGTAGTATGGATCTGCTACTAGATGATCAACGGCCAATTTGATTATTATAGAGATTTAATGTTCAGTTACATTATTGTTCGTAAGTCATGAACCATGGTTTAGGGTACTATGTTTAGAAACGAGAGAAACAACAGTACCAATTATGTAATATCAATATCCGAGATGGCAGCAAACTTTTTCGTTTATTGGGTCAACTTCGATTAAACTCAACACAGTGTTATAACAAGCTTCCATCATTTAGTATACTGTCACCGTGACTTTTGTCACCCGTGCGCGCTAGCTCCTACCTTTGTACTTGCCACGTTCGCATGCAGTGTAGGTATGAGTGAGTGTAGTGCTAGCTAACTGTAATTACAACTTCTTTTGATCATCCCGTTAGAACTTGAGCATTAAAAGATGGCGACATTTTATAGATTTCTACTGTTTTATTTTAAAAATGTTTATTCGGTTGAACTTATTTGAGTCGATGTGAGTCAAGCGGCTGGAGCGCTGATATACATCTATATCTTTTACGCGTGTAGGTTTTCTTAAACTTAGTAATATGCTTTACGCTAGAATATACAAATACAAACAAACTCTAAACAAAGATTCATAGAAATTGTCTCATAAACAAAACAATTGGCTGCTACCTTGGGCTTTCCACATTATTGAAGTTGCGCATATTACAAATAAACAGGGTATTTTCATCAAGATATATAATAAAGTTTTTATTTTTATTTTATCATCAATTATTATAATAAACACCCACAAAAATGGGTTGTTAAGGGTAAAAACCGGGTTAAAACCCAAATCACCGGGTTTTTACCTAGTCAGGTGGTTTGGGTTTTAACCCACCGCCCATCTCTAGCTATATCCTTATGGACTTTGTTTGCTACGTGAAAGTTCCGAAAAATACAATAAAAATTCATAATATCGTTCGTCAGCTGGCCACAAAACAAACAATAGCGGATATACACCCTTACCCGCAGAGGTGAGGCCATATGCTGTGACAAGCGCAATGGGGGCAGCGGGAAATGACCGCGCCATTCATCATACCGCGCGTAGCACGTTTTCATTTTCATTGTGTAAAAAACGTAGCACCCCTAGACGCGCGTACTTACAGCGTGAAATCGACATAAGCGTAAAATTTTAATTTCATTGAAGGTTCTCTTTAGGTAGGCTGCTTTGTGTTACTGTAAAGCGGTAATGAACAACAATTTGTTTTTTTTTCGGTTGTGACGATAGAGTCGTTGATCTTTTTTTCCGAAATGCAATATTTTACTCAAGGGAGTTTGCGGTCATAATGATGAGCGAGTAATGTCTGTCTTCCGGCTTGCATTAGGTAATGAAGTGTAATTGGTTTATTAGGGCTCCTCTCCAAATGTTATGAACGCGTAAAATGCATTTACACGGTTTTAGCGAGTCATTTTATATTAATTTTCAAATATAGGTATTTTTAAAGTAGTTATTTTTTTGCGGTTAGTGCTATTACGGGTATTATGTTACTTTTTCATACTTTCTACTTTGAATAGTAATCAAAACATCGACACTTGCTAACTACATCTCATCATGATTGCAGTTAGAATTGTGTCGTTGCTATGGCACCGTAGGATTATTATTGAAATTATGTAGATTATTGTGAGTAAAAAATCATCGCCTCCGTCCCAGGTGCGCGAGAGTGGTTCTCGGAAGATTATCCCATTTCGTTGTGTTTACTGGAATAATCTCTTACATTGTAACACTTCCACATGTCTTATGTTCTTTAAAGAGTTATTTTATGGTGTCTTCATATAGTTAAAGTTATTAATATTTAATAGAACGACATTGTAAAATTTAATTTGAATGGTCTTATTTTGTAGTCATAAAATAAAATCAACTTTTTTCTTAGCTATAACTTGCTGAGTGTGGATTTTTAACTAAACATTAAATAAAATTGTAACATTTTAAGCTCACGTAATTTTCTCACATTTTAATTACGCAATTAGACCCACTACACCACTGTTGGGACTGTTAAACATTAAATTCTTACGTTAATTTTATTTTACTTAATTTCATGAGTAAGATCAGTTGACGTCACATCTCCTCTGTGCTACAGTAGGGTGCTCGTAGTGCGAATTAATTTTCGCCACAATTACCCGGTCGCGTTACTAATTGAGACATCAAAGTCTCCGGCTGCGCGCGCAATTTCCTCCTCGTTGGCTTATTGTGTCGCATGACGTCACGATGCACGCCGCTCGCTTTGCACCAAGGAGTTTGTTACTGTGAATGCATTCGAAAATGTCAAATGATTTCTTACAACTATAGTTAATAAAGACAAAACGTTAACAAGAAACTTTGCACTTCTAAAGAAATCTAAGGTTGACCAAAATGTTCTTTGTTCGCGTGTATGACCAATATTCTCCAAGATTATTCAGGTAAATTAGGGTAGCTTAGAACGTTACGGATATAACGTTTCGTAATGACTGTAACATAATTCAATAAAAATGTAAAAATAGCATAATTATATAATAGTTTGATAATTGAGGAACCTTTAATAATCTTCATTTCAACCGTTCCGGCGATCTGTGACAGATCATGCGAGCAAGTTTGCGCAGACGCATATTAGTTCGTCAGCCAGCGGCGACTGGCGTTTACAACCAACCGCAGCGCGGGGTCAGCTGGTAATGCTCCATTACGCGACCATTACACATTATAAAATACATAGCGCAAAATTATAAAAATATATATTTTTTTAATCTATTTGCACAAACTGCATCTATTCTCTATCTCTTAGTCTGTCTGTATATCCGCTAACTGTTAAGACACGCAAGGGATTTATTTTAATGCGGTTTTCACCAATGGACGACGTAATTCAAGAGGAAGGTTTTTATGTATATAACATTTCAAATAAGTTTTAACATAGTAGCAAAAATTCAATATTTTTCAATAAAGTTTAGTCATCAAAAATTCTTGGGCACATGGCTTATGCTGACTAAATCAATGTAAAACCTTAAGAGATACATTAAACTAATTTTTGGTGGGTGTACCCGTGTGAAGCCGGGGCGGGTCGCTAGTTACGTATAAAACAAACAAACACGAACACAAAAATAAAATTTATAGATCAGTTAACTCTATCCGTTGCTTGTTTTAATCAGTCCACTTCTTATAGTATTATATTAAAAATAATATGTCTACCTATTGACAAACTCCATTTATGTGACCAAATACCCCGGATATGATTGTAACAGTATAGCCATAGTGTTGGATGCCAATACAACACGCATTATCTTGATTTCGAATAAATTATTCACCAGCGCGACCACTAGCGCCTATTTTATGTCTGCCTTCGGGGTAAAGCAAATGCTTTCATAACTTTTAAAGCTAGAAGCTTGTATTGCTACAACCAGTCTGTCGCTGTAACGTGTAACACGGGAACCCAAATATTACAAATGTTTTGATATTCACCTAGATTGCCTGGTACAGGTTTTGTCAAATAAATCACAAACTGGTGCAAGTAATAGCAACGATCGCTTTGCGCGTCAGTTCAGATAATAGAGCCAAATCAGTCAACTTGAACCACATGTATAAACGGCTTTGTGAATGTGGGCGTTAAAGGAGCGCAATTTCTGCCATAATGATCTGTCGTAGGATGGTAATGACACAAGAAAGCGGCACCTCGAGTGGGAACTGAAATTATCCAGATTCAATCCGACGAGACGTGAATGGCAGGCAGCAAAGTGAGTGAGCGTCTGTAGAATCGGAAGAGGTTTGCGAGGGAAACAACAATCGATCGATTGCGGACTACAATTTGCGTACTTTGCGTAGTGGCAGCTCCTCCGGCAATTTGTGTCCGTCGCCTTCGCCTTCCGTTACTCGGTAAACGCTACTGGAATATGTAGCCTGTGGTTGGGTTCCCAGTTTTAAACGCACAGTCGTCCGGGCGAGTGAGATACATGCTAATTATGGGCAATTTTCAAAATCGATCGTCGAGCTTTTGCGCTGCTTGTGGCTTCCTGCGTTTGCGCGTTCTCGAGCAAATGTAAGCAAATAATATCCAGCGTTAAAATCCTGCTATTTGTTCATACATACACCTTCGTGGTTGTTTTACCAACTGGCTCTTCTCCAAAAAACTTGCGGATTTGTGGCTTTACATAGTCTTTTATTTCAAAGAATTCTTGTAGCTGAATCAATACGCGAAGAGAAGCTGCAGAAGTTTCCTATTGCTACCATTTAATAAAGGTATCATCGGTGTACCGAGAGTCCATCTGATGAGCGGTTGCGCAACAGCGGGCGTAGTTAGAGCGAATTATCGGGCGATCGATGGCTTCTAGATTGCATCTCAATAATCCTTGTTGGAGATATCGCGCAGATTGCTGCGAGCGTGCGCCGCCGCCTTGTGCCTGGCTACTAGCGCAGCCTTCCGGGATTCTCTAATGAAATGCTGGAACTTTATGGAAACAATTTGAAATACCTTTGCAGCAAATTGCACTCTTGCTCGAAGAAAACGTATTTCCACTTTATTTGCAAGCGTGCCAACAAGTTGTCTTAGTTGAGAGTGAAATAAGTCATGTTCTAATAATGGCTCAGTTGAGTTGAAAGGATATTAGGTATGCGGTCGGGAGCCGAAGCCGCGAGTGCAGCGGTGACCGTCAGGACGCGGTAATTGATGACGTCGCGGGCAAGCGGTGTCCGCCCATTTTCCGTCAATTTTCGTCACTTGAGTGATGGTAGGTTGTCCCGCCCCCGACCGCCCGCGCCCGCTCCCCCGCGGCCCGTCACGGCACGCGCCGCGCTAAATTTAAATAGGATGAACTTGTAACGGGCGGCCACAGTCAAGGAATGTGAGCGGCATGAAGCGTTAATCATATATTTGTGACAGTTACACTCTGGAAGATGTCCAATTCTTCTGTTTGTCTTGTCATGTTTCAAAATTTTAATGATCTCTTTCGGAAACACCTTTTACGAATATTGTTTTTAGATTTTGTGTAAGCAGTATATAATTTATAAATTTATTGCTATTATTGTCTCTTAATTACCTCCAATTTTATGTATAGCCTTACACTGTATGTCTACCAGCCGTATATACAAGGCAATGTATAAAGTGTTACAAAGGTGCTGAGCTCTTACACCGTCACCTTCAGAGAGAAATGGAATTTCCTTACCCTCTCTCCCCTGAGTGCAAACTGTGCAAAGTCAACCATAGAGAGAGTGCTACCTTATTCCCCCTGAACAATAGCCCAGGGGATATAAATAAGCCGGGACCACTTAATGAACACATAAACTGAAGAGGCAGGGAGACAAGCGTGTTGCCATGGCAACGCAGTGTAATGATTTCAGTGAACCTTCAATTGTCAAGGTTCGCCGCCTGTAAACACAGTCGGTAACTTAGTATGTATTATTAACGGTTAAGGATAAGTATGTATGTAAGGATAATATTTAGTTGTGTATATGTTATATTTGTTTTCTAGGATCTCTTGAGAAGTAAAGATAAAAATTTGAAACGCTTCAGCGGGTTTACGACAACTTAAAGACGGTTAATCATCAAGCGAAGGGCAGGTTGAAAGGTTTATGAGGGCGCTTTACAGAGTGCATACCTACGTACGATAGAATAGAGTAAAGAAAGAGGCGAGGAAAAGACTAGAATTGTTAAAAATAACAAACGGAGACTTACTTTAAGATTTGGAATAAGTTCCAGATGCCAAATTAGCAAATCCGATTAATATAACCGTTTTGACGGTTAGCAATAATTTTCCTTTGATATAGACAATTTGTACCTATATGTATATTTAGGTAAAGTGATCGGGCTGGAAAAGAAGATTCAGTTCAGATTCGCGGTAATGATTTACTTACTTTACTTTAAACTTAACGCAGTAAATAGTGAAGTGTAATGTGAGCGAAGTATTACAGAGTAAGTAGTGAAGTGAAGCGGATGACGCGAGATTGTTTTTTGTGAGCACAATCAATAAAACAGTCAGGAGCGCTGACGAGCGGTCTTTTGCTCGGCGCAGGCGCACGTGCTTCTTTTTGTTGAGGCCTATTATGCTGTCAGATGAAAATCTTAAGTGTGTTTAAGTATTGCTATTGTCCATAGGAAGATAATTGCCGTAAGTCATTGACTGTCTACCGTTTAAGTCGGACACGTGGTCCGAGATCCGTTATGTTACGTGCATATAATTTTGTTTTGTAATGAAGGAATTTCTTTTTGCCGAGAAGATGGATTGAGATTCACGATGAGGCAACAGCCTCATGGATGAATAGTATGAAGTTAAAAAATTCCAAAAAAAATACAGTATTTCGAACAAGAGCGACTCATCTAAACATAAAGTAAAATTTAGACATCAACAATAATACTTTTATTTACGACAACATTTGAGTATCTAAAATGGAAATACTTGATATACTTAATTATTTCTGATGGTGTGTAAATAAATTATTGGGCGTTAATACAATATTAACGATCAATGTTGAGATTGCGTTCGCTAGTACGAGTAATAGCAGTTGATAGGCGATTTCGTAAAAGTGTGGCAAGCTTGAGCCGTAATTATGAGCTGGCAACAATTGCACGTTGTCAATGAATAATTGAGGGTATCATAACATCTTTACATAAGTTCATTACAGCGGATATAGAGCGGGCTGGGCTGCTTGTCGCGAGTCGCGTGCGCGCCTGATTTATCGCACCGCTTACACGACTAGCATGGTAGCTACATGAGCAATAGATAATAAACACTATAATTACTCTTTATTAAAAACCTAATTTTTAATTGCATGGAAAAACTACGCGGATCATCATGCTAGAATCTTGTTAAATTAATTCAGCTTATACAGACGACAACGACTAAATTGAAATTCCCACAGTGTCTAGTTGCTCAAGGAAGTCGTTTTTATCAAATTTATGAGACATGTAACACTGAATATTCATAGTGGCGAAGAATACGTTGGGTTTCTGTTCGACGAGCGTGATATGAGCGCGGGGCGCGGGGCTCGGGGGGCGCGGGGCGGGGCCAATCGATACAGCCGCGATACCGCCGTGATTTACCTACAGACACAACAACGAATCCAATGCTCTTATCGATAATTAATTTCATAAATACCCACCCGCTGTTAATTAACTCCGTGAGAACAACACACCTTCATCAGTATTAGTTATATCGAGGAACGAATTAGGCAATTCACGATTTAAATCATGAACGGTGACCGCAAGTCGAAAAATGCTGACGAGGTCTTGAGAGCGGGAAGTGGCGAGGGTCTCGAGCGGTGAACGTGGAGCAGCGCGGCGGCGGCGTCACGCTGCCTACACACGACGGAAACGCTCTGCTCATGCATTATTCAAAAGCGAAGGCAAATACAAATAAATAGGCACGAAATAAATACAAACAGGCTGAATGGAGCCGGTCGGGGGGCGGGGCCGCGCGACATAAATATCGGCCGCGCTGTCATAAGACGTGGATATCTGGCGGGTTATTTCGGCCGCGAACCGCGACGCGAGACGGGAATCCTGTAAATAAATACAACGCAAACATAAAGTGCTCTAACTAGACATGCTTTAGTACAAAGTTCTGCTATTATAATTAAGTAAACTTTGACATCGGGGTTAGTAAGGTTGGTCGTTGAACTTATTACGAGCACCCACAAGATACGGATGAAGAAGGATGATGATATTCAGTTTTTGTTATCAATTTCCTTAAGAGGGAAGAATAGTACGTGCTCGTCCATACGAAAAGAGAAAACGTTTTTCCACTTCTAAATATTTTCCAATCTCCATGATTTTTTGGTATGTTATTGACACAATAAATGACTAGGTTTATAGCTTTTACTTTTTTTAAATTTGCTATAGATTCAAACTTATAGGCACCTCAAGTAAAGTAATTTTTGTGATTAAAATTGTGTCGAATTAAGCCGTTTGTTGAACAAAAATAATGTATTTCTTTTTAAAGCGAAACCTATATACCTAGAATATATATTGTGCTGAAACGATCGACATCAAAATCAAAGTGATTTGTTGAAATTTAGTTAGTGAAAACCGTTTTCTCTTGAAATGGGAATTTCATCAAGAAAAGTACCTATTGTCAGTCGCGAGCTGTAACGCCCTCGATCTCTCTCTCCGGGGTAGCGCACGAGCGATAGCAAATGTTTTCCTAAATACCTATTTCGTTAGTATCGCGAAGCTGTTCTTCCCTCTTAATAGTTATTCAACGCAATTACACACACCACAAAAACCTTCTTGAGACCTTTTTATATGCAGGTTTAAACAACACAAATTCAATATTAATATGTAGAGTCCCCGACGTAGTTTTAATGATTTTATGTATATTAATTGCGTTATAAATATTATTTTCTGTAATAAAAATATTAATATTAATCAAACAATTAAATGCTATGACAAAATGAGGGTGATGGCTGCAAATGTCAGACATGGTCGACTAAAGACTAAATGGAATCTGCTTAAGCAAGCGGGCGTGTAGTCATCGATGCACTTTACGTGCTTTGAGTACAAAATAAAAATGAATAGGTATCGTATCGGGTACAAGTACAGTACCTACTCACGATACCCGATAATAAGTAGGGTAGTAGCTGACGTTTATTGGCGATAAAACTATAAACGGCTTTTTAATGGTACGAAATTATATTGTAAGTATGTAAATAGTGAGATGCATCAGATACAATTATTTAATCAGGTGCAGCTGGCAAAGAGGCTGGTGGACAGAGAACGGCGTATTTCAGTTTACAATGCTATGATTCTGGCTAAAATTTAGTTTCATACACAATATAATACAACATAATGTTATATTAAAACAAATAAACTGGTGATAATAACATAATTTAAAACATATACATACAGTGATAACTAATATCACAATTACAGCTAAAAACACTTATCATTTGACAATTCAAATATTAGGCCTTTTTTCAGAATAACGAAAAGAACAGTAATAACTAAATTTAATTTTTCGTCCGAGATGTCAGCCAGAATCAGCAATATTGATCTTAAAGCGTAGTGCATGTCCGCTGCGCTTGCGTCACTGCACTTGGCCGACTGCACTCCTGCCTTAAATTACGTGCAATTTATTGCCCAAGGGCCATATTAAATTAACATATAATAATTTGCAAACAATTATTCCATCAAAACCATAACGGCTGTCACAAGCCGCACGTCCAATAGCCCACATTCGCGTCTTCTTCCAACCCTGTCACGTAGTTATAAGTAATTGTCGATCGAATCGGTAACACAGGACCGTTACAAAATAATTTCAGTAATTTTCTTATTGGCTTAATTAAACTTAATCCCTTTGACTGCAACGATCATACTTATTCAGCAAGTGAACGAATAAATAAATAAATAAATTCATTCTGTACCGTCGTTATCTCTTCAATCGTGATGCATGTTGGAATATTATTGAAAAATAGGCTATTTAATACAGAAAATAACCTGCAATGGCCCTGTGGTTGTTTTATGTAGCTTAATGGAGTATAATTGGCAGGTAATTTGTGGCATATAAAATTTTAATTGAAACTTGAGCCAATTTCGCTACAGGTCGGGAAAAGCGCACAGTCGTCCACTTGTCCGCTGGTCGTAAATTGCGCGGATCGCCATAAATTGCGCAAAATCGCCAATTACAAGGATAATGTCGGGAGCGCGGGCGCAGCGGGGCGGCGCGGGGCGCGAGGGGCGACTGACAACACGCGGCCGCCTGCTTACGACGTGCCAAAATCAACTCAATCTACTGCCCGTTTAAGATCAGATAACCTACCAGATTGCCGAGATTATTATAGAGTATCGTTTTAACATCGCAATCAATCCATTGTATGCACAGCCCTAGATATTTCTTGGACATGATTATTACATCAGTGGGTACGATGTTACGATCAGACTTCAATTTAATTTAAAATTCACTTTATAGTTCTTTTATAGGATAACACCTGACGAAAGTGTCAATTGTTGCACAAAATGAGTTCTGCTACGATAGTTCTACGTCGTAGCGGTATATAGATTACTACGCACGCTAGGCTGTAGCAGAGGTCAACAATTTTAAATTATATTATGGTAGCAAGCAGTGATTCAGAATCGTAAGTCTAAATAATTGATAATAATTATAATATTTAGATATTTGTGTTGTTGTTGTTGTTATCAACTCATTCCTCAACGAGAAGATCGAGCCTACCCAAAATTATAGAGCAATGAGGCTAACGGGTTATTAATGGTAAAATAATGTACAAAATGTATCATTACATATTAATTTACTCGTTTAATTGCTTATCGTTAATTTTACTATTTTGAATTTGAGTATCATCCAGAAAAAGTTTACCATACCTAGAAAAGGTTTATTTCTTAAACAAATAAATTAAAATGAAAGTGGTATACTATAATGCTCGTGTAAATTTACTAAGATGTATAAACCATTTTTTTAAATTGATAGCTATGCATGGGCGATCATGCCAATATGAAGAAAGACGTGCAACTCTAAAGGTAACTGTTTGTAAATATATTTCAGGTAGTGATTTAGCACGGTTGCTCTTACAAGGAAGCTATGAAATAGATAAGGAACGTGAGCTGAAGTGAGTTCGCTTCGGGAGCCCGCCCTGCGACGGCATAATGGACAGCTCACGAGCGCCATTACTGACTTGTTGGCTGCCTGGCAATTCTACTCAATCTATGGTGGAGGAACAGTAGGAGATTCAGCTCTAATTTGACAGCTTAAAATAGACAATTCAAGCCACATATGCGTATGGACAAGAATGGTGGAAAGATTAAAAGCGTGAGGTCGCTTTAAGTGAGGAGTTCACAAACAGCCTAGTTGATCGGTGTAGTTTTAAAAAGATATTATATACAGCATGATTTTGTAAAAAATATTTCGACCTCCCATACAAATTAGTAAAGTTGATTGTGTATTTTGTATGAAAAGTCGATTTTTTTTGGGGTTTTCAACCCATGTTCCTTGGGAAAAGTGGTTGCTTATGATGGTCTGAACATCATTTTGCTACAATTTTGATTACATAATCATGCTGTATACAAAATAGAATAGAATATACTTTATTGCATAAACAAACAGAAAAATGCAGTTTAAACAATAGTGTACAGATAGGCGGCCTTATTGCTAAGATAGCAATTTCTTCTAGGCAACCTTCGGGTACAGGAAAAACGCAACGAATACTGCGGGATAGTGCGTTATATAATGTATAAAATATAAATAGACTTACATAATAATTACATAAAATAATTAAAATTACATTATAATAATATGCTCATAGATCAATACATTATTACACTTACATATAAATACATCCTATAAATAGGTACATAAAGTACATACATAAATATACCATACCATACAGATCGAAGCCGTATAGCAAGAATGTGATATCACATGTCTTTAACACTTTTTTATTAGCTCGCTTTTTCTATCTTTTATTTATCCTAAAGTCTGCATCTCACAAATATTATAGGATTTAAAAAATCACTTTAAAAGTACGGAGTATGCCGTCAAAATTGTAATTATCACTAACACAAGGCATTCTTCTGAGAAGAAAATAGGCCAAAGTAAATCGAAATCAGTTGCATTTTCTGCAGTTTTGTTTTTTGTATTGCACTTGATTTTGTTAGGTACAATTATTAAATAAATAGTCTTGAGAGGTCCATAATAAGGAGGTCGATGACCTTTTTGACCGCCCGATCTTAATCCCAGCGTAACGTTAAATACATAATGATACCAATTTAGTCTTAAAATTTTAGCACGAAAATCTCATCAAGCTCCGAATAATATTGTCCTTTAAAACACGAAGTCCTTTGAGGCCGGGATCGCCCGAATAAAAGGCAGTGTTATTATGTTGGTAAAACAAAATTCACCATAATGGCCTCATTATGTGGCGAAAATTGCTCGAGAGCTTTTTTGTGTGGTAAATAAATGTATTTGTAATAGCTTTTAGAAATATTGCGAAGGAGCAGGGTAGGAGTCGGTCGGCGTCTGATCACCGAAACTTAATTTATTTCGTCTAAGAAAAAACATAAAATGTCCGCGCGGCGCGCGGCGTGGGAAACGACCCTGTCGCCGGCGGCTTCTATTACGTCATTATTTTCTATATTAGATTGTATATTAAATGGAAGATTAATAGTAAATCGATATGGTTAATAGTGCAGGGTATTAAGGTAACGTCGGCCGGGAGGTTAATACCTGTGACCAAATCGATGCGGGTGCAGAGGAAACACTGAGTACCGCTGTCACTCGCGGTTGACAGTCATTACCGGCCTACGGGCTTGATAAATGCTCGTACATGTATGATTTCACCAGTTTTTTCAACAGATAGATACAAGATAATTAAGAATCGTTGTTGTAATTTACCGGTATAAATCTCTGACGACCAGTATCTTATCGGTCTCTGCGCGGTCTTTCAATTTCGTAACAACACCGATTGTGCACCCATTTTTCATATTTATTCGCTTCATTAATTCAAGCTACCGAAATAATAAAATAATCAATCACCGTCCAGTGCGTTTGTACAAAAAGGCCACGTCAATTGGCGCTAATAAAGTGTGTGAATGCTAATGAATCTGGTATGGTTGCGATGTGTCATGAGCGCGCCACTGGGTTGCCACTGGGTTGCCACTGGTCCACTGGTCCCTCTCTGGGTGTCGCACCCCGCAGGGGCCCAGCCTAATTGATTTGTGCCCCGGGCCACAATCAAAACAGATCGTATTTTATAAGACGTATCTTAGAGGGCGAGGGTGCACTAACAAAGAGGGAACTCAGTGTAGTTGTTAAGACTATCGTTTGGTCGAAATTCGATTCCTGGGTGAAATTGTAAAACTAAAATATTGTGATTTTTTATCATAATAAGCTCCATCGTAATACAGTTATTTCTTTTTATGTAGCAATTAAGGAAAAAAAAACAATTGAAGTTAATATTGTGAATTATTGCACCTTATTGTTTCCTCAGTAAACAATTAAAAACATTTTTTATTTATACGTCATGTTGAAAGTAAACATTTATATAGGTATCAACTTTCCACCCGCACTATTGCAAATTCTAATGCGTTCAGTGATCAAACACAAGAAAATCAAATGATCATTTGATAAATAGTCCCCGGGGTGCACCCCGCTTTGTCGCGCTCGTAATGCGGTCAACTCGCGCACCCTACTCACCCGATACACCCTACAAAAGCTGACATACCCAGGAGCACCCTTACGTACTTCACAGCATTTTTAGCGACAGCAACGGAA
The DNA here is from genome assembly GCA_951230895.1 of Carpatolechia fugitivella. NCBI lineage: Eukaryota > Metazoa > Arthropoda > Insecta > Lepidoptera > Gelechiidae > Carpatolechia > Carpatolechia fugitivella. The sequence goes on from OX579650.1 coordinate 11,378,635, forward strand.
ACTTTAATGTTCATTGCTGTCCATTAATGACTTCTACATCTCAGAAGACGATAAACAGTAATGTAAAAAAACTGGTGATCCGATTCAGAGAGGCATGTTGAGGGCAAACGCGCGATGAGATCAGGAGCCATGGGAAATTATCGCCGCTTAATTTTGTTATGTTCAGTTTTAATACTTTAATCTCTTCAGTTGATTTGTTAGCTCATTCAATATTGTGTTCTGTTTGTTTTTTATTAAAAGTCTGTCTGTGGTTGGAGCGGTGAGCGCTTGGGTGTTCGTGAGTAAGCTCTCTATGTGTATTTTGTTTACGTCATTAAAATGATTGCTTCTTTGCATGTCAGAATCTACGGGCATCTATATCTGTCTATTTACCTACTACAAAGCTTAGTCAGCCGTGCAATGTAACGTAATAATTGTAATCACAACTTTTACACAACGCAAATACTGCCGTTTATGCTCCACCTACAAATTATTTATCTATATTTTAAACTGACAGCAAAATTCAAACTTAAGAAAATCACCATTTAGACAAATCTGTTTCTTCAGTCTATCCGAGACTTTAGGCGTGTACTAATATTTATTGTGCTGCGTAATTTTGTGACATTGGTCCACAAAATAGACTTCTGTATCAAATGTGGGACATTAATCACGTGGCCCTGATTCGACGCGACAGCGAGGGAGCGACTACATAAATCTTTCGGTAACTGCACTGCGGTCTGCTGCCATGCTTACATACACACATAGGTACATACATACACTGTTCGCTGAAAAATTCTCATCCCAATAAACATGCCACAACAAATTACCGTTAAACGGAATATATCGAGTTCAGATACGAATCAATTTATTAGAACATCGATCAATTTTAATACAGCGATTTTCTTGTGAACTGAGAGAGGTAAAAGGACGTGAAAAATCACCTATGTAATAATTTTGTGATATGTATCTCAAAAAACGATTTGATTTTTCGCTCAGCATTGAAACATGATTTCATTTGTAATAAAAATAAAGAATTTTATTAAATAAAGAAATTAGTATTTGAATTTAAATTTTATTTGAAAAATAACTTTTATTTATATTAATAATAACTTTTTAGGTAAATAAATATTACTTTAAAATGGCGTGAAAATATTATTATATCTAATTGGATGGTAAAAACTAAACGGGTTGAAGTAGAAAACACGTAATGTTTTATTCGACTTTTATAGATTAACTTCAATAGATTTCAGATTTCTAAAAAAACTGGTATACCACCTTGTAGATGATACATGGTTTTTAGTACGTATAATGTTGTATGTAATGTAGACAATCAATTAAACACAATCGCCGCCCGCCTGACTGATCACCGCACTATGACCTCAGGCGCATGTCGTTTTGGTTCTTTTGCGAAATTGTTTGACTCAACAATATAATATTAATCATAACCTAATTTTACATTAATTTGAAATTAAGTTACAGTTGATTAAGTTACTACTAACTGTTTAGATTTAAACATAGTTTGAGAAGACACTGACGCCTGTAGCACAACGTTTGCTATTATAGGCTTCAGCATCCTATGTAAATGTTTCTTTGCTTAAGTTAAATAAACATTATTGGGAAACTTCTTCAGTTCACCTTCACATTATGGGGAAACTTCTTCAGTTCTTCACATTATCATGGGGAAACTTCTTCAGTTCACCTTCACATTATGGGGAAACTTCTTCAGTTCTTCACATTATTATTATTATTTCTTTTTATGGGATATCCATCTCGGCTTTATGGGCCGGTAGTATTTAACAGTCACGGGCCGAAGCCAAGTGAGTGTTAGATCGTGCGATTTGTGGTACTATAGGAGCGTTGATATTTGACTGATCTGTTTGTAAGAACCTTCTGACTATGCGGCAAGTATTGAGGATGGTTGCTTTTTGCAAATGAATATAGGTGAGTCGCGGGATGTTGAGGGTGCGCAAAGATTGATGAATCAATTTGGGTATTACACCGGTAGTAGACAACACTATTGGTACTATGACAACTTTTTGGAGCCTCCACATGCGCGTTATTTCTTCCTTGAGGTCGGTATACTTACTAAGCTTTTCAGCGATTGTAGTCTGCAGGTTATCAGTATTAGGGATGGCAATATCAATCAAATGTGCTGTTTTGTGTTTTTATCTACTATGGTCTATTGTAATGTACGGTTTTGTCAGTAAGTATGGCTCTGTCGAATTAAAGTTTATGGGTTGAATTTTCAAGAATGCTATCGGGCCTATATTTGTAATATGGAACTAAGGGCTATATTATTATTATTATTATTACTGTATACAATCACCAAGTAGGTAAAGCGGCGCGTTGTGATACAATTTTGATACACTTTGTGGCTCAGCAATAAGTTTTCAGTCTTATTCTGCCAAGTCCGCGCCCATGATATAGCGATTAGGTCCGTCAGGAGAAAAAAAGGAATTTTTATTCTTGTCTCTTTTTAACTTTTCTCCTTCATTTCTTCCGGCTCACATTTTACAATGTCGATACCACAGGTCGATACATTATTGTGTAGTTCAGGACGCGCGTGCGCCCGCGTCGGAATGCGCAGCGTCGCCCACGCATCGCGCATTGTATGCAAATAGCGGGTCGCAGGTCGCCCGCCGCGAGCCAGCACGCTTCAAAACCCCATCGGCTATGCTCTCCTACATTTTGCTTTTCAGGTCTTGCAAAGGACTTAAAAATATTTTTATTATTTACTTAAGTATAATAAACGTAATCACAAGGTAGTTTTTTTTAATACAAAAGACATCAACGCGCGCAAGTTATCAAAGTCAAAGTCAATACTTTTATTATTTTTTGGATTACAAAATTATCGTCTCAATTGGCCCGTTCATTTTTATGGGGAAAAATATGAATAGGAAAAAAATAGAGTTGGCATGTTTTGCGTTCCAAACACGATGAAGATATGTGTATTTCGTAGTGTAACACCAAGGGTGACCAAGGGGTCGGCCAGGTAAGCAGAGTAGAAATATTTCTAGAAATGGCATAGCAAGGCCTTAGGAATTTCTGTAGTAACGTTTGGCCCAGGCCCGCGGCACTAGAGTATGAATGGCTGTTTTCTGCCGACTCATGACGGGAATCCCATTGTGTCTCGGAATCACGAAACACGACAACGACACGGTCGTGTGTGACTCGACACAAGCCTAATTGTGAATGAATAGGGGTCAGAGACCAAAGCTTCAAAATACCTATATCCTGTTATTGAACCAAACATACGACTTGTGACGACATTGACAACATACACCTGTCAAATTGATGCACAATTAGATGTCGTCATCGCAGTGTCGTTTCCTTGGGAATGAAAATAAATTATAATATAATGAATAATATAATTATCATATTATCGCGTCTATGATCGTTTGGTTCCCGGCCTAAATTATTTAAATAGGAAACTCGATTACGGGTGTGCGATTCGAGCGGTGATAGCGCCCACATGTAATTATCTTCGGAACTTTTCTCCGACACCTCGTCTATTTTCAAAGTTAGTTTTCGAGCTGTTAACGGTCACTTTAAAGGGAGTTTTGTTATCAGAAATTATATTTTTAAAACTGAAGTGAAATATACATTGGTAATTTAGTGTCATAAACGTTGCATTTTTAACTAAGGCTATTTCAAATAAGTACGTATATATTTTTTTAGATTGCTTAATACTTAACAAAATAAAGTATATTTAGCTATAGCGACGTGATGGTAGTGCAGCAGCCGTTGAGCTAAGCTTATATCCTCAATGCGCAGACGCAGATAGAACAATGCGAGCGGCGGCGGCGGCGGCGGCGCGGACGGCCAGGACGTCCAGAAATTTACTGTCCATAATTACAGGGTAGGCCGCTTAATTGCACCGGCCCTCGCCCGTCCGCTCGCCGCTTTTTTCCACCAAATAAAAATTGACTAATATTCATAATAAATAATGAACTCTCCGCTCTCAGGGCTGAGGATTACGGTGTATAGATTTTGGCCGATTAATGTTCGGACGGTTAATCGAACGATCGCAAGTCGCCCTCCTAGTAAAGTTTGGCTTCAATGTAGTACAGGCGTCTCGGTTTTGAAAAATTGAACTTGATTAAAATTGATTGACTTTACTAGATTTTCAGATTTAGAAGGTAAATTATATTCAGAGTATAAAACAGCAGAAGATATAAACAAAAATGGTTTTAAAATCTACTTTATTTGTGACATTTTAAAAAGTAATCTAATTTGTAGTAACAAGACGAGTTCTTTCTCTAATTTCAAAGATTTCTGACTCTTTTCCCACAAATTAGGCCTATGACCTTCCCAGAGATTTATCCTTCTCATGCTAAGATGCACGCTCGAACCCGTTGCAGGAATGCATTTTTAGAAAATATATCATTATTTAGGGCACGAAGCAAAAACGCGAGCACCTCGTTGCATGTTGCCTGTAGTTGCTCGAGGCTCTCCTTATAATTGCAGGGTTTCACCCAAAAGCCCTCAATTATAAAATAATAGCAGATGTGGATCATAGTAATAACAATTATTATCACGCTCGCTCGCTATCATTATTGTTGAAATATGGTCGATCGCGGCGTTTGTATGCAAACTTTGGAATTCGCGCTGTGATCAATCTGTCTGGAGTGAGTGAGCACCCGCGCCCGCGCCGACCAGTCTCACTGACGCCACGTCATACGCAATTTCGATCATACCATAAACAGTTTTGTGATTGGATTATGATGGGTTACCGATTCGTTGTTATATTAGAAAATTAAGTAATATTAGTTACGAGAAACCGACATGACTAAGTCAATTGGTAAATATTATCTCAACAAGGCTGGCCGGTTTTCTTTCATATTTTTTCAAAATACTGTACTTTTGCAAATCAATTATATTTAAGGTTTCTATTTTCCCTGTATAGTTAAAATACCAAAGGATATTAGGAAAAATAATATTAATATGTTTAAAAAGCAATTTAAGATACCTGCTTGAAAAATGTAAACAAATTTCTAGACATTAATTAAGAACTAGCACATAATAAATTGTATTCTCTACTAACTCAGTAACAAAATGTTGTGACTATGTAATCTCTTTAATTAGTGTTTCCATAGTTGTGATAGAATATTTGTATACCTACTAAGTGGGTTGGATATAGCAAACAAATGAAACTTCTTCATCATCACCTTTAATTGTAACTAACCTATGTTCACAAATAAAGATTTATTATTATTATTATTGTTGTATAAACCTATCTCACTTTAATTAAATGTCGAATCGCAACATATTTGATCGTTCATAATAATGTTAACTTGTATGTAATGTGCAGATTATTCAAATTCTCGGGCAAGTAGACAGACCCGCCTCTTTGCAGTCGCAATCTTAATAAAGACTTCCTAGGTGCACTACAAATGTATTTTATTTTTATGAAATTTCGTTCGGCGCATGTAAGTTTAATTAAAGATAGCGTTTAATTAAAGTTAATCGGTGAACAGTTGGAGCGAGATGAGGTTTTTGTTGAGAGAGGTCGAATGAACTTCGCCGTCATTTAAATATTATTGCGCTCGGTAGGTATTAAACCCTGTTTAATTGTATCTGACGCTGTTATCTTAGTTTGAAGATATCTTTAGGTTGCGGTAGTCTAGATTTATTAGTCGTGACTAGGAGCGCAGGATGCACTTAGAGGTGCGCTCGGAATATCTCCGGAGCTATCCTCCCGTCATTACATCGGCAGCCTGGCCGATTAATCATTGCTGCTCTACCGGATAATTCGGCGGTTGATTTAGTGAAAAACAACATGTTATTACGGGATAAATCTCTATCTAGAAAAGCTAAGAAGGCCTAAGCGCGCCTCTGATTTATGGTGCCCCTGGCCATCGGCGAGTTGAATTTGATTTGTGATTCCCGGAGAACTTTGTTGTTTTCATCTTTGGTTGAATCTAATGAATGGGTTTAAAATTATACGGGTTAGTGTGTAATTATACTCTATAGCAACATTGATTATTACTTTTAAAATTGTGCGTATTTTATTTATGTTCTTTATAGGTAATAAATTTGGAATGAAAGAATTTCGGTTTTCGGAAATGTACAGTTCAAATATTTTTAATGGAATCGAACTGATTGTCTAATTCATCAGTGTGGGACGGGGAGCGATGCACGCAGGATCGCTGTGTGCCATATTATATCCGCCGGCCAGCGACTTACCCTTTGGTATCGGCGTGGTCGTAATGCTCGCGCGCAGATAATATCTTGATTTATTGCGGCTATCGACCACCACCCCCCTCGGACATTCCGGTCCCCCTTAACTGACCTGATTTACCTGTGCCTGTAACGCACTCCCCACTTTTCCAGACTTAATAGATTAGTTTCTCAAGATCGTTGGATACTTAGATTGCTACACCATTGAATTCGTTTTATGGTAGGATATAATGTTTAATAATTAATAAATCTATCGGTGGGTCATCTCGGACATTTAGAGGCGTAGACCGTTGCGGGAAATTAATGAAGTCTTCCGCGGAGTTTCGCGGTTTAATAGCCGCTATTAATTTTATCTCAAGCACGGCGCATCGCTCGCCGCGACGACGCGACGCCTGCGCCTCATCTCTACTGGAAAATATACGCTATGATTTAATGAAAGTTTTAGATTACTAATTCTATTTAACTTCGCTTCATTTCAAAATAAAAAAAATTCATTTCAAGTTCTTGGTGAATACGGCAATTTTTTTGGTCAAATAACGTTTTTGTAACATATTTTAAATATCATTTTTCAGTTGAAAATGTTGAATTACGTCACTATCGATTGCAATTATATCATATTGGCGAGATTAATCTCGAGCATCTGATTCTACTATTTTATTTATAAACTCACTTCTTATAATGGATAGGAAAAAGGGTACTTTGTCAGTGTCTCACGCTACATGCTCTTAAGAAATGCCATGAGTTGATAATTTTTCGGAATTCTCATTTGATCAGAATGAATCACTTATTTTGCGAGTCGCATATTTAACCATCGTTTGTTCTCTGAATAACAAAACATGTAACGTGTAAATATCTCACTCATTTAACGAAATGACAAAGTACTGGTCAAAATGCCGTTCAAGAGCAAGGAGTAAGTATTCAATAAAACATTTTCAGCCATAAAGTGTAGCGAGCGCAACGAGCGGCGTCCATCACAAAAACTGCAAGTAGGAGCTTCGACAAGCTCACAAAAGCTCGTAAAAGCTCTCGACTATTATGTAGTTATTGTTACAGGGTGGAAACACCATTATTACACGGGTTGGCTGGTTTATTTTGTTGTTTGGCACGTCGGTGCACTGTCAGGGGCAGCGCCTCGCCGCGCCTCGAGTGCACCACGCACGTCATACATGCACTTTACCTGTACTAAATTACATATCGCAAAATTGTTTTAGAAGAGCGGCGCTGAAACTTTATTTCACCAGGAAACTTTATTTAACACTTTAACATAAATACACACTTAAATATAGTACAGCAATCTTTGTACAGTCTTCGTAACAACGTCGTCATTTTTGAGGATATAATATTTCATAAGAGCTCCAATTCTCATTTCGATGAATTTGATGTCTCAATAAATGGATGTAAAGGTACAATCCAACAAAACACTTGAATATTTCATAACAATTCGCCCTTTCGTGCTAATCCTATTATGGCTGTAAACAAAACAGTGTCGCTATGACAGCGGAATATCCGTCAAGTGAACATCTCAACGACGCGACACTGCTTTATGTTCGTAGGTACTCACTCAACACTCTTGTGAATTAAAGGAGGAGCAAAAGTGCAAAACAGGAGATCGCATATCTAGAATTTTCGATTAAGGGTACATTTTGACACCAATCATCTCATCAACTATAACAATATTTTTTGGTAAATGCATTTTGTCTTTATCGTCTGCTCATATAATTAATTTCTTATTATAAATGGGAATAACAGAAACCAGAATTGGTGACTAAACCACCCATACCGTATTCTCTTTTTTAATAATTTATACCAAAAACTAAACTCAAGGAAAACTTTTCATCTACATAAAATCTTTCTTAAACTTTCTCCAATAAGCAACACCAGCTCTACACAGCCCGTGTACGAGCATCAGCGGAAACATTGAAATATTCGCTTTTATTCCGGGATTACGAGAGATTTTGCATAGGAAGCGGTCGTCAAATGTCCTCCATTGAATATCTCTCTCTGTGAATGGCCCGTTGACAAAGCCATCCAAAGTGAGGATCACACGTGGTGGAGACTAGAGAATGGATTACGAACAATGTTTTGAATGCAGATTTAGATTATCTCTGGTTCGGAATTTTGCGATGGGTAAAGATTTTGATGTAAATATTTGAAAAGATCATCGGTCGATACATTTTTTTTATTATTCAGTGCGTAAAATCAACTAACGTGTATTTTTTACTAGAACTTTTTTATTAACATGTATTTATTTTTAATAGGGAATTTAGTAACAAATATTATTAATAAAAATTAATTAATAGCCAGAAACATGTTAATAAAGGTGCATTATAAAAATTACACTGCGAACCGTTACCGTTACGCCAGTCACCGCGGACGGAAGTTGGTGTAAGATTACAACCGGATCACTCGCTTCACCCCTCTCTTGCAGTCCTCCGTAACTGCAACTACTCGAATGCAATGTGCCGCACCTATTGTACAGACATTCCGATTACGATAAGGGTGTATTTTTTCAGGTTTATTAAATGTGTAAATGCTTTTCCCAAAACTAGGAATCAATCTTGACAGAACTATTTGCACCAATTCAAACCAATTTTTTTGTGCAGAAATATAAGGTAAATATTTTTATATCAATAGTTTCGCAAACAGATGGGTTTGTAATTTTTTTTAAATTTTCATCAAAAGAAATGAATTTTTCGTCTTATCCATAAAAATAATGATGTTTTTAGTACAAGCTTAATGCTTTTCCCAAAACTAGGAATCAATCTTGACTGAACTGTTTGCACCAATTCAAACCAGTTTTTTTGTGCAGAAATATAAGGTAAATATTTTTATATCAATAGGTTCGCAAACAGGTGGGTTTGTAAATTTTTTTAAATTTTCATCAAAAGAAAAGAATTTTTCGTCTTATCCATAAAAATAATGATTAGTTAAGGTAAGAAATGTTATCGTCACACCACATGCAAACCAACTATATTACGATGAAAGAACGTAGGTTTACACATTCTTATAAAAGTCACATTCTCATAAAAGTCGTAAACTACGTAGGCATATTTAAATGTAAAAGAAAAATATTTATGATAAGAGAATACATTTTGCAAACCTACATTGGGCACACTTTTCTGACCCATTTGCAACAATAGTTGAATGTTGTAACAATGTTTTCATTTGATTATGATTGAAATAGGATCCTTAGGGCCGACTGGGCGGATCGAGGGCGGGCTCGCCAGATGCGCGCGAGTCGCTCCACATTGTAGTGAGCGGAGTAGTTAGCAGCGTGAACCAACGTAATGGATTTCGTCAAATCAAATAATATTAAAATAATAAATGGAACTGGCACCGTAAAAAAAAAACTAATTAATTTTCTGTGTAATTAATTACACTTGCAATAGAATGAGAGGATCTGCAAAAACTTTACTAAAATGCAAAACCCCGTACAAACTATGCCAGAAACAGATTTGTCATAAGAGCCACAAACACTTATAATAATAAATATAATAAAGTTAACATTTTCCAAAATAGTTACCTTAAATTCAAAAATTAATTAAAATGTTCATAACTTTCCAATGATTCTGCATCAATTTAATATTATTTATTTAATAAATATTATTAAGCTATATATGTTTCTAAAGTCTTACTCAATGCTTTGTTGACTATTGTTAAGTAGAAACTTTGTTGGATTATGCATTTTTTTACTGTACATCTTGTACTAAATTAAGGCTGTTTGTTTCTCTAAAATAAACAAACAAAAACTGAAAGGCTTTTTTTATACTTCGTCAATCTTGTTTGAAAGACATCAATTCACCGTCAATTACTATTCACTATTATTATTTTTACGTGGGAGTGATGAACAGGAATTCCCAAATCAAAGAATACGGATGTTTAAAGTCCAGCTCTGCTATTAATATCCTATTTGATATTGTACATAAAATCGCCCTTTATAGCAAATAAGTAAAACCTGAGAGACTACACAATAGCGCATGCGTAAGGGAGCGTCTACGTAGAGTGCAGACGCAGCGTGCGTTCCGAGATTACAATAATTATGTGCGCACGCGCGCGCGCCGGCCCCGCGTGCTCTAATCACTATCATTTGCGCGTGTTATTCTATATTCTGCAAAACACTCGCCTATCGCGACATCTATGCATTGTCACCGGGTGACGAATAACGGACGCCTCGTGGCCGTTGAATGGAAAAGTCACTTTTAACTTTGTAAAATAAAATATGGAAAGAACTCGTTCACCTGGCTGGCAAGATATTGGTCCATTATTTTTATTTGAATCTCTATGCCTGTATGCTCTAGGCGCAGACGCATATAACAATTTACTCTCGCTGATTTAAGAACGGTAAAGAATTTTTGAACGTGTCAGCGAAAGCTTGCATGCAATTAAAAAGCACTCGCGCTTTAAAGCTCTTTTTATATCCTTAATATCATCATCACTTAATAATATTCCTATGTAGACTTTTGATTTATGATGTAAAATTTTAACTATTTATTTTGTAAAAAAGAAATAAGTTAAGAATGTCTAGAATTACGGAAGCTGAAGAAATTCCTATTTAAAAAGAACGATTAAGTATAACAAAATGAAATCAAAGGAAACATCTGTTGCAGTATCACATCACGTTAGATTTCGCGTGATATCAATAGTGAAGGAAAGTGTATCCTGTCATACGAGCGTATCCGCCTCCATGGGGTGATCGGTAAAAAATGGACCAATTTTTATAATAGTCGCAGTGTTGCCAGCTCGCTGCTGTGGGAAAATGTAGCTTAAGGTAGAAAAAACTCGCGAAAAAATACATTTGCGCTTTTTAGGGTTCCGTAGTAAAAAAGGAACCCTTATAGTTTCGGTCTGTCCGTCTGTCTGTCTGTCTGTCCGCGGCTTAGCTCAGAGACTCTTAGTACCAGAAAGCTGTAATTTGGCATGGCTATACATATGAATCATGCCGACAAATCTGAAGAATAAAATCTTAAAAAAATAATTTTTAGGGTTCCTCTGGTACACGTCAAGTGAGGGTTATTTATTTTTTTCACGATTACCTTATAGTGTGAGGTATCGTTGGATAGGTCTTTTAAAAACAATAGTGGTTTGCTAAGACTATTTTTTATGCTAGTGTAAGTTTTAGAAATATTCCGTTTTAAAGTGCTTATTTTTGTTAGAGTCAAGTTCCCCCCCCCCCCCTACCAGCGAAACCGTTGTATTTGGAAATGTGAAAAAATTCACGGTAGTAATGTATATGATGAATTTAAAAGGAAAACTATCAACATCATGTAGGCTTTACAGGTTAACGAATAATATATGAACTTATGAAATGTACTTGTACTAAGTAAGAAATTCGGTACAAATATAAAAAAAAATACTTTGATAAAGTTTAAACTGTCTATGTAGTAAATTTAAGTACGAGAAAAGTAAAAAAAATCTGAAATAAGTAGGCTTGACAGGTTCACGAATAAAATACCAACTTTAAAATGTACTTGTGCTAAGTAAGAAATTCAGTACAAGTATCATAGAAAATGACTTGATGGAGTCCGTCTATGTAGGTAGTAAATTTAAGTACGAGTAGGTATTAGAACAGTAAAAAGATTGCGAAAAAAAAAATCATAACCTACCATAACCAACCATTTCATAACCTATTTAATACTAGCGGTCCGCCTGCTCGCGTTGTGTAAGATTTTCCCGTAGGAATAAGACTTTTTCCCGTAAAAAGTATCCTATGTACGTATCTATCAGGGTACAAACTATCTCTATTCTAAATTTCATCCACGAAAGAGTAAAAAACAACCATCCATACATCCCTACTTACAAAATGTCGGGTTTATAATATAAATAAGGAAATTTTTTATTATTACACGGAGCTACCGTGTGCTAACTTCTGCATATTAGGCAACTACGGAACCCTACACTTTGCGTGGTCCGACACGTGCTTGGCCAGTTATTATTTATTATCTTTAATTTTTATTACGTTTATTTTATTTAAAACAAGCCCCTGGCCTATATGCACTATCATAATTAATTGTAACGTGTAATTATTAAAAATGAAGGTTTTAAAACTTAAATATTAGTTTGCTGGAAACACAGTAATACTTAGGGCATACTGAAAGTTTCATGATAAATAAAACTAAACTAGATATAAGACTTATGATACATTTATTGTTTTTCAAAGAATATTCCCTCGCAATTAATGCATTTTTGCATTCGCTGAAACCACTGTACACAGCAGTTGGACCAGACTTTCTTAGGGACCTCTTCAATGGCTTCATGGAACGCATTCACCACCGTAAAACGTGTGTCTCTAAGTTGATCTTTAATTTCTGGAACCAAAAAAAATCGCAGTATGTAAGGTCCGAACTGTAAGGTGGATGCGTCATCAGTTCCACATTTGAAGCCTTCAAATAGGCATCTATTACCTTAACGGAATGTGAGGATGCGTTATCATGGTGAAGGAAGACATTGCTTCGAGGACGCTAAGACTCTGGGCTAGCAAGTATTGACGTACCAATCTTCAGTCACTATCCTTTGATCTTCAAGCGAAACTGTAGTGTAATGTCCTGATTTTCCGAAAAAAGAAGCAACAATTTTTTTACCAATGCTTCGACTTTTCTTAACTTTCGTTGGCAAATCTTCAAAAGGAAAGACCCACTCTGCCGACTGGCTTTTTCATTCGAGTTCGTAGCAGTATACCCAGGTTTCGTCACCTGTCACAATATTATAGACAGCCAATGACTGTCCTCCGTTAAACTTTTTTATCATTTTTCGGCACCACTGGACACGCAGTCGTTTCTGGTTGTCCGTTAAGTCATGCGATATCCATCGAGTGCAAAGCTTCCGAACCTTCAGATACGTCATGTAATTTTTTTTGCATTTGGCTCATTCCAATGCCTTACAAAGCACGAATTTGCTGGTAAGTAATTTTTTGTCAGTTGTCTTACGGTGTCAATATTAGAGTCTGTAACCGCAGTCACCTTCACGTACCTCGTCATTGAGATGATTACGTCCACGTCTAAATTCTCCAAACCACGAATACACAGAGCTGCGACATGGTGCTTGAGGTGCTTCATCACAAAATGACAAAAGGCTTGTGTCAACTTACAATGAAATCAATGGATGAATGTTTCTAGACGTAAATTGTAATATTTAAACAGGGAAAACCGAAATAATTCCACATAAAAATTAATGATTATTTTTAATTGTTATTTTTACAAATTAAAACCAAATTAAAAATTTTACAAATTAAAAATAAATACCCCCCCCCTGGCCCCTCCGCTGTGAACGTCAATCAGAACGTATTACGTCACATAGTGGTATGCCGCCATTGTTGTTTTGACGCTTGGTTAACTTTTTCATACAACAGCACAAGTGAACACAATCGTTTGCCACTATGTGACGTCATTCACGACGCCATGACACTTTCTTGTGTTTTTACGCCACATTAAAAATATTTTCTTAAAACTTAAAATATGTGTTTTAAATATAATTTTTATCATGAAATATTATTTTTTTGGGGTAATACAGGGACTAAACTAACGAAATAAGCCATTTTTGAAATTTACGACACAGGCCTATTGAAGTCTCTGGCAACTCTCTTGTTGACTTAGCCACAACGAAAATTATAAAAAATATTTGAACGAACATGTCCACGAGTTAAATTCATTTTGTTAGCAACACACAATTTTCGAAAGGACGTCACAATGAAAAAACAAATGACAGTCTCGCAAAATTAAAAAGTAACATGTTCCCAAAGAGTTCATTTTCGAATTCCATAATTATTTTTTCATTATTTTATTGTAAGTGGCCAGATCCAGAGACTTTCAGTATGCCCCACGTATAATAACATTTTGGATTAGAGATTGTTTAATTTATCTAGTTTATCAGTAGACATAGAAAACATTATTTAGCAAAAAGATATATTTTAATAAGTGGCAACACTCAATAATCGCCATTGCCAGTCGCAAGGGTAACGATCCCGATTCTTTATTATATTACACACCGGAAACATTTATTACCTTTCGTGAAAAAATACCTATTACTGTATACTGAGGGTAGCAGTAACAGCTGATGCAGTGTTCAATATCATCAGGTAATTATGATTGCATTTTTCATAGAGATTTTATACAATTACCTATATAAATAAAAATATAAGACTAGGTGTCGGAGTGGTCGCCATGTCCGATCTTTATAAAACAAGGTACGTGAAAATTAATGAGTAGACAGTCTACATATATGGTACATAATTTGAACAAAGTTGTATCTCCTTCTATATTATAGTTTAGTTTAAGTTGGGTACTGGGCTCGAGCTAAGCTTAATTTTGGTTTTACGATATTTTTATTTTCATTTCTTAAGTACTATTAAATGTAATAAAAATATTTTTAACCACAAAGTCATGATCTTAAAATATTGCCGAATACTTCCTAGTTGCTATTAGCCTTTGAAATTAAATATTTTGGTAAGTACCCATATCATTAGGAATGAGCTTTAATAATCGTAGTACCCAAAATTATTTTTGTTTCGAACAGCTTTGGTTACCGTAAAAAGTGCGTTATCGTTTTATATTAGTTTCGCGTGTGACGTAAGTGCCCGCCCAACCGCCCTGCGCTCTCGCGCCGCCCCGCGGGTAAACAAACAAGGCTCAGAGCGAGAGGCACCGTGCGAGAGGGAGGGAGAAGCACCTCGCGCCACGGCTCGACTCGAACCCTACAATTAGTAGGCGAGATTCGTTCGCCGCATCGATTCGTTACGAGATAATTGCTCCGGAGAATTTTCTTTGACATGAAAATTTTGTCACGCGAGTGTAAAGCCTCGTCCCAGTGATCAGTGCTAGGTGCCGGAGTCTGATGAATGATGAACTGCGCGTATTACCAGCAGCATGGGGGCTCGCACCCCGCGCCTCACAATGTTAATAACAATTACTTCAACGAGGTAAAATCTTTTATACTATCTTCTGTGCTCACTCAAAAAAAATCATCAGTTATTGGCAAATGTAAAATTAAATAAGTTTGTAATAGTAGGTATTTTCCAGTAATAAAATATTTAATTATTTCCAATTGGAATCTAATATATTATATCTCTCAACTTTATTTTATAAATGTTCAGCTGTCTTAATTTTTCTCGTGGACTTCCTTTATTGCATTTAAAACAACACAAATATATAAGGGAAATATTGTTGTAATGTTTTTCAATCAATAAATATGTTTATTTCCATCGAGGGAATGTGCTTCACAAATGGTAGAATTGTTTTAAAAATCATAATATGATATAATTTTATAAGATAAAAACAGTGTATTATTATTCTATATCAAAAATATTAATCTATTCTTTACTAGTTTCCATTATTAAAATATTTCATGCATACGCATCACAATTTACTTATGAAATGGTGGGACTATTGTATTTGTTTCATTGATATTATAAAATAATTTATTAAACAAAATTAATGAAAATATTGTTTATTTCTTTTTGATTACAAAATACACGGACAAAAATCTGAGCCCAGAGAAATTACTAGACTCGAATAGTAATTTATAATTACGAGAATTCTCGTTCAGTTAACATTTGATTAGTGTATACTGCATTATTCTGATACTTGGTACTAACACATGGTCCGATATGCCGTTCGTTTCGCAAAGTGCACACTCTGTAATCCTACAAGAATCCTTTTGTTATGTACAACAATGCCAGATCAGTATTTAGTATCATTAATTATGTATAGTGTACAAAATTGAGAAAATAACTAGAAAGTCTCGTAAACTTTATTCATCAAAACAGTTTAGAGTGCAATTTTAATGCAGTAGCATATACACATAACACTGAAATGTAATAAGTACCATAAAAATAGTTTTTGGTATAGTACATCTGATTCCGAGTACATTTATCTTTCTTTCGAAACTAATCGGTATTAAGTAACGTTATTACACTAGTACAGAAAATATAAACCATTCCAGTAAATTGTACGAAACTTAAAGTTTAGAATACTATTATATTTTATGTTATCATGTCTACGAACTAACTATTTATTAGATCAAACTTAAATGTCTGGTCAACAATATTAATTTTAATATTATAGTCACTAGCTGGTAAGTTGAGGGTAAGACGAGACTCGTTGCGAAAACAAAACGCATTATCACTTATATCAATATAACCGCCAATCGTCTTGTCATTTGGCTCATTGGCTGGCTGTCTGTCTGTCACTCCATTTTTTGTTCGCGTCGCTGTTTGCTCAGGTCGGGCGCACAAAACCAGTGATTTTCAAAATACTTAAAACAGTGCACAGAACACAGGTTCAAGTGAGGGGAAATCAGTGAAATGGATGAAGATGTAAGAAACTGCGTTTTGAAAATATTTCTGTCATCACTGCATTAACTATCATGTTTCTGATTTCATTCAAATAAATACTCCACTGTGATTTTCAATATTATTGTATTTAATTTTCTTTCCATCCATTGGCATTGGCCACCAATATTTTGGTATTGTGCGATTCGTAAGTGTTATATTATTTTGTACAAAAACTTTCACAGCACAATCTGTGCCATCTACTTCCCAAACTTGTGATAACTCTTTTTTTACATAATACGATAATACTAATACTATATAGTGCTTTATACATAATGTGGTCTATTATGTATAAGGCACTTTATAGTATGAGCTTGGTACTCTTCATCCTAAATAAAGTAATAACAAGCAAATAGACATTACGTAATACTAAATAACTAGTAAATTTCAACATTATCATGCTGTGCAGTATACTAAAAACTAGTTGGTTTAAACATAATTCTTGTTGAAATTAAAAACAATTTTTTTTAGTTACTCCTACCAACGATTCTTGTTGTGTCGTTAACAATAAGAAATTTTAGCTCGTAGAACGAGAATTCTCGTAAATGCAACCAGACTTTTCTCTCCGTGTATGTAATGATTGAAATTAAATGTACCACAGTTCATATGCCGTCCATTTTCCTTTTAAAACTTTGATGCTTATTCAAGATTTATATGACACAAATAAGATAAAATAAAATAGTCAGCGTAAATGGATAAAATAAAAATATTGCCAGAAATAATTTTAATTACTAAGTTTTTAATTTCAATAAAAGTCAATATCGTCGATGTAGTTCAGTTTGATGGTTTTATACGGTGCTACACACTCTGCATATTAACAATCTTAATTCAATACAATAATACAATAATCTAATACCGATTCCTCAAAACACCCCAAATTAGTCTCCTCAAAACCAGCATAACAATAATAAATCTGGAGGCATTTGTGTGCACAGAGTGTGACAAACAAAAAGACGGTTTCTAAAACGAGGCCACAAAGAAGGCACAAAGGAGTGGGAATAAAGAATAAAAGATTGAAAATATGTTTAATTGGCGTGATTACGTGTGATTATAGCACAAACACCTCCCGTCGTCGCCTTTCGCGCGCGCCGCCTTTCTCGCATTGTTGTCCAATCCTCACAATAGCCTTTTTATTCCATTGAAAGTAACTCTAGACGCTAATTTTGATTTCATTTTATAAGGTGAATAAGTAAAATTCGATACGAGACGGCATCGGTATCAAGACTAGTAGGCATTTTAAATATACGTACGTAAATTTACTTTTATTTTTATTACGTAGGTATAAACCATTTAAACTATTTCCGTTTCTATAACCTTCACCAACGAGGATTTATTTCTGTTATTATTTTAATTTGTTTAACATTTAATTTCAGATTTAAACAAATTAAACTACAAAATTGCAGAGTATAAGGCAAATAAACACAAATAAGTAATGCATTAGAAACGCATTCATTTATTTTTTACTTGTGTTACAACTTTGACGTCCGCAGATAATGGAAATAAAGCGTCGTTACATGGCTATCTTTAGTGCGATCTGCACACCAACGTACATTTCCGGCTATGTTTCGTTTCAACTGTCAACTTTGTTGAGAATCGTCATGTAAGTCGTGTAAGTAGGGCTTTAATTGAAAAACTGATGGCTATCTCGGGGGATTCCTCGATGACAGCAAACGTAATTTGTAACAATGTACGTTGTTATTTAATTTGATGTTTTTATTGCGATATGTGAAAAGAATTGCATTTAAACACGGAATCATATAAATAATAACTTTAAAAGCGCGCGCACGCATTATATTGAAACTATTTGCAAAGGCAAAATACTTATACAACACCTTTCTGTCCTTATAAAACTACTACGAATAAAACACTTCAGATAAACAATAGGAAAGTAGTTCACTCAGCAATATTAGTCAATGGCCAAATATATAATTATTATAATGTAGAGTTAAAATATTTTTCGACTTGAATCGGCCCAGTCATCGCAATTAAATACAATCCTTTTAAGCTGGGTTAGAAAGCAGTGGCTATTGCATAAGGGTAATTATGCTATATTAGAAGTGCAATTACTGAACTATTATCGTTTATTTCAACGGCTATTCAAAGATATTATTCATTGGTAAAACGTTCTAGGTTTTAAGTCTATTCATTTAAATATTTAAGTACCTAGGTGAGTGCTTAGATTTGAAAATAGAGAACGGAGATGAATTATATTCAATAGACTTAATCAATGAGATCTTGTATTATAACTACATTTATTTATACTTTTATGTCTTTGAACAACTGCTGCTCAAATTCAGCAGCATATAATAAATTAAATGATTTTACAAAATAATTATGCCTTGTGAAGTTTATTTAGCCGTTATTTTCTACTTTTTATTTAAAAGATATTCCCAGAGTAGAGACCCAGTATCTTTCTTACAGAAATTAAACGTTGATCCCAGAAACCACATGTACTAAATGAAACTGAAATTCTGCATGTTGTAGTTCCAGAATGCGTCTAACTCTAGTTGGCTAGGCCGCGCCAGGGCCGCGGGCAGCGGGGCGCGGGGCCTCTGTTGGGTCTCGCAATTACCCGGGCCATAATTAGAGGGCCACGCCGCGCGGCGCCGAAACCCCCGCGTCCCACCATCCGAACCGTCCCAACGAATCTCCTTCCATAATTAAAAAAGCTCCAAATTTAATTCGCTCGCACACGGCCCCGACTTATGATATTAACTTTTTACAGACTTTCTAATTAGTTTTTTGGTCTTTTATCGTCTTGGTTGGTGGGAAAACGCCAAAATAGTTCTCAATGTTGTGGTAACGTTTCCATCGCATGATACTAATGTTGTTTTCTTTTGTTTTACAGGTTAGTATCGACCCTGTGTCCGCGGATCACAAGGACATGAAAATATTAGTAAGTACTAAATAATTTTATTATATTTGTTTATATATTTTATCAATGATTTCTCCCTACACATACATACAAAAATGTACATCCTTACTAATACCTATTATAAACGCGAAAGTTTGTATGTATGGATGTGTGGATGTTTGTTACTCTTTCACGCAAAAACTACAAAACAGATTGGGATGAAATTTGGAATAGAGATAGTTTGTACCCTGGATTAACACATAGGATACTATTTACGGGAAAAAAGTCTTATTCTCACGGGAAAATCTTACACAACGCGAGCGAAGCCACGGGCGGACCGCTAGTACCTACATACACTTATCTTAGAGTAAAGAATGGTGACGTTTAGTCACAAATTTTGAGCACATAACACGACAGTGATAATTAATCTCCTTCTGCATCCAAAACACGAGATCTTTCTTCGTTTCTTGATTTCACCTAGTGAGTGAGCGAGCACTTAATTAATTTCATGATATAATACGATGGCTGGAGTCCTAACAACGCACGTAGGCAATTCGAATTCATTACTCTCAAGCAATTGCCGATACCTTGGTATCGGCAATTGCTTAATAGCGGCGATTTACCATTGACCATCCCGATTCCCAACAATAGCGCGGTACCAAACCGTTTACAGTGCGACGCGATGACGGGAAATGATATCGGAACGAATTGTCGAATGTCGCATCACAA
The DNA here is from genome assembly GCA_951230895.1 of Carpatolechia fugitivella. Classification (NCBI taxonomy): domain Eukaryota; kingdom Metazoa; phylum Arthropoda; class Insecta; order Lepidoptera; family Gelechiidae; genus Carpatolechia; species Carpatolechia fugitivella. The sequence goes on from OX579650.1 coordinate 11,398,698, forward strand.
TTTTATATTTTACAAAAACTCGACACTGGCACAAAGATTACTAGTGCCATAAGAAGAAAAAAAAATATCTAATTTGCCTTTGGTGACAGCGACGGCCTGTGTTGCCAACTTAGTGAGATAAAAAACTTGGATTTATTTGGAAATTTGTACAGAAAAACATTGCGAGAAAATAACAAAAAAGGTGTTAATTTACGATAAATTGACAATATGAATTTTGATAACCTATTTCGAATTTTTAGTTTAGTGGCTTGCTTGATTTGTGGAGCTAATAAAATAACATTTCAGATGGAACATGAAAAAAAATATTGCCAATATCCTCAATTAAATAGATAGGTAGTGTATTAAGTAAATATTTAGAATTTTGTACTTCCTTTTGGAGTCGGTGCCAGCCAAAAATTGAAGATGACGAAACTACGAGTATTAATTATTTATCGAATGAAACCTACCCGGACTTTCTTGGTAATCGCTCCTGTCGTTATCCCTGCGTTTGGTCGGGTGCGGCATTGCATCCCGCGCAGCACAACAAAACATTTATATCATAGACTATCAAAGAATTTTATTGATAGTCATATAGAAATATGTACTGACTTAACGACGACGACGACTTAAAACAGTTGCCCACGACTAATCGACGATTTTTGTATGTACAAAATTCTAAATATTTACATTACCTATCTATTTAATTGAGGATATTGGTAATATTTTTTTTCATTTTCCATCTGGAATGTTATTTTATTTGTTACTTTTTAGTGGAGATAACCATATAAGGCAATTCGAAGGAGGTTTCTATTTTTTTGTTAAAATTATTTTTACAATAGATACTTTTCTTGATGAAATTCCCACTTCGGGAGAAAACGGTTTCCAATTACTAAATTTCAACAAATCACTTTGACACAGTTTTAATCAAAAAAACTACGTTACTTGAGTTGCAAAGGCAACTTATAAAGATAAGTTTGAATCTATTGCGAATTTTGAAAAAAGAAAAAACAATAAACCTAGTCATTCATTGTGTCAATAACATACTAAAAAATCATGGAGATTGGAAAATATATATAGAAGTGGTAAAACGTTTTCTCTTTTTGTATGGACGAGTACGTACTATTCTTCCCTCTTAATAAGTTTACAGTTTACCCCGATACTTGGGCTATTCGTAAGGAGTTTCAGGTTTGAGATGGTATCTTGAAAGTCTATCGTTAGTTGATTACAGATAGTGAACGTAGGCTGGCTTGTTCTTTTTCTTCATATTGTAGATTGTAAGGTCGACAACCAACCTCACACACCCTGGTCACACAATTAATATAGTACTGGGCCCTTGTCAAAACCCACTGACTTAGCTCTAGTAACGACGCCTTCTGTAGATATTTGAGCCGAGACACACGGCTTAACGTGCCTTCCGAAGCACGGAATAATCTTTGTTTCAGACAATCGGGTGATTCAGGCAGCAATGTCCCAACTAAACTGGAGAAAGTCTCACAAGGACATTTTCGTTTAAGAGTGTCTTCACCGGGATTCGAACCCGAAACCTCTGTAAAAATATTAAAACACTCGACCACTCGGCCATAGAAGCTAAATTATTTGTGATTTCCAATACAATATCCGAAGATTGCAGGTTCTTGTCCTGTCACGGTCGCCAATAATGTGATAAAATCGAATAAATGGAACAAGGGAAACGTAGATTTTCAGCAAACTGACAAAACAAATTTATTTCGTTGCCTAGCAACATTCCACCACAAACGGTATCGCGCGCGATGCATGTTGCTATCACTGGTTGAGGAGTTTCAGCTTTTATCTCTTATTCCATCATCAGATTTTGACAAAATTTATACGGATTTATCCCTAAAACACATCGAATCATATCGAATGAAAAATCATTAAAATCGGTAAAAAACTGACTGAGATATGACTAAAAGAATAGACGAATAACGAAGCGAATGTTACATTCAGTTGAGGAATTTCCAATTTTTATTATTACCTCATGTTCCACCATCAGATCTTGATGAAATTAATATGGGACCAACTTAAAAGTAAATCCTATCGAATGAAAAAATAATAATTATATAAATTATAATTATATAATAATATAATCGGTGTACAATTGACGGAGATATCTAATAACATACATAAAAAAAAAAAAAATACAACCGAATTGAGAACCTCCTTTTTTTGAAGTCGGTTAAAAAACATTATTTTGTGTTTATGTAATAAGGCTGGAATATATTACCATAAAAACATTCTGGTAAGAAATTCTGACGGAGTATGATTAGGAATCATGGGCTGAATGGGATAGGGTACACCCTATCATTTTGTGGACACCTATTATTTTTACCCTGTAAACAAAAAATATTACCCTATGCGCGCACTAGCGACTTTTGTCTCTCGAGACACTATGTGCCTCTCTTTCGCACTCTAGTAAACTTGACGAGAGAGACATACTGTCGCCGCGACAAAAGTCGCTAGTGCGCGCATAGGGTTATACTGCTACGCTCGCTACGCAATCTCACCGACTACGACGCAGCTACGTTGCTACGCCGTAGCTAGCGTAACTGTAAAACGGATAGCATATTTCCAAAATGGCGCGGGGAGCACAAGAATACTGTTTACTATTCCTAGGGTTACTACCTATATATTTTGGGGTTGTCATTAGTCTAGTCTTCAAAATCGTGAAATCCAGACTTCTTAAAGGACCACACTTATCCGACCTCTTTATTCAATTAAACAACGCTCTTATGTTGTTTCTCGGTAAAAATATTTTGATCATTTCACAAAAGCTATAATAATAAAGATGTATATTTTTCATAACACTATTTTATATTATGTAGATTGAAGGTCGATAGAATTATAAATCCAAGTTTTAGTTACCCCCCTCTTGCACCCTATGCGCCATTTTGGGAAAACAGGCAAAATCCCTGCCATTTATGTCAAAATTGAGCCTTATACGTTACTCCTTCAAAATATTATTCATGTTGTTAATGTTATTCTCTTTCAAAATGTTGTCTTCTACAATATTGCTTTAGCATGGTTTATGAATGATTGAATGAATATACTTTATTGCTCATTCAATAAAAAATATACACATTAGTTATAAGAAAATGAGAAAGTGTACAGTTAGGCGGCCTTATTGCTACATTGCAATTTTTCCAATCAAACTAATATTGATGAAGTTTACCTAAGCGAAATGTTGAAAAATGTGCACAGTTTTTCTGAATTGTCTAAAAATTGAGATAGCACTGAACCACAACTTGGATTTTTATCATTAGAAGGTAGGTATTAAAAAGTTACTACCGGTCAGACCATTTTGTGGTATGGAATTTCTCTATAACCTGAATCGGTGCAGGTGTCAATAGTGTCAAATAAGAGGATACCCGGCGGCTTAAAAATGGCAACTCTGACAACAATATATCGTTCTGCTAGTAGCTTTGTAGCTTTTAGTCCATGGCTTAACAAATCCATAATAATTATAGTCCTATGACTACGAACGAGCGAAAAATCATAATATGCGCCGCCACCTTCAACACCGCTACGTTGCTTCGCCGCCGTAGCAAGCATAATTGAATTTAACTATAGTTATAATAGATTATTTGGATACTGTATTTATAATAGATTGTTAACCAAGTGGTGAAAACGATCAATTACACCCGAGGTATTTTGGCGCACGAGCGTACCAAAGGCGCTTATAGTGTGAGGGTGGAATTGATCAATTTCACACGAGATACACTCTCTGATTTTCATCTCGATTACGAGGACAGAAAACAAGACAGTTTGTAAAAAAATAACATATGGGCTACACACAACAAGCGCCAAATTAGTGCACCTACAAATAATTCATACACCAACTGGGAAATTTTCAATTGGTTTTAATGAAATTAGTAGAAGACTTTTGAAATTCACGCACAAGCCTAAACCAATTTAATTATAACTATTTTATGGTTAAAATAAACATAAATTACAAAATTATTTATCAATACATTATTTAAAACAACAGATAACAACAATATCTCAGCATTTTTTTTCTCCCACCTTTAAAGTGGGGCGTTTTTCCAGCCAGCAGCAGTACAAGTTTTTTTTTTATAAATATATATATTATTTATTTTATTATTTCTGAATCTTTCAATTGTTTTTTTTTGTAAATACGAGAATTTGCTATTTACCTTGCACAGTAAAGTATATTTATTAAAGCAAAATATTTGTTTTTTTTTCAATTGAATTAAAATTAATTGTAGTAATGCATAGTCTGTATGTATGTATACGGTAATTACTTTGCCATTTATTGAGTGCAATATTTTCTATGTATAATAGTAAAAAGAAAGGTTTGAAAGTTGTTTACATTCCATTATCATCATATTACTTTGGTCTACTTTCAGATCATGAGTGATGAATAATATTATATCTTCTGATTTAACCACAATATATTTTTTTATCGGAAACATAACCCAGCGGTAAATGTGTCAAATCTTACATAGAACATTAACATCTGTCGGCATGGCAAAGGCAACTCGGGTAACAATATTGGGCTATAGGGCTTTTTTTTTTTATTAGGTATATCAGCAGTATTACATATACTACATTGAAAACTTAAATGTTAACAGTCTTATTCTTATATGTATACCAATTATAGATGTACTCAACATTCATAACATAATAGAGGTAGGTAGCTTACATAATTAATTAGGGCTTGTTAAATACTATGTATTTCCCGCAATATCTAGCATAAAAAGTTATAGGGTATAAGGTACAGCGAATATGCGAAAAAACACTGCTACGTTTGCTACGGTACCTCGCTGGCTACGGAACTGCGTCGTTGCTACGCCACCGTAGCAAACGTAACCGTATTGATATTTTCTTTTACTTTGACGAATTTTTTCATCTTAGAGTACGTTTATTCGACACTTTTGCAAATCATGCAAATAAAGTAAAAAAAAAGTGACTGTTTCGCACCGATATGGTCGCTCCATTTAGAATAAGATTAAGCCCCTCAGTGTGGACATTACATATAAGGTGACAAACGAATCAAAACTGAAAAAATTTGCAAAGCTGGCAACACTAACGCCGGTGATGACACTGATGACGGCATTGTCCGATGAGAGGCGCGGGCAATGCATTCGTCACGGGAGGTGCGCACGCGCCGCTTGATAGCCGAGATGAGATGTTGTTCTGTAGAGATCCCTTCGGGACATTGCGCAACAGGGGATCGGACTACTTTTATTTTATTTTATAAATCCAAACTTCTTAGTTTCTGCTATCGAACACTAAAAGAATTTTTGCTCTATCTTTAAAATTAACCGAATTATAAAAGTTTGAAATTCAAGATTAGACAGAGAGGCATATACCCACTTGTGACGTCATTTGTTAGTAACGCCATATAATATCCATACAAAAAATCGTTTTTGAAAGAGACAGACATATTGAAACTTTAAAAAATCACTGTAAATTAGTTTTTAACCGATTCTATTTTTTAATTCGCGAATCGTCTGCTACTAATTTATATTTTAAAAATAATTCATAAAATATGGTGCACAGTCCGATCCCCAATAATTACAATTCTTTTACAATACTTCTGGTGGTTCTTGTTTTATAACGCGGCGACAAAGTCACTTATTAAAACTGCCCGCAGTTTGGTTAATTACATGCTGAAAGTAAGACAAATAGATAAATAAGATAACCTATTCTGAAAATTTTAATTTTGTATTTAAAGTTCCTGCCTACAAACTTAGGCGGAAAATAATACTCAATTTATAAACACAAATATTTTCATAAGTTTTGTAACTTAAACAAAATATCTTAAATATTTTTTATTAATTGTTGTTAAGATACAAGAGTATAGCACTATTCAATAAGCTTATTAAAAAAAGCATTTACGCGTAAAAACATTCTTAGAGATACATTTCGTTTGAACATCCGAGGGTAACTCATTGTACTCACTTTAACATGATTCCGTGTGTCACATTAAGCGGTTGGTCCTAGCTATAATCTACGATGAGCCCTGTCAGTGGCCTTTAGCGGCTCAATAATTGACGGACACTGACAAAAAGTCGGTGGACAGAGTACTATCAACAACTCATACACGTCCCTACCGAGGACTCGAGCCTATCATGAATTTGGCTTACTGCTATTAAATCATTAAAACTTTGGCTCTGTAAAACAAGTATAAATCCTCCTCCTTACGAAACAATATTGTATGGGAAGTTATTTGTTTTAATGCTCATACAATTCTCGAAGCGGGAACAGAGAATGCGCAATTGAAAGGGCTATCGATGAAATATGGCCGCTGACACAATGTGCATTGAGCCGCATTGAGCCGCATTCAGCCAGCTTCGCTTGAACTTGCAAGCTTCGCCGCGGGGTGTGTGCTGCGTGTGGCCAAATCATATTAGAAATATCTACTTAATAATGTTATGTTGTAAACTAATTTACAATGAAACCCAAGCCATTTTTTGAGTAATTGCTGCACTTTAAATCAATTTTAATAATTATCAAGATATACCTACATTCTAATTGAAGGAAAACATCGTGATGAAACCTGCACACTCCTGCGAAGAAATTCAAAGGTTGTGTGTGAAGTCGACCAACCCACACTGGGCCAGCGTGGTCGATTAAGGCCTAATCGCCCTAATTTAGGGTAAGGTCGAGCCCTTCGGTGGGGACGTATGTGAGTTGTTGATGATGACACTCTAATGTGTAAGTTGAGAAGTGATTTTTGTTATAGCATTTATTTTACACTAGCGGTCCGCCCGCGGCTACGCTCGCGTTAAGTGAGATTTTCCCGTGGGAATGAGACTTTTCCAGTAAAAAGTATCCTTTGTGTTAATCCAATTTACAAACCATCTCCATTCCAAATTTCATCCAAATCCGTTCAGTACAATACAAACTTTCGCGTTCATAATATTACTAGCGGTCCGCCTGCGGCTACGCTCGCGCCACGTAAGATTTTATGGTGGGAAAAAGATTTCTTCCCGCTAAAAGTATCCTATGTGTTAACACAGGTTACAAACTATTTCCATTCAAAATTTTGTCCAAATCCGTTGAGTACTTTAAGTGTGAAGGCGGAACAAACATCCAAACATCTAAACATCCCTCGGAGGAAAAAGGTCCGAGAAACATCCAAATATATTTTCACATTTAGGTAAAATATTAGTGTGATGTGATTTTACATAAATATTTAGCTTATTTCATTCAGCCTTTTCGTACATGACAAAAATCTTCCAAAAAGTTTTTGGTTCAGAAATCTAAATATTGACATTATTTTTATTATTATGTTAGGTTAGTAAACTCAATTTGTCTTAGGCATCGCATTCAGAATTGGTTCGCGAAAATCATATTTTTGTATTTCAGTGTTTTCTATCTTTATATAGGTATTTTTTTATCTTTTCTCAATTTTAAAACGTATTTCCACACGTAATTCCAGGAAACGGAAATTCCAACTTCAGTTAAAAGGTCTCAGATCTATGTTAAGGTAGCACATACATCACAGAGGTAGGTACTTAGAAGTAGGTTCGGAAGGAACATCTCTCTTGAGGGGTGGCGGGTGGAGGGGCGGCAAGTTACGAGTTCTCCCGCAGGCGGATACTAGTGTTGGTCATCTGAGTGTAGGTAGTTAAACCGAGGGTAGAATGTCTCTACTCTTCATCTATGTCTATAAGGATATTGAAGTGAGTATGAATTATAAATCGAGCTTATTAGACTTTCAGGGGTATCGACTTTCAGGGGTCTGTTTGCTTAGAATGTCACTAGTTGTCACCACATAGATGTTTCAATCAATCAATCAATCAATCAGCCTATTGCAGTCCACTGCTGGACGTAGGCATCCCCAAGGGCACACCAAAGCGCACGATCACCCGCTTTCTTTATCCAGCCACCACCAGCGACCTTCCTCAGGTCATCAGTCCACCTGGCAGGGGAGCGTCTCACACTACGTTTCCCAAGGCGTGGTCTCCATTCAAGAACCCGTCTGCGTCAACGCTCGAACGTTCTGCGCATCGACGTTTCGGCTGTTATCTAAGCAGTAATCACAAGAGCCAAGTCAGTGGTCTTTGGAGTCGGCTCTAACACTGACACCAGGGTTTATGAGATCGATGGTCGGCCTTACAATCCACACGATGACCACTTTGATTTATAAAAATACTTTTTAATAATTCTTGTCTTTAAACAACAATAGAATTGAAGCCAAAATCGTACTCACAAGCACGTTCTAGATGCATCGCATCATCAAATGTATAATTTAGATTACTTGTGTACACAACTACTGTTTTAAATGAACCAACTTCAGTTTCACTAAATACCAATTTAAGATCACCGTCGTCGGTCACACAAGTAGTTTACCTGCACCTTTAGGTACTCGTAGGTATCAAGTAGATAATATGTCCCGGCGGCGGCGCCGGTACTTCAGGTTATTTCCGCTCGCGTCCAACACTCCCATCGACCATCGACCATCGACCGGCGTCCGGCGACCGGCGAACGATAGCTCCATAGATAAGTAAGAGTAACTTCGCAGCCAGCCAGCGTTGTTGGTCAAGAGTAATCGGAACCATTAGAATTACATGGGCTTTTTTTACCTATTTCTATTCTTCGGGGAAAAGTATAGTTTATTTATTTTCTTCCAACTACGGAGTAATGTTATCATTAATCACTACAAAACCGATCACAAAGGACCTTTTATCTGCTTAGAACCAAAACAGTGCAGAAAAGTTTTATGAAATCTGTACTGTTTTTATTTATTTTGCTACCTACTTTATTTTTAGCATTTTTGTTTTGCGTTGTTAAACGATAAGATGTTATTTGAGGACAAGAGTCCAAAGTCACACACTAAAATATATATATATATATATTTGTTTTATGTGCCGTAATGTTTTCTTGTAATTATATTTAAATTGAGCCCGCGTCTACCTGTCTCGTCTGATTCTGATGATAATAATTGTTATTCACAACTAAACCAAACAAATATTAAAATTAATGTTCCAAGAAAAAGTGAAAATTTCACTTTTAATAACTGCACATTTAATAATTATAGTTTTTAAATGTTTGAGGAGAAGATGAATTAAACTTTGTTTTCATTAACTTGAGTTTTTATTTTGAGTAGGAATATTTTATCACGGTAGATATTGGTAGTTGAAAGAAAATTTGATTACGCACCTCGCTAAAGTGAGTTAATTATGCACTCGTGCTAATTTTACGCTCAGGCACCAACATAACACTCGTGCATTAATAACTCACTTTGCGCTCGATGCTACAATCTACTATTTTCAACTAGCTAAGCCAATAAACCGATAAACCTTGAGTTTTTAGAAAAAGTATAACTTTTAGTAAGTATTTTTTCAATTTTCCGGGCAAAGATGGAACTAAAAGACTTTTCCAATATTTGTTTTCCTAAAAACCTAAACCATGTATTTATTAAAGATAGCTAAATCGGTCCAGCCCGTTTTAAGTGATGCGATTACTAATGAACGGCACTTCATTTTTAAGTTATAGATAGTATTGCCCGATCACACCCTAATTCAGGCAATGTAGGCTCAAACTGCTCGTTGTGGACGTTTTGTGTAAGTGAACTAAGGTACTAATAGTACTATTTTTGAAAGGTATTACAGGCTGAAATTTTTTGAAATCTTGAGAAGGCCCTATGTACCAGCTGGGTATCCTAGAATATAACAACAACATTAAAGGTTGTGGTGTGCAGATCTTTGTGATGTTTTAAAAGCGTCAAATAACATAGGATTCGAAATTCGAAAACATATAGGTGGCGGATCTGTAGGGCAAAACCAGTTGCCCCACTTTTTAAAATCAGTTCACTTTATTTGTTATACTGGCCGGTACTTTGGTTTTTAATCTACAAATTTGTGAAAGGTAAAAAACATTATCTTTAATATTTCCAGAGTATTAGAGATCTTTGCGGGCCTCTATTTTGGGATAGTTGCCTATTCCATTTAAATTACGTTTAGGATAGATGCCCCGCCGAGAAACAAGGCATCAATCCCGCAAAAATTTTGATCGCATTTTACTTTCCCATGCAATTGCACAGAGACATGAGACACGGTCAACTAAGTGATAGTTAGAGAATCTTTCGATAGATTAAAAGGATGCATGTGATTCTTCTACGAAACCAGAGTAATCACAATAATGTAAGTCAGGTCGTTAGTTACTATAGTCAACATATTTCTGAACAAACAAAACACTAGCTAAATAAGAATTTTACAGCTTTTATTTTACGTACTTACTTATAGATCCTTTATAAACATATTATTTAAAATCTTATTTCTAATAAAAACTTTCAGATTTCTTGAGAGAATGCTGGAAGATTGCTCAATAGATTGATAGTTTTCTACGTCTTCAGTTTCTTTTCATATGTTTCAGTTTCGAGGATTCCAAAATTTTTTATTATTCGTAGAAAAGGCACTACCTACCTATATCCTGTTTCAGACATTGGAAAAATCTGCCATAAGATACATTTCCAGACACAAGTCGATCTTGATTAGCTGACAAGTGTGAATCACGAATAACGTTCTTTCTGCCATATACATGTTTTTTTTCCAATGTTATTTGAAATGAAGTGTAAGTACACTGAGCAACATCTCATCGTTTATCACCGACAATAGGCCGCTAGCGGAGTTTAATTTACATATTTCCCGGAGTGCGACTGCCTATTTATCTTCTCAAAAATATTGCCTCTCATGAAATTTCCTCGTAATTTGATTTCTTTTGCGCACGCGGCCCTCTCGTGCTGTAATTTCACATCTCAGCGTGAGTTTCGTGTTCAAATTAAAATGTTTATTGCGTTAAGCGAGTTCGCACGGTCGCCCATGTGCGGCCCCGAGCATTTTTATTTCGTTATCCGCGACACGCCCACTTTACCCTGTTCTCCCCGCGTCTCTATCCTCACCCCGCTTACCTCCGCGTTTTCACTATTTTATGAACCCGGTGGCACCCCTGTCTAATGTCGCTCTAATGCCTCGCGACTGTCATTTCCGTCGTGCCAAGTACTTGCGACGGTCTACCTTGAATCTTTACAATAAGACACACTTTTCCCCCGAGAGGTAGGTAGGTAGGTAGGTACCTAAGCTGCGCCAGGAAAGTTTTACCGGTGTTATGCGTGTCATAAAACTATTAGCCGCTTAAGCTATTCTTAAAGTGACGACTCCTCTGGAAATGTTCAGCGGTCGCGTAGAAACTCGTGTAGGGTGAAAAAGCGCCATCATATTTTTTTTACCTTTGTGTTTTTATGTTCCATTACGAATTATTTGGCTGTTTTTGGGCGAGCATTATATTTCATTATCTTTAGCACCTTGTTGGGGCTCACTGGAGCCATTATGTTTGTAATGGGGTTTCGTCCGTCAGGTGTTCTTCTGTTCTGCTAACGAATCTACCTACTATAATGTATTGAAGCGATTCTATTTTTTTTATTTATAATAATATTTGACATATCTACAAGCTTAGCATACAAGCACATTTTACAAGTTCTTGTTAATTTTATAGTCGATTATATATTTTTAAGTAAAATAATAATAAAGAAATTTAATTTTTTATACTTAAAATCTAAAAATGTTTGGGTTAAAAACAGTGCACAATACATTTAATATACCAAGGTACAAAAAAAGTTTAATAATTGTGGCACCAACACCATTAACCATGTTTTATGAACAAAAACTAATCCACATCCTACAAGATACATGCAAGACATTAAAAAATCAAAAGAAGAATAACAAATCATTTAATTTGGTGGAGCCACAAAATTTGCCAGCGACAGAAACATGGTTCCATAACGGTACAAAACTAGGCGACATCACGTCGGAGTGCGGAGCTAAGCAACAATTTGAAACAAAAAAGTTTATGCAAATCGAGGGAGCCGAAATAAAATGGAGGCTCGGTGCGAGCGCGTGCGATCGATACCGACGGGCGTGCGAGCGCTCGACCTTGCGGGCGGGGCCGAGGGCGGTGGGAGGCCGCGATTGGTGGGCCCCGCCCACTCCCCCCGCCGCACGCCCCCGCGCTGCGCGCGCGCCCAACGTTCGCGCGCCGAGCTCTCACCGCGCCGCGCGCACCACTAAACAAAACCAACTCCATCACTCGTCACGTCAACTCTGTCACAATGTGGACACTCGGACGACCCTCGTGATATCTGTGACTTTTTCTTCGTAAACTTTGTTGTAGTTTTGTTTCTCGCCCGGGATGTGTTCGGTAGAGTGTTTCTAGTGCTGGACAATGATCACCGATATGTATACGCCGCTACCGGCGCCGCCACCCAACAAGTCTATTGTAAGTTTCACTAGTGTTTACTTTTTCAATAAATAGATATACCTATAAAAATATATAACAGAAAAGTTTTAAAGTTTCAATTGTTGCCGTATTGTCAATTTCAAAAGAATACAAAGTGTCTCTGCCTTACTCATTCATAGTAAATTGTAAATAGGTTATGTATCAATGCCAGTAATAAACTCTGTACCAATCCTCACATTAAAAAAAAAACAATTCTTATTTTGTTTTTATTTGTGAAAGAGAACTTGATTAAACATGTTTTTTAACTCCCTATACCTAACTTTTTCTGCATACATATACTGAGAGATTTTTATTTAATTAGGTATGTAGGCCAACATGCTTAAGATAAATAAGCTTGTTTTTTCATTATAAATTTGTATTTGCGAATATTTGAAATAAATTTGTTCCGACGGCGACGACGACGGTGTGGAAGGACATAAAATGTAGAGTTAAATTATATAAAATGATGTTTAACTTTGAAAGTGCTTTTGATTGTAGTTTACCTACCTAATTACAGCGTCTATTTACAAACTCCATCATAGAAATAAAAATTATGCTAATTATATCAGATCTCTTGATTACCTTATATTTACGTACGCTTCTGATATTTCATTTTGAATAAAACGCCATTTCGTTTATAACAGCCTTAAAACTACTAAAGTTAGTGAGGTAGATAGGTACGCTAAGCACTTTTGGGGGTTGTTATACTAAAGCATGTTGTTTATTATGTATTTGAAGGCAAACTAAACAAAAAGATTTTTTCGACACTATGACAAATGTCGCCAATGCAAGCACACTTCCTTCAGTAAAATTGACTACTGTAGCCACTCGAAGGCACATCCACACATACAAAGGCAGTTGCCTTAATCGAAGGCCTGAAAGATAACGATCCTTCTAATAATAGCTAATGAAATATTTAATAAAATAACAATGTTATTAAATTATGAATAAAAATAATCAATATTAACAAATCAATGAATGTATCAATCAATCAAGGTATCATCACAATAACACCGAATCACCAAACTAACAGAGCTTCGACACTTTCCACTCATATTGTTTTCACCCCATCCGTCTCTAGCGACAAAACGATTGTCAGCGGCAACGAATTCAGGAAACGAGAGAAAACAAATCGAATCGAATCCATCCGTGTTCCGACCGACAGTTATTGAATTTATGATGCGTTGAAACCGAGAACAATGAACCATTGTTCCATTGCAAACGATAGAACAATATTTTTGTACTATTGCATACTTACCCAGCAGTGTTAAAGTTTACAAGCATCTAATTTCAATTTTTGTTACTGAACAATATGCTATTTGCAGATTCAAATTGATATTAATATCCTGTAAAGATCTCTACAGTTCTAGTTATAGGAGTATTGTCTTACTAAAATGTTTTTATTGTTGTCATATCGGATTTGAGTTATGTGATAATATTAACACAGAATACAGTTATACTCTACATAAGGTCTGTCAATCAGGAACTCTGATCTCTACACTCGGATCTATAGTCCATTATGCGTGTCTAATAGATTTTTTTGGTGCTGGTCCATTCAAGGGCCCAGCGTGAAGTCCCGTCAATGGCTATTGTGGCAACGAGCCGCGCCGAACGACCGACAACCGACAAACTTTTATTTGTAATGGTCCTAAATGGCTGTTGTGGGGATTAAGGTGCTCTCGGCATTGTCACTGTCACAAGCACCAAGGCAAATCGCTAGCATTTTACTTTCTGGCTCAATGACATTGTTGCCGACGTGAAAATGGCATTAGCCTAATACGACATCCAACAATACACTTGAGATCTGTCACTCTTGATACTTTTTGCTACGGTTTACACGCAGGATTACACTTTAACTTTGGGATAGCCACTTACAGGCTCAAATAATATTTGCTTGGGGAGTTCTTGGACGAGCCACATAATAGTTAGTTACTTCTATTAACAAATTGTTGTTGACAGTGCTGTCTCCGCTTTGCTTAAAATATTCTAATTAAAATGTTTGTCACATGAACTAATTAAGGAAAAGGTACACGGCAGTAGCAGCATCACCCTCCATAATTCTTTTTTATCGCCGGAGCCGAGTCATGCTTAACCCGTTCATTGACAAAAGGTATTTAAATGAAGCTGTCGAGGAAATAATATTTACTGCTCGCTGAAGATTTTTATAGCCGGTCTTCTCAACCAAATGCAGTAAGAGCTAGAAGTATTTTCTCAAGTTGTTATTTATGTGCTCATCCGTCAACACTTCGTCTGTACGGCGACAAATTTAACAATGCGACTCTCGTCGCCTTGCCTCGTCGCCGTCGGTTACTTTTTTTGTTCAAAAATAAATTGTTAATGACGTGCAAATCTGTCACTGCCCATGTTGCCGCCGATTTATCGAGTTGGAAGTCTAATTGTTTTGTGTTGAGCCAATTTTGTGCTTGGATTAAGCTTAGCGGCTCATTTGAATTTCACCACAAGGGAAGAAAATGTGTCGCAAAATATTGGTTTTATAAAATTATAAATTTATTTTAAATTGGCGAATAATTCAAAATTAAAAGATGCTAATGGTTTTTTTGTTCTACTATACTGACTGCCACCTTTAGACTTGCATACCTCGAGCTTATTATTTATAAGAGACCTAGATAAGTTCAAATTAAACAGATGCAAATATCATCACGTACTATCACACCGCAGGGCTTGGTACTTGGTACTAGTACACACAATCTACTTGTACAATCGGCTAGATCGACTTATTATTGCAGGCCCATGTCTCGTACTGCGGTTTGTGTTATAAATGTTATAAAAGCAGCTCGCCATTCGCCACACATCGCGCCTGCAAAAACGTCTCTACCACAACCTTGCTCGGTTTCCGCTCAAAACCACAAATGATCTTTTAATATTGCTAGTTAACTATTTTAATTCTTAACCGTTACGGGCAACACACTTGCCAGTAGTACCATGCTAATGGTTACTTAATCTTGTGCAGCTATAGTCCCAAATCACAGTCATTTAGTTCTACAAATACCCACTAAATATCGTGGTGAAAACTTTTATTACCCCTATTCGATTACGTTTTGACTATTCTGCATACGGAGGCCAGCTCGCGTAATTAAAGTTAATTGCGTCTACATTAAATTACACCGACATTTTATGTTTAGCATGCGCTTTGATTTGAATCGTCAAACCAGTTTTATTCTTAAACTAAGCAAATATTCATGCATTATTGGTTTTTAACAGTTTAAGAGATTCTATTTTCCCTGAGCTATACGCTTCAAACAATACGTAGGTACTAAATTCATAAAATGAATTTCATAATTACTGCAAGTTTCCTTCAAGTTTTTATCTGCATGTAATGTGTATTCAAGATGTGCAAAATGATCTTGGAGAATGTTTTACTGTGTGCACTCGCGTCAAGCCGTCGCGTCTCCGTGCGCCTGCGCAGCGCAATTTCACATCAACTCGCGACTCGCCAGCCAGTCATTATCCTCCGCAAATGTTACAGTACCTCCTACTGCTGACGGAACATTTCATTCAATAGTTTTTATTCATTGCTACTCAGTTTCCTATAACATGCATTATGCATTTTCCTGTTACAATGAAATTCCATGAAGGTCTCTTTTTATATGACATAATCTTTTGCATTTCCATTAAACCGATTCAGCTCATTGCTCCCGCATAATATAACCCTTTGTAAGTTTTTATAATGGATGTGTAAAGGCTTCAAAGAACTAATCATTCATCATCTCTAAACAAACGGTTGGAAGTGGATTCGTTGCATGCAGTATCTCGGTGGGATCGCGCCGCAGTCACCGTCGCTGACTGTTCTCGCAGACTCTTTGTTGTTACCGCCCTCTATTAGCGCAGGAGCAGGGACGTAGACGCCGACCGATGACCACTCAGCCAGCCTCGAGGAAACCAATACAGTCATAGAACCCCTCGAGATTCAAAAGCGGTCTGATTTGGGGAGTCATTAATGTCATCGGAATAGGTTCAGTCGGCTCCCGGAATATTTCGATTGTTACAAATGGTGACTTTTGTTTGATGGAGATAGAGGCGCGAGTTGTTAGGAAGGATCGAGTTTTGGTGGAGATTTTGCGAGTCATTGCATTAGCTGGGCTTGTTAGTGCGGTCTCGGGCGTAATGAAGGTGAGGTGCAAGTCACGGTCCGCGGCGGCGCCTGCCGCTCGCGCACCCGTCATCGCGCCGCTGTCAATACCTGATGCCTCGACAACAGAGAAGGTTATTTTCGAACACGCTGCACCACTAATTAATACCTTCTAGTAAAATGGTTACAAGAAGCGGCTTCTTTGTTCTATTGTTAATTTTATATTCACTGAATCGACAGTTATTTCCTTATTGAAGCCGTAGTGTAACGTGTAAAATAGTTTTACAAAAGTTATATAGTAGGTATGTCATGCATTGTTTCAGATGTCTGTCACAGAGACCGCAATATGGGCATCAATTAATTTAACACTTAACTAGGAGTGCAAAGGAGATGGGACCGTGGCTCCCGCTGGTCGGCCCGCGGGGGCCCCGACCCCCCAAAGTGCCTGCTGAGTCCTGACACCGATAGCGCATTCATCGCCAATCGCTATCAGACATCACTTTTTAATCAGTTCAATTCTCGCAGTGACTATCATAAACTGTAAATAGATTTATTTGTTGTATAGGTATAGGTACTAAAAAGAAATTCAATGAGATAAAACAGAACATCATAGAAAACTTACTTAATTGTAGTAAATAGAAATGAAGCTGCCTTAGATATGTATTAAATTTGAGTATGTACCCAAATCATAACAATAAAAATATTTTAGTTTTATTAAATTGATAACATGTAATCTAATCTTGAACAACTAACTTTATTATCTTGTGCAAAAATCTTGTCTTAAGCTCTACCTACAACATGGGCACCATTAATTATGTCTAAATCAGTTATTATCAGTAACTGGGCAATTCATGGGAATCTAGGCTATCCTAAATCTGAACATTATTCTTTTATAAAATATTATACTATGAAGTATTAATTTCATTAATTGCACATTGTACTCTATGGGTCTCTATTGCAATCTATAGTATGCAATCTACACTATGAATCTATAGTATGACGGAATCGATATGAGCTCTAAATTTTGGATATACAGTTTAATCGTACAAAAGTTGATACAAATAAGAATCAGTTTCATAACGCGGCTATATTACATCAGAAAGAAAAACTAAAAGGAAAATCTAATGTAGGCGTATGATATTAGATATAGTAAAGATGAAATGCCATGTGCTGTGCGCGGGCGTTAAAACAAAACCAAAACCACCACACGTGCTCTATGCAGTATGCACATCCACTTGGCTAATACTCCATAGTCCAAATAGTTCTCATACTTTTTCAGCGGTTTCCAAACAGCAGTCAACGACCTTCATCCATGAGCTAGATTATAACTCACGATCCAATTTGGTTTATATTCGAATATCCTACGATCCGATAGATATATATCTTTGTCAAAGGTGTCTCTCCTCACACAAACTTTGAAACTTAGAAGCAACTTTTACATGCGCTACTAATGAACATTCACTGCTATACAGAGGGGTATAGAATAAAATCGGAATCGAAAACCAACGTTCCATTATGAGCATTATAAGTACCATCGGAAATTGCAACTATTAACTTTGGCATCCGGCTTTTAAGCGTAAATTTTCCGTTTGCAATTTGTCCTTTAAATTAAGCCGGGGTTTAGTTGTAGTTGTTAGTACAACAGATTTAAGTGAATAATAAATGTTATTTCTCTCCACTCAGTATTTATCAATAATATTAGTTACACAACAGTTGGTTTTTGAATGAAATAAACATATTTTTATTTTTACAAGCTACCTTACTTACTATATACCTAAGACACTGTGACGGCGGCCATCGACTTACAACCAACATGATAACAATGGCAATGTTAAATAAACAATTTGTCTTGGGTTCAAACCCCAGCTGTTTACAGTGGGTAGGGGTAGTTGTGCCATGATCTCCCCTCGCCAAGGGCCATATTTCACGGTCTCTTAGTGTCTATGAATCCTCAAGTGGAGTGGAGTCTGTCGCTAATGGTTCCTAATGTGACCTTTCGAGGGGATTTTGATATCGATTATTTCAAAACCGGAGGGCACTAAAGTAACTCCGAACATAAAATTGATAATTTTCCACCACACCCATTCGTTTGTTATCATTCCTGTGGTAAAAATAATGATTTCATTGAAAGTTATGCTCATTGCTGGTTGCTGGCTATTGGAGGAGAAATCTTTTAGAAAGTGTCGGTTTAAGAGAACTCGTTCGACACTTACGTGTAGGACTGAGGATAGTGGAGGGAAGGCTCGACCTGCAGCTGACAAGCGTTGCTCTGCGGTCTGCGGTCCTCCATTCAACTGGTTCATTCATAACTCAACAAGCCGCAACTGGCCGGCGGACGTGTGGCAGCGTTTAGCACAATGTGCCTACTGTTACTTGGGTTGTTACTGCTGTGCAAGGTGCGGCTGTTGCGGCTAGAAATTATCAAACCATGTCTACAGGACATGTGTGGTTTTGATGATGTCTCGCGTCACGCGTACGTCTGTTTCATGCAACGCAGAGAAGCTACGAAAATGAGATAGTATTATACAATGAAGCTTTACCGGTTATGTTTTCAGTAATGTTACGGAGAACATACGTAACAAAAGCTGACATAATATAATAAGAATTACAAAGAGTAACTAAAAATAAAATATTTTTGTTTTTTTTTTACAAAATATCTAATCAACTGTGTCAGTTTGTATCTAAAGAATGATTATTGTTTTCATATCTTTACCATATTTTGGAAAAAAAAAAAACAGTTTCAACTACCCTCTTTTGAAACATTACTACCAGTACCAGAGTACACCCTGTTCAAATTATCTAATTAGTCTTATCTGAAACAGTGATATAAATGAAAGTAACGGTCCAGCAATTTGTGATAACAGTTTGGTATTTTTTCTCGACCAGCAGTGGTTGGTGGTCGCGTGGCGGGTCGGACCGCCCGCCGCGGCCGAAGCTGCGCTATGCTAATTCAATTGTGTTATGAGAGCGGATAGCGAGCGATACTATCGACTCCACCCGCATTATCATAATAATGCACAAGTCACCTCGCGACGCCTCACCAGTCACCACCTCGACGCGCACTTCAATATCCGATACATAACCTGATACACGCCAGTTTTTTCTAACATTGATATTATCGATTAACAAGCGTCGCTACAACAATTCACAACGAGCTGGCTTCATTACATCGTTCATACGAAAATGGGAACTAGTATGATGCAAGTCAGAATGTCAGTATCAGCTTCGAACCGGTCACAGCCATGGAAAGAAACACAGCCTAATCGATTCGCAGAAGTGTTGAAAAGTGGCGAAAGCTGTTCTCAGGCACTATTGCCCGCGGCTCGTAACCGTACCCACAGTTCTTGCCATCGACTATTACACTCATCTAGCGGGATGCAAATTGAATTATGGGACTTTTTGTGTCTGTTCAATTGTTTAATACCTCCGCTTTGTTCTTGCCGCGGCGTGTAACTACGTGACGATTGAACACTCAGCGGCTTGTAATCGCCCGCTATCTTCTGCGCCCGCGCCAGTCGCCCGCTCTTTACGTGACTCCAAATTATAGTGTTTTGCTTTATTATCTAATTGTTGCTTTGTTTCAAATGACTAGTTCTCAAAATTCTTCCAATCTTTGCGGTATTGACTCCGCAGTCCGTAACCTAACCTTATCATTCCTAGTTATTTCTTAACAAACGAATGTCTAATAACCTGCAGAAAGAAAACTTGCACTTGTTTTAAATAAGAAATATTGTAGAAATGAGCCTTAAAGGTGTAATTGGAGGGAAATAAAGAATGAAGAGCATAATAATTGTTCATTTTTTGCGACCCGACTCCGCTAGGCCGTTACAAGTCTTTGTGGTTTAGGCCCTGGGGGCTTTTGCACCTGTAATTTTCTCAGCAATTAATATCTTACGTGGTTCAATTAGTCAAATGTAAAAAATGTGAAACAGAAGTCGAAGAAAATTACGAAGTGAAACAGTTCCACGCTATTACTGGATCGAGTGCCGGATGAAATGTCAACTAATTGCCTTGCGGCATTGTAGCCATGTGTCACTGTGGTTTTCCTGCCAGGAAAATATTTTCTATTTTACCATAGGTGGTCCTTAAAGAATTACAGTTAACATCCATTAGGTAAGCGTATGCACTGAAGTCATAGCTTTTAACATGAATAACTAATAAATAAATGTGGACAAACGTCGGTCAGATTACAGGGCCGGCCCGTGTTCTACAGAATTCTCAATTTCCGCATCAAAGCGACTGACAATCGGCCGAGTGGTATAAAGCGACCGACTCGCGTGCCTCGGGGCGCTGTGTTTCGAGCATTTTATTTGTTTGTTACTATAGTATAAATGGAACTAATTATTATAATTTCTGTGGAAATTACTGGCATTAAGTTGCTACCAAAAATACGTGAGTTTAACGACGTTTTCTTGGAACTGTCGGCTGAGAGAAGCGGCCGTCGGCAACGCCCTGGCAGGCGCACGCAACCTCGCCTGGCCGCGACCGAGACTTGCCCACCGCGAACATTTGCACCGACCTTGAACTTTACTCGCGAAACCTAGTTGCCACACACACCATGTGTACGTTTATATGTATCTATATACATGCTCGGCCGCAGTGCTAGAGAATATCATAATATACATAATGCCTCCATGACTGGAGTTCATTACGAAGAGCTCAGGCGCAAATCACGAGATCGACAGGCATTGGTTTTTCAAGGGTACAGTAAAATTTTTATTTTATTTGTTTTACTATTTATTGTACACAATAAAGTTAACAGAAAATGATCACATAGAAAAACGACACAACAGGCACTGCTTATTTCTAAAGAAAGAAAGTCTTACAGCAGACCTTCAAATGTTATAAGACCAAATATAAAAATAGACCTTGTAGTTGGTACTCATAATATCTATTATGATTTACATCTAATAAAAATACATAATTCCTTTTCACTTTTGGATGTCACATCACATAGTTATATATCGTGCATGTATCGGATTTCCAGTGTACCTACTGATAAAGCGTAAACGTATTGGGATTATTCGCTCGAAACATCAAGTAAAACAGATTCTTACAGTGTATGAAGACAAACAAAGAGACAGAACAAAGACTCAGGCCCTTGTTTCTCTCAGTCGATGTTTTTTTCCACCGACCGAACTGGTTTCAAAATTGGTGCTCCTATTATCTGGACCCGGCCGAAGGTCGGCCGTCACTCCAACATTTTGGAGCAAATTCCGGCACGCAAAATATTGGTGGATAATTTCTTGAGGTACAAGACGTGTTTTGACGGCTCCAAACTGAGATTGTTCATTTTTGATGAAACTTCATAATCTCATAAAACTATGAGAAATACGTAGACGCAGTAGGTAGAGCATGGTATAGTTTCAAATTTACTTATCAAGGTACACTATAGACTATATACTATACTTAGTAATATTATAGGATACTAATTTTGTAGAGCACAACACAATCTCCGGCTAGAGCGGTCGAGTCAAAGTCGCGCCCGAGGCGTGTGCGCCCGCGCCGCCGCCGCGCCGCCGCGCGACTGGGCGCCGAGACTTGTCCGACACATTACCACACAATTTCATCGACTTATCAAATTGAGACCCAATAATGCCAACGATAGCAGGGTGAAATTTAAATAGTTCTGATTTAAGCTTGAGTTGGTTCCTGAGAAATCATCGTCGAAATTTTAAATTTTATATTTTCTCTATCTAGTGTTTCAGTTTCTTTTGGTGGCTTGGTATCTCTCAAAAAAAGAAAACAAAATACATTTTAGAATTAACAAATAATACATGTTTTATTATACAAGTAAGTATAAAGTACCACAATACACCTAAACACCGAAACTATCGAAGCCACAAAAAATCGACTCTACCAATGAGCCGTACAAATCTCAGGTTCACAGCCACATGTCGTCGTTTGAAATTCGAAATCGGTCGAATTAAACGCACATGCGCGTCAAAGGCAACGGACTATGGCCGCGCTAGTCACACGCGGTAATATCCATTTAAATAAATAATTCGTTTCGGCTCAATTTGGGCCGATCGAGCCATGTGCCGTGCTGCGGCCGCGTGAAGAGCCCCTAATGACCGCACCTAACTAGCGCGGTTTCACGCCTCTGCACAGTTGTTTTAGGAACTTTTCGGCAACTTAAAACAACCCTCGTTATAAAAATAACACAATTTTAGGGGAAGAAAATTGCCCAAGAATGTTTTATGTAAACTTCCCTAGGCGGCACCCGATCAAATCAAAACTTTCAGAACTTTTCTTGGCATAATTATTACATCTAGGAGTATATGGAGTAGAGTTATTTAATGACACTCTTTCATATTAGCCTTCTTGCAAATGTTCCTGTTTGCCAAGTAATAAATCAAATTCATTTTCTAACGCAATTAGGTCCATCTTCGCAGCTCAGAGTTGCAAGAAAACAAGTTTTAACACTTGAACCACTAATGAGTTGCAATCGACCCTGCAGTCGAGAGTTTCACACTTCAGCGCCACCACTCGCGTGTGTGTAGATTACCCTTAATGTGGAAATAATGTCTTAGGGGTCATTATCTTTTACTTAATCTATACTGGCTTATTATTTTACGACATCGACAGTTACCGGACTCTCGCGATGAGTTATCGACGCCGCTGTTAACATTCGAGGAAAAGTCAATCGATATTTCATTATTCCCCCTGCGCTGGTTTCAAATGACAAATAACGTGAACCCTTCTGTGTCGTCCCGTAATTAGCCGCAGGCGACGAAACTTAAATTATTTCGTAATTCGAAGTCGCATCCGCGTCATTAATAATAATTGGAGGCTCAGCTCGTAAGCTGGTCACTTACATTCAGTTCACTTGTCGAAAAGTCTTTTGCGAGAGACAGCACATAACATTAAAAAATCAAAACCATTAGTTGTCTGTACGATCAATAAGTGGTGAATAAATTTAGCTGGGGTATCAAAACCAACAATATGTCATAAATTGTAGTCGGAGAGTTAGTTTGCATTAGAATGGTGGGATAAGGGGGGTTGCACACCCGTCCAAATGCACGCACTCACGACGACGCGGCGACGATGCGACGACGGCCGACGTCGGCGTACGGTTTCACCCGGAATTAACTCGATAATTCCCTAATTGTGCAATTAGCTATCGGCAATTTGCTCTCCAGTTATCGATCGGACTTGGAATTACATCAGATCGTTAACTTTAAATTTGAAACGAGCGAACATTGATTAAGCGATGACTGTAGCTAGTTTTCACTTAGAATCACGTGCTCGTGTAATTAGGTTTAGTTAGTATAGAAAAAGAAATCTAAGATAGTGAAGAAAGCTACAAGACTTGCACATGCAAGTAAATTTTTTTTTTTAATTTGTGTGTGAAGTAGACCAATCTTTACAGGGGTTGTTATTCAAGAAGCTAGGGGGGTTTGAGCTATGTCTAGGATGGAGGTAGTTCAATTCTGGCAAATTCTCAAAAGACAAAACCTTAATCATTGTACATAAAGGTAATGTTAGTATAGTATTTGAGTGACCCGCATCCCATGAGAATACGTTTCTGTATTATGGCTATTGAGCTTGTACATATTTCAAAAACCGTTCCACGCCGAATCCAATAGATAATAAAAATACCAATCGATATTACTATAATCGCTTATACAGATAGTGTCCGAAACGACGATTAGGCTCATTATTTTCAATAACGTGTTGTCGAAAAATATTAGCTCATAAGTATAGTTATGAGTTTTATGAAATACAATTTCCATGGTAACGACTTCACGATCATCTTAATAACACGGCGAGGGCTAAGCGTTTCGCTTGAATATTCATTTGGGTTCATCATAATTTCGGTGGATAATTTGAAATTATCCAATCTGCGCTACACAGCTCCTCCCGCCTCGTCTTGTCTCGAGATGCGAGAACCTCCAAACACTTATCACGATTTATAGCCTGCTATGTCCATTCCATACATACTTTTCACATTATCTAAAGGTACTCGTATTTGTTTTGAGAACCAGTTTTCTTCTCTTTTCTTCTTTGGACCGTTTCTTGTTTCTTTCTTGTTTCAGTTTCTTGTTTCTTGTTAAGACTTCTTCATCATCATCATTAATATAAACCTAGTAGGTACATTGTACATCTAAGGCGCCTATTACAATTATACTACTTATAATTGAGAGACGACTCAACTAACAGCTTTGTTCTTGAATTCTTTCCATCTCCATATCAAAAGTCTATTTCTTATAAAATCTTTAATCTAAGAATTTCACGTAGTAAATTTTAATGCAATTGTTGGTTTGACAATTAAATCATTAAGTAGCATTGAATAAATTGGTACCTGCCGGTCTGTCTGACCTACTACACTAATAAATGCCTCCGCGCAATTAAGTAATCCGATCCACGAGACTTGGCCAATAATACATCCGGTGCCTTTCGAAATATAGCATAGGAATGTTTCTGTTTTCAGGTTGTAGCATTAGTCATTAAGTTATTATACTTATCTGACTTCTGTTTTATCGTACGTGAAACAAATAAACCTTTTTTTATAGACTCAAGATTCACTTTCTGTTTACGACTTTTTGGTAGACATCAGTGACCATGGTAAGATCAAAGGCACAAAGGCACAATCCTCGCGATAAGAAAAAAAGATGGCGCAAAGCGGCGTATATACGAGTAAAATATAAGACTGTGTGATTTTCATAATCCAAATCATTCAAAAGTGTATTTCTCTTCCCTTGCGTGATTAAAGTTCCCTTGAGCCTCTCGCCGACTACCTGACCCGATACTACAATTTTGTGCTCACATTAGGTAATCTCTTTTTATTTCATCTCATATTTTTTATGACAAAAGATCTTCGTCATTTTTGACAAGGAAAAGGCCATCAACATTGTAATGCGGTGTGTGGCGCCGCCGAGGCGGCTAGCGTCATGGCGTCATCCACACTTTGATCCAATCCCGAGCCGAGGTTGACTTGACGACCAATTACTAATATCACTCGGGCTCGCCTGGGCCCAAATGGAGCATAATGCCTAGGGTAATTATGACTTCAGCGCCGACCGTCGTCGCCTGTGCCGCGTCTCGCATTGATTCTACCACTCTCACCTCCTCTCCTAATACCATTATCTCTAAATTGCTTCAGAATAGGCCGCGTAAAAGAGTAAGGCAGACTTCAAGCCTTTTATTTAACGAGCGTTGTAATAGCTTTAGCGTTTGCCTCGACGAACCTTATGGCTTCTTCAGAGACTAGGTTATTATTATAATAATGTCTACTATGATTTTGAAGTCTAGACAAAGTAATTACAATGAAAGTTGTTTATCAATAAATTCATTGACAAATTGATATACTTACATGTATTTCATGCATGATCAAAATGATCGGTGCGTAAGTATAAAAAAGGTAATTACCACAGCAAGAGCTTTCTGACGATATCGTCAAATATTTTAGAATCACTCACTATGATGTCTTGCCTAGATGTCTTGCTATTTATCATGTACCGTATATTTTTTTAAATTGACTACTTTTATATTTGAGTTTGAATGCAAACAAGAGTTAGAAGTCACACGCGTTTCTCCGAACAAATAAGAATTAATATAGCTAGCAGTCGCTGCGGTCGTGGTTCATATCGACCAACGTAAGTGCTCACAGCGGCAATTTGATGGCGTTTTATTTATTTTTTATGGTAATCGTAATTGTCGTGGGGCTAATTGAGAGCGCAGCCATATTTGCGCCGAGTGCCGACGCTCCCGAGATCGCCACGATACCACTGCCCGCCCCATTATTTCTATTTGCTGGAATGACGTTGGCCCACATTTAAACGCTCATAAATGAATGTAAATGTTATAAACATGTATAATCTTTTCGGATGTAACTCGTAAAAAGTTTAAGCATTGCGCAGAGCTATTTAGAACCCTAAACTATGACTATTATAGGTAGCATGATTTCACGTATCTACCTATACATCGTACTTTCTCACAATTACAGTGCCATTTCGAATTTTATTACAAAATACTAAAAAATTTACACGATTGCAAGTAAGGGCTGGTTCACACTGCCGCGCGACAGCTGCGCCAATCACAATGTAAAGGGCGTGGTCGTCCCCGAACCCCGCACCCTGCGATCCTGGATTATATTATTGCGTACAATGGAGCTTTTTTATCGGCCCCATTGTGCCCCATATTAGGGTGAAATATCCGGTCGGATGTTCCCGCTCACCTTTATTTAACTCTACCAAAT
Organism: Carpatolechia fugitivella; assembly: GCA_951230895.1. Lineage (NCBI taxonomy): Eukaryota > Metazoa > Arthropoda > Insecta > Lepidoptera > Gelechiidae > Carpatolechia > Carpatolechia fugitivella. Next base: position 11,425,229 of record OX579650.1, read on the forward strand.
GAACATCGGCGGGATTATGTTCTTTATATTTCTGTATGGATTTATACACAATACCACTGTTATAGGAACAGTCAACAGCACGTCTAGAATAAGTTTTATTTTTAGAGAGACTAGGCGTGTTATGCTTGACTTAATGTAAATTGTGGCTGACTTTACATAATGGAAATCTAGAGCTCGATTTGATAATAATTCGTTGTGTCCATGTCTTAATAAACAATATACAAGTTTACGACTGCCGGTGTATAGTCTAGCAAATAACTTGTTGATATTTATTTTGAGCATTACCTGCAATAAACCGCGCGGGTTTTACGATCGCCGCTGACGAGAACGTTTTATTAATGACGAAGACGGCGGCGGCGGCGGCAAGCGGTAGCGGCCGGGAGCTGTCACCGCTCAGCCTAATTGTAAATACACTACCTATAACCGCTTATAATTTATTTATATTATTTCTGAGCGCCCGAGGCACGAGCCGAACACCGCTGCATTAGTTCCCATATAAATTAGGTGATAAATCTGAGTCGACATTCGAGACTCGTTCTCACGGTCTAACCAACGTCAGTAATTAAGAAGCTTGAAAATAAAATTGTTTATTTTCCATTCAAAATAATTAAACATTCATTGTCTGTCTTTCCAGGAACACCCGAGCTTACGCGGCACGCCTCTGGCGATGCTGGCGGCGCAGTGCAACAAGTTATCGAGCAAGTCGCCGCCGCCGCTGGCTGACGCGGCTGTGGGCAAGGGCTTCCACCCGTGGAAGAAGAGTCCCGGCGCGCACTCCCCGCCCGGCGCCGGCGCCGCGCCGCGCGCCCAGCCGCCCTCCTGCGGGCCCTACGGGCGCGGGCCCACCTCCTGCGCCGCCGCACCGTCCTACGGGAACGACCTCTACTTCCCCACCTCGGGAGACCAACTCCTCGGCAAGAGCGAGTCCAGCGCCAGCCTCGGCTCCATGTACTCCAGACACCCCTATGAATCGTGGCCTTTCAACGTCGGCGGTGGAGGCAGCACCGGCGCTTTGAAAGCGGCCGAAATGGGTGGCGTCGGTGCCGTCGGCAGCACGTGGTGGGATGTGCACAGTGGTTGGTTAGATGTCGGAGGGCAGATGGCAAACTATGCAGGGCAAGATTATTCTCAGCTTACACATTCGCTCTCTGGAGGAGCACACCTTCTACCTCCCGCGCCGCACCTCCTACAGGATGCTTACAAATCTGTCCTGCCGAGTCAAGGATCGTTCGGGCTGCACGGGCCCGGCTCCCCAGCGCCGCCTGCGCAGGCTCCGTCGCCGCGGTCGCAGCGCCGGTACGCCGGCCGCGCCACGTGTGACTGTCCCAACTGCCAAGAAGCGGAGAGACTGGGACCCGCAGGCGCGCACCTTAGGAAAAAGAATATACACAGTTGTCACATTCCCGGTTGCGGAAAAGTATACGGCAAAACATCGCATTTAAAAGCCCACCTTCGCTGGCATACAGGTGAACGGCCCTTTGTATGTAACTGGCTCTTCTGCGGCAAGCGGTTCACGCGCTCAGATGAGCTACAAAGACACCTACGAACACACACCGGAGAAAAGAGGTTCGCGTGTCCCGTCTGCAACAAAAGATTTATGAGGTCCGACCACCTAGCGAAGCACGTAAAGACGCACAACGGCGGGAAGAAGGGCAGTTCAGATTCTTGTTCGGACTCGGAGGAGAACAGTCAGGGCGAGGGGGGTGCGGGGCGGGGCACGCCGGAGCACGCGCTGGACGTGAAGCCAAGTGCGCTGGTGTGACGGGGGCGCGGGGCGCTCGCGCTGGCCTCGCCGCACTACGCCGCCGCGCCGCTCCTGTGATACCGCTGCGCCCGCGCCGCCGTCGTCCGTCGCCGCCCCGCCGCCCTCTGTACATAGCACACATATCAAAACACTCTGTAAAATAACGTGAACCTATAGTGAAAGACGATACGGTTTTGAAACCGATGTGTATGTATTTGTTGTGAGAATCAAAAGTGTTGTACAGTATAGATATACTATTAAATATTATATAATATTAATATAGTTATATTGTACGGTAAATTAGAATGTAAGTAGAATCACTCTTTAGTCCAAAATTGCCGTTTAATTGTTATTTTATTACAACACCTCGTACCTCAAATCAAGCATAGTTAAAAACTTGAATGGTATTATTCACACAAATTATTCTAACTATTACAGTTGTAATGCAACATAATTACAATTTTATTGGTGTTAAATCCTAGTCGCCACTAAACTATCATGTCCACAAAGGTGGTATATAAACACATTGTGTTAACTTTGAAACAAAAATGTAACTATCAAGAGTCTTCGTCGTGTGATTCAGCTCAAATTGTTAACTGATAAATACTTAACTTTGAAACATCGTCGGCCTAATTTACTCAAGATTTTTCAAAATTTTGTGATCATCTGCGTACTTTCTACGTAATAAATGAAAAATAATTTTATTCTTCGTTGTTATAGTCTATTTATTATAAAGTACCAAAAGACTACTTCGACCAAGTTTCATAAAACAATTATTTACTTTTATTTCGTTTTGTGGGAAACAAGTGCTGTTCTTGGATGTGACCTACTAATAAGATGAATGGCCCATTTTGCTGAAGATCTTTTTCATTCTTTTGAATCCAGATGTTCATAAAACAACCATAAACTCTAATCTACAAAAAACCTAGCGTTTTCACAATTTGGACCATTCATCTGTAATATACTATTTTGTTATCTTGAAAATTGTAACTGTAAAACTATATTATATTGTACAAAAATTGTGCGAATTAAAATGCCTGATATTGATTTTATAAAAATTGATGAAATATATTTTTTTCCAAGTGGATACCTGTATTTTTATTGCAAGCAAAAAACATGGAACACACCACGCACAGAGAGAGAACGTAATTAAATCAGGAAATACGAGTAATATTTATGAGTCCTTGAAAAAATCAAATAATCATATATTTTAATAAGTACTTCTGAATAAGAAAAATAAGCAACGAGTCCTTAAAATCAAAATATATTTTCCCATGTTGAGTAGGTACATACTATGTGCAAACTTTTCATGATAGCATCAGCGGACTAGATGGCCTCACTACTAGATCTACATGATATTGACCACGAAAATGCTCAGGACACCGGCTTCGAATCCACTGTGTCTGAAGGTTATTATCAGTTGTCTGATACTCATTAGTAGAGGCTCTACATCATATGGCCGTGTGTGAGAAGTCTCCACATATTTATGTAAAGGTACATTTGCACCCATTTGGGGCGTAGCGTGCTACGCTGGCTACGCCGTAGCAGCCGTAGCAGACGTTATGTAAACTAACAGTTCCTTCAACTAATTTGAAACCGTTGTACAACACACTTGTGGGCCAGCAGCCACTGAGCACCACACGAAGGATGTTATAGAGGTTTGAAATTTGAAACGTGGCAAAAGAAACCAGGGTTCAGTACGAAAAGGTATTTATATATTAATATGATAAATTACAGTCACTGACAGAAAGTAAAGAATGGTAGAAAATGTATGTACTATCGGAGATCAGGACATGAAGTAAGAAATTTTGCAGAAAAAAGACAAAATCGAAACGTAAGAAATCTAAATTTGAAAATTAATTTAAAATGAAAGATAAAACTGTAAACATGAAACATAAAACAGAAAAGAGGACGAATGCCTCGTTACACACTTATACCTACCTATACTCATTCATTCATTAAAATTTCATCCTCGTGCTATAATATATTAATTCAAATGCTTGAATAAATGTATTATTAATTCAATCAATGGACCCTTCAAACTTCATGTCCTGACAATATCACCCTCTTGTTAGGTAGGTATTATGTTTTATTTTCATGATAAAATTATAGGTACGTATTTAATAATTAATATAAAATTATAGGTACGGTTACGTATTGAATAGATAAAAGAATAGGTAGATAAAGAATAAGTAGCCATAATAAATATGATAGGCTCATCATCATTCGCTTGCCCATCATTTGGGGTCGGCGCAGTAAGTTTTCTTCCTCCATACATCCCTATCAGCCGTCAACACTCACATCCTTCCTGAACATATTCACCTAGGCTCTATAACAGAAATAAAGTCAATATTCGCTAAGCCTTAAATAGCTAGTTGGATTTTGGCGACTGTAACTTTCTAGTATAGATAGCATAGTTAAAACCACAAATACTTAAAACAAAATATGCATTCATCTCTGATTGCCCCTCTGAAAACCAAACTACTAAATTAAAGTTGCAGATTAATCTGTGATCCCCTCAGCGATAGCATTCAGCGACATCTTTTTAATCATCGCACTCATTCACAAACACTCTTAATGAATTTTGGTATACTCTACACTGCAACACCAAAAGTCTTCCATATGGATCAATCTAATCCAATTTGAACTCTCAAACATCTAGCCAGTGTAGAATTTAGCTTGTTGTAATTTGTTGGTTACTGCGTTTTTTTAAGTGCGAGTAATTTGGATGAGCACCACAAAGAGGGCGACGTTCGCCGTAAAAAGTGAATTGAAACCACAAATAATGAAGAGGGGGGAGCCGTGGATGGCTGTAGTGAGTGTCGCCGCCGCGGGTGGCCAGACGAGCTCGTGCCGTAAAAACCGAGCTCATCTGCTGCAGACTATCAGCCGGGTCCATTACTCGTGGCCTAGGCTAATCTCCGCTTATTAATGACGCGCGCGACGGTGGTCTCGAGACCGTCGCGTCGTGCGCCCGCGCCGCTGTCACACTGATGTCTCTATCCGCGACTTCATTTGTTACCTGTCAATTAAAGAATTTCATATTTTGCGGCTACCGTTATTGCTACCTTAGAAACGTTGCGTATTATTTTTAACGACTTCACTAAGCCTAGCGAACGTAATGTGGTTAAATCTAATAGAACTGAATGATTTTCAACTTAGAACGAATGCCTTTCGCATGGAGTAGATAATTTAATAGCGATAACGCTGTTGACCTCTATAATCTTATAAAGTAGGTCGTTATCAGGCCTCCTCATGGAGTGGAATTAAATCCCGTTCCCCATAACCAAACACAGATTTATCACCCTTAACCGAATTATCCGTAAACTGATTGTGCGAGGGAGTGTGGTACTCGGTAAGTAATAGGTAAGTATATTTCGTATTCAGAGCATGAACTCTCCCCTGCCAGGAAAGTTGGGTACAATTTTGCTTCCCGCTTCAGTTATTTGAGCAAGTAAATTGTTAAGTATAAGTATAGTACTGTGGTCTGTGGTATACGCATCTAAAATAGGTATGCTATGTAATGCATTTATTTTATTTTATCATCATCATCATCAACGGCCCGTTTATTTTATAGAATGGAAGAAATTTGTAAACAAATAAGGTAGAAGCTGAAAGATATTTGGTGAACGAGCAGATAGTCTTTATTTCGCGGGCCACGGGAGAAAAAAATAAGATAAGCTGTTTTAAAAATGTATATCAATCTAAAATAAATAATATATGCTATAAAAATAACAAATTGAAATAGTTCTTGAAGAAAATAACATTTCACTAAGGTGGGAGAGGTTGGTTGGTTATTTACTTTACATATATGTAGTTAATATCGAATAGATAATATCTAATCTGTGCCCATACGATGAGAAGAAGTACCTACCTCTAATCGTTATGTGAATTAATATTAAGGGGCTACCTGACTGCTCACTAGCGCCACTTCGAAAAAAATCATAACTCCGAAAAAACTAAATGTATTAAAAAAGTGGACGATCATTTTAAAGTGTAGGTACTTCGGTATTTTTACAAATACTGAATTTTATAAAATCTTTTACGGTATATTAAGAGATAGCAAAAGTGCTAAAAACGGCCGTTATTAGCACTTTCTATCTGTTACTACAATTAACAATAGATAACTGAATTTATCAATTCTAAAAATACAACAAGACTAATGAAACAATTTGATCGTTCATATTTTTGACATTTTGTGTTTTCACTAAGTTATGATTTTTTATCCAAGTGGCGCTAGTGTTCACATAGGGTACAAAAGTAAAGTTTTTTGCGTCGTAGCATTTACATACTAAGCTTGCTACGCCGTAGCACCCGTAACGGAGGTCAGCACTAGAAGTAGCAAAAGATCAAGGTTACTTAATTAACTATTTCAAAAATTTCTGTAATAATTGTCATTTTAAATCCATAAATAAATGGATATTCACGAACCAACTTTGAAGTGCCCACGTAGCGCCACCTATTGAAAACATAGCACAACTCGAGCGTGCTACGAACGGAAACATACAGGTAGAGCAAGAGCCATTTTACTACCTCACAGTGCCAAGAACAAAAAAAAGCACCACTTATTTTGAAGTAACGAAAAAATATCGTTTCATTATCAATACAACATTTTTTTTTCTTTACTAGACAAGTCGTGCCAGTCGGTTAGCAGAACATTTCAGAGCACCTGCATAATAAGTTGTTATGGTTAATTAGTACCTACTTACTTAAATACTTACCTACAAAAGCAACACTATCAGTAAACAAAGTGAACACTATCAGTAACAAGGTAGTTCTTCTATAAATCAGTAGGTGCTTATCGAAGTAGGCAGTTTCCGAGGCGTGAAGGGCTGGAAGGACATAATTTGCGATATCACATTACACCTAAGGCTATCGGATCCCAGGCCGTTTGTTACTTTTAATGAAGACACGACTAGTTGGAACTACTTAATTGATACTTGTCTGCACTAATAATTTACTGGTATGAATCATGTGCGATCAAGGTATTTGTATTAAGATAATCTTAAAAGGTTTTGTTTTTTAATATACAAAATTAATATCTTAAAAATATAAACTTGCGAAAAACTGTTAACATTCTAACACACACAGTGATTTTTTTCCTTCGTCAGTTATTTTAATTGCAGGCTGCTCATAAAATAATGAAAATGCCCTAGTTTCAAAATTAAAAAAAAAATCTCCAAACTAAAATTCAATACAAAAAAAAACCTTTTTCTGATTAATCCAAAGAGTATTGATCAATCAATCATTCTTTCTGCGGCTACTGTATCCCCCATTCAAACATGTATTTACGAGTACTTATTAGTAACAACCACACCACACTGCACCACATGATTTACGTTTCCTCGTAACAGGTGTTTCAGTACACTTAATTTCTATTGGTCATTTATTATGTTGGTTTCACTTGGTTTGTCGAACTTCAGACGTTCCTTTTGAGCGCAGGACGGGATGCGTTCACACGTGTTCCGGTTGACGCATAAGGCGACGTTTATTGTACGCAGTTTAGCCAGATGATCGGTGTAAGCCACACACCACTTCAAAAGACAGAATGAAGTAAAATGATTTTTAGAGTTGAGTGAAAGAAAGCAGTCTCGGTTTCCGCCTTTCAAATTATTATTTTTTAGCAAAGCTTAACGTTGTATCCGTACATATTGATTTGAATACGTTCACATCTTGTTGACTGTTATTTAGGAAGGATCCATTGAGTTTTACGGATAAACATACAAATTTTAAACTCGGGTACTGTTAACCGAACATTATCGATATTGCGACATCACTAGTGGTTGGGTCCATACCATAGAGCGCATGCGCAGTGCGCATAACCCAAGTGGGGGGACTTTGACAGATCGACTCGGCAGCGTGCTCTCGCACATTTTGCTGCGAAGAAATTCAAAGGTTGTATGTGAAGTCGACCAACCCGCACTGGGCCAGCGTGGTCGACTAAGGCCTAATCGCCCTAATACAGGGTAGGCTCGAGCCCCTCGGTGGGGACGTATATGAGCTGTTGATGATGTTAACGACTCAGCCACGAAGTTTATTTTCCCAGATACGTTTATTTATGCATAGGTTTACTAATATATGTTAGCATTCCACTTAAGAGCATCATGTTATTTCATTGAGTCAATAATAAGCTCATTAGAAGTTATGATTAATAAACGGCCATAAATCGCCGGGTCAAAGGGACCGGCGGCGGCGGCGCCCGCGCACATGTGCGTGGACACCTTCCGAGAACTACTGCCAAAACCGATGCCGAACTGCAAATGTTTTAGTAGATTTTTATTACTGCTAATTTGCACAACCATAATGATTCTAAACGCTTCTTTAAAAAGAAAAACACAATACTAAAAAAAATATTTTCTCTGAAAATTTTTACTAATTTAACAGAGCCAACTGAGTGAAATTTTTGATTCTTAGTCAATACCGAGTAAAATTATATTTTAATGTAAGTATTTGAGCTGTGTGGTAACGGCAGAGTAGAATACATTTGTCACCAACCCCTACTCTTCCCGTGGGTGTCGTAAGAGGCGACTTAGGGACTACACATTGAACAGAGAACGGGCAGCAGCGCTCTCTGATACAGTAACCTTTTAATTTGCAATCTCCAGCCCGCCTGCCAATGCCTGCCTGGAGATTATGGCAAAACCCTCCACTTAAGTGGAGAAGGCTCATAGTCCAGCAGTGGACTGTAACGGGCCCTTGATGTAAGTATTTAGCTCACACGTTACTTTGACTAATATATATTTTTTTTTAGAAACAAACAGTCACACATGGTTGTAAAAAAATACAAGTAAAGTTTTAAAATATAGACTTACAGTTTCCTCATAATGTTAATAACAGTAGTAAGGTAAAAATCAAAGTAGATAAAGTACCTATATAAGATAAAAATACCCAAACCTTAATCACTTGAGAACACAAACAATAAATAAAAAATGAAAATAACATTTGAGATAAGTTATTTATAAAGCATTTAACTTAGTTCTAAGTAGGTAGTGCGCAAATAATAAACGTTGGGACAATGTTGCAAGATTCGACGGAAACACAGGCCGTTTGCAACTTTTTAATGCTCCCAAGTGCAGTAAATCACTACGCGGGCTTCAGAAGTAATATTGACTTCTTCGAACGCCCATTAATCTGGCATGCTTCAATATGTGAAGGAAACGTCGCGACACAAAGGAAAGCGGTGCTGGTTTAGTTAATGTGAATGCTAACAGACTTGCAAGCACATTATAGTTACTTGTGTTACAGTACAGTTCTTTTGTAAACGCCTATTAAAAAAAACATTTGATCGAAAACTAAACCTCTTGATTTATGTGAGCAAGAAAAAACAGCTAAATTAGTGTTAGCTTTAACTTTTTCTGTTCATCAAAGTATTTTTTAACATTTCACAAGATTGTGCGATTGGTCCCATGATTCCATCTCAGTGCGTTTAGAGTCATCATTTGATTTATACTTATATGTATTTAAAATATAAATTTTGCTGATGACTACAAAATATTATTCTTGAATTGTCTTTTTTTTTATTGGACTATTCAATAATCTAACATTTTGCTAATAAATCTTAAAACTTTCGCACCGCATTTCAGACCGCATTCTTTGAATTTCTCTGTAAACATGTGTAAGACTTTCTCGTTTATGATATCGTCAGTGGAAAGGTAAAAGTACCAAAGCGCCAAAGTACAACTTTACAGGAGAGACGATTAACACCAAAAAGGCGTCGCTTTAGTCATCGGCCTAACGATCAGACCCAAAATTTTGGATGGTTTAAATGCCAAAAAAGTCCTCAGATTAATAAATCACCTAAACTAATCGACGCAAAAAAAAAGCAATCGAACTCATTTTCGCCAATTTGGCGCTTTTGTACTTTTACCTTTCCACTGACGATATGGTGATTTAATACCATAAACGACACTCACGTCACCGATTTACCTCACAGATATTTAATTCTCGTTACTTACGTAATATTAACCCCATTTTAAGAGAAACAGTAATAAGGCAATACAACAATGTGTGTAGGTACATCAGTCGTTTGTCACTTTTTGTGAAGAGGCGACACGTCTATTGGAACTGTCATCGTGCTTCATAAAACAGCATTTACAACGATACCGCTCCGCTGACATATTGCTTTGGAGTGGAACAAGGAGCAATGGAGTAGCGTGATGCTAAAACATGATCAGTACAAAATATAATGATAGTACCAATTCTAATCAATACTAGAAAATATATTTTTGCTTAATGACTTCTATACTTTTACGTAGATCCTGCTACAATAACGTAAAAACATTAAATTTGGGTCGTAAGATTTGTGTTAAAAAAACTATAAGAACTTTTATAGTGAATATTATGCTATAGGAATATTTTCACTAGAAAAGGTTAGTAAAAAATTATCTTTTGTTTTCATTAGCGAGGCGTTTCAATAGAAACAATTGAGCAATTATTTCTTATATTATTATGAGAGAAGAATGAGCAGGTAAAAATGTATCCCTAGGGCGTAGTATTATATATACAACCAATCACAAGAACCGTGTGATCCTTATGCGTAAAACTGGATACAAGATTCCAATACTTTCGATGTTAAATGCTCCCGGTGCAACTATGACGCATAGTGTCAAGTTAAATGTTTTAATTTACCGGCATATCCGCTGCTAGGCCATTTGACACCTCGGCAACGATAAATCTCACTCGAAGCAACACAACTAATCACGGAAATGAAAGCAACCCTTCTCGCTTGCATTGCGTCTTCCGCTCCAAGCTACAAATAGAGATTCAATAAGGATCAAAACAAATATTGTATGTGTAAATGTGTGTCAATGATTAAATCCTGAAAGACAATACCTATACACGTGACGAGAAGCTGTCAGGAAAACAAACAATTTATCTGTTTCCTCATCGTTCGGAGATCAAACGTGGCTAATAAAGCGCAGGCGACGATGAGGGTGAGGGGGCGCCTGCCACATGCGCCGCGACGCGACGCCGAATTTAAAATTTGTAAATACGCTGCTACCGCGAACCCGACCCGTCTTTTTGTGACGTGATAAAATAATGACAGCAAATTGCCATTGATGACCCTGTGCCAATCCACCCCTTCTTCTACTAAGCATCTGTTGAATTGCTAATGGTTAAACACAATAAATATAGCTCAAAGGATCTTAGACAAGCTTCTAGATATGATGCAGGCTATTATGCAGTTCCTGGGATAAAAGACGTTTGACGTGAAAAATATAATAGACGAGAATCAATGATGACAATATATAAACTAAATTACTATATTGTTGCTATTATTAGAAATGTGCTCTGTAAGTATCTAATATATGTAGTTTCTACACACTGCATTTCTTCACTTCACTCATTATAAAATGGTATTAATAGGTTCCAAACCAAGGTATGTGCAACAAAACAGCGATGCAGATTAACTCGTCTATTGAAACGAGAACCGCGTCTGTCATTTGGCGCGGCATTAGGGGAGCATTGAATCATCCCTCATTGGGAACTTTAAAGCAATCTCCTCACTTTATTAGTTCCTGCTCTATTTGTTCTTTTGATGTTAGAAAGCAATACAGCTTTGCTTGACAGTATGGTAATTCGACATTTCGTTTGTTATGGCTAGTCATTAGAGAATACAATATCCTTACTAACTTCTAACAAAATTATGGATATTTACGTCTACTTGACAACACAAGACGCTTATATAAAATATTTTTGATTCATATAAAACAAACAAAAACGTAAACCTTCCGGCGGGACTTGAACCCATGACCTTCGGCCTATACGCAGCCAACGTGCTTACCAAATACACCACTAATTTATAGGTTTACGTTTTTTGTTGTTATCTAAGAATATAAAATATTTAATTAGGGTAATGTAACGTAAAACAAAATATTTTTCAAAAAGCTTACATGAAACAAAGATGTGGGCTCCTTTGAAAAACCAACTTTCCACAGCCGATGTAGCTGCAAAGAACACATCATTAGCTTATAAAAGAAACTCTGGATCGTCAGAGGCTCATTACGATTCGAACATTTGAACATTCGGCGGATTGAACCAGTGGAAGGAATGGGAATGAGGTCGAGACATGAATGACAAAGTGGATGCAAATGGCGGCTTTGTCGGGGCCCGGTACCAGCCATCGCCAATCAAACCGTATGTAGGTAACGACTGATGTGTGTGAGCAAATGTAGGGTGCGCTTTTGAATAATACTTAGCTATGTGTACGAACAGCGTAAAGACTTATTCCTCTTCTTCTTATCTACTAACGGTATTCTTTAAAGCTCCAAATCGTGTCATACTTTCATTAGAAGAAAAATTTTATAACGTGAATTGGTAGCTATAAACCATACCATTGTTTTAGTTCAGTAATTTAGAAGTCTATTCACCGAATTAATGTCCCTTTAATATCTCCCATATAGTATTATAATTACAGAGACAAATTGCAAATAATCACTTCATACTGCGAACCAGTTATTTATGAGTGATGAAGCAGACACCTTTTTTGCAAAACATAACCCGGGTGACCCGGATAATGAATGTCGTGTGTCGCAGCAAAAAGTTAAATTCTTGAAGCTAATAAATATCTGCAAAGTGCCACGTTTCGGGGCAGGTTGAGACCTTTAATTTATAATGGGCATTCCTGTCACCGAACCGCGTGCTCAGCTATTTCCAGCCCCGTTTGTCAGATGCTGACAACACTAACTATTACGAGTTGTTACCTCGCCAATAATCACTGAATTCAAAACCTGAAAACTAACATGGAATGCAAATTAATTTTTTTTCTTGGCCCTACTTGGAAGGGGTAGGTCTAGGTAGGGCAGCAGACCATGTGATAGACTAGACAAACGTTACTAAAGACTTGGAATGTCCTCACCTCTAGTGGACGAACGGATAACCCTAGACCAACTGTCTTGGCGCCCAAATAAAGAGGAAAAGTATGGAAGAAGAAGAAGACCCAAAGAATACATTTCCTAAGCGAGTCAATCGCCCTACCACAGGGTAGGTTCAAGCCCTTTGGTGGGGACGTATGTAAGCTGTTGATGAAGCGAATGAAACAATATCTATAACCATTTAATCATAGAAGAAAAAAGAAGTTTTGCAATCTGTTGCGCAGCTGGACAACATGTAAGTATCACATCATGCGCTACATGTTGCAAATGGTTCAATAAAAGAGAATTTCTTAAGAAAAGTGTAGAGTTTCATCAATCTCTAACCCGGTGGGCGTATTTGGTGACGTGTGCGCACGCGCCGACGGCGGAAACGGAAGCGCGTAATTACGTCACTATTCGCAAACGTCTCAATCGGGGCTACAGCTCGACAGATGGCGGAATGGTCGGCATACCCTAAATTGTTGCGCTGTTTGTGTGGTGACCCGCCCCATCAGGATTCTTTTCAAGTTTGAGGCGATAATAAAAATCTGAAGCTCATTTCTTGTCACTACTCCGGAATCTTCTGTGCCAATGATAATTCAAAAAGTATTACATAAAGTTGGTACCTAAAAGACGATACTTATTGGCACTGTCACCTCAACATCAACATCAACGGCCCGTTGCAGTCCACTGCTGGACTATGAGCCTCTTTCACTTAAGTGGGGGATCTTGCCATAATCTCCACGCTTGGCAGGCGGGTTGGAGATCGCAGATTAAAAGGTTACTTTATCAGAGAGCGCTGCTGTCCGTTCCCTGTTCAATATGTAGTCCCTAAGTTGCCTCTTACGACACCCACGGGAAGAGTAGGGGTTGGTGACAAATGTATTCTTCTCTGCCGTCACCACACTGTCACCTACTTGGGATTAATTAAGAATACACAAATCCACATTTGTGTACAATATATTTATAAAATAAATGTCTATACGATCGCGAACGACAGCAAAATACTTATTTCGAATTTATCACCTCGCGCTGTATTGAACACTTTTGTTTTACGGTTGGTGCGAATAAAATATGAATAAAATAAATTATTGAATGTCTTTTTAATAAAGCGGGTATTGTTTTATGTGGATAATGGAGTGGCCATTGTGTGCGAGCGCCGCGGCCGCCCCGACTCGATCTGGCGTATTTCAAAGACACAAAGCGTAAAATAATAAATAGTCGTATTTTGTTCGCATTTTCTGCGCTCGGTCGCTTCTCTCTTGTTCCTCTTAAATAAATTAATTTAATTAATAGGATGAATTAATTGAATTAGATGGCTTGAGTGAAGCCAACACGTCGGTTGCTAAAATATTTGGACATTCCCCAATTAGAGAGCAATTGAAAATAAGTCGAACGAGTTGATTTGATTATGTTCTTTGTTTTTGCGGCTGTTAAATGGGACAAAGCGGCGATACATAAACTTCTAAAATATTTCAAGCAAACTTTTATAATCTTCTAGTGATTAAGGTTGTAACTAAAGATTCGCTAATTTGTTAATCTTGGTGATTAATAATATTGACAAAGAAACTTATATTTTCAATTGATATTTACTCTGATATGGTGCTTAGTAGTTAAATAGGGGATTTGTTCTGCTTCTTATTCTTACCGTGCGTGTGAGTTGCATTGTCGACGACTGACCCTATAAACCCTGGTGTCAAAGTTTATGGAGCCGCTAAATAGGATTTGGCTATTAAACATGAATCACAATCACGACTCATCACTTTCCACGAAGCTGAGATGTTTAATCAAAACGTGATCGATACTGTAATATTTGTGAGTCATTTTAATGTAAATTTTTTGTTTCTTTCCAAACATTCATTTTAAATTGTATCAGGAGAAGATGGGGCCATAGTATACAATACAGGTGGTAGTGTGATGTGGCACCACAATCTGGTGAACCAAATGGTTTAAATATCGCTTAGAATGTGGCACCAATACAATAAGCACTAAGAAGTTAACATAACAAACGAGAAACCACCAAAAAGTTCAACATTTTAAATCACGTATACTTGTAAATAACTATTGTGTGGATGTATGAAAGTACAAATACATGTATAAATAAATACTTACTGACGTATATAATTTACCCCATAAGTCAGTGAGCATACGCTCTCTAAATTATTTATTTACTTTACAAAATATAAATGTGTGTAGTGCCCACTGCACTCAATTAATCTACTTGCATGTATGGGTGCCACGCCCCCACCAGAGTTGAGTTAAACACACATAAACAACGGTCTAATTTTTCACATAATTAAGTACCTACCTCGCGTCTGACTGAATGCATTGTTGCACCGTGTCTTGTCGCCGATTTAATTATGTGTTTTACCTAGCTATATAATAAATAATCCAATCGTATTAGGTATATGAGTAAAACTTAATAGGTATAAAGGCACAAATTTATTTTTAGCAAGATTTACATAAGTAATGAGTACAAGTTTACTGTAAGAAATTATGATGGCTAAAATAGGCATGTTTGCTTTATTTTTATTTTATATATCTTGTGTTAGTTTATCCCAATACGAATTATCGTTTATATTTATTTTAAAAATCTGAGGAAACAAAATAACTTATCACTTGTAACGTCATCTAGCGGTGAGTAGCGGAATAAGTGGAGCTTTTATGGAACTATAGTGGAAGAGAGCTTTATTCTTGGAAAAACCCACGGGAAAAACCGTTTTAACGTTCAGCTTGGCCTAACAAACAACGATGCTGTAACAATATCCATTTTACATAAACAGATTTTGCGAAATGTAGTAATAAATGGGTGGATATCCGTTCAATTTTATGATAAAATGTCCATCTTGTCACAGTCAGTGCTTCCGTCCGTTACGCTAGGGTCCCAGGTCTATGACAAAACTAAATAATACCAACTATTACTTACATACGTCATACAAACCTGCGGTTAGGCAAACTATCAATTTCACGGCAGTTTGAAGATGACAGCAGTAACCAAAACTTTATACTCGCGCTTCCCTCTTTTTGTGTGGTGTACTTTCTTATTTCTTTATTCTTTATAATTGGTTTTTATGAATTTAAACTGGGCATACAAAGGCTTTACTGGCGGGTAAGAGTTGAAAAGCGTAGGAAGTAATTAGGACAACAGATGGCGCGCGGGGAGTATGGACGGGTGCAACCGCAGGTCTCTTGGCAAAGCGCTTACTGACAAATACCAATATACAGAACAGACTATTTAACAGGTGCTTCATTCTAAAATAAATATCTAAATCTGGGGCGCTTATTATTTTCTTTCGTCAACACACATATAGATTGACTGAATTATCTTCGTATAATTAAATTAACTAAGTCTTATAAATTATAAATACTTGACAGCGTCGGTGATGTAGTGAGTAGGATCGCTACCTCCCGTCCTAGAGACGCATATTCGAGTCCCAACGTTTTTTCAAAATAAAATAATGCGACGGGTTCTATGTACGTATTATGGTGCAAGCCACAAAATTGGAAAATTAACTTTTTGTGTGTTTCACGCTTTAAAATTATGTTAAATCAAATCAACGGCCCGTTACAGTCCACTGCTGGACTATGAGCCTCCTCCACTTAAGTGTTTGGTTTTGCCATAATCTCCACGCTTGGCAGGCGGGTTGGAGATCGTAGATTAAAAGGTTACTGTATCAGAGAGCGCTGCTGCCCGTTCCCTGTTCAGTGTGTAGTCCCTCTAAAAAATAAGTATTTACGGTTTTTATTGCTCTTGTAATGAAGGAAAACATCGTGAGGAAACCTGCACAATCTTGCAAAGAAATTGAAATGTTGTGTGTGAAGTTGACCAGCACGCACTGGAGCAGCGTGGTCGATTGAAAAATTAGTTGTCATCTGACGTTCGGGTTTTACTTACTTAACAACTAATTACGTGAATTATTGTTTATTAGCCACCGCTGCCACCATGTAGTGTAAGTAAAACCCGAACGTCAGATGACAACTAATTTATTATATAATATTTTAGTACTACCTACAATAGAGGTCTATTCGCCCTAATTCATGTAAGTAATTAAAAACACTTGATTGCACACGCATAAGGAACACAAGCAACAGCCCCTCGATGGGGACGTACATGAGCTTATGAAATACATACCTAAATGATGAAGACTATAGTAAGTAGTAGCAGTACAAGTATGGGCAAAGAAAATGGATGAATATGCAAAAATAAATTTATAAATACTGTATTTTAAAATTCTATAATAACACGCGTCACCCATTATAAAATTATTTGGCATACGCTAAACCATTCGGTCAAAACACAAACCCGTAATGAAGACATAAATGCAGTTTAGAATACAAAAACACATTATTTGAGTACAAATAATGTGTTCAGTGTGGAGCTAACCGCAAACGGCCAGTAAAACTCTTACCCACTTATTTCAAATAACAAGTCTTTCAAAGCTAAATATTAAAAATTTCCCAATTTTGGCTTTACAATAAAAAATAGTTTGATATTTTACACATTTTTTATTTAACATTTATCCTGCATATAGAGCAGCTGAAAAATGGGAAAAATAAGTACATATCTACGAAAGGAAGAATTTAGGTATTTATTTATGATAAAATATTTCCAGGCTCGCTTCTCATATGAATAGCAAAAATAATTGATGAATTTTCATTACATTCCTTACCAATTATCTAATGTTGAATCAGCTCTACATTCATACACGAGTCTTTGATTGCATTAAAATAAACAGCATTTCTCACAATACCAAACAACAATACGTCTCACTAATGTGACAAAATGCCGAAAATTACCCTCATTATTGATGGAAAGAGAATAATACCGCCGTGCTGCGCCAGCGCAGGCCCGGCAACAGCTGGTGACAAATACTCGGCGACCGCGCCGCTTCAACCATTCTCTATGCCTTTTTGACTTTGATTTATGCGTTTTTTATGCTCTATTCTCCCGTCACGGTTACTTTCAACTGTATTCCACTCGGCAAACGTTTTGAATTTCAAAATGACCCTTTTTTGATGAACCTAAAGTCGATTTTTGTGCCAATATTTAGCAAATTTCACGCAATAGCAAATGTAGCCAAGTACGAAATCGCAGTTGCGTCCACGCAGAGTATCGCTACATCATCTCCTTAATAGCAGGGGATGAGGAGAGGGTTTTATTTCATTTTCACAGTAATTTGCTTTTGTTAGAGCACAATAATGTTTTGTCCTGTTCGATTTTAAAGCAAATATGGATAAGTTGTCAGGGACACGGTACACACCCTCTTAAATTACAAATGGCGAAACAAACTGTCTAAAAATAAGAAATTACGCAACTGGTAATTACTAGATTTTAAAATACTTATTATGTTTTTTACCCATATTATGTTGTATTTTACTTGCAATCGA
Source organism: Carpatolechia fugitivella (assembly GCA_951230895.1). NCBI lineage: Eukaryota > Metazoa > Arthropoda > Insecta > Lepidoptera > Gelechiidae > Carpatolechia > Carpatolechia fugitivella. Next base: position 11,443,214 of record OX579650.1, read on the forward strand.
AATACATAAAAGATTGAGCGCTTCAAAAATATACAATTGCCCATACCTACACTAGACGAAGAGAACATGGCTATGAAATATACTTCGTAATAGCTAGGTAATAACTTAAGAGATATTTGTGGAAAGTGAAAAAATATTATTTACTCTAAACTTATCGTAAAGATTAAATACTACTCGTTATTATTCGTAAACAATAGATAATAGATATTTAGAGATATCCACTCATACAAGGTCTTACTTTCCTTCAAAGGTGCTTGAGCGCTCTCTGTACATATAGTACACATTTTACATCAAAACGTCTAGTGAATAGGATAATTACAAATTGCCTATCTTTGATGTATAAAGAACTATCATACCTCGAATTACATATCATTAAATATTTGTAGGGACGCTGCAGTGCGTCCGGCATGTATGCCGAGATGCGCACAGATAAAAAATCTTTACTCAAAGTAAGATTCTACAAAATCATTTTAGAAGTCAGAAGAAGTCAAGGACAGAAGTCACGAAAAAGTCATCCAGCAGCAACAGCATCCTGAAAGCCTTTAAATTATATAATCTGTCTCGATCAGCCATTTCAGAGACACTGGATAGGCTCTACCATCATCATCGGTTAGGAACCGTAAATTATATCATACAACTATTGTGTTACCACTCCATATAGAACCCATACGACCTACTATTTTACATTTTAAATATCATACCATAGAATTTCAACACAAAAAATTATCTATAGATAGCATCGTAAACATAAAACTGTTATAAATTTCATTGATTCAAAAGATAACTTACAGAAAAAAAAACATTTTATATTTGCCATGCCCTTTAGATGTATGCCTGCGTTTTCTAACAATGCCCAAACCAAACATTCTTGCTATTATCAGCAATACGAGTCATTCAGACAAAGTAAAATAAGAATTCCCATTAATCATATCATAAAATTGAAAACGGGGCCTCTCGCGACCCACAAGACAAAATAAAACCGATTTGCAACATTCTCTACAAAACGCAGAAGTGAAAATGATAGCCGACAAAAGTCATTCGGAAGATATGTAAAGCATTGTGTATGCGATAGAGGGTGCAACTGTGAGGAGAAAACTTTAAGAAATTAAGTAGACAAAATTGTCTCCTTTAGGTACAACTTTCCTAAAATATTTTTTAATTCATGTACAAATAAAAGTGTACAAAGAATCTAACTAACCAGTTGTGAATCGAACGTCTTAAAAAGTGGTAAATATTGATACTAATATTTATCTTTTTCATTGCATACATGTTTAATATTTATGACTAAGTATGCCCGTGAAAACTTTATTATCTTGCAGAGATTTTTCGTCGTTCGCTGAGACCACATCTAAAACAAAAAAATATGCTCAATCTTTAACGTATTCCATAGCCTTAACAACATTGAGGGGAGCGATGTCGACAAAGCATATCTCTGGTTCGGTAGCCAACAATGAGGCGGCAAGCGAGAGAGGCAATTTGTCAGTTTCGACAATACTGCTCGACATATTGACCATTATTTATGGAGTCGGCAACGCTCGCTTTTATTGCGGGAAAGATCGAGCACCATGTATTACACGATCCGCCGACTTTGTTGCATACGACCGATTGTCTGAATTGTCTGACTTTCGTGAGTTTGGAAATAACTCACTCCTAATTAGCAGCTTCAGCTCCAGAGGATAATATTGCTTTTTTTTAAGTTTGTAATTTCATTTGATAATATCACGTGAATAAAGTGCCACAGACCACTCTTTCATTTGTAGAGTCGATAGATCTTACATTTTTGTCCTCCTTAAACGCTGTCAATAAACTTACGAACTTGGTAAAACGTAATTTAAATAATTATAACGACTAAAAATATTGGTGTTGCCTTTCCTACTTTTAATAATCTAATTGACGACGACGGCTCCGTAGCCCAGGTGGTAGTGTATCTGCCTCCGACGCACAGGGTCGCGGGTTCGAATCCCACCCAGGGCAAACATTCGTGTGATGAGCACTTATGTTTGCCTTGTGTCTGGTTGTTGTTTATCTACCTTATATAAGTATGTATTTATCTATTAATGTATTGTATATCAGCTGTCTGGTACCTATAGTACAAGCTCTGCTTATTTTGGGATCAGATGGCCGTGTGTGAAGGTGTCCCCACATATTTATTTATTTATTATTTAATTACACTACAAATAGACTTAATTGACCCACAACATTAGAAGAAAGTACAAAACAGACTACAAATCCCAGCGCAGTATGTATTATTAATTTACAGAAAAAATAATAAGTGTACCTTAACTATAAAACAAACTCCTGCAGGTTCCAGATGTTACCGGTGGTGTATCAACAATCAGCAAGGCGGTTCTTCCCCGCCCCTACCACCCTTTCAGCTGCCCTTGAGCATTGTTGGCTACACGTGCCTTCGATTCAGTCTAACTGAATAGTAAACAAACAAATATGTACTATAAGATGTGACAACTACTCCGCACTAGACCTAAGACTTGATATAGGTTTTTGGATAGGGAAATATATTGATGCCATATTCTTATTCTAAGACTTGTATAAAAGTATTTCGTTTTCAAATGGGCTTTAACTTCATAAAGTAATTACCTATTTTTACGTAAGTATATAAAAGTACAGCCTTTTTTCGGCTTGTAATTCCCGCTTTTCTTTTGACTTGAGAAACAGTGGGAGATTTCTTTCAGATGATGCAGGCATTAGCGATACCACCGACCAGCAAGGCGTTCTCCAACCTCGCCCCGACCGCCCTTTCAGCTACCGCCGAGCTTTGTTTAGATATCCATCGAATTGTATCAGTATAAAAAATGGTTCTCTAGATACAATTCACACACTGGGCCAGAGCAATCGAATAAAAAATCCGATCGAGTGCACTGTTCTCAGTTTAAGAATTTCAGCGGAAATCTTCCAGTAAACCGAAGACGTAAATTCGCCAATTTTGACAAAATTTTAGGCTCGGGCCTTAGTAGTTAATAGAAAGAAAATGCTGTGAGTTCGTATCTTTGTTATTGATTTTTTACTACATTAGAAATAACAAGTTCTTTAATTTATTAATCGTAATACGCCACATGGTGTACCTACATATCTACTTTCTTGCTCGATAGCATTTAGATAGAGTTCTTCGGTAAGCTCTTCTCTACATATTCCGCCATTGTGTTAGTGAACTCACCCAAAAAGATATAATGACGGATCTAAGTGATGTAATAACATCCTATGGAAATAAATAATTTTTAATTCTGATTTTGATTTTTGAGTTCCAGGCTTAATTTACGCTAAACTCACTCTTACTTATACGAGTATATACCCAATTTAAACTTTTATCGTCCTGTAGGTTTTCTAAAAATAAGCACTGTGACTTGTGACCGTTTTTTCATTGGAGATACATGACCCTAAAAACCATAGATAACAGAACAAACAAACAAACAGTAAAAAAACAAAAAATATAATGTAAAATGGGTAGTAAATGTATAAAACCGCTAAATTAAATATAGTAAGAGTAACCAGTGCAATGTTATACTGGTATCAAAGATCAGCGAGGCGATTCCGCGCCGCCGCCGCGCCGACCGCCCCTTTCCTCAGCTGCTGCAGAGCTTTGACGACGTACATGCTTTTTCTTAACGGCATTGTAATTTACTTAATACAGGTAGCATCAGAAGCAAGGAAATAAAGCGCTTTCAGTAACACTATATTATAATAACCTTGATGACCGATGTGCTCGGAGCCGATGTGTAATAAGTATTTTGTCTCTGAATCATTTGAATCAGGTCGATGTTTTTACTGTAAATGTAAACTTCTCGGGTTTTGATGAAAAAATGTATTACTTGTAGAGGTTCTACATACGCCTACATAGTACCCTATACTTCCCAGTATTGCCTCAAAAACAAGCTTATCTACTTTGATGAAATAGCCAACCATGATGACGCTTGTGAGCTACTGTGAAAAACAAAGACCACGAGTAAGTAAGTATACTCGTATAATATAATTTACTGAAACAATTGCCGTAGAATTATATTTTTATTTCTTACCATGTCACCGGTGTTAGGTAGGTAGGTACACTGGTTGCATGTTAGTCCACAGTTAAGTTCCGCATCAATACGGCGGCACAGCTCTGATGAATACAAATGCATTACTAATACGCCGCCAACTCACGAATAGTGCAATTGTGGGCGGAGCGTATTATTTTTTGCGAATAAAAGCCGTGTGCGCAAGCCTCCAGGTGGTGATGGGAATCGTACAAATAATCTCTAATACCTAGGTCTAACTTGAGCTGTAAGTCTAATTACTCGCGTTTATGGCGCGTATACACATAATTTATTATTGAACAAAAACTGGCTCTTGATTATAAAAAACGTAGAGACTAGATGATAGATAGTGTAAATGGCGAATATTAAATTAATATAATAAAATTACTTAAGTATGTGTAAAATATTCATGCCTGGAGCATTAGATTTTTAAAGAGTGTTGTACAGCGCCATCTAATAGAAATATATTTAGTAGTGACATCTTACGGTGAGTAGATACCACAATGGTTTGGCAAAGTAATGATTTTTATTTTTCCGTTATGGCACTAGTTTGTCTTTGTAACTAATAATTCGTATGATTTTCAATCCTTTTTATATAGGTACGCATAAATTAAACGAGAACAATTGTACGAACGATAAAACAAAATAATACTGATTAGATGGAATTAAACAAAAACAGGTGCTTATTCCTAACACGTAACCCACCACGTAGATAACGATCCGAATGACCATTTCGTTCCAAAACTATGTTAATTAGGATACAATCTTTGTCAAATTTGAGACAATTTGGAGTAATAAAATAAAGTTTTATGTCGCATTTACTTTGATGCGGTCTGGCGTAACGTGTAATTATCCGACAAAAGGACTGAATTGGGGTCATCTTGGGACCCATTGTGACTACCTAATACCTATTGCATTTGCTTCTATTAATGTCTCTGTAATATAGCTGCCATTAAAGTTGTTTTCGAAAGAGACAGTTTTAATATCAATTTCAGTTTTACGACCGGATATTGAAATATATTTTATTAATATACAGGGTAGATTTTTTCTTAAATTTGATTGGGTTCGATTCCCGAACTGTGTATGAGCTTTTTAAAATATATGAATGCATGCAGTTTTTCTTGTCAATAAAGTCGATGTCATGGTTCCTTAGAACAGATCTTTCTATGACAGTTTCAGAGTTACCCACCCATACTGACCCATCTAAATGGGCCAACCTGTATATAAGATTCAGGAAAATCTCTAAAAATCACAGGTAAAGATTTTTGGACGTCATTGAAATGGAGATAGGTATCACTCTTCTAAAACTGAGTGCACTATGGTTAGGTTGTCTTTTGGATAGGAATTTAGTATACCTACTTTCATTTTTACGGAAAAATATATCAATGCATTGTGTGAATTTTAAGCGTTTGTGGTGTAGTGGCAAGGTCCGGGAGACGTGGGTTTGAACCCCATATAAAGAACGCTCAACGAAGGAGATGAACTAAAGCAACTTTGACTTATTATATTTATTATTACCTTATTACTTATACTATAGTGGTCCGCCCGCGGCTATACTCGTGTAGTGTAAGATTTTCCCGTGGGAATTAGACTTTCTCGCGTAAAAAGTGTCCTATGTGTTATTCCAGGTTACAAACTATATCCATTCCAAATTTCATCCAAATCCGTTGAGTACTTTAAGCGTAAAGGCGGAACAAACATCCAAACATCCAAATATGTTTTCACATTTATAATATCAGTGTGATTAATAATATATAAAACAATGGGTACGGTAATGTACATTCTTATGTTAGTGTCCACTTCATCCACTGTTTTTTTTACGTAGGAGCAATACCAATGTGTTTTCCAATTTCCATTTCATAATGTACCTTACAACCACTGACCTCTACACGGTACTATATAGAGGTCAGTGCTTACAACCCACACGATGAAGAAGAAGAATGTGCAGAGAAATTCATATGTTGTGTCGGCCAACCTACACTGGGCCAGCGTGGTCGACTATAGGCTCGAGCTTTTCGGTGGGACATATCAGCTGCCGATGACGCCCTTCTTCATCCTTGGAAATACAAAAAAAAAAAAAAAGTAAAATTTCGAACAAAATTACATGTTAGGTATATATCTCTTTCTGAAATGTATTTGTCCATGAATTTTATTAATTTCCTATTAAAATAGTTATTTCTCTGGAATAAATTCTACTAACGTTTTTAGATGCTAAATAAACGCATACAAAGCTACATTGAAAATATACCCAGTTAAAAAGGCTTACTTTTGTTCACCTCTTTGTCATTTTCCTTGGAAAATTGCAGAGGCACATCGGTCATGCAGCCATCGTTGGCAGTCATCAACAAACGGCTTTTGTTAATGTGTTCCCGTTGCAGTGCCAGTCCCACGGAAACACAGCTATCATTGCAAACTACTCTATAATCTTAGACAAGCCATTATGCATAGAAAACGCCATGAAAACACTAGTTGGACAATAAAAAACCTTCCCTTTGCTTCGTGGAAAACCAAAGCTATTACTGACTATTACGCGGTGCGACGGAAATCCGTATAACGTGGCATGAACCGTGCATTTTTTATAGTAGGACAACATTGTCACACGATTGCTATGACATTTCAAAAACAAAGAGACAATAACTGGAAATTAATATCGTATTCATAGGACAGGTGTCTGTTTAATTATAGTGACCTACCAGTCCTATCTACTTAAGAAATTATTGGTACTTAAATACTTTTTTTTAATAGCGTTGCAGTAGCAGCTCTACACCTTCATATCTTGAAACTTTTTTTTTTAATTTAAGACATTACTTTTTAATGTTACTTACACCTTGTGTATATTTGAAAGCTTATCTTTGGCTCCTAAAACAAGTTCTATGTATGTAAGTGAAAGGTCTACAAAATAATTTCTAAATGCATTTGTATTGTTTTGAGGAAACATGTCGCACTTACACAATCACATACATACAGGTAGATTTTTTCTTAGACACCAGCCAGATAGATCTTTGTGACATGTACTCTAAATAAACGCATAGGCCACGTACTGTATAATCAGAAATCAGAAAAAACTGATTATCGAGCTGTTTATTGGAGAGATCCCTCCGGCCGCGTACTCAACAGTAAACGCAATAAATGCTGGAGCAGTAGAGGAAGACTTTTTTAATACCTCAATTTACACTACTGTCATAGTTTTAAAACTACCTAACAAAACCAAGGAAGTTGTAGCACACAACACAGTATTTATTACCTATCCATATCAGTATTACATTAGTTAGATGCAATTCCAAGGTAGGTAACATAACAGCATTTATAGAGCCATAGATAATTTTCAATTGAGAAACTACAGGGACGCACTGAAAATAGCGGTCAGGTGGTTAGGAGCGCCGGCAGCGACGAATCAATTTGCCCGCTGCCCGCTCCGCTCGCTGCGCCCGCGCCGCTCAAGATGATCACTGTCATCGGCCCGTCCAGTGATGTAGTGAGTGTAGACCTCAATATTATAATGATTTATAAATCTCGGACAAGGAACTTTATAAAGTAAAACACTAAAAATGGCCGATGAAAATGGTTCTCCTTTATCTGACGGACGGAACATTCAAATTTTTTTATCGACTTATATTATACCTATCCACAGAAGATGCAATTTTCACGAATACATAGGTTATAAAAAACATAAGCTTTTTAAATACTATTTACTTCGGTATAGAAAGCTGCTACTGAAAGCTGCTGCTGAAACTTTTGGTTGCTAAATCGAAAATCACTGCCGTCGACTTGTCGCTCCTCCCTCACACGAGACTCAGGTTGGACTGGACCGGATGTAGTACCAGTAGAAAGTACGTATAAACCAAATCATCAACATCAACATCAACGGCCCGTTACAGTCCACTGCTGGACTATGAGCCTCCTCCACTTAAGTGGAGGGTTTTGCCATAATATCCATGCTTGGCAGGCGGGTTGGAGATTGCAGATTAAAAGGTTACTATATCAGAGAGCGCTGCTGCCCGTTCCCTGTTCAATGTGTAGTCCTTAAGTCACCTCTTACGACACCTACGGGAAGAGTTAGGGGTTGGTGACAAATGTATTCTACTCTGCCGTCACCACACGGCGAACAAACCAAATATCACTCACTATATTACATTAATCTCTCAATTTCAATGAGTTAACAATGTTCTTATTAGAAATTGAAAATTCCTAAGTATTCCACCAAAACCTCCAACACCTAATTTAAATTTCAGTCGTACCGATGTTTTTTTCGGATCTAACATCGGAAACTATTCGTGTTCCTAGATCCTTTTAGTAGTTTTACTAGCTATGTTGACCCGTCCCCATCACAGATCCTCGATACCTCCTCCGTCGCTGAATGGAGTGGACGGCATCACGCCGCGGGGAGCGATTATGTCATTAAGTCCAGCTCTCGGAATGTCCCGGACATCGCGTCGAAAAGCTCAATCGGCCATTGCCGACAGCACCGCGCCCCAATTGTCTCCAATCATACGTTCCGAGTTAGATTTCTTAAAGTTATCGGTTATAGCTGCTCTGATGGGCCGTGACGTGAAACAGGTCAGTTTTGTTCCACTTTTGGAGCTGTGCATAATTTTTAACTGATGTCCGAGTAAGGTTTTAAATTTTACCATTTATTCAGATTACAGTCATAGACACAACTGAGACCTAACTAGAGTTGCGCTTATACTGTTTAGATTTTAGTGTATCAAAAATGTATTAGTCAGTTATTTTTCTTAGGAGGTGGCCCTTTACTGAAAAATTACACATGCTTATGTTTCACATGGTAAAGCAGTCGGACTGGCACTACACAGGCATGTAGTTATTATACAGAAGTGGGCGTGGCGCGTCGGAGGCCGCTGCGGATTGGACCACGCGGCGCCAATGCGCGCGCGCCGCACGGTAGCACATTCGCCACCATACCTAACATATTTTATCAAAATCCATTATTTTTATAACTAATTTATCTTTTACTTTACTCAAATTTTAATTAAAAGACATATAACGCCGTAGTCATTGCGAAAGCTCGGTCTCGAAGTTCATTTACTCCATAAGGAATGCAGACTAAGAATAAATAAGTAGTCCCGCATCCCATCAGACTCGCCAGTCAGCTTCCTAAGAACGTTTAAAGGCCTGATATTACCAATAATTGAAGACATCGAGCTATTAAGCCTGCCGAGGCAGGGACTATGTTGATTACTCGTAGTTATCAAGAATTTGTGTATCGTCCGACCTATTAAGATGATACGACGACTACAGGCGCTTCTTCGTAATAACCATGATGATGCCTGAAATTATACAATTTGTGGGGAACTTTGTTGAAAATGGCGAAAACATTACAGAAAAGTACAGGGGTCGTTACGACGCCGGGCGGCGCAGCCCGCGGCGGCCGATCCGGCCCCGTATGCAAATTAAACGTAATCAAAATAATCATTCCGGCGAGCAGAAACACCACGACTGCCCTCTTCTCTCCCTCTTTCCTCCGCTCCAGACCCTCGCCAGAACAGAAAGGAAAAAGCACCTGCCTCACCAACGGAAATGCAAATGGCCTACGCCCGTTTCACTTTTATTATTTCGTATTGTTTCAACTCTATATAATCACACACGCGATAGTGGCTTAATGCGCGAAATTACTATAAGTGGACTGAAATATTTCAGTAGTGATTATATGGTTAGGCAAGCCAGTTGAAACGTGATAAAGTCAGCAATAGGAACAATACGATCAAATTGCTTTAATAAGGCTTCCAGTAGCAAACGTGTTGTAGATCGGTTAAATATTCTACGAGTGTACTTACGCGGGAAAGTACGAGTAGAAAGTAGAGTAAAATCATTATAAACTCCTATCTTTGAGAGAATTTATTTTAGGAAATTATTCTTACAATACAAAAAAGGCGTAGCAAAGTAGACGACGTTGATGTCTTTTATAGGAGACTACGCCGTTCTCAGCACAGGATACCAAAAATCATCTATCTATAAATAAAATCTGTATGATCATGAGAATAATAGACAAACACTAAACAAAAGGGAGTGAGAAATGGTATCAACGTGCTTTAGTAATAGATTACTCTTAGGATCATAGATATTTAAAACTATCTCTGTTGGTGTTGAATTAATGTCGTAGCCTCGTCGTCGTAGCAAGTTGTCGAAACTGATAACTGACTGACTCACTGTCTGACTGCTGTTGTTGTTGTTAGTTCGAGCGCAATATGAATGGAGTAGGTAGTACTGAATGTTTCCAAAGTGCAACTTTTGCTGAACATATATTATATTTTACGAGGATTCAGTTCACGTGCGGACATTATGTGGTGAATTTTGAAGGTGGATGGTGGAATGTAGAGAAGTATTTAGTTTTGGTGAATTATATTATTATTTTTATCCCGATTTTCTTTTAATTTCCTATAATGCAGTTTAACATCTTATTTTTGTTAGTAATCCATCAGCATAAAAAGAATGTTCATGAGTATTACAATATAAAATTCCTTTATAATAAATAGGAAATTAGTAAGAAATATTTTTTATCTTCTTGATAAGTGATTATGTGAATTATTCCGTTCACAGATAAGTGATTATGTGAATTGTTCCGTTATTAACGCATGTTTGTGACTTAGATGTACTAGGTAGGTAAGTACACATCTGCATGAATAGTTACGGGATGTCGCCGGACCGTTGTCAGAGCTACCGTTTAATTAGGGCCACGGTTGGCTAGCACTGGCCCAGTGGTTAGCCAGTGGTTAGCCGACCTCGTCACGCCGCACGCAAATTGGACGCGATTAAAAATAATTTTCATTTTTGATGTCATTTCGCTTGTTACTGCACGCTGCGATGCGGGTAATTCCTCTCGTGTACTACCGATCGACATGTTACAAGTCTATATAAATATACATTTACGCAACAACAAGCTACTGACATACTAGTAGACTATTGAAGTAAAATGCAAAGGCACCATACCCATAATTATAATGTTTTAATAAAACTTAGCAGCAGAGACAGTCACAACAACGTGACAATTGCTTGCAAGACGAGGTCTTTTCTATCGCGGGAGTGATTCAACGCCTTGAAATTACCCAAACGGCAATAGAGCAAGCACTCTAAGCTTGAAATTTCTGGATAAATTTTGAAGGATGTGAAAGAAAAAAAAATAAAAAAGAATCATTGGCATCGCACATAAATTGGCTGATACTTCTATTTGGGTTGATTCCATCAAGAAAACAAAAGCTTACTTAACCAGTGGCAAGAATACACCGTTGGACAAGAATAGCTAAAAAAATACTAGATCATTCCAAAAGTAGACATAAATTTACGCTGTGAGGAAAAAAACGTGCGTGGGTATTAAATCGCATAATCGGAGAAAATATAATGTAGTTTCATCAAAATATTTGATTTCCGAAAATAAAATAAGAATTAGATTGTAACATGTTATTGTTCACGTCTTATCTGCGTACCGTATATCTTGTCTCTTTCGTTAGGTCTGTTGGAAGATATTTCATTAGAAATAAGTAGTATCTGTTGTTTCATCTTTTTTAATGTCTTGTTTTTGTAAATTTTTTTCTTGTGTGCATAAATAAAAATATTAGTCTCTTCTCTACATAATACTTAATGGTTGACCAACTTTTATATTTATAGGGGCTTCTTCATTTCCATTATCCCTCTAAATCACTGTCTTATAAAATAACTATACTTAAGTATCCGTACAGTCATTCATTTATGTACTACAGTATTCCAGAACATTTTATTCTGAAAACATTGACACATAATGCAACCTGCATGCATACACTTAATATTTGTGTCTTCGTGTGTGACGTCCGCATAGTAATGTAGGCACTTACCTTACAAGGGCATTGGTTATTACGCAAATTACCGCAGATTACAGACCTACGACAATTAGATGATGTTCTTTAATGAATACAAATAACTAGGCGTATCCTCCTTTGACTACATAATTCACGAATATGTAAAAATTAAGACTAAACTTTATATAGCTGTTTGGACGTAGGATGTTTTAAATAAATATTAAAAATCTTGCAATCTAATAAACAAATACCAAGGCACTTATACCAAGCTTTAATAAGCAATTTTTTAATAATATTTTGTCTGTTAATAATGACAAAACATAATAATTTTATTGTGTAAAACACTTGGAAGAATTCGTCAAGGTAAAACAGAACAAGTGAGTCCAGAAATTAGGAACTGCTACGACGATACAGTCAATACAGTCTTAATGGAACTTCTTCTACTTCGTCGTGTGGGTGGTAAAGTTCCTGCCTGTTTACTAGGCATTATCATCTCATCGAAACTATATGTAGGTAGGTAAGTACCCATAAAAGACATGCACATAAGTTTTGCATGTAATAAAGGGTGTTTGGAAAATGCCTCGCGCTTTTCCCGCTCCAACTGCGGCGGCGGCGGCGGCGGCGCGGTGGTGGCAAACGGCAATGCGTTAGATGCGCGCAATTTGCCTCCATTTGGCATAATAACAGGCCGCATCGTTGCTCGTGGATGCTGCATAATGAGCCGATCGCAGCCGATTGATCCGCAACCGACTTCAACCTATCTAGGTAGGTTGCACTAGCTATGCCGCATGTCATTATACAAGGGGCAACTGGTGCAAACGTTACAAAATATTGGCACCTGAAAAATGCTTTCATGATAAATAGTTATAAAGTAAGATCTATAGATACTCGGAATTAATCAACACTTTGAAATACAGATTGCTAAGAAAGCATAACAAATGTTACGAGAAATAAGCACAGGGCAAGTCAGTGCAATTTCAATATACCTAAACAATATGTGTAATAAAGCTTGCTGTCGACGCGACCAAAGCAACTGCCAAAACTCCAACAGCCACCAGTCGAAGTTTTTTACGAATCCGCAGTGTCATTTTTTGTTTTCTTTTTCTTATTAATGTTAAATGAAAAAATGGCATTTTCCACCTATCTGTACACGCTGCATTTTTGCATTGTTTTATAAAAGAAAAATATTTTTGTAAGTCACCAACAACTTTAAAAAATTCTGTTTGCGGTTTGACATCAAGTTATTTAGACTTATTTATACTACCTATTTATTTTTGTACTGCACTTTTTATAATAAGTAGGTATAGATGTTCATTTAAATTGTCTTCTGAACTGAATTATACATTTCTACTGTGATTATTAAGAATTTGAGCACTTATTTACTTGTAAAAAATATCACATTTTCATCTTAAAAAGAACTCGAAAATACAAAATCATGACGACGAATAAAACAAAACATATATGTATGTATAGGTAGGTATATGTTTATGTGCAATAAAGTGTTTATATACATACATACGACAATGTAGTTCCTTACGCCTAGTAAAAAATAGCAATATGATGTGGAGACGTATATGAGCTGTTGATGATGATATGTGGGCAGTAAAAAATAACAATGACATAAATACCCACCTATATACTCGTAACTTTACAATTAAATAAATTTGAGGGATGTTTAGACAATGTCAGATCATACAGGGTGCGCTAGTGGAACGAATGAGTTACAAAAGCATATGTTTTGAGCGCTAGAGCACACCTTATCATTTACCGCATTACGTGGGCAATGATTATAGTAATCTGCTTGTAAAGGAACAATAGTGGGCCGTGCCACCACATGCTTTTGTAAGTACCTGCGTACGTACAGGATGATCGTAATACAAACAAGTGGCGTCCATGAGAGCTTTTAAATAATTATATAAAATCATTTACTTTTCATATGAGATTTCAGTTATGCTATAATAATTATTGTAGTAATAAAACGGTAAACTTTAGGAATACTTAATACTCAATCATAAACACAATAACAAACTATAAGTCCAAATAAAATTATAGTAAAAGAAAGTGCGAAGTAGATAGCTTTTGTACCTATAGTTAATAAATCGATGGATAGATCCATTTTATTCGCTTCAGAGATGCCATACCGTACTTATCGTATAAAAGGCCAAGTCACACAGGGCCGTGCCGGGGGTGGTCCGGGGCCGGGAAAGCGGGACGGTGCGTGCTGTGTGACTTGAGCTAAAATGTTTTACACAAACCAAAAAAGACCTACACAGACCGATTTATTTTCTAGAAAGAAAAATCTTGTTTGTTGCATTTGGCGAATCGATTCTATTCTTTGAATCATAATTGCACATTTTGTGGCACAAGAAAACAAAAGTATCATCCTGTAGGTGCTATTGTACAAATTTAATAGAAAATATGACCCTTTCACTGTTCCACATAATTAAGGAGTGCGCAAGGACACAAAGCCGATCGGCTGCAGTTGTTACATGTTTTATACCCTGGAATCGGTTGACAATGGTGACCTACGGAACCCTTTCTTCAGCAATTTGCCGACCAGCGGGCTCCGGAAGTCAGACGCTCACCCCGAAATTAGGGATCCTTAAGCACTCCAGGACTCTTATTGTGAGCCCGTGGACTCCGCCCCGCAAGAACTTGAAGTGAGAAGAGCACGTGACATTTTCTAAAGTCGTGTGACGTTTGAATGGAAGAAACGGTTGATGCAAGAATAAGAAATAAGTACTTATGAAAGCTGCTAAAGTACAGGGAGTACCAACTTAGTGAAAATAACGGATGTACTAGGGCGGGAAAAGTAAATACTAGACCGTTAGATAAACATTAAGCAAACAACCACCCTGCAAATGAAGGTATGGTGGGTAGGTAGCTTGATGTTCGCAATGTAGGTAATTAGAGTAATTATAAATTAATCAAGCAAAGCCACGTACTGAATCGTTAATTTGTGGTTATCCTATGTAGAGCTTAGTGATTACTTACTTGGAATTAATTTATTATTCCGTACTGCTTCGATTATAGCTTAGGAGTTTTTCTATGAGAGTGAACAAATATTATCATATATCATAATATCGTCCCTCGTGCTTTAAATTAGTAAGTGCAAAAAAACTGATTTTTAAGAGTCAAATATAGGTAGAGCGAGTTTGTGTGTGTGCTGTGAATTCGGTTGTGCACCATGTCTCAAATTTGGTATTACTTACGTAGCCTATAAGTGCTGCTATTTGACAAAACTTATATAATGTTTTCTTTTCTAGTAATCGACATGAAAATCAGAGTGTTCACCTCGTGAGAAACTGACCAATTTAACCCTTGCATTATAAAATACCTCGTGAGTCAATGATCAATTGCATCCCTTGGTTAACCTACTAGTAAACTGTAACCTACTAGTAAACTGTGCTATATAGCATGAAATACGATACGTAGGTTGTTGTTGTTATCTATCAGATCATTAAAGTCCTGCTTCACGGCTGAGTCCATCTTAAAATACTTGGGGCGTAGATACAAGTGGTAAGATCTAGGGAGATTTTTCAAACACCTGAAGATTCCATCACTGGTATAATAGAGACTCAAATGTAGGTGAAGATATACCTCATTTAGCAAATAGCTCTGACGATTGAGTGAGTACAATTTAGGCGCCGCAAAGACGCCTCTATTCGGTGCTTAGACTAATATTACCTCGTTGGTCCCGTCAGCGACCTTGTACAACCATGAACTTGCAACCACTGATTACCGAATTACCGCCGCCCTCGTCTATACTTAGCGCTCGTACCCGCCGTATCGACGATTTAAATAATAAATATCTTATCTAAATAACACCCGACCATTGTCTTACCCCTTCGACCATCGTAATGACCTGAATTAACTCGCATCGCTAATAAAATTAGGCTTACCGCGTAATTTGACTTAATTTTGCCACAATCAAGTCTGAATCAGAGCTCGACCTGCAGATTATAAAATATACAAACTTGGCAAAATTATGTTTTCGGCAAATCGAGTTCCCTAAGTGGGAAATATGATATGATGATACACCTCAATGCACGACTTAATTTTTATTTCCAATTACTGTTCAGATTTTCAAATGGTATAGGTAAAGGCATTTAAGTTTGTATTATAAATAAATAAGCGCTACATGACTGTATAAACCTATGTTTGAATTGAAATAGACTTCATATAATAGAAGTTTTTGGTCGCTGCTTCTGCTGTCTATTCACAATATATACGTAGGTATTGTTAATACAAATATACTACATAATATGGGCACAAGCAGTTTAGTGTCCTCAAGAGAAACGGGTGTTCTGAAATTTAGACTTTTAATGTAGTTTTATTTCTCCATCGTCACAACTCGTGAACTTTCTTGGAGAGGTTTCGTGATAGGTCGGCATGGCACCAGCTCTGCAAACTTGCGCCAGCATTCCGCCAGCCGACAGCCGAGTGGTTTCGCCAGAATGCCTCAACTCAACCGCAACTGCGGCAATTGCAGGTAATGAATAGAGAACAGACTAGCAATTAATCCGCCATATTAGTTAATTGATCACCGCCCCTGCACTCCCCTGCCCCCCCCTGCCCTATCTGACTCTGCAATGCATCAATTTGTGGGAACGACGCGAGTTATTTTGCGTCTCAAATAAATGTTTCTAAATTATAAATCGGCAAAGGATTATTTCATAGAAAATAGTCGAAAATTGTAAAGGCTTCGACAGTTAGGTATAATGATAGGAAAAATATTACCCCCTTGCTTATCTTCTACTACTGAACTAAGTACTACCTGAAGGGCCTCACTCGTAAACTTACAGGAAAGTCTTACGGTATACGAAAAATTACGGTATTTCGAAATGTAAGTATTAAGTATTTTTAATGTAGATACATCAAAACTAACAATATAATAATTTATTCAATACAGAATTATTTGTCTTGCAACACTCGTGCATAAGCCGGCCAGTTTGATATCAAATCCGCCTTTGTCAAATTTCCTTTTGCTCGGCAAGACCAAACATTCGCTTGGCAGAAAAATCTATCTACAAGCTTTTTTTGAATTAATAACATTGACCTGTATTATGATATGATTTATTGGCCTCGATTCGGGAAGTCATGCTCTTATTCTGATTTTAAAATCCAGCTATCCTTTTCGTTGTTCCAATGAAAGAGAGGTGATGAATTCAGATGAATGAATGATATTATTTTGAATGAATGATAACCTAAAATAAGAACATAGCTGTCAGATTAAGTTGGATTCTTAAGTCGGATATTTTACGTGCTCTCTAAAATTGTGCAATCGATGCGTCCATATGGTTCAAATTCGATGTTTGCTTAGCTTTAATATTAGGATGACCGACCATCTTCTGTCCTTTTTCAATCTTTAAAAGGTGAAAACGAACGAACGAAAGGTGGAGACGAACTTAAATTAAAGATTAGAGCGTGACAGTAAGAATTAGCCTCATTGAAATAATCTGTTGTATTCCAATAAAATAAGAGAAGAAACTAGTGATGAGTGCGAACGCACGAGCACCCAATTTCCTGTAAAACATTGTCTTGCAGTTTTCAAGCTGTCAGATGGCCTCTCTGACTTGCTTGAAGACCATGCTTAAACGTGTCTTCTGATGTGCGGAAAACTCTCTAGCGTTACGTAATTAATCCAATAATAAAATAATGCATATGCGAGGAGTTGGAGCGACGTTATATTTTTGTGCCTTTCGCGGTGGAAACGGCAGGTTGTTGGGGCAGAGAGGCCAAGAGTTTTGTAGCAGAGGTTGGCCGTCGCCTTAGGGAGAGAAGTGATGACCCCCGCGCTGGTTCGTTCCTGGTGCAAAGGTTGTCCGTTGCTATTCAGCGTGGTAACGCTGCAAGTGTGATGGGAGCCTTTGCGCCTGGGACGTCCCAGGGCGGTAGTTTTATGTGACTGTTTGATTTGATTTTTGTATTTTAGACCATTTGTATGATTTGTATTTAACGTATAACTCTTTAAGGGAAATTAATTACATTTCTTTTAATAATGCATATAGTAGGAATTAAGATTAAGCAATTTTTCAACAACTGCAAAAAAGTTATTTTTTAAGCTGGCGAACAGTTTGCTGGTTAATTCATTAAATTTCAGTAAAATCATTAAAATAGCAATTAAACCGACTTTTGAGCTATACATTTCAGGGACCGGAGTACCCGTTGGAAAAACCCCTCCAGTCGTTTGGGTTTTAAGTATTTACAGAATGATAATTAAAATAAATATGTGTTTATCAGATTCCTTGATAGGGTTACCCTGTTGGATTTGCAAACGTTATATATAGCATAATAAGAGTACGAGATTGGTCCGAGGTACGAGATATCGTTGATCAAAATCGTAAGGGTTCCAGTTCCTGCATTTATGTTATTCCTTGTTGACTGCTGCGCACAACTTGCTTTTGGCGAGCGAAAACACCCAAAATCAATGAAGAGATCTAATGTGACGATAGAGCTATCATAACGAAATGATACTTTACTTTGCAGAAGACATATAAATAGTACTTACATTACGATACGAGGGTCGTAGGTGGCAAATTATAATCGAGCAGGCGAGGGTTTATAATGTCACGAGTTTGTTATAAAGCCTAAGATCCGTGTGTTGTGCGAAAACTGATAGTAAATAATGATAATGAAATTAAATACAGGTAAAATTAAACAAAAGCTACGGTACTACAGGTAAAACAGTTCATGTAAAAGTTGGAAAACGAACCTTTATTATAACGCGCGCAGTTTTAGTTGCTTGCTGTACTATTCACACATTTTATCATTAAATATCAACACTTGATCACTCATAAAACAGCAATAAATGTAACACAATTAAATGAACATTTTACAAAATTAGAGCCAATCTCAAAACAATAATAGGTTTATTTTCTAGGGTTCCGTAGTCAGTAAGGAGCCCTTGTAGTTTCGACATGTCCGTCTGTCTGTCCGTCAGCGGCTTAGTTTAATTTGGCATAGATATACCTACCTACTTATATATTAATCATGCCAATAAAGCTATAGAATAAAAACTTAAAAAATATATTTTTTAGGGTTCATTAGGTACACGTGAAGTGGGGGTTATTTTTTTTTCTTGACTAGGTACCCTGTAGTGTGAGGAATCGTTGGATAGGTTTTTAAAGCATATAATGCAAAACCATTTTTCGATTTCATCATCCCATACCAGCAAAACCGTTGTATAATTGGAAATGTGAAAAACTCATGGTTGTACTGCATAAGATTAATTTAAAAGGAAAATTTTCAACATTAAATAGGCTTTACAGGTTAACGAGTAATAGGTCAACTTATAAAATGTACTAGTATCAACAAGAAATTCGATACAAAATTTATATCGTAGAAATTTACTCGCGGGTTCCCTACCAATGAAACCATTTTATTTAGAAATGTGAAAAAACATGGTACTTAGTAGTGCATATAATGAATTTTAAATAATAATTATCAAGTAGGCTTTACAGGTTAAATAGACCAACTTATAAAATGTTCTTGTATTACTTAGTAAGAAACTCAGTACCTACAAAATATATCGTAGAAAATTACTTTGATGAACCTTAACCACAAAATAAAAAGGGTTACAGAAGGAGCCTTTTTCAAAAATAATGACGTCATTTTTTTTTTTTTTTTTTTTTTTTGTTGTTTGTAAGTATGTAGATTTAAGTTTTTTGCCCATTTTTTTTGTGTCTGTGTATGTGCAATTAATGCAATAAATCTATCTATCTATCAGTAATCAGTTTCTTCTCGCTCATGTCTTACGTTTCTGGTTTTAAATGTTTACATTTAATATTTTTAAAGTTACAGGTATAAGTGGTGTTATTTTAGATTTCACATGTAAATGCATGGGCGTCACGGGCCGCGGGCGGTGGGCGTTTGCGAGCACTCGACCAATCATGGGCGAGCGAGCTACTCACTGCCGCGCGGTCAGCATTCAGCTCGGCCAACTCGCTGGCCACTGCAGCCTTCCTACGTTAATTGACAACATTTACATATTTTCAACATAGTTTAAAACTTAGATAAAGAAACAAATAGAATTTTAGTACATATTTACTAGGTTTTGTACACCTTACATAACAGCTCCATTATAATCATGTAATATTAAGTTATCCGATGATATATCCTACCGAACTTCTATTATTGAAATTACATCTCTCATTTTTTTTTAATCCTTCCTAAGGGTCGGGACACACTTATCGACGGCCTTTCGCATTTTGCCGATTGAAAAGGAGCACACTTGTACGCATTATGCCGATCCGCCGCTTACGGAGGCGTTCGCATCCGCACGCAACCGTAAGGTGCCGTATAGCTCCGTCACAGTCTAAAATAATTGTTGCACACAGTAGGTATACGTAGTATAGGTATGTAATAATATATGTTCTGTAATTCAGTGTTTTTGTTGCGCATTTGAGGAAACAATAATATAGTATTGTTTCCTGTTTATTTTCGAATTATTTCTAGTGCTAGTTTTGTTAAACAATTTGATTGTTTGCAGTAAAGTAATTTATTTGATGTAAAAATTATCGAATTGGTGAACATAAACTGATGGGTGATAAATTCTTTGATGTGCCTCATAATTATGATGGGTAACAAATAAGTAAATACATTTATTTTCAGTATTGTAAATACTTGACATAAAATAATGATGGATGAGATTATGCAAGCAATAGTCAGCCAATGTCTACGACTTATATTAAGACATAATGTCATAATACTTTATATCCTATAAAAATACTTAAATAATCTTGAATAAAAACTGTTATATCTAAGATTATTTTAGTAAATAATGACAAAGTAATCTCTTTATAACCGTTGCCAGCAGGATCGCACATGGTGGATGGATCCCCAAAATAATGTAGTCTCTCCTTAGTTCAGGCTTGTATTTAAACGTTAGTAAAATCACAACTAGAAAATAACAAATGATTGGCAAGATTTTAATGGATACAAAATATTTTGTACACTGTGGCACAACTTATCGCCGCCGTCCGCCGTCGTTCGCCGTCGTTCGCCGTCGTCCGCCGTCGATCGCCGTGAATCGGTCTGCGTTGAGTTAGCAGCCTCACCATCGATTTTGATGGTTTTAACCATGTCAAAAAATTTTTAGGAATAGGTTTAAATTTGTTTATAAGTCTCAGAAAAAGTTTGATTGTATTTCAGAAGATATTTGAGTATCTTACTGAGGCTTCTAGATCGACGTCAACCTAGCAGCCTCACCAAGATAGACTGGCTCTATCATTATGATTTATATGTCAAAAAATTGTTAGTAAATGGTTTATCTCGAAGTTTCAATGACATCGGTTCAGTAGGAGCCGAGATATTACACCCCCTTGGTGAGGCTTCCAGCTTGACGCTTTTGACGTGAAGACGATTCCCGTCAAACGGAGGTATGTCCAAGCAAAGTAAATATACCAAAAAATTGTTAGGAATAGGTTTATCTTATTCCAGCAAAAAAACTTTCAATTCGTTGAGACGTTTACTCAGAAAATGATAATAATATAATAAGTAATAATATAACAATGCAGAGGTGGAATGTCTTAAAGATCAGTTTTTAACGACTAATCAAAACCCAATAAAATCGACACGGCATAGAGTTTTGCTTCTTGCAGATGAATCCGGCCGGAATCTGCGTCACTTACTTGAAAAATTTCTGGGTTCTGACTATAAGGTTACTTGTGTGCTCAAGCCCTACGCTTCACTAGTACAAATTATAAGCGGGAGTCTCTCTTTATGTAAAGATTTCACAAAAAATGACTTCGTAATTATCCTTGGAGGTACCCATGACAAAAATATTATTAAATTTCAATCTGCATTATATCATTGTATAAATATGTTACAAAATACCAACGTACACGTGGGAAAAATTTGTTCAAATGCTTATTTAAATGAAAACAAACTTAATGATTTAATTCAAATTATAAGCTCATACACGGAGAATGTTGTCTGCTCACAATTGATGTTTTTTGAAAATAATAGACTTGATAGAAGTAACTCCTGTAGAGCTTTGGTTATGGACATGATAGCCTTAGCTTATAAACATAAACTTAAAACGTATTCAATTTCTAATAAAGCTCTGCAAAATCAACAAACTCGTGAAATTGGTACTCAAACAGATTGCAATTTTTTTCGTGATTAATTCGAGTACACGCTCTTTTTCTGAACAGCTAGAACGTTTAAGTCTATCAGGTCCATATTCACATTCACATTCACAATCGCATCCATATTCATATAAGGAACTAGAATATAAGGTATCAGAAGTTAAGGGACATAATATCTTATCAATCTATTATCAAAATATATGTGGATTAAATAATAAAAAAGACGAATTAATTTTATATCTGCACAATCTAAATGTACAATTGCCACGATACATTTGCATTGCCGAGCATTTTTTGAATAGCAATAACATTTCGCTTCTTAACATAGAAAAGTATAAATTGGCTTCATCAAATACACGTAGAGCCATGAAACGGGGAGGCAGTCTAATTTTAGTGCTAAATCAGTGTAATTATGAGTGTCTTCCTATTGTAGATAAGTTATATAGATCACAATATTTTGAGATTAGTGGTATAAGAGATACAGATTACGACCTGCATGTGATCTGCATTTATCGCAATCATAAGACTAAGTCTTTCAATGAATTTTTGACTACTTTGGAAGAACTGTTGGAGCATTTCTTTGACAAAAAATGTGTTATCGCCGGAGATTTTAACATAGATTTACTTACTAATGACAAATATAAAGAAGAATTTTTAAACTTGCTAAAGCGTTATCATTTTAGGCCCTTGGTATCCACTCCAACGTATATAAGTGGGACTGCTCATTCGTGTCTTGATAACTTAATAACTAATTTACGTGATGACAATATAGCATCTTTTACTGTAGATCACAATGGAATGTCAGATGGGCATGCTGGTCTAAGTTGTGACATACTTGTTCCAGAGAAAAAAACAAATGCTCAGTACAGTTTCCTCACTACAGAAAAAAGAATTTATAATCGCAACAATAACGAACTATTCAGGTCTATCATAATGGCACAGGATTGGAAAACCAACACACACTGCGATTTTTTACAAAAATTTAGTAATATCTTTAATAACTGTTTTAAACGTAAGTCATGTAAAGTTAAATTAAACAGTGGATTAAAGCTACAGTGGATTACGAAAGGAATTAAGATATCAAGTAGAATGAAACGATTTTTAGTATCAGCTGATTCCACCAGCAATAACTCAGTTAAACAATATAAAATTAGATATTTAGCCATATACAGACGGGTAATTAAACAGGCACGTAAGCTAGCTGTCCAAAAGGAAGTTGTTAAATCAAATAACTGTCCTAGAACTATATGGGGTATTGTAAACAAACACAGAAATAAAGACAAAAAGGGAGCGATCCAAAAGATACGTCTAAAATGTGGTGACGAAATTACTGATGATCCCAAAAAGGTAGTAGAGATTTTTTCAAAACAATTTAACAGCAATAAATCCTACGACTCTGCTAACATAATCTTAGCCAAAAACATTTTAGAATCTAGTACAAAATTCATCACAAATGGCATGCGTTGGAGGCATACAACGCCAAAGGAAATAAAAAAAATAGTAAAAAACATGAAAAATAAAAAGTCTTGTGGTGTTGATGACATTCCGATATCTGTAATTAAAAATAACATCGACATACTCGCGGAGCCCCTTGCTTTATTTTTCAATAATTGTCTTGACCAAGGAGTGTTCCCGGATCAGCTCAAACTGGCTAAAGTAATACCAATTTACAAAAAAAGTGTTAAAACAGATCCCAAAAATTATAGGCCTATATCCCTTCTACCAATTCTGTCAAAAATTTTTGAAATTATAATTAAAATTAGATTAGTTAACCACCTAGACAGTAATAATATATTGAATGTCCGTCAATTTGGGTACAGAACCGGAGTTGGAACTGCGCAAGCTATAGACACATTAATAGACGATGTTATTGTCAGTTTGAATAAAGGAGAGAGAGTAGCAGGTTTATTCCTTGACTTGACAGCTGCCTTTGATTCAATAGATCATTCAATTCTACTTACCAAACTCTCTCATTATGGTATTAGAGGAAAAGCTCTTAAGTTATTAAAATCTTACCTTAGCAACAGACATCAGTTTGTAGAGTTAACTCATGTGCAGGAAAATAAATTGGAAGTGTGCAGAAGCAAAAAAGTTCTGGTCAGAACGGGAGTACCTCAAGGTTCTGTCCTAGGACCAATACTGTTTAACATTTTCACAAACGACTTGTTAAATTATGTACATTATATCCTGGACGATATCAGATTGGTGAGCTACGCTGATGACACAAATGCAATTATTACAGCAAAAACATCGCAAGAACTTGAAATAAAGGCTTCCAAGGCTTTATCAGTCTTTCATCGGTGGTTTGCCACAAACAATTTACAACTAAATTTATCAAAGACAAATGTTATGGTTTTTAGATCCACAGCTAGAAACAAAGAAACGTTAAATATAGTTATTGAAGGCACAAAGATAATACCTGTCAACTCAGTAAAATTTCTGGGAGTTTACATTGATTCGTGCTTGAACTGGAAGGATGAACTATCTAAGATTGAATCCAAAATTAGCACATCTTGTTATGCCTTGCGTAGTCTGAGAGATGAGTTAACTATATCTCATCTAAGAAGTATATACTTTTCACTGGTAGAATCGCATCTGAGAAGTAGCATAAGACTCTGGGGCAACAGTTACGCTTATAACATAAGTAAAGCTTTTATTGCACAGAAAAGGGCTATAAGAACAATAGTACGTATTCCCCAATGGATATCATGTAGAGAATATTTTAAAAATCTTGAGATTCTTACGGTACCATGTCTATACATTCTCTTATTGTTAACCGATCTGGTAAAAAGACCTGAAAGATATGAAGTTCCCGAAGATAGGAAAATTCGACAATCTACACGTAGAAAGGATATTCCCAACGTAATAGCTCCCATATTGAAAGTAGTTCATCATAGCGTTAGATACCAGGCCGTGAAATTCTATAATGCTTTACCTAATGGACTCAAGGTTGTTAATGACTCATTTAAATTTCATAAATTACTCCGAAATTTTTTGTTGGAGAGATGCTTTTATAGTTTGAATGACTTTATCAATAGTGCGAATAATGTATGACTGACATAAATTCTAAAATTTTAATGATTTGATAATTATATGTTGTACCATTTTGACTAGATACCAATTGAACATTTTTATATTTTTGTAGCTTTTACTTTGTGCTGAAAACTGTTTTCATTGTTTTATTATTATTATTCTATTTTATATTTCCGACACAATGTATGTTGTTATGGAATTAATAAACTAAACTAAACTAAGTTAAATTTCCATAATCCTAACGGTTTCCGAGTTTCTCACATGATAAAAAATGTTTGATTTTACAAAATGTAGTTTTTTGAAAATATTTCATTTGGTTTTAGGTTTACATTATTGAGTTTTTAAAATTAAATAAAGTTTATTTAATTATCTTTCATTTGAGACCCTGTTTGAGTAAATCGGCCCAGTAGTTATCTAAACATAGCGTAAATAGAATAGGCCCGGCCGCCATCTTTGTGACGACATAACTACTTGCTCCACCATTTTAGAAAGCGACAACATACGTTTCGGTGATCAATAAACCACGCTGATTCCAACGATACTACTTGTCGGTATAATCCTTTTCAGTCCAACGAAAATTAATAATAATTTTCAACTTGGCCTCTCTACTAATAGTCAAATGCATGTCAAAGGGGTTCCGAGACGAGCAAGTAGCTTGGCGTCAAGCACGTAGATTTTTGCTTGTGTCAAGCATTTTGAACGCCTACAACGTTTGCTTGACGCTTGAGTCAAGCATTTACGAGCTTGTCTCGCACTTGATGCGATTTTATATTTTTTGCTTGACTCGACGCACGGCTTGACGCGACGTTTTGACAGTGTTCACTGTCAGCTTGATCAAGCATAGCTCAGTAGCAATCAAAATACGTTTCTTTTTCTTCTTTTTATTTTTACTCCAAGCTTATGCAAGCAAGAGCCAGCAATACTTTACGTTTGTTTGAATCCATTTCGTACAATCGGGAAAATCACTTCATTTGACAACCAACACGGATGATCGGGTTCGAAATGAGGAAAAATGCGTCTTGCGTGATCAAGCTTCTTGACAGGCGTAAATGGGCGTATCAAACTGTTTGAGCAAGCAACAGAAAACTACGCGTCAAGCTGCTTGCTCGTCTCGGAACCCCCTTGACATGCATTTGACTATCACTTACTGGCAACACTGGCAGCTTAAAAGGGCCCGCACCCAGAGCCGTAAAACAATATATTTAAAAAAAAGTGACGTGAGTGAGTGACGTTAGATAATTTTGTAAAATCGAGCGAATTACTATTTTAGCTGTAAATTATACGGAATCATTCTAACTACACAAAAGGACATAGCTTAATCATACTTACCCAAAGCAAAAGAAAGAAACCATTATTTGTGGGCCAGTACTAAAAACTACGAAGGTGAGTCTTGTGGTTATTCTTCGTTATTTTCTTCAAAAATACAATCATTGTAAGTTATGGGATAGGTAGCAATGAAACTGAGTAACGAATTTCTAACCTAATGTATGCCCCGACTCCTGAAAACTGTTTATGTTAGGTTAGAAAATTGATATTTTCATTTTTTATTTTTGGAATATTAACTTTTCTCCTGAAGCTAAAATCGATGTGGCGGGATTCAGGTAAGCCCTATAAACATCCCTACATGCTCTGTTTCCTCCAATCAAGTCCAATTATTTCAAAATTTTAACTGGTACTAACGAATTGTTCCCACCATGTCGCTTTTCACGATATCGCTTCTTCAATGCGCCTAGCTAGCCTTCCCACCTTGGTTCATTCTAAAAACAATAACTACCTACTTATTAATGTTGAAATTTTTAGATGCAAATCACGTCTGATCCTCGGCGAGCTGACCGAGAGCGGCGCTACAAACCTCCACCGCCGACGTCAGCTCCCGCAGAGGACCTCACTACAGATTACATGAATATTTTAGGTAAATACTGGGTAGTCAATACAAGTAACACAACACAACTACAGTATGACTGTGACTACCTATGAGTAAGATAACCATTGTACAGATACATAGTCACACTTTTATTTTTAACTTTAGTCTGTCCATCCATTTGCTTTTTAATATAAAAAATTTGTAATAAAATATTTTATTTAGTAACATTCTAACCAGATTTTGCCAGAACCCTCACAGATTAATATTTTTGGAATAAGGTAGTAAAGGTCAGTCAGAATAATTATTAATTTCTACTATTTCTCAAGTTTTCTTACTTTCACCCCACTGGCTCATGGATGCTATCAAACATCTTTAACTGAAAACATAATTTATTTATCCACTATTCCTTCATAGAAAGGACAGGGTAACAAGTGTGGAATTTGTATGCCCTTTTGTAACTTACTTTGTCTGTAAATGCTTCACTCAGGTACAAGGGGGAATCTACCTATTATTAAACATTGTCTGACAAAAAATACACAACAAACATGGTTGTAGAATTCCACATTCATAAGTGATGGTGGAAACCATTCATGCATCCATGAATGTGAAGGTTGTGTAAGAAGTTCTCCAATAATCTCATGAGGTTACTTTAGACCCAACCAAATTAATTTGAACTCAAATCTCTTAATTAGACCATTATTTAAGCTGTGATACTAGATTTTGATCAGTAGGTACAATTCATTGTTAATGCCAAGTTCTTTTTCACTTCACCATATGTATAACTTGACTCATACTAATAAATAAGACATTACTAAGTGAAGTAAGTTTTTCCAGTGGAAAAGTTATTGCTGTAACAAAAAACTTTGCAATAATTCTAAAATAAGTAATTTTTATTTCAGGTATGGTTTTCTCTATGTGTGGTCTCATGATGCGTCTGAAATGGTGCGCTTGGGCGGCAGTCTTCTGTTCCAGTATTAGTTTTGCTAATTCCCGTGTTTCAGATGATACAAAACAGGTACTACATACATACCTTCCTACTTAAATGATAAATCAAGTGACTTTCACTTCAGTTCATATATTTTTTTTTTTATTTATTTATTTATGATACAAAAAATACATACAATTTAAATAAAAGCATCTTTTATGATAGCACAAGCTGCAATTACCTTCAGCCTAAAATTTCATTAGATTCAATTTATAGAATTAGATTAGCCTATTATTAAGAAATGTTGTAAATTTATGTTCATTATATAAAACTGTTAGGTGGGCTGGGCACCATGTCTTGTGGAGACACACTGGAAGCTGTTTTCTATTTGTAAATACTGTGTGTATATTGTTCTTGCCCTAATTCGAGGTAGGCTCGAGCCCCTCGGTGGAGATGTATATGAGCTGGCCTGTTGATGATGATATTGTTCTTTATTATTATATTTTGTTTTTTCTTTTATTGTAAACTTGTGATGTTTAATTTGTTTTTATTAATAAAAAAATACGTAGTGTTAAGTCTACATTTAAATGTACTTTTATTTTTCAGATTGTAAGCTCTTTCATGTTATCAATATCTGCAGTGGTGATGTCCTATCTTCAAAATCCTGCTCCTATGTCCCCACCATGGGCTGCCCTTACTATGTAAAAGTTTTTTTTTTTTTTCGTTATGGCACTAGTTTGTCAAAGTTACTTGTAAACAATAAAGTGTTAAATTTAATTTATTAATAAAACATGGACTTGATTTAAAAATTTTTATTTATTGTTGTCAAATCTCCACCGTAGACACAGATATACTTACCTAGTACCTGTAGATCAAGATGGAGGCCTCCCACTCTTGTCTACTCGGAAATGAGTGAGTCTGCCAGACAGAATTTATAGGTATTTAGATGCTAGCATTATATTACATAATCTACAGTTCATACAAGTCCCCACCGAGAAGATTGAGCCTACCGGCCACCGCCCTCTTTGACCACGCTGGCCTGGTGTGGGTTGGCCGACTTCACACACAGCCTTTGAATTTCTTTGCAAGGGTGCAGGTTTTCTCACGATACTTATATTTTCTTTCATCGTAAGTTTGACGACCACAAGAATATTTATTACTAGCGGCCCGCCCCGGCTTTGCGTGGGTACGTCTAAAACAAAAATCCTATTCTTTCATGTGATCGAAGTATTTTTTACATTATGGACTCTTTAACTTAGGTCCTACATACTAGAGTACCTACTTAAATCAAATGAAAAATATTGTCCAACCATTTTTCCTACCAAAGAGGAAGTAAAACTACGCCTACTAACACCTACCAAACCCGTTACATCCTCTTTGCACCTATACCCTACACTACACCATTCCCTGCGTTCCGAGACACGCTGAAATCGATTAAAGCACCCATAATCGCGTTCCGAATTACTGTCAGCTGTCAAAACTCATACGTTTTTTTGCTTTTCTGATCGCTGACAGCGCTGAAAGTCTGATTTGGAATGCGCCCATTGTAGAACATTTTTTTGTTCTATCATTAATAGCTTTCGCTGCGTACCTATGCGATAAAAACTAAATTTTTTAAGCTAATTTTTTTACACCTTGGTTCACGTTACTGAAGTTTTAGCAAGGATCCCTGATTTTTTTTCTGCCGCCGTGAAAAGCACCCGTAATCGCAGTCAAACAAAACTCGTAGTGGGTGGATTTCAAAATAGGTTTGAAAATTATGTATCAGTATTTTTTTGAAAAAGTAACACGTGCTCGAGCATAGTAATATTTTTAAATGTTAGCTTATACTTGTTATTTAATTAGCGACTTTATTAAAATACTGAAAAATTAATAGCTTTTGAATAATAAATTCATTTATGTGTCAAAAATCATCACCGTCTGTGAGTGAATAAATTCGTGACTCTCTTAGTTTATGACAAAAAAAGTGGCAGCTCAATGTATGATTCCGAATTTTTCATAGTTTTCCAATTTTTTATATTGCTTACAAACGTCCAGAAAAGGAAATAAATTAAACCTTCGTAAAATAATTAGGAACAAAATTTTAGTATCAGTGTTTGTCAACACCGTCATGACGGTGTGAAAGTGACGGTAGTTTCGTGTACGACCCGAAATGGACCGCGCGGTCTTCCTGCCCCGCTTCCTTAGTTTACAGCAAACTGTAGAAGAGACTCCACGTCGTCACATACACGCTCGAAACGGCAAAATATTGGCTCTTAGTGTCCAGAGGTTGTTTAGCACAATACTGCGTCATAAGCGTCTGGCTGTGGTACAGAATAAGTACCTACCTACGTATTGTTTTATTATAAATAGTTAGCAATAAGGAATATTTTTAAGCGAAGATCATTGTGTACAAGTAATTATTACTATTATTATGATGATTCTAGAATAATCGACTGCTAATGTGCGAATCGTCATAACCATACCGATCATCACCGTTTACAAATAATGAACGGTAATGATGCCATGTGTATGGTGATGACGACATTCTTAATTTATATTTTACTTTGCCCTCCTCTGCCCTTCTTCTTGTCTGGAATGGGCAAAGCTTTCTTAACAGCGTATTCTTTGCTTCTCCTCAACACATGCCCGAACCATCTCATACGACTCTCGATCATTTTTTCCGCGATAGGAGCAATCTTGAAGGGGCTTCACGTACTTTGTCAAGCCTCGTCACTCCCGCTGCCCATCGTAACATCTTCATCTCATTTGTGTGCATCTTTTGCTCGTGCATTTTCTTAACGGCCCACTCTGATCCTTATAGCATGGCAGGTCTAACCGCAGTTTTGTAGACTTTACCCTTCAGTCGTACTGGCACTTGGTTGTCACAGAGCGGGAGTGAGTACTCCGTGAAAATCAAGTGCTTTCCATCATACATAAGGTTCTCCATCTCAGCCAAGCTGCGTTTAATCTGTGGGTTATATCTGCGTCTATGTCTGCATTTGCGGTGAGCATTGATCAGAGGTATTTAAATTGATCAACTTTGAGTAATGGCTGTCCATCAATGCAGATCTGTGTTTTGGATGAAGATTGGTCGCTGAAGCTGCACTGTAGGTATTCGGTCTTGCTTCGACTGATGCGTAGTCCATTGCTCTCGAGCGCTTATCTCATTGCTGGAGGGTGTTATTTAATTTGTTTTCACATTTGTCTATGAGAACAATATCATCCGCATAAAGCATATTCTAAGAGGAGCCTGGATATCTTTTGAAAGATAGTCCATAGACAGGTTGAATAGGAGCGGACTAAGTGCGGATCCTTGATGGATTTCTAATTTGACTTCGAATAGTTCACTTAGACCCGCCCGGCTTTTCACTTGCGCACTGATGTGATTATACATATCTTGCACTAGGGTGACATAGTGTTCAAGGATTTGTTGAGCCCTCGTAGCCCTCCACACTAAACTTCGTGGAATTTTGTCGAAAGCTTTTTCGAGGTCTATGAACACTAGATATAGGTGTTCCCTATTGGCCCGGTGTTTTTCCATGAGAATGCTTATGGTCTGGGTTGCATCTGTAGTGGATTTTCCTGGCGCTAACCTGCATTGATTATCAGATATAGAGATTAATTGTCCAACACGAAAATACATTCAATGTTTATGACGGAATTTTTTGTGATTTCGCCTACTTTTTTTGCTTGTTTTTGTATTGAATCGATATTTAGGGACATTTTACTTATTATCTAGTCATTTGCCATCGATTTGGAGCTCATTTTGGAAATTCGAATTCACCGCCTCCTCAATTTAGTCGGGTTATCAAATTCGTCTAACTTTTACTGCTAACTTCACATAGGTAAAACCTGTGTTATCAAATTCGTCTAACTTTTACTGCTAACTTCACATAGGTAAAACCTGTGTGAAGTTAGCAGTAAAAGTTAGACGAATTTGATAACCCGACTAAATTGAGGAGGCGGTGAATTCGAATTTCCAAAACGAGCTCCAAATCGATGGCAAATGACTAGATAATAAGTAAAATGTCCCTAAATATCTAACATTTTGTATGGGAAAGTGATTTTTCTTTTATTTTATTTTTTCGTCAATTTTCCAATGTTTTTAATAGTTATTCTGCTATTCGGGACGGAGACAAATACAACAAATAAAAAACACTTGTGTTCGAACAAACCCGCTTTAAGATATTATCTTATGTAGATAATACATAAAAACGTCATCACCATCTACGTGAAAGCATAACCGTCTATAGAAAAATCATTACCATACCATAGTCGTCATTACCATCTCATCCTTTAATATTTAGAAATTAATATCTTCAGATCAACGCTACATTTTGTGGGCTAAAAACAATACATGTACTTCAAAAATTATGGCTACTATTTTAATCTTGTTTTTCTCGGATTCCAACGTAGTTTTAAAAATAAAAATATTTTGTATGAAGTAAAAATTTTAGGCAATATTCACCCTAGTACGTTTTTTTGCTTTTCTGGGCCCCGTTTCACGAAGCAACAATTTACTAGTAACAAGTTACAATTTGATATTCATTGCGTAGCCAATTCGCCAAAACTGGAAGCCCTTATCATTTTACCTCATTGTGTACGCAATGTACATCAAATTGTACTTGTAATTTGTAACTTGTAGCTTCGTGAATCGCTGACAGCGCTGAAAGTCTGATTCACCCTGCGTTCCGAGACGCGCAGAAATCGATTAAAGTAGCCGTAATCGCGTTCCGAATCACTGTCAGCCTTAGATCATCTGTCAGCCATTCATTATTTTGCTTTTCTGATCGCTGACAGCACTGAAAGTCTGATTCGGAATGCGCCCCAATGACAGCAGCGGCTGGCTAATAGTAGTGCATGCTGGAAATTGGAATAGTTTTATAACTAATTGCAAAGATTTTATGATAATAATCAATTAAATTTCTATTGTAAGAGTTATTGAACATTGCCAAGTGTAACTAATATTATATCCCAGGTGAGAATTTTCAAAGACAATGTAAAAAAAAATAACCTTTACCTACAGGTTGCATTGCACATCTGTTGTCGTCGATTATTAGACTAGGCTCAAAAATAAATCGTTCATGAATATTACGAAGCTGTCTGGATAAATTCTCGTGTTGTGACAAAAACAGTTTAATTTGTTTTGGTATTAGTTAACCTACTAAAAGTAAAAGGTCTAAAAAATTTACTAATAACTTGATAGTCAGTCATAGTTCTTTTCGAGTTGATTGTGTGATGAAATATAGTAAATAAATAGGGAGTAATAAGGCCATTGACCATTCCTTGCATTGCTCTTCGGAGATCAAAAAGTGCATGTTATATTAAGAGTGATAAGAGTCAACTATTGATTGTTAGTATATATCGGCTTAATAGGGATGCTTGGGCAAAGAAAACAAAAGTCTGTCAGGTAATATAAAAAATATTAGACCCATATTTTTTGTCAAAGAAATTACTTAGTTAAACTGCATAAAATTTGTAGAGTGGGGCTCTTCCCTATTAACCATATAAACGTAATTCCAAAAAGTCGTAACTTTGGTTTTGAAGCCATTTAGTGTGAAAAACCGTAACAAACCTGATGGTATAACACAATTTTTTATAAAGCCATGACTCCTGCAAATGTTTTGGTCTACTTTGGTCTACACTACACAAATGCGTCTACACATACACATAATCAAATGTTTCAAATGACGTCTCCTGCTCTACAATATTTCAGACAGAGGTTTGATAGGCTCGCTCGTTTTGGTCAATGAGTCTCATTGATGTTTTATATTTGAACTATATTTTCATGGTTCATACTAAAGTCTACGCATTCTAAGAAGTCCGGTTTGACTGCAGGCAGGAAATGTGAAAGAAAACCAAATGAGTGCAAATGAGACAGAAAAAAAATGTACATGTATGACAGCTGTCAAACCGGACTTCTTAGAATGCATAGACTTTGAACAGGGAACGGGCAGCAGCGCTCTCTGATGCAGTAACCTTTTAATCTGTGATCTCCAACCCGCCTGCCAAGTGTGGAGATTATGGCAAAATCCCTCCACTCAAGTGGAGAAGGCTCATAATCCAGCAGTGGACTGTAACGGGCCGTTGATTTTGATTTTTTGAAGACCTTTACTTCTTGCCACCATATTAGAATTTGCAAACCACATAAAAGTAAGAATACCATGCAAATCAGTTTTCTCTCATAAAAAAAATATTCTTTAGCATTAAAAATAATGGAAATCTTCAGAAATGGTTTTTTATTTAGAGGAAATTATAACAGTCACAAAATGTAGTTTCTTTTTCTTTGCAAGCCCTTTCTATGAAATTTACATTAAATCTATTACCAGAATTATATTACCTCCATTTCATTTAAATAAATTATAAAAGAATCCGCAAAATGCTTATATTGTTTAATTACACGAACAAACATCTAATAAATATAATCATTGTTTATCTCCTTTTATATTCTCCTCTTCTCCTTTTATTATTATTATAAAGATTTTATTTCCAAATAAATTAGTTATTTCGGGAATAAAAAATCGTTACATTATTTTCCGTGATACATAACTTGTGGCTGGCCACACAAAAAAGAGAACTGTCAATCTGACCATCAGATTCACAGATTACTAAATATGTAGGACGTTTGTTTAACCTCAAAACTTGTTTTTTATATACATCATCATCAACAGCTTATGTCCCCACCGAGGGGCTCAAGCCTACTCTATTTTGTATACAGAAAAATAATAAATATATAATATAATATCATGAAACGCTTTCAGAAAAGGGAGGTCCTTCTTTTGGTTGTCTTGGTCTTTGCGGTGCCAATCGATACTCATTCTTTTGAGCCGATCATATTTTTCGCTTCAACGGTGCTGCCAGATACTTTTTTTTGTTTCCTACTACCAAAATATTAAAATAATTATTATTGAAAAATAATGGAGGTAAATAAAAAACATTTTTTAATTCAGGCACGTAGTTAATAATACACTCTTTCAGCCTGTATTCTTTAGTTCGCTGCGAAAAATATCAAATATTAAAAAACCACCTTCCATACAAATTTTGAAGATTTCCTTTATCGGCCTAATTTGAAGCTTCTTTGATAAAAATATTATAATTAGTTTTTTCCCCCTGTAAAGTTTACTGTTTTGTTTGGAGTTACATGGTCTAATAATTAAGCAGACATATATCTATAATATATTTCCTAACCTATAGTTTGTTTTAAACATTTTCAGGATGCCACCCAAAAAAGTCGAAGAACCAGAAAAAAAGCCTTTGATTGGACGTGTGGGAACCAACTTAAAAGTTGGTATTGTAGGAGTTCCCAATGTGGGTAAATCCACATTCTTCAACGTCTTGACAAAGAGTCAAGCTGCAGCAGAGAACTTTCCATTTTGCACTATTGATCCTAATGAAAATAAGTATCCCAATTTACTTTTTTCTATACACCATGTTCCGTAACAAAATTCACCGCACAGTGGAGTCACTGTAGAGGGCAAGTGACGCAATAAGAAATCGAAGCTAGGGTAACAAGTCCTTCACTCTTCAGGGGAAATGGTAGTTTTTCGTTACAGACACCTATGAATTTTTATTTTATTTTATCATTTTCATACAAACTAAATGCCCCTATGTGAACTATAACGGATAGTTACTCTTTATCCGAACTGGCAATGTCGCAATTTGATTCACAAGATTGGCGCGCATAAATTTTCGAACTCAAAGTTTCAAAAGTAGTTAGTGATCTAGAAATAAAAAGAGGTCTCTATTTCAAATACGTACGCGAATTTCTTTAGTTTGCCTTTTTAACATTGTCTTTGCACTCGGAGCAAAGAATTTTTTTATAAAACCCGACAGATTATGAACTCTGCAACTTTGTTTACAAAGAAGTAATACGTTAAATTGTAAATAGTTGGTTCCAGTTCACAATTTTCCGTAAGTTTATAATATCGCGAGTAAGATTATAAACTAACGGCGTTCACAATCTTACGGTGATATATATGTCGCAGTCATCTGGTTGAATCTGCTATTTGAGTGAATGACTAGCGCGTTCATTGAATGACAAATTTCAATTGAATGACTAAAGGACAACTCGTCAAGTCGTTGAATGTAACGTTCAACGTCTTGACTGAACGTCATTTAGCGAAGTCGTTGAATGGGATATAGCCGACTTTGTTGTTCGTATTCAGCCAGTTTCGCCTCAATTTTTTCTTTAAAAGTAGCCGGCGGTGGCGTAAATCCATGCAGTCACGCAAGAACCTTAATGTCGTGTTCTTGCAAGTAAACAATTTTGATTTTTGATTTGATTTGAAGAAATAATATCAACACAGTGCTATCTGTCCGAGCTGTTTGACTAGTGACGTTTCTTAAGCACTCCATCCAAGTAATTGTCAGCATTTAGGCGGTGTGGAATCTCAATCGGACCAATCAGCTGATTGTTAAAACGCCAAGCCCAAATATTTACCGAAAATTCGATTTGTTGAAAACCCCCGCCCTTGTGAATTGGGCTTCATCCATCTAAATAATTTTTTGCAGCAGCATTGGGTTACGTACGTACCAGTTCGTCATTCAGCCTCTGGCAAAACGTAATTTTTGAAAAATTATCCGGTGGTATGTTATGGATGCAAACCATATCGTTTCCATAGTAGCTTATGGGACACACCACGGAATATAAAACAAGAGAGGAATGGACATGTGGGCGAGGCACGTGTGTCATAACTATGAGTATGTCCGCTTAGTTTTGTTTAGTTCGCCGAGCTTGCAAAATCTATTCCTATTTTCTTTAGGCTAAGGTATGTATTGGTATGCATCTTGTAGTACGCCATCTAGGTCAGAAACGTTGAACTACGTGAAGAAAGTATAGAGTATATCTGTGCTCATGCGAAAATATACTTTATTTGTAACAAAGTAACATTTACATAATGAAGTATATATAACGTTCTTGTTTGAAACGAGTACAACAGCTCCTCTGACTAGAGCTCTGATTAGTCAAATGCCTGATTGTCTTAGTCTGTGTGTGATGTAAACAGTGCTGTCTATGTGTGATTTTGGCGACACTGGTTCTCATAGAAAAAAATACGTTTGTCCTTTCCACTCTTGTTTTATATTCCGTGGGATAATACACCCACGATTCTCCCAACGCGTTTCGTTGAGAGTAGGATCTTCGGTGATAAGATCCGTACTCGTTTCCTCCTGAGCAACGCTTAAATTAATTGCTCTCAGCTCGGTGCGGTCTGATACCCAACTCGCTGAATCTACTGCGTGTGGTAATAAAGGTTCGTATATCAGGAACCCGTCGACCAGGGAATCGCCGTTGCGGCATGCAATTGCTGCGGTATTTTCATCACAGAAGCCATAGATAAAATAGATATCAGCTTGATGTTGAGCTGAATACACGACGACGCACGTACGGCATAATGACAAGCACGAAAACTGGTTACAATTTCATTTACTATCGACGAAACTTAAATATTTGTGACTGTTGAAAAATTGAAAAAAGAGTTCATGACATTACAGATCCCTGTGTCGGACTACAAATAGCTTTGGTAACTATGACGACAATCGTATATTTTCGTCAAACTTCGAGAGTCGAACCTTGTCGGTTTTTAAAGCTCTGCTCAAACCTGAGGCTCAAACCCAAAGACCGATGAATAACACCCTGTTTTTTTAATATTTTATCATATAGTCTATAAAATTAGATAATCGTTAGTGAAAGAATTACTGTGATGCGATGAGTAGTTCTCGAGTTATTATTTTTTTTAGGCCGGTTTGAAACGCGCGTCCGCGCTCGCCTGTGTGACGTCATTTTACAGTCACCACGCCACCGCCCTGCTTACCTGTGTGGTAGTACGCACACGCTCCTGCATTTTTCGCAACTCAACAAATTCGTTCAAACCTCAAGAGGAAATCAAAGACGATCGCTTCGCTCCCTGAGGCGACGCGCGTCAGAAATCTTTGGTTCAAACAATCGAAATGTCAAAACAAAAGACTTACAAATGGTGTATAGTTCCGAAATGTGTGTCAACAACTTTCAGTTTGCCAGAAAAGTTGTTTTTCTTAGTTACCATTTGAGCCTAAAACCCATAAAAATTGATTATTATGCAAGATAATCCACCCGGCGACAAAGGTGCTGTACTTACCTTTATATTATTATGAAGATAACTTTGATGTAATATTCATGTTAAGTATATATTTTGTAGATACTTAAAGCACATTCGAGTAAATAATACACATAGTTACGTAATATTCATTTTATAGGTTATGTCAGGGGTATATAACCTTTCGTATTAATTTCGTTGCATTTCAATGTTTGATTTTGCATTAAGTTAAAATGTATTTTAGTTATAGTTTACTAGAGTAAACGTATATATTTTTCGTATTGCCAGAGGTTCTGAACCTTTTGTAATATATATTTCACTGCATAAGTATATTTACAAAATTTAGTTCAGATGTCAACGTCTTCCAGCTAAAACGATGTTGATCAATCAATCAATCAATCGATGCATTCTACTGCTAGACGTAGGCTTCCTCAAGGGCACGCCAAAGCGCACGATCACCCGCTTTCCTTATCAAGCCACCACCAGCGACCTTCCTCAGGTCATCAGTCCACCTGGCAGATTTTGAAATGATATTTTCTTTTCTAATAAATTCGATATGAAATGAAATGAAATGAAATTTATTTGCTGCAAACACGGTAACAAAATAGATTTTCACTTTTATAAAATAGAACATGCGTGTTGCGCCATAATAATGGCATGCAAATGTCAATGTTAAGCGTTTCTAATTAAAAATGAACAATTATTATGATTATTAACAATGATTATTATGTCAAAACAATTAAATAACATTATGTCAAAACAAGAAGATACTTTAAATTAATTACAATAATACCATTAAAATTAAATAAAATTGTCAACTGCAATAAAATAACGCTCACTTAATTATATAAAATGTCATTGCGAAAACTGATAATTTAAAAATTCGTCAACATTGTAAAAACAATTGTCTACAAGTATCTTAAACATAGTGGTTTTAAATTTCGATTCAGACAGAGACTTTATATTATGAGGCAACACGTTAAACACTTTTATACACATGTTATAGCTATTACGTTCGAAACTTTTTGTACGATGAAATGGTACAGCCAAGAGATTTGCGTATCTTGATCTGATCAAAAAGGTAGCCTCCCTCTTTTTAAATAAATATAAATTTTTCTTTACAAATACACAAAGTTCCAAAATATACATGCAAGGTAATGTCAATAGAGTTAGTTTTTTAAATATGGTCTACAGGGCTCAAATGGACCAACACCACACATCGCTCTCGCAAAAGAACACACATCGCTCTCACACATTTCTTTTGCATAACAAAAGCTCGTTTCACGGAGTTTCCCCAAACAAGTAGACCATATCGCAATGATGAGCACACGTAGCCGTGATATGCTGTGAGGGCTGTCTTTTGGTCACAAATATTTTTTAGACGGTAAAGCGCGTATGTGAACCTAGAGATCTTCTTGCATACTTCATCGACATGCTGTTTCCATGTCAAATATGAGTCAATCGTTATGCCTAAGAATCTTGTAGAAGTAGTTTCTCGTATTGGTGTATTATTATGTGCTATCGACAAATATAAGGGGCTGCCGTTTTTATTTATAAACTGCATGAAATTGGTCTTCTCTAAGTTTACTCGAAGTTTATTATATTCTAGCCAGTTAACTACCTTATCAATTGTAGTATTTATTTCGTTCTCGTAATCTAAATTAGTTGATTTAGGTATTAAAATAGACAAATCGTCAGCAAATAGAGTACAGGAATGCTGCGTTATCGTAGGGAGGTCGTTAATATATATTATGAACAACAAAGGTCCCAAAATACGAATAAATACTTATATCGGTTTAAAATACAAAAAATAATACGGTGTATTCTGTTCGGCTAGTTTGTGCATGTGTAAATACGTGTTGAATGTTAAAATGAATGCTGTATGAGATATTACATTTTTATATCATTTGTTTGTTTTACAGATGGAAAATTACGTAAAATTTAAATTGGTCGGAGACAGAAAACAACTCAAATAAAACCGGTCAAGCATGTGTCTGGCCATGCAAAGTGTAGGGTTTAAGACAGTTAACATTCATCAAAATATTTTTCTATGATATTTGTAGCACGTACATTTTATAAGTTGGTCCATTATTCGATAACCTGTAAAGTCTACTTGATGTTGATAGTTTTCCTTTTAAATTCATCATAATACACTACTATCGTGAATTGTTTCACATTTCCAAATACAACGGTTTCGCTGGTAGGGGGGGGGGGGAGAGGAACACTTAACTCTAATAAAAATAAGCACTTTAAAATCAAATATTTCTGAAACTTACACTAGCATCGAAAAATGGTTTTAGCAAACCCCCATTATTTTTAAAAAACCTATCCAACTCGTTAAGGTAGTCATGAATAAAAGAAATAACCCCCACTTCACGTGTACCAGAGGAACAAAAAAAATATTCTGAAAGATTTTATTCTTCAGCTTTGTCTGCATGATTAATATGTATATATGCCAAATTACAGCCTTTTAGTACTAAGAGTCTCAGCTGTGCCGCGGACGGACAGACAGACAGACAGACGGACATGGCGAAACTATAAGGGTTATTTTTTTACTACGGAACCCTAAAAAGAAGTAGTATCTCACAAGTTCCAATGTCCAAAGAACATTTCAAATAACATTTGACATCTATCGATGATCTAAAAAAAAATTGTATTAACTAAAAATGTACTTTGATTAAAAATGTGATACGATATGAAATTTTCAGTACCCCTGACAAAATTCTTGTTATTATTAAACTACGATCATTTTAATGTTTACAAGATCATAATATGGGTGTCAGTCAATGCATATTGTTAGCTATCGTTCGTTACGTAGTAGTACTCTTATTTTATACTGTGTCTTTAGAAAAAAGGTTTAGTACCCAGTACCTAGCCATGTTACGAACATACCTACAATCTTACTTACTTTTTGGTTTTATGTATACGACGCGTAGAATGGGAAACTATTCTATTTCTATAAGTTGGATTCTTACTTTCTCATTTTCACTCGCATTGAAATGCAAGAAAAAAGCTGCAAAGAAATCGGCATTTTTTGAGAAATAATGGATTAACATCAAACTGTCCACTTTAGGCAAGTACACGATTGCTTTTTTTCAAAACCTTCCATGTCAATAACTAAACAATCCTATCCTCAAAACAATAATCGGGAGTTGGATGCGTGAGTGTAGGTATAAGTATCTATGATAGAGTGATCGTGCGTGGCGGACCTCGCGGTAAGCGAGAGATGGGAGCGGGGGGCGGAGCCTGTAGAATGACGTGCCACGCGCAGCGCGCGCCGCACGGAAATCAGAATTTTACTACAACTTTGAATATCCATAACTTTAAAACACAGTTCTATTGTGAAACACTTAGGGTCCATTCTTACGAAGTTTCAAGCGATTTTGCGTACCTACTGATATTCTTCGCGAATTTTGAACGAACCTGACACGAATCCAGCGGGATTCGCTGACGTCTTTTCTCTTCGGAATAATGTGCAAATGAAATGCGAATAGCACTATGTGCGGTAGCGAGTTATGATCGTATTTTTTTCTATAATTGGCAACGGAACCGGCTGTAAAGGCCATTTCATAATGTATTAATTAAAATAAGTCTCAAATAACTTTATAACGGACAGTTTTTGAATATTAGTTCCATTGTAAAATATGTATAGAAGCCCCCTTTAAAATTAATGTATAACCCCAGGAACACGGTGTATATTTTTATCATACATTCTCGTCTTCATTGTACGAGTATGTATATTGAAAATAATAAGTACAGATGACACGTGCACAAACTATTTAGGATAGTTAATACTTGATTTCCTATTTTTACCCACGAAAAAAAAAAATTGAGGATGTTCGTCGACACGTATATTTTTTTCGTACTTAATATAAAACTTTATTCAATTCAATATTTATAAAATGGCATCTGTCATCTGAAATTAGATATCAATGTCAAATAGAAATATTTTGACAATATTTGAAAACTCAAAGATTTGAAATGATATTAAAGAATTGAATTGAATTGAATTTTTATCAATATTTAATTGAGTAACTAATTAAAAACTATTATTTTTGTGTAATTTTCATTTGCCTTAATGATTAAACACGAAAACTATGTACCTAACATAGATGTTGATGATAAATATGGCATCAAAAATGACATCATTGCAAGGAATATGTGCAGTAAGCTTCGCCATCTTAAGTTTATCAATAGGAAAACTGAAGGTGTAGAAGATGTCGACTATGAGTCGCGCCCATTGGCGGCTGCTGTGCTAGGTGTAAACAACACATCTGCTTCAAGTGGACATTCTGTCCCACTAGCACCAGAGTTGTGTAACACATGGACAGACATAGATGAGCAACAACTTTATATTGACACAAAGCCAAATTGCTATTTAATTGTTGGTAAACCAGGGACAAGGGCATATTCCCTGGGTGAGGCACTATCAAAAAAACTCAACATCATTCACATTTGCCCTAGAAATGTCATACTTGATGAAATTTCCCAAAATAGTCCCACTGGAAAATGTATTGATTTTAATATGAAGCATTACAATGAATGTAAATTTGATAGTATTTTCAAGATAATTAAATGTAAACTGGATTCACCTTCAGTTAAACATCGAGGCTATGTATTGTCTGGTATTCCACTTGTAACATCTAGTAGAAGTGAAATGACATATTTCAAGACACTTCACTCTGAAGAAACATTGCTGGATGTAGAAGATCTACTTCTTGATTTTATCGTGAACCTTAAAAAGAAAAAAAAGAAACGAAAGAAAGAATCTGATACAGATATAGCATCTGAAGCTAGTTTTCATGTCGAAGAAGGAGTTGAGGAGGAAGAAGTAGAAGAAGAAGAAGAAGAGGAAAATGTACCTGAAGAAGTTGAAGAAGAAGAGGATGCAGC
Organism: Carpatolechia fugitivella; assembly: GCA_951230895.1. NCBI lineage: Eukaryota > Metazoa > Arthropoda > Insecta > Lepidoptera > Gelechiidae > Carpatolechia > Carpatolechia fugitivella. Next base: position 11,485,887 of record OX579650.1, read on the forward strand.
TGTTGTATTACCAAAATTTCTGTTAGAACCTTGTGAGGACCTCATACACTCGACAAAATCTTATTATGATTCGAAAAAAGTGACACTGATTAATCAAGTTAATGAAATATTAAAAACCGAACTCAGGCCTGATATAATTATTTATATAACCTGTCCTGATGAGGATGTTATTACTATCAAAAGTCATAAATATTTAGACTATGGTAAAGATGGTTATGGGGTTGACCCATTTCTTTCAACTCCAATTACAACTGAACAGAGATGGCCACCGAAGTATTCCATGAAAGACTATGATGTACCTAACAGCACACAAGCATTAACACATTTTAAATATTATGTCAAACCACCAATTAATTATACTAATAATGCTATTGAACAGTTATGTAACTACAGAAACATTATGTTACCATATTTTGAAAGAAAGATACAAGATATTCATCCAAAATTAATTATCAAAGTAGATGGTCGAACCCCAGTTCGCCAAATGTTATACCACATCGTTGAAAGATTAGAGATTTTACCATTAATTAAACGTGTGCTCGTACCTGAACCATTGTATATAGAGGATCCTCCTGAAGAAATTGAGGAATTTTGGAGTATGGTTGAAGAAACAAATACTGTAAAATATAACAATGTTAATTTTAACCGGTATGCTTCTCCTTGGTATGCAAGATGTCCTGTAGAGCTGAAAAAAAGGAAATCAGTTAGAGGGAAACCCAAATATGCAGTATCATTTTTCAAACATGTGTACCTTTTGTCTTCATTAGATGCCCTGATAAGTTTTTGGAAAAATCCACGACCCTATTTACATTTTCAATATTTGGAACCAACATGTAGATTTGCAATTATGGGTACCAAATTATCAGGCAAAACAATGATAGCAGAATGCTTATCTTGGATTTTTGACACACCAGTTTTGTCATATGAGTCTATAGTAGATGAAGAAAAGGTAAAGAAGTATGATTCAGTTGCCCAATCAGTTTTTTCTGAAATAATACCAAATATAGAAGATGCTAGATATGAAAAGTGGCATAACTTAGAAGCTGAAAGAGTCACTCGTTTAGAAGAATGGCATAATACGGCATTATCAAATTTAAAAAAATATAATATATTTTTTGCTGAAATTGAGAAACAAGGAGTTATTGCACCAACTAGACTACAAACAAATTATGACAATTATAAACAAATATTGTCATTTTTGCCATTTTTAGACAACCTTCAACAATGCCAGAGAGCATTTGCTAGTAAAGATATAAGAGAGTACGCACCGGCAAGATTAATTATAACACCAGAAAAGCCAGCTGTCCCAGTTTATGGAGATCCAGATGTTAAAGAAGCTATATCAGCATATATTGAAGCTAATGACCTTCAAAAAGATATTGATCTTACGCCTGAAGAGACAATCAATGTAATAACGTCTATAATAAACAATATTGATGAAGAATCTAATGCTGCTACTTCTACATATGGCAAATTTATAATAGATGGATTTTCACCAGACCCTGAACTATGGAATTTATTGAGTGATGCTAAAATGTTACCTGATTACACTTTTGTTATAATGGAAAACAGAGAGATGGACCAAGACTTAATGGAACATTATAAAAATATAGAAACGACTATTAAACGTCATAAAGAACGATTTCTTCAAGCAGAAGATCCACTTATCATAATTAAACAAAGAAACATTGGAGAAAAACGCATTTCAGAATTGCCCTCTATAGATGTAAAAAAAATTGTTATCGATACGGTTAAAGATACAATAGATAAATTTAATATTGAAGATGCTGATGCTGAAAATGTTATGGCAGAAGAAATAAACACTTTCACACAATCTGTTGAAAATTTCTGTGTTAGTTGGGAAAGTACAAAATCAAAGATCGAGGAAAATTATAAATGCGTTATAGAAGTAGAATTAGAAACTAAGACCGACGTACAAGTTGTAGAAGAAGTGTTACTTAAGTTGCGTCAATGCCATTGCCAACCCATTGAACCATTCGAAAGTGATGCACAGTTCGATGAACCAGAAGAGTCTGAAGAAGAAATTCCTAAAGATTTAGTAACCTTTAATGACTCCAAATTTCTATGCGAAACTGGTCTTTATTGTCCTATCGCGTATTTTGATTACGGTGTATTGTGGGAAGGCAAAGCTGAGCTGTGTATAAAATACGGAAATAAAATGCATTTTTTCTCTAAAGAAGAATGTATTGAAACTTTTCGCAAAGATGTAACTAAATATCAGTTTTATAACAAGCCATTTAAAAAACTGACCCCGTGGAGAATTTGTGTAATGGGTGGTGTCGGAAGCGGTAAAACATCAATTTCGAAGTTTTTAGCAAAAGAGTTAGGTTTAATACATATCGACTTTGAAGATGCAGTTAATACCCTATTAATGCCAAGACATTTTAAAAAAGTTGGGCGACGTTATGAGAATACTTTTACGGACGTTAACCTAGACGAAGAAGCAGTTGAAGCATTCCAAATGGGTGAAGAAAGTGAAAGTCTTATTACAGATATTATGTATAATGAAAAAGAATTGCGACGTATGATATACGAATATTTTGAAAAAGGAACGCCCCTATTATCAGCATTGGTACAGAAACTTCTAAAAAAAATATGGTTTGAAGACCCATTTTTGAACATCGGTTTTGTACTAGACGGTTTCCCGAAAGGGCCACAGGACGTTGAAGATATGGTCGCAACTTTTTGTATTCCAGACATAGTGCTGGAACTAGAAAGTTCTTCTGAAGTGGCAGTAGAACGTTTGTCACCAGCAATGTTTAAAAAGTGGAAGGTGCAGCAAAATGAAGCTAAACGTAAAGTACGGCAAAAATTTAATGAACAAAAAACACAATGGATGAAGTTCATAACAAAACATGTAGTCGCCAAGTTAATATTCGAAGATATTTTAGACGAAGTAATGATTGTTACTTATGTACCTCCTACAATACCTTCTACTCAAAGCAAATTTGATAATGATCCTGAGGGAGAGCCAACTGACCCCGATGCAGAAGAAACTGAACCTTTCATAAAGACTGCTTATAATGAAATGGTGGAAGAAAATCCAGCGCCAGAGGATGAGTCGCAATGGGAAAATGTCGAGGAAGCCCAAGAAAGAATAGATGGTAGAATTGAATCACTTTTCGAGTTTGATGACGAAAACATTCAAAACTTAAAAGAACTATTATCTGATCAAAAAATCAAACTTGTGTCTGTGGATGCAACAAAATCCATAAATAAAGTTCAGAGGAAAGCATTGATTAAACTGTCGAATTTGCGAAATAGGTCTGCTGCATTCTTCGAACAAACATGGGTAATAGATTGCGCAACAGCAGAGGCCCTGCTCTCTGGAGGATTCTACTTTTTAAGTAAATTTAGTCGCATGTGCCCAGTCTATATATTTGAAAATCCTTACGCTTTATTGAATCCATACAAAGTAAGCAAACAATGTCATACATTGTACCCATTGGTCCATAGATGCTATATATACTTCATTCATGGAGAAGAATCTGTTAAAAAGTTCAGAACAAATCCCTTAAAATACATTATTAGTAACAATATATTATCATTCTACCAATATCCGTTAAGACTTGCTGTAATTGGGCCCCCCAAATCAGGAAAAAGCACTTTAGCCTCAAAACTTGCCAAACACTTCGGACTTATTTGTGTATCTAAAGGAATGGCAATTAGAAATATTATAGAAAACTTGCATTGGACGAAATTAGCGATAAACATGAATAAAGCACTAAACAATGGAGACTGTGTTGATCACGACCAAATTATTCAAGCAGTTCAAACTGCTTTAATTGATTATAGAACATCAGTGCATGGGTACGTATTCGATGGATTTCCTATCTGCCCTCCTGATGCTATGGAATTAGAAAAAAATGGGATCTATCCTTTCGTTGTGTTCGACCTCTCCACGAGTAAAACCAGACTCATAGACAATTCACAAACTGAAATGTATACTAATATTCTTAAATACCTGCCTCCTTATTCGCAACCTTACATTGAATATCGATTCTCAAATTGGAGTGATAGAGCGTACGCAATCAGAGAGTTCATCAAAAGCGAGTACCAAAATCTTATTAGTTTTGATGGAAATGAGTCTAAATGGCAATGTTATCAAAATGCGAAAGATTATATTAAAAGCATTGTACCCGAAATGCATTATTACTTTTCTAATGTACATACAAATTTAGCCCTGCCTGCCGGTTTGATGTGCTTTACCAACGAAACTTTTAAGAAACGTATGTCAAATTATGAAAATTTTTGCCCTGTATGTCTCAAAAAGAATGCATTAAGATACAGTAGCGAACCGGTAGATAAAAAAGGACTGGTCCAGTTTAAAAAAAGGTTATATTGGATATGCCCAGAACACAAGGATATAGTACTTATGAACCCAGAAAAACATCTTCTATCAAGATGGGTTACTATACCAGAGGTTCCAGCCGTAGTAAGAACTATTCATCCAGATCATGTTTATGAAAATGGAATATGTATTGTAACGTACGCCGAACATTTACCAGGCCAAATAATTAAAACTGGCAGTTATAAATTTGCGGCTAATTACAAAAAACATGTATACTTGTTTTGCAATAACGTGTGTTTAGCAAAGTTTTTAGAGAAACCCCATATGTATTTTGATATAACCGTGTTTAAAGGTACTAAAGGATTTCCTCAAATATCTTTAAAAAAATTACCTAACATAGGATATCTAGAGCAATCTGTTGGGGATATACTTACAAAAGCCTGTTGCGCAGTCAATGTGGTCAGGCCTAAATATCCTGGTTTGACCACTGAACTTTCTGGTCTTTTGTACGTGGCTTTATATTTAAAGGTTAATAATCCAATGCTTAATGAAAAAGCATACCCACTGTATAAAAAGGCATTCAAGGTTTACGAGGCTAGATCAAAGTTTATTATAAATCTCGGTTTACGTCTCAGGTCAATGGATAATCCATTTGCTTCGTATCCGAAATGTTGCACATTCGGATATTCGCGTAAACACTCGGACAGCACTGTTTGTAAACCTTCAACGCTATCTGTACCTGTGTTTTCTTCTGCATTTCCAACTGCACGTGATAATGATGAAGTTTTTTATGAAAATAATGATATTGCTTGAATAATTGTTATTTATTAGTAATTCTGATATGAAATAAATATAATTATGAACTTTAAAATGTTTTGACAATGAGTACTATTCTGTAGTTAATTATACGTGGGGCATACTGAAAGTCTCTGGATCTAGCCACTTACGATAAAAGAATGAAAAATTAATTATGGAATTCGAAACTGGAAGTCTTAGGAAACATGTTACTTTTTACTGTCATTTGTTTTTTCATTGTAACGTCCTTTCGAAAAATTGTGTGTCGCTATCTAAATGAATTTAACTCGTGAACATTTTCGTTCAATGTTTTTTTTATGATTTTCGTTGTGGCTTAATTCTATTCCATTCTATTCTAACAAGAGAGTTGCCAGAGACTTCAATCGGCATTTGGTGATGAAGCACCATGTCGCGGCTCTGTGTATTCGTGGTTTGGAGAATTTAGACGTAGACGTGATCATCTCCATGACGAGGTACGTGAATAAATAAAGCGAAAATTTTAAAAAATTGTCGATCTTAGACAGGACTCGAACCTGCATCTTCTTGGCTATGAAAAAGCTTGCTTACTTGGCTTCTCCTTCGTTTCAAGTTACATTGAAATTATTATGAATACGATGCGCTTACTCAATACTATAGATTATTATTGTTACAGATTACGTCTGTTATCTAATAATGAAAAATGAAAATTTTTGTCGATCTTGGAAATATACTTTGAAAAACAATAAATTTATTGTAAGTCTTATATCTAACTAGTCTTATTTATCAGAATCCAGAAACTTTCAGTATACCTTAAGATTGAGATAGCCTAGGTATTTTTAATCGTTATGTCTTGCTTCTACTTTTTGACGCTTTTCATAAATACTCAGGTAGGTACACATTTTATTTATTTATTTGATGTTGTAAATTAATAATTACGTTCCACACCTCGATATGTGATATCTTATTTTATGACTTTGTTCCAGCACGTAGGGTACCCGTGCCAGATGAAAGGTACGACTATCTTTGCGAGTACCACAAACCGGCCAGGTGAGTGTAGAAGTCAAACATAAATGTTTTTGAATGTGCAAGTTGACGATACATCATCAACGTTACAGTCCACTGCTGGACTATGAGCCTCCTCCACTTAAGTGGAGGGTTTTGCCATAAACTCCACGCTTGGCAGGCGGGTTGGAGATCGCAGATTAAAAGGTTACTGTATCAGAGAGCGCTGCTGCCCGTTCCCTGTTCAATGTGTAGACCCTAAGTCGCCTCTTACGACACCCTCGGGAAGAGTAGGGGTTGGGGACAAATGTATTCTACTCTGCCGTCACCACACGGCAAGTTGACGATACGCAATAGGCTTACTCAACAAATTCTCGGATGAAACCTCGAGAACTTATGGCACCAAGGAAGCGATATACGATCGGGTCCGATTCCTGAACTATGTATGAGTTTTTTTCTATGAATGCTTTTTTCTTGCCTATTGGGCCATCTTCTTCATCTAAATGGGCCACCAGGTATATTCTATGGTAGTAGCGCATGCGTTTGGGCTAGATAGATATCTAGCCCAAACGCAGTTAGTGCAGGCGATAGTACTATAGTAATTCTGTGGCACAGCAGTAGTTTCTTTGGTGGTATTTATTATAGAATGTCCATTTTGTCCACATGTGTTGCTTCATAGAACAAATCCAAGTTCTTAGAATGTCTTTGAATATGTCGACAGCAAAGTGCCGGCTTTCCTGAACGTGGTAGATATCGCAGGGTTAGTGAAGGGTGCGGCGGAGGGACAGGGCTTGGGAAACGCCTTCCTCTCGCATATCAAAGCTTGTGATGCCATCTTCAATTTGTGCCGTAAGTACGATAAAATAACTTTTATTCTTAAAGAAGGATTGAATGAGTTTTGTACCTAATCGATAAAAGTCCCTTCCCTGCTATTATCTACAAAAGTACTGGTAGTCGTTACATGATCTATATGTCATAATTCAGAAGCCTTTTTCAGTTCTTCAAGCTCAGGGTTCTTGATGTCGGTCAATTAAATTAATTTATCGATAAAATAAGATACTATTATCCGACACGCTCGAAAATGTGATCATTACTGTAAAAAAACAGTACTTCAAATTTTATATGAATCGTAGTGATTGGAGTTGGCTGTATGCTCTGTAAGACACTGGCACAGAACAAAAAAAGAAAAGTGCGCAATATGGTGGTTTGTAATTTTCGTCTCTTTTATTATTATTATTGTACTATTTTGTTACTTATTTTTCATGATGGAGTTGACTAATAATTGAATTACGGATATATTATAACAATGAATGATTCAAGAAGTCTAAGTAAAAAGATTACAATTTATAAGTTTAGAGATAAAAAATTGTAAACAAATACAAATACACGTGTTATAAGATGTTCTAAAAAAGAATTGTATGTCACATCACAGTATATTTCAACATTCATGGCATGCAATAGTTCCACTAAAATATGACTTATAGAATTAAAATTACATTATTGATTACAAAAGAAAACAAGTCAAGAAAACAAGTAAACATCTAAATCTAAGGTCGCACATTTTTTTTTATAATTTTCTCGCATATTTCAGAGAAAAGCACTATACAAGTCTCGGCCGCAATACCCTTGCTGAACTCGTACATAATAAAAGTCTTCGTCTGCGGCTCGGACTTTAAACGTGCCCTCATACAGCAATAACTAATTTTACGGCCGCAACAGTAATGTACTATTACATGTCAAATAGTTACTGCTACTAATGAAAGAACAAATTCAATAATGTAACAATAATAATAGTAATTAGTTATGTCCTGTCATAGATTTTAAGCGCCGCCAGCGCAGCGTCATAAAATTTTTGCTGGTGAATGTGGCTGATTTACACAGTCATGCTCTAATTCTAATTTTTAAATCCAGCTATCCTTTTCGTTCTTATGACCAATGAAAGAGACGTGATGAATACAGATGAATGAATGATAACCTAAAATAAGGCCATAGCTGGCAGATTAGGAGATTTTTAAGTCGGATGTTTTACGTGCTCTCTAAAATTGTGCAATCGAAGACGCGACCATAAGGTTGAAATTCGATATTTGACATATCTATTATTAGGATGGCCATCTCTTGTCCCATTATTATTTGTAAAAGGTGAAAAGAACGGATGAACTTATATTAATGATTAGAACGTGATTGTGTAAATCAGCCACAATTTGTCATACTTACAATCCACTTTACATGATTGATTCTAGGTGCTTTCGACGACGAGGAGGTGATCCACGTGGACGGTGAGGTGAACCCCGTCCGGGATCTGGAGACCATCGCCGAGGAGCTGCGTCTGAAGGACGAGGAGCAACTGATGCAGCACATCGACAAGCTCGACCGAGTCGTCAACCGCGGGAACGACAAGAAACTCAAGCCCGAATATGTGAGTGGTCTAGAATATACATACTTTTCTCCGACACGCTCGAAAATGTGATCATTACTTGCGCGAAAACAGTACCTATGCGAAGTGACTCGTTTTTGAACGGACACATTCCCCTTACAAAACAGCGGACAGCAATGTGCCCTCGAACGGCCTAGGCCAGCAAAGTAACTTTCGTCTAGAAATTTCAATGTTTTTGAGTCTTTTTACAGCATACTCTTATGTTCTAAATTCAATTCAATTTTATATGAATCGTAGTGATTGGAGTTGGCTGTATGACACTGGCACAGAACAAAAAAAAAATAAAAGTGCGCAATATGGTGGTTTGTAACTTTCGTCTCTTTTTATTGTACTATTTTGTTACTTATTTTTCATGATGGAGTTAACTAATAATTGAATTAGGGAAATATTATATCAATAAATGGTTCAAGAAGTTGAAGTAAAGCTAAAGGTTAAAGTGGTAGATTAGAACTTATAAGTTTAGTATGATACAAGTAGACATCTAAATCCAAGGTTCCACTTTTTTTATTTATTTTATAATTTCCTCGCATATTTCATAAAAAAGCACTATACAAGCCTCGGCCGCAATAACTCTTGCTGGACTCGTACACAATAAAAGTCATCGTCTGCGGCTCGGACTTTAAACGTGCCCTCGTCCAGCAATAACTAATTTTGCGGCCGCGGCAGTAATGTACTAGGGTGAATATTTTAGGGGCTCCAAATTTATGTCTCGCAATAAAACACTTCAATATTAAAGTATTTGGGGACAAATTATCTTGATTCTACTTCCTAAATAAATAATAAAGAAGCAATCGAGCCCGCTTAGAGCTTGAATCACAATAAAAAAAATATTAAGAAATCCATCCAAAATAGCATTAAAAATAGGGATATCGCCTTTGCATTGTTTTCGTTATTTCGTCCTATAAAATATTCACTGACAAAGATTTGCCAAACGAAGTACATAAATATTTTAAATCATTCAATAAACTATCTTCTTCTTAAAAAAATAACAACTAAATTAATTTCAAGTTAGTCAAAAATTGTATCAAACAATGTTCAAAGATTTTTCATCATTGACGGCAACACTACTGATTTACCAAATTACGCTGAAACGAAACGCACTTCAAATTTCTTTTTGACGGCTAGCGACGCTCCCCCCCTCTCCTCAGTCAGTCGGCATGCTTCGAGAGGGAAGGACGAATCGCATTTCGAACAGTAAGTTGTCCCAATTCGATTCTCCAAACTTTGTCATTTCAACCGTCATTTACAATTTTATCTGTACGTCAATTATTCAAGCATTTTATGGTGGTATTATGTTTCCATGAGGAATCCCCGTACCGCATGATTTGTTTGCTACATACCATGATTTTCTAGATTCGTGGAATATTCTAGCATTCGTCATTGTTGGCAACGTCATTGTTGGCAACGTCATCGTTAGCAACATCCACATCAACATACTTGGAGGTCTACCTCATGGCCCGGGCTTCGTCTCCGTCATTATGACGGGTCAGGGGTGGTGGTACTAAGGCCAGGCATCATGCTTTGTCTGATGAGCGGCTGCTAATCAGATCGGCTGGTGCGCTCGACCCATTTGGGAATCGTCGGCGGTGAGCAGCTGAGGTGTTGGGCGCTGTTCGGGTAACTTTACGTCGTTAAGGTGACTCTCCCAGTGCGCGACCGGGCAGGATGCGCGTCCGCACTCTGGGGGCACTAGGTGGCACGTCGTTGTTGAGCGCTGAACTCCATCCCCAGGAGGTGGTGTTGGCGGACTCAATAGGTCGCGCGGGAGCGCGCACCGTTGTCGGTGTTCAGGCGGCCAGGAATGGACGAATCCCCCACACTCTCGATTCCCAGGTCTCTCTTAATGAAATCGTTGCGCACGTAGCGCTCAGCATTGGTGATGGTCCTCAAGGCACCATTCTGGACGACCTCCAAGCGGCGCTTCCGTGCGTAAGAGGCAAGGGCGTGCCACGCCGGGGCAGCATAGGTGAGGCGGGAGCGGACGTATGTCTTGTATATCCTCACCTTGGCACGCAACGGCAGCCGGGATCCAAAGACCGGACGAAGTAGCGCATGCGCAGCCTTGGCCTGGTTGGTGACATGTATCACTATAGGCTTCATGCGCAGCGCCCGGTATATGGCAGCCGAGGTACTTCACTGAGGCTTGTTACGTGATGTCCTGCCCCCGCAGTGTCTTATCTTATCTTTGGAGGGGCCGAGAAGACGCCTTCAGGTAGCTTGCCACCAGATAGACGAGGCCCTGTGATTGCTGTACATTGCCGCGTACTCGACGCCCACTGGCCTCCTTAGAAGCAGGACGATCACACTTGGAGGCTAATCGTTTCCAGTGGCCCTCACGGGGTGACTGGGAATAAAGATTTTACCTGACCTGAGCTCCACCGTACTTCCCTAGGTGAACTTTGCACAAATCACTGGTCACCTTTATTTTCAATTTGTCATTCTTAGCAACACTCTATCATTATTTGAAACAATAACGTCATTAGTCTCTCAAATCGTCATTATCGGCAACATGCAATAATTTAAAATATTAATTATTTCTAAAACTACTTAACTTTTTGTAGTGCCTTCTACATACAATTTCATCTTTTCCACGGTACTATTCTTCCAGCTTAAAATTAGAGTTCTGGCACAAGGATAAAAAAATTGATATTTTTTTCTCAAGAATAATTTTTTTCGAAGATTCACCCACTATTGTTTTACACAAGAAAATATTAGACAGAAATAAGCCGTGTAGTTTCTGGCAACTAGGGGATTTGAGTTATAGACGACGTGCTGGCGATCTGTCACCGAGTACACTTAGAATGGCAGATCTGTGTACCTTCCATTTAAGTGCGTATAATATCGAGTCTTATCTTAACCCAACAATGTTGCCAAACTACTAGAGTGTGCCAGTGCACCTTTAGAACCCGAATCTTCCAATAATTTCCGCTCCCCGTATCGCTTCTGTGCACTGACCGGACTACCCGTTGAAAAACCCCTTCGTCGTTAGGGTTTTAAGTATTTACAGAATGATAAAATTAAAATAAATATATGTTTATCAGATTCCTTGATAGGGTACCCTGTTGGATTTGCAAACGTTACAATTATAGCATAATAAGAGTACGATATATCGTTGATCAAAATCGTAAGGGTTCCAGTCCCTGCTTCTGTGTTGCTTGAGCTTATTCATTTTTACAAGCTTTTATTTAACTTTACTCACGTGTGTAAGCGTGTGTGTGTTTAGGTATGATTTTGAAATTTTACATGCCAGTGCAGTTCTAATGACAATACACTAAAATTATAGAAATTACCTGCTATTAGTAGTAGCAACGTAGATAAATAAATTATAATTTCTTTGGTAACATGGACTAGTTTTGATATAACGTTTAAAAGCTTGTAGATTTCTAATGACAACTTATTATTTATTATATCTATCTTAATTTCAGGATACCCTAATGAAGGTTAAGTCGGTAATTGTAGAAGAAAAGAAACATATTCGCTTTTCCGACTGGAGTGCAGCAGATGTGAGTGATTTTGTTTAACATTTTCTTCATCAACAGCTCATATACGTCCCCACCGAGGGGTTCGAGCCTACCCTGAATTAGAGCGATTGACCACGCACTCTGGCCCAGTTTGGGTTGCTCGACTTCACACACAATCTTTGATTTTCTTCGCAGGAATGTGCAGGTTTCATCACGAAGTTTTCCTTCACTGTAAGAGCATGAATTCGAAATTCGAAAACACATTGGTACGTGGTGGGGATCGAACCCGCGTCTCCCGGACGGGAGGCAGCGGCCTTAACCACTAGACCAAACATTTTCTTACTTATAAGTTATAACCAAATTAAATTATTAACCATACTAATATAAAGGCTTACCTACTACCTACTACACACTGCCGTTAGTAGACTGCAGTATTTTCGGTTCCGTAGCCTTTAGTCTAGTTGGTAGTAAGGCTGCCTTCGAATCCTTTCCAAAACATTTTTTTGCTGACCAGTGAACAGAACACTTATATAAGTTTTATGCGGGTTTGTACCCTATATATCAGTAGCGGCTTCGGACCCTATATTACAACAAGCTCTGCCTAAGAGTGGAATCTGATGCGAACCGAACGTCCTATCGCTTGGCCACGGTTCTCATTACGGAAGTTCTGGGTTCGAATCCCGGTGGGAACACTGAGTAAACAAAAATCACAATCCAAGAAAGAAGAAAATATATAGCACTAAAACTTAACGTGTCCTTGCACCTAGTAGGGGGCAGGAGGTATCATCACATGTGCACCGTAGCCACAGTCTGATCGCGTGCGGAACGCCTAAGAACATCCAAGTCCGCGCCTGCTTTGAATAAGCATTAAAAAAATTGTTTTTTTTTATATATATATATACTCACCGGCGCATCTAACCGCCCACCCTTCATTTCAGGGAATACTCGTGATTCTTTAATTCTATTAGTTACAGCTGATGTTACAATTTAACGTTTATTTAAGTGTCTTTAATTTATCGTAAAATTATCAATAAATCAATTGTAATGTATAACAATAAGCGTAGTTTAAAATTAACCCAAAATACAAGGGTGGGCGGTTAGATGTGCCAGTGAGTGTAGTTCATCTGAAAGTATAAAAAAATAGAATACTGACAGTCAAAACAGAATCGAAATATTCGAAAAACAAACTAGATACAACATTTTTATACAAATACGAAAACAATATTTTCTGTGGCGGATGTATGTAGAGCAAGATATTTGAAATATTATTTTTATGTGTTTATCTGGAACCTGAAATATTTCGATTAATTAATTTAAAAAAATGTGCATATTCCCATATTAGATCAGTTTTGTACATATTTAAGTATTAATAATTACATTTTATATGAGTGTAACAAAAACTTACTTAAGTTTGTACTAACATGATTGTCTATTTCAGATTGAAGTTCTCAACAAGTATCTGTTCCTGACATCAAAGCCTGCTTTGTATCTTGTGAACTTGTCGGAGAAAGATTATATTAGAAAGAAGAATAAATGGTACGTTGGAATTCCAGAAAATCTTCCAAACGTAAACCTTGGTACGTTGTTAATAATGACATTATAAACAAATTTTCAGGTTACCAAAACTGAAGGAATGGATTGACAAAAATGACCCGGGCGCGCCCCTCATCCCTTTCTCGGGAGTTTTAGAAACGAAACTGATGGACATGGAGGCAGAAGAAAAGAAGGCGTTCTTGAAAGAACAAAACATCACTAGGTAAGTAAAGACGCAATTTAATTTCTTTTATTTACTCTCGTATAGTAAAATTCGAATTACAAAATCCAAAACGGTTTACGGTTTATAAACACAATACCGAAATTTAAAATAGAATCATATTATAACACATTTCTCTATGAAAACGTTGTTATAATTTTTTTGTCATTATGACAGTGTTTGGCCTGGAAACAAGTCCTTTTGGCAAAAAATTGTCTGGAGCAGCGCCCGTGAACGTACCCTGTCTGTACGCCCGCTTTAGCGCATGCGTAGTGATATGCTGGGTTTTGGCGCCATTCCTATGTTTTCTTGTACTGATTTTGGTGGAAATATTGTTATTGATTTAATAGGTTCAACACCAATGTATGAGAGTAGATAAAGTAGTGTATGGAATTGCACATAACTAGGTATTAAAACACTCGTGTGTAACTATTAAAAACCTCGCGTACGGCCTGGTTTTTAAACACACACTCTTGTTTTAATACCTCTCATTATGCAACAGTTTCATAAAGTACTATTTCAGCTACGAATCTAATTTTTAAAAATGTTTAATATGAGAGCAGTAATCTTTGGTGCTAAATTATTCTTACTACAACTTCCGACTTTTTTATAGCGCTTTAGATAAAATCATCGTCCAGGGTTATAAAGCATTGCAACTGGAGTACTTCTTCACCGCTGGTCAGGACGAAGTCAAAGCTTGGACTATTCAGGTAGATTTTTCTGAAATACTAATTATTAAATTATCCATAATTTATTTTTTATTAATATAAAATGGTCCTGGCTGAATAATAATTATGGAGACCGTAGAAATAAAATAAAAATTGTAATAAAAATCACACTTGTGCGGTAAAACGCATTTACCGCACAGTTTACCGCCTTCGTAAGTAAAATTTTCGAGCAAGGTGTATTGAAAAATTAATTTTGCTTTTATTCTTCTTTAACGGTACTAGTCCTTTCCCCAGGAAAAAAACTAAACAAATCATAAAAATAAATAAGTTTTAAATAATTTCATTAGGTTGACTTGTCAATATCGTGTTACAGAAAGGCACGAAAGCGCCACAAGCCGCGGGCAGGATCCACACGGACTTCGAGAAGGGTTTCATCATGGCCGAGGTCATGCACTTCAAGGACTTCAAGGAGGAAGGCTCCGAGGCCGCCTGCAAGGGCGCCGGCAAATACAGGCAACAAGGTAGTCCTCGCTCTATAACTAGTCCGGATAGCCTCCGTATGTAAAGCGTTTAGTTCTCATTACGGAGGTGTCAGATTTGACTCCTGGTGGGGATACTGTGGTCACAAAAAAGAAGTAATTTGAATATAGAACCTTTCTGTTAACTGATATAGAAAATTTACTCAATGATAATGAGTGGCAAACTTTGTTTTTTAGTTTATGTGAGTATAGAAAAAGATAATTCCTCTTCAAAAGTGAAAAAAAGTAGGAAGATTCATAGACCCCGGTCAAGTTACTCTAAACGTTTTATGAAGGCCTGTCCATGTCTTATTTAATTGAATAACTAATAATAATAATAAACTTAGATGGCAAAAGAATAGAGTATTCGAGTACATACAACCCAGACAACACTTACAACAGCTTTTATTTAATTTGACTATCGCATAAATATTATTTACTATGTAAAAACGCTCTTGCGCAAAGATTACTTGTGTGTGATGGTTAATAATCTGTTTTAATGTTGCCAGGTCGAAACTACATGGTAGAAGACGGCGACATAATCTTCTTTAAGTTCAACGCGGGCGCCGGACTGAAGGACGCCAAGAAGAAATGACGCGACAAAGTGCTCCTCCTCGTCGTACACGTGCTGTACTTCAACCTCGTCGTCTACTCGCTACTGCACGTCGCTTGAGCTAAGGACTGTTTTTTTTTCTTACATATAACTATGGAATATTTATGGACGCTTTTCATGTTCTGATTCCCTGGTATCTGTCGTTCCCAGTATTTTCGATATTCACAAAAAAATACGTAATTAGAAAGTAATTGAACGATTCTTGGAGAGGTTTTTGATTGACACCCCTCCTTCCAATATCTACCTATATAAACAGTAACTGTACCAAACCTCGAGCTATATGATTACCAAGCTTATTTGCAGCTAAAAACATGTTTTGTGTGAATAATAGGATATATAAACTGCAGTAATAAGTTTGTTGTTTTTTCCGTCATTGTGTTGTGTTTTATATGCACAGCAAACTATTTAGCTACAAATAAGCCTGGTTATCATATAACTTGAAGTTTGGCACACATTTTAATCAACCGCACCTAAATCTAATCTGGATATATCAAGTTTTTTTTATTAATCAAATTATACTCAAGATTTAGATATTTTCAAGTACAAATTTTTATTAAAATAATAATAATAGCATAACAATTTAAATAAAAAACTAAAATGGGGACATAACATCGGAACATGTAAAGCTTTTAAGGCTGATACACACCGGATTTGCGTGCGACGTCACGTCGTATAAAGCTATTGCACATGCGTGTGCATCCGCAATAAACCGGCCTTTATTGAAATAAATAATATTAACTTATATTATCTCATGTTTATAAGTAAATGAAATAAAGAGTTGTTGATATTTATATATTGTAGTTTATTAATGAATGAATGAATGAATGAATGAATATACTTTAATTATAAATGCCTTAATATAATTTATGTAATCTACCTATGAAATATACTATTATGGTATTTATGCAAGTAATAGGTTAATTTCATTGCTTTCAGGCTGATGACGTTCGTCCATTTATTTAAACCATTTTTCTAAATCACTTCAACAAACTCTTCTATTCTTATGAGCTTTTCAGGTTTATTTACGTCATCTTTTGTTCGTATTTCCGTGAACATGCGGTCTAATATCAATCGGATTTGTTTGAGAAACCGCTTCAGGTTAATATGCGATAGCACCCCTTGTTCCGTTACGGGTGTTAGCTTTTCTTTGTCTTTCTCAGATTTTTGAAACACATTGTTGATGATGTATGTAAGAGCTTGAGTTACGGCTTCTTCCCAACACTGAAAAATTTGCAAAAAGTTGGATCAAAATAATGGTCAAAGAAAACAAATATTATGTACTATTGGGACTAAGGCGACCATTCAGATACAAAATGCTAGTCACGCTTAGCCAAATCTTAACTTAGCACACTCAAAGCCCGCAAAAAAAAAACATGAATTTTCGTATTTCGGTTTGCCTGTACTGTCCATGCTAAGGATCGAAGAATCTTATATTTTCACTCAATAAAGCTATAAGAACAAACTTATTTCTGCATTAACCTTTAAATAAAAATGTTCAAATAAATTCGTAAGACAAATTTGTAAGACAATCTAAGTTTCCGTCACCGAAATTTGCGACTTAGACTCGGCTCTGAATACAAAATCGCTTGCGTACTCCCGACTGTATTGACATTTCTAAGAACCCTCTTGACTTAGTTTTCGTCTCTGAATGTCACACACTATAACTTACATGGTAGTCTTCATAGAGCGAACCCAAAGTTAACATTTCTTCAATGAGTTTCACTTGAAAACTGTCTGACACTGATTGTCGAAAAGTAAACACTAATAAACGACCAATTGCAGTTAGTTTTTCACCAGCTCTGGAAAAGGTAAACAGACGTAATACTGGAGGTCTAGTGATATAAGTTTACTTGTTTATAACTACGAGTAAGATTACTCGCATCTTTTTTGCTAATATCATAGAATTTTCTGGCAAAACGTGCTTACCTACAAGCGGTTTCTCTAAATTCAATGATATCATGAGCTGTGTTGACCAGCCGCTCGTGAGTGTCCTTCATTAGGAACTCCAGTCGGTCGCAGTTTCCAGGCGGCAACGATCCATATTGTACCAAAAGCCGCTTCTGAACTAATGTAAATTGTTTCTGAAGAACATTAAGGTTGTCCTGCAAAAATTACTTTACTTTTAGTTTGGGAGAATGTTTAGTTTTATTCATTTTAGTGATGAATGGTCATTTAATTAATAGCTCGCGTTACCCATCAGACTTTTTAATGTTATTGTATTATTTTTTTAGTTCTTTCTTACCTCCAAACTCTTCAATTTATTCCTTTCCTTCGCATGAGTTTCAATACTCCTCAAAAAAGCAAGAGTAATCGTCTTTTCAAACTCTGCATCTATCTTCACGTAAATCTGTATATCTTTCATGTTCATTCTCTCGTAATATCCGGTTAACTTCGCAATAAAGTTCTCTAACACCGCTGTCAAATCGGAGTACTCGTCAGCTTCCATGGAGTATTGTTTGTCGTTTTTTTTCAAGGACACAGTTTTCTTAGTTGTTCGGTAAATGAAAGAAACGCTATCTTCCGATCCCCCATGTTTTGCGAGGTGATCTTTTGAGAAATCTAAAATAACAAAATAAAGTTGTGTCTCATCTGAAGTCTTAATAGTTTACATTTCCCTATCGTATTGCTACTCACCAGTAAATATTTCATATAGATCAACACATGGATGATTCGTTTGAATGTGTATTGTCAATCCGTTTTCCATTGCAACTTCAGTAGGCAAACAATATAGACTGAGTGGCAACATGACTCGTCTGTCCATCATGTTTATTTTACCAGACGAGTCTATTATCGTCAGCAATATTTTTACACTAGTATCCGAAATATCGCCCTCACTTGAGACAAAGACTTGTGTTTCTATTATTTCCGTTCCGTTTACATTTTCAAGACAGACTGTAGGCGCGGTACATACAAAAGGCAACGTACATCCAAACGTAATTTGAACACTCTGTACAAACTTGGGATCTTGACATGTAAGCATGATAATTACAGGACACATCAAGAGATGCAAAGCTTCTCTGGTATCTTGAATGAATTGCTGATGCAGGTTTTGAACCGGTTTTCCTACATCTGCCTTGATTTTGATTATTTGTTCTATTCTAGCGTACTCGTCCACATCTGTGTAAAAAAATAGTTTAAAATTATCGTCAAGTATTTTGTTAATGATATCTTTAAGTAAATGCTTACCTTCCTTTCCATCTAAGATCTTCATCAAAGACTCCTCTACTTCTTCGAGGTCATTTTGGACCTGCTCTAGATCTGTTGTATCATTTATCATAGGACCAGCATTGGAATTTAAATCCGGCTCTGTTCCTAGGTAACTCACAGTAACAACACCGCTTGCAGAGAGCGTGACTATCCCGCCTGGCAATGACTTTAGGAAGCATCTGGATATGGATATTGCTGTGTGTAGCAGGTCACAGAACCAGAGCAGAGTCGTGCCCTCGTAAATATTCAGTTTTGAATCTTCTGTGGATACCATTACTAGGAGACGAGATGTAGGTTCTATAAGGATAACATAACACAAATGGCCAAAATTATTGCAAATTATACTATTATGGTCGGTATGTTTGTAATAAGCTTCATGTAGTCTGATATTAATCTTAATATTTGGGGACCAGGCACTAGATTTCATAAGTTTAAATTCTATACACCTGTTTGTCAATTACGTATGAGCTGCTTTTAATAAATATTTTTTTCTTTTTGCACTTAATTTGTGATCATATTATTGACACGTCGACTTCGAGAATATGGTAACTTACCGTAATACCAGCCGATCAAATAAGCTTGGAAACAAACGGGTGTATAATCGAATTTGATTATGTATTTCATCAAACCATTGTCTTGAAAGCAACAAAGGTGTCTTTCACCCAATCCAAATATAGTTGAAAAATTGTTACTGGTCTGTGAAAGTTATGATGGTTTAGTAAAATTAAAATATTTTTAAAACGATCTATTAACTCCATAGGTTTTCTTTCATGCTACTTATTATGGTCTGATACCTGAATTATTTGTAGCGAAGAAATTTCTTCACCTGCATTGTATATCCACTGCGGAATATTTTTCTTATTCTGGTGTACGTTGGGCTCACTGTATTCTCTCAACTGTTGATAACTAAAATGTTTGTAAGAAAAAGAATTTATTTTTCCTCATTTTACGTAGCTCTATCTATCCATTCATCATAATCGGCAACCGACCTCACCAACCCTGTTGTCAATTTTGTAAAGCCGCCAAAGGCCACTGACATGGCTCATATTGCAAACAAACAAGCGGTCATTGACCAAGAATCGGCATATTATGATTCAATTATCGATAAATAATCTACGCCTTAGGTATATGATGTGACCAATTTAAGAATCTTCTTGAAATCATGTTATGATGATGATGATTTATGACTCACCTGTAGATTTCTATTACCCACGTCGACTTACAAATGACGAAACAGTCATTGCTCGGTATGTAACCGATAGGCCCAGGGAAGATGACATCACTACAAATGTACAGAAATAAAAATGTCTCCTGGTCGAAAAAGCTTAGGCTGCCGTCTAGAGCTTGTATGCAGATGAAATCTCTCGTTTTAATATTGCCAAACGGACCGCACGTCATGCTGTATGCTCTTCTCGTGAAGGCATGCTTTGTGACAAGTTTGAGTATATTTTGATCTCCTGCAAAATTTTATAATAGTTCTAGCTATAAAGATGAATTACAACTCTTACTTTTATTTCGGTACGGGAGCGAGAGGATGGTAAGTGGTACACACTACACAGTTTCTAAACTATGGGAGAAATTTTCACTTTTTACTGCCGAAAGCACCTAAAAAACTCAATTGAGTTACCTGCATCAGTGTGGCCTTCTCTTCTGTGCAGTTGATATATTGTATAATTTTGTGGGTGCAACACCAAAATTTGACGATCTTCAGTTCCTCTGTAAAAAATAATTAGATGAGTTAGATCGTATTATCACGTATTATGGTGTACTTAAACTTAATGGCACAGGTGAACGGAAGTGGTGTCAATGAGGGACAGAAGGTGAGATTGTGGGATCAGTTTTTAATGTTATCAATTTCTTTAGAGAATTTATCTAGATAACAGGTGCCGCAGCAAGTTAAGAGAGCTGACTGATTACGCCAGTATTCTTCGCTGACTCACTACGGGAATGCTGTAATGTAAACAGGCGCAATATGGATGTCCCTCACGATATTTTCCACAACAGGAAAAATGGGGGATATTGATATTGCGTTGTTGCAGGTCTAAGTATAGGTAGCAATAGCACAATCTGTGAGAATTTTTCACCTGCTAACTGCTACATTGCGATCAGTTATGTACGACTTACGTTATGAACTTTCCAGTCTCAATCTGCAATATCATATCACTTAATTGCGCTTCTAACAAAATATGCAACGCATCTTCATCTTTACTAGGTTTGTATATTTTTAACAGCATTCCTTCTCCTACTATTAGGCAGTCACTATCAGAGTGGCAATTGAACTTATCTACTTTAAGACAGCTAGCGTTCTGTAAGCCTTCGTTTGTACAGTCGTCGCTCTGAAGCTTATAATTGGACCACCACTGCTTCGCTTTGAACAGAGACATAATTTCTTGATCTATTTAAATATTATAAGCTGAGGAGAAGACTCTTTGTATTGCCTGGCTATTATAACCTATGTATGGTTAGGGTCGTCATGGATACAGAACTACAATTTAGTAGTGTTTATATGCATACATACATGCCTTGATATATGTATACTAATTTTGGGTAGTAATATGCTCGAGAGAAGTGTGTCTCAACGAAGCTACTGGTGACCGAAGCCTGGCTATTCAGAGAGGAAACGCTGCCAGCATTTTGGGAACCATGCCTCGAGGGGACGCACTGGAGGAGATATTTTATATTTAATTGTATATAGTTGTTTTGTTATTGTTGTTATTGTAAATATTTTTTGTTCTTTTAATAAATGTAGTGATTTTTGATTAGTAGGTACCTATACTAGAACCACCGCCAGAACGACATTAAATATTTATTAGTGGCTGTCTGAAATTACCTTTGCCCAAGTTACACGTGCAAAACTTTTAAAAAAATACAATGTTGCCATAACTATGAAAATTGGCACATCTTAGCCAAATGAGGAGTTTTATGACTGCACTTATCAAAAATATTGAATATAAAAAAGAACATAAAAATGCGGTAGATGACGCTGTCAAATTGATGGGGCGCATTCCGAATCAGACTGTCAGCGATCAGAAAAGCAAAAAAATGTATGGCTGACAGTGATTTGGAACATGATTACGGGTACTTTAATCGATTTCAGCGCGTCTCGGAACGCAGGGGCCGTTGGATTTGCAAAAATACGAAGCAGGAAGTCGAAAATTAAAAAAATCAGGTTTGACATTTTGTGTCTTTGTGGTTATCTCAGATAAGCTCCTTCAATTTGTACGCACGCGCATAAAGTATCTAACTTCGAAAAAGGCGATTTCTCCGCGCGATCTATCATCCTGTATATTTTTTTTTTAATGAGATGCAGTCGCGGTCGCCGCCGCCGCCCCGCCAGCGCCACGCCGTTGTCGTCGTTGAGATACGGCCTTAAGCCGCGTTTCCATTATGCATGCATATAAATTGCCAATGCCACTTCTTCGAGCCTTTGTGGTATTAAATCTGACTTTTTTTATAATTTAGTGATGGTCACACTAGCTGTTGAAGGGCCCGCACCCAGAGCCGTAAAACAATATATTAAAAAAAAATTGTCACAAGCAGAGGAATTCCGGCCTTTTTTTTTAAATGGAAAAGTAAAAAAGTATAAAAAGAAATAACCGCACCCAACATAAATTAAAGAAACCCTTTTCTAAATTAGAAATATGTAACCTTGGCCCCCATTCAATGCTAATTAAAATATATAACCATATCCCGAACGAAATTAAAAATATAGAAAATTATAAACCATTCATAAGACAATTAAAACAACACCTCATTAATAAATGCTATTATAGTACTAAAGATTTTTTTGATGAAAAGTGATTTATAATGTTATAAACTCATTTAAACTATATTTATTAGAATTTTAATACTATAGAAATAAAGTCATAATAAAGTTAATAAAAATAATTAAGAAATAAAGAAATACACCAAAGTACTCCTACTTCTTTACTCTACTCTACTTATGTAACTCTACTGTATGTAACTGTAAATGTAGTTTAATACAAAAACTGTAAATGTAGTTTTTGTATTAAGATTTTAATTTTAAGTAATGGTAGAGCCCTCTGCTTGTATTTTATATTGCTGTGCCCTAACGGGGCTTCACAATTAATAATTTTAACACCTTTTCATACTACCACCTAAGTACCTAATTAATTGTGGAAATGCAATAAATAAAGGAAATCTTCAGAAATCGTATGGAAGGTGGTATTTTAATATTTGATATTTTTAGCAGCGAACTGAAGTATATAGGCTGAAAGAGTATATTATTAACTACGAGTCTGAATTAGAAATTGTTTTTTATTTACCACCATTACTTTGCAATAATTATTTTAATATATTGGTAGTAGGAAACAAAAAAGTATCTGGCAGCACCATTGAAGTGGGTGCATATAATGTGCGGTGAATAACGTGCAGCAAATAATACGCAACAAATAATCTGCAGCAAATAATTCAGGTTTTTAACTCAAATTATTGGACTGCACGTTATTTAATGCGTAATATTAAGAACGCCCATTTTTTTTAAAGTCTGCAAGTACATTATGTGATAAGCTCTTGGCATGCCTGCAAGATAAACTAACTCCAAAGGGTATGGCGGAGGGAGCCGTGCTCGCTTCGCTCGCCTAGTTCCCGTCCGAAATCCCCTTCTAACCTAATCTAACCGAGTCGGGGTGCCCCAAACTTCCGTGCTCGCTTCGCTCACACCCGCCCTGACTTGGCATTCATTGTGGACTGGCTTCGTTTTATCGGGCTGTACATTGGTTGGGCGAAATGTTTTCAAAATCGATTCGACATCAACTGATAAATCGGTCTGAAATGTGTCAACTCTCTAGAGGTGTCCATGACCCGGACCTGCATGTTATTGAGTGCGCATTGTTGCAGCTCGCCAAGAACTGGGATTTGTTCTGTACTGAATTATTTCCTGCACGTTTTTGTTCCTTGCATTTTATTCAAGCGCTTCAACAAAATGCAGTAAATAATTCACAACAAATAAAGTAACCATTTTTTGACGCTTCAATTATTCAGTGCATATTATTTGGCGCGCTTTTTTTGACCTCAATTATTTGGTGCACATTATTTGGCGCATTTTATTGTCACCCAAACAAACGTCAGAATCTGACAGCCTGCTACACAGGCCGCGTTCCGATTTGCGCTGACAGCACTTTGAGTACCCAAAACCGCGTACCGAATCACTTTCATTGGGATTACGGCAGCCATTGTGACGTCACGGATTGCGTCATGACCGCCGCCATCTTTCGCTAACGGCGCCCATGCTCCAGAGCGAAATTCACGTAAGCGTAATGTCAAATTCGACTTTGACATATTGCTTATTTATTTTTAAAAGTTAAATGTTTAATGTTTAAATGTAAAATTAACGTGTCTTATATTTATTTGGTTGAACAAAATTAAAAACACGTTATTCAATTATGAAATGGAGATAAATTACTGAAATATTTTAAATCAATCAGTTTTGTAGGTTAGGGCTGCCAGATGTTCGATAGTAAAAGTATCGAGTAGGTTATGTATATATTACGATAGTTTTGACTCAGGCACATACATACATAAGATAATACCATAGGCAATCTGATAAAATATAAATATCTATTTTTAATTTTATGATACATATCCATTTTTAAAAATTCGCATACCTTTTCTTATTTTGGGTACTAGCCATGCGAAAAGTGCTGTTTTCACAGCTGTACGATACTTTTTTAATACGTGTAATTATTTAGAATTTTGCCAGTTTTGGTACGGTAATCAACATCTGGCAAGACTGAGCTATAAGCAGTTTCAGCGCGCTCAAACGCCGTTCCGTTTTGATTTCGCTCATGAGCCGTATTATCGCGATTTCTGAATCGGTACGCGAGTAATCGCTGTCAGTACTTTGAGCCGTGAAATCTGATTCGGAATACAGCCGATTGACAGTTATCTTTTTTTGTGTGTGTGGCCAGCCACAAGTCATGTGACACGGAAAATCATGAAACGATTTTTTTATTCTCGAAATAAGTCATTTATTTGGAAATAAAATCTTTAAAATAATAAAAGAAGATGAACAATTATTTTATTGATTTTTATTCTAATTCAACT
Organism: Carpatolechia fugitivella; assembly: GCA_951230895.1. NCBI lineage: Eukaryota > Metazoa > Arthropoda > Insecta > Lepidoptera > Gelechiidae > Carpatolechia > Carpatolechia fugitivella. Next base: position 11,510,695 of record OX579650.1, read on the forward strand.
TAATTATTATTATATTTTGGTAAATTCAGCAAAGTTACTAATTGTCTGTTCGTTTCATGAAATAATATAAGTATTTAGCGGATTTTTTAATAAATTATTTAAATTAAATGGAGGTAATATAAATTCTGGTGATAGGTTTAATGTAAAATTCATAGTAAGGGCTTTCAAAGAAACTACATTTTGTTAGTGCTAAAATTTCCTCTGAATAAAATACCGCTTCTGAAAATTTCCTTTGAATTTGAATTAAAATGAAATTACAGACCAGGCAGTATGGGCTTAGATCCCTTCGCCTGTCCAGAAAGGACGAACTAAAAAAAAAAAAAAAAGAATATTTTGCGATTGCGATTTGCTTGCATTGTGTTGACTGACTTGACTTCTGTTCGTGTGAATTTTTCCTTGTACGCTACATCGAATAAATACAATAAAAATTTGGGAGCTGTATTAGCAAAAACTGTGCATTAAGTATACAGGTTTTGATCCACTGCATTTGAAAACCTTGTGCTATCAAAATGTCCGAGGAACTTCAAAATAATGGTAACGGCGAAAAAGAACAAAGACCGAACGGTGGAGGTGATGAGGGTGACGCTTGGGGAAGCCACGATTCTTCTTCTACTCGGCGCCTTGCCAAGATGCCTGTGGACAGGAATGCTCCATACTACAACATGCAGCATAAGAATCGAGGTATGGCAATTATTTTCAATCACGAGCATTTCGATATTCATAGTCTGAAATCTCGTACTGGAACCAACGTGGACAGCGACAACTTGGCCAAGGTTCTTAAGGGCTTGGGCTTTCGCGTCTCTGTACTCCCAAATTTGCGAGCAGAGGACATCAATAAATACGTAATCCAGACTGCAGAGATGGATCACTCTGAAAACGACTGCTTGTTGATTGCGGTGCTGACTCATGGCGAAATGGGCATGCTGTATGCAAAAGATACTCACTACAAACCGGACAACCTTTGGTACTATTTCACTGCTGATAAGTGCCCATCATTGGCTGGCAAACCCAAACTGTTTTTTATTCAAGCATGTCAAGGTGACAGACTTGATGGTGGAATCACACTTACAAACCGTACGGAGACTGATGGCTCTCCTAGTACATCCTACAGGATTCCAATCCATGCTGACTTTTTGATTGTGTTCTCAACTGTTCCTGGTTATTATTCCTGGAGAAATACAACCCGCGGGTCTTGGTTCATGCAAGCTCTATGTGAGGAGCTGCGCTATGCTGGTACTGAAAGGGACATTCTGACCCTCTTGACTTTTGTGTGCCAAAGAGTGGCTCTAGATTTTGAGTCTAACACTCCTGATATGCTCACCATGCACCAACAAAAGCAAGTGCCATGTATTACAAGTATGCTGACTCGTCTTCTTAAATTTGGAAAGAAATAAGTTTTTCCATTTTGTAGACCTCTACAATAATTTCTTTTTACTTTATGTAATAATTTAATCAATGTAAGGTTTAGGAAATTAAAATTCCTATTTTTAGTTGTAACTTTCTGGCTGTATTAAAGTAAAGCCATTTTTCTAGAAAATTGCCTTTGTTATGAGATTATTTTTGTGTTGTACATGTTTTAGGCTTGTGTAATTTATTACATGGTAAAATATACAGCCTAAATGCTGCCTACAGAATAAAGTAAGGAACTGATTTAATAAATAATAGAACAAAACACTAAAACAAATATTTTTACTATATATATAAATTATAGGTATAAGTGCAAAATTACACCTTAGCAATTTTAGATGGTAATAACGCACTTAAGTCTCAAATTAATTATAATAACTGTATTTTAAACCCTTTCAGACATTAGAGAGAAATATTCTTAGAGATATGTATTCATTACGGCAAAATTAAGTGAAAATATAGACTGTAGTCATTGACATCAATGCCTGTAGTGATATTACTTTGGTTTGGGTTGAGATATTTAACTCTTACAATGTATTTAATTCTTTCCATTTCTTGCATGACAATGTGTTTTGAATTCATGTTTTTATGAAAATATAGCTCAAAATTAGCTTTACTTTAGAAGCAATGATGTGCTTCTAATTATATAATTTATTATAACGTAGATCTGATGATTAATTTTAAACATTTTGTATTTGGCTATAAATATAACCATAAGTTACTTTAGTCCATCAAAGTACATATTGTGAACAATTCCATTATAGTACATATCATTTATGGATACCTACTTTTATTTTAATATCATTATATAACATGTGGTGATTTATCAACTTAGTTTAATGCTAGTAAATTGCAAAATAGCAGTTTTGTTATGTTTTTTAAGTTTAAACTGTTTTAGTTTAATTTTAGTAAAAGTCAGGTTATTGCCTTTGTACTAAAACTATATTTGCAGGATGAATTTAGTGAAATCTTTCAAAGTATTGTGAATGTTAAAAAATATCATTTTACTGACAATCCTAATTACAACATATTTTATTAGACAATTTGTTCTTTATCTTTGTACTTACATAGCATTTACTTTGTGTTTTTGCAACACAATATGCCATTTATAAAACCAATTTCAGGGTGCCTTTTGTAGATTTTTAATTAATAATAATATTATGCTCATGTTCATGCATTTTTAATTGTGTTACTGTGTATAAATTGATGAGAAATACATAGCATATTTTTTCATATTTTATATGTCTATATACCCAGTAACTTTCTGCTTGTATACTGTTTCTTTTACAAACAGTTTATGATAAAAGAGAGTTTATGTTTATTCTAAAGGATTGTGCCAGGAAGGATCAGTATAGATTGACTTGTATGTGATATAGGTACTTGACTGATTTAATTAGTTAGGATATGCTAAGTCCAAACTATCTGTGAGGAGCTAACAATGTGATGGTCATAAACTGTGCCTATATTTTAAAGTTAAGGAATTTGAAGTAAAATAGCATTTATCTCCTCATAGGTTTTTGATGCAACGAAATGACGTGTCTTGTTATCAAACTTATTTTTATATGTCTTGTAAAGCAATAAATGGTCTCTTCCAATTCTTTTTTTGTTTTATTTCTTCACTAGTCCTTACTATTATGAAAGTGTGAGAATATGTATTAGTAAATAAATTACAGGTTTAGATGTAAACAACAGGTAGTAAAATAAAAAATATATTCATTATAATTAGTTACATTACAAATTAATCCCACTAGCCTTGTCCTTTACTTCCCAGCACTGATCCCAGAATTGACTGAGCCGCTGTTCGTTATTCGAGCAGAAGTGTTTGAAGTCGCGTAACATCCTCATCTGAAAAGATTCGTCTCCTGTGGCTGGCACCTGAGATGACTTCCACTTCTTGGAAATCATATGATTCCAGGACCAGAGAAATCCCATCTGAAAAATAAACATACCTATCTATATTAAATGTAGTTAATTAGATGAGGAAAAAGAGCAAAACATTAAAATCAGTTCATACTTAAAAATATAATGTAGTTAGCTTATCACAATACCACAATGAGAGGAGCGAGTGATACGTACTCTCCTGCTGTTATCGTATTCGTCCTTGTTTTTCCCGCTCACATGACGCGTGATGTACGCCTCGTGTGGACTAGGAGCCGCCTCCATATGCACAGGATACCTAAATAAAACAAGAGTAATTCCGTTTGAAAACAATAAAACCGATGAGGTTACATTTATATTATAAAATGCGAAAGTGTGTCTATCTGTTACCCTATTGTGGATAAACTACGGTATCGATTTTGATACTTTGTACAAAGATAGTTTGGTATCTAACAAAAAGGTATGCAATTAAAATAACAATTCCAGTGGCTTGTGCGAACTTCATATCATCTTCATCTTGTGTTTTACGCTGTGCTTTTTATTTATCTGTGGCCATACAATAGAGTGAAGTTTGGACAAAATACTTGTTATTTTAATTGCGTCGAAGGTTACTTGTTACCGCGAGAGAATAACTTTTCATTATAACTAACAACGCCATCTGTCGTAATCGCATGGGATGGGGCATTGAGGCTGATTCTCCCTGTCGTGCTCTAATCATTAATTTGAGAAATGTGACCTGTAGAGGATAACAGCTTCAGCGGTAGACCTTGTAAGCTGGCAGCCCCCATAACTAACATGTGACTCAGCCTGGCTGGACATTTCTTCAAAATGAGCCACGTCTAAGTAGGTCAATACACCATTTTAGGTGACGGCTAATCACCCTTATTTCAGTTTATGTGACGCTAGAGAAAAAACACTGGATGCCCGAATTACGGATTTGGCCGCAGGAGGTGTGTTTTAAAAACAATATATTTTACTGAGAGATTTATTAATTAGTAAATCCAAATTAAAGATACAGATAATTTGTCTTAACAACTAAATTCGTCCTCGTGTCTCGGCGATCGAGATACCAAAGGCCCCGAATGAACCAGTCGTGGTCCCACCAAAAGTTAATGCTCTGTAAGCGCATTCCATATGATTCACTGATACAGATTACGAAATATGTGTACACTCATTCACGGATCACAAGGGTTGTCACTGGTAACACCTCCCCTCCTAGACGAGCAACTATTTGCGCAGGTTGAGCGCGAATATTGCGGCTTTGCGGTCTTGCATAGGTGTAGTAGAGTTTTCTGAAGTTGTGGCTGTCGGCCTGTCCGTGTTGTTGGCAGCCGATATCGAGATTAATTTCTGAGAATTTCTGCGACGGAGAATGTACAGGCTTGTGAGTACAGTTGCACTCAACAGTACGAGCACGTAGAGCGGTATTGTAGTGTGATAAAGTCCTGACGATTCGGCATGTTTGACTCTAACTCGGGCTTGCATAATTATTTGGTGCTGAATATCATGTAGCTTACTCAGATCGATTGTTGTAAGATTGTATTGTGTTGGGTGGTCAATTGTAATTGATTTTGCAATATCGGGCGTCGACATAAGTTCCACTGCAGTGCCACGTACTTTGTCATCATTATTAACAATAGTGAATTCCGATGTCTTAATGGAGCAATTTTTCGGTAAAGTTGCGAAATAGCTACCGTTTAGTAAACGGTATTCTTCTTGGTCACATGATACTTGTACTTTCGTTGGCTTGGGAAATGAAATTATGTAGTGTTTGCTGTCTAGCTGTAGAAGTCCTTCCTTGAAGAGGGAAACAGGGGTGGTCTGACAGATGTCGCCCAGGTCTCTCTGCTGTATGAGGTTGTAGATGCAGTCTCGGTGCGCACGCCTCTGATGGATGACCTTCTGCTCGCATATGTACCAGGTGTCTATCTTAGGGCATTCATCACCCATATACACATATTCCTTGGAATTGATTGCTATGTAAGGATAGGGTGGTAATATAATGTGAGATTTTTTATTAGGAACCGGACAGAGCTTGTATAGATCGTAGGATGTTTTATGTAGGATGGGAAACTTCAGGACTATTACTATTTTGTTTCTAACAAAGTACGAACCTATATTAATCAAATTATAATAATACCTATTATCTAAATCTAATATCTGATCAGAGCTATAAATCGTGCTTAATTTTCTTAGCATTATATTTAATTGAGAGGTGCTCAAAATGGAATGGTGCATCGCGTTCGCGCGGCTAAAAGCTAAAATATTTTCTAATCTAACTATCTCTAAGTTCAAATCGTCCACATTTTCTGCCATTACATTAAAAAGTTGCATTAACTGAAAATAATTGTACATATTACTTTTATCTGTAGCGTTCAAAAGATATGAAACAGCTTTTTGCAAACTAAGTTGATTAAGACTTAATTTCTTTATGGCTTGATTTTGCTGAACAGTCATGTCTTGAAATAGAGTTATGTGTTTATTTAGTGAGTTTGAAATTTTATCATCATTTTCTTGCAAAATTTTGATAGCATTTTCGAACCTCAAAGCGTCATCATCGTCTAAATTTCCTGAAATGCTTTTTATTAATGTTCCCAATGGATTGATTATTCCACGTTTTGATCTTTTAGGCTCAAATGTTTCTAATTCGGAATTTATCTTGTTTAATTTGTGGAATAAGTACTGAAACTGAGGTTTAAAGGAAGAAAAATTGGCTTTAGATAAGTTAGAGACTGAGTTTGTTAATTCATTTCTTAGTAAATTAATTTGGTCTTGTATTGAGTTAATATTAATTTCCTGCAAGAAGGTGTGATCATGAGAAATTATTTTAGTTTTTCCCAGAATAAATCGCAGAATCCCAGGTCCATCTGATAAATCGTCAAGTCGGATAGTTTTCATAGTCATGTAATCGGCTTGTACTTGGTCCAGGGTCATGATGAGGGTCAGTGACCTGTAACAATGTACGTTTCTTTATCTTTTTAGATCTTTTTATTCTGCGTTTAGCGACAGGTCCGGGTTTCCTAGAAGTAAAAATATGTATAGGTAAGTTACTGGTAACCTTATCTTGGGTATAACGCGGGGCGAGCTTTTGTCTTTGTGCTATCGGGTTTCTTATGAATACTTCTTGGTTTTCTTCGTATTCAGGCAAGGGTTCTCGGTCAAGGTTACGTCGAGTCATTATCGCTTTACGTTGGGAATGTGCTGAGTCGTGAATTATCTTATAGACTGTGTCCATTGTGTCACGATGTTTCTGTATATATTGTTGGTATATTCGTTCTGTTAAATTTAGGTCTGTGGGGTCTCTGGGATCAAAATGTCCTGAGATAAGGTCGAATGGCCTACACTTAGTGAGACTGTGGATTGAACTATTATATGCTATTAATGCATAAGGGACCAGATTTAGAGCAGTTTCATTTTTCTTTTGTAATTTTAACAGTCTAAGATGTTCCAAAAGGGTGCTGTGAAAACGTTCGATCATTCCATTTTCATGAGGCGCGTGAGCCGCTACAGCATGGTGTTGAATTTTGTGTGTTTTTAGAAATTCCTCTACTACTTGATTCGTGAATTCCGTTCCTCGATCTGTAGTAAGGATTAGCGGAAAACCATGATGGGTGCAGAAGTTTAATAAGGACTTTACAATGTTTGGGGCCGTACAGTCTGGTAGTCTATAAGCTTGCGCGTATTTCGAAAAAGAATCTATAATTGTGAGGTACTTTTCATGCTCTATTGTAAGTACGTCAGCGTGTGCTAGTTCAAAGGGCTTAGAAGGTGGCGGTACTATCTCAAATTTTGGTTGAAGGGGGTCACGATCATACTTAGCCCGATTACATATGGAACATTCGTTAATAAATAGGGTAACACTTTCTTTCATCTTAGGCCAAAAATAGTTTCGAGATAGTGATAGGTAGGTTTCATTTATACCTCTGTGGTTGGTTTTACCACTATGGTATTTTGAAATTATATCCTGTTGGTTTAAGTACTCTGCAATATTCTGGATTTCATGTTTTGCCATTATTAAATTTATTGAAGAAGGGTCGAGTGCTCGTTGTAATATAGGGACAATCGTGTACATCTTATTGCTGGGTTGCACCAGGATAGCTGTGCGTAGTTTGGGATCAATAAATTTCTTTACAACTGAAATTATATCCTGCTCTACGTCATTTTCAAAAATTTCTACAAGAGTCCTTTTGAATGTGTCAAAGGGAATTGTAGTTTTAGGCTGAGATTTTGTGGGGCTATTTGTTAGTTTTATAATTAGTTGCCTCTTAAATTTGTTTAGTGGTTCCTCAGTAATAGGTATATTAAGAATGGGGCTTTCGACTGAAGTGTGTACTGTTTCGTCATCGTTATTGGTAACGGGTGGGGTATCTAAAGGTCTAATAGAAGGTGCAGTGTCAGTTGATGATGCACTTATGATGGGTCTATCATCTGGAGCTGTCACAGTGGATTCTGAGTCGGATATGTTAACTATTACAGAGTCTGAGTCTGATATACTGATGGGTTGTACGGTTTCATTGTAAATTTCTATCCGAGATAGTGCATCTGCATTGGTATTGTTTTTGCCTTTCTTGTAAGTGACAGTAAAACTGTATTCCGATAATTTCAATTTCCATCTTGTTAGACGGGGACTGGGTTCTTTTAGATTCAAAAGCCATTGAAGTGGCTTGTGATCGGTAATAATTTTGAATTTTCGCCCGAAAAGGTACGGCCGAAAGTACTTGACGGCCCATACAATAGCCAGTAGTTCTTTTTCCGTTGTTGAGTAGTTAATTTCACTGTCGTTTAATGTTCTAGAAGCATATGCGATTGGCCTATCAGAACCTATCGGACCTTGCGATAATACCGCTCCCAAAGCGAAGTTTGAGGCGTCTGTTGTAAGCAAAAATTCTTTAGAAAAATCGGGATACTGTAGAATGGGATCATTTATTAAAAGTGTTTTACAGTGTTTGAAACAGTTCACATATTCGGGGGAAAGGTTAATTTTGGCACCTTTCTTCAAGCAAGTGGTTAAGGGTTTAGTAACACGCGCAAAATTCGGTATGAAACGGCGATAGTAACCTATCAGGCCTAAAAATGCTTTTATTTGTTTTGTCGTCCTAGGTATGGGGTATTTCAGAATTGCTGAAATTTTCTCTGGATTCGGTTTAACTCCGTCGGGTGTTATTATGTGTCCAAGGTAAGGAGTTTCGTGTTTCATGAATTCTGACTTATCAAGCTGTAATTTAAAATTTGATTCTCTAAGTCGGTCGAAAATTTTGCGTAGGCTTGTGACGTGTTCCTGCAGAGATGTTGAAAATACCAATATATCATCCTGATATACAACACATATTTCATGCTGTAAACCTCTGAGTACATTGTCCATTACACGTTGGAACGTAGATGGACTGTTTTTCAGGCCCATAGGCATCCTAGTGAACTCAAAATGACCATTCCCGTCCGCAACGCTAAACCCAGTTTTGTGAATATGATTTTCATCCATTTCCACCTGATAAAATCCGCTAGCTAAGTCCAGTGTTGTGAAGTACTGACAACGTCCTAATTTATCCAAAATATCTGTTATGTTTGGAATGGGGTAACGATCATCAATAGTCTTTTCATTTAATTTTCGAAAATCTACGACTAACCTCCATTTAATTTTGCCTGAGGCGTCTGCTTTTTTAGGAACGATCCAGATGGGGGCGCTCCATGCTGAAGAAAATGGTCTTATTATACCTTGATCGAGCATTTTTTGAATTTGTCGCTGAACCTCTTCTCTATGAACATATGGATATCTATACGTCTTACTATGAACTGGAATTTCGTCGGTTGTATTAATTTGATGTTTAATTTTATTTGTAAAGGTCAAAGCTTCGTTCTCTAAATAGAAAATATCTGAGTATTCTTTGCATAATGAAATAAGGTTGGCTTTCTCCTCAGCATTAAGGTGATCGGTCCGTAATCGTGACGAAACTTCACGGAATTTCCCGCTCTTATCAGGGTATTGTGTGACACACGGTATTGTCTGTTCGCTAAAAACATGTGCGATAATTGGTTTATCTAAACTGAATATTATGTCGTTATTTGTAGTATTTGATGCTTCTATGATGGCTTTACCATTTTGAGCTGTAGATAAGCATTCTGTAATGTTACAACCACTCATAGTTTGGTGGTCTATGAGCACACTACCATGATCTACCGTAGTCGGCACCCGAATTAGTCGAGTGGACTGTGCTGGTAAGATTGTCTCTAACAAATTTACGCTTTGTGAATCGTACATTTCTATATTCGTCGCGGTGAAATTAGTTTTTAATACGCGTGCTTTCAGGTCGATTTTAGCGTGCCAATGTTCTAACAGATCACATCCAATAAGGCCATCAAAATAATCGTGAAATCTGTATACATACATTTTTATGTAGTCTTGATCGTTTAATTCTGAAAAACACGGCAGCGTTATAGAATTATGGCACTGACTGGTCGCGTGAATATTCGTAACTATGAATGGATCATAGTTCAATTGAATGTGTGGATAAAATGCTTCCACGGCCTCTGGGCTAATAAAGGAACAATTGGCTCCTGTGTCAATTAATAATTTCAAGGGTGGGTCTCTAATTTGAATGAATGGAAGATGTTTCTTATTTTGCAGATTTAATTCTATTTTTGGGGGTGTGTAGCTGGGTGCGGGGAAAAATTTGACTCGTCAGATTGAGATAATTTTTCATTTGTTTCATACTCAATAGGTAAGTAATCACTGGGTTGGTTGTCAGGGTTGCTCTCACAGTATTGATAATAGTCTTCAGTGTAATGGTCGTCATAGTATGGTTCATAAGTCTCATTTACATTAACTTGTCTTTGGTCATATTGTCTAGTCAGGGGAAGTTGGCGTGCGACGGGGTGGCTTATGCCACTCATAGGCATAGGCTTCTGTGATTGAGTATATTGGGGGCGAAAAGGAATTTTGAAGCCTGTCGACATATTTGAACGCGGGAGTGCCCTCATTTCCTGCTGCGTTCGTGATGGGTACTGATGCCTAAATGGTGGGGCATTTCCAGGGGTGAAAGGAGTGTTGCTCTGCATTTGGGGTATATTCTGGTATGGGGTAAATTTCGGTCTCAAATTTTGAAGATTTTGTGATTGAGAAGGATAACCAAAATTGTTATTTTGCAGCGGAGAAAAGTTACGTGCTCCTTGCATGTGAGGAGAGGGTTGAAAATTTCTCTTAAGGGGTGAGGCCTGAGCACTCTGGTGATTTTTATTTTGCAGGTAAACCACATTGATTTCATCTTGGGTATACTCTAGCGCTTTTTCCAGGGTTTCTGGGCGCATACATCTTACGCGGGACCCTATGGGTTCGCAGAGACCACGGGTAAAGGATTGTAGTGCCAGCTTATTATACAAAACTTTTTTAGCCTCAATAGTGGAAGATTCTTGGTCGTGTAATTGTACGTAAGTCATTATGGTACTCAAGGTACTTTGAACTTTCTCAAAGAAAATTTGTGGAGTATCAGTACCTTGGATAAGCATAGATAAATCTGTGTAAAGTGAACATTCATCTCTGTGGTCCGAAAAGCTATTAATTAACGTTTTGCGAATAGCTGCCCAGTCGCTAGGAATACCATTCGTAGCGAGAGTTCTAGACGCTGCGCCTGTGATCTTGTTCAAAATTCCATTTAAGAGAGCTGAATTTATCAAGTGCTTTCCTTCACTTTTATCATCATTTACTGCATACTCAGAAACTAAGTTATCGCAGATGTAAAGAAATCTAACCAATACATGAGAGTTTCCGTCGAATTCTGGTACCAACCTGAGAGCCTTCCAAATCTTGTCGATTTGTTCGCTCGTGCTACACGGATCAGTTGCCATTTCTTCCTCAAATGTAGAACTTAAATTAAATCTAAATCTATCAAAATGAAATTGTCGCGAAGTGGGCGAACTGACCTTACTTTTCCGTTGAAAAACAATTTTGCCTACTTAATAAGTACTTAGGGATAAGGAAATTGTCTATACCGAAGTTAGGAATAGCAATCAATAGGAAATGTGTATTACAAAGATATGCAACTCACAGTACAAAATGCGGGAGTCGAGCCATCGATTTCTAGATGAGTTTCTTCCCTGGAGACTCCTTCAGCGGCTTCCGTAGGTTCTGGGATGGTTGACGCACCAGCGATGATGCGACTTGCAGCACGGAATCGAAGTTAGATTTCGCGTACCGAGTAACCACCCCTCTTCCGACTGCGCCAATTACGGATTTGGCCGCAGGAGGTGTGTTTTAAAAACAATATATTTTACTGAGAGATTTATTAATTAGTAAATCCAAATTAAAGATACAGATAATTTGTCTTAACAACTAAATTCGTCCTCGTGTCTCGGCGATCGAGATACCAAAGGCCCCGAATGAACCAGTCGTGGTCCCACCAAAAGTTAATGCTCTGTAAGCGCATTCCATATGATTCACTGATACAGATTACGAAATATGTGTACACTCATTCACGGATCACAAGGGTTGTCACTGGTAACACCCGTCACAACTTTAGGTGACGCCGTATTAATAAGCAAGAAATAGAACCCATTCTGTTCGGAGTTTGAGAGACCAGCGAAAAGTGGTTTTCAAGCTGGCTGGACACGTTTGCGTTCGATTATCTCGGGTTCTCTAGCGTCACATAAACTGAAATAAGGCTGATTAGCCGTCCCCTAAAATGGTGTATATTGACCTAAAGTCGGGCCACGTTATGAAGCGACTTTTGAAGGATGTCATTGTGACGTAAATAGTGATGTCCCGTAGTGTAATGGTTGACTTTGCCTAATATCTTGTATTTCAGTCAGACCTTTTCATTTCTTATATTTACTTACAAAGATGCCTACCTATTTGAAATTTATTATTTTCGTAATTAGTTACGAAAAAAAAAAATGATTTAGTCCTTTGTTAAATTTTGTATTATATTACAATCGGTGTTGACGTTATTTTGTTATTGGAAATAATCAACATACACATTCTGTGAAGTATCACAGAATAAAATTATTTATTTGATACTATCAATGTACAGATTATAATATTATATGAAAATATGCAGATGTCATATTAAAATTAACAGATCGACCGTTTAGAATTATAATTAGAAAAAAATTACGAAATATGCTATTAACAAAAAAAAAGCAAAAAAAAAGCAAAAAAAAAGCAGGATCAGAGTCCAAAAGAGAGCCGAACCGTAAAATAATACTATGAGAAACCGAAAAAAAAAACACATGTAGCCACTGCGCACGAAAACGAAAGACTGACTGACTGAACCGAAATTACATTAACAAGACTACACGGAATAACTAATTATCTTTTCACAGAATTTTAAGTACAAAAGACGCCGATGTACCCTACACAATCGCAACAATGATAGATAACAAAATACCTATACTCAAAAGTAACTCTTGAGCGTACTCACGTTATAACTGCTATCAGGCTGGTACTGATAGTGACAACACTGGGAATTAAAAAAATATATATTACGGCCGACGTAACTTTTACGCGTCGGCCTAATATTTTTGTTATAGCTTTTTTAAATTGTTGCGCTCACATAGCAGCTGTAATTTATCATAGAAGTAGTGTAAAATTTAAAGTTCTTTGATTATATCTAAGAAGTATGCTTCAAAAGTGCTTCTTTTCTTGTTTTTTATTTGTACGCTGGTACAAGGTTATCGTTCTTTGGTAAGTACATGAAACTTCAAAAGTCGCTTTATAAAGTGGCCCGACTATAGTCACAGATAATATAATACGTACAGATGCCTCATCTCATACAAAAACTGTACCCTCAAAACTCGGGCTATTCTTTGGGCTATTTTGTTTCCTCTATTAGCTCACTAGATGGTGCTATGTGCGCACTGACCTACAAAATTGCGCAGATACGCCATCTAGTGCCAAGTTGACGACCTTGAGAGCGCCTTTATTATAAATATACTTCTTTTATTGTTTTCTGTTTGCTATTATTTGAATCTTTTCAAAAATCGTTACTACTATCCAAAAACATTAAAAATGTTTTAATGCAAGAACAAAACATCGCTGTGTCAAGAGCCAAGTTTGATAAATATTACAACTATTAGACAATAGATGTCGCTGTATGTGTGATATGTCACAAACAATATAACTATTAGACGATAGATAGCGCTGCAAATGATAACGATTGCTTAGGCTCTACGTAGTGCCAATGTTGTCACTAGATGTCATCACTAATTTAGAACAAAATTTCCGTACTAAGGAATGAGACCCCGTGACCTAGTTAAACGTGGCTTATTTTGAAGAATTGTCCAGCCAGGCTGAGTCACATCCCATAACTCCGTAATTTTTTAAAATTTCCAAAAACTGACTCGAAAAAATTTGGTTAATTTATCGAACCTGCTCACAAAATTTCACGAGAATCGGTTGAGAAACGCGACCTGTAGAGTGGAACAAACAGACAGATAGATATACAAAAGCAATTTTGGCCAAGCTGAGACAGAGACGCTTCGCTCGCTCGGTCAACTATTATCGCAAATATGCCATAACTCGCGTATCTTAATAACAGGCGGGGTGGGTGATCGCGTGACCTGGCCTGATATGGCCAACATTTTCACGTATCTAGTTTCTACACCTGACCAAAGTTCGGGTCAAGAAACTGTATCCAAGTTCATCCGGCTCAGATTATAAATGTATTGATCAAATTGACAGCCTGGTGTATTCATTCTAATCCACGAAAGAATCTGACCTGCTAGCGTTGAGCGGTTTGTTGGCCGGCCGCCTCAGCGCCTTCTGCTCGCTCTTAACGGTGGTGGGGATGAGTATGAACATGTTCCCGGTCACGTGCACGTACAGGTGGTCGCCGACGCCCGCCGCGTTCTCGTGCGTGCTCTCCACCGTACACTTGATGAAGCCGAAACGACCCACTATGGCTTCTTGGAAGAGGAACAGCCGTTCTAACCACGTTTCTTCTGGGAATTCTGCAAAATAGGGGCGTGAGTTTAGGTCCAACTATGGCCCTAGTAAAGGCCCACAGTCTAACTAGTTAAACATGTGCCCCGAAAGGAATTTGACTATGAGGAGCTTTAAGTTTGAATTATTTATGGAAGATTTGAAAGTACAGTAGCCAGCACATGCGGCTGGACACTTGCATTACTATCCCGCCTCTACTACTACGGGATAAAAGTGCATGTGTATTGTACAATTCGATGTAGATGAGTAACAGTTTTATCACACGTCAAGTAGACAGCACATGAAACTATTTATAAGACACGTATTACATATACCGCCCCTACTGCTACGGGATAAACGCGCTTTCAAGGCCTGATAAAGTGTCTCATGTGATAAAGAGATGTGCAGAGGTCGCTAGAACGACACACACGTCGATATTATTATAGGGCGAAGATTTCTTTAGTTTTTACCTTCAAACAAAGCGCTCTTGTTCTTCAAGAGTGGTTCTTCATTGAGTGGCACATAGATCGGCCCTCGCAGAGGATCAGACTTCAGCGTGAAAGGTAAAGCCAAAGGGTCGGCAGGGATGGGCACCATTTGTAACTTGCAAGTTTGAGCTTTACGCGCCCAACCGAATATCTGTAGAAGAGACCTGCATTGTTTTGTGTGTCGATCACTAAGATATAATGAAGATGCGTGGTCGTGACTTGATTATGCTATTGAGTATGAACGTTCGAAAATAATCTTTACTTTAAATCATAAAGCTTTCTCCAAAATCTTTGATAAACTACGAAAATTATTACAATTATTATGACAATTTTAAGACTTCATTATGTATTCGTTTTCAATAAACGTATACTTTGTTTATGGAATTTCCTGTTTCTAAAGCAAACAGCGCCATCTATGGGAGATACACCTAGTCAATTTTAAGTCTAAGTTTTATTTCGCGGAACAATAAGAGATTACTTAGGCTTAAGCTTTACCAGTTCAGCGACAATGTTTCCACTGGCCACGGCCCACTGAATGCACATCTCGTAAGCCTGGTCGGGTCTGAAGGTAGCTTGGTACCGCGCGTGGCCCCACTCGATGCGATCACTTTTGTTGTTAACGTCAATGTCCAGGTGAGTGTTCTTGTACAAAGGCACTGAAAAAAATAAGTGTTTAATTTACTCTTAGAGGACCGAACAACTATTAATTACAACCCTTTCAACGGCCTTATGGAGATCAAGAGTAAACCTAATTTTAATACAAAAAAGTAGTCACCTCATCAAAATTACACAATATGTAAACTAACTAATTAATTTAAACCATGAAACTGAACGTCTTAAATTTGGTCTACAACTTTTTTAAATAGTAAATAAAACTAGATTTGTCAATAATTTATTCTCTTTTGGGTAACAGAAATCAGTTAATGATTGTCTAATAAGTTTGTGTCTGATATTAGAACATTTTTTCAATAGGTTTTGCATTATACGTTGTAGTCTTGTCATGTCACCAGCATACTCACAGTCGCTGTCACTCCCTAGGTGCATATAATTTGGGTCTATGTTGTCACAGAGGAAGGCCGGAACTCCAGTGTCATCGGTCTGAGGGCTGGAGCCCGAGATGTCAATGGCACCTGCCGTGAACTCTGTGATGAGGGGAGATCTCGGGCCCAACACTTCTACTTCCATCCACTCGTTCTCGAAGCTTTGTAAGTCGCCCAAAGGCTTCACGTAATCAGTTAGTTCTGTAAACATTGGAAATTTTCTTCAACATCTTATCTTTTCTTGAATGCTAATGAAGCTGTCAGATCTGTACAATTAGGAAAAAAAATGTTTGTACAATAACTTCACAAGCTTATAGTATGATAAAAAAACATGACAACCATTGCAGTTATTTTACGGAGTTGATAAGTTTGTATTTCGATATACACGCACCTTTGTCTTTTTTACTAGGCAATATGTGGTACATGTAATAGCCGACGACGAACCGTTTGATGACGTCACCGGACGCGTGGCAAATCAATCTTTCTTGTAATAATTTCTGTAAATAATGTAGAACTAATTACTTGAACGCAATAAATGAAAAAAGAAACAACATTATTGAAACAGGTATTACAAGTTACTCTCCCTTTTCGGGCATACAAATAATGGAGATGGCATAATAAAGTACTCATAAATGATTACCACCATACAAGATTTTTGTAAGAGAGACAGATACCATACCTCCATAATATTGATAGCTCTCTCATTGGTCATGTTCTCCATGTTAGCCTGCAGCCAATGTATGGAAAATATGGATACAAAGGTGTGGGAGGGAAGGCTGACAGTCTGTTGCAGGAAATCTACCCCTAACGTCGGATGACGCATTCGCTCGATGATCTCTGATAGGGGCGCATTAATTTTAATCTTTGGTTCGGGTTTAGACTCCCTGAAAAAAAAAATAGTACCTAGTTAGTTACTATATTTTTCAATGGGATGTGTTTACGACAACGCTTCTGCACTCTGCGTTTACACACATAAATATGTGTCCTGCTAACTGAAAAACAACCAATTTTAAGTACTTTACAAAATAGCATTTAGCAATGTCGTAAGTTTTGCAGAGTACAACTTTGGTAGGTAAACTCTTCGCAATAAATTTATCTTTATCTTCTTCTCTTCGTAAGGCACCGTAGGAAATAATTTGACCACTTGCGTCATTTTAATCGTAAAACAATAGTAATTTCTGTGTTTTCATAAATACATGTGGAATATTTATTTTATTAACTAAAAAATAACGTTTTGGCTAAATTACGCAAAACCAGGTGGTGGCTCAGCCCGTGAAACTGAATAACTTTTGTTCGAGAAGTTCCACAAAATCTAAAAAAAAAAAACTTTTCATACAAATGATCAGTTGATAGAGTCAATCCTCGGACCAACCACCCACTGGACACCACATATCAGGGCGCTACTCTTCAGTTTCGACCAATTATGAGACCTGTCAATACGTTGCGTAAGCGCATGAACCAATCACGACGTGTTCCCCGCGCCCCCGCACCGCAACTTTTTCGTAATTTGTTTTTTGGTAAATTATACAGAATGCGGTGTCCAGTGTGTGTTTGGTCCGAGAGTCAATATGTACGAAAGTCCAAAAAAAGATATTGCCATTTAAAAAAGTTGTGTAACGAAGAGAGTTTTTGCGTTATTTAGCTAACGTTGTATAAGTTATTAATGATTATTACCCATCGTCATATGTATCGTCGAGTTCACCGGATTGTGAGTGTGTCCTTTCCAAAACTGTTTTTGCTGCCACTCTGAAATAGTTCTTTTCATAAGCATACTCTTAAACTTGCAATGAAATTAAAGATAAATTCGCTAGCTGAAGCATTCAAGCAAAGAACCATAGTTTTAAAATAAAATCATGAAAGATAAAGATGAGCTTCAAGAAGATAGAATTTACTAAATATTGTACCTATGCTGTGAAATGGTCAAATATAAAAAAAGATTCTTCAGTTTGAGAAGGGGTGCTTTAGTATTTACACTACTTTCAAAATGGTTTTTATTATGTTGTATTTTCTATTTTAAATAATATAATAGATTTTTTCGCGTCCCATAATAAAGTATATTTAATAATTTCCAGTCTTCTTGACAAGAATGAGGAATGGACGGCATACTTACTTGATGAGGCTAGTATTTAGTGACTTAGTAGGGGAAACTTGCTGCAATGAAACATTCGAAGGATAAGATAACAAGCAGCCAGGGCTCACGCAAGCACTGACAGAGTATAATATAAGATAACGCAAAAAATCTCAATAAAATAAACTTTAAGTAGGTATAATAAGTTCTGGAAAAAGAAAGGACATTTTAGTAAATATCAAAATGATAACATTATTTCAATTATTTGTTAGACAAAGGGACAAGAAAACCGGTAAATACATGCAAACTAAACAAACTACTTAGGTACACACAATTATTAATTAATAAGCATTCTACTAATTCGATTTATCAATATGGACATGGGTTGAAATGAAGTATGAAATTGAAAGAATGCGAACTAAAGTTAGAATTTTGAAACTACAGTAAAATTAGCTTGCCAGCACACCAAGAGCACACCATATCGTTTAAGCTTACAACTACAATAACTAATGTATGACAAGTGGAGAAAAGAAACATGGAGAAAAGGATTTGAAAGTGCTTTTTTAAAGTTTCGCCATAAAAATAATAGGAAAAAATGAATGAAATATGACAAAGCACCTTCAAAAGTTTGATTGGAACTGCGAAATAAAACTAGTGGGTATGATTCTTACTTTAATATAACAAACATGATGCTAACTATTATTTTTAAACTATAGGTTGACTTAGGGATTGCCGGCTGTTGTGCGGCACAGTCCTTAGCGTCAGGCTATCGTATTATTTTGACGGAATAGAATTATAAACTTTTAGCGTATGGCCAACTTTTCCTGCTGTAAGTAAACGTCCTGGATTTCAGCATGCATTGCTACTTTACTTCGCAATTCCAAATATAAGTTTGTATTAAGCATGTCATGTATGTAGTTACTGACATGGCATCGATCCTCAGCCGGGGTCGGTCGGGCAGGCGCGTGCTGCCCACGCGCTCCCTGAATGGAGAGCTCGATGGCCCGCCCTATACACCACACAGCGCACACGTTACTAAATGTAGTTACTCAATACTAGAATTACTTCAGGTTTCAATCCCTAGGCCAGCCTTTCGCCAACTGTACGTCGAGAAACATTAAGTAATTTCTAAATAAAATAAAAAACAGAATAGTACATGCCTATCCTGTATGAAATCATCTTAATAACTTTTAGTCAAAGAACAGTATATTTTTTTAAAATCATACATAAAGCTGGACATGGGATTTCATAAACTTGCACGGCAATCATTTTCGATTTTATCTTAAAAAAAAAAACACAGACTATGGGTTAAATCGAATATGCTTGCAATTAAACTACTACTTTGTATTTATATCAACAAACTTTTAAGTAATAAAATAAGCCAGCAAACAATATGACACAGTCTTAAAGTGCAGTACGTGCATTGCATAAATTATAATAAGCAGTGCAGATAATGTCTGTATACTCATGTACAATGTGGTCACAAGTTTAAATAGTACTCAAGCTTCATCCCATGGGATATTTGACTATTACGTAACACGCATTAAATGATGTCACTATTATTAACCAACCTTGCCTACTTTGAAATTTTATCTATATTTGTTTCAATTTGTCTTTGAAAAGTCAAATAGCCCATTTAGTAAAACTAAATTACAGGTTGAAACATCTGAGGCAACGCGTTCGATTTATTTATCGAATTAATTGATGATGATGCAAAATTAATTACAATTATAAGAGCAAGATATAAAGCGTTTTATTTCATATAAATTAGCGCTCTATTACCTGTAGGAGGATACGAGTCCATTCCTTGATTAAATTATTCTCGATTAAACAGTATGAAACCAGTTTAAAAACAACTAAGTTATATTTACATATTCTGAAAGGTGTTAACCAGGAAGATAATTGGGGAGGCCTACGTCCAGCAGTGGACTGCAATAGACTGATTGATTGATTGAAGAAGATAATGTTGCGATATTGCTATTCTACTTCTCGTGGTCGTGATTCTCCTTCAAGAAACCTTGGCACTTTTTTTACTGTGTGGCACACAATGCATCGTAGTTTCAATTAACAGCGTTGCTTCAGTAGGTTCAGTAGTATAAAGCCGACTCAGTTTGAAAGAGCCGTGTGCTGCTGCTGTGCTATATCAACTTAATACATTGCGATGGGCTGAAGAGTAGCAAACTATTCGAAAGTCAACCACCTTGCGAGACCCGGAAAGACACCGAATGCACTGTTATATAAGATTACGGTCTTCAAACAGGATTAGTATGGCAGTAGTGTTATCTAAAACTGTTACGATTAGTCTTTGAAATAAGTTAAGAAAGTTAAAGTTGCTGAAACAACAAACCGATCGGCTTGTTTTGTTACAAACCCTTTCTGCTGATATTATGTTGTTCTGATCGGTGCTAATAGATACAAATAACAGTACTTGAGTCAGATATTGTGTGTGCCATTTTATTACAAGATTGGGAACACCACTTGAAGGTCTCCCTAGTGATTATAATAGATGAAGACGTGATACGGTGTTTTCTTATAATTTATTCGCAATAGCGTATTTTAGAAATTTGGACGACTTTGCGACAGGTCAGACAATATTTTCATCTACTTATTATGTATCTATACGTAATGCAAAGAACGACGATAAAACAACTAGAAAATGTAAATTATAGAAGATTATTTAAATAAAAAATATTATAATTGCAGTAAGCCAGTTTTTCTCAAAGTGGGCGATAACACCCCCTTGTGGGCGCTGGAGGCCTACAGAGGGGCGTTAAGGACCCAGAAAAAAATGTTGGCGTCGTTTAGTGGGACAATGACTGATTTGTAATTTTATCTACTGTATATTTTAAAATTCATTGAAATTTAAACCTACCTACTACACAACATTAATTATTTAGTTTAAATTTCGGCCACAGGGCCCAATCATACAGATGATTGTATAAAAGCAAAAAATAACATAGCTTTTGTAGGATAGCCCGTACGCAATCAAGTTATACCAGACTGGGTGTGTGTGAGACAACAATATCACCCCAGGTGGAAGAAAAATGTATAAAACTGACAACGAACGAGGAAACAAATATCAAATTCAAAAATGGCTACTTAATGAATGTCATTGTGGTTTTTGTTTGGGAATGTAAAAAGAAATTGGGGGGCGACGAAATAAGTTTGAGAATCTCTGCTGTAAGCAATAACAACAGTTGGAAACTGGCAGCACTAAGACTTTATTGAGTGTGAACAACACCTGTTCTTTCACTTTTAATTTTAACTCAACAATAGGGGATCGGACTGTTCACTATATTTTATGAATTTACCATATTCTATGAATTGTTTTTAAAATTAAAATATAGATTAGAAGCAGACGATTCGGTTGAAAAACGAATTTACAGTGATTTTTTAAAGTTTCAATATGTCTGTCTCTTTCAAAAACGATTTTTTGTATGGAGATTATATGGTGTTACTAATAAATGACGTCACAAGTGGGTAAGTGCCTCTCTGTCTAATCTTGACTTTCAAACCTTTATAACTCAGAGTAAAAATTATTTTACTGTTCGATAGCAGAAACTGAGAAGGTTGGGTTTATAAAATTTAAAAAAAGTAGTCCGATCCCCTATTAAAGGAATTAAAGTATTTAATCAATAATGAAAGGAGGTGTTTTCTAGTGCTGCCAGCTCTGATAATTATAATCCGCAATATCAGATTGTTGGTATCTTAATTCAGAATTTAGAGGTGTCACGTCCACTAAGTCGTTTGCTAGTGTGGGTGTGGGTGGGGGCGTGTACGTATACCTGGTTCTTAGTGAGGATGGACGTGGAGTGCCTCCGCTTCGTGAGCGCCGAGTCGGCCGCGCCGCCCGCCTCGCGCCACATCTGCACACCACACGCTACAGCCGCGCCCGCTCGCACAGCCCCGTGCGGCCGGCCTCATACACCACTACTCCCTACTCTCTGTCGCCCTAGTACGCCGGACGCCTCAGCAACCGTACTGAGGTCCCGACGGCGAGGCATTATAGTGCGCTTACAGCTCCAAATATAGTTTCGCTAAACAAGTTTTCAGACGTTCGACCACATCTGCTCAGTGCTATGTACAGAATTATATAAGTTAGGTCATGCACTCGGACTCAAACAAGAAATTATAAATATCACGTGGAATGTGCAAAATAAAAATAAGTAATAGATAAAGGGTTCAACATACATGCTTTCACAATGTACACGACAACGGAGCTCCTAACTCTAACTAAGCACGTTTATAAAGAGCAACTTTGATACTATAAATCAGACTATAATTCAATCATATTTTACACAATTTTACATGCTAACAAATAAACGATAGTGACTGAAAAACAAAGTGATCACATAGAATTTCCAGTTTGAGCGGCAATTTAGTTTTTTCATTAGGAGAGTAAATATTTTAGGAAGATTGAAATTGGCAAGCAAACCGAGCAATCCTGTATTAATTTCATATACGTGCTTTACTATTCACCATGCAGTGCAATCTACGTGTCAAACAAACTAGTGCAAATAATTCATGCCAATATAGGTATTACTTTTATAACTTTTGTAACATTCTTACAATAATAAATTATTATTTTTTAATTCAAGTACCTACTTGTTATATTACTTTTATCTATACTAAATGAATCTAGATCTTAAGTACTGGCTGAAAACGTAGAGTTAAGCAATCTTGTTATTGATGGTAGACACATGAAAATCGCAAGTGAAGCTTTATTTCCTTACTTACATTGGAATATTACTCCACTTGGGATTTTGAGCACCCTCTGTTTTATTTGAAAAACTCCAAATCGCAATTTTACAAGAATACAGAATAGTACAAAATTATAAGTGAGTATTTCATTGATTATCGTTCAATTCGGTTTAGTTTTTTAAGACTAAATGCTACGAGCAAGATAAATTGCGAGATAAATTGCAATATTAATATTAAGGTCAATTATGTAATTCTTTTCTTGTGTATGCAAAAAAGTATTACTTACTTACTGAATATTATTATGACGGCGTCTCGTGTATTTTTTTTATTGAATTAAATAACGTAGTATGACTATTCATTTCACCTATGCCGTCGATTTACGATTAATTTAGGATAGTCTAATTTATAAACTGTTTTTGTTTTATTTGAGTACAGTACATACTAAATACTCTAATAAATTTTTGAAAAGTATTTTTTATATTTTGTAATCAGCCAGTACACATTTAGGTCACATGACCGCAGACAGAGTATTTACCCTTTGATTCTTCTGGTTGGGCCGTTTGACCTTGTTGAGGTAGAGCTCGGTCATCTTGAGGAATCCCTCGGTGAGCTGCTCCAGGTCTTGCCTGGTGGGCGCGGGGTAGATGTCGCAGTGAGTAGTCTCATCCTCGACTATCTTCTTGGTGGCCGGGTTGTTCAGGGGCAAGAGAAGAGTGCGGAATCGCCAGTACTTCAGAGCCTTTTGGGGTGAAACGACATGTTTTGTAAAGTTTTATTTTTATTTCTACTGATACGCATGAGTGATACAAAAAGAACAATCTAATTTAAAACGGAAAAGTGGAATGTTCGTGTAGGACGTCCGAAACGGGGCAGAACAGTTAGGTTACCGCGTCAGCGGGAGTGATTGTTGATTCTGAACCTCATATAGCCTTAGCTACTTCTATGACCTTTGTTTAAAAAAAGAAAATAATTTGAAACACAATGAAAAAGTACACACAAATAATGATATTGGTTATATATTCATTGTGTTATGAATAAATGATTGGAAGTGTATAGAGTGCCGCAAGCGGCTTTTTATCGCAATCGGTTTGGGCACCGTAAGTTTTGCGGTATAATAGTGACGCCGTTTAGTCAGCCGTAAAGTGTAGGCACGGCAAAATAATGCGACCGTTTAAAGAGCCGTAAAGTTTGTTGGAAGTGTCTATTCACCGGGGCGCCTCGACGAATAGTATTTTTCTCTATCTAGCGGTACGCTAGGCGGGTGCGAGCGTAGCGAGCACGGGAGTTCGGGGCACCCCGACATTAGGTTAGAAGGGGATGGCGGAGGGAGCCAGGCGAGCGAAGCGAGCTCGGCTTCCTCCGCCATATTGTATCAAAAATATTATCAGCCAGTGTTATTTTAATTATAAAAATAAAATTATCTGAATTTAACAAAGAATATTCGTAGAGGCTGAATGTCCGCCAGAGCCTTTTCTCCGTAATTATGCTTATAAAAAAGAAACATACTATCGTTTTGTTTGTAGTTGGCGCGAAGTTTGTAAAATTTTCATTTAATCGTTTTACATTGAATGTTGTTATATGAGTATTTAGTGTTGATATTTAATGATAAATGTGAATAGTAAGGATACTAAAACTGGGCGCGATATAATAAAGGTTAGTTTTTACAACTTCTACATGATCCATTTTACCTGTAGTATCATAGCTTTTGTAGGGTACTATGTATGTACCTTTCTTAACCATTTCAATTTAATTATTTACTATCAGTTTTCTCACAAGTGTATTGAAAAACGTCGTACAACACACGGATCTTAGGTATTATAATAAACTCGTGACATTATAAACCCTCGCCTGCAGCTCCGCCTTACAAAAGTCACCTCGTTTGTAATATGCCACCTACGATCCTTGTATCGTAATGTACTATTCTTTCTTTTATTATGGCGGGGGCAGAGGCGAACCTAAAACGCGTTTTGAGTACTGTATTCAACTTACTTCTACAAGAGCAAAGTCGGTGTCTCCTCTGGTACAGATGTAATGGTCCATGTAGTTCCAGTTATAGTTCTCCAGTTTCTCTGTGGTAAAGGACACCCAGGACACTTCGTAAGTGTCGTGATACGGCGCGTGGAAGCGGTAGCGATAGTGGATGTTGAACGGAGGGTATGGGTGTCTGTAAGAAATACACAACCATTAAAAAAATCAAGACAACTTTATTCACTGAGAGACGAGAGTTCAATCAAATATAAAGTGGATTTGTTGTGTCACATCAATAAGATAAATTCTCTCTCTATCGGTTGAAAATGAGTGAAAGTTTAGAAGAACAATATTACTTCTTGAAAAACTTTGCACTTGTGTAAACTTTAATTCCCGCTATTTTTTTACTAGCTTTCTTTTTTCTAGCAACCTGTATGGCCAGTTCAACTGGAATTCGTGATTTCTCTCTCAAGTTGACAAATAAACGTAACATCTTTCGGTAGGTACCTGACGGTGAGCTTATGGTGACAGTGATCATGGAGCCAACAAGCGTGAGCTTATGGAAGATCCTGCCTATGGAGAGTAGGTATCGCTTTGCGGGGGCTGAGTTGGCGGGGCCACCTTCATATTCTTACCTGGGTCGGTACCTGGTGACAGTGATCATGGAGCCAACAAGCGTGAGCTTATGGAAGATCCTGCCTATGGAGAGTAGGTATCGCTTTGCGGGGGCTGAGTTGGCGGGGCCACCTTCATATTCTTACCTGCGTCGGTACCTGGTGACAGTGATCATGGAGCCAACAAGCGTGAGCTTATGGAAGATCCTGCCTATGGAGAGTAGGTATCGCTTTGCGGGGGCTGAGTTGGCGGGGCCACCTTCATATTCTTACCTGCGTCGGTACCTGGTGACAGTGATCATGGAGCCAACAAGCGTGAGCTTATGGAAGATCCTGCCTATGGAGAGTAGGTATCGCTTTGCGGGGGCTGAGTTGGCGGGGCCACCTTCATATTCTTACCTGCGTCGGTACCTGGTGACAGTGATCATGGAGCCAACAAGCGTGAGCTTATGGAAGATCCTGCCTATGGAGAGTAGGTATCGCTTTGCGGGGGCTGAGTTGGCGGGGCCACCTTCATATTCTTACCTGGGTCGGTACCTGGTGACAGTGATCATGGAGCCAACAAGCGTGAGCTTATGGAAGATCCTGCCTATGGAGAGTAGGTATCGCTTTGCGGGGGCTGAGTTGGCGGGGCCACCTTCATATTCTTACCTGCGTCGGTACCTGGTGACAGTGATCATGGAGCCAACAAGCGTGAGCTTATGGAAGATCCTGCCTATGGAGAGTAGGTATCGCTTTGCGGGGGCTGAGTTGGCGGGGCCACCTTCATATTCTTACCTGGGTCGGTACCTGGTGACAGTGATCATGGAGCCAACAAGCGTGAGCTTATGGAAGATCCTGCCTATGGAGAGTAGGTATCGCTTTGCGGGGGCTGAGTTGGCGGGGCCACCTTCATATTCTTACCTGCGTCGGTACCTGGTGACAGTGATCATGGAGCCAACAAGCGTGAGCTTATGGAAGATCCTGCCTATGGAGAGTAGGTATCGCTTTGCGGGGGCTGAGTTGGCGGGGCCACCTTCATATTCTTACCTGGGTCGGTACCTGGTGACAGTGATCATGGAGCCAACAAGCGTGAGCTTATGGAAGATCCTGCCTATGGAGAGTAGGTATCGCTTTGCGGGGGCTGAGTTGGCGGGGCCACCTTCATATTCTTACCTGGGTCGGTACCTGGTGACAGTGATCATGGAGCCAACAAGTGTGAGCTTATGGAAGATCCTGCCTATGGACAGTAGGTATCGCTTTGCGGGGGCTGAGTTGGCGGGGCCACCTTTATATTCTTACCTGGGTCGGTACCTGGTGACAGTGATCATGGAGCCAACAAGCGTGAGCTTATGGAAGATACTGCCTATAGAGAGTAGGTATCGCTTTGCGGAGGCTGAGTTGGCGGGGCCACCTTCATATTCTTACCTGCGTCGGTACCTGGTGACAGTGATCATGGAGCCAACAAGCGTGAGCTTATGGAAGATCCTGCCTATGGAGAGTAGGTATCGCTTTGCGGGGGCTGAGTTGGCGGGGCCACCTTCATATTCTTACCTGGGTCGGTACCTGGTGACAGTGATCATGGAGCCAACAAGTGTGAGCTTATGGAAGATCCTGCCTATGGACAGTAGGTATCGCTTTGCGGGGGCTGAGTTGGCGGGGCCACCTTCATATTCTTACCTGGGTCGGTACCTGGTGACAGTGATCATGGAGCCAACAAGCGTGAGCTTATGGGAGATCCTGCCTATGGAGAGTAGGTATCGCTTTGCGGGGGCTGAGTTGGCGGGGCTACCTTCATATTCTTACCTGGGTCGGTACCTGGTGACAGTGATCATGGAGCCAACAAGCGTGAGCTTATGGGAGATCCTGCCTATGGAGAGTAGGTATCGCTTTGCGGGGGCTGAGTTGGCGGGGCTACCTTCATATTCTTACCTGGGTCGGTACCTGGTGACAGTGATCATGGAGCCAACCAGCGTGAGCTTATGGAACATCCTGCCTATGGACAGCAGGTATCGCTTAGTGGGTGCCGAGTTGGCATGTTTGCCGCACTGTGGGGCCACCTTCGACACCGGCGGCTGCGGGGTCGACGGGCAGTGAGACTCTATCATGTCGCAGTCGTTCACTCCCACTATCAGTTGAAAACCCTAAACAATAAATCGTGAGATATAAATAAAAAAGTAAATCACAGTTCCCTATCACTATTACCGATGTCAAACTCTACTTATCACATCACAATTATATTAAAAATGTGAAAATATATTTGAATGTTTGGATGTTTGTTACGTTTTCACGCCTAAACTATTGAACGAATTTAGATGAAATTTAGAATGGAGATAGTTCGTACCCTGGATTAACAGATAGGAAACTTTTAACGGGAAAAAGTCTTATTTCCACGGGAAAATCTTAGCTAACGCGAGCGTCAAATAAATCTCTTAAATTCGGTCATTGTGGAGATCTTTTCTTGTGCAGGCTTTTGTCCAGTCTCTCTGTTGAATTTTAAGATGAATAAATCTCTAATTACTACCATGAATTCGCACACCAAAGAAAAGTCCAGATGAAAGTAGACAGGTATGTTCTTTTTTCGGTATATTTTTTTGGCTAATTTGAGTTCCAACATAATACAGAGCATAGATATTCACCTGGGCTAATCTCTGCGAAACCAGCTCTTTAAAGACTTCTGTGGTTGTGAGCGGTTCTTTATAAATGGCTCTATTTCGTGCAAAGTCCGCATTCACGTCGTCAGGTAGCAAGTTGTAATCGGACACCAAATAGTCGTTTTGCAACGACCGTATATCGGGGAAGTAGTCGGTTGTGATCGGCAGGCAAGCCGGGATGGTCAACGATTTCCAATCGACACCTGTTCACAAAAAAACAATTAAAAATTTTGTCGACAGTTTTTTGCCAACTATTTATCTTTTTAATGCATGCAAGTTTTAGCACGTGTGAATCTAATAAAGGTTTCAAACTCTGGCCTTATAAATAACTACAAGGCTTTTACAAATATTGCGGTATGATGGACGCTCGTATCCTGCTGTGGTAAGCTTTAGATTTGCTCATTGGTGAAGCTTAGCAATCGGTTATTAAATGAATTTGTTAACACACTATAATGAATGGTGAAATTGTAATGTTAGTTTTGTATGTAAAGTTAGGTTGTGCCCCTACAAATTCTTTCAGATCCAATAGGATAAGCTGCGAACATGCAAGTTAGTAGTGATTGTTGGTGCATCTGATTTAATTTTGATACGGAAGCTGAATATGAAAATTTAAAAAGTACTATGTTTATAATGTTCATTATCATATTTGACTAAGCTTGTAAATCTTAACGATAAACATAGCTTTTGTTAAGCCACAAACGTTACAGAATTCAACTATATTTATATAAAATTCTATAACATATTTGTGCGTACCAACACTCAATTAAAATTGCTATTGACACTAAAAAGCGGTTTGCGTTGTATTTAGAGACCCCATTGCAATTAACTATAAACATACGGAGGGTATACAGTAACTACTCGATGCAAGTTCAATGAATGGAATATCAAACCTATGGCTCGGTTCGCTTTGGGCACGATCGTTCCAACGCGGTTTGATGATTTAGTTTTCAGTGCGCCGATATCATGAAACATCACAAAATCAGTTGAACGTTTAGAACACAGGGCAGGCGAAGCAAAACTTCAGTCTTGAAAAAAGTAAAGTTCTGCCTTCTCAAACAAAACAAAATACTTTATTAATAAAAACAGAAAAATAACTTTTCTGCAATAAGTTTAAACATAAGGTCTAAATTCAATAATAAAATATATTGTTTTACTATTTTCGATCAATTAAAAAAAAAAATTTAGGTTAGAAACGCGGCATGAAAAAAAAAATACACAAAAATATTAGTTTACAGTCTAAACTACAGGAAAACAATGTATATGAATCCATGATTTAGTGAAAAATATTTAATAAAATTAGATAATGAACGTGACAATATGAATCGTGTCAATGAATTCAACCAAAAAAATTCTAACCCGCCACGTCCAGTTTTGATGATAATTAATTATGTACAAATTCCGAACTGTCACCAATTTTAGTAGGTTTCACCTTAGCGTGTCTCAAACTATTACCACAAAATAAAAAGGGTTACAGAAGGAGAGAGAGCTCCCGCCTTCTTCAAAAGTTATTACGTCATCTTGCCAGACTCACTAGGGTTGGTTGCTACTGTATTGTACCAAAAAGTAGGTAGAATAGTACATAACAAACATACATACATCGATTCATTTATTCATACATTAATGTTATCATGCTTACAGGTCTTAGAGGGTAGATAGACAGAGCATTAAATATTCATAAAAGATCCTGACTTCACACACACGATGAAGCTCTATGTATGTGACTGACTACTATGGCCACGAATGCATCCGCGCGCAGTCTACATTACCACTGTAATGACGTCATTACACACTAGCTGCATACTGAGCAGTGGTAAGGGCGGGGGTCCACTCATGTTCTCCAGTGGATCTATCGCATATGTCTCGTTCGCATAACGTACTTTCGAAAAAAATCTTACTATAGTCATCGCACTGGGAGAATGCCGTCCTGAAGTTTATCACGTGAACATTTTTATGTGATGTACACTAACCTTGAATTAACGCTCCATGAAGCCTGGTCACATAAAATAGCATTTTGCGTACAATTTATATTTTTATATAACGAAACACTTTATATTAATTGAAAATCAAATACAAAATAATAAATTTAACAATTATTTCAACGTGTTTCCCGAAATGAAGTTATGAATGAACGTCGATGCAAGGTTAGCCCGTTGGGTCCGCTTACGATCCGCTGTTCCATTTCGATTCCGAAATATTCGAAAAATATTCGAATAATCGTATAAACTCAAAATAATTGGTATGGTAATACATACTTAGATACATAATAATTTGTTTGAAATTGCGCAAAATGAAATAATAAGAAATGGCAACTGCGGTATTTCAATTAGCATGGTAGGATTCCAGTTGAGACTTAACGTTAAGAGCTATTAATCTATTGTTGTGTGATTATAAGCTAAAAAAAAACTCTAATCATATTTTGTGCTACATCACTAAAAATAGTCACGTGATAAACTTCAGGACGGCATTCTCCCAGTGCGATGACTATAAATGCATCTTTCTCAAAAAGTCCCCATTCTTATTAAAAAAACCTTTAATAAATAACACTTTCTAAAAAAGCCGGGGGTTCACTCCTGTTTCACAGTGGATTTTGACGGATGTTAAAATGCACTTTTTTCAAAAATGACCCCTTTCTAAGATCTATTTATCTTAATTTACAAAAATAGTGTTTTTCACATTAATTACGTTATCGTGACCATTTGCACTTATTTGTTCGTGATAGTAAATTTAACATTTAAAACCTCAGTTTTGCACCAATCGACCACCGCTTCCAGTCGATTTAGACGGATAAAGTCCCATTCAAAATCTTCTCTCAAAATTACACTTTCTCAAAATAAAAAGAAACTTTCTCAAATGACACAACGACACTTGCTCAAAATACCTTTTCTCAATGTACCTTTCTTAATGTCCCATTCTTAAAATGACACTTTCTCAAAATTACCCTTTATCAAACTGACCAGTGGTAAGGGCGGGGGTCCACTCCTGTTCTCCAGTGGCGCCCCACAGCAGGGCGAGAGTGGCGTTGTTTGTGGTGGCTGGAGGCCCCAATACGACGCCTAGAACGCTTAGCGCCCCCGACGTGCTTATCATGCGCTTCCGGTTGCTTATTGTGTTTCCTACAGAAAAAATTTTAAGAATTAAAAAAGATAACAATATCACAAACAAAAACAACACATTTTGTTACAATGGTTGGTTGTTGGAATTTATTTCGTGAATTTCTAAGTTTACATTACTTTAGTCAAATTAGAAATGTTTACAAATCTAAAGGTAGGTTAACTAGTTGCTAATTCAGTCAAGATATAACTCAAGTATAAAAAAGTCGCCTATATGATACTTTCTGTCACAATCTCTCCTGTCTTGTACTTTTCCATGTACTTTGAAAGAGGGTACTACTGTACTAATTTTATCTATGGTATTATTTACGCAATTTATTTCTGTAATTGATTTGGAAACTGGCGACCGCTTTTAATTTACCATTCTCACAGTAGCAGTGGTTTAAAAATTAATTTAAGAATTCAATTACAAAAAACAGAGGCAGAGGCCATTGGCGGTACAAGTGACACAAGAGCTAGGGTTTGTAAGGTAGGTCATCGAACTTGACCCATACAATATTATAATGGTGAAACAAATTACATACTAACCGTCAACCTGATACGTAGCATGATTGTTGGACATGATACTGCTGCCATTGTCCTTACTGGTAGGATGCTCTTCAGTCCTGGACGTCAGTTCACCAGCAGGTCGGGCTTGGTAGTGATGTTGCTGGATCAAAACACCAGTCGGACCTAGTAAAACAAGACAACATGTAATTCTTTGTTAACTTATTGCTGGATAAAATACCAAGCGGACATAATTGAAAAACATTGATATTAAATCATTCACTGTTAACTTATTGCTGAATAAAGACACCAACTACCTAGAGAATTTTCAAGAGATTAGATTATTTTTGGTAAGTTATTGGTGTCGATTCGGCATACGCCCAACTAAACTAAACTTAAAATTAGTCCTGTCACTTTCTATCATTTTTAATTGAAAAGGGACCGAAGATCATCGGTATTGTTTTTGTCTATGACTTCACGACTAACTGTCAAATTTAGTCTTGTTTTAGTGCCTACCATGACGAATAAAAAGCCACTAAAATTGACAGTTAGTCGTGAAGTCAAAGACAAAAACAAAACCGATGATCATCGATCCCTTTTCAATTAAAAATAATAGAAAGTGACAGGACTAATTTTAAATTTAGTTTAGTTGGGCGTATGCCGAATCGACACCATTGCCAAGACAAAACCCCAGTTAGAACCAGTGGACACAATTTTAGAACATTGTTAATTTGTAGATGAAATGAATGAATTTTTTTTTTGACGTCATTTTCTGTTAACGTGTTGCTGGATCAAAACATAAGTCAGACCCAGTGGTGAGATACAAAATTAGATTATTTTCTGTTAGCTTGTTGCTGAACCAAAACACCAGTCGGGCCTAGTGTGATAAGATAAGACACGAAAGTAGTAAATCACAACCAACACTTTTACTTGTTTGTTTTTATTAAATTTTTAATATTTTTTCGCACAATGAATAGTTTTACTTTTCAAACAGTCAAATCAAAAAGGTAGGTACACTGCATTTGAAATTCGAAATGGTTGGATTCGAAACGACGACGACGACGGGTTGAGGAGAACGGAAACACAAAATCAAAACATTTCGGGTGTTAGTTCAGCCCAGCCCATTGAACTTAATAACTTTTGTTCCACAGCTTCTTCAAGTTTAAGTTTTACGTATTTTGTGACAGAAGGCAGTGGCCGCTACACCTCTACTCGTAATTAATTATTTATTGCAAGATGTATTTACAACGATATCTGTACCTTTAGGGAAGATATGTGTCCATCTTCGCCTGTTACTAGTGAGCTTCACGGTGACGTGCGACGGGTCGAATGGGTTGATGAGTGCTCGGCCGGTGCGGATCACTGGCTTGTGTGACGTCACTGAACTGTGCGGGGAAAGCCGCGTGCTTGACATTGGCGAGTCCGTCGCGTCGCTGCCAGAATCAACCCCAGATTTGTCTGCAAAAGTAAACATTTTTCCTTTTTTTTTCTGTCTTCTGCTACATGCCAATCTTACAATAATAATAATGAATACAGCTTAAAACTATCTTACACATAAATAGCAGATTAAAAATAACATACTATTATTTGTTCGCGTCCCTGTCAAAATCATTTGTTAAGTAAAATTCATCAATAGGTTCACAAATAATAAAAAATATAAAATTCAAGTCTACGTAACGCTTCCCTATGAATTGCGATCCAATGTCTTATCATGGGACTGGATAAGTCCTGTGTCACGAGCTGGAGAATGCCACTATCAGAATTACCCAATCTCTCCCAGAAAGAAGATATACGGGCCCTGATAATGGCAAAAAAGTCAGGCATTGCCGCATCGGCAAACATGCCCGACGCGCTACAGTATCCGGGCAACTTCATAAGGATGCGGTATGTATCATTATACTGCATCCTTATAATACTGAAAGAGACCCTCTTGTATTGGTACCAAAAAAGCTGGCAAGTATATAAAAACTGGCAGAAGGCTCTAAAGAGGGTGTTTTTAACTTCCTTACTGCATTTCGCAAACCTGCGCGCGAGCTTATTACAGCGAACCGACAATAATGCTCGCCTCTCCCGCTCCATATCGAGATCGTTCTTTTGATCCACTGTGACGTGTCCAAGGTATTTGAATTTCTGAACAACCCGCACTGCCGAACCATTCAAGTGAACATATGAACTATCTCCGGCAGGAAAGGGTTCTTGCTTTGAAAACCATCATCATAATGATATTATTCCTGTGTCGATTACCTTAGGATGATAAAGTGGTGGGTCGACTAAGGCTTAACCCCGCTCGAGGGGCCTATCGCCCTAATTCAGGACAGGCTCGAACCCTTTGGTGGGGACGTTTATGAGCTTTTGATGATATTTTAAATGTAGTATACAAGTCAGTGGTGTCACTCACACCTTATTATTTTTCCCCCTTCGAAAACTGAGTTGAATGATTTTGACTAGGTTAAGTTTATGCTCATGTAAAGGACTTACTGCCATTAGATAAGATATCGGCCAGGCTATAATGGATATCTGGGTCCGACATCTTTCTGTAATGCAGCGTGGTCACTGGCGGACTTCGGCGAATCCCTTCTAGACCAGCCACTGAAGTTTTCTTCGTACGTGGCACTCTTTGTACGCTGAATCATAGTAAATCGTAATTGATTAATATAAAAAAATAATATGTATGTAACACAAGGAATCAATGACTAACTTACCAAGTGCTATGAGCTGGAGGCAGCTGAAATACTTGCGCGTCATATGCATCGTAATCAAAAATAGAATTGTGCATGTACTCATCTTCCTTTAACAATTTCCCCTTGTCGTCTTCATACATCTTCTTTAGCGGCTCTTGACTCTTCCTTGGTGGCAACTTTATTCGAGGAATAAAGTTAGAATACGCGACCTTCTTATTCGTCGAATAGAAGGACAAGTTAATCCAATGCGGCATGGAGTAATCGTCAATAGAATTTAAATTGTTGTCTTTGTTGTGGAATTTCAGTAATGGGACAGCATGCAATGGTTGTTCTCCGACGCAGACCAAGTCACTGCCGACACCATTGTCAATGATTCGTTGTTTGGTGACGTTGGTCAGTTCCCTGTCTACCTCAAAGACACCCACTCCAGGTGTTATAACAACACTTAGCTGGCCAGTTCGATCGAAACACCTGTCTAGATAATGCTTTTCAAATACTGAAAAAAAAGAAACATCAGAAATTTTATATTTTTCTCGGCTTTAAACAACTATCCTAATCCTGCTCTAGTTTTGTGAAAGATATATTAATCATAATTTACTACGCCAATCCTTTAATCAAAATATGCTTATGTTTACTAAGCCAATTAAAGACTAAGACTATATATAAACAGAGCTTTATAAAAGAAGTATACTGTATGTATAAGAACAGTTCTGTTTATCTTGACCTCACCATTCAAGCTCATGTTCAGCACTTCAAGGAAGTTCCCCTGAGCAGCAGTGGAGTTGATAGCTGTTGGTATTTCCATGTTTGCCCTTTCGTGGTATTGAAGCACTATCTTTTGGTAATCTGTGAACAGCCGCCTCAACTGCAATAGCACATTAGACCAGTCTTCATATCTCTCATTTTGAACTGCAACTCTACAACAAAAACATAGCAATGAAAAAAGTGTAGAAATGTAAACAGTGAAGCAGAATAATAATTGAAGGTGAAAACAGTACAAACTAAGGTGTATAAATAACTAAATGTATGAAACTTAATAGACATGTATTTCACAAAAAAACAGAGAGACAGAATTATTTTCTGTAGAATCACTACAATATGAAGAACTGCAAAACTTTGCTCACCCTTTTAGGGATGAAAACATGATTTTGTACATCTAATTTTATTTTTGATCTGATAATAATAATAATTTATCATATATTATAATTAATTTATATGGGAAACTTCTTATTTATTTATGTTTTTTTTTTTATGGTTTTAAATATTATTATTCATTGAAATGAAAATCACAATGGAATCAATTTCTTAACAAATGAAAAAAAATACCATGAATTATACCTATAAAAATCTTCATAGAATCTGCCTCTGTAATCTTTTTGTAAACATTCCTTCATATGCTGTGGAAATTCTTCTAAAGATTTAGCTTTATAAAATGTTCTTGAAAATAAAACTATAGTGACTTCATGATTGCTGCCATGTTTCTGAAACAAGATTTGTATTTCTTTTTAAATATTTAACTGATAAAAAACATCTACGGCATTCAAAAATTCAATAAAATCAAACAACTTTCAACTTTCCTATCTTTTTTTAAGTTTGTGGGATTATTAGTTTATATTGTTATCTAGGTAAACAAGTTCATTCATAGTTTTCTTAAAAATACAAAATAATATGTAACATTTTTATAATAATTTCATTTCCAATCTTATTCTCCCTGATTTCTAATTCAGTGTAAAAAAGTCCTACCTTCCACTTAGCAAATAGATCTGCTAGAAACCCATTCACAGCCTTTTCAAAGTACAGGTCTCCATGAATGTCAAAGTCCCACATTTCTGAAGACATTTGTATGAACAGGTACACCATGGATGTTGAGGACCTGAACACTATCTTTGTGTCTTCAGTGATGACTCCACAGGCAACCCTGTCTCCCTGAGACCACATCTCATAAACTTGGCATCTTATGGCTCCACCACAGTATTCTATCTTTTTGTTTAGGTACACACATGTGCTTACCTAAAACATTTATTGTGATATAGAATCAAAAAGTTTAGAATTTGATTATTATGTCACTGTAAAAATAAATAAAGATTCAATTTCTACCAAGTGGTTCTTCAACCTCCACATTTCAGACCTGCCCATGTACTGGTCTTTAAATGTGAGCTCCACGGAGTCCAATGCAACATCACTGACATTTACTATGTTCACATATACATCTGCAAATGTTCGCAGTTGGAAAGTTGTTGCTATACTCTGCTCCACACTGATTGTATCTAGAATTTATTAATACAATTTTTATTTATTATATATGTACTTAATAGAGTGTACTAATAATATGCATATCTTGTTACTTAATGAAGTTGGAAAGGTCTGTACTTTATGTGACATTTTACAAGATGCCTTCCCATGCCTCCCATCCCAGTCAGGCTCGTCAGGAAAATTGGAGCCACTACTCAATGTCACGTAAAGTACAGTAGAGTTTGAAGTTGCACTACAGGTTGAATTAAACAAAATAAAGAATTATTCAAATCCTGGCTCCACAATCAATCAAATAAATTATATGCAGAAATTCTATTCTAATATGGAACAGGAAAGATAAAGTATTGATCAAATCAATCAATTATACATTAAGAAGGTAATTGCATACACAAGACAGATAAGTCGTCATTAATGTACGTACCCTTCGTCCGAGCTGGAGCATCTACTGACGTAACTTGTAGAAGCAATCTTGGGTAATCATTTTCTGGATGATAGATCTCTACTATATCCTTTTCTTTGAGGCCCGGATAGTCCTTCAAGTTGATAATTAGGTCCACCGCTGCAACAAACGCACATAAACATAATAAATTTCTATAAATGAGAAGTGGGTGTTTGTAGAAGTTCAAGCACCATATTCTTCAAAAATATACTTACGCTTAAAGTTTGCCTGATGTACTATAAGCTTGAATGACTTCATGGTAATATTTACTCGTTGGTAATCATTGTAGAAATCTCAGATTTATATATATTTTTTTTATTTTTTTTTTTTTAAATGCGTATTTCGTTTACACAAGGTGACACAAGGATCTCAAACTTCAAACCAAAGAGTAAACTTCAAACGAAACGACAATTCTGACTGAGTTTTTTTTTTTTTTTTTTTTTTTTTTGTTCGTGGCACTAGTTAACTTTGTGCCAGTGTCATCTGACTGAGTTTGACGGGAAACCTTCATGATCATGACCGTCCCTGGTTTTGTACGCCACGTTTTTGATGTACATGGTTTACAACGAATACGCATTCATTCAATATGAGGATGCCTAAAAAGTTGCATCCAAAAACAGGTCTGTTATGTAATGACGGATCTAAGTGATGTAATAACATCCTATGGAAATAAATTATTCTGACTTTGACTTTGACTGTACAAAAAGTGCTCGTGCAGTTTTGAACGCAACTGTTTTGGTACGCCGCGTTTTTCTAAGCCAATGATTACAAATGTCAAAATAATGGCTCGACTATAGGAAACTGTATTTTTTCGCTGTTTTTTACTGGGCACCACCCGAAGGGGGGGTTTGGGGGGCGCAGCCCCCCGCTATAAAAAGAAATCCACCCAGAAAGAATACACTTTGGTTAGGTTTGGTTAGACTGTTGTCAACAACAGGCGGAGGGAGACGAGCGAGCGCAGCGAGCGTGCCGCGGCAGCGGCCGGCGACCGCTGGAGATTACTTCTCAAAAAGGCTAATGGTTGGAAAATTCGAGTGCGCAAAAC
The DNA here is from genome assembly GCA_951230895.1 of Carpatolechia fugitivella. Lineage (NCBI taxonomy): Eukaryota > Metazoa > Arthropoda > Insecta > Lepidoptera > Gelechiidae > Carpatolechia > Carpatolechia fugitivella. The sequence continues at coordinate 11,548,415 of OX579650.1, forward strand.
GTGGACGGAAAAAAAATGGTTGCAGAAAACGGGTCGGTCATAATCTGCTCGTACAGTTTTTCCCGTCCAAGGCAAGCATGTAGTACACAAAAAACTGTCTATACAAAACTGTAACACGAAAAACGGTCTGTACAAAACGGAAACAAGCATGAACCCCACTCCCCATAATCGCGTTCCGAATTACTGTCAGCTGTCAAAACTCATACTTTTTTTGCTTTTCTGATCGCTGACAGCGCTGAAAGTCTGAATCGGAATACGCCCATGGACTCAGGCAGACAAGGTACTCTGTGCAGCTGTTGTTGTGTTGTAAAAATTTTGAAAATGAAATAATTTTCGTAAACAAACAAGCAATAGATGAACCACAACACAGAAAAGTGAAGTAGGATTGACAAAAATGGAACCAGAATATTTAAAAGATATTATGGGTGACATAGCTGTTGTGACGACAATATTTCAATTTTTGTCGGGAGCGTAAGTAAAATGTAAAATTTTACTTCGGCTGAAAAGCAACAGTAGGCAAGCTATAGTTTTTAATGGTTATTGACATCTACTTTGAGATTAATATTGGTAATGTCATTATGGGTTTCTGCATAGGTAGGTACCAGAGTGTTTTCCTATTCATGTAGATGTTTTTACTCGACATCTGCTGCGCCTCCTGAAGGCGACTCTCTGACCCCTGTTTTGCGTGTAAGTGGAACGGCTCACTACTCGAGCCACCCGATCTCCTCTAGGAACTGCAGCATACCACTGATGTTACCAAGTACCTCGAAGATTGTCCCCGGCAAACCAAGTCACCTTGCCCGGTACAGTTTGTGGTGGGAACTGATATTATATATATACAATACATGTGATGATATTTAAATTTTGACTGTTTGCAGGACTAAGCGATAAATATTGCACATTGGGCATTGGAAAGAGAGTAATCTGTTAGTGCTACGTGCAAGAGACACGACACTCTACAAAACCGAACACCCGATGTGCAATATTTATCGCCTAGTACTGTACATAACTTACTTTGATATATATCCTAATCATAAAATTCTACCTATTGTTTTCAGGCTGGTATGTAAACAATATGTAATAAATAGGACCACTGGAGAATCTTCGCCCCTTCCGTTTATTAGTTGTGTATTGTCGTAAGTAATATTTCTTAGTAAACTATATAACAACAATATAATATATATTATAGCACGAGGCAGCCAGCTCTCTCGTCGTCATTCACTTTCACGCAAAGCGGGGGTCAAACAAAATGGTGAATCAATCAGTGACCGGCCATTCTGCTTGACCCCCGCTTTGCGTGAAAGTGAATGGCGACGAGAGAGCTGGCTGCTTCGTGCTATAATATATATTATAGCTGCCATGTGTGATGCCATTTATTTGGTTTCAGATGTTGTCTTTGGTTATTTTATGGACTCGCTAAAAGGGAGGACAAAATTATTTTTGTTAATATAGTTGGTATCACTCTTATGACTGGATACTCCACTATATTCTATATTTTTACATTTAAAAAGTCTGTAGTTAAGAAGCAAGTCTTAGCAGCATCAGTCCTGTTTTCTTTTGTGCTTTTGTTTGGAGCCATGCAAAAAGATCATTATGAACTTATAAATTTTATTGGTAAGTCAAATTAGTACCTATTTATTCCTATACTGTAATGTTATTAACTTAGAATATAAAGTATTTTAATTATTACATTATGGGGCTTTCCCTTACTGGGGTAGTAGACTTATCTACTTGAACTTACGGAAACTGCGTCATATCTTCTCGTCGCCACTACCGCAATGCCTGAAGAGCAGGGTGTATAATTAGTGTGTCCTACCCGTATTGACATACGGAGCCGAGACGTGGAACATGACGGTGAAGCTGGCCCATTGGCTACATGTCACTCAGCAAGCTATGAAAAGATCTATGCTTGGTATTTTGCTACGGGATAAAATCCGAAACGAAACCATCTGGCAGAGGACCAAGGTAGTTGATATCGTCCAGAAGTGTAGCAAGCTGAAGTGGCAGTGGGTTGGCCACGTCTGTCGCAGAACCGACGAGTGTTGGAGCAGACAGGTTCTCGAATGGAGACCACGTCTCGGGAAACATAGTGTGGGACGCCGCCCTTCCAGGTGGACTGATGACCTGAGGAAGGTTGCTGGTGGTGGCTGGATGAGGAAAGCGGGTGATTGTGCGCTTTGGCGTGTCCTTGGGACGCCTACGTCCAGCAGTGGACTGCAATAGGCTGATTGTTTGATTGAGTTCTTTTTTCTGGACGCAGTGTGACCTATGAATCTTCATTGTGTGTGGAGTCAGGATCTTTTATGAATATTTGATGCTCTGTCTACCCTCTAATGAATCAATTTATGTACCTATATGTTTGTAATGTACTATTCTACCTACTTTTTGTCAAAACTGAGAAACGGTAGCAACCAACTTTGAGCGAATCTCGTCAGATGACGTAGTTATTTTTGAAGAAGGCGGGAGTGGTCCTTCTCTTACCCTTTTTATTTTGTGCTTGAAGTTTGTACAAGCAGTAAGGATGACACTACAAAAACTGGATGGGCATATACTTACTTATATCAGTAATTTTTTCTTTCTAGGAATTCTCGCAAGTATCTTCACATTAGTTACAATATCAGCACCTATGAGCAAATTATTTTATGTTATAAAAGTGAAGAATACTGAATGCCTTCCATTTCCACTGATCCTCATGTCCTTTTTGGTATCAAGCTTGTGGACATTATATGGATATTTGATTAAAGATGCATTTCTAGAGGTGAGTTTGGTGTGTCTCAAATGCAACATAAAGAGCATAGGTACTAATTGCATATTCAGCCAGACTTAAGAGGAATAAATTTTGGCCATCATTTAGTAATATGTTCCTATTACATTTAGAAAATTTGACAGCTCACAGTACATCTATGTGTACACACACACATATGCTGAGAAAAAGTCACATCTATGTCATACATATTCGTACATAGCTTTATTTATTATTATTACAATAAATTATTAAGTAGATTAGATAGCATTATCCATTTTATTATAGGTATACTCACTAAGTTAGTCTATAACTGTGTCTATAATTTAACTTTAACTGCTTGCTATGTATACATGTTATGTTCATATCGAGTAGGGTACATTCACCCTTGTTTGACACTTTCTTTGCTTTTGTGCATGTACTTAGAATAGTACCCAGTTTTATAAAGAATGATTTGCAAATAAAGATTTATCATTTTATCATTTATGAACCTAAATATAAAAAAATAATACAATAGAGAATATGTATGGACCACTAACAGATTGAACGTGATATAATTACAAGACTGGAAAATAAAAAGAATAACGTGAAAACCATTAATATCTGTTAAAAATAAAGGATGATATGAGCATTTAAAGTTTTCTAACCACCTCTAGAGAAATTAAATTTTGTACTTTTTATGGTAGTCGTAGCATGTGACGTCATACGCCATGTCGGATCTCTCTGTCTAGCAAAAATGTTTAATAATACACGATTTGTCAAACAATAAAAATGATTTTCAACCTTCGATCAAAGAAAAGACTCGAATTGTTAATGCAATACCTATATATTGTTCAACATATAAAATAAAAAAAAAAACATGCATTTTCCCTATTATTTGTTTACTGTATAGCTGTTTTACTATTTTTCAGTGTGTGAACGTGGTCGGTGCTAGTCTCGCATTGGCCCAGTTGTGTTTGTTCCTAGTGTATCCGAGCTCACCGCCGTCGCCACTGTTGCCAAAAAATATAGTTGAAACATTTTAGACTGTAAATGGTATGTGCAATTTTAGTTACGTAGTTAGACTACTCATGGAGTTTGCATTTTTTGTATTTAGCTAATTGTATTACCATTAAGGAGTATTAAAAAAAACATTAAATGTATTCTGTCTGTCCGCGCGCGATATGAAATAATTCGTGGCCATAGTAGTCACATACATGAGCTGCATTCAAATCGCTCACGAAAAAGAAGTTCAAATCTCTATATTTAAATGCCGAAAAATAGCCAGTGTTTAACGTTTGAAATAGTTTATGTGACATAATATGTGAGATTATAAAAGTAAGCTAACAATAAAATTTAATATTATAAAAAAAACTGATTTGATGACAACAACATATTAAACTATTTCGCTAGTTCAAAAAAGTCGGATAAATAAATTATACGATTTGAAACAATGAGATCGCGGAAAAATGCGAATGCGAAATGTCAGTGCACGAAACAACGATTTCGGGGAAATGGTCTAACAAATCAAAATAATGGCTAAGCATAAAAGAAAGTGTATGTAAAAAAATAATAATATTTTTTGTATTAGCTATGATTTTCTAAATACTTTAACTATGTCTTACAAGTCGGTTATAGTTTAAGTTCTGTCACACCCCGGACATTTCATACAGCCGCCGTCGCGTCCCGTTTTAAATGCCTAGGCTAGTACCTAGTGTAGCGTTAAAAAGGAAAAGCTAGCTAACCTGTGGTCGACGACCACAGGCGAAACGTGAAATTTAGGAGAACAGAGAAAGAGTTAGTTAAATTTGTCCGAACGGTATAATATAAATTTAAAAAGGCCTAGAAATTGCCAAGCATGAGCCGAGAGTCGAGTCCAGAGGGGACTCCGTCGATATCGTGTCGCTGAACTAGTGTTGTGTTGTGGTGTATCGATGCAGGAAGGTGTACCAAAACCGCGGAGTACCCCGGAGAGTATAGCCAAACGGGAACCAAAAAAAGAGGGCCAGAGAAACCTAAAGGGCCTTTTTAGAATTTGGAAAATAGAATTTAAATTTGGCAAAATCCGCATACAAAAATACACTGATATAAAAAAACAGGCTAAAAAAGGATGGGCAGTATCCCAGGGAGGAAGCCGGAGCGCGGGTCTGCGGCACTCAGCTGGCACGGGCGCGGGCGCGCACAACGCAGGGGTCCAGGCACGTCCAACGCCCGGTGGCCTCAGGGGTCCGGAACCACGGCGAGAGAACGAGAAAGGCTCGGAGGGACCCTCGTGTGGGTGCCGCAGAGACCGGAAATACACTGTAAAGATTGCCAAAGAAAAATAATCGACATCCGACCAAGTCAGGGAAAGAAAAAGTACGTCGATAAAAACCAGGAGGAAGACAGCACAAGACTTACCCGGCAGGTCCAAAGTAGGAATCCGCGATATTTATTATCAGCGATATCAGATTTATCGGTACTCCGACTTATTATTCACCGCATTAGCAAGAGATACCGAATCCCAAGGCAGACAGATATTTATTTGGAAAAAATTCAAGCACGTTCAAGGGATAAAACGTTTCTCTCTCCTGACAGACGACAACTCAGAAAAAACAAACAACAATTTAGAAAAAGGTCAAACCAAGAAAATTTTAAATTTGAAAATGTGACATAAAAACCGGCCAAAAGAAAAAAGAGCCATACCAAAAAGGTTATTAAAAAACCCTGCAGTAATGCTGCAGACATCCCTTCACCAGAAAAAAAAAATCCGCCAACTCGAAAAGGAAAAAAAATCTTCGAGATGGCAACCCTCGAAGGAAGTTGACCACCCTAGAACAAAAGAGAAGAATTGTTCCAAGTCAACTATGAAAGGAAAAAAAATTATCGATAAAAATTTATCGACACTCTACCCCATCACTATAAACCAACGAACACGTCATGTTCCCAGCACGGGCGGCTCATAACGGCTCATACGACTCACTGGCCCCAGGATAAGAAACCACCGGTGTCCCAACAGAAGCCAAGTCAATCCACCAGGGAAAAAAAGGAGGACGGAAATGGCTTGGAGAAAGAAAAAGGAAAGTTGTCAACCACAACAGAAAAAGGTGGAGACAACCGAAGGAAACACCGATGACGTGGTATCCCTGAGCCAGGAGGAAAATGTATGATACGTAAAGGATAGAAAGGGAAATTTGGAAATTAGGAAATGTTGGAATATCGGAATGTTGGAATGTCACTAAGTTTTAAAACATAAACGCGCCTACAAACGATATTATTTACACACCTAAATGCTAAAACTAAAAACTATACAAAATATAAACAAGTAGTTTTTGAACTACTGGTAAAGAGTTTACAAGTCGAAACTGTCAGTTACGCCCGTAATCGGCGGCAAGAGAAGAAAAACTTCAAATAGACCGTGCGCGAAAACTGACAGACGACTTGTAAACAAAGAGCTATCAAACGAGGGCCGACGCTCGCCCACAGAGAAAGAGTTAGTTAAATTTGTCCGAACGGTATAATATAAATTTAAAAAGGCCTAGAAATTGCCAAGCATGAGCCGAGAGTCGAGTCCAGAGGGGACTCCGTCGATATCGTGTCGCTGAACTAGTGTTGTGTTGTGGTGTATCGATGCAGGAAGGTGTACCAAAACCGCGGAGTACCCCGGAGAGTATAGCCAAACGGGAACCAAAAAAAGAGGGCCAGAGAAACCTAAAGGGCCTTTTTAGAATTTGGAAAATAGAATTTAAATTTGGCAAAATCCGCATACAAAAATACACTGATATAAAAAAACAGGCTAAAAAAGGATGGGCAGTATCCCAGGGAGGAAGCCGGAGCGCGGGTCTGCGGCACTCAGCTGGCACGGGCGCGGGCGCGCACAACGCAGGGGTCCAGGCACGTCCAACGCCCGGTGGCCTCAGGGGTCCGGAACCACGGCGAGAGAACGAGAAAGGCTCGGAGGGACCCTCGTGTGGGTGCCGCAGAGACCGGAAATACACTGTAAAGATTGCCAAAGAAAAATAATCGACATCCGACCAAGTCAGGGAAAGAAAAAGTACGTCGATAAAAACCAGGAGGAAGACAGCACAAGACTTACCCGGCAGGTCCAAAGTAGGAATCCGCGATATTTATTATCAGCGATATCAGATTTATCGGTACTCCGACTTATTATTCACCGCATTAGCAAGAGATACCGAATCCCAAGGCAGACAGATATTTATTTGGAAAAAATTCAAGCACGTTCAAGGGATAAAACGTTTCTCTCTCCTGACAGACGACAACTCAGAAAAAACAAACAACAATTTAGAAAAAGGTCAAACCAAGAAAATTTTAAATTTGAAAATGTGACATAAAAACCGGCCAAAAGAAAAAAGAGCCATACCAAAAAGGTTATTAAAAAACCCTGCAGTAATGCTGCACTAGGTAATCCTTTTTACACACGCGTATGTGTGAGTGAACCATGTAGGGTTAACACATGTAACAATTAATATATTACTGGGATGACTAGCACATTACATTACGTGTCAGTAAACACTTATCTAAAATATTGTGTAAATTGTTGCTGAACGGCTACCTAGCTATTATTATAAACACATTTTTGAAATTTCACCAAGGTTTCGTAACTGTAATTAATACAAAACGCGCGCAAAGTATGGAAATCCTTACGCATCGACCGCGGGACGAGGCAACGCCGATTGGCGGGAGGAGGTGAGTGGCCATTCTGGTACTATATTAATTTTGTGGTTGGGTCGTTCTTCTTTTTTAGTGACATTGGTCACTCACCTCATTTTGTGTCATATTAGAGTATGGATTATTATTTATTCATTGTTTGAATTTACATCCTCATCGCTTTATACCTTTTAATACTAAATAATCTTTAACTTTCTGTAGCCAATATTTTTTTTGCATATGTCTATTTTTCATTAAATACCGTGACAGTAATAATTCATAATGATGTCCTACCTAAAAAGGACGGTCCGTCACGGTGTTTTCTCGAAAATCGCCACAAAATAAACAACATTATAGACATGAAAACAATGATTAAATAATCCAAATGAAAATGAAATAGATTTGAAAAAAAATATCCAACACTGAAATCAAAATACTGTTACTTGAAAAACTCGAAAAACTGAGAAACACCAATTCTTTGTTAAAAAAGCTACTGATCCGTCAACCTACGCTACGGATCCGTCAAACGAGGCTACTGATCCGTCAATCTACGCTACGGATCCGTCAAACGAGGCTACGGACCCGTCAACTAGGCTACGGACCCGTCAGCATAGGCTAGGGATCCGTCAATAAGGCTACTGATCCGTCAACCTACGCTACGGATCATACGTGAAATTTCAATAACGTTAAAAATGTGTCTTACTTGCTATTTCTTATAACAAGCAAGTATTTTCCCGCTTTCACGGTCTCAAATCATCACCATGGCGACGCGCGCCGGTCCAGCCGTGACTGTCTTTCGACTAAAATTATGCTATGTGTATTATTAATTACATAGGTACTTTACTTTGTATTGTATCATTATTTTAATTTTGCTGAATTCTAGTTTTACTCAAAACCTTTGTGTGGCAGGTATCCTGTTTCGGATAGTAATATATTTTCTAAACGAATCTCATATCATACGGTATGATTAGTTGTTTCATGAAATCACTAGATAATAATATTAATAAGACTTTTGTTACGGGTTTAGCGCGAAGCGAATATTGTGTAACTGAGTAGACCCGATATTTTAGCGATGTTGCAAGCACTATTTTCAAAAGTATACAGGGTGGCCCATTTGGATGTTATACTCTGAGACTATAGGACCATGGATGGAACCATGATATCGATTTTGGTGACAAGAAAACTGCATTCATATTATTTAAAGAGAAACTCGTACTCAGTTCGGAAATCGAACCCAGTCGTATCGAAGAAAAAAAACGAAAGGGAAAAAAAGTAAAATGTAATGAAAATTAATCATTTTAGGTATTTACATAAAAATTAATCATTTTAGGTAATATCATATTTCATAGCAACATTTACTGCTTATGATATGACCTACACAATCGATATTGACTAAAAGATAATGTTAGTTTTTTTCTTCAACAACCGAGTTCGATTCCCAAACTAAAAATAAGTATTATTTTTAATAAATGAAGGCAGTTTTTCTTGTCATTAAAATCGATGACATGGTTCCTTAGAACAGATCGTTCTATATTTTTTTTTTATTCTGCAATTTATAAGGGACTTTTAATCACCTACAGTGATCATGTCAGCCCCATCTTACCCTAATCTTATAAAAGTAAATACAAGAAAAATAATTACTATTTCTTAATACTATCTAAAATGAAAAGGTACACCATCTTAGCCTCCTTCTATACTTTATAGTTTCAGAATTACCTTTATTGAGCCATCTAAATGGATGCATACTTCCTGGAGAAAATGCGGATAGGGTAAAGGCACACAATTATCTGGCTACCCTCATTCATCAATTAATTAATAGCTCCATTAGTTTTTTTTTTCAGTAATTGCAACAGCGCTGTGATCCATATCGGTCTAATAATAATAAAAAAAATCCTATTATTTATTAAAGTTGACAAAGATATTAAATTAAACAAGTTGTATAAATAATTAATTGAATTGTATAATTCTATTTATATAATTTTATTGTAAATACTTATAGTATTTATTTGTCACATGAAATTTGTTATTCCGCTACTATAATTACCTGCCTAAAAATATTCTACTCTCTATGTCATCGGAATAGGGGATCGGACTAATGTTTTTATTTTATAAATCCAAACTTCTTAGTTTCTGCTATCGAACATTAAAATAATGTTTGCTCTATCTTTAAAATTAACCCAGTTATAAAGGGAAATTCAAGATTACACAGAGAGGCACATACCCACTTTTGACGTCATTTGTTAGTAACGCCATATGATCTCCATACAAAAAAAGTTTTTGAAAGAGACAGACATATTGAAACTTTAAAAAATCACTGTAAATTAGTTTTTCATTACTCATACTCTGAAAGTAGTTCGAAAGTTGCCTGAGGAGCGGATTGAAAGTAATACTTTTCAGCCCGGAGGGAGAATCACTTTCAACTGACAGCTGTCATTCATTCATTCATATTCATTTATTCTGGCAAATTATAAAAAAAAAAACTGGTTCTAATTTCACATTTCTATTGAACTATGTTACATCTTTCTATACAGACACTCAATTACAGCGCAATGTTAAATTGAAATAACATAAAGTTACGTATTAATTAAAGAACATAATTATATATTTTAAATGATTTTAATATAATTAACTTTCAACATTTCTTTAAAATAAAATAGATTTGGGCAAAATATTTAACATTTTTCAATTATGGAAATTAAAAATAATGGCTCAAAAGCTGGCCGGCACGGCCACGGCAATAAATTAAAAATAGACGGGAAAGCAACAATCCGATTCTCATTTGTTTCTCGAGTTGTAGGGTTTTGTTTACAATGAGTTCGTCTGATTCAGATTTGGAAGTCACTCATTTTTTCTTTAGCTAATTTGTGTTTTTATTTTTACTGTCCTTGTATTCGTAATGAAAAGCACAGTGTTTACCTCTAGTTAAAGACTTATTTAATGCCTCGAACTATTAGGGCCCTCGCTACGCTCAGGCGCCAAACCCTGTCTCAGCGCTAAATAAGTTACTTTTACCCCTCGTATAACAATGTACTATTTCAACCGATACTGTTTTTTTTTCGCGAATCGTCTGCTACTAATTTATATTTTAAAATAATTCATAAAATGTGGTAAAATGTGGTAAATTTAGGAACAGTCCGATCCCCTATTGAGAATACTCTATAATTATGCCGGGTGTCAGTGTACTAAAAGCTTTAGAAGCACATGCAATATGTACGAGAACATTTACCAACAAATAATATGGATTTGAAATCCATATTAATAGTCACTTGTAAAAATATTATTCCATTAGGTTATTTTGAGACACGTATGTGTGTTAATATACGAAATATATTTTTTTAATAAGTATCAAAAAATGTTAAGTTTAGCAGGGTGCTAAATCTCGTTATTTTTAAATAAAACTTAATCCTATTTTTATGTATAATTGTTTTTTTATTCAAAATTAGTTAATATTTTTAAACGAAATGAAGAAGTTCAAATTATTCTACAAAAAAAAATAAGATGGGCCAACAGTAAAACTGTAATGTGAGCAATAGCTACAGGTATACTACTAGTAATACATACCAACATTCCAGCCAACCGAGCATACTAGAGTAGGTACTATGACGATGGTGGAGCCATCTCTACGAGGAATGACAACGGAATATAGTGAACTTCGAATATTTATTGAGGCTTTTCACATATCTCTGCCAAATTCGGTTACGAATATAATGTTTCATAAAGGCGCGACAAAACAATGGTCTGTAACGCCGCCGCCGCCCCGTAGGTACAGGAAAGCAGCGGGCCCATGGAGGCCGCACGCCACAGTACCGAGCAACCGGTCCGGTTCAAATTATTTTTATACAAAGTGAAGTCATTTGCAAAAGATCTAGCGTATGATTTGAGGGCATGATTTTGTAATCCCTAGCAAAATTTAAATATGATGTTCAGACCATCATAAGCAACAACTTTTCCCAAGGAACATAGGTTGAAAGCCCCCAAAAAAATTTCGACCTCCCATACAAATTAGTAAAGTTGATTGTGTATTTTGTATGAAAAGTCGATTTTTTTGGGGGTTTTCAACCCATGTTCCTTGCTTATGATGGTCTGAACATCATATTTAAATTTTGCTAGGGATTACAAAATCATGCTGTATAGCTCTTAGTCGAGTTAAAACATTAATTGGACTATTGGCTATCAGTACCCTTGATCCTAAAAAACTATTGAATCGGCCACATGATCAAAATTCTTTGAATGAACTTCAAATGTTTACGGGAATTACATTGTATGAACTGATGATTTCAAGTCTTAAAGTTAATATGAAGAAGATTTAATTTGGTTTTAATATCAATTTAAAAACTCCATTAAACCCTTACAGTAAAGTAAGTTTGTGTAATTTATTAAAATGTATAGGAAATTAATTATAATTATAAATTCATTCATTACAAAAACTAAAAAGATTAAAATAAAAAAATCCTATCATAGCGTTTTTGTGAATTGTGAATATTTTGATGCCTCCGACTGCTATTATGAACACTATCAACCACGACCATTCAAAACAAAAAAGAAAAAACAACTTGTTAGCATCTTTTCAGTTCATTTATTCAACTTTGAAAAATTTTTCACGCAGTCGGTTTTTTTAAATATAATTTCAGTTTTTCCTGTCTTTTTATTTACTGCAGGTACCTACTATACCTGTTCCGTCCTTCATCCTTTAAGCTTATGGAGATTGATCAATACGTTGCCCGTGATTCGAGAGATTTATGAATCATCTCAGTTTCAAAACTTATAAGCATTGATTTACAAGCAACAATCCGTAAGTGGGATTTTTCGCTGGGTAGGTTCGGTTGTATTCTTCCCCAATCCTCTCTAGATGATGAAACTATTTTCTCTAGGATGGCGGTTGAGGGAATAGTCATCAATGGGCAACCCCCGAACAACAGTCGCTTTTATTTTGTCTGCGATCGTGCTCCGCGTCTTCGGAGGGCCTTTGCCCAGTAGTGGGATATAAAAACATTAAAAAATCTAATAAAATACGTCTGCGCCTCACGGCTGTAGTGACGTAGGTAGTGAATCCCACATAAAGGGAAAATTTAGGATCATCAACATCATTTATATTAGGTACACGTTGATAAGAATATTAACAGTAAAACTTTAGACTGATACACATGAATGACATAATATTCAAATAATATAATAATACTTTATATAGTTATATTTTGTAAGCAACTTCACTTTGACTTAAAAAATAAATAAATTGCATTCAACAACGGTAAAAAAAATGTCTGCATCAATAATTTATTGTCTGTGATCAGAACGTGCATGAATAGGCGATTAGACGAGATACGCTGAACGAACAAATAAGACGTTATACAAAATCAGTATTGAACAGTTTATAAACAGTTTTGCCATACTAATACTGTAAAAGCGTCGTATGACAGCTTACATACTTCGACGAAAAGTATAGCCGACATTCTTGTCCATCGATGTTTGTAAATTGATAAGGAATTTTGATGTTTCATGTTATTGTCTTTTTAGTAGGTACAAATTTTTAATAAAAGTGCAAAGTCATCTGTATTGACAAAAAATACGCGAAAATACTCTCAGAAGCTTAACATTACGTAGTGTTTTGTTAAACTGATGTATGTGCTCTCCTTATCTTTTTCTAATTCGTATTCCTACCCAACTTAATACACGTCTCTGGTCAGAACACATTTACTACACATTACATAGGCCTATGACAACATAAAATCGTAGAAACGTGTTTATTTGTTATTATCTTTTCTTTTTTGCTCCAAAAAACCCCTTCTGTCATTTTCGAAACTAAAGTTCGAAACCAATTTCTAAAACACAAACACATTAAACAATTTATTTGCTTGTTGCTGTAGAACAACGAAGGCCCAGCGCCTCCTAAGTTTGTAACAAACACGCAATTTATATCTTTTCCTAATATTACTCAAGAAATCGGTATGAAAAAATCACAAACAAACAGATTTCTTTTTTTTAATGCCTAGTGCATTTGTTATTTTTCTTACACACGCAATAAGGGGTCTCGTATTTGTTTAAAACGCAAGAGCCTCTAGTATTATATTTTGATATAGTGTCTGTAGGGTGTAAAATTTTGTATTCGTCTCCTTCATTCTCTATTGTAGCTTCAAACTTGACATTTCCAGGATCCACTTCAAATGACACTACATAGTAGCTCTTATTTCCGTATTTGTACCAATCATTTCTCAATATCCTCTTGAACGTCAAGGGACGACACTTATAGCAATTGATAGTTTTGATGGAATTTGCTTTAGTCTGTACATATTGAACTGCCAAATCTAGGCTGCGTAAAGCTATCTGGTCGCTTTCGCTAGTTTCGGTCATGCCATGGCAAGAACACCACTTCATGTCAATTTGCGCGTCGGCACATGTTCTCTGGTCTGATATCAGTGCCGTCAAGCTAGAGCATTGCAGGCATCCCTCGGGAGGAATAGGGTAGATGTTTGTATTAGTTTTTGACATTAAATAAAAAAGAGTTGCATGTAAGTCATAAGGTGTAGTTAACCGGAGTTGATTGATCTTTAAGTTACCGTACTCTTTCGGATAAGTTTCTCGAAACTCGTTAGGCACCCAGACAAACAGCATTGGAAGTCGTTCTTCGTAATAGAACTCCCTTATGGCTAGTTCCTTTTGTGGACCATACCTAATGCCGTGATCACTTAAGAAAAAGACGAAAGTGTTATCTAAAATGCCACTTCTCTTTAAATTATCAAAGAACTCGATTAAATCGTCCTCGAACAGAGTTGGTATATTTTTTACATTATGACTATGAGAATTGATCCAGAAATATCCGAAGAAGCTGTCGTTTTGGTATGCTTGCGAGAATTGCAGTGCGTAATCTAAAATATGCTGTGCCGAAGGTTTGTTTCTTGTGCAAATAATATTACCATTTGAGTATTCGCCTATGAGGAACAAGGGGCGGGCATAGTGATCAGTTGGGGGAATCGAGAAACCTTTGTAAGGAGAAAACGTGTCTGGTAGTCTTAAGTTGTCTTCCCCGAATGCTGTCATATATCCAGCTTCTTTGAATCTGTTCCATATTAAAGAATCTTCGCAGTAGTCCATACCTCGATCGCAATTTGAGTAAGAAGAACTTGCATTTTTCCCACTAAGAATTGCCATTATATTCGGGAAAGTGTTTTTGGCTATCTGTAACGATACATTAAGCTCTTATTGAAAAATATAAGTTTTTTTATCGGCATTTCAGCCAACCTTAGCCCATACCTACCTTTTGATACCCTCGATAGTCTAACCAAATATTTTCTTGTAAATATCTGACTGTTTTTGGAATGGTGTGGTAAGCTCGCCCTCTTGACATTGTATCCATACCCACTATCAAGATGTTCCAATTTTCATTCTGAACAATATATCTATCCTCAAACGAACTGCTGTAACTGTTGGGAGACTTTTTCTTTAGTATTAAGTAAACGTCACTATACGTTGAAGTATGAATTTTGAAGAATTTGCTAGTCTTGTTAATATGTGTCAAGTTGCACAATACTTCAATAACTTCTTCCTCCAATTCTACTTTGTCTCCGTTTTCGAAAGGCTTGAATGGTGTATATCTAAAAAAATATTAAAACTGTTACTTCAACTGTTTGTTTGTTGTTCATTTATTGGAAAGTAATTGAGTATCATATGGTCGAGTTTCTTGCATGCCACATTTTCTTGACAAACAAAGAGAGAATTTTAGTTAACTTTTGTAGGTAAATGTTTGGTCTAATAAGACGTATAAAAATTTGTAACGTGAATAGCTACGTAAATAATATGAAAACCCTTGACCTCCTAAGTACCTATTCCTACTAGTTGCATACCGTTCAATCAACATGAGCTTATTCCTTGAATTTGCAATTAACCAATATTTTTAACATAAATTCTAGTTGCTTATAATAATCTCAAAATTAATCTTAATAAAACAAAAATAATGCATTTCGAACAAAGACCCAAACCAATAGCTAATTTTAACGTGACCTATGAAAATGAAACAATTGAAGTAGTAAATAGTACAAAATTTCTTGGTATTATCATTGACAAAAAGTTAGATTGGAAAACCCATATTAATGAACTTTGTAAAAAACTTAGTCAATCATCATACGCGCTTTATAAACTTGCACCAGTCTTAAATGTAGAAGCGCTTTTATTAGCATACTATGGTATTGTTGATACACATTTAAGATACGGCGTTATATTTTGGGGCAATTCTACGGATAGGGAATTAGCATTCAGAGCACAAAAAAGATGCATAAGGGCAATGTTTAATTTAAAACGATACGATAGTTGTCGACCATATTTTAGGAAATATAATATATTGACACTGCCTTGTACAGTTTTGTACCGAGCCCTGGTGACTATGTCATCGTCTCGTCGGTTACGTACTAGGTACTCTGTCTGATTGTCTCATAAAAATATTTCTATTATTCTTTACAAATAAAAATAAATAAATAAATATTAATAAATATTTCTATTATTCTTTAAAGAATAATACGTAAAGGTTACGTACTAGCTTTATATATGTTGGAAATTGCTCTATTTGTAAAGAATAATAGAAATATTTTTATGAGACAATCAGACAGAGTAACTAGTACGTAACCGACGAGACGATGACATAGTCACCAGGGCTCGGTACAAAACTGCTCTTCTGAAAAAAGGCGTTATCTGCATGGCACCACTAATATATAATAAAATACCAAAGGATATAAGGAAAAATAATATTAATATGTTTAAAAAACAATTTAAGACTTACCTGCTTGAAAAATGTTATTGTAGTGTATACGAATTTCTAGACATTAATTAAGAACTAGGACATAATAATTGTATTCTATACCTACTAACTTAGTAATAAGATGTTGTGACTAATTGAATATTTGTATACCTACTAAGTGGGTTGGACATAGCGAACAAATGAAACTTCATCACCTGTAAAATGTACCTAACCTATGTTCACAAATAAAGATTTATTATATTGCTTATTTAAAATCTCACCAAACACTGAACATGTCGTTTTGTTCTGTTGTCATACTCACATTAAATTATTATCTTCTTTGCCTCTTTCATTTGACCTTAAAGCGAATCTGAAGGCACAGGTGAAGTTCAGCTCTTTGCGTCTATATTCTATGAGTTTATCGCTACGTATTCGGAACGTAACATCGCGTTCGGAACTTCTCTCCACGAAGACTACTCGGTCGTAGCAAGTGCTCTTCGAGTAAACAGTCTCCTTGAACTCTATATCTTTCATATAATTTGGTATTGTGCAGCCTGGTGTTTTAATTAGGTACTTTTGCGTATCTGAAAATAGATTCATTTCCTCAAGCACAGTTTTTATAAAAAAGCCTTCTTTAAAAACTGCTTGAGGAAATAAATCTACTAAAAAAATAATAACTTTCAGCACATTACAAGATTACCTAACCCTTTACAACTGTACTATGAAAATTATTTGTTTGGGATATTTTATAATTTATTTTTGGGATACTATACTACCAGCTTCGAATGGTCTTGCGCTATTGACATTTTATATTTATGAAAAATATAAACTGATGAATTAGTTACTATATTGTATATTATTGTCATTTCTTCTAATACTGCTGCTTTTCTGGAAATCCCCATAGTACTTCCTTGTAGAATAAGGTTGTGTTAAGTTGATTGTATTGTAGTAGAAGATTACTATCATCAGCAATAGAGACATTATTGCAGTTGCCGCTTTCCGTTCATAATGCATTGTTTTTTTACTGGAAATTATTAAAAAGTTATTAAAAATTAAGGTACTAAGATGTACCTTTTTTGACAAGGGAGAGGGCGACTGCTATAGTAAAGTTACAAAAGAATAAAAATAACTGGTAAAACTCAACGATATCTATGTATTGGATCGCACAATATAGTCTATCGACTTATGTACTTAAGGGGGTGGCTGATATAAAATCTACTTTGTTGAAGAAAGTTTTTAAATTCGAACTGGAAAAAATAAATAAAATAAAAAGTTATTAAATTTCTAAGGAAAGAAGGAAATACGCCTATGCAATCAGAGAGCGCATGTTAAGCCTTCAGTGATTCATGCCCTTCTGAATTCGTCGTAAAGTTTTGGTCGAAGCAATTCAAACATGGCCGTGAGAGCCTGGAAGACGACCCACGTAGTTGAAGGCCAGTTTCTGCAGTTACCGCAGATAATGTTGAAAAGGTGAAGAACCTGATACTTGCCGATCGGCGAATCAAACAGTGGGAGATAGCCAGAGATGTGGGCATTAGCAAGGAACGAGTTCATGAAATAATTCACGAACATTTGGGCATGTCCAAGGTGAGCGCGCGTTGGGTACCTAGAATTTGACAAGCAAAGGCGAGTAGAATGTTGTCAGGCATTTCTAGACCTGGTCAAAGTTAAAGAAGAAGAGACTACCTCTCGAATAGTGACCTGTGATGAAACTTGGATTCGCCAGTGGGATCCAGAAAGCAAGCATAAGAGTCGATGCAATGGAAACTCAAAGGAGAAAAGCCGCCAAGGAAGTTCAAGGTCCGACCGTCAGCTAGTAAACTAATGGCCATCGTATTTTGGGATGTTGAGGGGACTTTACTGATAGATATTATTTGCCGAAAAATACAACAATGAATGCTGAATATTATGCAAACTGGCTCGACAGGCTTCGTGAACAAATTAAAGAAAACCGGAGGGGCAAACTTAGCAAAGGTGTTCTGATTTTACAAGACAATGCTCCTGTACATATAGGTACAGCCTTAGATAAATGAAAGGCTCGCGCGGCGCTCGCCTAGATACCGCGCTATCTAATAACAACAGCTCCGTGAATGCGGCAACTCAACAATGACAATGACAATTTGGAAGGATGCAAGCTCGGAGGAAATACGACGTTGTTTACAACGAGACTGCGTCGTCGGCGCGAGCTCGGGTACGCCGAATTCGGCGTAGTATTTGTTGCCGCATTTTACAATTACGCCAGCGATATATAGGCGAGCGCCACGCGAGCCTTTCATTTATCTAAGGGTACAGCCTTAACGGCGCGGTCAAGCCTGAAAAAATTTTTGGTCTCCATACAAAGTGAGACTCCCGACCAACCCATTTTGTATGGAGAGACCAAAAATTTTTTTGTCGCAGGAAATTTTATTTTCGTGAAAAGTTGTTCAGTTTGACGGGTACTATCACTACATAGCGGGAACAAAACGATTTAAATTTCATGCTGTAGAGAACGTAAAACGGACCAATTCAGAGTCTAATTGCGGAAACGGGAGCCCACCAACTAACTAACTAACTTCATGCTGTAGAAACACTTCGCTGAAGGCGTTGTTAGGAAGCATCACGTGCGCAGCCGCGGCGGCCGTTCGAAACTCGCGCCATGCGCCTATGTTTACAATTCCATATCTCGGGAACTAATTGACGTATCGAAATAATTCTTGCACACGATTTTTTAATTTTGTATAGAGAATATGAGAAGCTAAAAATTTAAATGTGTGAACATTCTTCGTTGTTTCTCTATACCCGATTGTTTTTTTTACTATGAAAAGGTTTGCGTTTCACCACGCTAGGTCGCTCGCAGGCCGACATTATAGCTGTTTTCGAGGCATGGAAACAGGCAACGAGTTCCTCACTGTAGTGCGCACCAAAAAGTGGAAGCAAAACGCTTATTGGGAGCAGGTGATATTTCAACCACATAAGGGTGGGATTCTGCGCCTAGTGCTCCGCAGGAGAAATGGGCTTCGAGGGATCAGATCGATCAGCTGCTGTACACACTCGTGCAACCTATTTATGTACCCTAATGATGCTTTCGAATGGCTCTAGGGCTTGGTCTCTCAAAATCTTAGCTGGGCGTTAGTGTAATTTCTTTTTCGTGAATGGAGGTGAAATAAATCGTTGTTATTTTGATGGTGTTTTGTTATAACAGCTTTCAAGAAAATAAGAAAATTAAGTAGGACTTACCGAAAACAAATGTTCCTAAAAAACATGAAAATTCGAACCACTTTTTTACTTATTATTATGTACCTGTGAAATTAGATAAGTATTTGGTTTTATTTTATATTTAAATATTTTTCAACAGTTTTATTATTGTTTACTGCGGCGTTTTCACATTATGCAGGCGATGCTTGATATACTACGAGTAAAAGAGTATAGCTTCGACTCATGCCTCACTGCTGACTGACTAACTGAGTCTCGCGGGTCTAGTTGCATTTGCGTAACAATTATTTGTTGCATTTACGTACACATACAATGCACTTGCACATGATTGCAAAACAGTTTTACTATATGCATCCGTTAGATAATGTTACATTTATATCTCCATCCGTCGTCGTCGTCGTCGTCCCTATGACTCTACATCACTGTTACTAAGTTGAAATAGTATTAAAATATCTTCTTTAGTAAACAAAAATCCTTACTCCTTACTAATATTATAAACGCCAAAGTTTGTATGTATAGATATGGATTAACTAAACTAAACTGATTTGGATGAAATTTAGAATGGAGATAGTTTGTAACCTGGATTAACACGTAGTACTTTTAACGGGAAAAACTCTTATTCCCACGAGAAAATCTTACACGCCTTCAAATGCTTGAATCCAATAAACTAGCTACTGGATGAAATAAAATATGGTAAGTATGTTAAGTAATTGAGACGTATTCGAGCAAATAACAACTGATAGGAATTTATATGTATTTATAAAAAGTTTAATAATATTTAGGTACCTACAGTTTAGGGCCCAGCTGCAAGAAATCTTCGTGGCGGGTTTCCTAGGCAGACACGTACGAAATTATTCGCAGAACGTTGTGATCAAGCGTCCTGAAGCGTCCAGGTAAGCTCGAATCCCTGACGGTCTCACCTTGGTTTCCAGCAAAAGGGTCGCTGTCTGCTCTGAGATGCCACTTGTGTGAGTACTATTTCTGCTTCACATTCTCCAGGCATGCAACAAACTGGAGCAGCAGTATCTGGACGGTTGCTTTGCTGTGGAGGCAGAGAGTTATATCCGGAACCGGCGCTAGACGCCTGCGGGACCGCGATAATGACCCGCTCCGGAGCGTTCTTAATACTATACACATTTCTCTAGCTATCCAGCGCGGTAACGCAGCCAACAAGTGTCGAAAGTGGAATAGCTCAGGTGACATTTTATTCAGGTGCCGTTGAGGCGGGTGCCCAATGTGGAACACCTCAGCGTTTGGGTATTTTCGAGACACGCTTCGGGCGGATTAGTTGATTGATAAGACTACTTTTAGATATTAGTTTAAGTTACTTACACATGTCACAAAGCATGGTCGATATTTTCATGGTATAAATAATATAGTATATTATGTATTTTATTTAGGATTTGAAAGCTGTTACATTATGATCTGTAAGTAATTTTATCCTGTTATTTTGAATACTTTTATTCGTCTATTTAACATATTTGAATTTTTGGGTTCAAGATAATTTTAAGCTATTTATTTTTTAAAGCAGAATAAATAATAACATGACTTGATTAATTTAAATATATCTTTAAAAATGTTACACTTAATACTGCTAACAAATATCACAGATAGCCAATATTTCATCACTCGTTCATGATATTCTCCACCGTAACAAATCTCAAGACAGTAAATATTAACCAGAAAATACTACATTTTGTACCGTGCAGAAGAAACAGACAAAAATTATTTACTATATTAAATTATTTACTTTTAGGAGCATTTCTTAATTATCTGACACACACAAAACGCCATTTCCTTGCGGTTGAGAGTGCACTCCCCTAGTGCTTTGTAACTAGATATAACACTCACAGGCTCGAGCAGCTGGGCTTCATTCCCTCGGCGCAATACCAGGCCTTCATAAGACATGTTTCCCGGAGTCATGGTTAGCGCCACCAGATGGAATAAGTTAACCTTTGCTTCGTCATAGTAAAAATGTATTCGAATCACATTCTTCAATTCTAAAGGTATGCATCTCCAACAGCGTTTAGTTTTTACTGACTTGGACTTTTTCTTTATAAAAGTCTCTATCAATCGAACACTCTTTCCTGCCTCCGTATCGTCTACATGAAGAGAGAACAGTTTGTGGCAACTGCACCACCTGTCGTCAATAGCAGCATCTTGACACGTCCTATTACCATTTATCGTATTAAACAAACTGTGACATTTCGGACAACCTTCAGCGACACTTGTGAGTTCAGTGCTGTTTGGTACTCCTTTACATACAGACAACCGATGAATATCAATAAGAGTGTTATACAAATCATAAGGTGTAACCAAGCTATGTTGATTATTTGCTAAAGATTTAAATAAGGACGCATGTCTTCCTGTAAAGAAATTCGGCGACCATATAAACATGAATGGCAAACGGTTGTCGTAATAGGAGGCATATCCTGTTCGGTATTTGCCGAAACGAATGCCGTGGTCGCTGAAGAATATTATAAAAGTGTTGTCGAGGACACCCGTATATGTTAAACGGTTGAAAAAGTTTTCAATCATGTTATCAGCATCTTGAGGGCGATGTTGGTCATCGTGGCTGTATGAATTCATCCAAAATAGACCGAAGAATGACTGTGACCTATAAGTCATCGCAAAGTCTAATGCATAGTCAAGCAAGTGCTGCGCTGAAGGGATTTTTCCTGCGCAGACTAACGACTGGTTATAATGTTCCGTTTCGCCTTTAACAAACAACGGTCTCAGATAGTGGTCAGTTGGGGGATCTTTAAACACAAAGTCGCCGTGGAATGTGTCTGGCAGTCGAAGATAATCTTCCCCATAAGCAGTTACGTATCCATCTTCCCGGAATTTATTCCAAATTAACATTTTTCTACATTCATCCAATTTTCCTGCGCAATTCTTGCCAAATGTAGACATATTTTGACCTGTCATAGCAGCGATTAAGTTCGGAAGCGTGTTTTTACCAACCTGGAATAAATAAAAAACTTTTCTTTAATTTTTAATAAAACGTATTGAAAATCGCAACTTAGTCAAATCTTGCGAGTAAATAGGAGTTCGCAAACCGTATTCAAAAACATACTACGCAAGATGTTAGACTGAAGAAAGTGAGGTACCTGATGAACTTAACGGAATTGACCTCTACCCCGAGGATACTGGGGAATTGGAGAAATTAGACAAATGAGAAACTGAGCTAAATTGAAAAACTGAAGAAACTGAAAAAACTAGAGAAACTAAGGAAACTGAAAAAACTGGAAAATCTGAGTTAACTGAAGCAAAAGGAAAAACTGAAAAAAAATGGCGAAACTGAAGAAACTAGAGAATTTAAAGTAACTGGAGAAACACGAGAAATTGATGAAACTGGTGGAATTGAGTGACATAACTAAATATACTGTAAAACTGAACAAAAAATGGAGAATCTCATGAAACTCAGGAAACAGGAGAAACTGTAGAAACTGAGAAATTGAGGAAACTGGAGAAACCGAGAAGACTGAAGAAACGTGCAAACTAAAGGATATGAAGAAACTGGAGAGATTGGAGACTGAGAAATTAAGGACATTGAAAAATAAAGGAACAAACTGGAGAATTAAAGAAAATGGACAAACGAAAAACTAAGGGAAATCAAATTGTCATCGTTTCAGCCGAAACACGTCCACTGCAGTGGAAAAAATGGAGAATCTCATGAAACTCAGGAAACAGGAGAAACTGTAGAAACTGAGAAATTGAGGAAACTGGAGAAACCGAGAAGACTGAAGAAACGTGCAAACTAAAGGATATGAAGAAACTGGAGAGATTGGAGACTGAGAAATTAAGGACATTGAAAAATAAAGGAACAAACTGGAGAATTAAAGAAAATGGACAAACGAAAAACTAAGGGAAATCAAATTGTCATCGTTTCAGCCGAAACACGTCCACTGCACACCACTATTTACAACATCACTGTCTATTCTAGGAACTGTTTTGTTTGCAGATCACTGTCAAAATAGTCAACTATCCAGTGCAAGACCAATAAAATTGTTGTGGAGATCCTTGTTGGAGACCTTTACCCAACATTGAGCATCTTTCAGCTGGTCATAAGTCAAAGTCAAAAATTATTTATTTATGTTATTACATCACTTAGATCCGTGATTACATTTTTTGGGTGAGTTCACTAACACAATGGTGGATTATGATTAAAATTTATGTAATAGTTACCTTGTGAAATCCTCTGTACGCAAGCCAGAAATTTTCTTTTAAAAATATTGAAGTTCTGGTCATTAATTGCGCGAATCTTGACAATGACATGGTATCCATGCCGAGCAGTATGACATTATACTTGCGTTTACAAGACCTACTTGGTTTTGCTGTTATATTGATAATTTTAGTAAATGCGTATACGTCATCGTAAACTTCGTGCGATGTGTTTTTTCTTTGTTCGAAACATTTGATATTTACGAAATCAGATTTTAGCGTGATAACAGCGCCATCTTCAAATTTTTTACATGGTGTAAACCTGCAATCAAATATAATAAATCTTGTTATGTATGCAGCATGATTTTGTAATCCCTAGCAAAATTTAAATATGATGTTCAGACCATCATAAGCAACAACACGCATGTTGCGTTGGAAAAATAATCGACTTTTCATACAAAATTTACAATCAACTTTACTAATATGTATGGGAGGTCGAAATTTTTTTGGGGGTTTTCAACCTATGTTCCTTGGGAAAAGTTGTTGCTTATGATGGTCTAAACATTATATTTAAATTTTGCTAGGGATTGCAAAATCATGCTGTATGTATAGGTACCAAACACAATTTTCTTCCCGGTAAATAAAAAAATTGCATATAAAATATTACGCCACCTGTGCTACAGTCTTTAACTATCTCGAAGCAAAAAACATTTAAATCCGCTGCTGTGTGAAAAAGACCAAAACCAACAAACATACTTTTCTATATTCTTAATGATCTTACCGTATTTTCATTTTCATTTTCCTGTTTCCTTCTCCAGTTTCATTTGCTTTTAATATAAATCTGTAGCAACATTTAAAGGTTGCACTCTTTCTCAAATAACTTCTTACAATTTTTTCTTTAATCATTGCTTTGACATTATCTGGTCCTATTTTTTTCAAGAATACAGCTCTCTTACCGCAAGTACCAGGTTTTTTCCGTTTATCTTTGAAGGGTATTAAAGCAACTGGTATTTTACAGCCTGGTGTGTTTATAAACATATCTGAAAGGGATGAGAAAGAACAAATTAGTTAATTCTTGTAGTTAACAAAACGATGAATATCGCATAAAGTATTAGTAATAGTTTGCCGAGTTATTACAAATATAAACAAATTAAAATAGAAGTAACTATGTACTATAATTATCTTATCTTTCTTGGTACGTTGCTTATGTTTCTTTATTCTTTTAGTAATTCATCAAGGATAACTTTATGAATGAATGAATGAAATATTCTATGTAGACGATTACTACAGTATATTTTTATTTCAAACTTTATTTCTATAATATAGACCCAGTCTCTTCTCATACGTTCTAATGAATTTATCATTTCGGTTTTAAGGTATGCACGTACCATATTGAAAGGCCTCCTGTTCGATCGATCTCTCATCCCTATTTCCGTCTGGATATAGTTCGCTGAGCATCATGTGATGAAAAGGCTTGGCAGGGTTCGCAGCGACCGGTGGTAAGAACTCCTTATTTAAGTCCTTGTCCGATATTATAACTCTAGGCCCTTTTTGTGAAGCCCGGTGCCAGTAATATAGTGTTAGAGTTAAGAAGCAGGTGACTGTAGCTAGTGCGCTAATAGCTACCCTGTACTGTCTCATAGTGAGCTTTCGTAGTTTTCTTAACCTGTAAAAGAATTATGATATTATTATGATTACAACATACAGGTAGTTGTTTCAGTTTTTGCTATAGAAAGCCAAGTAAAGCTCTGCTCACCCCTTTAGGCATACAAGCTTAGCTGTATGTATGTAGGTAATATAGGCAGGTCGGCCCGGCCCGGAAAAGATGTAAACTAATAACACGTAACGTACGTTACGTGTTATTATTAGGTGTTGTTAACGTTACGTGTTATTAGTAACAAAGGTGTTATTATCTTATTAGTTGTTCCCACCTTTGTTCTTTATATATACTTGATATAGTTATCACATACCAAATCGATACCAACCAACTTAATATACATTTTTATGTAATTCCAGATATCATTCTGATTTCCTTACTTACTAAAATACTTATTTTTAGTATATAATCACTCTCATCTCTTATGATTAATAAATATTTTAAATATGTAATTTATTGATTTATTAATACGAGTACTATGTAAGTGTATACATACTAATAATAAAATAAATGTATTTTTTCTCTTGCACCTGAGTACCGGGATACCTAGAACAAATACCGACCTTTTTAATGGATGAAGTAAGTACTTGCATATATTCCAGCAGAATTGTCTCTGCATTATAGAAAATTTTATAATACAAAACTGCACGGATCATGCACCTTCTCGCAAATCCACTGAATGACTTGACGAACTGAATAATGCAATCGAGATGGGAATGCGAAAACAAGAAACCCGTAAACATAACATGGAGAAGTAGCAACAACTTGGAAAACTGCCGAGATCAAATGCCTATACTGTTGGCAAAGATAGTCCGTGAAAAATATCAAGTAACAGGACCAGGGTTGTCCTTAAAAATAATCAAATAACAGGACCAAGGATGTCCCATTAAATTATTTACACCAGGACCCGGGTTGTCCCAAATAATACATACTAGGACCAGGGTTGTCCCAAATAATATATTCTAGGACCAGGGTTGTCCCAAATAATACATACTAGGACCAGGGTTGTCCCTAATATTACATACTAGGACCAGGGTTGTCCCAAATATTACATACTAGGACCAGGGTTGTCCCAAATAATACATACTAGGACCAGGGTTGTCCCAAATAATACATACTAGGACCAGGGTTGTCCCAAATAATACATATTAGGACCAGGGTTGTCCCGAATAAAAGCTCATAAATTGGACCAGGGATGTCCTTAATTATAATTAAGATTAGAATTGCAATATTATGTAAAGATTGACTTTAAAAATAGCATTAATAGCGGCCCGCCCCGGCTTCGCACGGATAGATTAATTCATACTTTAACACATTTTTAACCAACTTCAAAATGGAGGAGGCTCGTTTTTTTATAATTTGCTTAAATACCTTCTTTAAGGAGAGGGACCCTTTAAGTCGGGATTTCAAAAACATTTTGGAACTCGAACCGATTAATTCAGTCTTATTATATAATTTTTTAAGTTAGGAACTTATATTTTAAAAATAGCTGACATTCCATGCAAAATTTAATCCCTACTTCCCTTTTCAAATAGGGATTTCGAAAAAATCCTAAAAGACGTGTCAAATCATTTACTAATCTTAGCTTACATCCAA
Organism: Carpatolechia fugitivella; assembly: GCA_951230895.1. Classification (NCBI taxonomy): domain Eukaryota; kingdom Metazoa; phylum Arthropoda; class Insecta; order Lepidoptera; family Gelechiidae; genus Carpatolechia; species Carpatolechia fugitivella. The sequence continues at coordinate 11,575,118 of OX579650.1, forward strand.
ATTTTCAATTTTCTAACTTTAGAACTGGACTTTCCATAGAAACATTTAACCCTACTTTCCCCCTCAAAATAGGGAATTTGATAAAATGCTAAAACATGTATCAAATGAATTATTTATTAATCTCAGTCTAACACCAATGTTTTAAGTTTTAACCTTTTAGAAATTACAGACTTTCCATACAAACATTAAATTTAATCCCTGCTTCCTTCTCAAAATAGGAATTTCGTAAAAAGCTTAAACACGTATCAAATTATTTATTAATCTCAGTCTTAATCAAAATTTTCAATATCCTACCTTTAGAAATGACAAACTTTCCATAACAAAACTTTATCCCTACTTTCCCTTCAAAATAGAGATTTCAAGAAAATGAGAAACATGTCAAACGATTATTTTTCCTTAGTCATAAATCAGTAGCGTAAAGTAGAAATATGTGGAGCAATCGAGCTTACGGTGGGTGACAGTTCAAGTACAAAATATGTGGAGCAGTCGAGCTAGAGGGTTGTGAATCTTCAAGAACAAGGTATGAACTATTCAAAAATATAATTCTATAGTCATTCGCCTCATTGAAAAAGTAAATAAATCGACTATGTAGATTTGATTTAAAAATTACTAACATCATGTTTTGGCTACAATTCCCATTCCATCCAGACCCTTCACAAAATGCAGCTTACTTTTTTAAACAATTAAAACATTTCTGAACCGTCTCGTAGATCATAAAGATGTTCCCGAAAAAATAATCGCTAAAATAGTCATATTACATAATAATATATTTTTTTAGTTTGTAGGCGACGACGCACTCTTTACATATTTTGTTATTACTAGATGTTTGGTTACATATAGGTATTTCTTTATTTATTTTTTATTTCTTATGTAGAATATTATACAATAATCGAGCGTTAGGAACGTTTAGAAGGATTTTTTAGAAATACAGTGATTTTTTTTTGTTTCCCAGACGCGATTTCTCGGTTTTTTTCCAACGCTACAAACATATCGAGCCCTAAAAGGCAGAACATCGTAAGCGCCAGAAATCCTCAAACCATTTTATTATCGTAAACGAAAGGCCATTTTATCTTACATAAGCTCATTTTTTTTCAAAAATGTACCTTGAGTGCTTTTCGCATAAGTGTAAATTTTGCTTTTCATCGTTACCTGGCCCATGCTTAGAAAATGTATCGCAAACGCCAGGTACAATTCTGTCGTAACCAACAAAAGATGGCGGTTGCGATAAAAAAAAATCGATTTCGTACGTCGTAAGAAACATGAACAAAAGAGATGGCTATAAAGTATAAGGCTTACGATAAAATGGGACAGAAATAAGTCTGTTGTTTCCTTTCTAATTCCTTGCAAACTTGGGAGTTTAAATCAAACCAGTCAGTACGTGTTGTATTTTCGGTGAATGACGTGTTGTGTTTTGTTTTCTCGGATTATATTACTTATTATTTACCTCGTAAAAATAACCTACTATCTTAAAAACCTTCTTCAAATAACCTTTTAACACATAGAATTTTGATTACTCGTAAAATTTGGTAGGTATTCTAGGTATATAGGCGAGTGACAGACTGTGGACGCCTGCGCATCTCTGTTTGAAACTACCTAATGAATCAACTGAGTCAATCTTTCTTTCTTAATGTGTTTATCTATATTCATTCAAAACCTTGCATGATTTAATATTACATAACAGGTAAACAAAACATCTTACCTTTGATTCTCCGAGAAAACAAAACACAACACGTCATTCACCGAAAACACAACACGTACTGACTGGTTTGATTTAAACTCCCAAGTTTGCAAGGAATTAGAAAGGAAACAATAGACTTATATCTGTCCCATTTTATCGTAAGCCTTATACTTTATAGCCATCTCTTTTGTTCATGTTTCTTACGATGTACGAAATCGATTTTTTTATCGCAACCGCCATCTTTTGTTGGTTACGATAGAATTGTACCTGGCGTTTGCGATACATTTTCTAAGCATGGGCCAGGTAACGATGAAAAGCAAAATTGACACTTATGCGATAAGCACTCAAGGTACATTTTTGAAAAAAATTGAGCTTATGTAAGATAAAATGGCCTTTCGTTTACGATAATAAAATGGTTTGAGGATTTCTGGCGCTTACGATGTTCTGCCTTTTAGGGCTCGACATGTCGATGCTCTTAGCCGCAACCCCATTCCAGAAACTTCGGATTATATTCATCAGCATGATATTAATATTAGAAATGTTAATGAAGAAAGTTGGCTTGCCACTGTACAAAATACAGACTCTGAGTTACAACGAATTGTTAAGATCCTGAAAGATCCTAATCTTGCTGATGTGGTGGATATAAAAAGTAACTACAAAATAAAAGGGGACAAACTATTCAGGATTACATCAGAAGGAGATAGGTGGGTGGTGCCTAAAGGTGTCCGCTGGCAAGTGGTCAAGTTAAACCATGACGATATTGGCCATTTCTCAGTCGATAAAACGTTAGAGAAAGTAAAGTCGTCATATTGGTTTCCTAAGATGCGAACTTTTGTAAAAAAATACGTCGCCTCGTGCCTGGAGTGTGCGTACATTCGAAGTCAACAGGGGGTAAGAAACCTGGCTTGTTACACCCTATCGAAAAAGTAGATGTCCCCTTTGATACAGTACACATTGATCATGTTGGTCCTTTTGTACGCAGTAGTAGGGGAAACATGCACATTCTTGTTATGATTGACGCATACACCAAATACATTTATCTGAAGCCAGTCAGAAACACAAAATCTCACTCTAGTATGAAAGTTCTTCGAGAGTACTTTGGTATATTTGGTGTGCCCCGCAGGCTGATTTCTGACAGAGGGACTTCATTTACCAGTGCCTCGTTCAAAAATTTCATGAACGACAAGGGTATTAAGCATGTGCTTAATGCAGTAGCTACACCGAGAGCAAACGGGCAGGTAGAACGTTATAATAAAATAATCGTTGACGCTTTAACTGCCAAATCCATTGGTACGTCTGACAACAAGTGGGACGATCACCTTCCCGATGTTCAATGGGGTATAAATAATACCTTCAATAAAGGTATTAACCGAACTCCCTCTGAAGCTCTCTTCGGAATAAGGCCATCAGGTTCTAGTGAAAGTAGAATATTATCTGAATTAGAAGAACAATCTGACAAATTAGGCACATCACATCTGTTTCGAACAGGGAAAGGGTACGTCAAGAAATTAATGCTCATATTGAGTCGTGTCAACAAAAGCAGAAAGTAGCTTTTGACAAACGACGTTTTGAACCCCCTAACTATAAGGTGGGTGATCTAGTCAGAATAGAGCGTCAGGTAACTGCCACAGGGCAGAGTAAGAAACTCGTACCAAAGTTCCAGGGTCCTTATAGAATTACTGCGGTGTTAGATCATGACCGCTTTCAAGTAGAAGATACACCGCTGACCCGCAAAGCGAATAGAAATTTTTCCACAGTCATAGCGGTTGATAAAATTAAGCCCTGGCTTAACTTTAGTAGACCACATGAACAAGAATTGGTGTCTTCCAGTGATTCCTCCGAAGAGGATTCTTAGGTAATCGTTGTTAATAATAAATTTACTCTTAGTCTATTATATAATATTGGAATGTCGCAGTATTGTTTTATATAAATTATTACGGAATAATTAATGACAACTAAGGCTATTAAAAGCTATTGTTCCTCTAAAGATCAAATATAAGTACAAAAATAATTATGATAACTTATTCCAGTATTTTAAATATATTCGATAAAGTGACATTCACTATTGTATCCGATTATTGTTCAGAAGTCAAAAATTTACAAATAAAATCCAGGGCTAAAAACTTGCGGAAATTGTCTAATCTTCCTCTGTGTTGCATACCTAAATTTAACAACGATTATGGTAGAAGGGTCGGGAGGTGCATCCTACCTCAGATACTGAATAGTTTACCAAAAATTGTAGCAGAAAAAGTAATTAATGAGACAAATCCCAAATATATCAAAAACATTGCCAAAACATATTAATTAAGGGATAGGTATAAATCTTTAGTGCTGTCTGAGTCATTTCTAAGGCAAGAACTTAAAAATTGTCATTTAGAAAACTAACTTTATCAAATATAGATAATGACGACCTACTGATAAACACCTACCCTGCGTACCGAGACGCGCTGAAATCGATTAAGCACCCGTAATCGCGTACCGAATTGATGTCAGCCAGGCAAAACTCTTACGTTTTTTTGCTTTTCTGATCGCTGACGGCGCTGAAAGTCTGATTCGGAATGCGACCCTAGATAAAAGTCCCTAGTAATAAAAAAGTATCGTAAATAAAACACACTCTTAAAAGCTAAATTAAAATGTTTAGCTCGTTAGTAACCTGAATTATTTTAGTGAGAACTATATTGACACTAGAAATTAACCTAACCTGAGATAACGAAAATGATAAGAAATGGAGTAAGTATAGAAGTATGTATTTAATAAATTCTAGAACAAAGAATTTACTATGAATATTAACGACGAAGACGCGGCGAACAAACGAAGAAGACATTATTCACGTCGATCCCCTATTCATATGTGCGTTTATTCGACTCTCTTACGGCAAAGAAAAACATCGTGATGAAACCTGCACTGCACTGCACACTCCTGCGAAGAAATTAGGCCTAATCGCTCTAATTCAGAGTAGGCTCGAGACGGCTCGAGTCCCTCGGTGGGGACGTATATGAGCTGTTGATGATAATATAGAATTTTCTACACTAAAACGGTCATTTTCTACACTAAAACAGTCATTTTCTACACTAAATCAGTCAGGCAGGGCTATTATGTCATCTCATTGATCTTTGATCAATATCAACATAACACGAGATAATAACATAAATAACTTTTGTTTGTTTTACTAAAAAATAATGACATGACTCGCCTCCGAAGTTTATTCTTTTTTGTAAGCGGGGAACATTAAACCATTTTTGATTATTTTTGTATATGATTATATGGAACCCTTTAATTATTAGATGTAATTGAATGCAAAAATATATTAAAGTAAACATTTTTTACATCAAAAGGTAAAAAAGACGAAAATATTAATATTTAAGGTATTATATGGAATGTTTCACACTGAAGAAATAATAATAAATCGTCATGAATAACATCACCATCTTTCAAAAAAAAAGCGTAGGTGTATTATAATATATATTTGGTTTCAAACGTAATTTTTTCGTGCGGCTGCACTTCGCCGTACCCGATGAATTGCTTTCTATATTCTTGACTACTTGATCTAGCCTGCCTGGTTTGCGGCGTGTTTATAAATTGAAGAAAAAAAATATTTAATTTTCTCCATACAAATATATAAAAAAAATATATTCATATATCTTGAAAACTATGCACTATCGTTAAATTATGAAAGAGTAAATGTTGTTTGAAATGTCATTATCTACTTTAGAAAAAATCAGGTCGAAATTCCTACTTTGGGGTCAATGACCACTGAATCCTAAACGCCGTGATGCAGCGAATAACTAAAATAACATTCTGATGAACTCAAGTCTTAGTCCTGTGGAGTTTCTTCTGGCCGTTCTTCTCCACAGCGAGCGTACACTAACACTGGTAGTGAACGTGCCATCCATGATAGCTTTGAGGTCGAAAAATTATTTGTAAAAATCTTAATTCGAATAAAATATTTTTGGTTTTTAATTTTTGATTTGGTCAGCTAATAGTATCAAGCAGAGATAGATATATAAATGAACATTCATTATGGTGTATTATATTTAGGCAAGCGCGAGAATCTAACTCGTGACCTTTTGCGTGTTTACAGTTATTAAACGACTATACGTATTATAAAGATTTCACTATGTGAACGTCTTCACATCAGTTACCATCTTCGGTCAAAGCTATAAGTTTCGTGCTGTATTTTTTTTTTTATTTAATTTTATAAACATGATTCCATGACCCATGACCAGACCAGACATTAAAATGTAGCTAGATCACAGATATATGCATATAGACTGTAACTGAACATCTCATCTCTAAAATAATAATCAAAATTGGCCGTTGATCATCTAATAACAGATCCTTTCTACGTTGTGAGAGTAACCCAAACTCTTTTAGAAATTTACAATGTGATCGTCTTTATATTATGTTTTCTAACTGCGGAATTACACATAGAGTCGCCTACTCAACTTCTATGTTATTCCTATATACTGATTTGTCCCTATCTCTCGCCCGAACACAGGAGTATCAGTTGCCAGCCGGCAAGCAGCCTACTCCTGATTACCCATGCTCGTGGACTGAAAGAATAAAGTCACCAGGAAATCCCAGCGACTTTATTAAACAATACTAACTTCGTATTCTGAAAAGAACTTCGAAGTTTATTGCTTCTGCAATAAGAGCCCAGATTCCTGAAATGGATCACAAGGATTATTACATGATATATGTAATTTAAAAGGTATAAAAGGATGGCTCCAGGACTGCCTCAGCGAGTCCTTAGAGCCGGCGACGGGTGTGTCGTCTGTAGTTCTGAATAGAACTTCTAGTTCTTAGAGGAACTTTCGTTGAGGGGCATTTCCTCAACGGAATGATCAATAACCAAGTTTCTCTAATGATACTTCCTGGAGACGACCATCCTAGCTCTACGCACCGGGATACCCTTTTCCTTAAGCTATGTCAACCGTATTGAAAAATACAGTTACATAATCTCTCTGTGTCTTCCATACTACCATCACACAAGGGATCCAGCAAGATCTAGCAAGATCCAGCCCTGACGAAGGAACTAGTTTTAGTTCTTTCAGCTAGTTGATTGCTAAGACTCCAGATCCCGAGCAAGACAGCAGTCTAGCAGCAAAGACCCGATACGCTCACACCTTTACAGCAAACTAACTGTTAAAGCATTTACGAGACGAGTGAGAATAAACGCTCCACCAACGCGCTCTCTGTGAGTCACTTCCCAATCTGTCCTTCAGAATGCTCCTGTCCTCCCCTCACCACAGAGGTGTAGGAAAAAGGTTAAAATAATAGACAACCCCGAAGGATTGTCTACAGCGGACTCTGGTCCGACCGGTGCGCCTTAAGCGATGGAAGGAGACCAAAGTCTCTTCGTTGAAAGCATAAGCTTCTCGTGGTAAGCCGAAGCTAGTGGACTACGTCCAATCGATACTAGCCGTAGCGTTCCCGATACGGCTGAGCCGCTGTGGTAACCTTTTGGGAGGCTAATCCCGTCTTCCACCGAAGTGTCCAACGTATTGCGTTCAAGGGTGTGTTTATAGGATAGTCCACACGTGAACCAGCGCCTATGATGGTAAACCATCTTCCAACGAGCAAGCTCGAAGGGATGACCTCACAGCTGCTACTGACTGTGGGTCTCATATCTGGATTGCTCCTGCATACTGGATCTCCGTCTATCTGAACGGTACTGCCAGGGCAGATCTGCTCCAACTTCATATCTCCATATATATATATATATCTCCGCCGCGCGTCTCCGTGCCTGAGACCGCATATGAATCTAAAGACTCATTTCAGCTATCGCTCTGAATATAGCTTTACAGCCTTCATCATCGCTCGTCCAGTCCACTGCTGGACTATGAGCCTCCTCTCCTTGCAACCATATGTGTCGATATTACATCGCACAGTTGATTCAGTAATAAATCATACATGATGATATTAGCCAGAGCAGTTCACGTCCAGTTTCTCGTTCTCAATTAATAAACTCGTTCCAGTATGCCTCTTCACAGACTTATGTCTTGAAGGAAGCCACTATGTCCTCCGCTATCTCCATTATCGGGGTTAAGACTTGAAAGACCATCATCGACACTAATCAGTCTGAGGTCCACCGCGCACGGCTGTGGACAAGTCCCCATCCGCGGCTATGTATTCAAGTCGCTGTATGCGTCTTCGGTCAATCAGCGGTTCAGAGCTAGACATACAGTGGTAGCGGCATTCATAGCAGCCCGATGGTTACTCCACATCTTCATAGGTCAGATACGGAAATCTCTCCACAGACTTGCGTCTTGAAGGTAGCCACTAAGATATTGTTAACTCCACTATCGGGGGTAAACTTAGTGTACTTATCACGCCTAGGATGCGACCCATACATCAGCGGTTCAGAGCTAGACATGCAATGCCAACAATATCATAGCAGCGATAGTTATACCTCGTCTTCATGCGTCAGATAAGGGCTCTCTATGAGATGGTCAAATATAGTGCATTATATGATCAGTTTGATCCAGCGGCCGTGTCCGCTTTCATTAGGTCATCTAGGTGCGTCAAGCCTATGATTCCCTTGATTTTCATTTTTGACCATCTCGGATGGGATATGTCATCCATAGAGGCATAATTAACCGTTCCCATATCAAACAGGCAGCACGCCAGTCTTCAGGGACCGAAATCCCGTTGAAAGGCAGTGAGAGGCTGTGCAGCGCCTGCGACTTTAGGTTCGGCAACTATTTCACTTGGTTTTCCAAGTATAGACTTATATTAGTCTATTTTTGCACTTTTACAATAATGTCAATTTTCTTGAACTTAACGTTCCGCCAGCCATCTATTCCTAGACGGCCGACTGCCTCCCACCATGTATATTGGCGATACGCATCGACGGTACGCGCTAGGTCAACAGGCCCTTTTCCTAAACTTGTTCGATATTTCTGAAACTCACAATGCGAACGTATCTCAGTCTATGCACCCCAAGTATGCATTTAGTTTTGCATTATCTCTTTTAGTTTCTGAGTTATTAATTTTTGAAATATCAAAAATGTCCAATACAAGAACGTATTAAAATTAAAAACATTCATTACAAGAACGTAATAAAATTAAAAACATTCATTACACGAACGTATTAAAATTATAAAAATTGATTACAAGAACGTATTAAAAAAACAAAAATTCTCTTAATTCGTCTCGAATCTTTTATTATAACTTTCTCTATGTCTTACAACAGACACACGTTGTTCTACATAGTTTTAATTTACATTAGGGTCGGGGAGTTACAAGACCATTACTATTATGTTGCCTTTAACACTTTGACTGCTCGTAAGTGACTTTTGGCGAAGTAAAAGCGAGCTTCTCCTTAGCTAGTTGGGCGAGCTACTAGACCAACAATGACCCGTCTACTCAAACATACCATACATCTGAACATCTCTATCTTCGGTTATATGTTTGTTTAGTCTTCTGCTCCCCCGCAAGTCCGCATCCGCTATATTACCACTTATTTAGTAGAAATAGCGAATAGGTCCATTAAAAAAATCTACGCTCGGTGTAGTAAACAAAGATGCTTCAGAAGTGTTAAAATATTCGCTGATACATCGATAATCATCATTCAGCATGACTTATAGTACTATATACGTACATAGGAACCTAAGGTCACGATTCAACAATCTTGAAGGCCAGAAATGCATTTACGTATTATAATCCGGATTTTGGTTAATATCCCTACTATTGCTTTATATCAAATACTTACTCAATAGAATACTGATTTACAAACGTATTTGATGATTCCATTATTTAGGTAATAAGTATATTTACATATAAAATTTATTGAAATTGGCCAAATGACCAGGTGCTCTGTTTCTTTGCGGCCAAGTTTGTGAATAAACAATAAAAATAAAATAATCTAAGGTGCCAAAAGAATATTAAGTACCCATGTTTATTCCAATATTTATGCTTGATTTTCATAAGAATAATAATTATGAAAATCGAATTGTAACATAGGCAGGGGTCTAATTTAATTAAAGCTTAAAAACAGAAAAATATTTATGATATCGTATCATAAAAACAAAGCTATTAAGTAAACAACAAATGAAATCACTTACCGATGTATTTCATAGCTGAATTAACATTGGAAAATTCTCAATTCATTAAAATAAATAAGCGAACTCTTATTGTTGGTTTTACTAACTTCTTTTGCGTTTTCCTTAGAGCTGACAACAGGTCCAGATTGTTGGAGGCTGAGGCGGCCATCTTTGTTTCCACTTATTGTGAGGGATGAATAGTACGCATGCGCTCATTTCTGCTGCCTAGTTTAACATGAGAAACTGCGTTTTCCATTTCCATTCATTTGACTTTCCAATACCTGTAACTTTTTCGTAGGTTACTTTTTCGTTGACGAAAACAAGAAAAAAGTCATTTGCCGTGAGAGGTTATGAATTTTGTTAGGGATTGTTGAGTTTATTATTATTGTTACTGTTGGGAAGTAATAGGTAGTCAAAACGCGCCGGAGGGAAAACAACTTTTTAAAAACTAATTTTAAAATAAAAAGACGAATATTTCGTACAATGGTCGATGTTAGACTGACGATTTATTTCAGTTAATAATTCTTAGAGCTAAAGCTTATCCGCTACAGACGCTACCTAAGCACTTTTGGATGCAGCTGCATTAATGCTTAGTACACAGTTTCTATACTGGTCAGACGTTGTAACTCCTCCCTCCTTAAGTTCGAAATTACCCGAAGAATCTTTTTTCTGAGGATGATTTCGACCTTTGCAGGGATTGCATACCAAGAGTGAATTTTTATATAAAATAAAAGAGAAAAAGCCTATAATTAAAATTATATATAAGACAATGGTTCCAACGCTAATACTTTCCGTATTCACCACACTTTCATTTTCCACTTCACTATTCTTTAACGCATACGATAACACTTTTAGATCAGTCAAGTCGACTCCACTCAGCTTGACTGGGTTCACGTTCCGTTGGACATCAGTCTTTAGGTTTTCAGGAAGCTTTACAAAAGGGAGTTTCGGATATCTAAATTTCTCTCCTTTTAGGGTCCGATCTCGAAGATAGTGTTGTGCAATTTTGTATTCACATTTATCGTCGATTGTGAGCAGATATGTACCCAAAATTGTGTAATGAAGAATTTCATTAGCACACGTTCTTGTAAGGTCAACAGCTGACTTAGTGTACAGTATCCATCGGTTCGTCTGAAGTGGCTCAATCTTTACTTCTTCCAGCTCTATTGGAATTCGCACGCAGGAAACATTATTGGAATATCTCATCAGGTCTAGAATACAGGTATCTTCAATGGGTACTATTGTTTGCGTTTCATCACACAGATAAATTCCATCTTCAATAGGTTTGCACGGCGTGGGCAGCGAGCTAGCGTTCAACCCCTTCACGATAAGGTAAGGATATTTGGGTAAAATAATTAGGGTAAGGTTTGTTTCAGGGTCGGTGACAGGTAAGGGAACAATTTTGTAATAAAAGTAAGTATCTTTCTTAACTAATGGTATTTCCATAACAAACATTATTTCAAAGTTTTTAAAGTAGGATTTTAATGTAATTGACTGTTCAATTTTTACAATATTTTCAGGTGTTGATGGAAATATAAGTTTATCGTGTTTTTCTATCAGCTTTAACAACTTAACAAGTTCATTGGTATTTACAATAGATTGATGTAATATTCCTATTCTACTAAATGCTATAATATTTTCAATCTCATTCAATTTAGCGTAAATAATCTGAAAATTGTGTAAGAACAAATTATAAGCATGTATTATTTGATTAATGTGCGAGATAATTGAAATTTCATTAATATTTTTATTCATTTTATTAACGACAAGATTTAATTGTATGAGATTGTTTGTTATATTAACAGTAGAGTTTGTGAAAATCTTCACCATTTCGGCTACGAGTGTTGTTTTCTTTTCTACAGAGTGCTGACGTGATTTTACTTCTTTTATCAAATTATCGTACTTAATGGCGTCACTGTGATCCAAATTTCCTGTAATAATTTTAATTAAAGATCCCAGAGGATTGATAAGTCCTCTCTTCTGCCTGCTATTGGGAATCAACTGAGTGTATTTTTCTAAAGTTATATTTAATATATGATTTACTTGTAGCTGAACGTCATTAAAATATATTAAATGTAATCTACTAATATTGGAGAAAGAGCCAACCAATCTATTTAATTCCTTAAATCTATTTATATTTAAATCTAAATCTTCTCTAATAAGCCTAACATCTAATATCTTAATAACTATCCACTTATCATAACTAACGAGAGCGGTTCCTTCTCTAACCGGGAGAACTCCAGGGTTCTTCTCGATCTTATAAAGATGAAGGGCCCGGGTCATTACTGCTTGGGTCAGCAGCAGAGCCAGCAGGACGAACCTGTGGAGGGCGTCGCACATCTTTAATCGGAACTCTAGTGTTTCTAGCGTTTGTCTCTACCGGAACTACATTTCTTTTGACCTTGCCTTTAACCTTGGCCTTTTGGTACCTTGGTTTGTCTTTAGCACGACGTGTGTTAACACCTTTAATAAAAATGTCGTCATCGTCATTTAAGTCAAAGTCAGTCTCTCCTGTTCTATCTTGTTGCACCTTTTCTTTTCTAGCTATCATTCTATCTGCTAAATACTTGTACAAATACTGTGTCCTTTTACAATGTTCTTTAACCAATTGTTGTGTATATTCTTTGTCAAAATCTACGTTAAACTGACTTTTACTCTCCGTGTGGCCGAACACTACCTCGAACGGTGTGAGTCCTGTTACTGAATGAATGGTTTGGTTGTATGCCATGACTGCGTATGTCATAACAGATGCCGCGTCGGTAAACTTTCTTTCATATTTAGCAAGTCTATAAATTTCAGAGATGGTAGAATGAAATCGTTCTATCAATCCCATGGAGTTGGGGTTGTTCGGGGTGCCTACATGAACGTCTACTTTATAAAATGAGAGCATTTCTTTCATGAGTTTGTTATTAAACTCTGAGCCAGGGTCTGAATTTATTTTGATGGGAACTCCATAAAATGAGAAATATTTTATAAGGGCTCGAACAACTTCGGGGGTGGATCTGTCAGGGATTTCGAAAGCTTGGGCCAGTTTGCTGAAAGCGTCAATAATTGTCAAGTAGTATTTGCCTTCAATAGTATATAAGTCAATGAATAATTCTTGGAATGGTTTAGTTTGAGTCTGGGTAAGTTGTAATTGGGGTCTGAAAGGTCGTCTGTCATATTTCATTCGTTTGCAGGTTTCACATGAGTTGATAATACTTGTCACTGTTTGTTCCATGTTGTTCCAAAAATAAATTCGTTTTAAATGGGAGATAGTCTCTTTGATCCCACGGTGACAAGTTTTTCCTACGTGGTATCGCATTACTATTTCTTCTTGTTCTTTTTCATCAGAAACATTAATTACTCTCTCAGTACACTCATAGAGCAGTACTGTACCTTTCCTGAACAATGCAATAACCATTTCTGTAAACTGTCGTCTATGTTCAATATTTTCATAATGAATAAAATATTTAATTTTGGGTCTAATATATTCCTTGAGGAATTGTTTAATCAATTCAGGATTATCTAAGGGCAAATAAACCTTCAGAATCTTTTGTTTTGGATGAGGTTCAATTTTTACTGAGAGTTCATTTTTAAACCAGCTGTGTACTAAAATCTGGTGTGGTTTAGTATCCACAGCTTCGTGAAGTATTGGAATGCCGTTTGTGTCCATATCTACAGCGGAATGGACAGTGTCTGTACTAGAGTTTGTTGTTTTTTCAGTTTGTGCTGTTAATGTACTGGATCGGGTTGAGAATGGCTCATCAATACTTAAAGTGGTTTCAGAACGAGGGGCAGCGGAAGCAACAGCAGGTTGTCGTTCGGTATCTATATCATTTTCGTTGTTAGTAGCAGTCTGGGGTTGTAGTTGTTGTTCTAAGTTTGTTAAGTCTTCAGATAGTAATAGTTGTCGTAAGTAGTCATCAAGGTCGTCAGTGTCTCCTACATTAACTGCTGTCGATCTTTGGTCGTTGTCCTTGTCGTTACCCAAAGCATTTAGTCGTATTCGTGAGAGAGCGTCGGCGTTTGTGTTTTGTTTTCCATTTTTGTACATAACTTTGTATGTGTATTCGCTCAATTTTAATTTATAGCGAGTCAATTTTGTATTTTGGTCTTTTAGTGAGTCTAACCAAGCAAGTGGTCTGTGGTCAGTGTATATTGTGAATTGATTGCCGTAAAGGTATGGTCGAAAATGCTTAACTGCCCAGACTACGGCAAGAAGCTCTTTTTCTATTGTACTGTATCGTTTTTCAGAGTCATTGAGGGTTCTGCTAGCGTAAGCTACGGGTTTGTCGCTGCCAACGGAGCCTTGGGAGAGCACCGCACCAATAGCAAAATCGGATGCATCGGTGGTAAGTATGAACGGTTTTGTGAAGTCAGGGTACTGCAGAAGTGGGGCACTGACTAGCAGTTCTTTGCATTTTTCGAACGCATTAAGGTACTTTTCGTCAATTACAATTTTACTGTTCTTTTTCAGGCATGCTGTCATCGGTTGGGTTATTTTTGAGAAGTCTTTTATAAATTTTCTATAGTAGCCAATAAGTCCTAGAAAGCTTTTTATTTCAGTCGTTGTCTTTGGTAGTGGGTAGTTCAGTATAGCGTCTATTTTATCAGAATTTGGTTTCAGTCCTTCAGGGGTAATCGTGTGTCCTAAGTAAGAGGCTTCCTTACACAAAAACTCCGATTTATCGAGTTGTACCTTTAGATTCGTTTTCCTGAGTCTGTCAAAAACGGCTTTAAGTTTTGTCAAATGTTCTTCGAGGCTGGATGAAAAGACTATTATATCGTCAAGATAGATCAAGCAATGTATACCTTGCAATCCTCTCAAGACATTGTCCATGGCTCGTTGGAATGTCGCCGGAGCCGTTTTTAGCCCGAACGGCATTCGAAGGAACTCATAATGTCCGAATTGAGTCGAAAATGCAGTCTTAGGTTGGTCTTCTTGTTCGATTTCAATTTGGTGATACCCACTCGCTAAGTCAAGTACAGAGAAGTAACAGCTTTTTCCTAGTTTGTCAAAAAGGTCAGTTATGTTGGGAAGGGGGTATTTGTCGTCAACTGTTATGTCGTTTAGTCGTCTGTAGTCAATTACCATTCTGTATTTCTTTTCACCACTTGCGTCAAGTTTTTTGGGCACAAGGTGTACCGGGGCACTCCACGGGGAGTGAGACTCTTGAATTACATTGTCGTTCAACAGTTTCTGAACCTGATTTCTGATTTCAGCAGCTTCTACCGGAGCTTGACGATACGGCTTTACATATATAGGGTCTTCATTAACTGTTCTAATTTTGTGTTTTACCTGATTGGTAAAGGTAAGTGGCAATTGATCTGTATAAAAAATATCTTTATATTCTGAGCATAGGTTAAAAATTTTATTACGTTCTTCAGTGTTCATATGGTCTAAGCGCAGTTTGTTTAAATTTTGTTTTAAAATTTCTTCGGTCTGTCTGTCATCTACTAAATGGGTATTATTTATTTCGATCTCTTCGTAGTCTTGATTTTTATATTTTGTGACGCTAAGAGGTTTACTGAATTTAATCTCAAAGTGACTGTCGGAAGTGTTTTGTATGACTGTTGTAGCGAAACCTTGCGTACAATTTATAAGTGCGGTTGGTGTGCGTACACCTTCACCAAAATTTATGTGATTTATGATTGCTTCTCCATTAAAAAGGTCAACCGGGATTTTTATGCGCGTTTCAGATCGGGGATCAAGATGGATCGTGTAGGGTGGACTGTAAATAATGGGTATTTCTGTGTCTCGTGTCTTTAGTATTTGGTTCTTCATGTCAATGTTTGCGTCTAGTTGTTTAAGTAAGTCAGAGCCTATTAGTCCTCCGTAACTGCTGTCAACGTCGTACAAGTAAAATTTGTGTGTGTCAGTACTTCGAAAAGTTTTTAGTAAGGGTATATTTATAACTTCATCGTGGGCACTTCGCGCATGTGTACTTATAATTTCGAAAGGTTCATTATATTTGAATTCAGAAAAATACTTGTTAGCGATTTCAGGGCTGATGAACGATCGTGTACTCCCTGTGTCTATCATAAATTTTGAATTAATCTCGGGAATTTCAATGTGAGGTAATTTTAAAGCACCATGATGGTTGAGATGTACTATTTCGGGGGGGTAAATCATAGAGGCCGGTGACTGAAAATTTTCAGTCTCGGGAGCTTCCTGTGAAGCTGGCGTAAGTTCAAAATCATTACAGTGGTCTACGGGATATTCATCGCTACCTGGCAGCTGATATTCATAGTCATTATTGTCCATCGTATAGAAAGTTTCAGGGGGGCATTCAGGTTCATTGGGCTCATTTGAATAAAACAAATTATTGGATGTTCGTGGGGCTACGTAATTTGGCCTTGGTTGGGGTGCTGTACGCATAGAGACATCGTTATCATATTGGTATGAAGGTCGCTGACCTTGCGGTTGAGGACCTTGGCCTTGTGGTTGTTGATACGATGGTCTCTGACCATGCATCTGTTGGTATGAAGGCGGGATACCAAATTTAAATTGAGGCTGATTGGTCGGTTGGAAATTGTTAGATCTGTACTGGTTATTATTTGAAACAAATGGCCTATAACCTACTTGTTGCGGAATTCCAAACTTAAAATTGGTTTGATTGGGCATAATAGATTTATAACCTTGATTTTGTGGGACTCCGAATTTAAATCCTTGGTTAGGGACACCGAACTTGAAGCCTTGATTCTGTGCAAATTTGTTGTGTGTATTAAAATTAAAGCCAGAGTTTTGTGGTTGAGGAAATTTATAATTTGGTACAAAATTATTATTTTGTGGGAAAATAGGCTTAAAATTTGGCACCTGAGGGGAGAACTTTTGACGGTTCTTATTTTTAGCATTATACTGATTTAAAAAGTTTATTTCTTCCATCACAACTGTTAGTGCGTCTTCAAGTTTGTTACAACTATGAAGTCGTACCACACGCAACATGTCTTCAGGCAAATTGTAAAGAAAAACATTTAGGGACATGTGATTGTAAATGGTCATTTTAGCGTCTTTTTCATTTTCATCTTCAATTAAATTTACTTTGGAAAATAATGTACTTCGCACATTTTGGATACGGTTACAAAAATCTAAATAAGATTCGCCATGTCTTATTTTTAAATTTTCCAACTCTATAGCAATACACTCTTCTGACCTAGGGTCACCGAAATGCTGAGTTAACACTTGTTTCAACTCTATCCAAGTATCAATATCTTGACGCTCGCTTATCAGGTGGGCGGCTTTGCCTACTAAGCGGCCAGTAACGGCGTGAAATATATACAAGTCCTGAGCAACATTTCCTACTTGTCTAAAAGCATTAATTACATATTCACTTTTATTTAAAAATAAGTTTAACAACTTTTCATCACCATCAAATTTCGGTATTATATCCATCATTTCTTTAGGAATCGTACGTAATTGATCCATTTTTAATTATTTAAATGTAACTTTCAAATAAGCAAATTTAAAATTTTCTTAACAATAAAAACTAACTTAATATTATAAGACACTTACTAGGATTTCTGCTATAGATTTTTATAGAGAGCCTATTATAGAGTCTAAACTAAATTACACAGCCAATGGAATAAGAACAGGGATAGACGGGATAGTGAAGAGGTCTACTCACAGTACGCTTTTCCCCATTTCCTCCAATTAAAACTGTAGAAGTTTTCGTATTGTCCTCCAAGCACAAAGACAAATTTATTTGGTTACAAAATACCAGTTAACACGTAAAAACGCGAACGAAACACTTGCACTCGGATCGATTTGAGATCCTCACAGGCGCAGGATTTCGTACCGGTATCCTGTCCGCAGCGCCAGTCAAAACGCGCCGGAGGGAAAACAACTTTTTAAAAACTAATTTTAAAATAAAAAGACGAATATTTCGTACAATGGTCGATGTTAGACTGACGATTTATTTCAGTTAATAATTCTTAGAGCTAAAGCTTATCCGCTACAGACGCTACCTAAGCACTTTTGGATGCAGCTGCATTAATGCTTAGTACACAGTTTCTATACTGGTCAGACGTTGTAACTAGGTAGTATCTGTTTTTACGTTTGTTTATGTATTTTAAGGTGTAAATACTTAAGTTTTCCATGAAAAAATATTACCCCGAAAAATATATTTTATATGAAAGGGTAGTACTTTGACCTTAGTCTGTATTTTTTTAAGTAAAATACAGTTATTCGAGATAATATAAGATAATATTATTATAAGATAATATTATTATAAGAAAATAATAATAAAATAATAATCAGAAATATATTATTAAAGATCCCACTATAAGTACAGACAACTGCAGACTATTCACTAAAGCTAAAGAAACAATAGACCACATTACAGGAGGATGCTCATTTTTAGCCAATAAACAGTAAACAGATCGACATTGTGTAGGAAATAGGGTTATGAGCCAAAGAAAACTTTATATTATTTTAAATAAATAATTAGTATATTATTTTATAACTTATTTAGCACTGGGAAGATATTACACGACCGTTACTAACGCAGTAGAAAATCTGAATGTGAACAGACAGAACTGCCAGACAGAACGAAAGATAATTTGGCGGTTCGTTCACTCATTCACTCACCTTCACTCATTTATACAATAACTGCTATAGTCAAATCAGATTTCATATTTACAACAGTTGAATTATAACTCATTTAAAATAAACATGAGCTAAGATTAATTTTTGTTTAAATTAATAATCATAAATTCAACACGCGCCCTCAAAAATGAATCTTAGTTACAAAAATATTTTGATTTGTTTATTATGTTCAAAAACACATAATTCACCTACGATATCCTATATACGGTACGTATAATATATCTTCCAAGTGTATGCTGGGAAAAGTACATTATTATTATGGTCCAACATTTGTTGCAAGGATTAGGGAAAAACCCAGGAAAAACCTAATCAAACCATATGTATACAAATTGTGTTAACTTCATGATAATCATTTTAAAAATATACAACAAAATTAAAAACAATAATTATTGTAAACCCATCTCAGCACGCATTCTTAGAAAAGTAATTGCAGGTAAGGGTTTCGTCAATGCATCCGCCAACTGTTTACCTGTGGGAATATAACATAATTTTATTACATTTTTCTCAATCTGCTCTCTGGAATAATGATATGTTATATCGATGTGTTTGGACCTCTTGTGATTAGTTGGGTTATTTGCGATACTTATATCTACTGTTATCTTCATAAATCACAATAGGACTAGAAATATTTACATACTACATGCCAGAGACTTTAGCCATAATGCCTCACGAACAGCTTCGAACAGAGCCATATACTCAGTCGATAAGGCTGCAACAGACATTTGCCTCTTTGTACTCCAGGTAGTATAGTACAATTATCGAACAGTTTAAATAAGTACCTTGTAGTACTTTTTCTGTCGTTTGCATCGCTTCCACTCCAATCAGAGTCTACATACCCACATAAAATATTGCTATAATCACATCGTTTATAAATTAATTTTAAGTCAGTTGTTATCTGAGGACCCTTATTAAACATTGCCATAATTTTTTATTATGTTTGTTTGTATACCTGCTTAATATCTTAATACATGTGCTTAAATCTGGACGAGTACATAACAACAAACATCCTATCACATTTCGACATTCATTTGTCATCAGAATTTAAACTTTCATAATTTAGTTTATTATTCAGGTGACGGGATTACAATCGTGCATTTAAAACTGTTTTAATGTATGCACTTTGATCTAATGTAATTTTATCATTGAATCGTGTAATTTTTATGCCTAGAAATAATTTTATTTCTTTTAAATCTGTCATTTCAAACTTACTCATTAAATAATTTTTGATATCATTCATCGTTTGAATTTCAGCACACGCTATGACTAGATCACGAATTTACACTTCCATTATTCGACATATACATATTGTTAGTTATGGAATTTGTAAATAATGTTCTTCAATTGTAATTGTATAATTTATACTTCATTTACCTTAGAGTTAATTTAAATCACAATTGTAAACTAAAACGGTTACTGATAATTATTTTGTAAGCAATTTTGACAGTTGTGATTAGTGTTGCCAATTAAGTGAAATGTCGGGTGGTATGTTGGACTGTTGACTCGCTGTTGGTTGTACGTTAAGTGTCGAGTCGGTCAGGCCACTGGATGTTTGATGAAATGGCAACACTAGAGGTGGGCAGAGATAAATTAGTGGTCAACGGAAAATGTAATTCAATCTGTAACGGTCAGTTAAAAAGGAATAAACAAGTGTACTTGTGTAAACGGTGTATCACTTATTCACATATCAGAAGTGTTCGTTAAAACCACATATCGTGGTATTATCACGCGCCATGAGTCAAAACCGCAAACGACATCCTGTAATATCCAGTGAAGATGAAGAACCGGATCCTGGGCAACGCCCCCAGCCTCGCAAACGACCACGACAGGCACGGAATCCCAGGCGGCAGACCAACAATGAACGTCTGGAACGGCTAGAAAGGATGTTGGAACAGTTTATGAGCAACCAAACTACAGCGGCATCCATCTCAACGGAAAAACGGGACGTAAATGTAACATCGCAGGAAAAAGCTTCGACATCGCAGGAAAAAGCCTCGACATCGCAAGCACCCCTGAAAAAAATGAAAGCACCCCACCTGTGCAAGAAAATACTCCGCCGGTGCAGGAAAGCTCTTTATTGGCAGGTACGTCAAATACAACTAATAACAGTGAAATTTTACACACTCAAATAAGTCAACCTATGTTTTGCACGAGTTCAACGTCATCTCAAATTAATGAAAATGCGAGTACTTCCCGATCAATTCTGCCCGTTGAGAGGACAAATGATATATTATGTGTGCCAACTGCTTTGAATACACACATTGCCAGTGTTCCATCCTTATCTCCAAGTACTGTTACCTTTAATAGAAACACAAATAATACAGACTACGGAAATAACTTGAGGTTTATCACCAAACCTGAAAATGTACCAAAATTTGACGGTGACACTAATACTACTTCTGTTCACACGTGGCTGCATCGGTTGGAGGCACTTGCAAAAATCTACGGCTGGGACGAACGGACGCTGATCTTCCACATGACGGCCAATCTCACGGGCAACGCGCTTCTGTGGTTCAACCATCTGCGTGATATCGACATGTCTTGGGAGGAATGGAAGAAGAGGCTCAACGACTATTTCCCTGCTGGCCGCGGACTCGCTGCTAAACTGCATGATTTCGTGACGGTAAATAAGCGACAGGATGAAAAGGTAATTGATTTTTATTATAAAAAATTAGCCCAGGGTAAATCATGTGAATTATCTGATCATTTAATTTGTGACGTTATAATATACACACTAGGTGATTCACTGCTTAAGGCAGGAGCTCGTGGTGCTGGTTGCAGGGATACACGTTCGCTATTAAATTATTTAACCGATGCCGCAGTAGATTCTGTTCTTTCAAAATCTTCAGAAAACTCGAACAACAAAGATTCTGCGAGACAAATAAAATGTTTTTCTTGTGGTCGTAGAGGGCATATCTCAACCGATTGCAGAGCAGTGATTCGTTGTGGTACTTGCGAAAAACTTGGTCACAAGGCTGAAAATTGTAGGTTTGGAAAGAAATGTTCTCATTGTAACAAAGTGGGTCATGTTCGAGAGGAATGTTATAGCCTTAAAAATAGTAATAACACATCAGTTACAACTAATAACGTAAAACCTGAAGAAACTCGTGACAAAAAGAATAAGTTATTTCATATTAGACCCATTGACGAAGGTGATCGCAAATACCACACATCAGCTCTAGCTAATGGGTTAAAAGTGTCTGCGTATATTGACTTAGGTAGCGCTTGTAATACGATCACAGTTTCAGCAGCAACTAAAATAGGATTGATCTATAAACCCCATACAAAAACGAGCATTAAAGGTTACGGGGGACAAATTATTACACCAGAGGGAGAGGGTTCGCTGAAACTTGACATCGATGGTGTTTGCGCTGATACGTCTGTTTTGATTGTTCGCGACAATCTTCAAGAAACGGATATGATAGTAGGGCGTGCTTTCAGCGAGCTCCCGGGTATATGCATAACTAAGACATCAAAATCACTACTATTTTCCAAAAGCGAAGAGAATAACATTAATAAGGAACTGCCTTTTGCCAATGAACACGAACTTACCTTGTCAAAAATTGAGCTTAAGCTACCACTCGACACTTCGCTCGTTCAAGGATTAAACAGAATCATTGTGTGCACTGAAGAAGATGTTAATATAAGAACTCTTCATATTAGTCACTCAGAACATAGATCCCCTTGTAAAGAAATAGACATACCTGAACAAACAATTGATGTATTTGATAACATAGGATGCATAGATATTTTCAGTCTGCAACCCCAAACTCTGACTCTATTTTCTACACGTTGTATTGCTCGCGGTGAAATGATAGAAATCAATAAAACTAATGTTGATACTGACGTAGTGGGGGAAGATTTTGTTCACTTGGAGAAAATGTTAAATCGGTTCGATCACTGTTTTGATGATGAATCTAGAGTCGGGGAGTGCGAAGTGGAAATGAAAATCGAACTTACAACTGAAATACCTATATACAGCCGTCCATATCGTATGTCGCAAAAAGAACAAGAAATCGTTCGTGGCATAATACAGGATTTATTAGATAAAGATATCATCGAACCTAGTAACTCGCCGTATGCAAGTCCTATCATATTGGTTCCAAAGAAGACGGGCGAGTATAGAATGTGTATTGACTACCGCCAGCTTAATAAAATTACGAAAAAAGATCGCTACCCGTTACCGATTATTCAAGACCAATTGGACAGGCTAAGTTCGAATAAAATTTTTACGAAACTTGATTTAGCAGCTGGTTATCACCAAATAAAAATGCACGCCGATAGTAAAAAGTACACCGCATTCGTGACACCTTTTGGTCAGTTCCAATACAAAAGGATGCCGTTTGGCTTAGCCAACGCTCCTTCTGTATTTCAACGCGCAATAAATCTAATGCTCGGTAATTTGAGATTTCAGTTTGCTGCGGCGTATATAGATGACATATTAGTGTTTTCAAAATCAATTCCAGATTCATTTTCCCACTTAGAGACTATACTTAGTATGATAAATAAATCTGGCCTAGTGCTTCGACGTGACAAATGCTCATTTTTAAAATCCAGCATTGAATATTTAGGACACAACATATCTGAAGGTGAGATTCGTCCTGCACCTGATAAAGTAAAAGCTCTAACTAATTTCACACAACCCTCGGATGTGCATGAACTAAGGCGATTCATAGGCCTAGCAAGCTACTTTCGAAAGTTTGTTAGATCTTTTGCGAACAGAATTCGACCTTTATCAATGTTGTTAAAGAAAGACTGTGAGTGGCAATGGGGTGACGAACAAAGAAATTCCTTTGAAGATATTAAAAGTGCGTTATCATCAGAACCTGTGCTCGCTATTTACAATCCTGAGCTCGAGACGCAATTATACACAGATGCTTCGAGTCATGGAGTTGGTGGAATTTTGTTTCAAAAACAGTTAGATGGTAATTTAAAACCAGTGGCATATTTTAGTAAACAAAATACCAGCACTGAACAGAAATACCACTCTTATGAACTCGAAGCAATGGCTGTGGTTCTAAGCATAAATAAATTTCGCGTTTATTTATTGGGACGTCCATTTGTTGTATTTACCGACTGCCAAGCTTTGAGTACCACGTGGACTAAAAAAGACATGTTGCCTCGGATAGGACGCTGGTGGTTAGAATTACAAAGTTACGATTTTACAGTTCAGTATAGACCAGGTGAACGAATGCAGCATGCAGATGCTTTAAGCCGCTGTGCACTTCCGTTAAACCATATAACACAAGAAAACTGGATTTTAGCTGTACAAAACGATGATCCTAAAATACAAAACATAATTGCAAACATAAAAAATCCTGAATTTATAAACTTATTTACAATCAAAGATAATGTTTTGTACAAAATTGTCAACAATGCAGCTAAAATTGTTATTCCAAAATCGGTACGTTGGAGGGTTACTAAAATATTTCACGATGATAACGGACACATGAACGAAAACAAAGTAATTGAACTCATTCAAAGAGATTATTGGTTTGAAAAACTTAGGAGATTTGTTACTAAATACGTTAGAGGCTGCATCTCTTGCCAGTTCACGAAAAAACCCACGGGCAAGCAACGTGGATTTTTAAACCCTATCGATAAGGGCAATGTCCCATGGCATACATGGCATTTAGATCACCTCGGTCCCTTTTGTGTGTCCACTAATAGTAATTCTTACTTGTTAGTCGTCATAGATGCTTTCAGCAAATTCGTCTGGTTACAACCGGTACCCAATGCAAGTACAGAACATGTTATTACAACAATGAACTTCCTTATTCGTGTATTTGGATTGCCAACTCGTATAATTTCCGATAGGGGTAAGGCTTTTACAAGTCATGACTTTGAGGGATTCTGCAGAATGAAACAGATTCAACATATTTTAAATGCTGTTGCCTGCCCCCGTGCAAACGGGCAAGTTGAAAGATCGAATCGTACCATTTTGCAGTCCCTGATTGCGTATACTGGCGAAAACGATAGTGACTGGGAAAAATTCATACCACAAGTGGAAAGAGGTATTAACACTACGTACAACAGCACTACAAAGAAATGTCCATATGAATTATTATACGGTTTTAAACCACGATTCGAAATTGATTTACCTAACAACCAGCAAATAATCCCTGATATGACTAAACTACGAGCTCAAGCCCAGCAAAATATTGTAAATACTGCTAAAAAATCGAAAGAAAGATATGATAAAAATAAGATTGCTAGTATTAAATATAATATTGGTGATTTAGTGCAAGTTCAAAGACGTATTATTAAAAAAGGTATTACGAGTGGCAAACTTGTGGATAAATATGCAGGTCCCTATAAGATAATCAAAATTTATGATAACGATAGATACAGGGTTACGTCTTTGAACAAACGCGGTAGAAAATATAATAACGTTATAGCCGCAGATAAAATGAAGCACTTTGTGGTTCAATCGGTTAACAGCGATGATGATGAATGAAATAAAACACATTGTAAATAACATAATTATAAAATTTATATTAATGATTTTCATAAATAGAATATAATTATATTTGTTACATTATTGAAGATTATATTATAATTATTATGTCAATTTCTTAACGGGTGTGTCCCATAAATGACAACGGGTAAGTCCCTTATCACAACGGGTGTGTCCCATATTATAAAGGGTATGTCCCATGTCGTAAAGGGTATGTCTCATAAAATAAAGGGTATGTCCCATATTACAACGGGTGTGTCCCAATGATTTTAATAGAACAATTGTATTCATTTATTATTTATTTATTTTGTCAATTAAAAAAAAATCAATTACTCTTAATTTTCTTTTAATAAATATGTTTCAAATAAGATAATTTTCAGATTTTAATGTCATGAAATGGTAAAATAACATTTCGATTTATTATCACAATATTTATTTCGAGGTCGAAATTGTATCAGGAACGGCCGATCGTGTTGTGATTTGGTCATCTTGATTTTGACAAAAGAGTCATTGTAGAAGATAACTGTTTGGGTATTAAATATTTTTTATTTCTATTGTAAATGTTTTACTTTAAGTTATTGTATTCGGAAAATTGGATCATATTTTTGGTTTGTTAATTATTTGAACTATAATTTTATTTATTTTAAATTAATGTTTGAATATTACGAGGACGTAATTTGTTGATCAGGAAAGGCCGAGTGTTAGTTATGGAATTTGTAAATAATGTTCTTCAATTGTAATTGTATAATTTATACTTCATTTACCTTAGAGTTAATTTAAATCACAATTGTAAACTAAAACGGTTACTGATAATTATTTTGTAAGCAATTTTGACAGTTGTGATTAGTGTTGCCAATTAAGTGAAATGTCGGGTGGTATGTTGGACTGTTGACTCGCTGTTGGTTGTACGTTAAGTGTCGAGTCGGTCAGGCCACTGGATGTTTGATGAAATGGCAACACTAGAGGTGGGCAGAGATAAATTAGTGGTCAACGGAAAATGTAATTCAATCTGTAACGGTCAGTTAAAAAGGAATAAACAAGTGTACTTGTGTAAACGGTGTATCACTTATTCACAATATATATGAGTTGGTACACGGGGTACACCTATCAACAGACGAATTTTGAAAACCTTTTTCTTTTAGAGATTGTTCGAAAACCTCAAACCAGCACCTTGCCGCCTGCTTTAATCTGTATAGCACTTTATTCAAGACTAAACACGCCTTGTACTCCTTGTAACATTTTTATCTGACGGCCTTGGCACTAAAGTCCAAGTGTTGTTGATAGAAAGAGAGTTTTATTCATCCCTAATTACGGCCTCCCACTGAGTTATATCGTCTCGCGTCACTGAGTTCTATCGTCTCGCGTTTTTATTTCCGCATTTAAGGTTGGTATCTTACATAAAATGGACTGAGCACATAGTAAGTAGTCATCATCACTCTCATAATAAGATATAGGGGGATGAGATTCAAGACTATCACTTTTCTTAATTTCATTATTTGTATCCTGTGTTATTATCATCTTTCTCTCTCAGGAACTCTCAGTTCAAGTATCAACCGTGTCGTTTATTTTTTGCGAAGTTTGTTAGAGCACTCGTGCCCATCAGATTTTTTACGTATCTGATTTATGTACTGTTAGAACACCCGACTTACCCGACTTGTCGGTTTTGAACACCGAGACTTTATTGACACTGATTTAGGCACAATATAGTTATCAGATTTGTGACACTGATTTAGGCACAACATAGTTATCAGTTTTGTGACACTGATTAAGCATAACATAGTTATCAGTTTTGTCATGGGAATTTGGAAAATTATTCCCTCAAGGCTTTAAAAAAAAAAGAGGCCTGAATTGCAAAAAAAATAGTCTCGTCTGTGATTTCATCTCTAACAGTAACAAATCTTTCGCATTTAGGATTCCAAACTTTATACCCGTTTGGTTCGTATCCTACCAGTATACCTTTCCATGAATTGTCATCAAATTTTGCCTTACTGGTTTTATCATGCACATAAACAGTTTATGTTGAACCGAACACTTTAAGATACATTAACTGAGGTTTCCTATTGTGCTACAGCTCGAATGGTGTCTTGGATTGTAATAGGACTCTTGTGGCTGGACTGCTGATAATGCAGCTTCTCCTCTGAAAACTTTTTCTAATTTTGCGCCACTTAACATGGAACGAGCCTTTTCAGTAATGGTCCTAACCATACTTTCTGAAAAAAACAATCTGCTGTGTTGTCTTTGTAACTGTCAAATGATATGTTATTCCCTTCTCAACACAGTATTTTTTATTTCAGTAGATAAGTATTCTCAACTGTTATCAGAATACAAATTGACAAGTTTAAAATTAAATCTAGCTTTAATTTTCACAACGTAATCTTCAAAAGCTGAAAATAAATCTGATTTGTACGTTATTAGGTACACAACACAGTAATGAGTAAATTGATCAACAAATAAAACTAAATAATTCTTATTATCAATAGTTGGAACAGTAATAGGTCCACAAACGTCGGAGTGAACAACATATAACGATCGTGTATGGTCTCACTGCCACACAAACATTTTGTCAATGCTGCGACTTAATTAGGCCGCACGCGTATGTTTTCGTTATTATTAACTTTATATTATTAAGTACAATTTAGTGCGTCGACTACTGTCACACAGTAAACACTACTCAAGAAAGGAATTGCCATAATTTACCTGTTTTATACTTAGGTTTTTTTTTTTTTAACTTCGATTTTACATACTTTTACTACTTTGGTGTTCTTTCTCTTTGACGTGCTCCGAGTCTGCAAGTACTTACCGGCAGATCAACTACAATTATAGCACTTTTACTAAGTTTAGGCTGATTAAACGGAAGTCGCGCTTGTTTACCACTTATGCACGCTTCACACAAATCGTCACTACTTACAACGTTTTGAATTTGATTTACATCTTCAACCAACTTTTTAATTGCAAAATTTATTTTTACTAATATGACCTAACCTTTGATGTCACAATTTATAAGATTTTTTATTTTTTTACTGATGCATATTTGGGACATAAAATGAATCACTTTAACACAGGTTACAAAATCTAACATCATTAAATTGTTCAAAGACTTACCCTTCATCAATGTTTTACCATTTTTACAAATTTGGGCATCTTGTCCGTTTAATATATGATCGTCATACCAGTCTGCTGCATCTTAGTAACCGAAAGCAAGTTGTATGGTACTTCCGGGCAATACAACACATCCTCCAGGGTTCCTTGAATGCCCAAGTTGCTTGTAACTTGAATTGCACTCCTTTTTGTAGCTGAAATATAAAAGCACTTTTTTTCTTAGCAATAGAAATTTTCAATGGAGGATTTTTAAAACGGCATATGTAATAATAAGATCGTCCTTTTTTATGATGTGGTCAGATGCTACAGAATCCAGTATAAAAGTCACTTTATCTTCACGGGCATCTTCTTGGTAATCTCCAGTCAAGCAAAACCTGAATACTTTTAGCAATCCGGTTATTTTTCTCCCATGTGGTGCATCGTATCACTGGATCTTCGTCAATAACTTTAATCACATCCATTTCGCTTAGCAATGCACGGATACGAAATTTCCAAACACTGTAGTTTTCTCCGTTGAACGGTTTGATATTTCGTTTGATTTTTGAATTCTCCATTCCGCACTTTTTCGAAAATATAACCGTCTGCCAATTCAAATGTTACGGTGAATATATACGTCAAAAAACAACTGAAAAATAAATTCGCGCCACTGGGCCCATAACCTGTAGGAAATAGGGTTATGAGCCAAAGAAAACTTTATATTATTTTAAATAAATAATTAG
Organism: Carpatolechia fugitivella; assembly: GCA_951230895.1. NCBI lineage: Eukaryota > Metazoa > Arthropoda > Insecta > Lepidoptera > Gelechiidae > Carpatolechia > Carpatolechia fugitivella. The sequence continues at coordinate 11,603,700 of OX579650.1, forward strand.
TATATTATTTTATAACTTATTTAGCACTGGGAAGATATTACACGACCGTTACTAACGCAGTAGAAAATCTGAATGTGAACAGACAGAACTGCCAGACAGAACGAAAGATAATTTGGCGGTTCGTTCACTCATTCACTCACCTTCACTCATTTATACAATAACTGCTATAGTCAAATCAGATTTCATATTTACAACAGTTGAATTATAACTCATTTAAAATAAACATGAGCTAAGATTAATTTTTGTTTAAATTAATAATCATAAATTCAACACATTGCAAAACGCAACATTGCACGCAACGTTGCAAAACAGATTCACTCCATACTTGCCCGCAAATACAAACTCATAGAAGAAGCAGAACTGTACTACAAATATATCAACCAAAAAAGGGGTATCATAACAGATAGAACCACAGCACACAGTAGACCAGGACATTACGCTTACACTCAAAGAAACAAGGACTACATATTTAATAGATATCTCAATTCGAAACACAGATAACTTACATAGAAAACACTCCGAAAAAATACAAATATACTCGTACATTGGTTGGCAGATGAAATTCAGCAAATTGTGGCACCAACAAACTGTCAGAATAATCCCTATCATAATTTCATCAACAGGCGTCATACCAAAAACTCTTTTAGCAGCTCTGAAGGAACTAGATCTACAAGTCAGTCATTATAAACAAAATCTCTATAGTCAGACGATTCCTATCTTCAACCACACAGACACTTTCAGCAATAGTAGAGGAACGAAGTCACTTGGCATAAGCCCGTGCTTTGCTCCACAAAATACCGGTCTAGTACCGAGAGGTTCGAGATAATAATAATTTAATTTAAAATATTATAGATATCTTTTCATTTCATGTAAAATAAAACAGTATTCCTGAGTAATCTTTAGGTTTATACTCGTAAATCAATTCGATTTGTTTACATCGCCGCCATTTTCATCCCCGAGGTGGATGGCGCAGTGGTTAGTGTCCTTGACTCTCAAACATCAACATACTTGGTTCGCGCCTCAGCCCAGATGTGTTTTTTTTTCGTTTTTTGTTGCACAAGTATAACACTAATATTATAAATGTGAAAATATATTGTAAACATCTATGTTTGGGTGTTTGTTCCGCTTTCACGCCTTAACTACAAACGGATTTCGATGAAATTTAGAATGGAAATAGTTTGTATCGTGGACTAACACATACGATACTTTTTACGGGAAAAGTCTCATTCCCATGGGAAAACCTTACATAACGCGAGCGTAGCCGCGGGCGGAAAGCTAGTAAAGGATTAATCTGAAAGTCAGGAATTTGTTCCTATTTACAATAATAATATTATTTTTACTAGTTTAACCGGCGGCGTAGTTTAACCGAAACGTAGTGTGGGACGCCCCCCTGCCAGGTGGACTGATGACCTGAAGAAGGTCGCTGGTGGTGGCTGGATGAGGAAAGCGGGTGATCGTGCGCTTTGGCGTACCCTTGGGGAGACCTACGTCCAGCAGTGGACTGCAATAGGCTAATTGATTGATTGATTGAACCGGCGGCGGCGGCAAAAAATCTGCAAAATTAATCATGCTCAAGCTTTTATTAACCTTGCTATGCTTGTATGTATGTATGAATGAATGAATGTATATATGTAAGTATGTATGGACGTATGTATGTAATGTATATTTATGTATGTTCGGGTCAAATCTCGAATCTGAATTTTGAACCACTTCCTCTCAACTTACGACTTTGAAATTTGCTTACTTGTTCAGTTCCGATGACAATACTAGTAAAAATTACCTGATGATGCAGTCAGGGTTGTCTTATTTAATTTATTTATTTATTTCTCACGCGGAAACTCCTCAATGGCTAGTAGCACGGACTCGTAACTTTGAATTTAGTGTAGTCTAGTTACACAAAGTTTCTCAGCAGTTTAAAAGCTTCTGTTAAAAAGGATTTTTGATTTAAACTTATTTACAGTCAAACTTCATTAGGTACGTAACCCTTACTGCGCGAGTCGAACTCGCACTTGGCTGCTTTTTATTATTATTTTATGCTACACAAACCGTGTGTGCGGGCAGCCTTTTTCACTTTTATTCTTTACCGTAATTAAAAATAAAATAAAAATGCACATACAAATTTTCATTATTTTTATGTACATTTTCAAGTCATTTGCGAGTCCTATAGGATATCAAATGTTAAGTGTATATATGTCGCAGTAAGATGGTTATAGCGTCATATCACGGGTACAACTATCTTACGGCGCCGGCGACATATATCGCACCCGCCCTGATTGTACTTGTACTGTACTTTATCCATTTTTAATAATAATGGAATGCTTCGTACAGTCATTTGATCGATAATAACTATTTTACTAGATTAGTTTAGTGATATGATCATAATATCACTAGTAAGATAGTTATACAGCTTTCGTATGACTATCATCCGGTATATGATCATATCCCTAGTGATATGATCATATTACGGCTATTACTATCTTACGGCGACATAAAATATATAAGCTTTGGTCACGTTTATCAATACCCAACGCTTTATCGGCCTAAACCATTGTCACCTCTACGACACAGTTAAGTGATCGCTACGACGTAGTACCGTTACCTCTACGAAGGTCATCTCTACGACGTAGTAAACTGACCTCTACGGCGACGTAGTAGTCACCTCTACGATATGGTAAAGTAACCTTTATCACCTCCACGTCTCTATAATGGACTGTACGGAAGGGATCTCGAAAGTCACCACCTCCTAATACCAGAGTTTTATTAGTACTCTGTGATACCAGCTAGTCGGTTTACCGTCTTCAACGTTTGAAGTTTGGAATTGCTATTCAAGTTACTAATATGGGTAGTGCCAAGGTGAGCCACTTGAATGGTAAATAATAATATATGTAAGTTGAAGATCTACGAGGTTTACAAAATTGTTGTTTTCTACTGTAACACTAGATGGCGCTACTCCTGAAATTTTGGTAGAGTCTTTTGAAACTCCTCTAAGCTTCCAGAGGGGAAAATTTATATAAACATTTTGAATAAATGGGTGCAACATGGTAAATCCCTAAAATATATTATAGTACATTTATATACAAATATACCTGTATGGCTATCGTCTCGTTTATCATAAGGTAGAGAAGAAATAAAATTAATTAAATTGTACTTAATTATGTTTAATTTAATAAATAAGTATCACATTCACACGTACATAAGACACACAATATAATACAATAACTTAATTACATGACTCTATCACTCTAACATTATAAATTAACACGCGCAAAGCTTACAGCTACCCTACATCTATTTCTGGGTTAATTTTAATTTACAAGAAGCTTGTTAAGTGTGTAATAAATAATATTTTAGTATTGCGATAATCAATTTTGAGACTTTTACCTAACTGCACAAAAAATGGTTTATTTATCGCATGTCTGTATTAAAATATGGTCCTGACTTATTCGTAAAAAAATATTAAGGTTCTTTTTGTCCTATTGCTGTGAGTCTGAGGATCGGTGAAATGCTACTTGCATAATCTTGAATTGGTCTTCTTAGGACAACTGGGCAATTTGAAACATAGCTAAATTATTGCAAATTATTGCAATTCATTTAAATACGTGATAGCAGCAATTTAGCCTACTTTTGTTGTCTAGTAAGCTAAAATAAATAAATGTTAATTACTTATACTATACCGAAGAGGCAGTGTTTCCCAAAACTTTAACTTTACTAACGAGTCGGCAAACTAATAAAATTTGTAATACTGTATTCTATTTCTTAGAACATACATTTTAATACTTGAGCTTGAATTTTTAGATTTTCAGCTAGGCATCTAATTATTATGAAAATATATTAAGCATATTATTTTAATTGCGCAATAGTATCCCATAAATTGACAGCAGGTAAACTAAATTATGCTTAAAAGTATATTACAAGAAGTGACTTAGGATAACAATGTATAGCTGTATATTTACAAGATTAGGTAACACTAACCTAATATAATATTTATTCCTAATTTCAAAGCAACAGTGTTAAAGAAAATGGTTCAGTCTTATTGTTCGTGTGGCTTAGTCAAAACTGTGAAATAGCGCTTGCTGAAAAAATTAATAAACTGTAACTTGTCAGGTTGTGTCGGTCGGTACATAACACTCAGCGTAGTAGTGACAAGTCAGTACTCTGATTATTTAATTACTTATTTAAAAACCTTATCAAGACTGTTAAAGAAATTACTTGATTATTTAATGTCTTCCTAACGCTGTTCAAGCATGTAAAAATGTGGATAAATAAAATAGGTAGTAAATTGTTATACATGACTTGATAATCCCAATTTATAAAAGGTTCATGTGCTAATCTCAAGTTTCCCCAATTAGCAATTCCTCAGAAAGGTATGTATTTTTTTAATTTCGGTTTATCTTAGAATTACTTGGTGAGATTGAAAGGAATGATAATGTTTATCCTAGCCATATAACACTGTGGATGTTCAGACCCAGGTTGCTTTCACTAGAAGTTCATTTAATTCTAGACCTGTGTTGTCTTCACGGAGCGTGCGGAGGCGCTGGACATTCTGAAATATTTAAGAAAGTTAGGTTAAAGTTGCAGGTAGTCATCAACATATTAATGTGACGTAAGGTCGCGTGATTACTCAACAATTTTTGTTCTAGAACTTCCCAGAATCCCAAAATAGTTGGGAAGAAATAATGTTGTGAATCAAAAGTTGTTTAGTTTTATAGAGTGGACTACCAGAGGATTAATGTTAATTGTATATTGCTAACGTAAATAAATAAAGATATTGGTTAAATTATGTAAGAGTTAAATACATTTGAGGTAATATCACCTACATTCCTAACTGTTTAATCAAGTGTTTTGTGTTGATTTTGCTTATCGAAATCGTATATCATAGCACTTCTAAAATGATCGTCTAACGTTTGAAGTCAACGTCAACGTAGGTAACGTTTGTTACCTACTAAAACAGAATATGTTATTCGAAAAATACTTAAGATTTAATATAGGATAAGCAATTTACATTAAAATAGTTTCGGCAATATACTAAATAGCTAGTCTACAACAAAACATAAGACGATAGAAAAACAAAACAAAATACCTGTTCAATATATTACATGTCCTCTACCTGTAATACTTACCTACTATCTACCAACCTAGTTATTTAACTAAAACTTACTACAAACGCTGCATGCAATTTCGTCGCTGTTGTCCCCACATCCATCGCGGCCCGAGCAAGCCACCGCGGTGCTTCGGCAGCGCCCATTCCCGCACCGCAATGGACAGAAATCTGCCGCTCGCCATCTGGAAAAACGAAAATCAGCCTTATCTGTATCTAATTTGGAAACAGCTTATATAATGGCAACAATCTTTCAATAGACAACAAGTGTTTAAAATTAAGTAAAAGAACATAGAAACAATAGAAAACTGTAAAATGGTATAAAAGCACCTGTAACTGTAATGGGATTAGCCATGAATTTAGATGCTGTTGCGATGCGCCAAACAAGAAAACACCTCACCACCTGTCCAAACAGCAAACAGCACACAAATGTTTGAAGAGACGCGATGCGGAAAACTTTGGGTCAAATATTTGAGGAAACAGTTACACCGTTACAGGTCGCACGTGTTTTGATTACGAAATCATTAGTGCTTTGCTCACCGTATTACATAGCTTGAATAAGTGGTGTTAAATTGGCAGGTAATACAAAAAATAGCTCGGGAATTTTCTAAGGTAAAGAATAAAAACTGGTGTTCAGTAAGTAAGTGGTAAATCTGTTAGCCATGTACATAATATGTGGAGTATACGAAATCAATCAGCATAATACTAAACTTGTCTAAGTTACGATTAATTTATCTTTCTCCAATGGCATGCAAATAAGACGAATGATTAACTCGTAATTCTTTCCTAATGATCCAAGCGTGCTCAATACTATATAACTCATTAGATGCTATTGTAAATTCTATTTAATAAGTAGGCAAGTCATTTTCATTCATACTACATTATCAATAGCAAGGTAGGCACTCTCCATCATACATAGGAAGGTAATTTACTTGTAGGCTTGTAGCTATTATTGAACTGACTTTTTTATGTTGCTCGTTCCGGTTTATAATTTTTCAATTTGTACCTCTTCTACAGTCATCAAAGAGATAAGTATCCACAGTAACTCGAAACCGATTAAGTTTTCTCAAGTAACTATTTATACCTTTCATATATTTCCGCAGTAAAACTAAATTTCCGTAAATAATTGCCTAAGATAAATTTATTAACTTGGAGCCTCTCGGACAAGTGTCCTACTACTATCTCTTTTACTGTTTGTATTTTCTTTTTTCAATTTATCTAAGTTCCTCTTTCCCTTAAGAAATTTTACAGCAATAAACAGAGCTATAATTGAATTACCTGGACTGCTCGTTGCAAAGATGGGGCGGTTCATCAGAACCATCCTTGCAGGAGACGATGGCGTTGCAGAACTCGAATTCGGGAAGGCACTCCCCAGAACCGCAGCGGAACGTGTGCCGCGGGCAACTGGAATTAGATAAATAGGTCAACACGAGCACCATCACGTCAGAATTTGATCAGTAAAAAGAAACAACATGTTATAAGGGAAAGCAAAGCTGTAGTTGGCTCTATCCACATACTTAGTGTGCACTAAACTCGCGTTTGGCAAATTAAAATCTCGAACAAAATATTAAATTATCAGCACCTCTACGCAAGTCGAACAACATGTTACATTAGGATATAGGAGCGTCTCTTGCCCGAAATACACCAGTAAATTCGAACTATAATATGCTTACATAACAGGTGATATTTTCTCATAAAATCCACTAATAAAATGTGCAATAAACTCTTAGATTAGATCTTATACAAAGCAAACTCTCATTCTTGTGTATAAAACAACAAATTGTAAAACAGAAAGGTCCTATTCGCTTTCTGCATGGGGTCACTGGTTCTAAGTGCGCGAACCTGACTGCGAATATTGTTCCCAAACCAGGAATTCATCACGCTCTAATCCTTAATTTAAGTTCGTTTCGATTTTTAAAGGACAGGAGATAGTCATCCTAATTATTAGAGCTGTCAAGAGTGGACGTAAAGACACCTGACTTACAAAATCTTAAGTTGATAGCTACAATATTAGGTTATCATTCGTTTAACTGAATTCATCTCTTCGCTTTCATCACATAAGACTAAAAAGTGTGAAAGTATGTTTGGATGTTTAGATGTTTGTATGTTTGAATGTCTGTCCCGCTTACACGCCTAAAATAGTACACGGATTTGGATCAATTTTAGAATGGAGATAGTTTTCCACAAAGGATTCTTTTTAAGGGAAAATCTTACACATGCGTAGCCGCGAAAGAGAGCGGAGTGCTAGTTAATTGGGACACGTTGGGGATAGCTGGATTTTAAAATTAGGATTAGAACGTGATAATGAGAATTAGCACCATTACCTGCACCTTTACGTATCTTGTGGTTTTTTATATTAAACAAAAACAAAACCGCATATTACTACTTAAATTGATATGAAATTGGTACAATTTCGGAAAATTGAATAGTGTTCGAAATAATAAACATTTTGCAGTCTTAGTTTACTGCCTATTTTAATGCTATTGTATTATTCTCTATATAATAGAACAACGATGCAATATATTGATGTAAATAATTTATATAAAATAAGACATGTATCTTTCTTTTTAATAAATGAGTACGAGGTGGAGGTAGATACCAGCAATGGGAAATTCATACACAACAAAAACAAGAAACATTATTGAGTTCTAGATAGAAAAAGCCAAGTGCGCGTCTGACTCGCGCACTGAGAGTTCAGGCCTTACTATGGAAATGTGCAGTCATTTCTAATTTCATTATGCAAGTGGCGCCATCTCTAACAATATTTTGCAATACAGGATAGCAATTAAGAAAAAAAAATGTGTAAGTAGAAACAAATTTTCGACTTTAAATTTTTTTCCTTTACTCGTATTGAGCTTGCTTCTTGCCAAACATTATTCTAGGCCAACGCGAAGTATCCTATAGATGTTGTGTGTATTGAAATTTGTATGACAACGACAACTTCATGTACCTGTATCTTTTGATTGCGTTGACTTAGAAACTTCAAATACACTAAGAAGCCATAGACACAAGTATTTAGTATTTATATCAACTTGATACCTCCACGCGTTCCTGAGTAAAAGGGTCTTGACAGATAGACGGAAAACGAAGTGATCCTAAAAGGGTTCCCTTTTTCCTTTTGAGGTACGGAATTCTAAAAATGTTTCTGGCCCCCTAAATAACCATGTACATTCAGCCAAAAAATTGGTTGAACACCCTAAGGTTGAATGTCATTTGCGAGTTATATAAGACTATTCTTGTCTGTAGATCGATATGTCAGATACAGACCGTAAACCCTATTGAATTTTTTGTTTACTAGGAAACTAAATCAAAAGTGGTAAACCATTTTCTTGGCTGAGTGTACTGGGGGAAGCCATTAAAATACATTCATTTTGTGATTAAAATTAAAATAGGACTGAACTGCTGTATGAGATCATTTTGTGAATTAATCACAGATTTGCGTGAAGTTAAGGCTCTTTCCTATTCTTTTGATCGCATTGTAAGATTGTTGACATGCTTCTTACCCTTTGCGTCTGGTAGCTCGGCAGTTCCTCTCGTCTTCCCCGCCAGGACATTGCGCGGTGCCGTCGCAGCGAGAAGCCCTGGACACGCAAGGGGACCCCGGGCCTCCGCAGCGGAACGCGTGCATAGGACAACGCTCGCCTGTGCCCTCTGAAATCACAAGGCTGTCGAAGTGAAGACTGACGAGCAATGGTGAGTGTTCTGAACAAATTATTTGATGTATTGAAAGGAACAAGGATATACTTTCATTTTTAATACGAAAGCGTCATCGACGAATCTGGCGGCAGAAAAGTGCTCAAACTCCTAAAAAGTTATATAATGAGTCTTATGGCTGGTTTACACGTATTAAGTTGTTAAGTAGCAACTAAATTTTAAGCGACTAAATTTTAAGTAAGTGTTTACACGTCATTTTAGTAGTTAAGCTCTTTAGTTAGTCTAAGATGGACGATCAACAGCGAATTCAAATCTGTAATAAATATAATAAATAAAATAATAAAGTATAATAATTTTTTTTTATATATATTATATTATTATTATTTTTAATGATTAATATATTATTAATACTAAAATAATAATAATAATAAAAATTATAATATATATTAAAATAATTCCAAAAAATAAACATAAAACACTCGCATTTAAATTCGCACTTCGCTAACTAAATCGCGCCTTTCCAAACGTGTCAAGTGACAGGCCACGCCCACCAACTTACCCGAAAAATAGAAAAAGTTCTAATCTACTTGTTTACTTGCACACTAAATTTTAACTTGCAACTTACTACTCAATTCACTGTTTAAACGCATTAAGTTGCTTAAAATTTAGTTAAAATTTAGTTAACTACTAAACAACTTAATACGTGTAAACCAGCCATAAGGGCGGGCGCCCTTTTTGGTGAAAATTGTAAAACATTATAATAACCTTAGATAAATATCTATACAGGGTGTAACAAAACGGGGGTTGTTCAATTAGCTGATACTTTTGATACTTCGACCCATGTTCCTTGGGAAAAGTGGTTCAGTTTCATGAGTACTGTCGCTGTGTTTCGGGTTGGTACCTCTGTATAAGCTTAATAAACTTAAAGATCTCATTATAATGAATTAACTTCGTATTCTGTGAGTATGTGAGTGCCACCACTTTCAAGTCCTGGCGGGCGCGTACCAATTTGGTATAGAAATAGCGATTAGATCCTTTTAAAACATGCTAAGAAGTGGTGGTCAACAATTAAATTGAGGTTATTTTAACGCCTTAATAAATATAATAATAAGTATTAGTTATTCGTACGTAACAGACGTAATCTATCGATATCTACGTTCCAGGAATAGAAATAATGACAACAAGTACATTATATTTAACCACCCACTTAATGCTTAGGCTGAGAAGTCATTAATAATAGCCAATAAAAGAAAAACCACAACCAATAAATATTAGAGAGCAATAATAAAGAAAACTATAATCATGAAGTAAAAAGAAAGTAAAAAGAAAAAAGGGTGCATCGAAACGAATTAGTGCATAGATAGTTACCTTTACCAGTACCTTGACACTTCTCGTCCGATCCATCTGGACAGTCTTTGCGGCCGTCGCAAACGAAGTACCAGCTGATGCATGTACCGGTAGAGCGACACTGAAATTTTGAATACCAACGTGACAGTGGTTCAACATTATTTTATCAGGCTGCCCCAGACTGAAGGAAGGCAATGTTTTTTATTACAAAGTACTGTTAGGTCGGAAGTTACTTGGCTTACCTGGAATGTACCAGGCAAGCATCCTCTGTTGCGCACAGAACAGGCTGACGTAGAATTAGTCCTGTAAGCGCAGTCACAACGCTTATTCACGCATCGTGTGTAGGGATCCACTAAATGGCATTGCTGATCTGTGGCACAAGGCATACCAAGCGAAGCCGGCCCCAGGTCTAAACCAGTAGTATCAGTTCGAGTGCGGTGCTTATCTGGAACATAAAATGCAAGTTCCACTATAAAGTATATTTAACAATTCATAAATTTAATTTAACAAATTTTAGTATGCAGATTCTGACCTTTTAACGAAGACTTTTTTTGATGTCCGGTTTTATGGGGCTTGCTCTGTGGTTCCTTGGATGTTCCGCTCTTTTTATTGGACTTTTTTTCAGTCGAAGGCTGAGTTACGACTCTATAAATAGGCTGATCGTTTGCGTGCAAATTGGCCGTCATTTCATTCACCCTGATGGTTTCGTTCGGTTCGCCGTCCCTTCTGTTTGATACTGGCAACCGCTTTAATGGCTCTGCAGTGGGCACTTTCATGACCGCCTGCATTAAAGGACTGTCTTCCTGTGTACTAAGCACGTCATTATTGCTAGTGAACATTGGCAGTCTACTTGGTAGTACTTCGTCTTTATCTGATATAAAATTTGGTGAACCGAATGGATCTTCGGAACCCGGATTGAAATCGAATGTTGGCTTTGGTGCTTTGTGTGGAATTTCTGGTAGTGACCCATTAGCAGACTCAACCAATACCGCGTCTTGTTCGGCTATCACTGCTTCCGTAGCGTAAGTAGGTGGTTTTTGAGCTATACATTTTTCTCCATTTTGTCTAAAGAACGAATTGCAAGCACATCTCCCAAAAAGATTTGGTATGACGAATTCACAATGGCTCTCCTTGTCCCAAAGTCGGCAGTGTTCGTTGCTGTAGCAGACATGTCCAGGCGGTGCAGCTGGAAGAAAAACAAACATTTTTCTTACATAGTTCCATCGAATATTTGACATGTAAGTGTATGACTGCAATATTTGCGGCGATTGATTGCGCCACGGACCACCACTAATGATGTACGAGTTTTACCTGTATAGTAATTTCCTCGACACTGACCGATGACCATGCGGTGCCATCACATGCTCTAGTAGTCAGTACAGTTTTAACTTACTAGATACATAATAATATGTCGTATGTCTACACGTAGCTGTCTCTGTTGTCGCGTAAGTGTTTTAAAGTACCTTTTTTGTGTTTTAATAATGAGGACACTAAGACACGACAATTTGATTAGGTGTTTGGAATGTAAATTTGCTTAAGGTAAATGGTAATATGATTGGCTATTATATGTTAATCAGGAACAGAAAGGTGCGGCACGCAATCGTTGCTGGCTCATACACGGTTTAGCTAGTAGCCGACCCTAATATTATAGACAATAGTATTTTTTGCTATCGTCACTACCATCGACCGGTTATAAGATTGCATGATGTAAACACATGCATTTTAAGCATTCACGTTCACGCCTTTTTATATACGACGATGCCGAATTAATAAAATAGATCACTTTTTGCTTGGGATACCGTTTCTGACACACTAGCACACGAATCTTTGTTATCTAGATCGAATGCTTTTTATCATTATACCTTATTTAGAAATACTAGTAGTGTCAGTGAAATTATATAGCCGTAGACGTATAGTCTCTCTTCTCTAAGGTATACGATCTTACACATTCACTTGCTAACAAAAAGACGCTCTATTACATTTAGAAATTAACAGCCAACAATACCAGATACCAGACTTCTTTATTAGCCAATGAAACAAACACTTCTAACGTCGTTATGTGTCCAAGGAATGTATGTAAGTAGTATAATCTCACAACGAGAGCATAACACGGCATTATGGGGGTAATAAGAAAGGTTCACACGAGCCGCCGCTGGTTTTGACAGAACAATCACCTTGTCTTTCCCAGGGCAGGCCAGTGCGATATATCTCGGAAATGACGCCTATTAAGAGAGCTCCACGTTATTGGGTGAATGAGCTTTTATCAAGTGGTACCAGCACTGGTGCTACTGACATTAAGTTTCTCTTGGGCTCTCAAAGAAAGCTAGAGTGTAGGCATTGCGACTAGGCTATCTAAAACGTGTATTGTCTCTATCTAGATACGCTAAAAGTCTGACTTTTGCCGTAATGTCACACGACTTCACCAAAGGAACAATACAAGTACAGGTAATCTACTACCCTACCGACAATAATCTTCTCTAGCTATCTATACGCACATGATTAGCACTAACATAGTAGTTATAGTGAAATTTATAGAAAATATCAATATACGACGAGTTACCAAAATTTTCAGTTTATTATAATTAGTTAGGCCACCCTTTTAAGCATCTATTTTTTCATTCATTGTAAATCAAATCGAAGACGACACGAAAGCAGCATTGATCTTGACACTATAATCTCGACTTTCATCTTCCGCTTGCTTTATAGAATTACACGGCGACTTATCTCGTTTGACACAGTATACTGACTCCGTGACTTTACCGAATCGGCTCGAATCAGCCGCGCGCCGCCACGGAAATCGAAAGTAACCATAACCACACTTATTACTAAAGCTTGCACCAAAGATTTAATACAATTAACCGGTAAATTAAGATGGTCTGTAAAAAGCACTTAAATATTATTATTAATTTTATTGCTACGACGACGCGGCGTAGCGAGCGTAGCAAAAGGAATGCTTGTAGTTAAATTGACATCAAAGTAGATTCAATTATTTCATTTTAAAATCGCCAGTAATTATAAAAAAAAAAAAATATAGTAAAACATAAAAAAAGATACTAGAAATACCTGCTATTTATCTGGTTACGTAACTTACGTAAGATTATAATCACATATAATTGAGTAAGTTTGATTCGATTACTACAAAGATAAATATGAATACTAACAGTTTAAAATTATATGCACCTTTTACGTCGTAGTGGATACGCTTTTATTACTTCGGACATTCGAATCATATCGTAAAAGTGTATTACATGAGTGCTGATGACTTCGCAGTAAAGAAAGGCACAGAATAAATAATAGCAACCGTAAAGGGATCAAGATCCTCCATTTAATTCCTTACCATTTTATTCGAATTAACCCTCACCGTAATACTGGTAATAGCGTCTACCCGTATATGCTGTTACTTACGTTACGAATTGTATTCAAAATCAATGATCTAAAAAATCAAACAACGGTCTAGTCGTGATAGACGTGTCGTTCAGTCACCTTTTCCCAAGAAAATACGTCACGCTAAATTAAAGGCGAACACGACGCTATTATAAGAATACTTTTCCTTTCGACTAACTCATAATAATAGAAAAATATCTCTTTTTAGAAAACAGCAAGTGGTTATTATCTGCATTCCACGAACAAAGTTATCCTTACCATCTGGGGTTGCAGTGTCTCACGACAAAGTCTTCATGCAACGAAGCTGTCGTTTTTGAGCGGAGAAATGCCAATTAGCGCGGCGATGTTAGATTAAAATGGTAGATACTCACGAGAGAGACAGGTGTGTTTCCTGAACTGCAGATGACCATCAGTGCAGCGGCACACGCCTTCCAAGCAGGCGCTGTAGGCCACCTTCAGCGTACATTGTTCCGAAACCACGCATTCCGACCCCAGAAGTGTAGCTGGAACAAAACATAAAGCTTTCATGACCAAATCGAGGCTCTAACCTAATTTGATGTTCGAGTATTATCATACAACAATTAGATAACAATCAACGTTTCCATCCATTCAACGTTAGCAAATTAAAAGCTGTCAGAAGTAATTAAAAAGTTTATTAGTTGTCTCAACTCTTGTCTGATCTTTCAACATGTGTTGATTAAAGTATTACGCTCGTCAGTCCAATAAAGGTGGACAATCATCAACAAGACAAGTTCACGACCCGAGAGAGGGTGACCCATTTGATTTAGAGTTACCGTTATGGGCGTGGCGGGCAATTTGCATGCAATGGACGTATTTTCCTATGAATTCGTTTTCATTTATAAACTACAAGGTAGAACAATAAACTAGGTTGAATTCTTTATACAAAACAAGGAAACTTTCCTACAAATAGAATTGACAGGAGATTAAAATCAAATGTATGTATAGTGATATATATCGCTGGCACACCTGTTTAATTACGAATGTTTTAAGGAAACAACATAGTACCTGATGAACGATTAATATTCATGAAATTTACACAGTCGAATAAACATGAACGATTACTATCGTAACTTAGGTGACCACGGTTCCGCATGGCGATCTAATTAATGTCTTACACTTACTGAATCTAACAACCGACACCCGTTTGAATTATTACGGGAAATTAAGCTTGCATTCTTGTTTAGAAATTATCAACACTTTTAATTTCTCTCAATTTCATTTAATCGGGCTATTAATTACTATCTATTTAGAATGTCAGCGGAAATTATAATCAGGTTGCATGAGATATTGAGTAATTAAGCAATCTACAAGATGTTATCGGGAGATTTGAAATCGCGCTAGGCATCTGAGCATGCTCACGAACACAGTTTCATTATCTTATCATATCACTGATGCTGCAGCTATGTAGACGTCTGTCTGACACATAAATCCCAAAACGAAAAAAAGAAGTCATTGCCTTTATTGGATTTAGCATGGCAAAGACAGCGTGAAAACGACGATATGCGTGACTTTTCGATTTCTAATCGGAGATCATATCTGGTGAACAAAGTCAAGGTCGATCCGATTCACCAAATGCGAGCTCCAATAAGGTGTTGTTCCAAATTCACATCTCGAAACATGTCAGTACTTCCCACTCAAATTGGCTTGCTTTGCTTGTCTCATATGGATCTTAATTCCTAGCCAGACTGCAAACCTTATATGTATACATACAGTCTGTCTTCATAACGGTTAAAGTCATACATGCCCTAAATTGCCTTCTACGAATATTGCTAGGGACGTGAAACGCTAAGTACAAGTTTGAATTATTATTATTAAGCAAGTCTATTATGTTAATCCTACCATCAAGTCAATAAATATTGAAATTCTAGTAATATTGCCAAATAGTTGAGAAAGTGAAAAATTCATAATCTTCTGTTGGTTGGTTAAATATTCATAAAAAACATTTATCTACGATTCATAACAATTTTTCAGTCATATTACGGTGAAAGTTGAAATAATGTGATCTGATTGCTATCTTTTTGATAAGGCTTGTTAGTAGAATTTTGGTTCGAAACAATAGAAAATTGCATCTGCGATGATAACTTCATATGAATTTGTTTTTTTATTCCGGCTAGCGAATTTACAAACAAATCTGTCATTAGTGTTCAACTAGCATGAATTTACGAGTACCAAAGCATGTAAGTAAATCGGTTTCTTGAAATCCACCGGTCGTCTCGTCTTTGCTACTCGTTATGCATATCTGGGTTAATGGGTGTGCAGTGCAATATTGTACCATGGGGGAGAAAACAGCATTTATGTTCGCACACACCACGTAGACTGGAATTTCAAGGTTTAATATTCGATGAAGGGTTCATCGAATATTAAATTGGTTGAATCCTCTAAAGACATAAAAGCCAAACTCATCAACCAACTTTAATGATAATTTACTGCGTCATACCAAGTATATTTACGTAATCTAACGAAACTACTTTCAAATACGAAAATGTTGTAATTCGCAAGGAATTAAAGATTAGCCGCGCCCCATTCACTGATTTTAATTAGATTTGGTAATTTGCAAACAATACAAAGACAGCATAACTTTTTGCCATTATTCATCCTTATTTGCATGTTGGTATTTTCTATTGCATGCTTGGGAATAACGACGCCTGCGCACCAGAAGCCAGAAGAGGGTATTCATTATGATATGCGACAATTTATCTATAGAATGCAAACGATGTACTGTTAGTTTAGTAAAATGAATAAAACAATAATTTCTGCCATGCCAATCGATATTAATCTACCTATGTATGCAATGCCATTACCGAAGATGAGGTAAAGACAAACTAACGTTCTGCACCATTGCACTCGCCATAATAATTGGCTTACTCTACGTATGAGAACTAATAACTCTATTCGTATTTACATTTACAGTTATTAAAAAGCTATAATTATTTTCGTTCGTGCTGTCTTGTAGGCCTCGTCAACGGCGCATGCGCGACGCCTATAATTTCTCGTAATTCCGTGTGGTATATCCGAGCCTGCTTTGCTCACGCTTGGCACACTGACCAGGGACGATCTGACAGGCTGACAGCTCCTGTCTAGATTAAGAAAGAGTAGCTTTATGTTTAAAAGTGGTCAATCTCCTTTTCTAAAAGATAATCTAAGATAAAAAAATATATAATTTAGTCTATGTTCTTAAATAGCTGAACGGGCTGAATTTCAGCTGAAACACTATATTGGAAGATTAAGTTACATTTTGAGGAATAATTTGGTAAACCTAATCTAATCACCGAACCTTTGCAAATTAACAACTTAAGCAAATTATTATCAAAAGAAATTACGTATTTTCAAAGCACTGCGGAAAAACTATAGTTAGCTCGCTAACAAACCAAATAACATTGGCCACGAATGTTCCGCAGAGTGCCCTTGCGGCATCCAATCATTTATTCAATAGCTAGGTATATTCTTTAATTGCAATTATATTAGACCTAGGAAACTTCCCAGTTTACGATTAAAGTATGGAAGCTAATAACCCGTAGTACAGTTAGCTTTAATGCTATAGAAATGCGATAGGTATGCTTATGCTATGCTCACTATCGTCTTTTGCTACGTTTGCCGGTCGTTAACTATTAAATCGTATTATGTCATAATCTAAGGTATATGTAGGTTATATTATAGAGGTAGTGCATCTTTTTCGTTTTGCTTTTTGTGTCACTATTTCGTAATTTAACCTAATTTTTGGGACACAATATGTCGTGCATACCTACCTACCTACTGCAATTTTAAGCTCTTATAATATGCTATATAACTTTACATTTTATTGTAGTGGTGGGGTGTGAAAACAAATAAGATATAATTTATGGGGAAAACAACGATTTATTTTAAAGAGAATGTTAATGTACTAGACTAGACTAACATATCGAAGGGCTTCTCAAATTAGACTGAGTCAAAACGACATTCCAAAACGACATGTTTCGAAATCATTTGAAAATACAATTCTAGAACAAAATAAAGCTGCCAGTATGCATTTATCACATGCCAGCATTTTTAAATAACAGAGTAAGGAGTGTAGGTATTGCTATACCTAACACATTTCTAATATTTGCAAAATTTGGCTTGCATAATAATGATATAGATTTTAAAAATCTGAAAAATAGCGAAATGCACGTCTCGTCATATAGTCTTAGAAGCAAACGGATATTTGAACCCGGTTATGATAGTTGATAATGTTGCTTTCAGACTAGCCGGCTAGCGGGGCTTCCTGGTATGTTGCCCGACTGGACCCGGCTTAAAAGTGTGTTACTCGCCGCATCCGCTCTTACCCCCTTGCTTTTTCACCATGACCTGACTTGCGTGTCATGTGATCTTTAACATCCATATACATTATACTGTCTTTGAAGAGCTTAACACGGGCATTGTGCATGGAAGACGATGCCATTTAAAATTAAAATGCGCAGCAACAGATAGATCTATCAAGCCATTATTTAGCTCTTGACTTATAATTACAGGTTTTGCGTGGTCATTTTGAGATCCATAGAAGGCTAAGCACGAACTTCCCTATCTATATGTATTTTATATTTAGGAAAAAATGCTTTCTATATCATCGAAAGGTTTATGTTCTATAATATTGAGGTATTTTCTTTGCTGTGATATAATTTATAGTCAATGTTTTAATAAAATCTAGATCTGCATTAGAAAATCGAGGTTACGGCCACATACATAATCAGCAAATAATAATATTACCGTTGTAATCCCCATATACGACAATACCACTGTCTCTATTTGGACAGTCGTCGTCCTAAAAATCTGTAAGCGAGATCACTACCATGTTTGTATTAGGTTCAATAAAAACAAAATAGTTTGAAGCGTCCTCGTGCGTTTCGCTTGTTACTCGGATGACTTCAATTTGATAAAATCGCACGCTGCTGTCTAGACGCTTTACCCGATTAGACTCCTCGTCGGTACAGCGTTATCGTGTCTAGTTTTTATTGATCATCTAGCTAGATTCTAGTTGGGTTCTGACTGGAACTAGATTAGGATATAATTTTCCGGCCCAGTCATACTGATTTATCGTGACATATAGAGTTCGGGTACTTTTAACGGAAGCGCAAGCTTTACATATATTAAAAACATTTTTGTATTGAAATGCAATTAATATTTAAATAGCTACCGTCTTCTTAATTTATGGCCGACATCATCACCGATCTCATTAAGCCTGGTCAATCCTAGGGTCAATCTAATGTTCTTACACTCTTCTTGAAAAAAAAAACTATTGTGTATCTCCTATTATAAGTTTTACAATATGTGTAAAACTGTCACATTTATCATGGGCGTACCTACTCACTTCTTCTTCTTCTTCATCGTGTGGGTTATAAGGTCGACAACCGACAACCTCACGAACCCTAGTGTCAGAGTTATAGAGCCGCCAAAGGCCACTGACATGGCTCGTGTAACGACTAGATACGGGACGGGTCAGCCTGACTAACGACTAACAAAGGACTAACCTGACTTTAAGTTGAAAATCAACATCAAAATTGTTAATTTAGTAAAATGTTAGCAATATTTCAACTAAAATTTTCTATTTTTGGAATTTTAATTTTGTCTGAACTCTCGTAGGCTATTTTTGATAAATTATTTTTACCTTATTAATATTTTTTATTGTTAGTGAAAGCAAATTAGACTAGCGAATCATTCTTGTGTTTTTTTCACTATACTTATGAGATGATTATAATATGATAGGCACAGTGGTATATTCTTTAATTGATTGATGATTCCAAGAACCCCATTAAATTATCAAGCTTTTGAAAGTGAAATATGATTTCTCTATATCTATAGTAAAAGTCTATACAAAAGGTAACTCCGGGTGGCTTATGTTATGACTATTATGAATGACGGAAACAGTGTTATTGAGCATTTAAGTGAAAGTAACTCCTCCTTGCGGGGGCAGCCAAATGAGCATCATTAGGTAGAAAAAGTGAAAACCACCAAAAAGTTGACAAAATATGTGAATTTGCGTAATGTTTTGGAAGCTCTTGGATACATTTTCCCCGTTCACTGATGATGTAGAACTCGAAATGAGAGTAACTTCCATAACCACTTTAAAAAGCAGGCATTAATTCAAAATGTTGCAACACACACTTAATTTTATTAAAAAAAAACTGTATGAATAAATAAACTTGCCGGCTTCGTTTTACAACTTGACATTTACAAGCGTCGTACAAGATGTGATTATATAAATATTTATTTGTGTGTGTAAACTTACATTCCAGGCACGTAGAGTTGTCAACTCTCGCGTAGTACGGCTGACATACACACACGCCGCGAGAGCAAGCTGCGTTTGCGACGGACGCGCAGTCAGAATTAGACCGACAATTAGCACCCAGCAGGGACCCGCTGGCTTCTGCTTGGAAGTTCTGAAAAAGATAAAAAATAAATTAAAATAAACATTTACCGAAAACCTACAAAATACTTAAATCAAACTTCAACTTCTTCTTTCTTCTTTCAACTTCTTTACTTTTTCTTTAATTTAATTCAATTGAGATTAAAACTGAGAATACATAAATAAAAAATATACCTATTTTATTTTGTGAATCTGTTTAAATAAAAACCATGAAAACATAATGTAAATACAACAACTAAGTATAAACAATTATAGTTTCTATACGAGAATAAAATCTAAAAGCACGTGTTAGCAAGATAACGCAAAACCTCTCGTGAAGAAGAAGAAGGTGGTCAGCCCAGGAGACTGAACAACTTCTGTTTCACAACTTTCTAAAATTAGAAAAAAAATATGTACTTTCATACAAGTTGACTCGATCAGCTGATCAGTTTGTATGAAATGTGTTTTTTTTATGTTTGAGATTTTGTAGAGCTTCTAGAACAAAAATTGTTCGGTCTCTTAGGCTGACCTGCCACCCGAGATGTTTACGTTTATGTTTACCTATACTTTCTATAAATTAATTAATTTAAATAGTTAATCTGCAATAACATCAGAAAAGAAGACGTAAAGCTGTACGCAAGAAAAAGGATATTTATAATGATTCACGTTTTTAAATTAAAATATTGTGAAATATTTTATATTTACAGCAGCAACACCTTTTAGTCTACTTTTTCCGTATGATCTATCAAAAACTATTGTTTAAAGTGATCCATAGCAAAGTTATTGCGAACGTTGTGTATAGGCTCGCTCAGCTAATCAATAGCGCTCGCATTTATTAGCATTCGAACTAATATTTTAACATATATTTGCATCATAAGGGGAAAAATGTTTCGCGAATAGTGTTCTCGGCAAATGGCAGGCAAAGTAATGACTCAGCATTAATTACGCTGTAAAACAAGAATGCCAGGAGTGAGCTTAATCCTGCAACTGTGTCGGTATTTTGGTTTCATGCTATTTTTAAAGTACTCGCTATTCTTACCTGTTTTGAGTGCATCGTACTTGAACCACGACCACTTTATAAGTCGACCTTGGAAGGCTTCGGCTATATAAATCATCATCATATCCTTTTAAAATTACCGCGGCAGATGTTCAGTGGCTACTGTGGTTACATTCATGTTCTAAATGCACGTAATATTCTCGGTGTTAGGTCATGCTTGCAAATTGGTAAGATGAGTTGTATTCGCTTCTTATGAGGATATCCTCCACTCTACACCTACTCGGTGATCCATCATCAAAAAGAGCCATATTCGTTGGTGATTACCGTAAGTATAAGTTTATTGTACTTATAGTAATATAAGTTTGTTGTCAAGATTTTCCTCGTGATACAAACACAAACAAAACACCCCGCTCGCTTTTCTACCGTTGTTCCCTACCAAGCGATATCTATTAATTTTTTACGAAACGGTTCGATATCGTAGTGAGTTATTCCAGCTCCGGAAACATGAAATTATTCAGTATTCAGCAAGGAAGAAGGGTCGCCCGATATGTTGATACATAATTCATAGGAGAGCTCGTTTTGTGATGTCATCAACTCCTTTCCGAGTAGAAAAATTAAATCGTTATCTAATACTATAAATAAAACTCTGCATTTACCATCTTCAAAATACACTATTCAGTACAAACTAATCTTTAAGCTATTATTACTATAAAATTGTTACTAATATTTTTTGAGAATTTATGAAAGCGCATAAGGTAAAATAAGTTATGTTTAATATTGTAGAATAAGGACTTTAAATAAAATTAAAGAAAAAAAACCTTTTTTAAAAACAAGCTTTTATTATTTGTTAAGAAAATGAACTAAAAAGTTAAAAATAAATTAACTCTAATTAGAAGTATAACACTTTATAAGTTCATTGTAACCTTTAACGATAATTAAGCTTCTTTGTCTACGACAAAATAATTCCATATCGTAATCATATATTTTTAACACCAAAACTTTACACCTTAATTATTAAATCTTCCCGTTTTTATTACAGTCTCAATTTTATAAATAAAAAAGCGTGTTACATTGTGATAGCTTAATTATACCATCAAAATGTAACACGCTTTTATTATTTATAAAATTGAGACTGTAATAAAAACGGGAAGATTTAATAATTAAGGTGTAAAGTTTTGGTGTTAAAAATATATGATTACGATATGGAATTATTTTGTCGTAGACAAAGAAGCTTAATTATCGTTAAAGGTTACAATGAACTTATAAAGTGTTATACTTCTAATTAGAGTTAATTTATTTTTAACTTTTTAGTTCATTTTCTTAACAAATAATAAAAGCTTGTTTTTAAAAAAGGTTTTTTTTCTTTAATTTTATTTTTAACTTTTTAGTTTGTTTAATTCGAGATTTACTACGACGTAGTTAGTAGCGCGTAGCAGCGTTTTTCCCTTATGTAGTCCGTAGTACGTTCACATAATAATGTGCTGCTTTGAGCACTTAAAGTTTATGTATTTTATTTGTATTTAAATATTTCATTTTTTTTGTTTGTAGTAGGGTAAACTAATGTTTAAATTAGTTATGTAATCACAAGTTAGTTATTTGTAACATTTCTCATTCTATCCATTTCTTTTAATGCATCAACATTACAAGGTTTCTTCGAAGTCAACTTGGAGCAGTCAAGTTCTTCGATTCGAAGTCCTGCTAAAGACTTAACTCTGCTTAAAGCCACATAAGCTTGACCAGCAGCAAATAATTTAGAGCCTAGATAAATAACAGCATGATCTACAGTAGTTCCCTGCATTTTGTGCACAGTTGAAGCCCAAGACAAGACAATCGGAAGCATTCTTCTTTCAGCTGTGCCGTAATTAAATTTAGCAGGAAATTGAATTGATTTAGGCTGTATTATGTGAATGCCATCCTTGCCGAGGTCCATTGTAGAGGGATAAGGGCTTCAGTACAACAGGGTTCGCCCTGGTACCCTGAGGCGCAACGTTAGCGATATGAAATGTTTATACACTCTCATACCATTCAGCCCTCGGCACGTGCTCACCTTGGCATTGGGGCATCCATCTAATCAATCAGACATAATAATATAATAATCCACATTCATAACAAACGGAACGAACTTTTTCCCAAATCTGTTGGAGTTGCATATTCACGCCAACTAAGATGCTCGTCAAAACGAATCAAATGAGCGCAAACTCGATCGGGTTGCGTCGTTTAATTACGGAGTTCCTATGACCACCTTCCAGCTCCATCATCAGACCCTGGTTACCATATAGTATCACAGTACTCGACAAGACGAAACAAATGGGCCTAAACTCGATGGAGTTGCGTCGTTCCGGAGTTCCTATGGCCACCTTCCAGCTCCATCATCAGACCCTGGTTACCATGTAGTATCAAAGTACTCGTCAAGACAAATCAAATGGGCCCAAACTCGGTGGGGTTGCGTCGTTTAATTACGGAGTTCTTATGGCCACCTTCTAGCTCCATCATCGAGTCTGATTTAGTATCAAAGTATTCGTCAATACCAATCCAACAAGCCCAAACACGACTATGTTATGTTGTGTATTTGTGGAGTTCCTGTGACCACCTTCCAGCTCCATCATGAGACCCTGGACATCACGTAGGACTGAAGATCTAGTCAAGACAAATCCAACAAGCCCAAACATGACTAAGTTATGTTGTGTATTTGTGGAGTTCCTGTGGCCACCTTCCGGCTCCATCATGAGACCCTGAACATCACGTAGGACTGAAGATCTAGTCAAGACAAATCCAACAAGCCCAAACATGATTAAGTTATGTTGTGTATTTGTGGAGTTCCTGTGGCCACCTTCCGGCTCCATCATGAGACCCTGAACATCACGTATGACTAAAGATCTTGTTAAGACAAAACCAACAAGCCCAAACACGACTAGGTTGTGTTGTGTATTTAAGGAGTTCCTGTGGCCACCTTCCGGCTCCATCATGAGACCCTGGATATCACGTATGGCTAAAGATCTTGTTAAGACAAATCTAACGAGCCCAAACACGACTAGGTTGTGTTCTGTATTAGAGGAGTTCCTATGGCCACCTTCCGTCTCCATCATCAGACCAGCTCCAAGGTACCATAATATTGCATTGTCATCCGATTTATACATGAATGCAAAATTTCAGCTCAATCGGAAACTGGGAAGTGGATCAAATTTAACTTGCAAGATTTGATTACAGACAGACAGACAGACAGACAGACAGACAACGGGACAGGTGAAACTAAATAAAAGCTTGTAAAAAAAAATATATATAAACAGGACCCATTAAAGAGTGCAAAAGTAATTTTGTATTCTAATAGTCAAGCAACCATACTGGTCAGATCACAGATGGGTGACCGTTAGTGATTTTTACATAGAACGTTTTCCGTGCTTCGACAGGCATCCTCAGCCGTCTTGGTTCCCGCTACTATTTTCAGTAATGAAGGCTATACTCAAGCCAAATGATTGGGGAGACAGAGGCCATTTTGGCGGTTTGCTTACTCTGACAGCAAAACTAATACCTATAGATAGATGATCAAAATACTAACACGATATCCATCGATCCACTAAACAGAACATTATGTTATGAATTGACCCAGTGACCCTTTCCGACCAAAAAACTTGGTCATTATCTTGTCATCGAAACAAGCGGTTGCAAAAACTTCCTACTTTGATATGATATGTTGATTGCGGTTCCGATTGTGGGTAATCGCACAAATTATCAAACGAACTCTATGTAAGTTTTTTGTCGGGGCAATGAAAGTAACATTCGATAGAGCTATTATAGAGTAATTTTTGTAGCTATGTTTATGGGTATCACGGTCATGGAAAATAAACTGGGTAAAACTTACAAGAGTGTCTGGCAACTGATTTTATTACTGAGAGGTGAAATTGAGAAGCATTCGAAATGATATAAGGTTTATTTATCAAAACGGGTGTATGCAGTTTTTTTAAGTAACTCTTATAAGATCATCATTATGGCAAAACTAGGTTCCAGCGTAGCCCTGAGCGCAATACATATCCTATCTACGCGCAAATGACCGAGCCACGAAGACTGCTCATCAATTTCCTGGTAAATCAACGCAAGCGCAGGGTTCACTAGCACTCCGATATCTAGGGAACTTCGTGCAAGTTGTTAACGTGCAATTTGGGATTCCTCGCGGTTTACTGTGAGGATACCTTTATAACCTTTATTGAGGGGTTTTCGCGTTATATCGCTCGCCATTAGACACGTTTCGTGTGAGCTTATAGAATCTGATGACTAGTTCAAACCTCTATTGCCGGCGTTATAAAGTAGGTAGAGGAAATCGGTGAGTATTTTATTACAAACGAGTGCATGGATCCCTTGTTCGGTTAAGGATAGGTTATGTTAAGGACAGATTAGGTTTACGACAGATTCTGTTTAGGACAGTCATTATTTAGACTTTACTACTAGGTAAGCTATTTGTACTTTAGTGCAAAATATTTATTGGTTAGATGTAGAAAATTGTACTCCTATTTTGCAAATCCCCTAAAGCAGACTATGCTGATCATAACAAACTTGGAAAATCTATAGAATGTAACTGTAAAGTAATAAACAGAAATCAATATCTACCGTCTCAGGACAATGTTATTATTGTCTGATTTGAAAATCGAAATAAACTTTTCTAATTTATTGACGAACTAAACTACTGTGGAGTAAACAACTGCTCAACCTTTTCGTGCAAATCTTATCTTTATTGCAAAAGAGAGTAACCGAAAGTGTACGAGTAATAAATAAAATAAATAGATAAATAAAATTCTATCAAGTAGATAATGGTAGGTAGGTACTTATTTGTATCTATAGGTACTCTGATGATTATGAATTTTATGGTCATTAATAATCAATCAGTGAAGTTTAAAGTCGTAAATTATTAAAGATTGGAATAGCTCTGTCCGTTATACATATTTTATACCAGTTAATTGTTTTTATCTATTGGTATAGGGTAGCAAAAAAATTGTAATCGTATGTCATGAAAATGAGCAATTCATAAATATTTTCACTGACTTTTCGCCTGCGGTTACACTCGCTTTTACCGTGAGAATATTTTTTCCCGTAGTAAAAAATAAACCATAATCTTTTCAATGGTAGTCAAATTGTAATTGTAAAATTTTATCAAAATCGATTCAGTCACTAATATTGTACTTATAGATAACGTGCACTGTACCTAATAAAAATGTCTTTCTTAAAAATTATATCTGTCGTCGTAGTCGTTTTTTTTTATTATTTTTCGCTTTCAAAATGTTAGATATCTTTTACTTTCCAAGTTTATTTACTATCATAATAATATAATTGTTTAAGTCCTATATTTTGAAATATTCTACCAACTTGGTCCCTTGTACCATAATATGATAAAAAATAGACACGACATGACCAATGCGCGTGACGCGAGAAAATGATATAGATCTAAGATGAATCTGAGGCTTGAAAAAACACATTAGCTTCGTGTATATACCTACCTATACATATATGTGTATCACACGCGTACTTTTCTTATATTGTCAAAGCTATAATTACTCATTCCGTGATGACACAACAGAATTA
The DNA here is from genome assembly GCA_951230895.1 of Carpatolechia fugitivella. Classification (NCBI taxonomy): domain Eukaryota; kingdom Metazoa; phylum Arthropoda; class Insecta; order Lepidoptera; family Gelechiidae; genus Carpatolechia; species Carpatolechia fugitivella. The sequence goes on from OX579650.1 coordinate 11,630,130, forward strand.
CATTATGTTGTATAATTACCCCTGAGATGATATCTGTTAATGAAATGTGATTTTCCTATTACCGTAGCTACGAGAGCGCGACGACTGCTCTGGAGAGCTAGCTGACTCTCATTTGATTTACTTTCATGATAATTTGCGACCTTATACATCTATGGTTTATTTTATAACCTAGGTTGAAAATGAAATAGTTCTCAAACTTTTTTTCTCCCAGTGCAGTTTCGTTTTTAGGAAAAGTTGTTTTTTGTGGTGTGTGAATCATCGGCTATAATACTTTAAGATGTATATAAGCTAACTAGATATTACTTATGTAAAACGTCTTTGATAGAAAAAAAAATGTCTTTAGTATAAGCATGTTGGTTTGAACCCATTTTTAGTTTCACCTATATAAATTACAAAAAAAATCCTGTTATCTTTACATTTTTATATGAAACCTTGATTTTCATTTGAAAAGTAGAATTTACCCGTGGTTGGTATCAATCAGCTTGATACGTAACTAAACAATACTTACAATAATAATTCATGCTACTATTTTTGAGACGGTTTGAGAAACTCATCTTCTCAACGTCGACGTAACATTGCATGGTCGGCGACATTGAACTCTACAAAAAGTTAACTGTATCTGCCTTGAGAAAGCTTGTGAGGCAGAAACATGGCATTCACCCATGGGACATGACGAGAATAAAGAAAAGCCGATAAATAACACCATAAAGGTTTAGAAACAGAAAAATTATGCGAGCGATTTAGTAAACAACAGTTAACAATCTGTATGGGCGGAATTCCAAAGTGAGTGTTCATAGGGGAATCTAGCTTTTTTATATATATGCAATGGGCTTCAATAGAGGACAGTTTGTGTTATTTCCAATAAATGTTACATAAGTGAAATTATAATTATTTTTAATCCCCTTGCGCACTCGCAAGTTGGTCCATGAAACAGTTTTTTCCCAAAAACATAAAATTGTTAATAAACAGTAAAAAAAAAATATAATATTTTCTTCTGGAAAAATAAAATAATGGTACACTGTTTAGTTAGTGATCAGTTTCAATCAATTTTCTACCTTCTTCAAATTCTAAAGGAGTGAAGACAGTTTTGTTTATGTTTCGGAATTCTCGTGTTTTTCACGTTCCCGTACAGCTATTTCAATCAATCCCGACGCCTATTTCCCGGTATCGGGAACCCGGGAACGAATCTCTAGAGATACAGTACGAAGACATAAACGGTTTACTACTATTTTATTTTTTGTGAGATATTTTTGATGAGTGTATTTACCTTGTAAATTGCTTGAGGATATACCTAATACATATACATTTCAGATTTTTCTTTTTGTATTAAGTATATTACCTATTTTGGTCCAATAAACTATTATCGCAGATTATTGTAAAGGTATAATAAAACAATCTGCGACGTGACAGACCATAATGAATTCAACAAATGATCGACCCCTTTGGTCAATGTCAGTATTTAAATATACTGTCTATAAAATTATAAAGTGCAGTTATGCAGGCGCTATATCGTATTCTGATGAGTAATTTCTTGCAGACATTACCCACGACCTGACACATAAAACTTCATTCTTTAGAGGCCAGAAAGGGCCAGAGCCCAGAATGCTACGAATGATAGAATAAAAGATCTTCACAAGTTCACCACAGAACAACAGACTCTACGTGCATTCCTGCCGGGAACAATAGACAACCGCATGAATATTAGCTACACTTTGTGGTCAATGCGGCGGCCGTATGAACTCCAGACCTCTAAAGAACTTTGTTTTATGGGATTTAGAAATACACTGAGCTTATGTTCTTATGTAAAAATAAGTTTCTGCAAATAACTTTTCTAGCAAAGTAAGTTTGCCTTTGTTTGTGTTTGTCTTTGCCTTTTCCGATTGCCAATTGAAGAAGTGGAACATTAGAAAATTCGAACGGTTTGCATTGATGTTTATCGATCGGTCCATTTGCACCGGTACCTGTTAAACTGTTAACATATCGCAGGAATTTCGCAAAAACAAATTAGTATAGAAACAAAATTAAGTCCAACTAAACGTCTTGTAGCACATCGTTGTCTCCAAACTGGTTGATAATAACTGTTCTAAAAGTTGATGATATAAATTTGCTTGCTCTAAAAATCGATATAATAATTTACTTGGCGCGTGGCTCACGTTCAGCGGGTCTTTTGCTTAACGACTGGGCAAAGACCTCATTATGGTGACAACATGGTCTGCCATACATAATAGGCGCTTGGCTTGCTATGCATGAGGAATTAGGCACCTCTATCGTACTTGGTAAAGGCGTAAGCCTTCATTCATCGTATGAAAGCAATTTGTCATAGTTTAATTAATGTTTCTATGGATGGTTGCGATTTAAAAAGCACACTGAATGGATTTTGATGAAAGGCACACAGTTGGAACATAGATAGAGACAGCAATATTTAACGCAGGAAAATTTCGTAGCAAAGTTCCTGTAAAGCGCGCACGCGAACGCAGCCGCACCGCCGCGGGCTGAATTTTTTTTACTTAGAAAACAACGTGTTAACTAAATAATAACGTAACTCGGGTGTAGTTCAGCCCATGAAACTGAAAGCATATCTTCTACATGTTTTCAATTCTCTAAAAATAATATATTTTCATACAAATTTAATTGGTTAGTAGCTGATCAGTTTGTATGAAATAGTAATTTTATTTTGATATTTTGGAAAAGTTCTAAAACAAGAGTAGTTTAGTTAACTACCCGAGAGGTTTGGTTAACGCGATGTATTTTTTATTGGGAATAAAGTCTTCAGGTCTCAAACACAGAAATTTATTGTAAATGAAGTCATAATCAAGTTGTCAAGACAATTATGGCAGAAGAAACGTTATTTGAATGGCGGGATACTTTGAACAGTGCATTGTTTGTCAATTAAGACCCGTTCGCGACGCGTACGCGCAGGCATTTCCATATCCTATCAATTGAGACTGAGCTCTACATGTGAATCTTTAAGGTCTAAGCTAAGTGGTTCATAGGAGTGGGTAATTCACCTGATCACCGGAAGCTAACGTATGCAGGCAGTGTGAACTGAGAATGCATTGAGCTACTTTTTTAACGCGATGTTATGTCACCACAATAAAGCCTTTAACTAACACTGAATACGAGTAACTAAAATAAATGTCAAAAATAGCTCTGTAAGTAAATCTTTAAGACTGTACGTATATGTAATTGATCCTTTTTATCAGTAAAAACAAGAAAAAATATGTAGGGACATCTTCACACACGGCCACTTGATCCCAAACTAAGCAGAGCTTGTACTATGGGTACCAGACAGCTGATATACATTACATAAATAGATAAATACATACTTATATAGATAAACAACAACCAGACACAAGGCAAACACAGGTGCTCATCACACGAATGTTTGCCCTGGGCGGGATTCGAACCCGCGACCCTGTGCGTCGGAGGCAGATACGCTACCACCTAGGCTACGGAGCCGTTTATCAGTCTAGAGATATAAAGACATACATAATTTAAAAAAAGTCACATCAGAACTGGGATTCTATATTTTACGATTCAAGATAATATCCGATTTGCTGTTACCTTAATAATCTTCCACTCAATAAAGTGGTAAAATTAATCATTCGCGTATAATGATAAGTTAGCTATTTTATAAAAATTAAGAAACATATAACGAGTAGCCGGAATGTCATTAACATAACGCCTTGTGTGGTGATTCGCGGTGATAAATGGATTAAATAAAGATCAGCTAATCCAGTGGCCTACTGAGATTAAATTTCATCTTTCTTGATTAAACTCTAATTTTGTTTGCCGAAAGTTTTATGATTTACAGAGCGGCTATGCCTAAAGATAACGAATTCTTAATAGTACATTACGATACAAGGATCGTAGGTGGCAAATTACAAACGAGGTGTCTTTTGTATGTCACGAGTTTTTTATAAAACCTAAGATCCGAGTGTAGTATTGTACGACGTTTTTAATACACTTGTGAGAAATCTGATAATAAATAATTAAAATGAAGGTTAAGAAAGGTACAAAAAGCTACGATACTACAGGTAAAATGGTTCATGTAAATACTATGCCATCAAAAACATAACTTGTAAAAAAACCAAGTCTCGCACGCAACTTAGTCTACCGTAAAAAGTTGTGAGATCCATGTAATACCAAGTCGGTTAATTTATTCAGTCCCTACTTAAGAGTCCTTCTGTCTTAAATTATTACGTAATTAGCTCACCTAACAACATCTTATAGTGACCAGATCAATATTAAAAATCTCTTATGTTTTAAATAAATACATAGATTGACTTGGCAATCGCACTAAACAATCAAATTTAATATAATAATGTATTAATTGTGAGATACATTATGTTTTCATGCGATTGCCAGGTCAATCTATGTATTTATTTAAAACATAAGAGATTTTTAATATTGATCTGGTCACTATAAGATGTTGTTAGGTGAGCTAATTACGTAATAACTTAAGACAGAAGGACTCTTAAGTAGGGACTGAATAAATTAACCGACTTGGTATTACATGGATCTCACAACTTTTTACGGTAGACTAAGTTGCGTGCGAGACTTGGTTTTTTTACAAGTTATGTTTTTGATGGCATCTCATTTCTTTTTGTAGATCGCATGAAAACACAATGTAAAAATGCACACCTACGCTCCACCGACCCTACACCTAACCTACACCTAACCTACACCTACCATATACCTACCCTACACCTATCCAACACCTATCCAACACCTACCCTACACCTACCCTACACCTACCCTGCACCTCTTATTCAATTATATTCCATTATACAGGTACACTGATTCATTTACTGCAAATGTAACTTTGTAATCCTATATAAAGCCCCAAGATTTATATGGGATTACAAAGTTATCTAGCAAATGATGTATCTAGAAAACTGGGCCGAAATTGCAAAATGTTTTAGTTTTTCCTTGGTTTATACACTAAACACTAATTCCATTCTAAATTTGAAGCTTCTATGTCTGCTAGAAGTGCCTTAGAGTTTTGATGATCGGTCAGTCAGTGAGTGACAAAATTAAGAAACTTTGACTAGTTATAATTCATAAACTACTGGTTCAAATTGATTGAAATTTGAAATATACCGTATTTATACAATGCCTGCTTGGTTACTGAAAACTCAGGCTTCTAGTTTTATCCACAACGAAGTTATAGGGGGGTCGAAAATGGCCTGAACTGCTTCGAGAAAAGTATGGTACGGCCGTGCCGCTTTTTTGCTCGACTTGGCGGGGGCACTGCCGTGCCCCCAGATACTTTATTATATCGCGAGTGGTTTTAATTGCTGTACTATTCACATTTATCATTAAATATCAACACTTGGTCACTCAAAACAACAATCAATGTAACACAGAAATTAAAATTTTATAAAATTAGCGCCAGCCTCAAGACAATAATAGGTTTCTTTTGTAAAAGCATAATATTATGGAGCAAAGGTTCTTGCGGACATTCAGCCTCTATAAAACGATTCTTCGTTTAATCGAGACAATTATATTTTTATTATTAAAATATTACAGGGTGATAATATTTTTGATACAATTTGTTAAAATAAAAAATACAAATACTTTGCTCTTTGTAAGAATCGATTCAATTTATTTTTTATTATTGAAATGATCCTGGCTGAATAACAATTATAGAGACCATAAAAAAAAAAAATGTAATGAAAATCGTAATAGTGCGGTAAAACGCATTTACCGCACAGTTTACCTTCGTAAGTTCAATTTTTGAGCAAGGTGAGCAAATTGTTCTACGAAAATAGCAGAAAGAACAACGCAATTTACTACATCTTACTTACTTCGTTATCGCTATTTGCGTCATGCTTTAAGACCAAACCGAGAAACCAAGAAAGCGAGAGTTATAAACAAAGTTATCTACTTAGTTTATAAACATTTAGGACATTGACACTTACAACTTGCATCATTTATCTCATAATGCATTCTACGAGTAAGATATAAGTAAGATAATAAGTAATAGTGCACTTTAAATATGTTGATCCTGGAAATTATTGTAGTGCTTGTTTTATTTTTTACCAAGTCAATAATATAAATTCTGGGAAATCTTCCTTTATTATCTTTCGTAAATTTTTAATTACAGAGTAATAGAATAAGTAGATACTTGTCAATCAATCAATCAGCCTATTTCAGTCCACTGGACGTAGGTCTCCCCAAGGGCACGCCAAAGCGCACGATCGCCCGCTTTCCTCATCCAGCCACCACCAGCAACCTTCCTCAGGTCTTAAGTCCACCTGGCAGGGGGCAGTAGATACTTGTAATTTCTAATTTGTATGCTTTCGATCGTAATCAGAACATCTTAAATTATTTAACGGGCCTACCACGATAGTAGCTTTGTAGAGTAAACACGATGTTTATGTTGTAACTTTGAGTACACAATTAGATACAATAGTTATAGTATTCGTCTGTTTAATAATGTCTTTTGAATCATCGTCAACAGCTCATATACGTCCCCACCGAGGGGCTCGAGCCTACCCTGAATTAGGGCGATTAGGCCTTAGTCGACCACGCTGGCCCAGTGCGGGTTGTTCGACTGTCGATGTCTTATTTATAGAGAAATAAAATACTCAATACAAGATGCAAGATTCAAATGGACGCATTAACGTCACGTATTAGATAAACATGAAAAATATCTTCACTGACGCTTTTAAATCGAAGTTAAGCTCGCCCATAACTAGATGCGCTTGCACATCTCGCGGTTACACCATACGTAAGTATACGATACGTAGACGCAGTGAACTTGCGCCTGCGACGACGAGTCGATGACCGCGCGCCACGCACGCGCCCTCACCACGTCATTGAGCTCATACATGACATCCACCTAGTAATTGACAGTGTCCATTGAGTGCACTTGTTGTTTACACAGCCAACGCTCTTAGGTCAAGGTTGTGATCATCAAACATTTTTATTTATGGCCTTGGTCTATGTTTATTTGAACAGTTGTCTAAAGTAAGTACTCAGGTACTTTCTTCATAATAAATTTAAATGCTATTCGTTGGTAATCGCGTCACTTTAGAATGGCAGGAAATGATCGGAGAGAGAAATAAAGTATATGGGCGGGCAGATAGGTTTTATTAGTGCGTGAATGTGCGCCAAAAATGATTATATGGTTATATAAGTCATAAGTCTTATGTTATATACGCCGTGTGGTGACGGCAGAGTAGAATACATTTGTCACCAACCCCTACTCTTCCCGTGGGTGTCGTAAGAGGCGACTTAGGGACTACACATTGAACAGGGAACGGGTAGCAGTGCTCTCTGATACAGTTACCTTTTAATCTGCGATCTCCAACCCGCCTGCCAAGCGTGGAGATTATGGCAAAACCCTCCACTTAAGTGGAGGAGGCTCATAATCCAGCAGTGGACTGTAACGGGCCGTTGATTTTATTTTTGATTTTTATGGTTATATAGATATATCGTTTGCTGCTGGCGTAACGTTTTGCAGATTTCAGTTTCTCGTAAACTATTGAATGTGCGATAGTAGAAAAACATATACACGAGTAGCTCATAATTATAGGCAGTGACTTATTTGTGCATTCATAGATTTTCAAATAAATTTATCATTTTAAAGTAATCGCTTTCTTTTTTAACTCAAAAAAACTTCCTAGCGTTTAAATGAGCAATCGTATAAGCTCAATGAAAATGGTATTCTGTTTATCTTGTTATGTTAACAACAGCAATAAGTTTTGAGATTGTAAATATTTAAGAAACATTGCGGATCTACCTACTTCTTTATTGTTATTGGAGCACGTTGTCATTGGTTACTACAGATATCATTACATTATTATCATGTTATGTAAGATATATTGTTTATACTACCTAATGTATTTTATTGTGTCGTTATTGTGTCGTTTATGCATAGTCAAATATATTTTTTTTACCTTAATTCTCTATATAAGGTAATCTTGCTGTTGAGAGTGGACAAAACCGAAGACGAGATGGACTGACCTAATAAAAGCAGCAGTAGATGCACCCGTCCACCTGCGCACAAGAAGGGCGGCCTTGCGGGACGATTGGCGACGGATTGTCAAGCTTGCCACCAAACCTGATTTGACGACCACGACCACTCTGTCAAGAGTGTAGCGACTAAGAAGAAGCTGTTGAGAGATGCAATAGTCCAGACAAATTCCAGAACAAAATTAAATAAACTGGACGTTATGACAAAACCAAAATCGTGTGGTATGTATTTCCTCAAATTCCATGTTACAAAACCCATACAAAACTAATACTTGGATGTTCTCTGCAGTTATCTGAACACATCACAGCGCTGCCGCGCTGGAGAGATAAAGATCTCCAATATTGATATTGCCTGGAGCAGATGATTCAGAAAGCGCGTATCTGTTCCCATTATAGGATTGTTTCTCTCAATCACGGCCCTGTCTACTTATCCGCGGATCCACGGTAATCATGATCGAACGAGCCACTAACTAATAGCATGAACTTCCCACAGCCCTATTCTGTCTGGGCTTCACTCCATTGACTAGTTTTGGTGTGAACCCTCAGTTTTGTGTGTCAGACTCAGAGTTGAACCGTTAAGTGAAGCAGTTACCGCAGAGATAGACGGATGCACGATTTCGCCAACGCAACAATGAAAATTGTGGTAGATAAGTTTTTTTAAACAGTTCGTTTTATTGCAGGCGATGTAAACTACACGCGTCCTGGGAGCAAAATAACTTAAAATTCATTAGCAAGCAAATAATTTATTTACAAGTGATATTGCCCTAAAAACGTCACAATATATTACCTAAATTACCTTGACTGCAATATTATTTAAAAAAAAACGGCTAAGTGTGAGTCAACCTTGCGCACCGTTGCTATGTAGGTTTACTTGTATACAGCTTTATGTAATTATGTCAAAAATATTTGTCAATCAATTGTATGTTTCATGAAGTTCACTTTATTTTAATTTGAATAAAGATTATTTTTTATGTATAGACTGCTACACTCATATCAAAAGTTCTGGCTTTGTTTGGGGCCAGTTGGCTTTGTGCGAAATAATCCCACGTACAAGCAAGTTTATACGTTTAATTTAACTAGTTTATATACAGTTATTAATGTTCAATAATATAGGACTGCTTGCTTCTGAATGAGTAGTCCTATCGCGCGTATAACCGAGACAAGAGCAAGTAGCTCCATCATCTCTATATCTCTACTATATAGCGACTGACGTCTACACATATTCTCACATAACATTCATCCATTTTGATTTCTTTTTGAGAAAATAGGAATTGTTATTTTTACACGCATACAATAACTAACACGAGAGTGCAACTGTACGATAACTTTTCTTGTCCATCGATTCGGGTAAATATTTTATAAGAAAACATTCACATATTTTTGGATTGATATTTAGAAGTTTACATAATTATAAATATAAAATGATGTGCCCCGTAACTTAAATATATTAAAGTATTTATCATAATGTAAATCGAAATTTTCGTAGCACTTACTACGGTCGTTGTGACACTTGAGAGTATCCTACTCACCTCATCGAAGATCATGATCGTAACTCTATAGTTTTAGTTACTTATTTTATACAATAAAAATTAGCAAATTGAAAGTAAATATGATTAAAACATTTTAAAGGTTATAAGAAACTGTTTGATTATGGTATAAATTAAAAATTTCGTAGCACCTACTACGCCGTTTTGCGTAGACCGTACTCATCTCGTTATAAAACTCTTATCTTCCGTGGTCGTACGTAATACATTCAAATACATTGTAAGCTTTATAACTTTGTATTTTATAAAAAGGAATTGAAATTGAGGAAAATTAAGAAACATGTTAAAACCTTTCTGCAATCAGCAGCAGTTACTTAAAATGTATCTATAAATTCCGTAGACCTTCAAAATAGGACGGCTATAATTATAATAAATAAATACAAAAATTTATATATAAAATAAGTACATAGGTGTAAGGATAATATATGTGATCCGAACCGAGGTCGGCTAACGAGACCACTTTTTTGTATCTCCTTCTGGATAGGTTCTACTGGCCTGCCCTTTCATGGCGAGGAGAATACACCTACTACGAATATAAGTAAATTCGTTCATGTCACAATTTTTTAAATTTTCCTTTTATTGTGAGATCTTGATTCTTGCCAAATATCAGGCCTACGGGAAGTACTCAAATGAGAATATAATTATTTGATATTTACATTCTACACATATCTAAGTATGGTTTTCACAGAAAGACAACAAAGTGATCCTAGTGATTCGTTTTTACATTTTGAGGTACGGAATTAAAAAAACGGCTAGATCTTTCAATGAACCGTAATTGCAGTAAGTAAAATAAAAATAATTGGGTTGGTAGTTATTTGTCTACCTACATCTAGTTAGATGCAGGTAGGTTTTATACTAAAAAAAAAATCTACCTATCGACTTATAAACCTACTTCTGTATTGTCTATTAATGGGGGCATTTTCGCAACAATGCAATGTCTAACAGCATTGAAATTCAATGTACCTCATAGTTAAAAATAAAGCAATAATATGTTTTTAATTATAAAGCTTTTATACTATGCTGAAGCGGTAACAAATAAACTTAATAAAAACAATATAAGACGCAATAAAATATAAGTTTAAAAAGCAATTCTTTACATAAATGTAATTCTTTTGAAAATTGATGTTGAATATAAAATAAATTATTTTCGTCAATGGAGTCTGTACTGCACTAAATTAAAATTGAGATTCAAAAAAGTTTAAATTAAATTTTACCCTTATCAGGTAAATTAAAAGTAACTTCGTCTAAGAAAAAGTTCTAAAGCAAAGAATAAACTTATCTATCGAAAGCTTTTATGTTGGGTTTTACTCATAACAAGGTATAAGTAAGTATATAAAATATAGATAGGTAAGTTGTAGATACTTCATTGTTAGGCAGCTAAGTATTGTTTAAATAACAAATATATAGTTTTATAATCACAAGTTTATGTAGTTATATCTGAGAAAAGACAATTTTCATAGCATTCCTTGTGATATGATTTTTTTAAATCCGTATACAACTAATAGAAAAAAACAAGCCTTCGAACAATTTAAAATCCAAAAGAAAGAAAATAAACTGCATGATGGCATTACGCCACCAAAGTGGCTATATTGAATATGATTTTATTGGTTTGCAATATTGATAGATAGCAGGAGATCCCCGGGGCATATTCCCCCGTCTAGACTACCCCAGATCAACTTATTGAAAACATCCGCATGTAAGTACCCACTTTTGTAAACACGCTTCTTGAGTTCGGAGGATGCTACAAATTCTACAATGTGCTTTCACTTCCTGTTATTGCGATTTAACTCTGATTTTGTCGCGATTTAATTAATTCTGTACAAAAAATCTGAAGATCTTATCGCGGTAAGGCGGACTTTCACTAAAAAAATACTTAAACATGATTTAAGTTCACCAAAAGGGTAATACAGTCGCAGAACGTACTTTCGGACCGCACTTAATCCAAATTCGAGATGACATATCCTGTTATACTTTATAACAAAAATAAAACCCATGTCAAACTTTCTTTAGAAGAGGGCCAGATTTTTGCAAGGTCATCCCGTCATACAATGACGGTATAGGGAGAAAATGTAAATGGTAAACTAATCGTCAATATTTATTAATACTTTCTTTCTTTCGTCTGTCAATTGGCAATAAGTCCTATGTCTGAAATTTAAACCTACTATGTTTATTATGGCAAATGATCACAGACGTTTTGTTTAAAGATGTAGCTGTTAGATTTGACAAATAGTACTCGTTATGAAATTTACTCGTAAACTTATGCATTTGACATACCTATAGGTACATAAAGATAGGCGGTGTGGTGCACTCAATTTTACGTCTTTGTGTCGTAAACATTTCAATAGAGAGTCACCCTTGTGTAGACCTTAATCTTCTTTCCCCGAGTCGTGTGCGATCTGATGCGGAGTCTATAATTGGGTATTAGTGCTAATGCCTCTCTATTACCCACCTCCTGTGCTATTCGTTGCGGCTATGAATAATCTTGATGGGCTGATATTATAGCTGCTAGAAGTGGAATTAGTACAAGTATTTATGAACAAAAATATAAACTGTAATCGAAAACACATAGGTAAGTACCCTATGGAATAGTTTTTTTTACAATATTTAAACTCAAAATTCTCAATCAATATTTTTTCTACTGCACTGATATAATAAACAAATCAACGATGACAAATTTATTGATTGGCATTAATTTCTACTCTCGTTTGTGGGGTGTAGCGATTGTGTCGAACATACCGGCGTGTCCGACCGTCGGATTACAAATATTATAGAAACGATGTAATTCGGACAGTGATTTATAGAGCGGGGGTGGCAGCCACCCTCCGAGGGGTACCTACTGCCCACTGCGGATCACAAACAACATTGATTTCTGGAAACGGGACACAAGTTTTGAGTTACCTACTCCAAAATGACAGCGTTCAATGTCGTACCACATTATTATAAAAACTGGAAGATAAAAACCCACAAGATCCGGTTACTACATTAACATTTTTGGGATTATCAAATTATTAACATGCAACGTACCTACTCGTGTGTAAGTCGTAAAACTTTAAGTATCGCAAAGAAACACAATTTTTATGTTTGCAAAGATCGTGATAAGACCAGATTTAATTTTTCTGTTAACATGTCAGGCTGTCTGCTAGGTCACGCGAGAGTTAAAACTTCTTTTATCCACGGTGTTAACGGTTTAATAAACATCCTGAATAAGAATTACTGTGAGTAAGAGTTTTTGTTGTCTAACTCTTTTGTATTGTTAGAAAGTATGTTAATTAAAAGGCTATCCTGATTAGTGCTATAGTGGATGGGGATAAGTGGGTCGCGGCGGCGGCGTGCGTCTGCGCTTCTTGTCGATGCGCATGCGACGACTAGCGACAGATAAAACTCGGGCCGCGGCGAGCTGGGGCAGGTCAGGCGTTACAGCTTTTTGCCTGCGACTGTAACGCTTACTTAATTGAATTAAACGATCAAGCAATACCGCTTGCAAATTGCAAGCTGCTGATCCAGATGACTGTTTTTTGTTTATTGTCTTGATTCTAATCAGATTTTAAAAAGAGCTTTTCACTGACAAATAAAAAAGTAGGTAGTGAAAATAAGATTGTTTTTTTTTTTTTTATATAAATTTGAATTCTGATACAATGAACTTTAATGAGCACACAACATAAATAAACAACTCAACAATATATGGGCCCGGAGGTTCTAGGTTGCACTTATATCGATCGATAGGGCATGCAAGTCCCAAGCCGGCGACCTAGGTAGGTACCATTGACGGCACGCAACGGTACCATTGACCATTCACTATGTCTGGCCAATGGAACCTATTTAGGTAGGGTTTATGGCTAGCTCGGAACGGTTACATTTTGACCCCACTCTGAACAGTACAGTACGTGGTATAACAAACGATAAACATTAATAGGCCTTAAGAATCTTTTAAATGCGGATGGCTATTAAATTAATTCATTAGCAGTGCGTGTAATCTTTTTTTTTTAATTCCGATATAAGCGCGTAATATTTCTTACTTGATTGATAGGTTGACGGCTACTTCCTATGTTCCGGAGTCGATACAATAACTATGTGGAAGCAATCTTTCGCCTAATTTCCCAATGTTGCACGTCCGTCTCCACGTGCCAACGGTACATGACGGTACTTTGAACTAATTGACCAAACCCATGACTACCTACGTACGCCCAAAAAGGTTTAACCGAAAATAGAATTTCACCACAAAATTGGTAATTTACAATCCAATCTCCTATGGAAACCACCATAACAAATAAGAAAGTATAATTTAAGTGGTTTATTTTATATTGTAGTGAAATTAAAATCTTTAGTTTAATTCCCAGTCAATTTTTATCCTGTATTTACCTAATAATAAAACAGAACTAGTGATTATTACTACAAAGCGCATTATAAATGGACAATAGAATAAAGAAATACCACACGGATAGCAAAATGGCCACTTGATAAGGTCACCATACGGGATATTCCATTCAGCTTGGTATCAACAAATACAACAAGAAGACTAAAAATATGTTATAATAAAATGTCGCTTGAATAGAGCTTCAACTCAGGTTTTTAAATAAGAATATATTAGTCATGAAAAATAACACTATAACTAAGATTCACAATTTCGAGGTGGCATGGACAATTGGAACACAGAAACGAACACAAGTAACCCCCAGACCCAGAACAGATACTAACAAGATAAATTGAGAAAGATAACAGTTCGTCTAATTTGAACTTTTAACGAGTATTATCAACAATAACAACTCTATAGAGATCTCTATTCGAAATTTTTTGCCAATGAATCAAACTGGAATTAGTTCGAAGTGTGAGGATCATTGAACGAAATAAAAATATTTAAAAGGTCTAAAAACTATGTAAGATCAGTTCAGTGAGTTGGTTTAGAAATACGATTGCTTAGAAATGTACTTACAATTTCTTTGTTACTTAAAACTTGGAGAATGAAACCCCACGGGCCCCACAAAGGAAATCCAGCAGTCGATAAAATAAAATAAAATTTAAATAATAAAGACTAGCTATCTTCAAAGTAGCGCCTTTTTTATTGATTACTAGCTGACCGGGCAGATGTTGTCCTGCCATTTTTCCCAACACCTACCCTACCCATATTTTCTCACCGTTTAAACCTTCCCTGGACTTCCACGAATATTTCAAGACTAAAATTAGCCACATCGGTTCAGCCGTTCTCGAGTTTTAGCGAGACTAACGAACAGCGACTCATTTTTAACACGTTTTTTTTATTAACTCGCTTTCTTGTCTGTCTGTTTGTTTGTTCGGTCCGAATCTTGCAACTCATTTTTGCAGCACGTGCTGTCATTCGATTGTGCTGAAATTTGGTACACTTATGTAACCTCGATGAAAATGCAATATTTTGATACCATAGAGCTAGTCTGATGATGGAGCCGGAAGGTGGCCATAGGAACTCCTAAAATACACAACACAACATCGTCGTGTTTGGGCTCGTTGGATTTGTCTTGACACGATCTTTAGATATACGTGTTGTCCAGGGTCTCATGATGGAGCCGGAAGTTGGCCATAGGAACTCCTAAAAAATACTGCATAACCTTGACGTGTTTGGGTTCGTTGGATTTGTTTTGACAAGATCTTTAATTATACGTGATGTCCAGGGTATCATGATGGAGCCGAAAGGTGGCCATAGAAACTCCTAAAATACACAACACAACCTCGTCGTGTTTGGGCTCGTTGAATTTGTCTTGACAAGATCTTTAGCCTTAAGTAATGTCCAGGGTTTCATGATGGAGCCGGTAGGTGGCCACAGGAATTCCTCAAATACTCAACATAACCTAGTCGTGTTTGGGCCCGTTGGATTTGTTTTGACTAGATATTTAGTCACATGTTATATCCAGAGTGTCGTGATGGAGCCGGAAGGTGGCCATAGAAACTCCTAAAATACACAATATAATCTCGTCGTGTTTAGGCTCGTTAGATTTGTCTTGACAAGAATTTTAGTCATACGTGATGTCCAGGATCTCATGATAAAAACGTGGGGTGCATGGAGTAGATTTTGAAGCATAAGCGTGTTTCTCAAAAAACTATAGATTAGAATTTAGCCCCTTTGTAAAAAATTCATAGATATTTTCTAGGCGAGCGTGGTCCATCCATCTTTCATTTTTCTTTGATTATAAAATCAATTTCCATCTAGATCTAGAATAATGGTTAAACGCAAGTCTTTTCAATAATAAAAAAACAATTGAATTGCACTGCAAAAAATATACTAATAATAACTATTTGTAATTTTTCAAGACATAACACATAAAAACCCTGGCACTAATAATCGACATTTATTCATTGTCATTACATTAACAATATGTTATGACATGTATCAATAAGTAGTACCTACAGACAGATATGAAAATAAGTAAGACAGTGAAAACGTCGTCTATGTTGAAACGTCAGCTATGCTGTTTTTCAGCCATCACCTCGTTCTCTACTTCTTAGAATATCTATTCCATGCACCCCACGTTTTTCGTTTTAAGTCCTACAAGAGTACTACACCAATAAAAATCTCAATAAAAATTATTTTATACTTTCTAGTGCGTTAAAACGTGTTGTTAAAAAATATTTTTTACTTTATAATTATATATAGATGTGTTTGAAGATTGACTATTTATTCATCATATTAGTTGTCAGTTTTCACATCCTTTGTACATATATTCCCATCCCACCATCTCCATGCTAATCAGTTTCATTTCCTGTTTTCCCGAGATGAAACAAAAAAGGTAATGCATGCGCCGCCGTATTGTCGACTTTGTTAAGTCAACATCTCGGAACTCACCATGTTCTTAGAAATGGATATCCAGGGTAATATTGCAGCCATTTGCGGCTATTGACATCCGCATCGCAACTCTTATATCCAGGGATAATCTGTTTTTTAATATAAGTAATTAAAGCAAGCGAGCAAGTCCTAAAAATCTACAATGAATCTAAACGATCTAAATGTCGCTTCTAATTTAAACGGGATATTTACTTACTTCCCCTGATCTGTATTACTATGACATATCGTGATCCATCTAAATAGCTCACTGACAGTATCAGTTAAATCGTAAATTGGTTAACGTTTGAAAAAACCAATTTAATTGTGAAAAAAGTGTGCTATTATGCAACGATAATTGGTTTGGGTCGACGACACCGAGCCACGGTACAGCAGTAGCACACATGACATGATGGTCTTTGCAGTTTTTGTAAATCACTTTCTCACTAAGTTTTTTCGTAAGTAAATGCGACGACACGCATGAATAACCAAGTAACGGGTTTCGTTATGCGTGAATTACTACACATGTTTCACTGATTCAGGTCCTTTTGATCTTGTCAATTATCCACCCACGGCTACCTTCGCGTTGTGTAAGATTTTCCCGTGGGAATAAAACTTTTTCCCGTAAAAAGTATCCTATATGTTAATTCAGGGTACAAACTATCTCTATACCAAATTTCATCCCACTGCGTTCAGTAGTTTTTGCGTGAAAGAGTAACAAACATCCATACATACTTACAAACTTTCGCGTTAGTAATATTAGTAAGGATAAAAATAATGTGGCATTTCCGTTACAATTTCGCCAATATTGACCTGACTTCCAAACCCACCACACCACCATATTTGAAAAAAAAAAGTGTTTTAAATCAGATATTATGATTATTTAGTGAAAGTGGAACATGTCAAACATTTGTTTCTTTATTAATAGCAATTGTGTTTCCGCAAATTAACACTTGAATAAAATGTAGAGCTCCAACTACATTTAATGAACATTAACGAGGGTCAACAGTTCTGTTAGTTCTAGACCCAGTTTGATTTCATTTTATTTGGCTATGTAGTATGATATATTTTGGCTAGAGGCTTGTTATTACCCATTATTTATATATGATTTATAATTATTGTTTATTACTGTCATTCTAAACTAGGTGTAAGTTATATTATGAGTTGTAATTAATAGCCATAACGAGAGGTTTCGACACATTAGCATTCTTTTCAAAGTTGTTAAACGACCTATATATTATATTAATATTTTTGAAATGCTGGAGAAGATCTCAAATTCTTATCTACGTTCGCATAGCTACTGTGCTGGCTGACCACTGCGACGACGGTATGCTTTATTGAATGGAGAGAGATTGCAAAACAACAACACCGCTCGCAGTGGGTAATGGAGCGTCGTCCTTCGCTCCCGGCATTCCCTAATTGCCCGTCTGAGACGATTCCCACGCGCCACTCTTCTCTTAAAGTATCTACACTAGGGCTTGGGTTTGACGTACGATAGGTTGTTTGTTATGCAACTCTAATCAAAATTCCGTAAATCGCGGCGGGAGAGCTCCAATCTTCTATAATAAATGTGTATTAAACCTTCAACTGCGTGATTGATTATTTATTAGGTACGTAGTATTATATTAAAGCCTTACTACGTTTCTGAGATAAGTTAAGTAAATAAAGCTCTTCACTTGGACCTACTTGTAATGCTTGCGTCGCAAAATCGACGTATCAAGCGTAACCGGACTTTTGGGGGAGCGAAACAATTTGGATACCTCTATTTTATTTATAGTCGAAATCCACTTACATTTTATTTGCCATCACATCACATCACACTAAAATATATTTGGATGTTTGTTCCGCCTGAGCCTTCACGCTTAAAGTACTCAACGGATTTGGATGAGATTTAGAAGTAAGATAGTTTGTAACCTGGATTAACACATAGGATACTTTTTACGGGAAGCATACAAGATAAGATATTATTATATTTAATTGAATTATAGTAACATGACTAATACATATTAAATAAACATCTCATGCTGTAAACTATTTAAATCAGATTGTGTAATGTAGCTATAGCATTCACGACGACACGGTTGAAATGAAAATGGATAGTCTCAATTTACGAGCCCAGAACTTCAATATCAACCGGCAAATAATAGAATAATTCGCTGCACCGACTCTATCATTCAGATGGTCCAGTTCTGTCATTTTGCGCGTAACAAGCCTAGATTTTATCCCAATTACTCTGCGCAAAATTCTCCTTCACGTGGGGAATCTGTTTTTAATCAACCATCAATCTGACTCGAGAAGACTTTGAATAGGCAGGCCAGGCACCATGTGAACCAGAGCTAGTAATTGGGTGCACCCGAGCGCGCTAGTAATTTATATGGCAAGGTAGCGGTTCTCGATCGGTGTATGCATCTGGGTACGCCCTTCAGTGTTATGTATGGCATTTCGATCTGCAAGCTCATGCTTGTGGCGATCGAAGTCGCCTGGTCGCCGCTTTTGGGCGGAGAGCAGAGATCGATGCGTCTGCGACTCTGGTCGGCGGCGCGCGGCGTCTCGGCGTCGGTGTTGCAATGCTTACAGTTAACTGCATGAGATGCTTATCGTATGTTAATGGATCTAAACGCTCACGCCAAAGATTGTGGCCAAAGGTAACGCGTTTTACATGCAGTTCATTTGATGGGCGCGTAATTTGACTATGAATTATAGTTTATGGGAACCAGGCGGCGACACGACGGCGACGGCGGCAGTTATAACGAAAAATACTTATGTTCTTTTTTGTTTTAACCTTTTATACCCGCCGTTAAAGTGTGCAGGAAGCAGCTATTAAATTATCGTTAAATTTTAAATAGTATTGATTCTCAGAACCTGTTTGAAAAAATAAATTAAATAATAACCTAGGTGGTTATTTAATTTAATAAGTAAGTATTTTTTATTGTACATAATTATTTAAAGATCGCTACTATTATACCATTGACGGCTCCGTAGCCCCGGTGGTAGTGTATCTGCCTCCGACACACAGGGTCGCGGTTTCGAATCCCGCCCAGGGCAAACATTCGTGTGATGAGCACTTGTGTTTGCATTGTCTGGTTGTTGTTTATCTATATAAGTATGTATTTATCTATTTAAATAATGTGTATCAGCTGTCTGGTACCCATAATACAAGCTCTGCTTAGTTTGGGATCAGATGGCCGTGTGTGAATATGTCCCCACATATTTATTTATTATTAATTATTATAATTTATAATAGGTTGCAAGCGGTATAAAATATTTTTCAATACACCTTGCTCGAAAATTGAATTTACGAAGGCAGTTAACTGTGCGGTAAATGCGTTTTACCGCACTAGTATGATTTTAATTTTATTTTTTTTATTTCTACTACGGTAATCGATTCTTACAAAGATAAAAATATTTTATACTTTTTTATTTCAACAAATTGTATCAAAAATATTATCAGCCAGTAATATAACAATAAAATATCTCGATTTAAACGCATCGATTTGGAGGCTGATCCTCGTATCGTAATGTTCGTGAGAGCCTTTTCTTCATAATTATGCTTATAAAAAAGGAACCTATTATTGATTTGAGATTGGCGCTAACTTTGTAAAATTTTCATTTAATTGTATTACATTGATTGTTGTTGTTGATATTTAATGATAAATGCAAATAGTACAGCAGCTAAAACTATGCGCGATATAATAAAGATTAGTTTTTACAACTTTTACATGAACAATTTTACCTGTAGTATCGTAGCTTTTGTAGGGTAATTGTACCTTTCTTAACTATTTAATTTTAATTATTTATTATCTGTTTTCTCACAAGTGTATTGAAAAACGTCGTACAACACACGGATCTTAGGTTTCATAACAAAGTCGTGTCGTGACATTATAAATAAACCCTCGCCTGCAGGCTTGGGCTTACAAAAATCAGTTCGTTTGTAATTTGCCACTTACGATCCTCGTATCGTAATGTACTATTTATACGAATATGGTTTTTTACGTACACTTATGAGTTTAAATCAAAACCAAGAATGTAGGTATACCCACATAAATAATTTTCATAAAAATAAATCTCGTGTAATGTGCTGTTTCCACCGATAAGGTAGGTAGTAGGTACTTAGGTATCTAAATGGATAGGATTTATTATATTTGTAATACTTATGATGTGAATAGGATGCATGCAATGATAGATAACAGTAACGTAAATAAACAATAAATAACGACGATGCTATTTTATAGCATTCCTCATGTTACTTAGATATCAATAGATTATTTAGAGCTATAAATAGATGCAGTACCGAACAAATATAAAAATATTTCCCTGTTTTCGGATTTGAAGATATTGATTATTTCAGATTTTTTTTTTAAGAAATAACGTTATGTAATTGTAGTAAGTACTTGCGTTATAATGACGTCTTTTGCGTGTTTTTCGTGTAAAAGGTAATAGAAGAAAACTTCAATCAAGTAGTAATTAATTCGCTTACCATAACAATAGCCGTAACGACGACCCATCGTAACACCATAAAACGGCTGAATATCAAGGTCATTTTCACGATTTTCACATAAATTAGAGAAAAGTTTATATGTTTTGTTATTGGTGTTTTCGCGCGAGCTTCGCTTTCCCGCCAATGTCGCGTTTTCCGGCTAGTTGCAGTTACCGCGCACGACTGTTGGGCGACGCTTTGCCCGCCAAACTGAAGAGCAAAGCACCGCGCGAGCTTCGCGAACCGTCGTTGAATGGCCCACTCCATGCGGAGGGAGCTCTGGCGGGAGGGCGACTCTCTTAGGGGAAACCGCGCCAACCGCCTCCGGTAATTCACTAGGAAAAGTTATTTGCTGACTCGCCTCACGGAGACCCCGCGAAGTAATAGAAAAATGAAATCGTTTTCGTTGTTGTGACGCTTTTGGGGATGTTTATTGTTATAATAATGGGAAAGTGCAGGTTTTCGATATTTAGGTAGATAGGTAGATAGGTATTTACTTTACCTAGTCAGAAACAAAAAGAAAATTAAAATAAATTAACTAATAAATTAATAAACGCAAAAAATGGTCTATTCCTTTGTCCATGTGGAGCTTGGTATAAATATTGACTTATTACAATCCACGTGCGAGTCGGACTCCCTCATCGAAGGTTCCAGATTTTGTAATAAAAACAGCTCGAAATCAGCTCGAAATGTCCGAACTAGGGTAACATCTGCAGTTATTTTTGTTTTGATAGTGCCCCAACAGATTCAAACCTGGAACGAAAAGAAAACGCTCTACCGACCACATTATTTTCGTGAAGGGCAGGAAGACAGCAACATAAGATTGGCCCCAATCTATCCTTTTCGGTTTTATGACCAATGAAAGAGAGGAGATGAATTCAGATGAACGAATGATATTATTTTGAATGAATGATAACCCAAAATAAAGGCGTAGCTGTCAGATGAAGAGATTTATAAATCGCTAGTTGTTCTCTCTAAAATTGTACAATCGACGCGGCCATAAGGTTCAGATGTTTGACAGCTCTAATAAAAATGGCCTTCTATTGTCCCTTTTTAATTTTAAAAAGGTGAAAAGTACGGACGAACTTAAATTAACCCTATATGCCTAAATTAGAGCGTGACAGTGAGAATTAGCCTCGTCTCTTAGATTATTACAGCATTACATTGAGTAGGAGCCTCGGTGGCAGTGTTGGACAAAATTTAGTTTGATTGACGACTAAAACTAAAACTAACGAATTTAGTTTGAACTAACGATTGACGATTGAATTAGTTTTAATCACGTGCGGATTGATTCTGGAATTGATTAGTTTTAGTTTTTAGTCAGGATTGATTTCCAATTAACTAAATTTTTATTTCGTTTATGAAATCAAAATTTCAATAGAATTTTTGGATGAGATGAGTTTTGGGTGTTTGGATGTTTTGGATATTTGGATGTTTTGGATGTTCGGATGTGTTGGATGTTTTGATGTTTTGGATGTTTGGATGTTTGGAATGTTCGGATGTTTTGTATGTTTGGATGTTTTGGATGTTTGGATTTTCGGATATTTTGGATGTTTTGGATGTTTGGAATGTTCGGATGTTTGGACATCCGAATGTTTGAATGTTTTAGATGTTTGGATGTTTTGGATATTTGGATGTTTGGATTTTCGGATGTTCGGATGTCAAAAAAACATCCAAACATCCAAACCATCAAAACATCCGAACATCCAAAACATTCAAACATCCAAACATCCAAAACATCCAAAACATCCAAACCATCAAAACATCCAAACCATCAAAACATCCAAAACATCAAAACATCCAAAACATCCAAACCATCAAAACATCCAAAACATCAAAACGTCCAAAACATCAAAACATCCAAACCATCAAAACATCCAAAACACCCGAACATCCAAAACATCCAAACATCCAAAACATTCAAACATCCAAACATCCAAAACATCCAAACCATCAAAACATCCAAAACATCCAAACCATCAAAACATCCAAACATCCAAAACATCAAAACATCCAATACATCAAAAACATCCAAAACATCAAAACATCCAAACCATCAAAACATCCAAACATCCAAAACATCCAAACATCTAAACATTCAAAACATCCAAATTTTTTTTTTATAATATTAGTGTGAACTGTGAATGGATGATACTGGCTCGAGTGTGCTTTATTTTAATAATGTTTTTTTTTTCAAATTAGTTGTTGAATTCAATCTAACTAAAATTGACGACTAAATATTACTCAAATTTAGTTGCAACTAAAACAATTTTTTTTAATTGCGATTGAATCAATCAAACTAAATTAATCACTAAAATTTTAGTTTGACTAATCAATCCGATTGAAATTTTTAGTGATTACGCCCAACACTGCTCGGTGGTGTAGTGGCCAGGGCCGCGTTTTCCATTCGGGAGGCGCACATAGTCTGGGATACAACTTCAGAATTGTGACTGTGAGAAGCAAATGTTGTAATAATAATAATAATAAGAAAACATTTATTGTAACAAGTTGCTAAGAGACCTTTTCCGGGGATTTGCACATCGCTGAATCTAAAAATCCCTATTAGCACTTCGACATATTACTCCTTGTGCCTGAAATACAAAACGGCCGCCAAAAAAAAAATGCATACCATCTTTTGCTTCTCACCATGAAAAATAAAATGAATTCTGAATTCGTATCTCAGTCTAACAGGTTCGATCCCTACCTCGTACCAATGTGTTTAGAATTTTGATTGGATGCTCTTACAGTGAAGTAAAACATCGGAAACTTGGCGAAGACATTCAAAGATAGCGACCAACCCGTATTGGGCGTACTTAGTCGACTAAGGCTTGATCGCCCTATTTCGGGGTAGGCTCGAGCCCCTTAATCGGTCTAACTTGCTTTGATGTTAGCGTTCAGCGTTCTTTTTACGAACTATAAGTATTGCATTGTATATCCTACGCCGTTTGCTCGCTCGAGACGTAAGGATCCTGAGGAAATCAACCTTCACCCCAGTATCCTCACCAACCAGTTATACTTTCAGCTATAACTGTACACTTTGAAGTCATCTATCTATTAACATTATTATTTATTTCGTTTCTGTAAGTGCTGATTTCATTGATGAAGGATTCGCTAAAACTGATGTTACACCTATTGATTTTATGGATTTTATCTATCAGTGATAAAGTAAATGCTTACTACTCAATTCTTTATAATCAGATAAAAAAATATGTAAAACCTTGGGACTTTAAAGAGCTATTTACCTTTGTTACCAAAATACCTGTGTAGATAGAGCATAACATTAAAATAACATTTTTTACTCTTGCGAAAGTACTTTTTTTCACCAAATCATATCGCGATTAGACCAGATAGATCTTTATTTAAATAATATGTATGTAAAACGTGTTAGTAAAATAATGCAAAACCTCTAAGGCTACCAAGCTTATGAAAATGAACTATTGAACCGCTCATTATATTGTTTGGTTCCGTAACTGAATGGCAAAAACGCAACTTTTATTTCTTATCCTTGGGTCTCTTCTATTGTTTTACTTGGAGACTAAAGATTATATAAGTAAGTAAGTAGGCCTGTTGTGTTGTTTTTCTTTGTGTTATTGTAATTTTCTTGTTTAATGTGTACAATAAATGGTTAAATAAATAAATAGATTATTCGGTGAAGAAATCACACATGCAACGAATATCGGAATCAAAGACTATGCGTGGTCTGGTCCGATAATTACTTGGTAGCTTTATAAACTCCCTTTGAGAGTTTCAAGATCAAGACAATCTGAAACACACCTATCATATCAATACTCTTTTATAAAAAAAAAATACTCAGTCTAATTATAAACAGTGTTTTTCCTCCGAGACAGTGACCAATGACTTCTTTATTCATCAAGTTGTGTAGCATAGAAAAAACAACGAATAATAAGTAGAATTAAAATTCCGGAATTACCATTTCGGTGTGTACCAGTTCTTTGAAATAAAACATTTTTATTCTGTACAACAAAATAATTCAAAATATACTAAAATAAAAGCATAAAATGTAAATCAGAATAAATAAATGCTTATACATTACATTTAATACCCTTAATACCATAACATTACGTGGCAACAAAAAATAAAATGGATTACACATTATCAGATACAAAAATATTTTTTTTTTCAAAGATTGCTCCTTAGTTTTTCGAAAGCCAGTCACTTGCCCAGCCTCTTTTTCAGATTTTCAGCCAGCTTATCCATAAATTCGAAGGTTTCGCAATAGTCTGACCTCTTGACGTTACTCATACTTCCCTTCACACAAATAGCAAGATCTTTGGTCATTATCCCACTTTCAATAGTGTCGATGCAGACGCTTTCAAGTGTCTCAGCAAAGTTTTTGAGCTCGTCGTTTCCATCTAACTTAGCTCGGTGCAAAAGACCTCTAGTCCAGGCAAAGATGGAAGCAATAGGGTTGGTGGAGGTCTCTTTGCCCTGCTGGTAGAAGCGGTAATGTCTTGTCACAGTTCCGTGAGCTGCCTCAGCTTCGACAGTTTTGCCATCTGGGCAAATAAGTACCGATGTCATGAGACCCAAAGATCCATAGCCCTGGGCAACGGAGTCCGATTGGACATCGCCGTCGTAGTTCTTGCAAGCCCATACGAATCCACCCTCAGATTTCATGGCGTACGCGACCATATCATCAATTAGCCTATGCTCATACCAGATGCCCTTGGCGTCGAACTGCGACTTGTATTCCCTGTCGTAAATGTCTTGGAAGATGTCCTTGAAACGACCATCATACTTCTTGAGGATTGTGTTCTTGGTGCTCAAGTACAAAGGATAGTTCCTCTCCAAGGCGAACTTGAACGACGAATGGGCGAAGTCAATAATAGAAGCATCAGTGTTGAACATGGCAAGTGCCACTCCCGCACCCTTAAAGTCGTTGACGACTTTTTTGATGGATTCGCCAGTGGGAGATGTCCAGGTAAGCTCCAACTTGCCTTCCCCAGGGACAACAAAGTCGGTAGCCTTATATTGGTCAGCATGGGCATGACGACCAATAATAATTGGCTTCTCCCAGCCAGTTACGAGACGCGGGATGTTTTTGCAGATAATAGCCTCCCTGAATACTGTACCTCCGAGGATGTTACGCATCGTTCCATTAGGACTCTTCCACATTTGCTTCAGGTTGAATTCCTCGACTCTTTTCTCATCAGGAGTAATGGTAGCGCACTTAATGCCGACATTGTATTTCTTTATGGCGTTAGCACAGTCAATGGTGACTTGGTCATTGGTCTTATCACGGTACTCAATGCCCAAGTCATAAGTATGTAATTCAATGTCCAAAAAAGGTAAGATGAGCTTATCTTTAATCAGATCCCAGATGATCCTGGTCATCTCGTCTCCAAGCACGTCGACAACGGGTCCAGCCTTTATCTTCGACATGATGCTGATTCTGCAAAGAAATAATAAGGCATCTTTATGACGACATCTAGAAATAATATTGAGTATTTAAAAGTAATATAATTTATTATTAACTAGCTCTCTGCCCGCGGCTACGCTCGCGTTATGTAAGATTTTTCTCATAAAAAGTATCCTATACTATCTCCATTCCAAATTTCATCTAAATCTGTTCAGTAGTTTAGGCGTGATAGCGGAATAAACATCCAAACATATAAACATCCAAATATATTTTCAGATATATTTTTTTTGCCTTGCAGTTTGGCGGGTGCCATGTTTGTTGATAAGTTTTTTAAGTAAATATTTTTTTTGGGGAAATTTCTTCTTTTTTTATTATTATTATTATTATTTAAATTTACCTATAATATTTTTTATAGTTTTATTTATATAGTTTATTTAATTATTTATAATTTTAATAATTTATAAAGTTTTATTTATTTATTTGTTTAGAATAGGCGCACCGACCAGCACCGTTTTTATCCTACTTAACTGTCTCCATGTTAACCGGTTGCCTGGAAGAAATTGCTACCTGAGCAATAAGGCCGCCAATTGTACTATTTTTACTTCTGTAATTACTGTATGTTTCTGTCTGTGTGCAATAAAGTATATTTCATTCAGTCATAATATTATAATGTGATGTGATTATTATGCTTTTTCTTATCTTGTGGGTTGTAAAAGATCGACAACCAACCTCATAAATACTGAAATTTTACTGTGGTAACTGTTCTATTTTTACAGCAAATGTTATTGTGGTTCAGCAATTTATGATGATTTTCCTTATGTACTACCTATAATGTGTTAAGACACATTTAGTTATCATTGTAGTAATAAAAAAAGTGATTCAGTTTATCAAGAAATCATTTTATTTTGGTAATTGACACTTGTAGAATAATAAAAAAATGCTATATTAGTAAAAACTAAACTAAACTGGGGGTGTGTCCAATAATTCAATCATGTGGTTAAAATGTAAGTTCCATGTAATCTGGTATTTGAGGACAAGATTATTTTTATGATTGGATGTTATACTCTGTTTAATTATAGCATGTAATAATGCTGAGACAGTTAAGTATTTTAACTAAAATGGATTTTTTAGGCATCAGCAATGAGATTTTATTAAAGTTGAATAAGAGCTAAATCAGTCAGGATACTTATTTTGTATAAAAAATAATCAAATTTTACATTTATGTACGTATTTTGAATTAAAAGTTACATTTTAAACAATATGGAATCTGTTAAAATGTTTTTCAAGGTCCAGAACTAAAAAACTCTTAATACTAGGTATATCTATAAGTCAATGTATAATATGCACAGTATTTTTTTTACTTATTTATCTGATAGACCAAAATCTGGACTAGGACATAGGATACCTGACTTTTCATGGTCTAGATCTGGACCATGGTCCGCTTGTTGCAGACTACTTGTATAGACTGATTGGCAAAATTATTGTTTTAGGTAGGTAGAGCTTGTCTAGTTTGAAATGAAGCGCTCCACTACTTATTTAGTTGTTTTAGATGTGCGAGTGCAATATTAACAACGACGTCATCTGTGTGGGAGTGTTGACTGTTACATAAACTTTGATCTGTATGTCTACATTATGGTCAAATAAAAAACTAAAACCAAAATTTAAAAAAATATGTGTGTAAATTCGGTAGGAGGCCGCGTCATTTCAGCCTAGACAAGCTATACCTACTTCAAGCAACACCAACCACCTTTTTTATATTACTTACAACAAAAATTTTATATTTTAAATTACATCAAACCATGAGTGATTTACCACTAAAATTAGTATAAGTATTGAGAAAAAAGATATTAGGAATTTAAAAAGGTTGATCTAAGTAGATATTAAGTTGGACGCACCTTGAAAACTTGTTTTAAACCATGGTACAAAGTTCAAAAAAGGTAAGTAAAGGTACAAAGTTCAAAAAGGCTGGTAAGTATTGGAACCAAATAGCAAACAATGCAATGCTCATGGTCACCTTAAATAATTTAAATAGGTAATGTACTACTAGATGTGACTATTAAGATTCTTACCAAAATAATAAACGCGAGGGACTTTTCAGCAATGTTTAATAATTTCCAATGATAATTTCACGTTATATTATTAAACTGAAGCCGTTATATCTCACTGACTGTGCTCAAGCAACTGATTGGAACTGTAGATATTGGTTTGGGTTGAACCGACTGATGATGGTGTGATAATAAATAAATTAGGTACACAGATATTGTTTGTTCATAATTTTCTTACTGATAGTTCCTTCTTTCAACGTTTGTTCAATAACCAACTGATTTAATCGTATATTACCTCAAATTATCAAGAAATTTAACTGGAGAGCACTGTGAGCATAAAATATAATCCCTACGTTTTACTGTACAGCACGAAACCGACGACGAAAAGAAAGTTAAATCAGGACACGACAAAGGTAAACGTGACGTAAATAAAAAGCAGCGTTGCCAATACCAATGTTCTAAATTCCCCAAAAACCTATTTGTACTATTTTTACTTCTGTAATTACTGTATGTTTCTGTCTGTGTGCAATAAAGTATATTTCATTCAGTCATAATATTATAATGTGATGTGATTATTATGCTTTTTCTTATCTTGTGGGTTGTAAAAGATCGACAACCAACCTCATAAATACTGAAATTTTACTGTGGTAACTGTTCTATTTTTACAGCAAATGTTATTGTGGTTCAGCAATTTATGATGATTTTCCTTATGTACTACCTATAATGTGTTAAGACACATTTAGTTATCATTGTAGTAATAAAAAAAGTGATTCAGTTTATCAAGAAATCATTTTATTTTGGTAATTGACACTTGTAGAATAATAAAAAAATGCTATATTAGTAAAAACTAAACTAAACTGGGGGTGTGTCCAATAATTCAATCATGTGGTTAAAATGTAAGTTCCATGTAATCTGGTATTTGAGGACAAGATTATTTTTATGATTGGATGTTATACTCTGTTTAATTATAGCATGTAATAATGCTGAGACAGTTAAGTATTTTAACTAAAATGGATTTTTTAGGCATCAGCAATGAGATTTTATTAAAGTTGAATAAGAGCTAAATCAGTCAGGATACTTATTTTGTATAAAAAATAATCAAATTTTACATTTATGTACGTATTTTGAATTAAAAGTTACATTTTAAACAATATGGAATCTGTTAAAATGTTTTTCAAGGTCCAGAACTAAAAAACTCTTAATACTAGGTATATCTATAAGTCAATGTATAATATGCACAGTATTTTTTTTACTTATTTATCTGATAGACCAAAATCTGGACTAGGACATAGGATACCTGACTTTTCATGGTCTAGATCTGGACCATGGTCCGCTTGTTGCAGACTACTTGTATAGACTGATTGGCAAAATTATTGTTTTAGGTAGGTAGAGCTTGTCTAGTTTGAAATGAAGCGCTCCACTACTTATTTAGTTGTTTTAGATGTGCGAGTGCAATATTAACAACGACGTCATCTGTGTGGGAGTGTTGACTGTTACATAAACTTTGATCTGTATGTCTACATTATGGTCAAATAAAAAACTAAAACCAAAATTTAAAAAAATATGTGTGTAAATTCGGTAGGAGGCCGCGTCATTTCAGCCTAGACAAGCTATACCTACTTCAAGCAACACCAACCACCTTTTTTATATTACTTACAACAAAAATTTTATATTTTAAATTACATCAAACCATGAGTGATTTACCACTAAAATTAGTATAAGTATTGAGAAAAAAGATATTAGGAATTTAAAAAGGTTGATCTAAGTAGATATTAAGTTGGACGCACCTTGAAAACTTGTTTTAAACCATGGTACAAAGTTCAAAAAAGGTAAGTAAAGGTACAAAGTTCAAAAAGGCTGGTAAGTATTGGAACCAAATAGCAAACAATGCAATGCTCATGGTCACCTTAAATAATTTAAATAGGTAATGTACTACTAGATGTGACTATTAAGATTCTTACCAAAATAATAAACGCGAGGGACTTTTCAGCAATGTTTAATAATTTCCAATGATAATTTCACGTTATATTATTAAACTGAAGCCGTTATATCTCACTGACTGTGCTCAAGCAACTGATTGGAACTGTAGATATTGGTTTGGGTTGAACCGACTGATGATGGTGTGATAATAAATAAATTAGGTACACAGATATTGTTTGTTCATAATTTTCTTACTGATAGTTCCTTCTTTCAACGTTTGTTCAATAACCAACTGATTTAATCGTATATTACCTCAAATTATCAAGAAATTTAACTGGAGAGCACTGTGAGCATAAAATATAATCCCTACGTTTTACTGTACAGCACGAAACCGACGACGAAAAGAAAGTTAAATCAGGACACGACAAAGGTAAACGTGACGTAAATAAAAAGCAGCGTTGCCAATACCAATGTTCTAAATTCCCCAAAAACCTATTCAAAATTCCCAAAGAAGGGAGGAAAACTTGAATTCCCTCCGAGGTTTTCTTCAAAATATCAAACGAAATAATGCAGAAATCGAAATTTTATGTTTTTTAGTTTTTCATTTCAGTTCAGTAAATGAGTACTTAATCCAAACTTTTGTAGTTACCTACTATTATCCTGCTGCAACTGCTGTCTGTTATTAGAAAGGGACATGGGTTTCAAAATCCATGATTCCTAGCATTTTCCCTAGATGCCTTTGAGCCTATGCGGTAAAATATTGTTATTTCTGTGCCTATGCACTTCCTACAAATTCCCTAATCGATGTAAAACTCCCCACACTTTTGGTAATTCCCCAAGGCGGCAACTACAACTTGTACCGTCTCGTCGGAGAAAGTAAAACTGTCGTTTGTTCCATCCCTGCTGCGTTCCGAGACGCGCTGAAATCGATTAAAGCACCCGTAATCGCGTACCGAATTACTGTCAGCAGACAAAACTCATACGGTTTTAACCTGACTGCTTTAGAATTATAAAATTGATATATTATAAAATTATAAATATTGAGTAAGTTCATCAATATTATCTGCATTATTTAATTGTATGCTACAAAAATAAATATTTTATACAAATATATTTTTTTAGATTCCATATCTGGCCACCCAGCTTACTATATAACAAACATGAATGAATGAGCATGAATGAAACAGGTCATATAACCTTCTACAGTCAAGAAGTTATTCTACTTGGCGATAGATGGCGTTGCTATCGCCGAACTTTCTCGAAGGAACAAATTACGAAAATTAAAAATTGCATTAAAAAAATACATACGAGTGGAATTATGTCTTTTTTTTCGTTAGAAATAGTTGTATTACTCGTACTATTGCACGATACAACACAGCACATAATTTTTGCGTCACTAATTTCAATTAAAATGGTTGTGATCAAACTAAGTCATATTCGTGTCGTATCCATAAAATCCAAAGTAACACTGACAGAAGCGACGCCTGGTGGTTAATAGCTAGTAGTAAGAGTACTTAGACCGCTGTGAGATGTGTCTAAGTTGCTTGTGGCACCTCCTCTTTGTATTAGTCTCCGTGGTTTTGATAGCTGACAGTAATTCGGAACGCGATTACGGATGCTGTAATCGATTTCAGCGCGTCTCGGAACGCAGGGAAAGGTGTCGTTAGATTTGTCTTACGTGGTTTGAGTGCGCTAAAATCGATTTCAGCGCGTCTCGGAACGCAGGGCTAGACTTCTAGGGCGCATTTCGAATCAGCGATCAGGAAAACAAAAAACCTATGAGTTTTGCCGGCTGACAGCGCGTAGACAGGCTGACAGTAGTAATTCGGTACGCTATTATTCGATTTTAGCGCGTCTCGGAACGCAGGGCTGGTAGGGCGCATTCTGAATCAGACTTTCATCGCTGTCAGCGATCAGCAAAGGAAAATTCGTATGAGTTTTGACAGCTGACAGTAATTCGGAACGCGATTACGGGTGCTTTAAACGATTTCAGCGCGTCTCGGAACGCAGTGAGTCTATAGTGGGCGCATTCCCAGTCAGACTTTCAGCGCTGTCAGCGATCAGAAAAGCAGAAAAATGTATGGCTGACAGCCAAAGGGATCCACACTCCACACACGGCAGCTATAATATATATAAATGTACCTGTCGATACATCTCATTACTTACATATTTCCATAGAAATCAAGCTATACATCCCGGGATGTAATGTACATGTACGTTTATACATTATATAGCTGCCGTGTGTGGACCCCTTAAGGCTGACAGTGATTCGGAACGCGATTACGGGTACTTTAATCGATTTCAGCGCATCTCGGAACGCAGGGAGTAATAGCGAGCGAGCGAGCGAGCAAGCCAGGCGGTCTCAATCTTAGTACTAGAATATTGGTAATGCATTCCGTATAAGAATGCTAAATTAAAAAGAGGTTAACTTATGGCACTTTATTCCTCCAAGATGTTCTTTCTTTTTGGTAGCGTATATTTTAATTCCACTAGAAAATACAGATGGCATCATAAGAGCTGTTAGCCTTAGTAGTTTACAGTGTTCTGGATAGATGTTCTTACTGTTTAGATTTATTTTCAACACTCTTTGCCAGCACTACAAGTTTCTTACAAATGTGCTGTTCCGTAAGAAGTACAACGACACTATTTTTCATTAGGTAGTGGGACATTTTTTAATTCAATAGCCTAAAATTTTAAAACATACAAATATGAGGTATTAAGACTAAAATTATAGTATAAAAGTACTTATTACGCAAAACATTGATTTTTTCGCTACCAAATAACATTTTGTTTAATAGCAAAGTTATGTTAAATACTAAGTTCTAGATACTACTACTACTAGACTACTACTACTACTACTAGATATAATTTTATCAGTTTTATTTTTTCACAATATTTGCATAAATATTTTTAGCTGCAGGAATATGGTTTTTATGGCTGGCAAGCAAGAGAAAGATAAAAACAAAATGGCTTCCCGGTGTGCTTGCGCCGGCTGGTTGATATTGTATTTTCTTGTTATTTTAGTAAATATCCGTGTTTTGTTCGAGTTTTCAAGCTATTTTTCCTACGATTCATGAATGAAATATCGACCAATTCGTAACGAACGGGTGCCCTTTATATGTCCTAGTGTTCAAAGACCTAAAGTCGATTGTCCTAACATGAATTCCCAATATTTGATTGTCGTAAATGTTGATTATCCTATCGCAATAATTGTCCTAATGTTTTTTAGTCCCAATTTTTTAAAGTCCTACTCTTCTTATTCATAAAGTTTGAATCTTCTAATAATTAGTTAAAGGTTGAATCAGCTATGATAATCAAATTGTTTTATTAATCATATAATTTACGTTCAAAAGACACGCAAAATTTAAGTAAAACCTCTACTCGGAAGTAGTCACTAGTTAGAGGTTTTTATAATAATTTTAAAAAATCAGTTTTGCTGCAAATTTAGAATTATTATAAAATTCTAACTTCATCATCAAAAGCTCATATAATAATTCGCGTTTAATATAATTATAAGTTAATAAGCGTATAATTTTTGCATACTGATATTATTTCACAATAATATTGTCAATTGGCCATGCTAGCTTCATGAACTAGAACGTAACTATGACGCTATGAAATGTGTTATGAAAGAAATGCCTTCGCTTAATGTAATTCCTAAAAAAAACGACGTGAAATGTCATAATTTAAGTGATATCTTATTTATAGATTATTTTATTGTTTGGCGGCAGATTTCTCAATTAATATCTTCATTTGGCGACAAGAACCGAGATTTTTTTTTATTGTCGCTAGATATCTACTTCAAGTAAATAATGTAATGATTTTGGAGTTCATGACAAATTCTAGCAATCACAAGATCATTAGAATTATGGATTAGGGCTTACGATAATTAGGACGAAAAAATAATACTACAATGAACAGTAAGACTTACCAAATTAGTGCTAAAAATAGTTGAGTTACTATTATAGGATGAGTTCTGATAGCTTCAAAATTTTTATACGACCGACGTTAACAACTTTTTTTTAATATTCGATTATAAACCATAATAGCAAAAAAAATTTATTAAAGTAACTTCATGTTTTATATTATCATTAAACAGTATGTAATTTTATAAATAAACGAAATAATATTAAAGGTTTTTAAAATTTTAATCTGTCAGAGCTCATCCTACAGTAGCCCAACTAAAGGACAATCGATACTTAGGACCAAAATGCTAAGGACAATAAAAAATAGGAACATCAATTTTGGGAAATACAATAGAGAACCACTTGTAACTGCACACTTGATCTCTATAATAATTAAAATTGGCCAATGATCATCTAGTAGCGGAATCGTACTACTTTGTGTGAGTAACCCAAGCTCTTTTAGAAGATTACAGTGTGCTCGTTTTTCTTGGGCATTTTAACTACGAAATTAAACAAAGTGTCTCTGTACAACATCTATGTAATTCCTAGCTATCAATTCCTCCCTGCTCGTTCATCAGGGAAGTGATATAAATGTAGGAAATATTATTGAATAAACAATGTATTCCCTATATAGCGTATCGCCCCAAATACATTGCGATTGGGCCTTTGCCATTTCCTCTCCCCATTCTGCGTGCTTGGGCGACACGTGAGGTGGTTCTTATTAGGACAGCGGCATTGGAGACAACGCGGATTCGTGAGAGGTTCCAGATCCATAATGCGTTGCGGCCGATGGTCTACGTATGCTTGTCCTCTGTTAAGTAACTCTAGAGGTGTAGGCTCCAGCCGGCGTCTGTATCCGCTATCTAGCATCATCCACTCGGCCACCATAATATATTCTACCAGGTTGTGCAGACCACACTGGTTAGTTTGGATTAGTCAATAAAGGTTTAAGGGTGCCCCCTTTGCCTCTCAGGATGCCGTCGTCTCAAGCTTGGCGGCGTAAGAGACGAACAGGGGAAGTTTTTAGCAGCGCCTGTAACTTTGGTTATAGCAAATATTTTCATATTTTCCAAACCTATATTGAACTTTTCAGTCAATATCCAAACTTTAACATATTATGAATTTTATCATTAATACTTGTCGCCTCCGACCATCACTGGCCGACGGCTGCCTTCCCCATGAGTATACGGACGATACCCATCGACGGTACGCGTCACTTCAACACGGATTTTCCAACAAAGTTTTTCAATTTTTCTGAAACTCACAATATAGATGTAAGTCGGTCTCAGCATCCCAAGTATGCTTTTAGTTTTTGAGTTATTCGAAAAAGTTCAATACAAGAACGTATAACGGAAGTGAAAAATGTCCAAATACGGTTTTAAACCTTGTATTCGGAGTTCCCATGCACAGGGATAGCTATTGCTCGTTCGTTGGCATCGTCTGCTCTCAGCCACATATAAATAATTCGCTTTTTAGGAAACATAAAATTTTCGGCTCCGCGCCATGATTTTTATTTAGCCTTATTTCGATTTTTTCTATGCCATACAACAGACACACGTTGTTCGACATAGTTTTATTTTACATTAGGGTTGTGGGGTTACACACTTACTTAACCTGCTAAAACACAATATAATATTATTTTTAACTACAAAAATGGTTCTCTATTGTAATATTATATTGTGTTTTAGCAGGTTAAGTAAGTATATAAATCTAGCTAGGCATAATTAGGAATTTGAATTTGTTTGTTTTTTTTTTGTATTTGTTCTCCGAATTTCTTTTTAAAAACATTTTTGTTACGCTTCCTTTCTAGGAATAATATAACACTTAGTTCTCTCTCCATAATAATTACAACTTCTTGGTTCAACGTATTTACGCCTTACATCTTAGTACTCTTACGAGATTTGTATGTGTCTATTAAAATTTTGAGCTCATTGCAGATGTAGTTCTAAAACGCTATTAGATATTTGTATATTTCTACTCAGTCGCTGCTCATTAATTAGACGTCTGACTTCGAAATTTAATATTTCCTTAAATATTTTTTTAAATGTTTTGTGTGTCAATAATAAAAAAACATTTCATTTAAATTGTGTTTTATTTAGTAACCAGTTGAACAGAAAATTTAAATAAATTAATAAATGCAGGTATAGGTAGCTACCTAGATGAAAGTTATAAATAGCGCCATCTGTATTTTATAGTAGAACTAAAAATATATATCTAACTATAAAAATCTATAGACAATGCGTTTCCAGTTTTGACAGTTAAGATTGGTCTCTATTACCGTATATTACAAGGTACTCTGTGGAGCGAGCTGAGCGAGCTGACTGAACTGACAGAACTATTAATTTTATTTTAATAAGAATACTAATTATTACTGTGAGAAGTTATGTGATTTTAACGTACAGTGTACATGTTTAGATGTGTTTCATGATGGTCGTACAAAAAGGTTGGAATAATGGGGAAGCGTCGCAGCAGAATTCAGCTTCAGAAAGCTCATCATCTAGCGCGTCCTGGAGCTTTCAAGCCCCAGTAAAAACTCTAAGCATACAAAGTCCAGCGCCTAGCAATGTACAAGCCGTAAGTAAAATTAGGTATCTGTTTTCCGATGGAGCCCGTTGATGAATAATAATTGCCTATGAAATTGTATAGAGTTCACACTTCATTATGTAGGTATGCAAAAACCTTTGTCTATTAGACATCATCGATCATCAATAGAGACTTATGAATGGCGTACAGGTACATACAATTTAAGTTTGATAATATGTATGTACCTATGTGTTACACTCATGGGGTGATCAGTTTCAGCTGGCATTCAGGAAGATAAAAGGCTTGAAGGTCTTTATCATTGATGTACCAAGTTCTTAAAAATGACTAGCTATCTCTTTTACTACAGTTCCCTTTAATAGTCAGGGTATAGAAAGGGTGCTCTTTTAAGCGTTTTTGTGTAGTTAAATAAATTGTTAAGTATTTTAATTTCCTACTTTTGAGAATTTATAAAATTATTTTAGTACCTAAGCATTTAATTCAGGCGGTTATTCACTAATCTTATTAGAAATGATTAAAACATCCACAGAAGCAGCCAGTCACTCGCCAAATAGCTATAAACACATTAGCAGCTATGCACAGACGATTCAGTCTGCCGGGACCAGTCCAGCCACATTCCAGGCCCATAGCGGAGTTCCGAGCCAGTGCCAATAAGTCCCTGGACATGCTGCGACAAACCATACAGTCCGCTGTCACTAGAGAGATTGATCAAGTAATCAAGAAATACTTAGAAGTAAGTTCTATGATTGACTTCTAACAAGTATCTTGTACTTTTAAATCTTAATTTTAATTTGTAAACAAAATTGGTAATTGCTTCTATCTCACATGTCTGAGTCGTGCTATATACCACTTTGATATTCCCAAACGTAGTAAGTAGTAGGTTAGTAAAAGAAAAAATATGTTCTTTCTCTCATAGTGTAAAATTTTGTCAAATATTCTCTTGCTTGTTATCTAAAACAGAAAATTAATTTTATTTTAAGTATTTTATCTTATTTCCTTTTACTGTACGAAAACATTACTAACTCACATTACTCTTTTTTCTAGAAATTCTTCGTTCCTGCTGTGAACAACATAAGACTGAATTTGGGAGATGAGTCTGTCAGTGAAGATCAGGTATTATGTTTTGCACTTTAATTTTGTATTTTGTTCACACACTGCTTAGACACTTTCTGGCTTATGACCAGCCTGTTGATCAGTGATTAGCAAATCTGACAAGATTAACCAGCACTCTGCAACTTCAAGACATGCCTGTCACGTGATTTATATGATAACTTTGTAATTTTACATGAATGTCCAAAATAAAGGGAGTGTATTGTGTTTGAGTTCATATATGTATGTATGTGAGTTTCTTTATTCCACCATAACTTCTAAATGCCTGAACAGACTAATATTTATGGGGTATCATTAGAATCCATATATCAGCCCGAGTGGCTATTATTTTTTAGGCAGGGCAGTCATGTTTTTAATTTTTGGATGATTATCCTTATGTTTAGGTTTAGGACTGTCTAACAAAAATAATACTTATCAGGTGAGAGCTGTGTGCAGAGCCATGCTGGATGCCACTCGTCTGCTTTACACGACTCCACCCAGACCTGCCCCTTCCCCATTCGAGACCAGTGATACTGAATCCAGCAACAGTGCAGATTCCAAGTTTGCCAAACAAATGAATGTAAGTCACTACTATGGCTATGATATTTTTTATTTGTTTTCATTATGATACTTATAAGATTAAATAATGATTGTTTAATGTTACCTACTATAAATAAGAAATATCCTTTTTCTAAATCCTTCAAGCTTGTACCCATAGCTACCTGGAATAAGTTGTTGTTATGGCTCTACCTGTGCACTTTTTACTGTTTTATCTTCCAATCCTATATTATTAGGAATCAATGTCAATCTGATTTTCACCCAGCGAAAGCCAGGATACTGACAGCTATTTGTAAATGATTATCTTATATTATAATATGATTATCTAGAATGTATTGTCAAGTAATATCAGTTTTCAATGAAATAAAAATGGCGGTAATATTAGAGGAACATAGTAAAATACATACTTTAACTAAACATGATCGGCCTGATAACTTACGTCGTTTGTAATACTTACCTACATACACATTCCTCGCCGTAGTAACGAATATGGGAGAAGACCGTGGGAATGCTGCCTAAATATATTGAATAGTTTACCTAATACACGACAATATGTGAAGTCAACACAAACTTGAGGCGGTGTAAAATCCTATTTAAGAAATATTTCTTAACTAACATGTGTGGTTCTTGATGTTTTATTGTACCGATAGACGACCTTAGCCGTATTTCGCATAAACCTAGTGGTTTCTGAAAAACGGTTTTAGATTGGGTCAATCAATCAATCAATCAGCCTATTGCAGTCCACTGCTGGACGTGGGCTTCCCCAAGGTTACGCCAAAGCGCACGATCACCCGCTTTCCTCATCCATCCACCACCAGCGACCTTCCTTCATCAGTCCACCTGTCAGGGAGGCGTCCCACGCTACGTTAAAATGTGGGTAAATATGTTTTATTTTTAAAGACTCATATTAGTTATTTTTTAACAGTTGCAGAGTCCACAAAATAAACGCAAGGAGTCTGAATCTGAGTCCGACTTCTGTGCTAAACGTAAGAAGATCAAAGAAGAAAGTTGCGACAGCGGTTCTTCTTCACCCCTGCCTTCGCCTGCTCTTCGAGACCCAGAGAAATGGAACCCTGCTAGGCTGACGCAAGATACGCTTTTCATCATGGGATCTCATGCTCACAAAGTAATTGAAAAAGTGTTAAAATCTACATGATAAATTTTAAGGAAATATCTACTCATCAAAAAAATCGAAACACCTTTTCACTCAAGTTTATGTTTTGTAAGGAATAACAGAAAAATGTGTATATTTAGGAATACACACACAATATATCTACACTAACATTATCATAATTTTCGGATTTATTACCACGGTTATATTTTTATTTATGTTATATGTGTAGTGAACAACCACGAAAATCTTAAAACATATAATATACCTACACACTTTACAACAATACATACACATTTTTCTGTTATTCCTTACAAAACATAAACTTGAGTGAAAAGGTGTTTCGATTTTTTTGATGAGAAGTCTATTAGATTTAACGATAGATTAGATGCCTAGTTATATTTGTACAGCAAACATACTGAATTGTTAAATATAATATTTATATTTATGTCATTTACGAGTACTATCTAAAATTAATAGAGCGTCGGTAGTGTAGTGGCTAAGCTCGCTGTCTTCCATCCGGGAGACGTGGCTTTGACCCCAACTAATGTGTTTTCGATTTTCGAATTCATTATGTAAGTTTATTCGACGCTCTTACGGTGAAGGAAAACATCGTGATGAAACCTGCAATTCAAAATTCAAAGGTCGTGTGTGAAGTTGACTAATCCGTATCAGACCAGCGTGATCGACTAAGGCCTAATCGCCCTAATACAGGGTATGCTCGAGCCCCTCGGTGGTGTCGTATAATATGTGCTGTTTATGATGATGACTTATACAATTTCCGAGTATATTATCTTAAATGAACTGTCTCGTATTGTAGGTGTTGGGTTTGGGCAACTCGCGCGGAAGGCTCTACACTAGACACGCAGGCTTGCTTCGGTACCCGGCCGACACTTCTGACAAAGAATGGATTGCCAGCCACAATCTCGTCAACGCCGTCGGCGGGAAGACTTACATTATGGTAAGCAGTCCTATTTATTACGATAATTTATTATCATAACTATTTTCACTGAATACATAAAGCACAAAATCTGCTATGCCTTTTAGTTATAGCCAGCATTTATCATGATGTTGATTTCCACAGGTACTAGAAGATATCGAAGAGCTTGCCACTAGTGAAGCTTACCGACACAGTTCCTTGCCCATGCTGGGTGAACTGACTGGCTTCAAGGTTCCACCATTTATGCTGCGAAAGATAAAAGCTTATGTGATGAAAAGAGCTCTCAGCGGAGATCTGTCAAATGCGGATAGCCCTCAACCGTCTATTAGCAGCATCAACGAAAACAAATTCAAAACTGAAGACATCAAAATCGAACAGGAAGATAATTTTGATGATTTCAATGCTGAGCAAACCAAAGATTTTCCGGAGGTTTCGGAAATTATGAAGGAGGATTTGAAAGACTTGAAAGATTTTGCTGATATAAAAGTTGAGGATATTGAAGACATGAAAGTCGATGGTATTAAAGTGGAAGACCTGGACGTGAGTGAAATCAAAGTGGAGAATATTGATGATCTTAGTGTCGACGGTATTAAAGTTGAAGATATAAAGCTGGAGAATGAGGACTTTGGTCTTTGCAACAAGAATGATGATGATGAGCAAAATCATTTAGTTGATGGTCTGTTGGAAGCTGATATCGAATTTCTCAGTCGGAATTTGGGAAATATTGAGAGTGATGCCGACGCAAGGAAGACGATAGAAAAGTTGACTGGAGCCAACCCAGACACGATCACTTTGGTTGGTGACGAATTTGATTTGGGATCTACATTGAATACCAATGTAAGTATTATTTAATGCATTAATACTATTACCATATTTATTAAAAGCTCATGTTGTGTGATCCACTACAAAGCAAATATCTCTTTGGGTTTATCCTAGAATACTAATAAAACTGTTCTTTTGAACTCATTCTTAGCTTCACTTTTATGTTACTAACAAACTATGTATGTAAAGTCAAACGTTTCTTCACACTTTTCGGCACATTTAATATTATGAAGAAACAAGTTTATTAACGCGAAAGTTTGTATGTATGGATGTTTGTTACTCTTTCACGCAAAAACTACTGAACGGATTGGGATGAAATTTGGAATAGAGATAGTTTGTACCCTGGATTTACACATAGGATACTTTTTACGGAAAAAGTCTTATTGCCACGGGAAAATCATACACAACGCGAGCGTAGCCGCGGGCGGATTGCTAGTATTATATAATACATTAACATTTACATTATTTTGTATTTTTTAGTATGACCGTTCTTCACCACGGCTACAGTACTACCTACCGTTTACTAATTTTACCTTTGTTGATCCAAAGCCACCTGCCATATTTAAAAAAAACACGTGTTTCCTTAAAATTTTTGAAACTAGTCTATTGTGTTTTTGTAGTCGTCATTACGACTAGTTTAAAAAAAATTAAACAATAACTCATAGTAATATAAATATTGCCACATAATTGCAAAGTCTTCGCAACAATTTCTTGCAGTTTTCATCCGCGCAAACAACACGCGCGTTTAAGGAAGACTTCTTTAAAACATTTCAATAGAAATATTAACACATGATTTCAAAGACCTCCCAACAATTTCTTCCAGTTTTCGTCTGCGCAAGCAACAAAATGCATCACAGTGGCGTCGACCACCAGCGGAATGGTGCACAGTGTTCCCGTCGCGCACATTGCGCCCCCGCGCATCGCAGGCAGCACCGTGCACTACTACACCAGCGCTGTTCAACCAGCGGGACAACGCACCATTCACCACCTGCCCGCCACCGTCACCATACAGAACATCCCCGGCTCCACGTCGCAAGTCATCCGCGGGTGAG
The DNA here is from genome assembly GCA_951230895.1 of Carpatolechia fugitivella. Taxonomy (NCBI): domain Eukaryota; kingdom Metazoa; phylum Arthropoda; class Insecta; order Lepidoptera; family Gelechiidae; genus Carpatolechia; species Carpatolechia fugitivella. Next base: position 11,672,284 of record OX579650.1, read on the forward strand.
TTACCGTTCTCTATGGGTTGAATTAGCGTCCTCCACTAGTGAGTTAGCATTCTCCGCGGGGCGTCCTTCGAGGGGGAGTTAGCGTCCTTCGAGGGTGAGTTGGCGTCCTTCGAGGGTGAGTGAGCGTCCTTCGAGGGGGAGTTAGCGTCCTTCGAGGGGGAGTTAGATGAGAGGTAAGAGTGTCGCCATTGGTGGTATAGTAGCTAGGGTCGTTGCCTCCCGTCCGGGAGGCGCACCGGTTCCAACCTCACCACGTACCAATGTGTTTTTAAATTCATACTCGTATGTACTTTTATTTGACGTTCCTTCGGTGTGCCCTCGCCTGAGAAGAAATTCAAAGGTTGTGTGTGAAGTCTAAGGCCTGATCACCTTAGCTTGAGCCCCTCGTTGGGAGGTACCTACATATGAGATGACAACAAACGAAAGATTAGGCATACAGTTACCGTAAAGCTCCGATCGCTGACTAAATGCGCTAGTTGTAAATGCTGTATAGTTGTAGTTAGTTGTCAAGCACCTGTTGTTACAAATGAAAACCTCTAATTGGCTCTTTATTTTGTAAGCCCAGTGTATATTCATTATTTGTAGCTGTTAGTTTCCCATTAAGAATAAAATTAAAAATACAGGCGTGAGGCAAGTATTCGCCCAGCGGCAGCGCTCACCAACCCTTCTTTTTTTTTGCAAAGTTCAGATTCTATAGAGTTGCGGCTCAGAACGTGACCACTTGGACGGCGATATGGGCACGCAAAACAAGACAATATTTTGACCATGAAGCATTTTTAGTTGTTGTGGATAAAAAAAATGGTTGCACTCTACGCCGGTTCCGGGTTTGATCCCCGTTCCTGCAGATATCTGGATGATTGAGTAAATTAAAAACAAATATCTTTTTCATATAATTGCTACAGTTGCTCGAAAATTTAACTAACTTAGTATCTGTTTTCTTACAAGTGTATTGAAAAAAGTCGTACTACGACGGAACAAATCGGATCTTAAATTAAAAAACAAACTCGTGTCATTATAAAACCTAAACAACCTAAACCTAAACCTTACAAAATATAGAGCTTACAAAATATTCCACCTATTCTTGTATCGTAATGTAATATTCTGGTTCGGTGTTAATATACGTGTATGTGTTTGTGTTGCCGAAAAATCGATAGTTTTACAATCGATAGTAGAACGCCAAAAATTTGTGATATTACATGATATTACATGTCCCTCGATAGGCTATCGATAATATCGTTTTTACTTAAAATATCGATAGTATAACAATAGGCTAAATATGTATTGAATTGTAATTGCACCGGACCCTGATACAGTGTAATGTAGGTTGCCTGTAAAACACTGATTCCTCAGATAATATCACGAGTTTTTTCATAATTTAGTTAAGTAAGAACCTGACTGAATCATGTTTTACTCACATTTCGGTTTCCTCAAACAGAATCCCCATCAATACGAAGACCGGGTCGTTCAGCACAGTGATGTCGCAAGGCACAGCGAGCGCCATCATCGGCTTCGGCACGCGCACCTCTAACAACACCACCACCATCATCGGCACTCCCGCGCAGTACGTCAACGTCAGCTCCAAGTCTTTCCCCACCGGTAACATCCTGCACAACGCCATCGTCTCCAGAAACATCATCAACCGCGCCGGCCTCGCCGTCACCTCCGCAGTCTCCTTCAACGTCACTGCAGTCAGGCCAGTATTGCACACTACCGCCCCTAAGATTAGCACCGTCGTCACCGCTAGTTCCCGAGACTTCGACAACATATCCACCACGAAAGACATGATCGACAACGCTTGCAATTCTTCCGTTATGCTGAAAAAAGTGCTGACTTTAGGCAGTGCGGGCGCTGCCAAGTCTTTCATGATGCACAATACGCAGAAAGTGTTGTCGACCGGCTTCGCTAACGGAGTCACTCCGCCGCCGAATGTGACTATTGTCAGCTCCGGAACTAGCGGCGGGATGCTGAATGCCAGCCTCGTCGGTAACGCGACGTCCAATGTCTTGAGTCCTACTTCGGGAACTTTGAGCGCTACTCACGCGACTTTATCCGCATTGTTGTCGTCGACCGAAAACGCTCAGCAAAACAAGAATTGAAACATGCCTTTTCACAGGTAAACGCTAAAGCTAGAGGACTGCTCGAAATATTGACCTGGCCATCGTCCAAAGAAACTTTAAAAGTTTGGCGCCAGCCAAGTTGTTTGTAAGAATTCGTTACATACATCATACGTGTTTGCTCGCATAGGAAAGATTACATAGATTGACGATATTCAAATATGAGTAATAAATGCAATATAATCCAACAGGTTTATTTAAAAAAATAACACCACTATGCTGAAATTTCAGTACACAAATATTAATTGAAATATTTGCGATGATGTCGTATTGAGAACAGTCTTCCTCCGCTGTATGTAATCGAATGTGTTTTGATCTCAATATATAGCATTTAAGTCATAAAATTAAATTTCAACGGTTATTCTAAACGTGATTCGATGTTAGGAAGTAATTTGATGTTGTTATAGACGTAGGTGTTTAACATTCTCATAATAATAATAATCATAATAATGATTTCTTATATAAAATATGATAAGAAGTAAAGCGAGGGGCGGGCCTAAAATCACAAACATAATTCTAAATGTAATCAGTATCTTCTCAGTCCACCCACTGCTGGGTCTTTTCTCTATTGCTCCAGTCCTCAGGGTCTTGGGCCACCCGCATCCAGTTCGATCCTACCAGATTGGCACTGGCTTTATTGGCTACCATTTCTTTAATCCACCACCGGCCGTCGTCATTCCGTCTAGCCAAGAATCCTACCAAATAATTGATTAAAAAAATATTTGGCAATGTAAATTGATTATAACCAAATGGAATAATCCATTAAAAAATATTTTGGCAGTGTAAGTTAGGAATTTAAACTATTCGACACTAAACTATGTCGTTCTAGTTATTTTGGTCATTGTATGTTATTTTATTCCAATTATATGTTGCCCAAAATAGACCTTTCCTTTTTCCGTCGTTTGAATGGAATGTCACACTCCATCCTAATATCTCCATGTTTAGTTTCAAGCAATTTTTCTATAGAAAACTGTTGATTTGTAAATTATGTGGTTTTTAGATACGTCGCTTGTTTTGCTTCAACTTGTGATTAAAGGAATTGTTTCTACTACCTACCTCTTTTAGTTACCTAAAACGTTGTGATCACAAATGCTACAAAATACATGCCATGGTTGTGCCAAAATAATAGTTATTATGTTAGTAGTAAATGATCTTGAATGGAGATATGGATGTTCTACGGCAAAATACGCGAGTAGTTTTAAATAGGGTGCATAAATAAGTTGTTTGCACCTGAATTTTCAAGGGGCCCTGCAGGTTTTTAATTTAATTCTTCACTTTGTATTTCGAACACTTTCTAGGTGAAATTAAAGACTAGTAAGAGTGTAATAGAATCGTGTTTTACGTTCTCAAGGTATCTTGTTTTTTAATATGCAAATCTAAGTTCAGTTAACTGGTACTTATTCTAATAAGAACTATTTTTCGAAGGACTTTAACATAAATTACTTTAATTTTTTGACTGTTTGTTTATACTTAAATGAACTTTTGACTGTCTTGAAATATAACTATATTTTTTAATTTTATTCTATTTATGGTAAGATAAGATTGTAGTTAGTTAGGCTGTTGATTTGTGTTTCATATATTTGTTGTTTGTTTGCTTACGAGCAAGACCATGTTGCAAAGCTTTAATTTTTTGTACTTATTTATTGTTTTATATTGTTAGATGCGAGTCCACTGCCAAGGTAGTTTATATGATAAGTTTCTTAGAAGAAAAGCAAAACTATCCTTATTGATCATAGTGCATAAGTAATGGCGATTCGAAGAAATTGTACCACGTCATATGAAACGTTATTTATAAGTAAATCGAAACCTATTTCGCTGAAACGTTGTGGAATCATTTAAATTTTGTGTTAGGCGGTTTGTGTATGTTTGTAACAAACAGACAGCGACGAAATCGACGCTGATATTGAATTTAAATCGTGACCATTTTCGATATTACTGTCATAGACATAGATATATATGTTATTAAAATAAGTTTTCTGATTTACAACGAATTAAGTACAAATTATTTGGATTTTGATCTCAAATTATGATATCAGTGGACGCTTTACTTTGGCCAAAGCGGTTTGCGTGGCTTGTACTATAATGCCGCAAATGATGCAATGCTTTTAAGCTTTAATTTGTTGACTTTATACTTAGTTGCAATATTCTTGCGCTGTTTAGCTTTAGTTGCAATATTTTTAGCTTTGGCGTGCAATTTGTAATTTTTATTTTTTATTTTAATTCACGGTTGATATTATTTGTTTAATATTTTTGTTTGTAGATTAGGTGAATTATCCTAGAAATCCTGTATTTTGTAATATTGTTGTATTACTAAAATTACGTGTACGTAAACAATATGGCGTTATTAAGTAAGTTGGCTCGTGCAGAAATATTTTGAATCGTAGCCAAAAGGAAGCGATTCCCGTGTCTCCTAATTCACCTCAGTCTACCGTTATTGTTATAACGGCGACTGTTTTCATAATGCGCGCGTCTACAGTTTGTGTTATATTGTGTCTTTTTATTTTTATTTCGTGGCCATTTCAAGCTATTTTTTAGTCTTTCTCTAGCTCGATTTACATACAAGATAATCACTTGATATAGATCTATTTATGAATTAGTATATTGTAAGTCAAGTACTTGAAATAATAATAAGTTTGTTCGCTAATATTTCGAGAACCATTGATATATTGATCGTATTTCGATACCATTTTCATTAATGAATCAAGTTCCCATAAAGGTAGTTTAGATCGTATGGTCGTAGATTTTACGTAAATTTTTGTTTGTAGTTAGCACTTATGTTTAAGCACTATACTATTTTTACATAGAGAAATAAAATACTGCATTCTTTGGTCATCTCGACTGATCGATAAATCTAATTAATTTAATTAAATCGCATGAGACAATTTTTTTTATCATAACTATCTTCAGAACTACAAACGAACGAACGCTAAGTTCTTTGTATACTGAAAAAATGCTAAAGGTTTCCTAATTACTGAATTACTAAATAAGTGGTTGTGTTACTGCATGAGTGATTAATTTATAATTGTAGGTTTGAAAAGGTTAGTGTTTAGTTTAATACCAGGGCTTTTAATTGAAACAAATAGGCTAACGAGCTCCATTTTCAACGGTGATTAGGGGTTGTTTCTGGACGTCGCCGTCGTGTAAATGTTCACTAACATGACGTGCGCATAGTAAGCACTTATTATTAGTGTTAAAATAGCCGAGTACTGGTTGTTTAAGTCTGATTTACATATTTTAAAGTTGATTGTTTTAAAAGAGTAACTTGATGGTTTGCTAGCTAGTTACACCAGATCAGTATTATTTAAACCATTCCGTGGCCGAGCGGTTGATCGGTCGATCCTCATTCCGGAGGTATCGGGTTCAAATCCGGGCGGGGACACTGTATGAAACTACCTTTTGAGACTGTCCCCAGTTTGGTTACGTCAGCAGCCGCGGATTAAGGATTTTTTAGAGGCAGGGCAAAATCTCAAAAAAAGCTGTCGTAAAGATGTTCGACAAGACGATTTTTGAAATGTAAAGTTTATTTTTAAGATATAATTAAACAGGGGTATCATATTTTTCATGCGGTCCCAGACAATCAGAATCTGTGCAGGAATCTGGGGCTGTGTAGGAATCAGGGCCTGTGTAGGTCAGGACATTGCAGGCTGAATCACCTGATTGCCTTAAAAGTCAATATTATCTACGGAAAATAGTCGTTACATGCATGTCAGAGGTCTCCATGTCCAGGTCCAGGTCAGGTGGCTCCATAACTCGATACCAGGGTTTGTGAGATCGGTTATGATGACCTTACAATCCACACAATAAGAAATCATTTATTAACTTTTTAAATGCATTCCTTTAAATTTATTATTTATTTATTACCAAATAAAATGACTTCCAGTCTCAGTATGTGAATTCGTCAAAATAGTTTAATAAGCAAACTCCTAATGAAAAAGCAATATTTTATACAATTATACTCGTACTTATAATAAATAAGAAAGCATGTTATTCATTGTGCTCAAGTGATAGTTCAATGATTGGATTTTCAACTTCGTTTTGAAGCTCTTTTTTCTCACAATTATTTCCAGTTTTATCGGGCATAGTACAGAATGATAATAAGGTTTTGATTTTTATCCCCCAAAAATGCTTATTTTTAATTAAGTGCTCCATTATTTATTATTAAAAACGGGATATTTACCGTGGTTTTGGAACTTCGGTGGTGTAATGGCTAGGGCCGCTGCCTCCCGCCCGAGAGACGCGGGTTCAAACCCCACCACGTATCAATGTGTTTTCGAATTCTAACTGGGCCAGCGTTGTGGAGAATGGATCCTTCGCCGGGGACTATGGTCTGATCGCCCTACTAGGCTCGTGCCCCTAGGTGGGGACGTATATGAGCTGTTGATGATGATTTCCCGTGGTTTATGAGAATGGCGATACTTTTCCTAAAATATTGTTTTTCTATGAGCAATTTTTCCATTCGCAAAATATACTGAATTTTTCTGTGTAGCTTTTTTCAGTTTTTTTATAGAAAAAATAAAGCTTTAAAAAGTATCAGTGCTCCATATTTATTAATTTTAGTCGCCACTTATTTTTTCCTACCGCGCCCATTGTTTGACGATGATAATGTTGACCGTTTTCGGTCATGGCGACCACTTCGACTCCTAGTCAGCCGCCGCCTCCGTTTGACGATAGCCATATCAAATCAAATCAACGGCCCGTTACAGTCCACTGCTGGACTATGAGCCTCCTCCACTTAAGTGTTTGGTTTTGCCATAATCTTCACGCTTGGCAGACGGGTTGGAGATCGCAGATTAAAAGGTTACTGTGTCAGAGAGCGCTGCTGCCCGTTCCCTGTTCAATGTGTAGTCCCTAAGTCGCCTCTTACGACACCCACGGGAAGAGTAGGGGTTGGTGACAAATGTATTCTACTCTGCCGTCACCACACGGCGGACACATATTTGAACAGAAAGAAACGAACTTTAAAATCGATTGGGATATTGCCGGTTAAAATGAAAATGTGCATAAAAATCTGATCGTGGAAGATACGATCTGTTCGCCATTCACTCCCCCCCCCTACTGAATAAGAGCTTTGAAACTAAGTAGTAAATCCGTTCCGTTCAGTGTTGCGAATATTTCTGTGCTTATGATGTGTGTTATAGTGGACTGTAGTTCGTTCATTAATCTGCAAAGCTAGAGTCTAGAACTTAGTGATTCAAATTTTAGTGTAGCAGTCCGAGCACTGCCGCCGTAGTAGTTTTCTTGTTGTATGGTAGTTGTATTTATACGGTTGACTTAAAAGCTGGATAATAGTACGAACAGGCGATCCCCTTTCTTTGGCTAAATTGTTTTATAGACCATTGTAATGAATACGAAAATGCAAGGTGTAATGAAGCGTGCAGATCGCGTTTCAATTAGTTGCACAGAAATAATAATGCTGTCTACCTTGCCACTAATGTTTTTATAAAACAAGTTATCTATGCGTATTCTGTTTATCCGTAAATAAACATAGAAACACCCAAGCAAACAATCTTTGACATTCAAAATAATATTATCAATTAGTAGGAATATGATAACGGAGCCGCGCAGACTTCGCCCCGACGATATAGATGTCGGGGCGAAGTCCGCGCGGCTGAAGTAGGATTGGGCACGATGCTCGTATGCATGCTGATAGATAGGCAAGTTAGAGCCAATCTGTTGCCAGACATGATGATGATGATGATCTATCCGACCGATTTCGGCCATGGCGACCACTTCTACTCCTAGTCAATCGGGCGCTGGTGCACCCGTGGCATCGACGAAGGGGTAGACCCCGGAGACGTAGGTGAGTTGACCTGGAAACATTTCTGAGTGGAAGGTGGAAGCTCAGGTCCATGAACGCTGGAAAATAGAAGATGGCCTATTGACCAGCTGTGGAACACACTATAGGCTACGTAAATAAGCTAGTCCAAGATTCTGACTACAATCTATAAACTACGACCTTCTTGCTTTTAAAAAATAAATAAATATTAACTTAATAGCAGCAGAAAATAATGATTTTAAATAATGGTCATTTAATATAAAATCGTAGTTATTTTCCTTTTCGTTTTTTTTTCAATGTGTGGTGCTTTTAGATGAAAACCTAAAACGCCATTTAAACGTCTCTTACATTGAAGTGATCGTAATATCTTGTACTTTTTAAGGTAGAAATGACAGGTCGGGGTTTAATTAAAATGTGGTTTACCTAGATCATTATTGTAGGAAGTGCACCCACGCAAAACTAGAATTCTTTTCGGTTGGGTACACCAAGATGCGCTGTATGTTCACTATTTTATTTAATTTTACCGGGTTGTTAAAAATAGCCACGAGTTTTCTAGTAGTTATGTATTAATTACACTTTCGTAATAACTGGACCCTATATTATAGAATTTCCAGGATATTATAGAATATTATATTTATGATATTATAGAATTTCCAGGATCATTGAAAATACGCTCAGAAGCGACATTAGCTATGATTAGTTGGTAACTGGCATTAGGTAAACCAAAAACTATATTTCAGGTAATCTTTTGTTGCTTTTTTAATTCTAATCTTTTGTTTGCTGTGATATGTAGGACTTAAATATTTTGTATTAATCACAGAGTTCCGTAAAACAATTAGCCAAAGAAAATGAATCAGATAGAGCGTAGTATAATTCTTAGACTTATCGTACTTCGTGAAATTTGTGGGTAATTTAGTATATCTTCTTCATAAGTGTTATTTCTGAATATGTTGAATATTTATTTATTAATCTCTTTAAATCAAGTAGTAGGTGTTATTTGACTGCTACATAGTTGAAGTATAGTTTTCCTGCTCTAAAAACACGCGATGCTTGTGTATGACTATATTATTATTTAACCACCTATAATAAATTATAATCTACCTATATAAGGTATTTATTTGTCGATTATTTATTATAAATTTTATGTACCTGTGTAAGCTTATGCTGTGATTTACCTTCATGTATCTCAATCTGTCCATGGCTGTGTGTAGTTTTAGATTTAATGTTGACTACTTCGGATATTAAATACCCCACGATATTCCATTAAATTTATAGTACTAGTTGTATACCTACTTACATGTTGTGATGGATTTATGATATTACTGTGCGTGTGTCAAACTTAAAATGTCGTATATAATCTGAATTTGTTCTAAATAATATTAACTATGAGCTTGTAAAACAATGTAATAAACGATGTGTTTACGAATTATGTCGAGTTGTATGATTTGAGCCATGTGGTCGTCAGTTCGGTGGGTAGCGGGAGTTCTATTTCAGTGGCTGCGGTCGCCCCTACATTGCTTTTCCATTGCTCTCTAACTTCCCCGCTGGAGCGCCTACATCTTCTGTGTACTGTGGAGTTTGTATGCTCTGTGTGCAAACTCCGCGATATTTTCTTCTTTTGAATTACTGATATGCGATTCCAAATATAAAAGTAAATACGATACAGATCTAAATAATAATAATAAAAATATTTATTTCTCCTCATTACATGGTTTTTACATTGGTACGTACTTAATTTAGAACACCTTACAATTATGTAGTTGATACTTTTTTATTATTACTGGCACTTGAGAGAAGCCTTATGTTGGTGAAAAATCGAGTATGAGTTTTGTGAAGTCAGAAAATGATCTGCAGTTGAAGATGTCGTAAAAATTGTAATATGGAAAATAGGAATAAAATCATTTGCAAAGCCAAGTAGAAGTATTTAATTGTGTAGAGCTGCCTAATCGCGAGAGACGCCCCCGCCGCCAGATTCGACAGTACCTATCTACTAAGATAAAAATTGGAACTAAAAAAAATAATACTAATACTAATTGGAACTATTGGGGATAAGAAAAAAAAAATTTATTTCTCACTTTATAAATATTAAAAATAAACATTATTGTAATCTTAGATATAGATCTTATTCGAAATATTTCAAGTTCCAGATAAAAACATAATAGTACATTACGATACAAGGATCGTAGGTGCCCGAGCCGTAGGCGAGGGTTTATAATGTCACGAGTTTGTTATAAAACCTAAGATCCCTGTGTTGTACGTCGTTTTTAAATACAAAAACAATGCAAATTCTACAAAATTAGGGCCAATCTCGTATTTAAAAAAATTGGTTTCCTTTCTAAAAGTGTTTTTACTTACTTACTAAAAGCATAATTATTGAGAAAAGGCACTCGCGAACATTCAGCCTCTACGACATTCGATTATATTATAATTACTCGATTCTTCGTAATCGAGATAATTTTATTTTTATTATTAAAATGATACTAACTGATAATATTTTTCATTCATAATTTGTTGAAATAATAGTCATTACGATACAAGGATATTACAAACGACGTGACTTTTGTAAGCCCGAGCCGCAGGCGAAAACCTAAGATCCGTGTGTCGTACGACGTTTTTCATTACACTTGTGAGAAAACTGATAGTAAATAATTAAATTGAAATGGTAACAAAATCGCACTGGGTAAAACGCATTTACCGCACAGTTTACTGCCTTCGTAAGTTCAATTTTCGAGCAAGGTGTATTGAAAAAAATATAAATGCTTTCTTCTTTATATGAATCGATTCAATTTATATTTTGATATTCGAATGTTCCTGGCTGGAAATATTTCTGTCAGAACTTGTAGAAATAAAAAAAAATAACGAATATCACACTTGTTCGGTAAATCGCATTAATTACCGTACGTACAGTTTACTGCCGTCGTATGTTCACTTCTGAGCAAGGTGTATTAAAAAATATTTTTCAAATATCTTGCTCAGTAATAAAGTTACAAGGCTTCAAAGTTAGGGGTCCGATGTGTAATGTGACGTCATATTACGCGCGGGTGTTTTGTTAGAGGGACAGATATATTCGTTTAATAATGTTGTACTTAATTTGTTTTATAATTAATTTCGATTCTGTTTTGACTGTCAGTATTCTATTTTTGTATACTTTCAGACTAACTATGAAATAAAACAATATTTTTATGCATATTCCCTAATTTTCCAGTTGAAACCTTTGCGTAGTATATTACTATAAAAATATGACTTATTTCTAGCTTAATTAAAACGTATAGTAAAAAGTTTGTTTAACTTTTTAACATTTGTAGCTCGGAGCTACTGGAAGTCTACGCGACCGCGTAGCACGATTCACCCGCCACCGTAGCAGTATTACGTACGTAGCAGGCGCTACACCAGTTGTGGTCGAAGTTACGTCACAGTGAGGTTTCTCACTACGCCTCTTTCGCAAGATTACATCACGTAATGTGGCTTAACGGTGTTCCAGCTTAACTCGACTATTATTAACAGTTGACAATGTGTAAAATATTTTCAATGTGTGTGTAGTGTGTACAGTATTATACTTTTTACTTAAGTTTTATTGTTTCAAGAAAGTTTAGTTTGCGAAGTTTAATATTTTGTAAGTTGATGTGTTGGGGGTGGGTGATGGGCAGACGTGCGCGGTGGGCGTGCTCGGCGCTGAGCGCGGGGCGGCGCGCGGGGCGGGCGGCGCGCGCGGGGGAGGAGCGCGAGCACGTGCCGCGCGCTCACGTGGTGGAGCCCAGCGCGCCGCTCGCGCGTTCGTGCCGGCCGTATGAATAATTGTGTACGGAGTGAATGAATCGATGCGGCGGCGGCGCGGGCGGCGGCGGGGCGGCGGGGGGGAGCGCGCGGGCTGCGTGGCGGGGTGCGCCGCGCCAGTCTCGTGCCGGTAGTCGGTAGTGCAACCGAGCGACTCCGGGAGCCGTCCCCGCCGCGTCATCGCTCGCTCGTAGTCGTAGTGCGCCCGCTGGCGCCCGAGCCCATGGAAACCCAAAACCAGGATGTGGCACACAGCCCCGCGGAGGTGCCGAACGACCCGGGGTACGTTACGAACCCAATTGACACACCGCCGTGTTCCACCGGTCGCTCGCAGCATCTAATGCTATGTTTGTCTTGCAGGAAGATGTTCGTCGGAGGACTCAGCTGGCAGACTAGTCCAGGTACGCTAGTCGGTCGCCGGCCGCTGCATCCGCTGCACCCGCAAGGATGCGGCTGCAACCGTCGGTGACACGACTCACGCCTCTGTAGGCCGCGCAAGGATAATTTTGAGTCATGAAAAGCAAAACAAAAGTCAGTTCAAGTGATGAATGGACCAAATCGGTATATAAACACGGGCTAAAGTTTGGTAATCAGCTGTTTTGTTGGGGGCGAAGTTTGGGTGTTAGGTCAGGGCGTACAGGCGTGCAGTGCGCGTGGCGAGGGCGGGAAGGGTTGCGCGTTGGGGCGCGTGCGAGGGCTTATCGTGCTGAGGATGCGGTTCGCGAGGCTTCTTGACACATGCAGGTGTTACGAGTCAGGTGTGCGGCGGCGGCCATGCCGGCTGCGCGCGCAGCCTCCGGCCTCTCCGCATACGAGCAAACGATTCTCGTCCTTAACGTGAATAATTTTTGGTGGAAAATCCTACCTAACTTCCTACCGGCTTTCACCCCAAACTGTAATAACAACATAACCTCAAAGTAAAGTACGTACAATTTGGTACCGGCGCGCTTCCGTCTCCTTACCTCGATTGTATAGGTTACGATTGGCAATAAGAAAATGAATTTGTATTGAAAATTTGTAAATGATCTCAAATACATAAAACACCGTTCATTATTGTTTTATTCCAATATTCCTTTTAAAAAAGTTTTTTTTCTATATTTTTTTTCTTAAAAGCATTTTGTCTTATTTGTGCCTACTTACTTATTTGGTAAATTCAAAAATTTCCGAATACTTCAAAAACTTATGGAAAAGTTTAGTTGGAATTGGAAAGTTTTCAGTTCGCGACAGCAGCGCTGTATTAAAGCATTGAAGCATAAATATTAACTTTAACGATCTCGTGGACGCGTAATGGAGGCCATCAATTTTATTGTGCGTTCAAATTAATTGCGCGAGTGCGTCGGAAAAGGCCGGACCTTTGCGCATGCGACGCGGAGAGTGCGCAAGTGATGCCGCGCGGTATTGGGTCGGGCGGGCGCCCACGCCGCACTTTGATCCCTATATCTATGCCAACTTTGTTCTCCTGAGGATATCTAGGCCGGTACATCGGTGCATCGGCGATGTGCTTGAGATATTATCGGCCTGATCGATCACGGCCGCCGCCCTCGCCGAGAAATATCAAAATAGCGTTTGATCTCGCCCATCCGGTGGCTCTACGCTACGATTGCGCGTTACATGATCGTTTTATCGGTTAATTAGAAATGTCGGATTTTTACTATTTCTAGTAATATTTGTCGTTTAAAATATATTGAAGAAGAAATTAGAAGTAAAGGGATAAAGAGGATTATTATTAATGCGTTGCATAATTTAAGCATTTGAAAAACGTAGGTTAACGACCAGGAATAAAAAGTATTATTCATTCATAGCATTACCCTCTTGCGCACATGTTTGTCCAAGATGTTTGCACCTTACTGGAGCCAAAGAGATAAGATATATTTTGAAATTATAGTATCACTATAGGTACACGCCACGTTATCTCCTGATACGCACAAGCGCCGCGCCGTTCAAAATAATCTGTGAGCCACTAACACCATATCTCACTCGTCAATATTCGAGCTGTTCTCACATTTTGTAAACAAAAAATCAATCACAATTTGAGATTAGATTATCAATTTTATTTGATGTACTCTTTTCGTAAGTCTGTACCTACTCTAAGCATCCTCGATATTTATGCTCGCAGATATTAGTAATAAAACTAACTTGTTAATTATTAGTCTATAAGGTAGAAAGTAAAGTCGATTTATTTTTACGTTTTCATCTTCGCAAATACACTGTTAAATTTAATTTGTTTAAAACATCTTAAAAGAGTGTTCATCCCATTAAATTAAACAAGTTTCATCATCATCATCATCATTTCAGCCTGTTAAAGTCCACTGCTGAACATAGGCATCTCCAATCGCACTCCAGCGCGACCGGTCCATAGCCACCTGCATCCAACGAGACCCAGCGATCCTCACCAGGTCGTCGTCGGTCCATCTCGTAAGTGGCCGTCCCACACTGCGCTTGCCAGTACGTGGTCTCCATTAAAGGACTTTCTTACCTCATCGGCCATCCGACCTTCGCGCTATGAGGCCTGCCCAAGCAAGTTTGCATATAAATTATTGCTTGATGTTAAACAACATGCTGGCAGCAAGGAAAAAGCCAAGGTCTTTTAGACATACTAGACAACTTTTATTTGACATTAAACATAATACAACACAACAATCAGAGGAACAAATTAAAAGACATCACGATTAAAGCAAACACAATTTACACAAACTCGGGATATATAGGTGAACGCAACCCAACACATCCTATTATTGAACCGAGTGGGGTTGTGTTGTAGTGCGATGTCAAACAGGGCTAAGTGTCAGCGTGTGCTGCGGCCGGGGCCACAGCGATTTTCAAACCATCCGGCTGGGTGGTAATTGCGTGTACCCTAAACGCAGCCAGTCGCCATCATAACTGCCAAAGAACTTTTTGTCTGTTATCCTCGGGAAAAGTTGTTCAGGTCCATGGACTGAAAAAAAAAAAAGCGTGCGTGCGTTTTAAAATGTTTCAAATGACAAATGCATATATTGTCTTGCTGGATCAAAAGTTTCCGGTCAATTAACTGGTAGTTAGTTTAAAATTCAGTTACGAGTTTCACACAAACATGAAATCTGTGTTGTAGTAAAACTTGATATACCTACTTAATTCATACCTACATACATACATATTTTTCTTTAAATTACTACTAAATTCATGTACATTTAACGGAACAATGAATGATAACGTAAAACCACAATATTACGCATAAAATACTATTAAGTGAGCATAAGTGAAAAGTCTTGTGAACAGAAGGAAAATGATCGTGTATTCCATACTGTCACAAAGATTTAGAGTTTAATGATATTTTAACGACAGAAGAATAATCTCCGTAGTTTCGATCCACGTTGCTCGTTCTTCGCATTGTAAAAATATCTTTACTTCGTCTCTTATATGGAGTAGAACGAGAATAAGTCACTCTAGTTTACAAAGGCTTATTATTTCAGTATTCCAACAGTTACCCGTTTTGCAGCTAGTAGGCGCACAAAAGGTATAACTCTATGGCTCGTTGTCATTGATTCACAACTTTAGTCTCCAACTGGATATTTTTGACATTTAGTCGATATTCGTTGCTCTCTGTTAGAAATAGCTTCAACGTAGCAACAATAAACGGCCGTATTGAACATTGACTTATTTGCTGCTCTCCAAGTATTCGCGCATAACGTGAATAGGGCTTATTATCGCGCCTGACATATCATTGATCAGGATCACGCTGGTTCCAAGATTTACACAGACTCAAGAGATAAACATTGCGCTAAATGCATACTAAATGCGATTTACATACATATCGGGTACATAAATATCATATACTTAGTTACTTTGCTGTTGGTAAATCATATTAGTAAAACATCATTATCTTTTTAAAACCGTCGTCCCTATTATTATCTGCGCGCTATTATAAGTACTAATAGGTTATGCTTAGCTTATGCTACGACTGGTGTCACTATATGATCAGTCTAAAATTGTCTCGACTAACAACCTATACAGGGTGTATGTGGCAGGTCTCCAAAATAAGTATTCCTAAAACAAATTTCGGTGGATTATGATTCAGAATCATAACCTTAATGTAGCCGCCTCTCACACCCTGTATGTGTCTACATAGATACGTAACGTACCATGTATGCATGTAGGTTCATGCGTTTGACAATTCTAAGCATAAAGAACAGCCGTGCCATGACACAGGTATGGCAATGAATAGAAGAATCAATTTCCTCTAAAGCGAGTTGAAAACCGCTGATGGTCGCGTCCGCTTCGACCAAACAATGCAGATGCAAACGGGATCGCCGCTGAACTCGTTACGGTTATTACGACGACGATTGTTTGTCAGACCAACTCGTGCGCACACTCGCCTCTTCTACTTTTACTCCACCATTTTGTTACACAATTCTCTCCAACTCATTTGTGTATTCCGCTAGCCAATCGCTTTGCACTTATCCTAAAAAAAATAACTACTTCCTTACAACGACTTGCAAGAAACAAGCGAAAATCAGTTTGCAAGCTTTAAATCTTTTTCGAGAAAATCCTCCAGACTTGGAACACTTTTAAAAGCTAGATAAGCGAACAGAGTGCAAGGTGTCTAGCTTAAGGAAGGGAGGGCAGAAAATACTCTCACACCCTCGCTCGTCTACATCCACATCCTCATACATACCTAAGTACCATTAACCTCCAAAATTAAATAAATTGATCTGTACGTCGATAAGCTTAGAAAGCAATTTTTATTCTTATCTAAAACTTGAACACAAACTTACTTCTTTATAATAGATCATTGTTCTGTCGTTCGCGATTCAGTCCAAATGAAATCCTTTGATTAAAAAATAATTCTTGCACGTTATCGAAAGAAGTCGCGATTGTGAACGGTAGGTATTCATTGAGGCGATAGAAATTATAATTGAATTTAGTTGAATTTTCTGAAAACAAAAGCTCGCAAACACCCTTCAGGCTCTGAAAGGGTTACAACTCTATTCCTTCGTTGACTACAAGGAATTCACCTTCGCCTTCATCTATTATTAATCCAGAGATTTTGCATACGATGAATTATGCATAGGCAAGTCTCTGATGCAGAACGAACGGATTGTCCTTATTTAATTTCCACTTTGAGTGAGGTCGCTCGATGAAGCAGACGAGTCGCAAACTTGCCGCCAATCAGGTATCTGCAAACTTAGCGTTATCAGCGTTATTACCTCCTCTTCAAGTTTCCAAAGCACTGGTTTAACTCTGGAGGACTGCAATTATTGGGAAAGCCCATTGCATCAAGGTAAACACGAGACGTTTACACCTGGACCGCTACGAGTGAGCCAATGATGATGTAAATAGATTTACTACCTGACATATTTCAAATCTTGTGGCTTGTTGCTCAGCTATGCCCGAACGGTTACTCCAAAAACCCAGAAATCTGGTAAACCGTTCTAAATAACCGAGCCGGGTTATTAGCGTACTCTAACGGAGACGCGAAGACGCAGTTCGGTCGTGGACGGATATTTCCTGTAATAATTGGAGAAGTACTGAGACTTGGTAGCCGCAGCTGGGTTTGACAAGCTGCCAGGAAAACATCCCGCCGTTGTTGATCGACCCCGCTGGGCCGTTTCTTTGTAAGCCTCCCGGATACATGTCTGTACTAAGCTCTTAAGACATTTGACAGTTTAACTGGTTGTTGCAAATCTATTTTATAGTTCAAAATAATTTTTGTTTTTAGTTATACATAACAAAATAAATAATAATTTCGGAGCACAAAATAAAATCATCTGGCTATATATTATTTCAAAACCGTACCAAATGCTTGTTGTGTTTACCGTTGACTTACAATAGATTACTAATGAATTTTATTAACAATCAAATTGTTTTCTAAAACTGACGAAATTTCCGCTAAACAAGAACTACCTAAATAAAAGCTAAGCATTGACAGCTGCAGGTGTATCTCAGATTGAAACTTCAAAGAGCATTTGCTGTATTTTGCAGCGGCCGCATTTCCATGCGGTTGTTCTGCTACCGACTGATCTGACGGGGAAAAGATTTAGCAAGTGTTCAAAAGAGTAGAGAGTGAAGAGTCGACCGTATTACCGCAAATCATGGTATAATCCCCATACAAAGCGTTGGTCGTACGCGAGCAAACAGCACTTTGGAAGCCATTGGCCGGATACACGTTTCGTTTTGTCAGTTATTTCAGCTGGCCGCAAATAGACAAGTATGCGTGTGCGAGCACTTTTTAGCCCACATAAATCAAGGCAGAAAAAAATAATAAATCATTAAATAGAGTTCAGCTTTTAGTGAGTAATAAACGACAGGGCAGCGGTCTGTTTTGTTTGGTTTTAGTTCAATCGTTGTGTGCAGTTTAAGTTAATTTAGGTTGGTAGGTACGAGCGTTTTATGTGAGCAAAAGAAATACAAAACATTTATTTAAAATAACAAACAAGCTGTCATAGCTTGCGAGAAGCGATTCATTGCGCTCTATATATTTTTTCGTTTCCTGCAATAGAAGCCGTCTGTGGCTGCGCGCGCGCGGCTTCAGATACGCGTCACTGCTTCCTCTACCATTCACACTAAGTCAGTTCTTAAATCATTCGCAGTTCATTGGGAAGTAGCAAGAAGAAAATCATTTGAAGTGTCTGCTTCTCTAAAGATTTTTTTTCAGGATTCCACGTTTTGAGGGCGATTTAATTTTAATGTTCCATATTTCACAACCGTTCATAATCCTCTTTAGTCCAATCCTACACATCAAACGATGTTTTTGCGTGTTGATTGTCATTTCATAACCTTTGTAGATAAACATTTCGTCATGACAAAGTTTGTTGATTGGTCCTAATTTAAGTGAAACTAGAGTCTTAAAAGTTTTATCTCTACTCAAATGTCAGTTATTGTTTCGTAGCGCGATGGTTGACTAAAGGGAATGTAGAATTTACAATAACAAAAGAATTTGTTCGTGAAGTGGCGTGCGTGATATTTCGACGGTTCTAATTTCTCTGAGTAATGCAGACCAGCATGGCATTCTTGTTTGTAGTACGAACTGGGAATATTTCTCTGCGGCTTGCATAACTCGTGCAATCCGTGCAGTCGACGACGCACATCTGGGAACGTTCGGCTTAGACGACACACGCCGCAGCCTTGTTGTCATTACTCATATGTCGCGCACACGACTTCACGCTACCGACCCACTGTTGCCTTTCTTGAAATGTCACATTTCATCCTTTGACTCACGAATTGTCAACTCTAAAATCCTAACTTTAGAGTATAATTTGTATTTCCATTTCTATTTCGTTTTGGCGTCACGAAACCGGCTGCGGTTGAGAGTAGCGCATCTTCAAACGACATGCTAATTGACGCCGGCGTGAAGTGAGAGCAAAAAGCAAGGACTTAAAAAAATGTCGCACTCGTATCGTACCATGACGTTTGATTCTGACAGAAACTTACCGGATTTCGGCGACGTTGAATTCTAAATTGACACATATTACGTTACCTTTATATAGAAAATTAATTTGTTAAGGTCGCTCGAGTCGACTGTCGTAGATTTCCGTTGTGTCAGATGACGTGTGTACAATGTCTTACTACAATAGTTACAGTTCCACATGATATGCACAGTATGGGTAGCAAGTCTCTATCGAGTACTTGTTACCTATCAATTGTCGTAAAACGATAACGCAGATGGTAGTGATAAGCTACAGTAAGCTATATCTACGCTGAATCAGAATTATGTGTGCCTCTTTGTAATGAGAATTAAGATTGTTTGCTGAAGTTACTGATAACTAATTAAATAAAATGGAGCGTAAGTATGTACGTAAACTAAATATGTTCTATAATAGTAAATCACCCCATAAAACCCGAAAAAACCCGAAACCCGAAAATTGTGCTAATGTTAGTGTAATCACCCCATAATATAAAATTATTTCTTTTTTATTTACATAAAAAAAAACTTATACTATCACATCACATCCCACTATTATACTACCTATAAATGTGAAAATATATTTGGATTGGATGTTTAGGCGTTTGGATGTGCTTTTACGCCTTAAATACTGAACGGATTTGAATGAAATTTGAAATGGAGATAGTTTGTACCCTGGATTAACACAAAGAATACTTTTTATGGGGAAAAGTCTTATTCCCACGGAAAAATGTTACAAAACGCGAGCGTAGCCGCGGGTGGATCTCTAGTAATAAATAAACCTGAAGAAATTTTAAATTTCAAAATAAAATAATTTAAAATGTCACCAGACAGAAGAAGAGAAATTAACAGATGAGTTTTCCGTAATAAATATTTATTTCAGTGGCAAAACAATTGTTTAAGCCTTTCCTGTGAACCTTTTGGTGTTTGAGAAAGGAAAAGAGGGCTGTTTTATAATGTCTTTATTAGTTCTTGCGGCTATGAGCAAGGAGTCTTTACTTTGCTATGAAGAATGTTAATTTAAAATGATTTTCCCATTCCCCTCGAAGAAAAAATTAAGATTGAAATTATGTTAGAAATACCACTTTAATATTACTCGTATGAGCATAATATTAAAAGATAACTTGGATTAAAATAAAATTTTCCTTAGTTGATTTATTACACAAGGAATAAAAACTTAAAGGCCAAGTAGTTAAGAACTTATTAAAATTCCAAAAGTTTATTGTTACACTTTCTCTGTTTTTGTTAAAAATAAGTAAAATATTTTCAGGTAGGTTCAATAAGAACAAACTACTTTGATGAAAACACGCACTTATAATATTTTTTTGGTGGATCTTTTATATTTTGGCAACTTTCAGCCTCGTGTAAAATTCAGTCTTATCATCCAAATCAAAGTAAAAACCAATTCCGCTAATTGGAATCCATCCATCCATGTCAGCCTTTAATATGTTCGTCTTCGAACGTAGGCCGCCTCTCCATTCCTCCACTGGCACCTGTCCTGGGCCACTTGCATCCAATTGATACCGGCTTGTTGCCGGATGTCGTCTGTCCATCTCTTGGGCGGTCTTCCTCGTCCGCGGGTGTTAGCGCGAGGTCTCCATTCCAGGATTCTCCCTGCCCATCTTTTGGGGTCCATCCTGGCGATGTGGCCAGCCCATCTCCACTTACGGGCCTCTATTTCCTGTACCACGTCCCTGACTTGTGTCTTTTCCCTAATCCACTCATTTCTTTTGCGGTCCAATAAGGATATTCCGAGCATTGATCTCTCGATTGCTCGCTACGCAACAAGAAGTTTTTGGGCAGACTTCTCTGTCAAGGTCGTGGTCTCCATTCCGTACGAGAAGACTGGCAGAACACACTGGTTAAACACCTTGATCTTGAGGTGCTGAGCGATTTTCTTAGACCGCAGGATATGGCTGTTTGCTCCAAAGGATGCCCATGCCTGTGCAATGCCTGTCTGCTAATTGGAATAATACATTTTTAAAGGGACTCTTCAATAGCTTACGTTCTTACCTTGCTTATTATTTTAAAAGTATATACGTCTATTTAAAATATCTGAGATATCCATTATAGGTTCTATTTGGTTGTACCAAAGCGTGTAACAGAATTTCATATTCATTGATATGACACAAGATTGCGCGGAAGACAAAATAACGAAAGACCGAGCAAATCTTCTAAGAAATACAAGCCTTGTTTTATTTAGCTATAGTTTTGTGAATAAGGAATGCTAAGCGGAATTTTATTGACTTCTCAACTGACTTACATAGAGATGCGAGGGATAAAAATGTAGATTATGAGTTGGCGCGGAGACGTCCTTTCCAAGCGCAATAAGCTGTGTATTCTCAATCTCTTTTACTGGCATGTTGTAAAACTAGCCCGAAAAAAGATTACATATTCATTATAGAGGGATTTAGTAAGATTATTGCCATGTATACACCATTAATTGTTTCTTAATCTAAAAATGAGTTACGTGATTTGCTTGAGATGGACACATCTGGCCAGTTGTTGGAGAGATATTTTATTTATGAGTAGCGAACGTTTTCTACTGCGTCTTAACCTTGGCTATGATAAGGTTAGCTAATGTCGTCGTACAAAACACGGTTTTAGATATGTATTTAAAACTGTCTTCAAAACAGTATAAAAATGTAAAACTCGAAACGTCAGTGGTTTTGAGAACTTTTAATAAAAAGAGTGCTAATAAAAGTCTTACGAGTGCATTCAAACTTGGCATCCGAGTACAAGTAAATAAAAGTAAATGTTTCTTTTTTATTCCATTAGAAGTTGATGATCGGGTATCGTAACCTAATTAGTAATTAGGTACCGCTGTAACGATTAAGCATGCGTCCATACGTGTTGTGTATCATGTAATTACACTATTATTGAGCTCCATGCGGGCAAAAGTAATTATCCGGCATGCCGATGGGCTCTCCTTACTGTATGATACGTATGTTCACTTGTGTTGTTTTGACTAAGTGAAAATTTATTCAAATACTCTAGCGCTCTGCTCGCAACTTCGCCTGCGTGATCAAACCTCCGAGATGAACTTTAGCACAAAAATGAAG
Organism: Carpatolechia fugitivella; assembly: GCA_951230895.1. NCBI lineage: Eukaryota > Metazoa > Arthropoda > Insecta > Lepidoptera > Gelechiidae > Carpatolechia > Carpatolechia fugitivella. The sequence goes on from OX579650.1 coordinate 11,694,388, forward strand.
ATAACTTCTGGTAGGCGGCCGCGGCGCGCATCAAGATGAAACATGCACCAGTTTTTATGTTAAACCTGCAGCAATACAACTGTGATGTGAACTGCATTCCGTTCCGTGCAGTAGTTTTTTGCATGATGCGGGAACAGACATACAGACAAAAAATCTAAAAAATAATTATTTTGTCTTCTACTGCCCTTATAAAGACCCTTATATGATTTTTTCACAAATATCTTCTATGTTCAGGCATCGACCAGTTAAATTTTTATGATATCGAAATGCTTAAATGTTAATGCATAGGAATCATACCGATTTAGGTATTTGTCGTCGTCATCGCGTAAACGGCTCATAAATGCGTGTTGTTTATACAATTTTTAATTGCAAGCTAAAAAAAAATATTTCTTAAAAGAGATGCGTAGATTTGGTACGTGTCCGCGACAAAAATAGGCACGATTCACACAGTCATATTATCCTAATTTAAATAATCCAGCAAATCCCATTTAGTTTTTATGAGCAATGAAAGAGAGGAGATGAATTCAGATGAACGTATGATATTGTTTTGAATGAATGATCATTTAAAATAAGGGCGTAGTTGTCAAGATAAGAGATTTTTAAGTCGGATGTTTTATGTCCTCTATAAAATTGTGTAATCTACGCGTCCATAAGGTTCGATGTTTGATAGCTCTAATATTAAGATGTCCATCTCCTGTCCTTTTTTAAACTGTAACTAGTATGAACCCGCTTCCATTTCTCAGTTTGCCTTGTGGTTGGCCGATGGAAAATGCCGCTTGGCATTAGGCCCGCCATTTGTATCAAACAATAAAGTTTTATAAATAAATAAATAAATCTTTAAAAGTACTTAAATTAAGGATTAGAGCGCGACAGCGAGAATTAACCCCTAGTACTTTGTTAGCTCGCATTACACTCATTATATCACGTGTAACTATCCTTTGAAATACTTTTAACATACTTTTTTGTAATCCTTGTTGATAAAGTCCCGTGCACTTCATCCGAATTAAAAAGATTTAATTACTTTCAATATTTAAGTACGTAATATGACTCCACTTATGAACTTGATTGTACGTACAGATGGCTTGTAGATTGAAGAAATCAACTTGTAAGATTACCGGCTTATATTTTTATATTTTTGAGAATAATATATATATATAATATATTTGATGCTTTTCATGCGATTCACTTGGCTAACTTGACGCAAATCTCATATAAGTAAACATTTTTTTTACCTCTGTAATTTGTACGTGCTTCTTTTATATATTTCAGGTTTTTTGAAAAGATTTGAATCTTGAACGAAGCGATTCTCAATTTCTGATACAAAGTTGCCAAACCACAGAGCGACCTAAAAAGCGTCTTATACGATGCAGATTGTGGCCATCTACGTAATGTCTGAAAGAAACAGCCTAGGGGAGGCGCTATGGGTTTTTATGCAATGCCTCTAGTGAATTAAGTGAAAGTTTCTGGCCGGCGTCCAACCCGTCTCGATGTCACGATAAGATCGTGAATGCAGTGAAATAAACACGTCTACTCACTTTACATGATGTAACACGTACTCATAAAACTTTAAGTGATTTGTTCAGTGTTATTTCGGGTCGTTTTATAGCTTCGTTCGTTAGTTGAAACAAATTTTCGGATAAAGGTTTTCAGTTTATTCAATCGTGGGATCGCTGGGGTACACAAGACCTCGAGGAGAGATCGCGAATAGGTAAATTTATCTTCGGGCGCTCTGTGATTGTGTTAACACAATTTTATACAAGTTTTAGCACTGAATGATTTACGGTTAGTGCACATTAACCTTTAATTTAGCCTTTTTATAGGTGGGATCGTAGTCGGTGCGCCATCCAAACCTTCTATGTGCATTTTTAAGATATTTTTTTTTATTCGATTGTTGTGATCAGTTTTTGACGGCGGATCTGATGCAAAAATCAGCTTGTGCAAATTTCGCCTAGAAACCGAGATGCAAAATACGTTTGTGTAAATTTACCTCAGAAATAAAGCTGCAAAAATACTTATGTGTACTTATAAAAGCTTACATATGTCGATTTGGAGCAGTTTTGATAAAGTCGAAGAATTTTTCTAGCACATATAAGATTATGTTTTAAAAAAAATACACATGTCCGATTTTGTTTTTACGTAATCTGAGCATGAGAAAACGAACAAATCACATGAAAAATTAGCATTAAATTTAATGTTTTCTTTGTGTATTATCTAAAAACAAATTAGAATGAATAATTTGACGAGCCGAAAATTTTGCAGGTAAGCAAAAACATTTAGTTTACACCTTTTCTTATCAAAAATAAAAATCTTGTATGTGCATAAAACAACAAAAAATAATCTAGTGGCCAAAATAATGTATACTTTTATAAATTAGCAGCGCATAATCTGAATGCTTATTTTTTTTCCTATTTTATGTGATTGTCAAAATTTTGATAATTATTTTGATTTATCAGAAAAACCGTTTTTTGTCTCTCCTGAAAAGTTGGATTTTTGCACATACAAGAAATGGCAGGCGCACCGAGCTGTTGATGATGAAGGTGGAATAAAAAAAAACATTACTACTTTCTACGCTATGTAAGAATCTCTTGTACTGTTCATGCTTCCAGACCAGGGCCGCGATCGCGTAAGTCGAGCTTGCTTCGTTCACTTGGCTTGGCTTCAAGCAAGTTGAACGGTATTCCGATTCCGATTGTAGGAATTGTCTAACTTTTGGGACGGTAATCGTCTTGGGGACAAAGAGTAAAAATATTCACTTGTAATCGTCTTCGTTGACTTGGCTTGCTCCTTACGCGATCGCTTGAAAGCCGCTGGCGGTCTTCAAACCCGCCCCAAGCAAAGCAAGTCCGCTTACGCAATCGCCCGGCAGACCCACCGGTTTGAGCTGTGCGCCGTATAAAATGGCCAGTCAGTGCTAGAATTTGTATGGAATTTATAAAAAAAAATAATAATTTGCATCTCCAATTTACAACACTTTCATACGCTTTAACTCCTGTGCAAAATCTCATACTTCTAGCTCCGGTTTAGGGCGTTTGTGTACTACACGGAATTTACCGTCCGGCAGTCCGATTTTTTACGGTCCAATATGGCAAACCATAAAAAAAAATCCAATCGGACTCCCGGACGGTTAAATTCCGTATAGTGCACAAACGCCCTTAGGCTGTGCATTATCCCGTGTATGCAGTTTTTTTATCGAAAAGATTTTTGTTTTGCCTAAGACTCTTTGAATAATTTCACCTTTAACCTGCAATATGTATCTACCTACATGCACTGTGATAATATTATGTACTGACGATGACGTAATAGAGTACTCAACTTGAAGGTGTGATAGGTATTTTAATGTTGTTTTAATCTCTTGAATAAAACTTGCATCTGATAATCTTGATGAAACAAAATACTACAAAGTTCATAATCTTAAAATCTGTGTTGCGTAAAGTGACGATAGTTAACACAATCACATTAAATAAATTGCAGTGGTATAGATATGTAAGAATATGGAAACAAAATATTGCACCAGTGCAATTCTACTTTAATCATTGTAAAAACTATAGAATATTGTTTTCATATAAGTATTTTTATACCCGTAATTCTGCGTAGCTAGGAGTCCGAGATGTTTGCTATGGTAGTCAGTCTTTAACTGACGGTAGAAAGTTTTAGGCATAGACGATAAAACAATATACCCAATATTTTACTGAACCTCAAAACTGTTTTGTAGTGCGGAGTCAGTAGAAGTCTTAAATGTGTCAATAATAGATTAATCCTCATAATAGTATAATATATCTCGTTAACAGTAATTTCTAATCAATATTTTCTCCTTGTCAGACTAGACTCCGTGATTGAGTTCAGATAAACACACATTGCACATTCGCTTGTGCATAGCCACGACCTTAGCGCCCGCGCACGCACGCACCGGCCCGCGATCCCCGCTCTAATCCACTTAGGAACAGATAGGCCCAGTGTCACGCCATTGAACTCCATCACGTAACCGCTATTTATCATCTAATGATTTACCAAGGAATCACTATTTCCTTGTAATTGCTTCCTAGATTTAATGGTTGGTTTAGTCTTAAATGGGGCGAATCATAATTTTTCTGTTTAAATCTGGCGATTAATTTCGCGTCGATTTGAAGCCTTGCTTAGCATTGATAATAATTCTGCTATTTAACTGCATTACCTATTCTTTGTGAAAGGATTGTAATTAACTAAAGACACCCGGACCTTGCAGTTTATATCATAATCTGGAATATCCAATTCATAAGGTCACCTAGCATCTAAAAGCAATAGCTAATGGTTATGAATTATACTAGGAAAAGAGCCCGCAATGAATTACATACATAGCGGCTCGACCAGCATCAAAGGCAAAAATATCATTAACACTAGTAGGACTTCGTAGAGACCGAAGCAGACCCATTGATATACGCAGCCGTAAACTAAGCATGCAACAGCGCTTCGAAACAAATTATTATAGCGTCATAAGAAGAAGATACTTCAAATCACGTAATTACTTTCAAAGAAGTTATTACTTACATTATTATCTAGAAATAGCGACAGCTAATGACTACATTGTTATCTTTCTGATCTTTTTGCTTCGTTGGCACATGCATGCGGATACATGCGGGGATAAAATAAACAAAAACTTGAGTCCATTCACTCTGCGCTGACATTTCTACAGTGCCGTGTCGTGCCAATCCTTGCCAATTTTCTGCCAATCCTTGCCAATTTTCTGCGATTTGCTGCTAGGCACTTTTACATTGGCAACTTTCTGGGTGCTTTGCTTATGCCAACCTGCGCCAGTTTCAGCATGCAACTTCTCAGCAGAATTTTGTAGAAAAGTTTTCGCGACATTCCGACTAGCATCTAACAAACAATACCTGTATTGTGCGCTATCTGCAGAAAACGTTTGTCATGGAATACTTACTTGTAAAACTTCGTACCACGTTTATCATGAAAATTTGGTACGTTTTATTTATACCGATTTATATTTCAGCTTTGTTGGCATACAATAATATCACCAGATTTTTAAGCCCTTAATCGATTAAGTAGTTGAAATATGCATTAAATTAATTAAAAATCCTTTTTAAACAAGCTTTTAAAGCCGTGGAGTGGAGTATCCTTGTTAAGAGAAATCCAACGCGCCCAAACACGACTAGGTTGTGGTGTTATTGTTGACACTGCAGGTCTGAGCTGGTGTATGGGTCGCATCCAAGGCGTGATAAGTACACTAAGCTTTACCCCTGATAGTAGAGTTAACAATATCTTAGTGGCTACCTTCAAGACGCCAGTCTGGAGAGATTTCCGTATCTGACCTATGAAGATGTGGAGTAACCATTGGGCTGCTATGAATGCCGCTAACTCATGTCTAGCTCTGAACCGCTGATTGGCCGAGACTCTGGCCGAGACGCATACAGACTGAATACATCGTCGTGGATGGGGACTTGTCCACAGCCATGCGCGGTGGACCTCAGACTGATTAGTGTCGACGATAGTCTTTCAAGTATTATCCCTGATAGAGGTAGCGGAGGACATAGTGCCTTCCTTCAAGACATAAGTCTGTGAAGAGGCATACTGGAACGAGTTTATTAATTGAGAACGAGAAACTGGACGTGGACTGCTCTGGCTAATATCATCATGTATGATTTATTACCGAATCAACTGTGCGATGTAATATCGACACATATGGATGCAAGGGGAGGAGGCTCATAGTCCAGCAGTGGACTGTAGGGGCGTTGATGATGGCTATAAAGCTATATTCAGAGCGATAGCTGAAATGAGTCTTTAGATTCATATGCGGTCTCAGGCACGGAGACGCGCGGCGGAGATATGGAGATATGGCGGTATGGAGATATGGAGATATGAAGTTGGAGCAGATCTGCCCTGGCAGTACCGTTCAGATAGACGAAGATCCAGTATACAGGAGCAATCCAGATATGAGACCCACAGTCAGTAGCAGCTATGAGGTCATCCCTTCGAGCTTGCTCGTTGGAAGATGGTTTACCATCATGGGCGCTGGTTCACGTGTGGACTATCCTAAAAACACACACTTGAACGTAATACGTCGGACACTTCGGTGGAAGACGGGATTAGCCTTCCAAAAGGTTACTATAACGGCTCAGTCGTATCGGGAACGCTTCGGCTAGTATCGATTGGACGTCGTCCACTAGCTTCGGCTTACAACGAGAAGCTTAGGCTTTCTACGATGGGACTTCGGTCTGCTTTCATCGCTTAAGGCGCACCGGTCGGACTAGGGTCCGCTGTAGACAACCCTTCGGGGTTGTCTATTATTTTAACCTTTTTCCTACACCTCTGTGGTGAGGGGAGGACAGGAGCATTCTGAAGGAAAGAATGGGAAGTGATTCACAGAGAGCGCGTTGGAGGAGCGTTTATTCTCACTCGTCACGTATATACTTTGATGGCTGGTTTGCTGTATTGTGTGTGCGTCTCGGGTCTTTGCTTCTAGTATGCCTTGCTTGGGTTCTAAGGTCTTAGTAATCGTTCAGCTGAGGGAGCTAGAACTAGTCCCCTTGTCGGACTGTATATTGGAAGACACAGAAGAGGGGTTATGTAACCGTATTTATCAATACAGTTGGCATAGCTTAAGGAAAAGGGTGTCCTGGTGTGTAGGGCTAGGATGGTTGTCTCCGGGTAGTTAGTTAGTTAGTTAGTTAGTTGGTGGACTCCCGTTTCCGCAATTAGACTCTGAATTGGTCCGTTTTACGTTCGGTTTTGGCTGGTTACTCCAACCAGCCCAGCTCCTTCCAGAAGCTCAGAAGCCTCCTGGGACTGTCACAGGCTTCGCGGAGCGACCCCACATTCTGGAGGATTTTTGCCCGTTGGTCAGTCAACCCTACGCATTCCAGGACTACGTGAGTGACCGTTTCTTCTGCTTCCAAACATCCTCTGCATAGAGGGCTGTCCGTCGCGCCGATGGTGAATAGGGGTTTATAGAGAGGTATGTGACCTGTTAAACTGCCTACAACTATTCGGAGGTTTTTACGGTTTAGGCTGAGAAGTCTGTGTGTTAGTCTCGGCGATAGTGTTGGGATCACCGCCTTCGACTGTCTGCAGCTTGTTAGACTAGCCCATTGGGCGTTGTGTTCGTCCCGGGTAATGTTGCGCAGCCATGTTCTCAGTTGGCTGAACGGTATCGGCAGGAGAGGCTCAGGGCCCAACACCGGAGCCTCCGATCCCCTTCTAGCCAGTTCATCAGCCGCATCATTACCCAGTGATCCGCTGTGTCCCTTTATCCATTGAAGGATGACTTTATTCTTTGCACATACTCGCTCTAAGGCTAAGTGACACTCGAAGATAAGCACTGAGCTGCAGATGTTGCCTCGAAGTGCTTGGAGCACAGCCATGCTGTCGGAAAGTATTCTGATGGTAAAATCTTCAACCTCCCTTCTCAGAATGGCGGTGGCTGCCTCGGTAATTGCTACACATTCACATTGGAAAATAGAGCTATAGTCGCCTAAGGCCAGTGATATTCTGATGTTTAAGTCAACTGAAAATACTCCTGCTCCGGTTCCAGACTCCATTTTAGAACCATCAGTGTATATTCTTAGTTCATCCGTGCCTGAATGATCCTTGCTAGCTTCAGATAGTTGAATTTCGTAGTTCTTGGTGAATATGTAGGTTTTGGGGACCCTGTCGCATGGAGCTTGGCACATTGGCTGTGATACTATAGCATCTTTCCAGAGTGCCGCGATATGGCCGTCCTGGTACATCCTTTCGCCCGAAAGTTTTAAGCGAAGGGCCGACATCCTCGCCTCATGTTGGATCCATAGGTCCAATGGCCTAAGTCCTAAGATAATTTCCAAGGCGGCTGTCGGGGTGGTGCGCATACTGCCCATGACTGCTGTGCAGGCAAGTCTTTGAAAGCGCTGTAGCTTGGATTTGACGGTAATTAGCTTGGTCCTGCCTGGGCCACCAAGCAATGGCACCGTATGTGATTATAGGCCGTATAACAGAAGTATATAGCCATAAGGTGATCTTCGGCGACAGACCCCAGGATTTCCCGACGAGTCTTTTACATTGTCTCCGGGTAGTATTATTAGAGAAACTTGGTTATTGATCATTCTGTTGAGGAAATGCCACTCAACAAAAGTTCCTCTAAGAACTAGAAGTTCTATTCAGAACTACAGACGACACACCCGTCGCCGGCTTTAAGGACTCCCTATGGCAGTCCTGGAGCCACCTTTTTATACCTTTTAAATTACATATATCATGTAATAATCCCTGTGATCCATTTCAGGAATCTGGGCTCTTATTGCAGAAGCAATAAACTTCGAAGTTCTTTTCAGAATACGAAGTTAGTATTGCTTAATAAAGTCGCTGGGATTTCCTGGTGACTTTATTCTTTCAGTCAAGCGAGCATGGGTAATCAGGAGTAGGCTTCTTGCCGGCTGGCAACTGGTACTCCTGTGTTCGGGCGAGAGATAGAGACGAATTAGTATATAGGAATAACATAGAAGTTGAGTAGGCGACTCTTTGTTTAATTCCACAGTTAGAAAACATAATATAAAGACGATCACATTGTAAATTTCTAAAAGAGTTTGGGTTACTCTCACAACGTAGTATGGATCTGCTACTAGACGATCAATGGCCAATTTTGATTATTATAGAGATCAGATGTTCAGTTACAAACTTTCTGCCATCTTGCAGGTAGGGACATGATCCCATTGCTATAGAAATTCTGGGGCTTCTGATAAAAAAACCGCGACAAGTGGTTTTGGCAGTCCTCTCGTGATGTTAACCTGACACTGCCTAAAGAATTCTAAAGAGACCGAAACAAGTGGAAATCTGAAGGTGCAAGGTCAGGACTATACGGCGGATGCATTAACACCTCCAAGCCAAACTCTCTTAATTTCTGCTGAGTGGCTAAAAATGTGTGAGGTCTAGCGTTATCATGATAAAAAACCACACCCCTTCTGTTGATTAATTCCGGCCGCTTTCTCTCAACTTCTTGCTTTATTCTCATCAGTTGTTCGCAGTAGAGTTCAGAATCGATGGTCCTGCCTGGCGGTAACAGCTCATAATGAATAATGCCCTTCAAATCCCACCAAACACACAGCATTACCTTGTTGCGAGATAACCCGGGTTTCGCCAGAGTCTGTGAAGCCTGACCAGCTTTGACCACGACCTTTTTCGCACGTTCTTGTCGTACGTGATCCACTTTTCATCACCAGTTATCAGGTTTTTCAAAAATGGTTCGGTTTCATTACGTCGTAATAAAGAATCACAAATGAGTACACGGTTCATTAGGTTTCTTTCAGTGAGCTCATGAGGCACCCAAATATCGAGCTTTTTTGTGTACCCAGCTTTTTTCAAATGCGCCAAAACTGTTTTGTGGTCAATTCCCAGTTCTTCAGCTACATCGTAACTACTGATATGCCGATCTTGCTCCACTTTTTCAAAAATGGCATCCATTTTATCCGTAACAGGGCGCCCAAAGCGAGGTGCATCTTTGACATCAAAATTTCCGGATTGAAAACGCTTAAACCAAATTTGTGCTACTCTCACAGACTGTGCACTAGGTCCATAAACATCACAAATTTTTTTCGCGGCTTGCGTTGTATTTTTACCTTTTTTGTAGTAAAATTTTAAAATGTATCGAATTTCTTCATTAGATTCACTCATCTTAACAGTAAGAAAAACAAATTAAAATCACACATTTTCCTAATTTGAATTTGGAATTACCTTTTTTTAAATTTAAACTTTTTAATAATACCAAAACCAGCCAGATACAAATGGTATAGCCAAAGATATTTCATTATAAGTTCATACATACTATTTGCGAAAAGAGTTTTTCCCCAACCATATTTAGACATTTTCAAACAGTCGCTAAGAATAAAACGTCTGGTGATTTCCCACCCGCCCAGAGGAAAAAGCACCTTCGTTTTTTCGATACTACTGGGACGAGGAGCGTAGATTTTTTTCATTTTTGAGCAGTCTTTAATCGGACGTGAAAAGCGGAATGAGAAATAGACAAAATAAAAAATTACAAGCAAAACGCAAAATGTTCGTTAAAGCTTGCGATTGGCTAATGGGGGCATTTTAATTTTCCTCATTTTATTTCGCTGTTTATACATAAACATTTAATTTAAATGGCTCCGAAGTTATTCTCCATTTTTGGGCCGTCAAATACCTGTGTTTTCTATGTATGATAATGTAAAAGTTTAAATAAAAAAGGAGGATATGAGATCTCTTCTTTTTCTTGTCGATAGTGGTCCTTGTGGATAGATAAAATTTACGTACAATTAAAGAAAACAACAAACTGTAACAGTTAATATTAATTTATATAAAAAAGCATTGAACGTCAACCATTATGAGCTAGGACAATATTTCAAGGCAACTCAAAGCTAAAATAATATTTTGTTATGTTGTGCAGCTATAATTAAAGTGTGAAGAGACACGAAGTGGTTCAAAAATAGCCCGTTTGTGTGACACCGTAAATCTCAACAACGACGAAAGTTCGGCACTAAATCACCGAGTTCAGAGCTCAGACTTAATGGTACATTGAATTTTATTGCACTCTCATAATAAAATTATGTCATAAACAGCAATTAACAACAAACGTTTATGATAGAGCGCTGCCGCGCTGGTGATGCGCACCCGCAGCTCACCCCGGTGCGGTCTTATTCTGGACGGGAAGTCATTATCCCGCGATGCGCTTTTGTTCCTTTCTTTTTTTTAAAAGAAAACTGAATCGCTCGCTGATTGAAACAATCTCGTAATCGCCGTGACGACCGCAAAATTACTCGAAGCGTAGGTAATAGTTTTCTTAATTAAAATGACGTTTTGTTTACCGAGTCTATTGTATGAAGTACTGCCGTTTACAACGAGCAAACTCAAACATTGCAGCGCAATTATTAGTGTTACGAGTGCAACGATGACATAACAGTTTCATTAAGCGTATTAATTTCGCGCGATATATTGTGCGCGGTCAGGTAAACATAGCAAACATTGGGGCGTGTTTAGCGTTAACTTAATTTAACGCAAGTACAACGCGCTATCCTTGCGTAATCATATAAATCGGTAATGCAGCGTTTAAAGGACCGTGTACAATCACATACAAGCAATATCAGTTTGTGTAAGGAACACCAAAAGGTTTCTACACATTGCTGAAGTGCACTGTTTCGACAGTCTTTTAAATGTAGAAAATATTGATTGATTGAAGCAACGGTATTTTTTTTTAACTTCTTTAGCTTGTTTCAAACCGAAAGATTGTGCGTCGAAATCGGAAAAGAAAATTTTTATTTTTCTGGTGCTGGTATAAAATATTAAAGTAAGTAATTAATTCATAAAGTTTTCTGGACCTTTCCAGTAATTCCACCTCGGTGTGATGAGGATTACACATTAGGTGGTAGAATCGATCGAAACGGCGTCATGTGAACGGTCCTCAAGAGCTAGTTTCCAATGAATGGGTCAGTAATCATCTGCATTGTGGCCATTATCTCAATTGGCGAGCGCTCAATGAGGGGCGATCTCCGCGGCCGGACACCGCGCCCGCGCAGACTCCATCGCGTTTGTTTGCTACACAATGCGCTTTTCAATATACACTATTCAATTCGCAAATTCTTTATCTTACGTACATTTGCTCGCTGCTTATTATTTCCCTACTTTTAGGGGTCTAAGGGGCCTTCTGCTGTTCCGCAAGCCCTGCAATAGCGATTAGGTCCGTTAGGAAAAAAAAAAACAACTAGCCGTCTTCCCGCGACTTCGCTTGCGTGATCCAAGTATTTATATCTTTATCACGAGATTAACTTTTTTTACCACAAAAATAAGAAAAAGATAACTCGCTTTCTAGGCAGCATATCAATGCATCAATTTTAAAAAATCGAAATTTTAAATTTAGGAAATCGTATTCAATTTCGTGTCGTATTTTTTGCGTGATGCGCGTATTTTAAATAATCTCTTATGAAGACCCTTGATAATAATATGTTTTAATATGTTTTTTTCTCTTCTATGACATTAGATTTATTTCGTTGAGCCTAAACGACAGCAACAATATATTTTACACTGCCTTAAGCCGTGTTGACGTTCACACTAAACTTTTGTTCGTTACTTTGTCTAGTGTTACAATGTAAAATCGCGTAAAATTACGTAAATTACTGTACCTATTTATATTTGAGGTCTTAATCACATCGTAATTTGAACACAATCATGTATTTTATTACAACGTAATATTAGATAGGCTCCTATGAAGGACACTACAAATCAAAATTATATTTAACATCAATTTAGGATTATTTCAGTTTGACTAACCATCGTCTCGCTAACAAGAATTTAATACAATACTGTTTACTATACAACCGCTTATACAAATTGAAATGTTCATATTTAGTATATATTAAGACAGTAATTATGAAATGTTATGCTCGTTTAATTGCAACAAAGTTGAAAATGTCAGGGGACAGTCAGAACGCGCACGGGTTGTAGATTTGATCTTTGCTATTATGTGCCCGATGTCAGTGGGGCGGCATTCAAATAAATTATACAAATGTGCTACAGCGACGATTTTCGTCTAATATCTCATGTGTTATCTAAACAAACCATATCTCATATTATTTTACTATAAGTAGCTCTCGTAGGTATACATTGATTTGAATCGCAAAGTACAATCATGATGTTACCATTCTGTAGAGATTTTATTGCTTATTAGTTATTCATCTTAAATGAAAATGATATTGACTGAAAATGACGAAATTAAAGTTAGGAATTTTATCAAGAAGACAAGCAATTTATGGATATTCCATATACGCGTCATTTTAAAGATGACAATTTACGTAACTAAGGTTCAGTGTTAGTCAGAGACATTACTAAACTAAGTAATATAAAATGTGTTCTTATATTTACTGTCGTATTGCAGACATGTTTATCTCAACTCTTTGGTGTTAATTACTCCTTTACACAGCGATAAAAAATATCCAGTGACACATTAATATAAAAATCATCTTTTGCAGGTCATTGTTCGAATCGGTATTCAAGCTACCACTTAGTTTTACTTAGAAAATGGTAATATTCAAATTAATGCCTTCAAATTAGCTTCTATTACCTACCATCCTGTTGATTGTAGATGTAATTGAGTACTTCTTATTCACCTTCACTATTGTCTCAGTCTATTGCCGTACATTACGAACGAACGTCCAATAGTTACCAATTGTTACAATTGTGTGTTTAGAACATGTATATCATAGATTTGTACTTTAGTTCTAGAATATATTATAATTTATATAGAACCGACTAGCGGTTTTTTTTTTTAGATTTTAAAATTAAAGTATACAGTAGATATTTTCAGAAGTTTCCCCAGACGGACACCAGTTTACAGAATCACTCTATAATAGTAAAAAAAATATCCAAAAATACCCCAAACTTCACCAAGTTGCAATTAAAGTTAAGCATGTTAGACATAAGACACGTCCCAAGCAATTTCACGGAGTATACTGAGATTGTAATGTCCTTTATTATAAGCCAATCACTTAAATAAGAATAACTTACACGTTAGATTCACGGAAAAATATTTTTCCCAGGGTTACGCAAGCGGTAATTGTGGTGGAGCACCTTAGTTGCCATCCTCCGAAGTTTGGTAAGTGAGGCACTCCATTTATACACTGCCCGACGTGATTCCGGAGAGAAATATTTTGTAGATTGTACCGCTCGTGCCTTTAACACGTTAACGACACGAGAACCCTTGCGGAACATAACGCATAAATAGATCTTTCCCGGGACACGGGAACATTTACACCGTAGTCTAGTCGCTTGACCATAGCTTATACCTTAGATAGTTGAGCTGAGTCTAACGGTCGATGTCACGCTATGCATGATTACGATAAGAGCACGATTCTTTTATTCTATTGTTGTTATGTAACTGTGTATTTAGTATTGCACAACTCTTATTATACGTTTTAAATTTTTGATGTCACAATTTTCTATAGATGTGCCTGCGTTTAGATTTACAATGTTTTATTGATTGTCTTTATAGGTGAGGCCGTTCACCGTTCATAACCTCTATTTTTTTAGACAAACAGCAAGATATGGTAAGTCCGTTGACAATATTATAAAAATGTAAACTAAAATGTTTTTATTTTAAAATCTGCGGTGTTGCCTTATTCATCATGCAAACAATCGTTTATTATTTGAACTGAATTTTGGGATATACAGTGTTTGGCTGGCAGGAATCTACGAGAGTAATCGAGAGAGCAGAAGGCATGAGGCTTTACGCGTCGAAGCTGAGCTCGAGCCAACTGAGCCATGTAATAGAAGTCTGTATTAGGCCCGCCGCGCGCCGCCATCTTCCGCCTCCACGTGTACATATGCGAATATTTGAAAATGACGGATAAATTCGATTTTGGAATCCTTGGCGTATTCCTGGTCAAAGATATCTGACGCGCGCCTCGTCTTTTGTTCCTCTGGTCTTCCTGGTGGTCTATTAATTTAAAATCGTTTTAATATTTTGACGAAGGATACATTTCATTGGACGGTAAGATTAGAAAATAAATGTTATGCATTCGCGATATTTGCAATGTCTGTTGGTCATTACCAAGTAGTATTTAAATGATCAACAATATAAAAAAAATATAATAGAAAAAAATGCAAATAAATAATTTCCACAGCACTGTAAAACTATTTTATTGGATTTATGGTAACCGTGTGTTTGCAAAATAAATAATCGAAATGTAAAATAACTTTTTGTTTGGCAAAATTTTCTAACTGATCGTCCGTCATAAAAATGAAAATTATAAGCTGTCAAAGCAGCAAAAAGCAAAACTGAGTGTATTTTCTTTTTCTTGTTTAAATTGTACAATAAATGGTTAAATAATAATAATAGTATTTGGTCCTTTTATACTTGGATTGAAATACTATTACTAAAATTTCGCGATATCAATATTTCAGTTTACACCGTCAAGCGAAACATTTTTCCTATTAAAACCAAAGCTTTCAATAAACGGTGTAAGTGACTCTCCATAAACCTATACAGTGATATACTAAATGTAGTAATATCACGAAAAAAATAATACATTGCTGCATTTATAATACAGTTCTATTAAAAAAAAGTTAATATTTGTATAGAAATTGTATTTTCATGAAGGACTAATGTCACATAATTTAAGAAAACGATAAAAAAAATCATTCGTGAAATAAAATTATCATGGGCTAAATGTATTATCATTTTGTCGAAATCGAAAATCATTATACCTTAATTAAACTTGTAGCATCTGTCGCCCTTCTTCATCAATGCGGAAGAGATTATAGCAAAATTAATAATGATAACGTATTGACGGTACACAGTTAACTACATACCTATTATACCTATTGATACAAAATAGTATCATAGCCCACGACAAATGCACGGCAGCCGAGTTAGAATTTAATACTTTCATGAATAATCCTTACAAGTTCTATAAAAAAATATAATTTCCAGGTTTTAGAAATAAAGGAATTACATTACAAAATAATTACAAAAATACAGCGGCAAAAAATTTTACTTCATTTCATTTATTTAACCATTTATTGCACAGAAGACCATTACAAAAACAAGACATTAAAAAAGACGACACGACAGGTACTGCTTATTTCTAATGAAAAATCTTCCAACAGGCCTAACGAAAGAGACAAGATATAAGGTACGCAGATAAGACCTGCACAATAACATGTGTAGCGTTTAAAAAAAAAGGCTAGCTAACCTGTGGTTGACAACCACAGGCGAAACGTGGAATTTAGGAAAACAAAGAAAGATTTAGTTAAATTTGACCGAACAGTATAATAGAGATTTAAAAGGGCCTAGATATTGCCAAAGTATCAAAAAATGAGCCGAGAGTCGGGTCCTGAGGGGACTCCGTCGATATAGTGTTGGTGCACTAGTGTTGTGTTGAGAGTGTATCGATGCAGGAAGGTGTAAAAACCGCGGAGTACCCCGGAGAGTAATTGCCAAACGGGAACCAAAAAAGGGAGAGCCAGAGAAAGCTAAAGGGCCTTTTTAGAATTTAGAAAATAATTTTAGCAGTGAATAAAATTTGGCAAAATCCGTATACAAAAATTACATCCAACTGATACAAAAACAAGCTAAAAAATCCGCGAGATGGGCAGTATTCCAGGGGGACTCCAACGCCAGTGCGCGGGTTTGCGGCACTTAGCTGGTACGTGTGCGGACGCACACAACACGGGAATCCGGGCTCGTCCAATGCCTGGTGGCCTCAGGTGTCCGGAACCACAGAAAGAAATCGTGGAAAGCACGGAGGGACCCTCGTGTGTGTGGCGTCCTCGCAGAAGCCGGAAATACACTGTAAAGATTGACAAAGAAATAATCACCATCCAACCAAGACAAGGAAAGAGAAAAGTGCGTCGATAAAAACCAGGAGGAAGACAACACTAGACTTACCCGGCTAGTCCAAACGGGCGCCTAATATGGCATTCCAAGGCTTATTGCCAAGGCTTATGGCACAATACGGAAATGATCCCGAGACTCTTCAATCACTGTTTACTAACAATCTAACGATTCACGTATTCAAGAAAAAATCGTTTCTATCATCACCCGATGACAATTGGGAAAACAATAGACCATTTAGAAAAAGGTCAAACCAAGAAAATTTGAAATTTGAAAAAGTGACATAAAAACCGGCCAAAAGAAAAAAGAATCATACCAAAAAGATTATTAAAAAACCTGCAGTAATGCTGCAGACGTTACAATCTACTTAAATTTAAATATACTTAATTCACAACAAAATAAATACTATATAAATAATAAAGTTACGATACAAATATAAACATACTTGTAAATATACATATACCTACTTATATTAAATATACCTACTAACCTACGGTTTATTTGAAAGTGAGAGATAATTCTCCTTAACTCGCTTTTTGAAAATAGCGATAGTTGGACTATCACGAACAGTGTACGTGAGAGAATTCCACAGTATTACCGCATGAACAGTAGAAGAGGGAGAAAGAACTTCATGTGAGTCAATAGACACCTATAATTCACGAAACGGGAATATGAATTAAATTGATAAACAAAAAAAGACAATAAAAAATTAGATTGGGAACTGTATTTTTTTATACTGGGTGCTTCAGTTCCCCCGCTTCGTTACTGCTGCCCAAATTTAGAATGTTTTATTTTGCTTCCCAATCCTTAATTCTATAAATATTATACAATACAATATAAATATTAAAAAGTTATTGCCCTGAAAAATACCGCAATAAGAGAGAGCATAGTGAGTTGGTGGCTGATTTTCTATAATTAACTGCATACAAATAACATTCCACTATCGAGTGCTCAACCATTCATTCTACTCATTAATCAAAGCCCAATCATTAATTAAATAACGGACCGAAGTCAACTAATATTACTGGGTGGCTTAAGTGGCAAATCTCATTAATTCAATGCCAAAAAT
Source organism: Carpatolechia fugitivella (assembly GCA_951230895.1). Lineage (NCBI taxonomy): Eukaryota > Metazoa > Arthropoda > Insecta > Lepidoptera > Gelechiidae > Carpatolechia > Carpatolechia fugitivella. The sequence continues at coordinate 11,711,775 of OX579650.1, forward strand.
GGTTTTAGTTTTTGTATTACTATTCAGTCAGGTAGTTAATAAATGAATGAATGAAATATATATAAAAAAAAAAAACAAATATTGACGTCTAAATGTAAATTGAATATGTCTATTTTGGAAATTTACAACCCCCAAACTCTTTAGCATTGGTCATAAATGAATGGAAACGTTTTTTTTAATAATAAACGTCGAAATTAGCCCAGCCAGTATAGTCGTTATCAGTAAAGCACTGACAGTGAGCATAATTAAAATCATTTCAAGAATCCACAAGTTGCTAAAATTTCTCATGTCAAGAAATTCCGATAGAAAGTAACATAAAAAACCCTTACTTCGGAAGGCACGATAAGCTGCTGATCCGCTAGTAAATATTGTTATAATCTATACTAATAGATATTATAAAAAGAGAAGTCCGTACTGACTGACTGACTGACTGACTGACTGACTCTTCAACGTACAGCCGAAACTACTGAAGCTAGAAACACCAAAGCAGTTTACAATTATGACCACGGAATATAAAACAAGATTTATATTCCGTGATTATGACGGAGACAAGCAATAAGAAGGGATCATGGAAAATTCCCCCTCTAAGGGGGGTAAAAGGGGGATTAAATTTTGTATAAAAGTCCGTTATTTTAAAAGTAAGGATCTTGAAAATTTGTATTTAGGCTGAGATTAATAAATTGTTTGACACATATATTAGCATTTTTTCGAAATCCCTATTTTAGAGGGGAAATACGGATTAAATTTGGAAAGTTTGTCATTTCTTAAGGTAGGAACTTGAAAATTTATGTATATGTTTATTGTTTATGTTTGTTTTTTATGTTTGAAAGTATATATTTTAAGACAAACCTGAAAATTGTGACAATTTTAGCGTGGAACTTGAAAATTTTGATTTAGACTGAGAAAAAATAAGTTTTGGACATAATTGTGTTTCAGCATTTTTTCGATATCCCTATTTTGAGAGGGGAAGTAGGGATTAAATGTTGTTATGAAAAGTCAAATTTGTATTTATGCTGAGATTAATAAATCATTTGACAAGTGTTTTAGCATTTTATCTAAATCCCTATTTTGAGGGGGAAAGTAGGGATTAAATTATATATTTTATAGGGCTTATATAAATAAAACAGGGATGTCACAATGCAGGTTAGTAATTTTTATGATTGATGTAAAAATGGCTAGACAGTAAAAATAGATAATAGCTAGATAAAATGTCGGAATTATAATATACGTATACTTTAGTTGTAACCGTAGCCAGAGTCAAGTATCGATTGACTTGATTCCATCTGATACCTTAATTAGGTTTCTGATATCTGTCGACGCTGACGCAACGCTGTTAAAGAAGATTGATTAAGTTCTAAAAGGGGTTTATCTGACCTATCTAGATTACATCGGATACTTGACCTTAGATAACGACCTATACAATAAAACTTACATAGAATTTATGGTTAGATAAGCTACATTGCAGCGAACCAGAGGATAGATTAAGTATCAGAAATTTAAAGAGAGATTTTTTATTTGCTTATGTCAAGGGTGACTAGACCTTTGTCATCTTTGCCTGCAAGTTCTTATAAATGGAAGATATAGAGACATAATAATTAGGGGGTATGTTCATATTCGTAGTATGAACGCATTCACTATCATATCGTGAGGGTTGTAAAGTCGTCAACTGACTTTACATATCTTCGGAGGCTTACGTTTAAGCCTATGCAGTTTCTATGCTATTGTACACAAAAATGCCACCAAAAATAATAAAATAAAGCTTCACTAAAAGAACTACGGAACAACTATCTTTCTCGTGGTTACAAAGTCACAGAAAATAAATATAAATGTCTGTACAGTAAAAGCGTCGGCGGCGTTGAAAAAAAAATACTTGCTCTGAATTTAGGGGTGAAGTTTGGCACTCTTGTAAGCCGTTTACGAACGAGTAGAAATAATACCTTGCTTGCAACCGAAATAACGACCTTTCTAACCTCACATTATTATAATCATAATTTTATTACATAACACTAATTCTAATTAGAACGTGAGTAGGGAAAATGAATGTCAAGTGTCAGCGCATGGTTAAAGTACAGTCGGATTCATAAGTGGTTCCATATCAAGTGCCTCTTTACTTTGACATATCTTTTTCAATAATATAATCCTTTTCGTATTTTTTTATCCTTGTGGATACGATCCCATAAACTTCATCTATAACAGCAAAGACAAAAAATAAAATACTTAAAAAATTGTTATTTTAAAGTATAACGCACGTGATATAAATGATCCACTTATAAACCTGTACTGTACTTCTTCGTCGTTACACTCTTGGCAGAGTGATCGTGGTCGGCACATCCAGGTTAGCAGTGGCAAGCTTCACAATCCGTCGCCATTCGTCTCTCGCTGCTGTCCTCCTGGTACATTCACGGAGTGGGCATTAATTGCAGCTTTGACTTGGTCGGTCCAACGCATAGGTGACCTGCCGCAGGGGCTTGTGCCTTCGACCTTTCCTTGCACTACCAGGCGCTCTACAGAAGCGATGTCCTGACGCGTGATATGTCCAAAGGAGGTGAGAATGCGCCCTTGTACGATGGAAGACAGTCTTTGTTTAATGCCGAGTTCTTGTACTGTACACCTGTGCACAAAATAACGTAATTGATTATTGTTTTAGAACGCAATAAACATTTTTCTTAAGAAATAGTGTTTACATGTGTTACTAGCTTCGTCCACGTAGTTTTCAATTAAAATGACGGAGTTTCATTATAAGCTTCAATCCCCCCTTTCTATTAGGGATGAAATTCATAAAAAATATTTCTTGTCGTCCTAAGAACAACCTATTGATTTAAAAATTTCTGGACCCAATAGTTTCGGCTTTGCATTGATATGTCAGTCAGTCAGTTTATCCTTTTTATACAGGTTGTTACAAAAACATCCGTAAAACGGAAACGGGGGAGTTCAGTCCATAACAACATTCTTTTTGGAACATAGACTGACTATCAAAGAAAAACAAAAGTAGAAAGGAGAAGAAGAAGGTGGCCGCCGCCGCAACCGTAAGGCCCGGTTTCCACCAAAGCGGAGAGGAGAGGAGATGTGGAAATAACGAAATCTGATTCATATGAAGCGGAAATGTTTGAATAACCAATCAGATTTCGTTATTTCCACATCTGCTCTCCGCTTCAATAACGAAATATGATTGGTTATTCAAACACATCTCCTCTCCTCTCCGTTTTGGCGGAAACCGGGCCTTAAAGTTGTCCGTTTCATATGAAACAGCTGATCGATTTATGACTATTTACGACTATGAGAGGTGTGATTTTCTTTTTCTTCAACTAACTTCTCCATTTCTGTTTTTCGAGGAATGTTCAGTTTTTATGGACCTTACCGCTTCACGGGCATTTGTAACAGCCTGTATAAAACAAACGTGTATATTTTCTCAAGATAACAGGAGACAGAAGACTTGAACTCAAGAATATATTATAATACTAAAGACTTATACCTCGGATTTTCACTCAAGCAAAGATTTATGACTAAAGACAAGGCAGCATGGTCATTGATCTTAGCCTGTTCGAAAGAACGAACAAATAAAAAAAAAACGATTAATATGTTACTGCAATATATTCCCTACACGTCCGGCATTTTTTTACTTGTCGCGAACAGGAAATCAGTTGCAAATATTGCAAAAATAAATGTTATCTTAATCTACAACCGTTTGGAATCTCCGCACCACTTGTGTGATAAGGTGTTCAGTTTTATTAGTTTGGTTTTAGATTGAAATAGCTTTTGTGTGCGCAAAAATATAACAGATCATGAAAAAAATAAAATTGTCCTTTAGAATACTTTAGGACGAATAGTATCCGAATTCTAGTTTTACCCAAACACAAACATGAGAAGAAAAGCTAGTAAAACCATAATATAATATTGTCGAAGAAATTTATGCACTAATGAATGAAATTGCAAAAAAAATGCTAATAAAATAAATCTTGACTTATACAAACTTGCACAATATTGCAAAAAGTTTGCAAAGAAAATATAAATATATTGTTTTTCTAACACCACGCCAAAATTAGGGAAAGGTAGTCAATATTAGGCCCTCTGCAAATAAAATATAACCCTGCGTTCCGAGACGCGCTGAAATCGATTAAAGCACCCGTAATCGCGTTCCGAATTACTGTCAGCAGACAAAACTCATACGCTTTTCTGATTGCTGACGGCGCTGAAAGTCTGATTCGGAATGCGCCCTAAGATTGTTCTGGTATTATTATTTTATTTTTGTTTTGGTAAGTTGTAATACATGCACCAGCTAAGGTGCAAGTCTGGGAGCATCACAATGCGTCTTCCAATTGAAACAACCGTTGCACCGGGATACCTAATAGTGCATTGTTAAATCAAACAAACACCGTCAAGGCATAACTAATTACCAATTACAACTGCACCATTTTCATGCAAATCATTTTCAAACGCCACACAAACATGGTCTTTAAGTACAATCAACTTGACCAGTTTATGTTAAGTAACAGGACGGCGCCCATTTTACAGTTAATGACTTGGCTTAGCCAGTTACAGCAGGCCAGGCCAGGTGCCCAATATCAGTCATCTTATCTTTGTTATACAATTTTATTGGCAATGCATGTTTCAGTTGGTAGTCATTTCTGAGCCACGTTTATAGTATTAAAATGGTATGTATTCCTTTTACGCAGATATTACGCACATTTAGTTATGTGCAAATCAAATAATGATATTCATTCTAGTTAATTAAAGGAATTTTTAAATGGATTATCATTTATTAAAAAAAGCAAGCAAGCTCAAAAATTTATTTTATCCGTGAATTCGTCTCATTTTTCCACTAAAATCAAAAGTTGCCGCCGTATGTTCTAAACCAAGTCACTTTGTCCAGGGCAGCAAAAATCAGTTTTTTCTAGACACACTGCGCTATACAAGATCATAGGACGGCCTAAAACTGGTAGCAACTAAATTAACAGACGTCAAGTTTAATTCCGCCGCAGGAAAACAACACTTATCAAATTGTAATGTGCGTAGAATGTGCCTGCTCCGTGTAGGTAGTTATGTTAGGTAATTACGATGCGTCACCACTGAGCTTCTATTTAACTTCATTATCTTTAATCTTTGTTTTATGATAGTTTTCATTAACACTAGAATGTGCATCGTCGAAATATTTTTAGGGAACTATTTGAGATTAAATTAAAGTATCAATGTCGTGAAGAGTTACTTTTTTCTTTCCTATCTACTTTCTAGTTAGAGAAAATGATGAATGTGTATATACGAATGTCGTTTTTACAAGTTTTAACGTGACACATGATGACGGTAGAACTAGATAATATTCCTGAGTGTGTGCCCGCTAATGATTAATGAACGCGTGGGACATTAACTAGAATAAGGATATGACGACACGAGAACTTTGCCGTCCCTACTAAAAATGTTAATAACCACTCCGCTTCATCCTCGCTAAGTTTTTTATACGAATACCTAATCCGCGAAATCGACCTCGCAAATTAAATATTCCGAGTCGGTATACCTACCTTTTAATTTACATTTCAAAGAAGCTGTTTTAAAATTTCATGATGTCAATTATTCACGAATAAAAAAATATTCGAGACGTCCACATTTATCATTTCGTGCCTCATGAAAATTCTTTTACTTTCATTTACATAACTTTAAACCGTACCCCTAATGACGCTTCAGTCACGTAGAGCGATTGAATGAAAGGAGATTTAGGGAAGATATTTATAGGGTATATTATGTGACTGGAAGCTCGGAGAAGTGTGATAGTCTTGCGAGATGTTAGGGATGTTCTCAAAAAGAAATACATTCATACAGGGACAGAAAGCAGTAAATGGGAGAAGGGAGGATCTTATTCACACAGTTGAATACGGCAAAAAGGAACGTAATGTAATATGTAAAACATTACGCACGCACGAGTAAAAATGTTTCTTGGTTGAATATTGTTGCAGATTATACCAAATATTGGTCAATAAATAGATCGACGAAGAGACATAAATTTAAATAACAACTTTTAAAGGATAACTAATAAATTTAGAAAGGACACAAGCACTGGGAATATTTACTTAACATATTTCTGCTGAAAGGCAGACCCTGACCGAGTGCTAATTTTATACCAAAATTCTGTAACAGATATAACTCTACAATCAAGAAACTGGGCGTTATAACTTAAACTAGCCAAGTGCTGTTAAGAGGTGCTGTGACTGTTTGATAAAGCACATTTTTTCCCTCTAACTTTTTAAGATAAGAAACTTGTGTTGACTCTACACAAAATATCTCAGTGGTTAAAATCAGGATGTCACGAAGATAAGTGTCGCTTATCATTAAGCTAATATTTTAACAGCAACAGCGGTTTTTGAAGGGATTATGGGAAGCGAAAAATGTGTTTTAAAATTTATGTTGATGTATAAACATCAACAATAATAAAGTATACCTAATTTAAAATTATGAGAGCTCATAAATTATAAGTTGCCAAAACTCGTGAACGTAGGCATGTTATGTCTGATTACCACAATAACAATAATTTGTTTCTATAACGAGTACCTATGCACGTAAATTGTAAAATTGAATTTTAACAACCATGTGATAGTACTTAACTCTGAAAATATACGTAAGGACCTTAATATTTTGTTTGTCTCCGGGTTTATGAGATGTTTAACATTTTGTGTCATAAATCAGAACTATAGTAATTGTAATTGTGTTTTCGTTATAACGTGTCAGTTTTGTGGTACGGAACCACTGCTGTACGTATTAAAATGTTATTGTATGAGACCGAGAGTTTGGTCCCGCTTCGTGCGAGCGTTCTCCGTGCGAATCTAGTTTCATCACATGACCCCAGGATTTGCATATCGCACTATCTACCGCATACCTCTATGAAATATTCAAACATAATCTACTCCCCCACAATTTAACTTGGGCAGACGACGACGCGTCGAGCGGCCCGCCTTATTGACTGACTGCATAAAAATATCCCATTTCATTAAAGGAACTGCTGAAATCATTGGGTAGGGTTACTTTATGTCCCATTTTAAAACATTTCTTGGCCGAGGTTCGGAATAATGTTGTATGGTAATGGTACTAAATATATACGGCTTGTAAGAAGTGTTCCCTCCACAGAATTTCTGGAGGTCAGTGCAACTGGCGTAAGCTGGTATTTATATGGAATGGCATATGCGGGTATGAATAAATTAGATGCAATATCAATGCCAGATAACGACAGTAATTGCCCTATAAAGGCGCAGAATGATGTCGCTACGCCTAGAAAACGCAATATTACGTTCAGAAGCATGCTCTCACGAACGCGATCATAAAATGTCCGCCGCTGCGTTATTGCCTAATTCATGTCTCATCAGATTTTCGGATGCGCCTGAGCGAATCAAATTTAGGGTTGCTGTAAGATTAAGAAAATGGACCATAAAATTATAACCTAGGATTTATCTCTTACCTCATTCTGCCACATGTGATGAAGATGTTCTCTGCTTTGAAGATGTTGAGACGCTTTATAGAAAAATTATGAGAACATTTTGAAGGGAATATTCTTAAATAAAATGTAACAAAATTTTAAGTAACGATGGCCGAGAAAAATACACATATAAAAAATGGACTTTGGCAAAAAATGTAGTGTAGAATCATATTTTGTCACAAGAATTTTTATCGTCTAGGGCGACCAAAACGACGCCCTTTATTTGTCGTGACAGTTTTTTTAAAGAGGAGTTACAAAAGTAAATAACTGATGTTATAAACACAGTCAATGATTTTCCTATACCATTGAAATATTCTACAGTTTAAATCATAGGATAAAATCCACCGTTAAGTTTCATATAATCTCTTCCAACTCTTTCAGCCAAATGGATGGCAATATGGAGAGCCTGAAGCGTTTTCACAAAATAGGATACGAGGGCATAAACTGTCTTCACTTCGTATGGGAATAACTCAAAAATTTGGCTTGGGAGTCCATAGCCAGCCAGAATGGTAGCCGAGCGTGGAGTCATACGTACGGTCTACGATGTAAAGTCGGATTTAGGATATTCCCGAAGCTCTACAAATGTACGACTTCAAATCGCACACGTACTTATAACTTAGTCTAGACTTCGAGTAAGTGGCTTAAAAAATATAGGGGTATTATTTTCAAACGCAGTAGAGTCAAGAAAATATTTTTCTATTTTAAATTCGTTGGAGGGTCAGACGTTGATAGGCGTCATCATAAATAAATAATTTTGTGACGTCTCCTTTTAGTGACGAGTTATTTCAGTTCTAAAGGGTCAGTCAGAGTAGTCAACAGATAAATTCTTGAAAATTGATGCTGGAAATTCTAAATAGAGCGCATTGAAATTTAGCAACTGTCTGTCGAGGCGCATTACTGAGTCTGCTGCCGTATTTATAAATATTCGGTCGACCATTTGAGCTTCGCTGAGTTATAGGTCAGGAGAACATTATTATGTTTTTTAATAAGAGAATGCTAGTACGACGACTCGTAAATGACTTTTTGGCACCTACCGTTGGATTAAAAGTTAAGCAGTTTTTTATTAAAAGTCTTCAATATAAAATATATATTTTAAAAACTAAATGACTAAATCTAGCCTGTCTATTACTGCAACAAATAGAGCAGTCGATTTAAAATGATTAAATAGTCATAAATATAATAAAAACAATTAATTTAAGATATTACTAGCTACACGCATGATTTCATAGTGTATCATAGAAATAGTGAAGAGAAAATACCAAGAGAGCAGACGTATGCGTGTATAAAGTGTCATTAAAATCAAATTTTGGCCAGCGTCCAAGCCTCAGAAATATTGTTTGCCATCTTTGCAGAAAGGATTAGGGTTTTTAAGTTTATCTCATCCTATTACTTTTAAAGTAAAGTATGTATAACGGAATTTTAGTAGACAATAGAAAATTTAGGATTTGGTAATGAAATATCGGAATTCAATTAGATGATATTATCCAAAGTTTATAGTTCTAGAGATAATAGGTACCTATCTATCTATATGGGTTGGAGGTTAAATAGCAATTAGATACTGGTGGTATATATGAATGGTGTCAGTTTGTTTTATTGAACACTTACGACTCCATGTCCCTGACATGGAACTTTAACTTTTTGTACAAATATTTGTACATACGATCAGCAAACTATTTCGTGTATTCAATAAACCCCGGCAGCTTACGATATAATGAAACCCATAAATACTAGAAATAACATTACAACATTGGAAGAAAAATGTCAGACGTTCAGAAATAATTGAAGTGTTTGCAATGCCTAAGAATATTAATATATTAAGTAATCTAAACAGAGTAGGTATAGAACTATCATCTGTTGCAGTAGTTTGAGCGACGTGGTTTGGACGGCTTACTCATCATGGCTCGACTCGTTCACACCTCTGTAAATCGCAATGTATAATTTGTCCATTGACATAATGGACCTAAATGTCACTGGACTTTTGTATTCTACTATTCATTGTAGTGAAAATGAGCTACTTTGTCTCAAGAAAAAGTAGTTCCAGTTAGTTTAAAAAATGCTGTCGTAAATCTTTGCTGTTTGTCAAAGTTCGTGATCTTACATTTAAAAATATTAAACGTACATTTAAATACGATGTATAAGTTTATCTGCCTATGTCAATATGAATTGGCTGCCAGTTATATTAAATGCGAGGCTCCAAAAACTACGTGGTGATCCTCGTCGGTTACAGTCCAAAAATAAATGGGTCTCTTGATTGATTGATGTGTAGTCTCACGCACGGTCGCTTTTGACATCGCCCCGTCAAGAAAAAGGAGTGCGAACCGATGGGCGTTTGGAGCTACGTTTTTTCCTAGCGGATCTCGCACGCAGTCACATGAGCTAATGAACGCTAGTTTGCCCAAACAGGAAATTTGGCGTCAAGCGCGTGATGTGATGAGACAGAATTGACAGAATGAAACTTTCCGAATAAACCTGTTTGAGGCGGAAACGGGAATACGATTTTCATTTCGCCTCTGTTAACGAAACTGCGACGGGAATCCGCGCTTTTTCTCGCACGTGTTCAGTTAAAAGTGCCGCCGCCGGGAGCAAGTTTTATTCGATATTTTCACGCAGATGATTGAGTTAGCCGGGTGCGCAGGAGCCGAGACGCAATCTCCGGTGGTGGCGCGGAAGCTACCCTTGTCGCTTCTGCCTCCCTTGCACCCGTTCACTAGCTCCAGTCCTGTCTTATATTCAATTTCATTTTACATTTCAAAATTACGTCAATGATAGAAAAGTAACTACTTGAAATGCAGCAAAATCTTTTTTCGCTTACTTGATGCATCTAAGTTTAAAAAATTAAGTATTTTACTAGATGTGTGACTAAAGCTAAACGCTTTTAATCTTGACTGTAGATAGGTATACCTACTTAAAATTTAAATTAAAGATAAAGTGGCCTTTCGGTAGTTATTTTAAAACTATGCATTCAGTGTTATTTCAAGAAAACTTGTCTGCAAATTTGAGGGAAATTCGAGTGATATTTTCCGATCAGAGTTAGGGATCTAGTTTCCGCCGCGGTGCGATAAACAAGTTATTGCCGTTAGTGCGGTGTCAGAGGGGGTGAGGTGAGGGGAAGGACGACTGGAGGGGGGTAAATCGCTCGTGTAATTAATAAACGAGGCGAAAGCTGATTTCGATTGGATTTGACGATTTGTGAAAATGTTTTAACGCTCCTCGTCGCGTGACAATTTCATTGGTTCTGACTGTTGGGAAAGTAACCGATTTTAGACAAAATTGAAAAGTCATTTCCTGTTATCTTCAAACGGTTAAATGGAAATTTGTTTAGGAAAAACAGAGCGATAACGTTAAAGGATGCAAACTTTACATTATGTAGGTAGTACCTACGTTAGAGTAACGTTGTGAAAAATATTTTCGCGATTTACTTACATTGAAGCGTAGATTATCACAACTTTACTTCCATGATGAAAGCATTATTTAAAAAAAATAACGCAAAGCAAAGGAATATTAAATAGGTTGGTTAAATGTAACCAATAGTTGATAATTTTGACCTCAATAGTTTTCGCAGAAACAATGCGTCAAGCCTGCATTGTAGGCTCAGATCTGTGTGCAAAACGGAGGACTTGCGAGATGTAAGTACAAATGTGTATTTATTTCGCTCTAGTTTACACACACATATTTATTGTCGGCGAGGACGTGTCAAATGTCTCTCCGACCGTTGCCGCTGCAATAGAATGCAGCACTGCGTTGAAAGCCACCAGACCTGTTTTAGGGTTGTCAGGTGCTTGCAAGTTTGCAAAGTTGCAACTACTCTAGCATAGGTTTAAACACTTTGTTCTCCCAAAATATGATCCACATAGAGCTATATTAGTTAACCACACCATTTCGGTAAACATAGCATTGGTCTTTATCTTAGTAAAGTGGAAAAGAACTCAGGCTATTTAATCACGTGTGACGGTACCAACAAATATTTGAGCTCACTGTTTATAATTTGTTCTTATTATTTAGTGTCCTGCATTTTATTGTCTCGTAAAAGTCTTGCAAATACGCGGAGTCGTAACTGGCTGTGGACAGTCTGCTGAGTGATTCATATTAAATTTTACTAGTTATGACTATAAAACGTTACGAAGCCGTTCATACAAATGTCATAATCAAAAACACATATATACTAAATTATGTTCAATTATTTTACTGAATTAGCCAAAATATATAAAACACAAAAGAAATAAGCCTCGTTTTTTTAGCATATATCGATGTCAAGAAATGTTATACAATTATAATAATTACATGAAGACGATTTATATCGTATGTACAGTGAGAATGAATGAATGAAATGTACTTTAGTGCACACAAACAGACAAAAATATTACAAAAACTGAGCCACACCGCTATAATTTTTAAGGATTACTAATATATTTAACAATTTATTTTTCACTATGCTCGTTCGAAATCTAGTTTGTTTGTTTCATTGACTCGAACTCTGTCTATACCTACTCGTTCACATTTTAAGAGCTCACCATTATTTCCTCGAATTCGCGATAAGAATAAGTGGCAGCCCTATCTTGTTTGCTTATTTTAACACCCCTACGCGAAACTAAGCTCTACATATCTGTCGTAGAGTCGAAGTTGAGTTGACTTTACAAGCTATAGTAGGGAATAGTTCATTTGTTTCCGTTAGCACTTCGCTCCCAAGCTTCTTCGCCTAAGTATCAGGTGTTCGGATGGTCTTCCCTCTGATTAGAAGCCCACGATTCCGGGGACAAGAGACATTTGGCCGACAGGATAAACAGTCTACAATGTCTACATAGTAGGAAACCGTCGCTTTTTCACAAATATTAAATTTCATAGGACAGCCACGTGTTAAATGTATCATCACGGCCACGTTTTTGGAGCACATGATTTGTCGTTTAGTGGGAAACCGAAGAAAAAATACCGCTTGGAGGCCAATGAACGCGTATACCTATATATCGCCATATTTCATAATGATTAACCAACAATTTAAAATGAGTACCTATACAATTTTGTTTTAGTTCAAATGTGCACAACAAATGTATTTCATTTTAAAATTTATAGGAATATTGTAACACAAGCAATCATCATCTTCTCATTGAGCCTATTATAAATCTGTACATTCTCATTTGTTACTAAAGGTAATTTTTTAAAATTTCGTATAGTATTTTCAGACTTGTGTGGCCACCAAGACTAACTACGTTGTCAGAGTTATCAAGAAAAGTATTTGTTAAAAAAAAAAGAAAAATGAGAAACACCAATTTATTGTCACTAAAAAAGAAGAACAACCCATTCAATATATATATATTTAGAATAAAATCTAAATAACAAATTAAATTTTTTTTTTTTTTAAACAAATAATTTTAAACAAATATATTATATTATATATATCACGGAGACAAATACAAAGAGGAGCTGCCCTAAGACGTTTTCTATATGATAGCGGGGGACGCCATTGGGAGGGGGTACGGGGTTAGTTCTGCTAACCATCTAGCGGTCAATAGCAAAACTAGATTTGCAGCTAGACACTAATTAACCGTACTTAATTTTGCTATTACACACAAGATGGTTCTGTTCGTTAGTTCGTTACGCTGTATAATGTTGCCAGGCAAGTGAAAAAACAAAAAATTTGGACCATTTTTTTAAATTGATCTCTCTTTTTTTTTGTATTATCGTTTTTATTGTAGGATTACCTTATATGAGCAATTGTAATATACAGGATGGCTGAGGATGGCCCATTTAGATGAGTTAGTATGGGTAACTCTGAAACTATAAGACATAAAAAGATCTGATAAGAAGATCTCTTAATTATCCTGTAAATTTAAGAGTGCAATAAATAATATATATATAAAGAATATATATAAAAAGATCTGTTCAATTTTGACACGGGATTTCACGTAAGTCCTTTATCGTCATCACTTATTACTTACTACCAAGTATAAGGAAACATCCTTGCCCAAAATGTGATATTTTGTTGTTATGTATTCAATTATAAATATTGAGTAAGCTCATCAATATTATCTGCATTATTTAATTGTGTGCTACAAAAATAAATATTTTATACAAATATATTTTATAAGATTCCATATCTGGCCACCCAGCTTACTATATAAAAAACATGAATGAATGAGCATGAATGAAACAGGTCATATAACCTTCTACAGTCAAGAAGTTATTCTACTTGGCGATAGATGGCGTAACTATCGCCGAACTTTCTCGAAGGAAAGAATTACAAGCATTAAAAATTGCATAAAAAAAATACATACGAGTGGAATTATGTCTTTTTTTCGTTAGAAATAGTTGTATTACTCGTACTGTTGCACGATACAACACAGCTCATAATTTTTGCGTCACTAATTTCAATTAAAATGGTTGTAATCAAACCAAGTCGTATTCGTGTCGTATCCATAAAATCCAAAGTAACACTGACAGAAGCGACGCCTGGTGGTTAATAGCTAGTAGTAAGAGTACTTAGTCCGCTATGAGACGGGCCTAAGTTGCTTGTGGCACCTCCTCTTTGTATTAGTCTCCGTGATATATATATATATATATCACGGAGACAAATATATATTATATTATATATATATATATATTAGGTCCTTACATATGAAATTGGCGTTTTGTATGGGAGGAACAAAAAGTCGAAAAATTTTTATATAGTATATTTATTTAATCAAAGTATGAGCCATTGTAATCTATGCACTTTTGCCATCTCATAGGTAGTTCATTGATCCCTTTACTAAAAAAACCATTCGGACGGGAATCAATAAAATCTTTGAAGGCGATTTGGACTGCCCCATCTGAGTTGAATTTTTTCCCTTGCAAGAAGTTATCCAAATTTCGAAAAAAATGGTAATCTGTTGGAGCAAGGTCCGGGGAGTACGGTGGATGCCTTAGACATTCCAATTGAAGCTCTTCTAATTTGCTAGCCGTCTGTTGTGCAGTGTGTGGTCTAGCGTTGTCGTGAAGCAGCAGTGGCGTAGAGCGATTGACCAGCCTCGGTTGTTTACCAGCTAGCTTTTCCATCATGGTTTGCAATTGCTGACAATAGTCATCTGCCGTAATCGTCTGGCCAGATTTGAGAAAACTGTAATGAACGACACCGGCGCTAGTCCACCAAACGCTTACAAGTAACTTTTTATTGGTCAATTTTCGCTTGGAGCAGGCTTTGGCTGGCTTGCCAGGGTCCAGCCATTGCGATGAGCGCTTCCGATTATCGTAGAGAATCCACTTTTCATCACAGGTAATGATTCGATTTAAAATCCCTTCGTTATTGTGCCGGTCAAGTAATGTAACGCAGCAGTTGACGCGCGTTTGCCGGTTTGCTTCACTCAATTCGTGAGGAACCCACCTTTCAAGTTTTTTAATCTTCCCAATTTGCTTCAAGTGGATTAAAACAGTTTTATCACTAACACCGAAGCCTGCAGCTAACTCGGACGTGGTTTGCGATGGATCCGCTTCCACAATAGCCTTCAATGCTTCATTATCAACTTGGGTCTCCGGCCGTCCACGGGGCTTGTTTTGCAGGTCGAAATTTTCAGAACGAAAACGTTGGAACCAAAAACGCACTGTGTTTTCTTTTGCGACACAACCGCCATACACATCATTAACCCTTCGAGCCGTTTCCGCAGCACTGGTGCCACGGTGGAACTCGTACTCGTAAATAACGCGATATTTCAAATTTTCCATTTTGTAAATCGAGCGATGCAAACAGAAAAAAGATAAGTAAAAAAACAAATGAATGACGGTTTACGAAACACAACTACATGTGGAAATAGCTGTATAAATTTGAATTTCGAATTCCTAACCAAATAGGAGAAATTTGTGATCAAAGTGGCCAGTACGACAAAACGCCAATTTCATATGTAAGGACCTAATATATATTATTATATATATGTCGACTTACCGACACTACCAGACGGGCCGGCAGTGACCTCCTCCACTTCCCAGCTGCCCTGCATCGCCACAAACTACACCACAAGTAGAGCAACGGGTTTGCAAAGGGACACAACAGTTTCTTTAGCTTAAACACACTTATTTTCGCTATTTTATTATCTTAATCGTGTTTCCAAAGACCTTACAAGAAAACCGCCAACACCAAACGTCAAAACATAACCATAGACAATTTTTCACCATGGCAATTAGTAAAGCTTCCTATTCATCGCACTGCATGCGTAGATTCACGTACTATGTGGCGCCCTCTGCAACTCCATTCGGGTTGCCCGCTA
Organism: Carpatolechia fugitivella; assembly: GCA_951230895.1. Taxonomy (NCBI): domain Eukaryota; kingdom Metazoa; phylum Arthropoda; class Insecta; order Lepidoptera; family Gelechiidae; genus Carpatolechia; species Carpatolechia fugitivella. The sequence goes on from OX579650.1 coordinate 11,727,462, forward strand.
CTTTTCGGGTGTTGCCCGCTCTACTCAAGGGAATTTAACAAAAAGACTGCAAATAGAATAATGAAAGTTTATTAAAAGTAAACAAAAGCTGTACGCCGCCGTCACGGCCATTCTGCGCATTCACACGTCCTCGTGTGATCCTTTTGGATTTGAATCTGTGAACAAGAAATGACCATCGTCGGCTCGGTCACCCTGAACAGAACCAAACAGACTGTTTATGCGTTACGGTACACAAGCCACACACGCCACACGAGGCGCTCTTCAAATAATTTAAAAGATGAAATATCCCAGGTCTTATACTTAGTTCACCAAAAACACTTACGCACCACCACACAGGCTTTTCTTTACCCCATACACTTTAGTCTACCACACACGCCATCGTCTGCCACATAGGCTATCGTGTGCTACACAGGCTACCGTCTTCCACACAGGCTACCTTCTGCCACACAGGCTGTCGTCTGCCACACAGGCTGTCGTCTGCCACACAGGCTGTCGTCTGCCACACAGGCTGTCGTCTGCCACACAGGCTGTCGTCTGCCACACAGGCTGTCGTCTGCCACACAGGCTGTCATCTGCCACACTGGCTATCGTCTGCCACACAGGCTGTCATCTGCCACACTGGCTATCGTCTGTCACACAGGCCATTGTCTGCCACACAGGCTACTGTCTGCCACACAGGCTATCGTCTGCCACACAGGCTATCGTCTGCCACACAGGCTATCGTCTGCCACACAGGCTATAGTTTGCCACACAGGCTACTGTCTGCCACACAGGCTATCGTCTTTTTTTTTACTTAGCTACGCCGTCATCGGAACATCCTAATGCGTGATTAACCCCATTCAACAAATTTCTTCAAAAATGTACACTTTTTAACATTTAATGAAAAACCCGTTTTATTAGGATCACTAAGTTTAATTTCTTATTGTCCTGAAGTAATCCCACCAACTGGTGTACCCTCTACAAAATATTGTGAATGATCCTCAAGTAACTTCGATAAAGCATCGCTATGTTCTCATGAAATTCTGTATTATCTTTGTGCCCAAATCACATATCGAAACAAATTTAATTTTCTTTGAATCCTAAAGCTATTAAATCTCGATGGATCATAATTTTATTACTAAGACAGTGATCTGGCACAACATGAAAAAGGAGCTCTACGGTATAACCTTGTATAGTGACAGTTGATAAAATTTGTGTAGCAACCGTCAAGGTAGATTTCCCAATACATAACACAGGACAAAAAAACAACAACAGGAACACAACACAACACAAACAACAGGAAACAGGATTGAAAACGCGTTTTTCTGAAAACTTTTCCGCAGTGGTTTCTACTATTAGCGAGCATTCAGCACCAGAGTCAAAACAAAATTTAAATTGCTCACCTGAATTCTGCAGAGATAATAGCTGGTTTAAGAGTACAGATATCTACTCGGTATTCAGCCCCTCTCTTCTCTTCTTTCTTCGGGCATCGGGATGCAATGTGTCCGGGTTTACCACAAGCGTAGCAGACCACTGGTGTTCTTTGGGGCATCTCGTTTTCTGCGACAGCGACAGATTGAGTAGCAGAACCAGATGGAGTAGATGGTTCCATTCTTAATGCCTTACTACTGTCCATTGTTTTGCAACAGTCTTGAATTTGATGACCTAGTAATCCACACCAAAAGCACCTTCTAGAACTATCTAACCGTGGTCTTTTGGCTTGGATATATCCCACTTCTGATGTCGAATTACCGACACTACCGGACGGGCCGGCAGTGACCTCCTCCACTTCCCAGCTGCCCTGCATCGCCACAAACTACACCACAAGTAGAGCAACGGGTTTGCAAAGGGACACAACAGTTTCTTTAGCTTAAACACACTTATTTTCGCTATTTTATTCTCTTAATCGTGTTTCCAAAGACCTTACAAGAAAACCGCCAACACCAAACGTCAAAACATAACCATAGACAATTTTTCACCATGGCAATTAGTAAAGCTTCCTATTCATCGCACTGCATGCGTAGATTCACGTACTATGTGGCGCCCTCTGCAACTCCATTCGGGTTGCCCGCTACTTTTCGGGTGTTGCCCGCTCTACTCAAGGGAATTTAACAAAAAGACTGCAAATAGAATAATGAAAGTTTATTAAAAGTAAACAAAAGCTGTACGCCGCCGTCACATATATATATATTATATTATTATTTATAATAAATAATAAAATAATATATATAATATATTGAATATTTGGATAATTGGGTCGTTCTTCTTTTTTAGTGACAATGTATTGGTGTTTCTTAGTTTTTCGAGTTTTTCAAGTATCAATATTTTGATTTCAGTGTTGGATATTTTTTTTCAAATCTATTCATTTTCATTTGGATTATTTAATCATTGTTTTCATGTCCATAATGTTGTTTGTTTTGTGGCGATTTTCGAGAAAATACTGTGACAGAGTGGTCCTTTTTAGGTAGGACATCATTATGAATTATTACTGTCACGGTATTTAATGAAAAATAGACATAAGCAAAAAATTATTGGCTACGAATTAAATAAAAAATAAATAAGAAATAGTTAATAAAATTAAATTTAAAAAATTAATTTTTTTTTATTAAAATATATATTTTAGTGTAAGTTAAAGATTAAAGTTAAAGATTATTTAGTATTAAAAGGTATAAAGCGATGAGGATGTAAATTCAAATAATGAATAAATAATAATCCATACTCTAATATGATACAAAATGAGGTGAGTGACAGACCATTGTCACTAAAAAATAAGAACGACCCAAATAGCTTTTGAACTGACTATTCTTTAGGATAGGAATAAACTATAAACTAAGGTCGGAATTTGTGAACAAGAATTTTATTAAACACTGAACATCAAGGATTGTTGCTCCGTCCGTCACAAGTTATGAGCCATTAGGGCAGGTGCACATAAATATATGACAGTGCGTGCAGCAATACATCACGCGGGCGCGCATTAATTAGTTCTAGTAATTGGCGCCTTTGTGTACGAGCCTTTAGACAATTGCTCTGGAAGACATTGATGTACAAAATTATTAAAATAATTCGTAAATAGTTATATTCATCCATACATGATATTGAGCTTCCATCCCCAAAAATAAGGTGAGCAGAGCCTTCTTAGTTAATTTGTCTATGGTTTATTTTTAAATCCAATTATCATTGTAATAAAATATCCCTGATTTCAGTAGCATCAGTTGTTGCTCTTTTTCAAAAGTTGCTGATTTCTAACCTTTTCTCCTTTCTAGTGTGGGTGTTTGTATCGGTAAGAATTTGTTTGTATAGGATTTGTGTATTTTGGTTTCTTTACCGGGTCTTTGTTACTGCGGGGAGTGGGGAAAAGGGATTTATATACGATGTTATTTTGTTGTAAAGGTAAGTGATATAAAGTTTGACTTATAACTTTGCGAATTAGGTTCATTCAATAGTTCCATTTGAGCGTCTTTAGTATCAATGTGACTACACTTATGAAGGCTGAAGTTCAAGCTTACGAGCCCTTCGGCGGAGACGTACTAATGTACGATTCATATAATATGAGATTTTAAAGGAAATACTTAACTTACTCCATTTTGCAAAGCAACTCACAAGATGTATGGCAAAACAACAATAGAATAGTTTTGCGCCAAGATGGCATTACGACCGCAAGATAAGGATGTGGGCGCACGGTCGCATCGTAAAGTACGACTAAAAATCGCAGTTTTCGATCGCGTCGATCGGTTTTACAGCCGGCTGTCAGCGAGCGACAATTTATTGCATAATTCACCGGTGCATGCTTGCTTGCTGCACTAACAATGTGGCTCCGTGAACTGGCGCATTACCCTGCCAGATACCGCTATTGTTAATAATATTAGCCCGTAAATTATCCCCGTAATCTGTCAGATTTGAGTTTTGTGGTTTGCTGTTTCCACGTTCTTCTCCGGTTGGAAATGGACATACTAATATTTTGGGTAATACTAATATATGTTTGCATAGTAGAGGTTTGAAATAAATTAAAACATATAGTCCAAAGGGTAGGGGGTAGAATAGAGGTAAATTAAACCAGTTTTTATAAAAAAATTATGTAATTCCAATGATAAGTAAGTAAAACTAATAAGATTATACACTAGGAACTATTTATCCCTTCGGCCATAGGTTAATTATAAATAATAACCAATTTGTACCCTGAATTAGACGATCGGTCGACTTCGCATCATATGATTTGATTTTTTTCGCAGATGTGCATAATTTCATCTTGATGTTTTAATCTGTACTGAACTAAGAACTTGTCATGCCACTAAACATAGTATGATGAAATGCCTTTAAATTTATGTATTAGGTACCAGTTACAAAGTATGTATTATATAGGCCATAGACCAAGTTGCAATTTTTCAGCAGTAAAATAAATAGTTTTAAACGGTAACTGCTTTATAACGAAACTGAATTATTATCGTTTCACGTGCAGAGCTATTTTCGGCAGTTAGAAGTCATTGTTGGCCGTCGTATTTTATTGAAAATTGTTAAGAAACAAAGTTACTGCAAAGTAGAGGCATATTTTGACGTTGTGAAATATTTTTTTTATTAATTTGCTACCTACTGATCCTGTAGTCTGTTTTGGTAACTAAGTCTGATCAAACGTACGAATATAATTTATTTTTTAACATTAGAAGCTATATCAATATAACAGTTCTTTATCTAAGAAACAAAAAAACAATCTATGAGTAGATGCCACACATGTAGGCTTGGCTTACCAATCCCCTTGAAGCTACATTCATATCCATTTCTAAAAATAACGTTGCTTTTGCTATAGATAAGTTTCTACAAGCAGATCACTCAATCCGTCTCGCAGGGAGTGATGCAATTTTAGTTTCTTTTTTAAATTATTATGTCTACGGAGATTACTGTTAATACTACGAGTTCGCGATCCGTCACTCTTTGACGTGGATGTACCGCTTCCTCCAGATTTCAGTGTTCATATGTTTGCCTAAGCTGAGTTCTTCACGACGACAATCGATCAATGTCATCACATGTTCTTACCTACTTGCGTTATCATCAGAACGTTGACCTCCTTAGTATTTCGTAGCTCACGCACACAAAAGAGCATTGTACTAGTAGAATCATCTGATAAACATACACACGCGCAAGTGTAGCCACTTTATCTTGTTTGTTTGGAACTTATCATGAGGGATGCCTTTTGGGTAATGACAACTTCGTATGGGCTGAGATTGAGAAATATTAATCGAGTCAAGGCCGATTGGTGGAGGAATTTGCTAATCACGTGATTTATCAAGTTTTTCCATGAAAAAGAACCATTCAACAAAAGAATTACCGCCACACGAATAGATACTTAGTGGTTAGTGGTGTTAAGTAGTTCAGTTTCGTGTCCTAGTGTCAATCGCCTTACAAAGATTTTCTCGACACTGTAAATAATTTTAAAGGACAACTAGACTCTAAAACGATAGCAGAAAAATATCTTTTTCACCTCTCCACCTCAGAAAGTTGGCTCCTAATGCCCGAAAACAGGGCCGAAAATCGCTTATTCATTTTTAGACATGCAAACCATTCTCGCATGTCTAGAGAGGAAAATTCGTTTGAAAAAAAAGTTTTCGCATATCCGCGCGTAAAAAAATTGACGTGCGTATCTTTTTTATAGATTTTAATTTTAAATAAAATTTTGGCACACACCCTAAAAAAACATAACCTAAAAGTTTGGAACAAGAGCAACGCCACTGAGTGCTTCATGCGCGGCTTAAAAATAGATTCTTGCCTGCCAGCTCCAACTTGGGAGTAACGCTCAGTTGGTGCTCGAGTTAAGCCCCACTAACATGGTAATGAGGTTGTAATTGACAAGGAAACAGACGCCGACACCAAACCGTTCTCTTGAGCCTCAGGGCTTTCGCGACTTACGTACGCGGTAGAACCTAGATTCGTGTTTGTTCTTCCTAGGTTTACAAGATTTGGGACGCGTCGCTGCAGTTGGAATGATATCTCAACTACACGCCGAATGAATATGTTGTTTGTTTTGCTATCCGTAAGACTAAATTAAGACGCCTGTGTGTGTAGAGTTGGGTATCCATTTGTCCGCATCACATTCAACATTTATTGGTTGGCATTGTTATTTTTGGCTTGAGATTGTAGGTACTCTATTTTGCTAGGAAGTAAGATGTATTGTTGTATGTATAATTTTCTTAGCACGTAGGCCCGTAATAATTTGAATTCCGTTTTCCAGGACAGTAATTATTTGGTTTGAGTTTGACGGTATCTGCGGCTACTCATGGGGAAGGTTCAATCCGAGCAAAGGTTGATTATGTTCTTAATGTATAGAATGTATGTATTAAGTACTGACTAAAGAAATATCTAAGTATCTATGAATACTGACGTCAAAATCAATAGTCATCCCCCGTCCTGATGTTTGGCAAACAACTTGGCAAAGAGTTTTATTCATCGGCGATACTTTTCGGAAAGTTGCATAAAGATACACATTAGTAAAGACTGTTCATTCATATGTCAACAGGCGAGCGCTATCGGAAGCGTGTGTGTTTTGAAGTTGTTAAAACCCCGCAGTTGGTCGGTGGTTGCAGACGTAACGTAAACACACGCTGCAGTGTTTATACTCAGCCCAACTTCTTAAGAAACGCGAGGTGCACTAGATGAGATGCCTGCGTTGAGATACAAGTGCTGTTTATTTTCCCCAACGTCTTTTTGAACCTCCTACCGCTGAAAATTATACGCAGTTTCTTCCCGGTCGTTTGAGGCAGCCGTTCTATGGTTAAGTGCCGACGCAGGTTTCATTTCATGTTTTTAATTAAAGTTTTTTTATGGAAGCTGAAAATTTAAAATTCAGCGAGGTAATCTTATCATCCAATCAATCAGGCTTGTTGCATCAATCAATTTTATTGTCTAGAAGAAGATAAAATAAATTAAGAGATTAAGGGATAATAATTAAATAAATGATTATGTTTGGTCACTGTTACAGTAAACGTGTTACTTTAATAACATGTTATCATTTTGTTGATAGGAATTGTACAGTTTTTATGCTGACATCGAATCTACGATAGTTTTACGGCCTTATATTATTCTTATGATCACGTTTAAACTCGATGATCGTGATTTGAAATAATTTAACTATTTGGTCCTTTAATTTTTATTTTGAATGGGGGATTTTCCGACAGCCAATTAAAAAAAAAATAGTTCATGAATCTTCGATAGATGGCATTGACGGTTCGTGGATCCGAAGAAATCCGGCGAGTCACCCAGGGCCATAAAAGGATTTAAAAAAAATAATCCATGAAGTACACCTGGCGCCTATCGTCTAGAACTATTATTTTTATTTTGCTGTCAGAAATCCCCCATTACAATAACAGAAAATAAGTAGTACGCGTGTTTTTTCATTAAATAGCTAGGTGATTTCTCGTGGTAAAGCCGTTGGTTCCAATCCAACTATCCACGGAAGCACTTGTCACAAAAGCCATGTCCGAGGCCTTTGTGTGGTCGGTCATTGCCCTTTATTATACATAACCGACATGATATAATTTTGAGTTATGTTTCATAATTAATATAATCTGTAAAGATATTGGTATTTACTAACAGCATTCTAATGTATAACATGAATCAAAACAGGTAATTACGAAGTAAATAAAATTCTTTGAAACTAATTCCCAGCATCTCCAAATAGATTGAGGATCACCGGCGCTATATCTACAATGCATAAATAATATTGGTTTCCAAGAATATCATAAATACTCTGCACTCGTAAGAGCAAGAGTAAATAATATTCCGCGTAGGAATTAAGATATCTCATGCGGCGCCGCCATTTCAAATCCTGGTAAAGACACTCAAAATCACTTTGTTATACTGTCACCAGCTTAGTTAGGACATCGCAAAAAAGTCATTCCTTGTTTTGGAAGCCGTTGGGCCAAGAAATGTCCATTACATAAACCATGTTAGAGGCCTGTCGGATACCCATAGAAAAGTAGATAGATGTTTTTCTTTTTTAATGTAAAATAGGTTTGCGTTTGACCACAGTCTCACCTGATGGAAAGTGATGACGAGGTCGAAGATGATACACGCTCACCCAAAAGATGCCTATTCACTCTTGCCTTGAATACTCTAAGATTATAAGACTCCGGAAACACAGACGCCGGAAGAGCTTGTAAGGCTTATAACCCACCCATGATATGATGACTTAAAGAACAAGTGAGACACACGAATTTAGTGATGCATGTCCATAGAGTTTATAAACGGAACGTGATGGAACTAAATATGGAGATGAGTTCTATTGGGATCCAACACAGACCGCATAATATGCTATGTATGACACGTGCCGCATATAAGCAATCTCATAGAGAGGATAAACCTGTTCTATCCCGCTACCCAGAACTCCATTTCAAAATTCCGGGAGATAACAAAAAATGCATATTTGATTTCACTAATGACATTCACGCTTAAATGCTACCGTAATAGGAGGCAGGATAATTCCGGCGCTGTCTGACACAGTGGGTCAGATTCAAAAGCGGCTGGTTATTTAAAATCAAACGACACCAGCCCCCATTAATGTTGCAGAGGCAGGTAGACGAGCTAACCAGGTCGGGTATACTTGGACCGATCGAACTCGCTATTATTGGATTGTTTCCTCGGATCGCTGCCGAATTTCGGATACACGTTTTTGCATCGCGTCGTACTCATTCTGTCACATTCGCCAGTTGATTAAAAGCCAAACGATCATGATGTCGAGCGGATTAAGATTAATGAAAATTAGTACAAATTGGTCGTATCACTTTAACAGCGCTGATAGAATGTAAACTATGTAAACGCTTGATTAATACATGTCTTAGAAAAATGTTGATTAGCTTTTGTTTTGACTGTACAATGGTTGTCTTGTCTGTGATTAATTTTAATGCATATAGATAGACTTCTTAATTAATATTGTTTTTTTTTATCATCAGAATAGCACTAATACATGTTCTTCTTGTTTCAGGTAGAATTATGCAATAATTTGCACGAGAAGTTTTTTGACTAAATCATCTCTTCTAGAACTGGAAGAAATGTAAGTTCATTCATTAAGCGCATAGTTTTGAGTTTGAAAGCGAGTTCTGAGATGGCTTTAGTTAAGACCTGGTTCACACTCTCGCGATCGAAAGGTAATGGGGACGTAATCGCAGATTATACCACTCCCCCGGAAAGCTGCATCATTCCCACAGAACAACGATCATCAAGCTTAATTTTATTATTAAACTCCTTATTACAACAGCAAGTAAGTGAAAAATTTTTTATTATTTGAAGCCCTGAAAACCAAACAGCTACATTCATCTCTCTTTTAAAATATTTCCTCTCTTAAAAACGCAAATTGCCGTGTGTTAAATTACCAAGAGGTATTTTAATATTGTTATTTTAACACTCATCTCACAAAAGCCCGTTGGTCAGAAAATTAAACACGCAAAAGAAATAAAAGCTAATCTTAATGAGCAATAAAAAGGCAGTGATATCAGATTTTTAACATTTTCTCCAAAATTTAATGTTAACAATTTGGAGAGGAAAAAAATTCTCATTGTTGGAATTAAACGCTTGCGGAGGGCGGGCGCCGGGTGGCGTAATAATAGGACATAATATATTCAGGGCAAGTCAAATAAAATTAGCACGGTGAAAAATGTAAACGAGCCTTTTACTGGCTTGAGGACGTGTAAGTATTGGAGCGGAGAAGCGCCCGCGCCGCGCCGCCCCGCCCAAATACCGACTGCGTTTGAGACGCCTGGGCTCGGCACTTTCAATTCCGAAGTTTTTAATTTGAATATTGTGGTAAGTTAATTGGTAAGTTACGAGTAACTAACTATCATTAATGATAGCAACAGATACTTGGTTTGTGTATAAGAGTTCAGCAGAACAGTGAAGGCAACATAAAAATCAACGATTAAAAATTTCAACGGACCGTATCTAATAGTGTACAATCTTGCCAATAATAGGATTTAAATTGCATAACATACAATTATTATTATTATTATTATTGGTGTGTTATGTTGTCCCTTTTGTAGTGTTAGGTAAAGGGCAACCCATCGATTTCTTATACGCTCATTTATCATGTAAGATAAGTAGTTTTATGGTTCATAATAATAATAAATAAATCGTTTATTCAGCTTTTCGACAGTGACACAGTGAGACCTGCTGAAATCCTAGAGAGGTTGACATATATTTCGATTTTTAATCAGCGTGAGTGGATATCGACAGCTTATTCCCAACTTATTGGTTATTATCACAGGTATTTACTGCTCATTGCTCATTATCAATTAAAACTCGCGTTTATTATTAATTGAAATACATTGCTCGTTCCGTTAATGGGTTTGTCACGACGTGACACCACATTTGAATAATTTTCAGAAATATTTTTGAACATTGATGGACTGTTTTATCGGTGTTTACTTCAAATATATTCTGATTAATGTTTTGTTATTTTAAATTGAAATTATTTTTAATTAATTATATTTACTGATATTTGTTTTTTGGCAACAAAATTGCAGCGGTTAGTACAATAGGTGATGTTCAAATTGTTATTGATTGGTAGTACGTAAGTAGATACCTCAATTTTCTAAATATTCTATCTTGCATTCTTTGAAGTTTGAAGTTCATAATTTAAATGTTATAATACGATTTTATACTATACTATACAATTTTTTTAAGCCGTGTGGTGACGGCAGAGTAGAATACATTTGTCACCAACCCCTACTCTTCCCGTGGGTGTCGTAAGAGGCGACTTAGGGACTACACATTGAACAGGGAACGGGCAGCAGCGCTCTCTGATATAGTAACCTTTTAATCTGCGATCTCCAACCCGCCTGCCAAGCGTGGAGATTATGTATGGCAAAACTCTCCACTTAAGTGGAGGAGGCTCATAGTCCAGCAGTGGACTGTAACGGGCCGTTGATGTTGATGATGAATACTATTTTATATTGTTGAGCAAAACGTCAGTTCGACTGATTTATTTTTCCATTTCCACCGAGCTGCGTCTGCTGAACACAAAAAATAAAGTGTTCGCAGTGTTCGCAGTCTAAACATGTCAAATGTTTGAACTATTATTTTTCGCCACAATAATCGTGGATATCGTGATCAGTTTATTTTCGGTCTAAATACTAATGTTCACAATTGCGTTACTTTGTCAGGAACGCGTTCATATTTTTTTAATGTCTGTCTATTCTTCTTATTTATAATGTTTGAGTTTAAATTTAGCGGAACACTTTTAGTATAAATAATGGCCTCTGAAAAATATATTCCATATATTTAATAGGTACATACTACTGTTCAAGAAAACAAACGGTTTATTACCTTATGAGTATAAAATGTTAAGAAAAATCAAAGCTGATTTACATTACCTAGGAGGGTGAGTTAGGGAATTCCTTTACACGTGTACGCAAACTGTAGCATTTAGTCCTTATTTTTTTTGTACGTGTACTACTCGCTGGAGTAATATTCTTTGTACTAACTAAACTAAAGCACATTCCTAGAAACTATATCAATATAAATTCATTACAAAGACCCATACAACAGGTAAAAAGACCTATTCTATATTTTATGCTATAAATAGACGAAATTTAGAAGCTAAGTATATTCTACGACTCACTAAACAATGATGTAATGAAATAAAAATAAATAAAGTGGCACTCCATATATGCAATGGGCGAATGCATTCCAGTTAAAGTGAGTGGGGTAACTTAAACCGGTACATCTCTAAAAATAGAGATTAGAGGCGATTTATTTATTCTATCTATGTATGGTAATACTTAGGGCATACTGAAAGTTTCTGGATTCTGATTAATAATACTAGATATAAGACTTACGATACATTTATTGTTTTTAAAGTATATTCCCCTGCGACTAATGCATTTTTAAGTTTGTCTTTAATTTTTGGAAACAAAAAGAAGTCGCAGGGTGCGAGGTCTGGGCTGTAAGGCGGATACATCATCAGTTCCACATTTGAAGCCTTGAAATAGGCTTCTGTTACCTTAGCGGAATGCGAGGATGCGTTATCGTGGTGAAGGAGGACATTGTTTCGAGGACGCTTTTCGCGAACTTTTTCGACTCTGTGCAAGCAAGTGTTGACGTACCAATCTGCAGTCACTGGCCTTTGATCTTCAAGCGATATTGTAGTGGAATGTCTTGATTTGCCGAATAAAGAAGCAACCACTTTTTTACCAATGCTTCGACATTGCTTTACTTTTTATCATTTTACGGCACTGGACACGCAGTGTTTTTGGTCCTCCGTTAAGCCATGCGGTATCCATCGAGTGCAAAGTTTCAGAACCTTCAGATGCACTTGTAAAATGTTTTGCACTTGGCTCATTCCAATGCCTAATAAAGGACGAATTTTCTGGCAATTATTTTTTTTGTCAGTTTCAATAAGTTGTTGTACGGTGTCAATATTAGAGTCTGTACTCACAGTCGCCGGCCGACCTTCACGGTACTACCTCGTCGTGGATATGATCACGTCCAGGTCTAAATTCTCCAAACCACGAATACACAGAGCTGCGACATGGTGCTTCATCACCAAATGCCAATTGAAGTCTCCGGCAACTATCTTGTTGACTTAAGCCACAATGAAAAAATAATTGAACGAAAAGGCTCACGAGTTAAATTCATTTTGATAGCGACACATAATTTTCGAAAGGACGTCACAATGAAAAAACAAATGACAGTCTCGCAAATTAAAAAGTAACATGTTCCCAAAGTCTTCCATTTTTGAATTCCAATTGCTTTTTCATTCTTTTATTTTATGTGGCCAGATTCAGAGACTTTCAATATGCACCACGTAGTAGGGATGGACATACTATAAGTAGGTATTTGCTTCTTAAGCCCTAAAAATGTTCGTCTTTTAGCTTTGCCACCGCAGTCGTGAAAAATTCTGATTTTTTTAAAAAGAAGTTGAATTTGTAAAACACTGTTAATTAAAGACTGACTGACTGTCTTTGCGTGACTTGTCCGTTTATTAGTGTGAATAAAAAAAACATGGATTAGGAGAGCCAACACATAGACAAGATTATTATGAGACAAGATTACGATGATTAAATTTTTACCGTGGTTTGTCATTCAGGCGACGAATCCTTTATTGTGCGTAATCCGTATTTTTTGGTAAAGCAATGGAAAGAAACAACATTAGATATAGAAAATAATGGAATAATGTATTAATTTTACTAAATAAAACGATCAAATTGCACGAACTGAAAATCGAGTTTGTGTAAATACTAGTTTCAGAATTACAATAGAAATATAGAAAGTAACTAACTGTTAACTTGGCATCTCAAATATCCACAACACTTAACTTGGAATTTAACTAGAAAATTCGGTGGAAAAAGTCTTTTTGTGTCGTTTAGTGGCCTCGGACATATGAATGGAGTTAATTGGAGGATCAGCTCATTGAGGCGGTGGCTGGGCAGTTTGGCCGGCGGGAGGCGGACGCGTGCCAGTTGGCCGCAGCCGCGCCGCTAATCAGGCCCGGGGGACCACTTTTAAAGCGCTCGTAAGGATTTTGGATTACTCTTTTTGCAGTGTTTTTTTGATTATATTATTCATCAATCATAGATATTTTATTGCTGTTCCTGTTGGTGGTAGGTTTTTCAACTAAGTAGAATATTTTGAAAGTCTTTTTTATGGTGGATTTCTATGATTTTATTCGACACATAACTACACAGTAGAAACCTACTGAAGAGATTGTAGATAGGTATTTAATTACTGGTCTGTATTTATTTTTTCTGTGCTATTGAAATAGAAATTCATTAAAATTTTGTAATAGGACTTTAATATTACTTTACGTAGTAGATAGAATTCCAATTCTTCTCTGCGTTTTACCCTGTTCAAATGATGCAGTATTTTCCTCGACTAAAAGATCCACGCTTTTAGTGTTACCGCTGTAACAAGCAGTGTCACAATTTTTATACTTACTTTTCTAACACAGTGGCCTGTCATGTTACATTTGTAATACCACCTTCGGGCTGGCCATAAATTCTACTGCACGCATTCCAAAAACGAGACAGCATAAGTCATAGTTTTGTCGGCGTCGCTATCTACAAGCATTTGTGGCAAGCATTTTTGAAAATAGTCCTCGGGTCGTCCAAATTTTCCACACTTCCACCCAGCAGGGTGCATTTAAGTGCTGATTAAAAGTTTCATTTGTTGGCAAAGAGATCGAGGTCACTAGCCTTGCTTGATGCAACGAAAAAAAAAAACAACATTGTTATTTTTTTACTATTTGACAGTTTCATATTTTTTACACTGGACCCGCCAGGTTCTTAAAATTTGATAACTCTTAACAACTAATATTTACCTTTAAAACTTACAAATAAAACAAAACTAATGCAAATAAATCAACGTTGTTAACATAACAAGACAAACTCGGGAGCACTTGTTAGCTATAACCCGGCTGATTGTAATGCGACACGGCACCTCACCGGGATTGTTCGTGACGAGTAAACCCTTTAACTCGTTGGGGTAATTCTGTATGCATTCGTTCAGGCGCACTCAAGTCGAAAAACCAGCGTGCGTGAAGACGAAGCGGTAGGACAAGGACGACAAACAGTGGAGGTGTAAAGCATCATTTCACGGTGCGTAGGCATAGTGCCAGCCCCGGATCTAGGTTATTTTCGAGGCGGGGCAAAAGCTCTAAAAAAATTTTTTTTATAAAGATCTTTGACAAGGCGACCGTCCACCTGCCGCCATCAACTATAATTAACTACAATAAACAACAACTAAAAACTATGATTATGTAAGTGGTGTGCTCACGTGTCCTCACTGTGCACGGAAGTTTGCTGCAAAGATCGGCTACATAAGCCATCTTCTGAATAGGAGTCAGAAGTGGTCGCCATGGCCGAAAACGGTCGGAAAGATCAAGGTATACTGTAAGCTGGTAAGCTATACTGGGATAGGACATCGTGACACTTTTAAAACGGAGCTAAACTAACAGTATAGAATGGACAGTGCGAGCGTAGCAAGCGCGAATTTACTGATATTAAAAATGCACTTTTGCGCCATTCCAAAAACTATTCCCATGAATACTTTGTTGATTTGGCGCCCCTGGATACTACCGCCCCGGCGAAGGACTCCAGTTTGCCCCCTCCCAGAACCGCTGCATAGTGTTGACAACAAATACATGCCTTGCCTCAAAGTTGACAACTGAGGTCGATGCTACCAGTAGAAATTAAGACCTGGCGAAGGACGTTCGCGCTTCGTATTTGTTCATGAACAAATAAAATGAATACTTGGCAATCCAGCGCCACTATAATTACAAAATAACCATAATCGACGAAAAACTGTCGTCCACTGCAATTACTACGCTAATAGATCTTAATAACACTGATATTTAATGTAATGATCCCCGCTAAGGAAATGTAGGAAATATAGCTAAATAACTCTAAGGCCTATTTTGTCACCAGCAGCGTTAAACGAAGCAATTTCCGGTACTTAAATTGACTCTTCTCTCTCTGTGAAATTGGTTTTGTGAAATGAGCTTTAACGCTGCCTAAATTAGTTAACGTGAAATATTAAAATTGGAAATAGAAACATTTTCAGATTCTTTATTTAAGTAAAAAAAAATTGTTTATTACGCGTTAAGTGACATTCAGAAGAATTGTATTTTGAGATGCTTTTACATTAAGCACCGAAACATATTTTTTGGAAATTATCAATAAAATTAAAATCGAAATATTTATTAATAAAACATTTTTCAAAACAATGTATGAAATGAGGTTAATAGGTACCCTACTATCATGCACATGCCAAAGAAACACCACAGAATAGCATTTTAATCTTTAATAAATTGTATTTATTTATTTAGGTTTTACTGAAAATCTCTAATTGGTCTAACTTTAATTACAACATACACAGATGTATGTGGTTAAGTTCTTGACTCAGCAAATAACAGTTCTTGACTCTGTAACTCTGTAAGGGAGGACTCGGAAGCACTTGGCAGAACACCAACTGCAACAACTGGTGGTTACGTAGTTTACTTGCCTTTATTTTTGCTTCTGACCAATCCAAACTGAACAAAGAAAAGAACGCTAACGTATTTTACGAGTATCTCTATCTCCTCTTCTCTATCTTTTTTTTTGGACGGGCTAATCGCTATATTTACCAGAGTGGTAATATAGCGAGCGCGGACTTGCGGGGGAGCAAAAGGCTCATATCCTAAACTCTCTTCCCTATCTCTTCTCTACATAGTAAAAAAAGTCGCGGGATTTGCGAAGCTATTTCCTCTTATCCAATAGTAATCCTTATCCAAACAAATACTTTTGTTCTTTACTTTGTGAATTTAATGCAGATTAAACAGTTTATCATTTAAATAAATACTTAAGACGATATCATAGGTAAAAAAAACGAAAAAATAACATTCAACGCTGTGGGCTTTTTTACTATAGACATCTATACTTGGTCCTATTGCGCGTCACTAAATTTGTTCGTATTGTGTAACGAACAGTCAGTTGCAAACATTATTTATAAATAATTTTTTTACCTCTTTATTTTCTAAATTACCTCCGTGCGAAGCCGGGGTGAGTCGCTAGTGTAATTTTATTATAAATAAGATTGTTCTGAATTCTTGAACAGATTGTAAAGGTTTAATAAAAGTATGAAAAAAAATCCTTATCATTAAAAAGTTCCAACTTAGGGTGATAAAATCGAAGTGATAAGTAAAACATTTTTTTCATGTAACATTACTCGTAAATATTAGATAATAAAAACTGTTTCGTTTACCCAAACTAAGATATTTAAACGAGCAACGCCAAGTATGAAAATAATATCATATTTCAAGGACTGTGTAATACAGACAGACGTAAACTCCTTGCGATCAGACACATAGGAAGAAGTGTAAGGAAGGGGATATGACTATTAAACTTCGCTGCTATTCTAAAAGAATGCGTTATAAATGTCAGTCAAATTTAGCTCTGCTCTATGAAGGGGATTGAAAAAATCCGTGGAGATCTATGTTTATTATTTTTTGACGCCACAAATAGACAAAAACGTATTTAAATGCCTTTTTGGATGGTTCTATGCTTTGAAACGTTTCAGGATCTTGCACTGTGTTTCATTTTATTCTGATGAAGAGGACGTACTTATTGAACTTTGAATGACTTATTATTACTGGAACTTTCCTAATCCTCGTTCCCATGTACGACGCTGGTCATATTAATGAAATGCATACTTGTGTCTTCATAATAATATCTAGATCATGTAACCCAATCTTTCGTGTCATTATAAGAGATAAGTGGCGGGGGCAGACCGCAACTATAATTCACCTCCCCTCCCTGTCTTTTCCTGCCCCCCTCTGAGAGGAAACCCCCCCCACTTCTGAGAACTGTTGTCACGTCTCCAGCAAGCATGTCTTGTTGCAAACGAGAGGTTTCCCATTAAAGAAAATTGTTCCTTTATATTATATACGGTACGAAAGTTTGTTTATGGGACAAGTAAAGTAGATTAGAATTTTAACACATAAAAAATAACAAGTACCCATTTAAAGAATACTTTATTAAGTTAAAAATGATAAGAGATACAAAAATACAGAATATTTTTTTACATTAAATGTATTTTCACCTGGATACACTTACAGCATTGATTGATTTTTCATTGATTACACTCCCCTCATCGGATAATATCCCGTCATTGCTGCTGCTGTACTCATGTACCGTCTCAAGTGTGAAACACACACAGGAGTGTTATTCAAATTTGTTACTAGATCTGATATAAGATCTCTGCTTTATGGCTGCAATAGTTTGAAATTTACAACAATAGATGGCTACAATAGATTAGATCATCTTCCATTTATTTAATCAACTAAAAAGTCTCTTTCATTTTATAATTGGAAGGTAGATAAATGCTGATCTAAATGTAATAAAAATTCAAACAATGAATAATGAGAAAATTAAAGGATCGACACGTGGAGGAACCACGTCAGTCAAGTTCAACAAGAATTTATTTCATGTGCCAATAATTCAACTCCGATCATTCTCTGTCCTTGAAACATTTTTATGATCATTGACGCTTTATCTGAGTGAAATATTGGATCATCTGTCAGTGGCGCGCAGTGCATCTCGAAATAACACTAATCTAAAAAAAAACATAAATCGGTATTATTAACCACTAGTCCAGTAGTATACTAAATTTTACTTAAATATTTCAGTACCTACCTAACTAAAATCACACTAATGTTATAAATGTGAAAATATATTTGAATGTTTGGATATTTGATGGTTGCATGTTTGGATGTTTGTTCCGCCTTCACGCATAAAGTACTCAACGGATTTGAATGAAATTTGGAATGGAGATAGTTTGTAACATGGATTAACACCTATGTGTTAAGTATCCTATGATACTTTTTACGGGAAAAAATCTTATTCCCACGGTAAAATCTTATATAATGCGAGCGTTGCTGCGGGCGGACCGCTAGTGACTACTAAGTCTTTGATGGATTTTCTCCGTAAAAAAAATAAGTTTAGGATCGGGACGCGTGGAATATAATTAAGTAAAAATGTAGGGACATCTCACACACGGCCATCTGATTCCAAACTAAGCAAAGCTTGTACTATGGGTAACAGACAGCTGATATACATTACGTTGATAAAATAAATATTTATATAGATAACACCATCCAGACACAAGGCAAGCACAAGTGCTCATCACACGAATGTTTGCCTTGGGCGGGATTCAAACCCGCGACCCTATGCTTCGAAGGCAGGCGTACTACCAATAGGCTATGGAGCTGTCTTACTTGCTTGAGTTGTCGAACTTAATATTATCTACCTATGTTTATTTTTTGCATATTAAAAAAATAAATGATAACAGATTATTCAGAATAAATTGCCCGGGACGAAGGCTTAGGACAGAAAACCACAGCGGTCTCAAGCTCAAGAGTCTACCAGCGACTAAATTAAAAACGTTAGTTTCTATGCAAGTTGCAGTAAAGTTGAATTGCACCTGTAGAATGAATAAACAGGCGTAGCAACTGCGATTAAAACAAAACTCCAAGTTCTCTTTGTAATCAAGAGCCAAGGCGACAACTTATTTCATTTACATAAACAGTTTAGTATGAATAAGGACTGTTTTAACTAACGAATGTTGCGCGTTGCTTCAGAACTAGAATGGATGTTCTATTTTAACTGGGATGTGTACTTCACTTAATTTAAGCTTTAAGCTAATCAGACGGTTTATTTTAAAGAAGTAACAGACGAAAAAAATAAATTAGAAACTACTCTCTGAGCATTTCATACGATCCTAATCTTAGTTTACAAATGTAGTAGTCCGCTTACGTTGTTCTCGAATTTACCATGGGAATAAGATTTTCCAGTTGTAACATCAATGGTACTAGCCACTAGTGCTACTAGTCCGATGGCAATCATGTCATACAGGTTATCCTGGTACAGAAGCCAGTCTCTCACATAGATTTATTAAAGCTGTACATCTTAGATTTATGAATTTCTGTAATCTTGTAATTATGTCTATGTGAGAGAAGAAATAAAATTTATTATTATTATTATTTTACTGCTGGAAAAAGTAGAATTTGGTCATTTTCCGGCCCAACTTTTGATATCTCCATAATAAGAGTGTCAGCTGATTGAATAATTTGTATGAAAACCCTTAAATCTTTTTTCATATTTCAACCCATGTGTCTTGGGAAAAGTTGTTCAGTTTTATGAGTACTGTCGCTGTGTTTCTGGTTGGCACCCCCTGTTTTGTAACACCCTGTCGTAGGATAATTTAGAAAATAGGATTTTCGCGAAAACTCCAGAACTGTCGCGAAGATCAAAACGATTGGAAACAACTTCATAGAGAAGACAAATTTTCTTATCTTATGTACAAGTATGACCTGACCAATATAGTGACAACTGGTAGCAGATTTACTAAGCTTTTCATCTAACTGAATTCATCATCATCGTAATTACTATAACACACTATTTGACACTCCTACAAAACCATCTACATAATATTCAACAAACTGAATTTCCACGAGCCAAAACATTGCATTCAATCCCAAATTTATTGACAAACATTTTTAATCTAATAATGAGCTTTATTTGTATAGTTATACCGTGCAATCCCGAATAAGGGGGCGACGCATAATTTTGCAGCAGCTAAGCTGCGTAAGAGCGCAGCAGGCGGAGTTGAATCGGTCGTTCAAAGGACTCTGGTTAATAGTCCTCGCAAAGAAAACGTGCTATTAATTTAATGTGCTGGGATTGAGTACTGGCTTAAAACCACTAAACCTAAAGCTATAGGATGTAGATTAAACTAAACACAGATGTGTTATCGTGGTGGTGAATTGCAGCACTTAAAGTCACGACTCTATACTGCTGATAGAATAGGAACTCTTGAGTCACGTCATAAAGTCATTATTTGAAAGCACCTGTTTTTTTTTAACAATGCTAATAAGTTAGAAGGAATACGACATTGACATTTTAAATTCGATCCAGATTCTAGAATTCTAGAATCATTCTAGAATTCTAGAATTTGTATTGAAGTATATATGACGGTTTTTGAAACGGACAGTTTATATCATCACTATCAATACCCACGCTCGCCACGGTAATATCAAGTATCATCATCAACAGCTCATATAGGTGGGTACCTTGATGATGATATATCAAGTATACCTACACCTAATTATGTGTTTTAACTTTTTGTGCCATTTGCAATACTGTCTGTTCATGTATGTTATAATAAATTGTTTTATTATTTCTGGTCTGGAAAAACCTTGTTCCGTGATCTTTGATATTTTTTAAGTAGCTTGAATTATTATCGTATATCTTAATTTTATCAACCAGACGGATTGCAGACATCATTTGTATGGTAATGGCGCTTATTCGCACGTGAGAATCGAGTCGTTCCTTGCGCGAGATACCATAAAGCAATTAGGGGCGTTCTGAGTCGTCTGCATAATCCCAGTTAACTTATTACTGTAACTGCATGTGACGAATTCGGTTGCCGCTTGCAGCCTTAACTGCTTTAACCTAGTTACAATTAGGCGGGCAAGTGTAACAAAAAAAATTTCATTCCATCTATTCGAAAAGTGACGATTGGTTTGTGCATAAGTGCGACCAAAGTAGGTCTTAGAAACACACGGGCGGGAAAGTGTCTTGAAATTGGAACATAAATATTTGCTTATAATTCTACGACTACAGATATCGAATGCAAAATTTTGTATGAAAAAAGTTTCTGGCCGGTAAGATGGGTGCTTTTCAGTCAAATAATAAAAGAAAACAAATGAAAATTTCCCGAACTACGTCTCGTCTTCAATTCTATAGTACATCAATATGACAGATCGTCAATGGTGCATTGTAAATTATTTACAAAAATAAGTTTGTTTTTCGTATTGTTTTAATTTTAACAATTGAATATGTTAAAGCAGGCGCAATTGATAAAGGTATTCATGAGTTGTAGCTAATACAGTTCTATAATATTGTTTAAAATTTGAATGTATAACTCGGTCGCAAATATTTTTTCCTTGGGCGATGTACTTTGAATCCCTCACAGAACTTAGGATTCAACTGTATAATTCCTTTGCTGCGCTCAGGATTTAAAATAGCGCCCTTGCCGTAAAAATATAACCTTGCGCCCTTGTCATTAAATCTACTATTATGTCTTGCGTTATCCCTGGGTGTAAAGAAATACAATTTATATTGTTTGCGTTATTGATAAGTGGAACAAGAATTCATGGACAAGACGACATGAAATGTAGAATATTTTGTAAAGTATTTTTTTCCTTATTTTTGCGCGTAAATGCAATGCAATGCAAACATTTGACTTTGTTGCCTCAAATAACGTATGCCTAATAAGCCTGATTATATTTGCGGCTTGCATTCATCTCACAGCCTGTGAATGCGGTTAGACCACAGCTAAGCGCATAGAAACCTTAATAAATTGTTAGAAGTGGTAAAGGTTCAAAGTTAGAAGTACACCTGTTAGGGCTGAGCTGTTGCGGGACAAAACCCTCGCTTCTGGTTCTTTTCAAATCATAATTCTCATCATCATTCTATTCTTCCGATTTTCACCAGATCGCTGATTCACCTTGAGGGGACTACCCACCATAAAAATTAGACGTCATATTTTAAAGCCACTTCTCGTCAAATGTTTGTCGTGATATTTTCTTTTACGTAAGTTTACTTTTTACGTACGAGACTACGAGACAACTGTCGTCAATGTTAGTTCTACTGGATGTTTCATTCAGAGTTCTGTGGTTAGAGGTTTTCCACAGCGACGCGTACTCGTATTGTCACCATGTCTTTTTGTATCCAGTCGTCCAGCATTGTAGTATATGTAGGTAGTTCCCACGCTGATTTGCAAGCATTTAATCGGCGTTCATTCAAAAACATCATCCATGTAAATACCTTATATCTGAACATGTCCTGTCTTCTGTAACTATTGGACGTATTTCGGTTTACAAAATGACGGAAGAAATTTAAATGCTCATATAAAATTATGTATAACGAGACTGAATATATTATCTAGTCGTGTTTACGGCTATGTTTTATGTTTAGAGAAGTAGTATTACTATTTATTTATTTATTTTATTTTATTATTTATTGTACACAAGAACATTACAAAAGAAAAAAATAGATTTACTAAAATTATCTACAGTTGCTTTTTTACGAGCAGACATAACTTTAATACTGAGTTGCTTGTGTTTATTTGGGGACATAATGGACTCGCTTCCCAGTACATTCTCCTAGGCTAATACAAATCGTGTCTAGAGTAGAGTGCGATGAACATTAATGTTGTGTGCTTGTTTAAGGAGAGCATCGTGTACATTTGCTTACACTTATACACGCAATAAAACATGTGAACATTTGTTGGCAACCTAATACTTTTTGCTCAATTTGTATTAAGAAAGCTGTAACATCAGTGCTGTGTATCAACGTACTTCACGAGAATAAATCATAAGAGTTGTTACTAAAGAAAACCTTTAGCAATAAGGCACTTGGCTTCGATAGCATCAAGTTTAGTTCCCTGGCAGTAAAGGCGATAGGTAGAATGTTAAATTATGACAATCCAATAACGGGTTAGGTGGCTCGGTGGCTCGGCTTCAGCCCAAATTGTCTGCCTCCACGTGCCAAGTTCTGGCCCCAGCGTTATACGCCGGCGTGATACAAGTATACAAAACTGTGATATAATCCATACTACAAGGGACGTTTCTAGAGCTTGACTTAAGAAAAACCTAAACGAATGAAACTGACTTTTTGATTGTTAAAAGCTTCAAGGTTCCGTAAAAAAATGCATCACTGTATGCACCATAATCCTTCATTGCACAAGCGAATGACGTAACTCGTAGTGTCACTAGTAGGAACGTTCTCGCGCATATTCTCGTACTCACAATGAACGACCTTGCACCTTACTCGTCTAGATCTGCTTATTAGATTGCACCATTGCACTGTATTAAGTTTTACCGTTATACTAATAAAAAAGTATAATTTTCATTTCTTCTTTTAGTTGAAGTAATTGAAATTTTATATAAAGAGTAGCTACGCTCCATGAATCAACTTAGATATTTTTGTTGTGTATTTGTTCCTAGATACTTTTTAGAATATATAAAAATAAATAATGGCATAAATCGTTGCAACTTTCAATTTCCATAGATAAAAATGTTCTTCAGATCTCCCCTTTAGTATAACCAAACATGGCGGAAACAACTTTCTCTTTAGGATTTTCCGTACCGAAGATGTTATTTGAAAATAAAACCATACTTTTTTGATTTAATATATTCAACCAGACCGTCACAACTGAAACAATAGCGCAATTCAAAAACGCGTTAAAATGTTGCAGCATAGACGGGATTAACGATATCGCCACCACGCAGACAAAAGTAGCCATAAAAAGTCTTTTATTTCTTGCGGAAAGTGTTACATCCCTTCAAAGAAGACTCACTTTTGTTTTGGACTGAGATAGAATACCTACGGAAGATGTATTCTATTCTGAAAACCATTTTTAGATTCCACTTTAATATGAGTTCACTTCTCAGAATATGTGACTAGGTAAGTACCTATGATGTGGCTTTTCGTTGAAATTTATTTTTGTTTTGACGCATATGTCAAAAAATGTGGAATAGAATAGATGTCTCATCAATCATACAGTTTTTGTTGCTCCAAACGTTGACACAATCAGGAACATGTGGCACGGGGACCCGGTGCTTCGTTACCGAGTCATGTGTATAGAAGCATCGCCGTCATCTTCATTGTTTATGAACGATACGAAACGTCGATTTAATTCATTTCTTTCAGTGTGGTTTTTGGGTGATATTTTCAATAGTATCAACATTAGGTAACAGAAATCCAACATCAATGGCCCGTTACAGTTCACTGCTGGACTATGAGCGTCCTGTTTTGCCATAATCTCCACGCTTGGCAGGCGGGTTGGAGATCGCAGATTAAAAGGTTACTGTATCAGAGAGCGCTGCTGCCCGTTCCCTGTTCAATGTGTAATCCCTAAGTCGCCTCTTACAACACCCACGGGAAGAGATGACAGAAAATCTAACAGAAATCCAAAGTGACACCTTATTAGACACTTATTTGAACTTATAGTTCAGCCTTTATTGTCTCTTCCAGAGCTTTTTTAATTTCTAGATTAAACTTTTAGGACATATCGAAAATCATTATTTTTTTCTTAAAAAGAGCATTCTTCTTGTTGGTGAAATAGTGGCCAGTTTTTACTTTCTCCCTCAGTATTCTTGTTTCTTTTGAACGACACGTAAAAAAAACCGCAAGAATGTGCCAGTGTACAAAAGCTTATTCTAGATGGCCCATATTCGCTGGACATGTAATTCAGGCGCGTATCGGGATTACGTCGGATGCGCCGGCCCACGTGACGTCATCCGGCGGCCGGACGGCAACCAGAGCGGTCACGTGACACCAATCTACCCATTGTTGCACCGGAGCCAGATCCACTGCATCTGAAACAAGCAAAACTCAAATAATACACAACATTTTATGGAAAGTTTTTCTGTTTTTAAACGCACTGTTTCAAACGAATATAATAAGAATAAATTAACATTGACATTAAAATTTTGGTTAAAATTAGACAACATCTGCCAGCGACGTATTTTAGTTTTTTGTTGGCTTCTTCGTAGGATAAGCTGTGATGGCGTAATTAGTTTCGTTGCCTATATTTGAAGCGGTGTCTTTACTCTAAAGAAATTATTAGAGCTACCAAACGTAGATAAAAATGGAAGTCGTCGTGATCCCACAAACTAATTCAGTCGTTCAATTTGTAGTCAGCAACTAGGAAGGGAAAAAATACATAGTAATTTTAGACTCGATTGATTGAATGACAGCGCTCCACTAGCAGAGCTAGAAATTCTGTCTGTCTATCAATCTAACAATTTTTTTGTGTCATTGCAAAATGGAGGTCATATAAAACTGAACTGTTTGGGTCAGTAGTTTTTATTTTCACATTTTAAACTTCCGCGATTTGTACCGTTTTATATAGCGATTAGATCCGTCCTTATTATATAATTATACATTTTTAAAATATTAACATTCTGGTATGAAGGTAATACTTATACCTAGTTATCTAAAGCACTAAAGCGTAGGTTGCATAGCCACCTGAGATAGATGAATATTTAAACATTCAAATAATGTCGTCGTTGCATTTCTACATACATTGCTTGCTCTTTGCTAAAGTGACAGAAAGAGTTTGATAACAAAAGCGTAATGTAGATAAAAGGGACCGTTGCTGTGTCGTCCTGACGCACCCTTTCAGGTGTAGTGAATCAAGAGTATAAACGCAGCCGACAAGCTCCCTTTAATAGGGTCAGTGATACGGCTAGGGTCCAACCCCAAGAGAAACCTAATTATTACAGCTTTTGATCACAAGTGCCGTTTTAACGGCCCAGTTGGCGCGGCATTGTTCAAAATCAAAATCAAAAATTATTTTATTCGAAATAAGATTTTTACAAATAATTTTTCGACGTCAAAACGACGTCGTTGTTACTTGTTACTTGATTACAACAAGTACTTAAGGAAGCTCCTGCTATCAAAATATAATATAATGTATTCTTTTGGAAAAACCTGTTGGATAAGCCATTATTTATTATAGGAAATATAAGAAATGAAGATCTTTTGTCCATTAGTGGAGGCTAAATAAGTAAAAAGATATATTTCATTATTTAAAAGCTGACGTTGATTAATTAAGCTTGGTGAAATATGGCCCATGTGTTGACGAAAAGAGTCCTAGAGATGTTGTAAATACGAAGAGAGGAATATTATAAGGAAGGCATAGGAGCTGTCAAACAGAATGATTTGGTCCGATTAGTTTGGAATGGGAAGGGACGTACAATCTTCAAAGTCGAATCATAGTCAAAAATTATTTATTTCCATATTACATTACTTAGATCCGTCATTACATTTTTTGGGTGAGTTCACTAACACAATGGCAGAATCTGTCCCGCCCGAGTCTATAAGATGCGCTCCTAGGCCAGAAATTCTTATTTAAAGCGAGATTCAAGTTGAGCCTTCTCTCCTTAATATGATTAAATATTTTATCTTTTATTATAGTGTTTATACCGTTCCTTCCTTCATCGTGTGGGTTATAAGGTCGACAAATGACGACGCTACAGGGTTTTGTCTGTTTTGTTCTGTATGTTTCATGTTTAAGGCGCCAAAAAAGGATTATTATATTATATTGACAGAATAGTCGGACGGCCCAAGTAATGAGAGGAATGCGGTATCGATGGCCCGAGCGGATGTCGGATATACAAGTCACGTGACTGCAGGGGCCTGTCGCGCTGACGGCCTAGGTTGTTACCCATTTCTCCCAATATTAATTGTTGATAAAATAATTAACACGAAAATCCAGACACAAAGGTGAATCTACTAAAGCTTAATAATAGATATGGGGAAAATGCCTGTATATTATTTTTCGACTTTGTCTACAGAACTTTAAAAGCAATTGCATCATATACTACTATTCAAATGGGAAAACTAATTATTATTGTAGTTAATCACTTATTAACTATCACT
The DNA here is from genome assembly GCA_951230895.1 of Carpatolechia fugitivella. Lineage (NCBI taxonomy): Eukaryota > Metazoa > Arthropoda > Insecta > Lepidoptera > Gelechiidae > Carpatolechia > Carpatolechia fugitivella. The sequence goes on from OX579650.1 coordinate 11,754,404, forward strand.
TAGTTAACTTATTTGATAGTTAATTAATCTCACTGTGATAATGTAATACTTAAAAGAAGTTCTATTTTTTCTTATCCAAAACAGCAATTTCATTAAAAAGATGTTATACCTTGATTTTTAATTCCGTGGAATTCTGACAGATGGAGTGTTGCCAGGCAGAAAACAGGTTACCGAAATTACAGGTATCACATTTTGATGAATAAAAATAACACAGTGAATTATTTTAAAATCATACTTTATGCGGCCTTCATTATGTTTCATTTTTTCAATTGTTATTATTAATATTTTTTTTTTTTTTTTTTAGTTTTAATCTGTTCAAGTTACTACATTTAATGTGGGAGAAAATTTACTAAGACTTGTTTGTCTTGTTATAATAGTGATAACAGAAATGTACATGTGAAAAAAGGTTTGCGACAAGCGATCTGAGAACTGTCAGAATTTCACGGAATAAAAAATCAAGGTATAGGGCATACTGTTTGGTCATAATAATTAAGTGCAATAGAAAAAGCCCAAGTCCATTAGTGGACTGATACGGGCTGATGATGATAGTGATTGGTTATATCCCATCCTACCGAAGTACTCGAACATAACCTGAACAAATGTGAATCAAGTCTTAAGATCCAAAAAAAGCGTGACAACGCGATGCAAGTAAAATCTTATAAATTATACAGAAAAATATAATGAATGGTTTGCTCGATTAAGCGTCACCTTGACGGCTTAGTTTCGTTCATTGGTCACAAAAATTGAGTATGGCGTGATAAAATAAGTTATCATTACAATAAAAATTGGTGATGTTGGAAGCAGCCTAGTTTGCCTCACGTGCCGATTTAATCGCAGCATGGTCGCGGAAACCCTTCAGGTACCCAACAGTGAACCCTTTCATACAACTTTACATCCAACTCAATTACAATAGTGTTTTGATTATCTTGTTAAACGCAGCCAACTATTTGAGTGGTATTCTTGTTTGCTCAACCATAATATTAATTTAACTTTACCTTTCAATGTGCGGTAATTACCGTAATTTGTTTTTTTTTAGGGTTATCTTTTACTACTGTCTGGATTTCAATTTATTTATAAAACACAAATGTGAAATTAGTTTATTCAAAACTAACAAAAAAAAAGTGTGTATGTGTGTATTGTTTAATGTTATTACCTAGTGTAATTTTTCTTTCGATTCGCGTATTATTAGAAAGAAAGAAAGAAAGAAAGAAAGAAAGAAGAAAAAAATATTTATTTCAAACAAATCACATTATACACTTACTTAAATATTACTTAGTCTAAAAATTAACTCTCAGTTTATAGCTGAATTTGGTTTCTTACAATGTTGCATTTTGGATCACACCATAAATGCTCTAATCAACGAATTAGACAATTTTAAACACTTTTAGGTTTTCGCGGTTGTTAATATTAATAACAAAGCTTATTTTAAACCGAAATCGTGGTAATAACCCGGTAGATACGTATGTTATTAGACTATTGTAGTTCGTTGGCTCTAATCGAGTGTTTGCATAAAGTGTAAAAAGTGAGGCATAAGAATTAACCATTGATTTTATCACGTCGTAGGACCGATGATCGATTTGACATGCCTTTTTAACCCTGAAGTAAGAAAAAAGCTTAGCCATTTCCGATGCTGCCATTTTTGTGATTGTTGCACGATTGCGACGAGTTTGACTTTAGTTTTTGCATTTCGAATTTGTACTCTCCACAACAAATACATCTGAATCTGACCACGAATAGTGCAGCGCGAAAGGTCAGCTCATAAAGGCATGTTTATGACCCGCGTCATCAATTAATTGCAGTACGATGCGCATTTTGCGCGTTCTACTTACCGCTAATGGTTTCATGGTCTCATAGCTTACCATACCATTAGAAATTTTGGTACAAATTAATCGTTTATAGGTCTTCACCTCATGGTCTAAATCATTTTGACTGCTGCTGTCTAGGATTAGAGATGGGCAAACCACCGGGTTTAAACCTACCGCTGGGTTTTTACCCGATAAACACCCATTTATTCCCACCCACTGGGTGAAAATTCGGGTGTTTATTATTTTTATAACAAAATTTATATAAGTATCCATATATCATTAGATTTTGCGTATGCACATTATATGTGACATTTTTTCACTTATTTGCCAGTAAATGCAGGGGCTTAGAACATCTATTTTAGCAAGATACCAACAAAGCAATGGATAAAACGGCGTAAAGCACAAAATCTGCAGAAAATATTGTTTTTAAGGGCAAATCTCGGTATTTGAACAAGAAACATAAAAAAAAAGATGGCGATAAAATTATTGTTCGTAAGTCATGCATGAACCATGGTTTAGGGTACTATGCTTAGAAACGAGAGAAACAACAGTACCAATTATGTTTAAAATATCAATATCCGAGATGGCAGCAAACTTTTTCGTTTATTGGGTCAACTTCGATTAAACTCAACACAGTGTTATAACATGTCCTAGGCCAATCGTAATATCAGGCAGCTTCCATCATTTAGTATACTGTCACCGTGACTTTTGTCGCCCGTGCGCGCTAGCTCCTACCTTTGTACTTGCCACGTTCGCATGCAGTGTAGGTATGAGTGAGTGTAGTGCTAGCTAACTGTAATTACAACTTCTTTTGATCATCCCGTTAGAACTTGAGCATTCTTCTTCTTAGCGAGTCGATGGCAAGTCAAATTTTATAATGTTGTAGCCCAGAATGTGGCCACTTGGACGGCAGATTGTGTGGCGTCCATCAAATCTTGCTGCGTGCAGGTGGCAGGGCACGCAGGACATGATGTCAGGTGGGCCATCGTCTGTACTTCTCCGCACACACAGTTTATGTCAGTATTATCGGAAAATCCCCACCTAGACATGTTATCTTTACTCCGGCAGATCTGAGTCTGAAGTCTATTTAAAGACTTCCAGATCGGCCACGACAACTGATGTCCGGGTGGGAGATTCTCAGATGGCGTGACAAAGGGGCTAGGAAGGGAGACTCCGCGGTGCCAGAGGTTGCATTTTGCTTGTGGCGGGTCGTTGGTCAGTGGTTCGACGCACATTAAAAAAAAGTTTTTCGGCTTTTCAGCCGTTGTGGCACTGGTTTATAGCCACTCAGTGGGTGCCGAATGTCGTCGTCCATTTTACGCCTATCAAGGGAGCTTGTAACTGCTCTGCGGACATCTGGAGGCGCTATACCAGCTAATGGAAACAGCAACTTAACCGGCGTCGGTTTCAGGCAACCAGTAATGATCCGGCAAGTTTCGTAAGGTTAAGGCTGTGTCCACTAGCTTGGCATGAGCAAAGCGGTCCCATACTGGGCATGCAAATTCGCCAGCTGAAAAGGCAAGCGCCAAACCAGTAGTCCGCAGAACTTGTGGTGTGGCTCCCCATTTATTGGTGGTAAGCCACCGCACTAGATTGTTTCGAGCATGCACCTTCCTTTTCACACTCTCACAGTTCTTTCGGAAGGTAAGAGACCTATCTAACAGCACGCCGAGGTATTTGGGGGAGTTACTGTGGGAAATAGGCACCCCACGCCACGTGATTTTGAGCTTTCGACCCGCCTGTGCATTGCGAAGGTGAAATACGCATGACTCAGTTTTAGACGGATTGGGCTTAAGGGAATTCTCTGCGTAGTAGCAACTCAGGTTCTTGAGAGCTACCGTCAGATTGGCCTCAACCTCTTCGAAACTGGTCGCTTGAGAAGTGAGAGCAAGATCATCAGCATACACAAAGCTGGAGGTATTTGGACTGGACGGCTGGTCGTTGGTATATCAATTTCGGGTCAACAAAGCTAGTGAGGCGTACCAGCAGCAACCGCTCAAATAATTTATAAGTATGGCACAGGAGTGAAATGGGCCGAAAATTTTTGGGGTCATCTGCTGGTTTTCCTGGCTTTGGTATAGCTGTGACCTTCGATTTTCTCCAGAGTCTTGGTATTAGGGCAGATTCCAGACACTTGTTGAACATTTGTAGCAGCCATGATACTGCGACGGGGCCAAGGTCAACTCCGGAGGCTTTCCCGCACTTAAGGGATTTAATGGCGGTGATGATGTCACCATGCCCTTCTACTATTATGCGTCATGTTGATGTTGGTTACAGTATCAATCCACCTGTCCCGCCGACTTTCATCAATCCGCGACAGTAACTCTTCCCCGACTCGTGTAGTCTCCTCGGAAAAGGGATCACCGCAGTACAAAGTCTCGTATCGCATCAACAGTTCCCCCGACTCCTTCGATAATCCTGGGATGTAGGAGGTACGGCATCCTCTGGGGATACAGTGACGAGACACCTCAGAGACTATGTCAGCAAACCGATCATATTCTCGAGGGGATGGTGGAGAGCGTCGTCGACTGACTTTGCGTACTGCTCCCAATTTGTCTTGGAGTAATTAAATCGGCGTTTAAGGGGGACCTGTAGAGAACGGACGACTGGGCTAATCTCGCACATAATGGACCTATGTTGAGTGCGAGGAATAGGTGGGCATACGGTCTTAACGCACTGAGAACTTATGTCTGAACTGGTGAAGATTAGATCTGGGTTGTATCTCCTCTTCCATCGGCCACTATTAAAGGAAGCCGGTTGTTTTGGGTCATGAACAAGAGTCAAATTGTTAGATTCAGCCCATGTCTCGACCGCTTAACCACAGTCGTCAAGGTCATTGTAGCCCCAGAGTGGATTATGACTGTTAAAATCACCGATTACAATTTTCACCCGTTGCTGATCGTCAAAGTTTGAGGGAGAGGAGAACCGGAAAGGCGTCCCGGGGGGCTTATAAACAGAGGTAACAGAGCAGTGGTCGAGGTCCAAGGTAATCACCTCGATGCCATTCTGGGTCGAACATTCAGAGGATTTTACTCTTACTCCGGGAGTAACAAACACTGCGTTACCGTGTTTCGGGTGTTAAGTCTCAGAGATAAGAGTGAGTCCAGCTACGTGTGGTCGGCATTGTGTTTCATCTCGATGGGTTTCTTGTACACACAGTACATCGCAGTGTGTCTTGCGACAGAGTTCAGATAAGAGTTCTGATTTGTCTTTCGAGAAACCCTCAATATTAATCGAGACTACACACAGTCTTTAACTTTGCCGGCTTTAACACTGGACTGTATGGTTGATTTTGATTTGCCATCGTGGGGAAAGGATTCGCCAGTCAGCTAGAAATAGAATTCGCTAGACTGTTGCCCAGGGTGCGCCAGACGTACTACCGAGTAGCGGTAGCGGTACGTCGCTCGGGGAGGCTCCTTTCATGCACCTTGAGCATTAAAAGATGGCGACATTTTACAGATTTCTACTGTTTTATTTTAAAAATGTTTATTCGGTTGAACTTATTTGAGTCGATGTGAGTCCAGCGGCTGGAGCGCTGATATACATCAATATCTTTTACGCATGTAGGTTTTCTTAAACTTAGTAAAATGCTTTACGCTAGAATATACAAATACAAACAAATTCTAAACAAAGTTTCATAGAAATTGTCTCATGAACAAAACAATTGGCTGCTACCTTGGGCTTTCCACATTATTGAAGTTGCGTATATTGCATATAAACAGGGTATTTTCATCAAGATATACAATAAAGTTTTTATTTTTATTTTATCATCAATTATTATAATAAACACCTACAAAAATGGGTTGTTATGGGTAAAAACCGGGTTAAAACCCAAATCACCGGGTTTTTACCTGGTCAGGTGGTTTGGGTTTTAACCCACCGCCCATCTCTATCTAGGATACATGTCAAAGTAAAGACAAGTATAGGCAGTCCTGAGCTAGCAGCACCTGCTAGTACAAGTATTCTATATAGCTTTTGGTGCTAGCAGCTAGCTATTAAAGGTCCTTCGCGCACTCCCTCGCGATGGGGACCCGAGTCATAAAAACACAGCGTATTAGAAAGAAAGAAAGAAATAAACGGGCAGCTCCTCTATGGTTTTGCTCCGTGATAACGATGTCAATAAATTTAATTTGTATCTATCTGTTTATAGGTTTCCCTACGGGTTTCATAGCGTAAACAAATATATTTGTCCCTCTTACGAAAACAAAATTTTCTATGGTGGATGTATGGCCCGCGTGACCAATGACGTCACAGTTCACGTCGGACTTCTCTGTCTAACCATTAACTTTGAAGCCTTATAACTTTGTTTCTGAGCAAGATATTTGAAAACAAATTTTTATTGTGTCTATCTGAAACTTGAAATATTTCGATTAATGAATTTAAAAAAATGTGCATATTCCCTATTGAATTATCGAGTTTAGTGAACAGAGCATAGCAAGCAACATACTCATCAACATCCTCAAAGTTATGCTGATTAAAACATAATTATTTTCCAATAAGGCATACTCCTGTCATACATTTTTGCTTTGAGCGTGCACAGCCGCATTTCGCTATCCGGCAGTCTGTCTTACACCGGCACGATATGAGCTCGATATCTTGCAGAGATATTAGAGGTTTCAGGCTTGTGATAGGAATTAGGGAGTTGTTATATAACCTCCAGCTACAGTTTTCTGGTGAGGGTAAGTTTTGGATCAGGATATTTACATTTTTCCAAATAAAAGCCTGGTAATTAGCTCTGTGTAGATGGTGCTTCAGAACTTCTCTAGAAGGTGGTAATTTGTCTAGGTTTTTAGTATTTGAAAAAGCTGTGGCTCTTAAGATCATCAATGCTGTTTAAGGCTTGTAGTGTAGGTTTTTTGTCACAGTAAAAGGTAATTATAGAAAAGAGGGCTACGAAAGATCTCAAATTGCTTCGTCGCTTCCTAACTATTTAAATTAACAAAACTCATATAGTGATTAGTCGATCAGATTAGTGATTGGTGTAACATGCGCGTGATTAGCGACAAATCAGTAGAAGTGCTTTCACCACACTAGTCACGCTCAGTCCAGGCCCTGTTGTTGATGTAAGCAGTTAGTAGGTATTTATGAAATTGTGTGGAAACCCACAGTGACACAGTTGCAAGGTTTCTTCATCATCATCATAATAAACTTCAAACAAAAATTTGCGGCAACTACTCGTATCTCCTTCAGCACCTAAACTTGTATTGGCGCAAGCGGCGTCTTCCGAACACACGCAAGTGCCATTTGACTCATCTTTGTCATGTGATCTATGTCGCCTTGCTTAGCAAAAATATCGCTCATCTAGTACTACAAAGACGGAACTGTCATTTTACAAATTTTACAGGAGGGCGTTTTAAAGTTTTTTTTACTGTTCTGTTTTGTTTTATTATTTCACTTTATATTATATACAACTGGAACCAGGATATTTTGGATATTTAAATATATAGGTAGAGTACAATAGCAAAAATATTTTAAAAAATTAAGTGTAAGTATAAAAAAAAACACTTGAAATGATTTGACACATACAATTGTGTCATTGTTGCATTGAAAATGTTTTATTTTGGAAGTTGTGATACTGAAATAGGTACTAATTAATTATTTTTAAAACACTTAATTTCAGATAATCATTTATTACAGCTTAATTGAATACTGAATAATTAACATTACTTAATGGCACGTAAAATCACAGGTGAATTTGTATTTGTTATCTTAAATTTCAAACCACTTATTGAATAATTAATAGTCTTTTGGATAATTACGTATTGGTACATAAATCACAGATTCATTTGTTATCCTTATATCAAAATACTTATTGAAATATCCCAAGGCTATCGCTAATCACAGCTTTTTCATTGCTTACAAATAGTAGGAACTAAAATCGTAGAATCAAAACAAATGAGAAATAAAACATAACGAAAATAACGCTTTTTTAAGAAAAATAAAACCACGTTTCAAAATAAATCTTATTCTCCAAAGGAAAAAACAATGACAAAACGAAAACGACAGGTGCGGCTACCAAAAAAGTCTGGGTAGGTTTCATTCGATAAATTAATACTTGTAGTTTCGTCATCTACAATTTTCGCCCCGACTTCGAACGTAAAGTATAATTTGTATGTGCAAATCGTAATTGTCTAGTAGATCCTTAACTTATGTTCGGCTGTCCTTTTTGCTTTTTTAAAATAAAGAAGATCAAACATCCAAAATTAAACCTTATAGGCGCTTCGATTGCCTGTTTTAATGTCTTTGAGTACAGCTGCTATTGTTTTATTTTTTATGACTAATGAAAAAGAGGAGACAATTAATAATATTAAAAGGAGGAGGTTCTCAATTCGTCTGTATTTTTTTTTATGTATGTTATTAGATATCTCCGCCAATTGTTAACCGATTTGAATAATTCTTTTTTCATTCGATAGGATTTACTCTTGAGGTGGTTCCATATTAATTTCGTTAAGATCTGATGGTGGAACATTAGGTAAAACTTGGTAACTCCTCAACGGAATGTAGCATTCGCGTCGTTATTCGTCTATTCTTTTAGTCGTATTTCAGTCAGTTTTCAACCGATTTTGATGATTCTTTTTTCATTCGATAGAACGTGCTTTAGGGATAGATCCATATAAATTTTTGTCAAAATCTGATGATGAAATAAGAGATAAAAGCGGAAACTCCTCAACCAGTGATAGCAACATGCATCGCGCGCGATACCGTTTGTGGTGGAATGTTGCTAGGCAACGAAATAAATTTGTTTTGTCAGTTTGCTGAAAATCTACGTTTCCGTTGTTCCATATAAAATTATATTATTCGATTTTATCACATTTTTTGGCAACCGTGACAGGACAAGAACCTGCTCGGATATTGTATTGGATATCACAAATAATTTAGCTTCTATGGCCGAGTGGTCGAGTGTTTTACTCTCTTTACGGAGGTTTCGGGTTTGAATCCCGGTGAAGACACTCTTAAACGAAAATGTCCTTGTGAGACTTTTTTCAGTTTAGTTGGGACATTGCTGCCCGAATCACCTCATTGTCTGAAAAGAAAGATGATTCCGTGATTCGGAAGGCACGTTAAGCCATGTGTCTCGGCTCTAATATCTACAGAAGGCGTCGTTACTCGTGCTAAGTCAGTGGGTTTTGACAAGGGCCCGGTACTATATTAACTGTGTGAGGGTATGTGAGGTTGATTGTCGACCTTACAAACCTCAATATGAAGAAAAAGAAGAAGCCAGCCTACGTTCACTATCTGTATGTAATCAGCTAACGACAGACTTTCAAGATACCATCTCAAACCTGAAACTCCTTACGAATAGCCCAAGTATAGGGGTAAACTATAAGCTTATTAAGAGGGAAGAATAGTACGTGCTCGTCCATACAAAAAGAGAAAACGTTCTTCCACTTCTAAATATTTTCCAATCTCCATGATTTTTTAGTATGTTATTGACACAATGAATGACTAGGTTTATAGATTTATCTTTTTACAAAATTCGCTATAGATTCAAACTTATATAGGCACCTCAAGTAACGTAATTTTTATGATTAAAACTGTGTCGAATTGAGCCGTTTGTTGAATAAAAACAATGTTTTTTTTTTTTAAAACCGAACCCATGAACCTAGAATATATTGTGCTGAAACGATCGACATCAAAATAAAAGTGATTTTGTTGAAATTTAGTTATTGGAAACCGTTTTCTCCCGAAATGGGAATTTCATCAAGAAAAGTACCTATTGTCAGTCGCGAGCTGCAACGCTCTCGCTCTCTCTCCCGGGGACATGAGCGCACGAGCGATAGCAAATGTTTTCCTAAATATCTATTTCGTTAGGATCGCGAAGCTATTCTTTCCTCTTAGCATTGTCAGTTTAGTGGCCAGCTGGACTACTAAATGCCTTCTATACTTCGTAGCCTCTTACCCAGTTTAACTTATGTTATTTTCGAAACAATCATTAATAATATAATAAACAACTAAACGTGCTTGCATAGCACGAAAGACGCAGTCTAAACTAAGCAAATACCTAAAATACGAGAGTATAATATCTTTGTACTGAAACTTAACAGTTTCACAATAACAAAACCTAGCTTTGGATAATGAAGAAAAATAATAGGATATGTGTCGAGGTTAGGATTAATTACTTACATAAAATATATTGAATGAAACACTGAAAATCATAAAATAAAAATAATTTTAACAAAAAAATAGAAACCTCCTTCAAATTACCTTATATGGTTATCTCCACTAAAAAGTAACAAATAAAATAACATTCCAGATGGAACATGAAAAAAAATATTGCCAATATCCTCAATTAAGTAGATAGGTAGTGTATTAAGTAAATATTTAGAACTTTGTACTTCCTTTTGGAGTCGGTGCCAGCCAAAAAATCGTCGATTAGTCGTGGGCAACTGTTTCAAGTCGTCGTCGTCGTTAAGTCAGTACATATTTCTATATGACTATCAATAAAATTCTTTGATAGTCTATGATATAATATTTTGTTGTGCTGCGCGGGATGCAATGCCGCACCCGACTAAACGCAGGGAAAACGACAGGAGCGGCTACCAAAAAAGTCTGGGTAGGTTTCATTCGATAAATTAATACTCGTAGTTTCGTCATCTACAATTTTTGCCCCGACTTCGAACGTAAAGTATAATTTGTATGTGCAAATCGTAATTGTCTAGTAGATCCTTAACTGAGAAAGAGGGTAGACAGATATGTCTGCCCATAACAATGTTCCGTCCGGCTAACCACCCGCAAATACTTCAGTTCTGCCGTGATCATGACTATTGCAACATAGTCGAAATATCGGTAAGCTCATAAAAAAGCTTAAATTATTTATTAAACCAAAATCGTAGTAATAACCCGGTAGATATTATGTGTGTTATTAATACATTACACCTGTTTTTATTTCTTTTATACTATGCTGACACAAAGTACAATCAAATCATGTGCTGTAGTGCTACAATGACTGTAAATACTATCACGTCATTATTTCATTCAATTTTAAGTTAAACACTGACACAAAATACATATACGGTATTGTAGCTCACAAAATATTATTATTTTCTGTTGCTACAAAGACTATAATACACATTTGCGGCATTGAAGGTCTCAATTTTTTTTTTTCTGGTGCTACAAAGACAAAAAATACATTTACGGTACTGTAGCTCTCAATAAAGGATTTTGTTTAGGTGCTACAAAGACACTAAATACATTTACGTCATTGTAGCGCTCAAAAAAGAATTTTGTTTTGGTGCTACAAAGACAGAAAATACATTTACGTCGTTTGGCACTTAGAAATAAAAAAAATTGATGTCATAATTACCAGAACGACGATGTAGCACTCTGACACGCTTGACCGTCACGGAGCGTCCCGCGCATCTGACCAATGTGGCGTCGTTACACTCGGGGCGAGTAAATTTTTGTACCGGTGCAACAAAGACAGTGGCGCTATCTTACGCTCATTTGTTGAACAATAAAAACGACTTTGTAACACCATACGTATTGAACATTTTTGAACATTCTGACATCATTAACTCATTTTTGCATTTTGTGACAATTCCGTCTTTGTAGTACTAGATGAGCGATATGAAGAAATTCTTAAAACCAGAATCTAAGATTGCATGCCGCAGCGAGCGGAGCACGCTGACATCGAGGTGGGTTAATGACTCCGCAAAGGTCGGCCATTGTTTTGGTAAACAATGCAGCGGCGGGCGCGCCATCAATCCTTCCAGTAATTCGCTTCACTAGGTGACGCGACGCGACCCTTTTAGCTCTAGCTTAGAAACGGGCCAAGTGCGTGCAATTTAGGTGTCGGTTGCCATAAATGTGTGCAAAAATTGTATAGTATTTTATAATAATTTGTAAGCATCATCATAATTATCGTGTAAGTTGTAAGGCTGACAAACCCTGGTCAAGGTTATTGTTAAAGGCTTCTGACATGGCTCGTGTACTACCGTAGATGACGGCTGAGTGAGAACAACAGCTCTACGTGTTTTCTGATGCACGGAATCATCTTAATTTTCTGATTAGGTGATTCAGCTTACAATGTCCTATTCAAACTTGGGACTAAAGTGATTTTGTTTCACAGTTTTTCATCTAGGATTTGATCTAGAACCTCAGGGTCGAAAGCCAAACGCTCTACCCGCTGGACCACGGACGCTGTTAGCATTTAAAAATGTCAGATTTATAGTACATAGTGTAAACTTAATGACTGGTTAATAAAAGATAAATTTCTCTAGTTGAAGTACATTAATGTCCTTTTTGATTTCGATGTAGAGTTGATTTTTAAATATAGAGGCAAAGAAACATCGAGAGTTAGACTGAGGAATTTAAAAAAATCAACGCAGAGGATACCATTTATTTTATCAGCCCTGCCACTTTTGCGACTTGCGTACACTCCCAGATATTAAATGTACTTATGAAATTCGTGACGTCATTTAATCCGAACAAGATGAATGTTCAGCGAGAGATTAGAAAGAGTCACAGACTCATTACGCTCTGAAAATGACGGTGTAATGTGAAAAGAGCCGTCGCGAACAATGTAGACGGAGAAGACAATTTTTAAGAACTCGCCTTGGCTTCGAGTTGCAAGGATTGTTTCTACTTGAGCTATTTACGACGTCTCCTACAGAAATATCCCTTCAATTAACTTTCGACAAATTAACGGAAGAGAAAAATATAAAGGCCGAGGGGGAGGGTGAGGTACGGGGTGGCGGGCGAGAATAACTGGGATCGCGGATAATTAATGGTTTCATTTATGTTTCTGCACTTGAGAGTCTTGATTGTGCTGAGTTAGGCCGCTTTTTACGTTTTTTTTTTTCAACTTTCAAACTGCTTTTGTTTGGCTGTAAGCAAACTTCGGGGTCGATAGGCCTGTTTAACTTAACGGGGTTTTGGCACTTTTTGAGCGTGTTCAGCAAACTTTTGGTTCTTGTAATGAGTGATTGGCACGCGCGCGCGATATTAGCTTTAATCCTAATGAAGTTCGTTAGGCAATTAAAAGTCTTCAGAGCGGTTTCGGAGAGTACTAAAGTTATTTGAAGTTTTGTGAGTGAGCTTACCGTTGGGTCAATAGAAAGAATTAAGTATACAGGTAATTTAAAAAGTAAGGTTTTGGTGAATTCTGCCTTGAAAAGTTGGTAAAATCCAAGTTGGCGTTAGTTGGCATTTTCCAGTGTAAGCTGACACACAACGTCGTCGATATTATTATAAGTTCAGCCAGGCGTGGTCAGGCGTACTTTCATACCAGTGCAGTGGAGTAATGAGTAGATTATCTTGACTTCAACGGTGTCACTCGTTTGTATGTAAGATTTAGTTCACCAACGGTACATGCAGATTGGAGGTGCTATGAGTCAATTGAATATCGGAATTGTAATGAGTAGCGAGTTGAAACGAAAGTGCATTCAAACTTCTTCATGTTAAGCGCAAAATCTTCATAGAGAAACCTGCACACACTTTCAAAAGTTTCCATGGACCAACTAATTTGCCACGTGATTAAATATGGCCTATAGGCTCACAAAAGCTGAGTAGGTGGTAGTTGGCACTTACCAACATGTCGTTTTTTTTTGCTATTTAGTTTAGGTTTTATTAAAAAAATAACTTAAGTAACGATAATCTACGAATATAAGTAAGTTCTATCGCGTTGTTTGTACACGGCGTGCATAACGTATCGGGTACGGGATTGTTATTCGCCGCGCGATCCGCAACCCTGACCCCTTGAACCCGATCGGGAAATGTCACCGGGACTGGAATCTCAACGCGATGACGACGTCCGCAGCACCCCCACAACATTCAATACGTCCAACTAAATAAATTGGATCCTGCCAATTTAACGTATCAAACTCGATCGTCCATGCCGAACCTTATTGTGTCTTTTATTTATCAAACCCAACTTAGTAAATCAGCGAAGACAGCCAGTCAAAAACTTTGTCATCTTTATCTCTCTTCGACTTTTTCTTGATCTCTCTTGCCAAACGTTTTTTTTTGTTAATTTTCCTTGAACTCAGCAAAATTAGAGCTTTATTAAGTTACAGTTGACTGCTATACAAATGGCTCAGAGCTGACCCAAATTTTTCAATTCTAATTTACTGTTATGTGTCTGGATATTGTGTTCTTTATTTGGATTTCGGTTGTTACACAATGTTCTATGTTTGACGTGCCAAATTCGACGCCGTCAATTTTTGTGAAAATGTTTTTGCACGAGGCTTTACCTATTTTAAATAGTTGGTTAATGGGTACATCCTTAATTAGAAACTGTACAGAGCGAAATGGGGGGTCCTCTTCTGATTTAATGAGGTGGCAATCTTGTGTTCCCTTTCGCACAGATTTGACTCCGCCCCTCGGGTGGTGAAAATCAATAACATACTCCAGAAGTGCGTTCGGTGTCCTAGGCTGCCGACGTGCTCGTACTGATGTGACACACACCACAGCCGAGTATGCAGAACACATCGCTTATGGAAATTCGACGTTTGGTGACATCCACTTTTATGGACATCGCAATATTCTCGACCTGTGATTTTTTATGCTTTCAGAAATTGCTTGGGATGGTAGTAAAATAAAATAACTAGTATATGGAACTTTTTGCAAACGCACATATTCGTAGTTTACCTACCTGAAAATTACTTTAATTAAAATTATTAAACTATTTTCCATTTCTCAATATGGGTAGTACATTTATTACCCATCTTAAAAAAATGGAAGTTCATTAACTTAGGCAATAAATTATAAGATTTCTTATAACCTGTAGAAAGTTTATGCAAGTTGAGTGCTTTTTGATAGGTCATATAACTTACGATTTATTACTCCCTGTATGCTAGTAATTTCTGAACTCAGAATAGATTTTTAATGAGCGAACAATTTAATTGTAAACTTCTAATATTTGGTGCTCTGCGCGGGCGATTCGATCGATTATGACGTCTTTCAACAAATAAAAAATAAAATGAGTGTAGGTATGACGTGCTTCCGTTTAGCAATTAAAATTAGAAGACAGTGAGGAAATATCGATATGTTAGGTTTGTCATAAGCTGAGAAAGAAGTTTCCGATAATTGGGTTAGATCGTTGACGAGTTTCGCGGGCGAGCACCTGCATTAATTACAAGATTTAGCGTTATCCCTTCCATTAATAAGGAATAAGCTTGCCATTTAATTTTTTCCTAAGAAGTAAAGTAACTTATTTCTCTATTATTCTTTGCTGCACAGCAGCGTCAGCACACACGTCTATTATTTCTTTAAGGTTCTTTTTTGTCATGTGATAGTTCTTCTTTTAAAAAATACCTTATATCATGTTGTAAAATGTCACATAACAATTTCTATGATAACATGCAAATGTGTTTATTTTAATATCAACGAGTAGGTACATATTTTTTATTTGTTCGCGGAAAAGAAAACATTTTTATTGTGAAAAATTTATAAAATAACAATCATTTTTTCTACAGTATTACACAATGTTTGTAAATGCGTCGTTGATATTAACTCATCTATCAACAATACCATTTCAACTTTGTTTATTAAAGGCGGAAAACAATTACGATATCGTATTTTAAGAATCCGCAACTTTGTCGAGGCTTCGGTACTCGGAAATTCGGAATTTAATTTAAAAATTCCGAAGTATAACGAGACAGGTGAGCTGAACTGCTAAGCGCGTTATGAATTTCGGCCGGTAGTAGTTTCGGGAATTTTTACACAAACTTCACGCGTGTTCAGCTGTTTCATGCTCGTACAGGTGGCTTTTATAATCTCTGGATATTTTGTTGGATCATGCTGCCACGTTCCCGAAACATTCAAAATTATTTAGTACTTCTGCTACAGCAACTTTTCTGAAACGAAACGGATTAAAAATTTACCTGCGTATTTCATTAAAATTCTTGCCCGATTATGCAATTTTGTAATCATTATAGTGCCTTAATATTACTAAAAACAAGTGTTAAGATCCAATGCAAAAATGCATAAAGATTAAGACATGTACTTTATTTAATCAACGAATCATTTTATTCTAAGAACTTTGTTTCATATCTTTCTTGCAACAGAGTGAAACTCGAATGTTACATTATTAATTTATCTCCACCTATCGCTAATTTTGGATTCTACACTTTAATTTGAGTAGTATCATATTAACAAGATGTCTGTGTCATGATGAAATGTAACTCTTAAGAAAAAAAAACGACTAATGCATGGCAAAAATGCAATGTGTAGGTAACTTAAAATATTGTTGTGAAGACTATATAGGTGAATTTAGGTACCTTTTTGTATTATTCTACGTAATTTATGTACTTAAACTTGTGAAAGAGGCTTTATTGCCTAGTACCTATTAGCAGTCTGGCACTCTTCATTTCTGTGTAAAACATTATTATCTAGTTTTAGTGTTACGCCCACGTAGCTGTAACGTTGCCTCAGAATTGTTCATAAATCATACGAAGCAATCGAAACAAACAGTTTATGACTAATTTTATGACATAAGCTGTAGGTAACCTGCTTCTAAGCCGGGGTTTAATTCTTCCTTTTAAAGATTATTAAACATTACTACATTATTTTTTATTCTAAGGCTACGTTATAGCTTGGACACATTTAAAAAAAAAACCGTGTCGTGTGAAAAGGGGCTCTTTTGTTGTCATTTATTAATATTTGTTTGAATATTATATTGCAACTCACGGTATTCTGTATGTAGGTAACGCCAAAAATGGATTAAAAATCCTTAGAAAAAAGTCTTCAAAACACAAAATATGTTAATTTCCAATAAAACACTAATCTCCATGTGCATGCAAACGCAAAGGGGTCGCTCTAGAGAAGTCCATAGGAACAAAATATACTAGCTACGTCCAACTAGTCACGTCCAGGAACCAATTTAGCGAAAAGCCCACTGAAATATCGCACAGGCCGCTTAAGGGATCGCTGGCTGCTGTCACCGCTGCGTCCCACCTGCATTAATTAAGAGACTTATCCGTCCCATTAATGGTACCATGCGAACGTACCTTTAGGCGTTTTCCTCAGTGTCCAGTGGCGGGTGCGGCGGTAGTCAGATGTTTTTGGAGTAAAATTACCGCGTGTTTTGTTTTGGCTGTTAATTGCAACTGTTTCTAGTTGGCCAATTTTGCGTGATGTGGCGCAGTAGCGTAGGTGCCGAATTTTCAAACCTCGATGCAGTTTGACAATGAGCTTTGACGGTAAGTTCCCACGATCTAGCGGGCCTAAAACGTAACAAAAGGATATTACATTTTTGATACACTTAACATACTAGATTTTTATTTTATAATGATGTGCTAGTAATAGTTCCTTTGTTCATTACTATTTTACGGTCAATCAATAGTTTAAACTATAGCAATGTTAAGACTTTCTACACTTTAAATAAAAAACATAAAAAAGCAAATCATGAAAATAAAACAAATGTCTTTTAAAAGAAGTAAAACGAGAACTAATTCCATTAAATGAATTATTTTTTATGGCGATATTCATTGCATTGACTGACACTAGAAGGTAATTGTCTCTATCATCAAACGGGTCGGGATTCCCCAAATCTTTTCATGGGTCATTTAAAGGAGACGTGATTAAATAAAACATTGGGAATGAGAATAAAAGGAAAACTTTAATCGTCCATAAAGTTTCCGATGTTCCTCATCAGGTACTGCATGTTTAGTATCGGAAGCCAGCGCCATCAAACTTAAAAGCGGCACTAAATCTTTTTAACGCTCCAGGTTGCAACTTTAAAACAACACTTCTCACTGGAATTTATATTGGTGGCCATAAAATGAGATATAACAACGCCCGACTTATTGAAGTAATACTATTAGCGTAGTGTTTGTAACGTATTACCGGAACGTATTGGTGATGTAGAAGTAAATAAAGAGTGAATAAAATGCAGTTTTAATGATCGCTAGTATTCTAAAAGGACTGAATTTAAAACGATTGAAAAAGACAGTGGATTTGTTTGCACGCGTTTCACTTCACAGCGTCTACCGTAGCACATTGCTACGCTTACTACGCCGTAGCAGAGGCCTAAGGATTAAAACACCTTTTGAAAAAACTATTAACTACCGATTAAAAATAAACGAAGACACTGTTTGTTTTTCCGTGTTGTTAAAATTTATAGATAGCTTTATATTCTTTTTAAACGACTTAAAAAAAGGGGAGGTCGTTTTTTTATTTATGGCCATTGTAATTTTGCGCCATGTCAGATTGAATTCTCTTATGTTAGAAAGGGCTACTCAGAGGTGACACCGAATTGTTCCGTGTTTGGTCATGATCTGTAAGGATATCATTATACTCTTTGCACAACATTATGTGTAAAAGCAGGTTTTTAATGTTTGAAAAGTTATCGAGTCTGATGATTTGTTAAAAAATACAATTTAATCTACAATTCAGATGTACTATTTTTTTATTAAACTAAGGCAACAACCTCGGTTAGCCACGTGACTAAAACGTGATCTTACTGTTTAATACAAATAGCAGGTTAATCAAATGAGCAATGCTCGGTAATCAAAGCTATAATTTTTATAAGGTTTGAAGTGCTTTCGTGGAAGGTCAAATTGAAAAGAAAACAGCTTATTGAGTCGAAGCCATAATAATTTAATTAAGTAAGTAATCAAACATCAGTGTTATTTACTATGTATGTACGGTAATTTACAAAAGTGGAGTTATATGACGTGCACTTTTACTATGAAATAAATTATTTACTAAAAAACAAAAATAAACATAGATTTTTGTTGTTACGGATGAAGTATTCGGGACATTATTTACAAGAAAAAAATGTGCAATATATACATATCTTCGCTTACTTTTCTATTTAGTTTGAAGCCTTAAAGATTTTTATGGATAAAAAAAGCCGAAATTTATGGATAAAAAAACAAACTCATGGATAAAAACATTACCTCCTTTACGTTCGCGCCGGCAAATATCTTTATTACTGAAAAAACTCTTCGCTAGGGAATCCTGGAATAAACATCTATGTTGCCAGTTTTGCGGATACCCGTTGGATTAAAATCCAATCTCTTTTTGTTACTCAGACGAGATTATTTGTAACGAGTAAACCCTCGTTGATAAATGAAGCTGTAAATATATTTATTTACAGAAGGAAGCTGTGTTGCGCAAATTAATTTTTCCAGGAAAAATAAATGTTGTTTTGGGGAGATTGATTCAATTTTCCGATATTTCATTTTGAATCTTCAGTCGATAATATGGTCGTCATCTATGTATATAAATCACGTGACAGCCCACACGTTTTTTATTGTTATTATATAGTCGTTTGTTTGCTTAGCGTGTTGTATAAGGGCCCGAAGTCAAATTGGTACTAATATAGCCACTGCGTGAACTTAGGAGGCCTTAGATTTTCTCATGGATTATTAGGAATTATTAGTTTTAAGTTGATTAATATAACGTGTGAAATACACTAACACGGCTACGCTCGCGTTGTGAAAGATTTTCCAGCGGGAATAAAAATTGTTCCCGTTAAAAGTATCCTATAATTATGTTAATTCGGGTTACAAACTATCTCCATTCCAAATTTCGTCCAAATCCGTTGAGTACCTTAAGCGTGAAGGCGGAACAAACAACCAAACATCCAAATATATTTTCACAATTATAATGATGATGAGTCCATTAGACGGAAGCGGTCAGACGCGCAGGATATTTTAAGGTGCGCAAGCGTTCGCGCATATGCAAGCGCACAATTATAATATTATGGTGATTAAACCTCTTAGGTGAATTAAGTTTAAAATTATTGCAACCGATTGGCTGGTACGGAACAAAAAAAAAACAATCATAAAATGGTTTAGTTTTTCAATCGCTCAGGAGGTTTAATTGCTTTATTTAATTAACACGTTTTATAACTAGGTAACTAGAGAAATTTTGTGACTATGCTTTAAGCCGTGCGTCTTGATTAGGCAGTGTTTTACCAAGTGTTGTCGCAGTAGCAGTAGTTTATGTCACTGCATGTTTATCAACCTAGCTTCAAAGTGTATATAAGTGGTCTTCGGTGCGTTATCCCTTTAATTTTCAGCGTCAGCTTTGGCCCATGATGAAAACACCACATTTTCGTGTTGGCAACGAATTAAATAAATCAGTGGAGTGTCAGGATGCGTGTCCAATAAGTGCTCTTAATGGCACGTAAAACGTTAATGGAAGATCGTATATTGGGAATTTTTATCACGTAAACGAACCGGACGATACAATTTTCACTTCGTGGATGACTTTTTTGGAGTACTTGAATTGAATCATTTTGATTTTTTAACCAAAATATGAACAGATGTATTTGCTGTCCTCCAATTATTATAGATATACTACAACGGACTTTGTTTCCCACTTGGGACGAATAGTCCGATATGCCATAACGTTTTACATTCCAGATTTTACCTAACTTAAACCCAGTTTCTCAACTCAACTCAACTTTGTTCACCTGAGCAGGCACTCGATCCTCGAACATAAAATCAGTTATTACCTTGACATTTGGCGTATTCGTACAAATTATTGTTTTCACATTTTCGATCGACTCTAAACAAAAGGACTCGCTCTGGAAAACTTGTAAGTGACAGTTTCCTGCACGTTACGCATAAACAATTTGGCAACACAAAACAAACATATAAACTTCAAGCCGCATTTGGCACAACTCAATATTTCAAAGATTCCACTCTAATTTCGTATGAACTTGTTCCAATATTTAAATTGACGTTCAAAACGTTTAAGCTGAAGGAAGCCTACGTTTGTTTGCATACGAATATTGTATGTTGCCTTTATGTCTACTATTGTTAGTTGCTAACTAAAATGCAGGTCTGCTAAGCGATTGCCATATTTGTTTCTAGTGAGATAACGACTAGTTTTTTTAAATGTCACGTCGTTGTCAACGTTTTCCCGAATAGTCCTAATGAAGTGTCGTTGAACTATTTGTATATCGCCGTAGATATTTTCCTGGATAATGTCGTTTTAAAACACATAAACGATCAGTTTACTTATTGAAATCTGTTATCAACCCCCTCTATTATGTAAATGTTTCAATTCCTGATAAATATCTCTGTTTCGATAACTGCACCGATCGAGGATTAGCGATTTTTGGTTTATCTTTTCATTCGGTATGTTATTGTTCAATAACGCTATTATATGTCACTGTGTTTGTATTGAATTATTTTTTTCATTGTACTCCCGTTTTAATTAGTAGAACAAGTTTTGTATTGTTATAAATTATAACTAAGCTGATGTATTGTTTTGTCAAGCATAGCACATAGCACGAGTAGTATTATTAGTGGCATCGCTGTAAATCAGCTTGTACTGTGACCGACGCTGTTGCCTACAGATTTTTTACGCAAATTAAAAATAGAATTCTAGAACTGTAGAGTGTATAAATAACATCGATTTTATCTAGAATTCTTTACAACAAAGCAACTGAGGCGCGAAATATTCCGTGATTTATTATGAGTTGTGGACCTTGCGAATGGCGTCGTCGGTCTTGCGTCAGGTTGTGACGTCATGAGCGCGGCTCACGCAGGCGCGGGCGCGGCCGTCGGCGCGTGCGTTCTCGCATCGCACGTCACGCGCACCGCGTGACTCTACTCATGCCAATTGCATGATATTCTAATCAATTCGCTATTAATGAACTGTGTCTAGGCTCATCATACGCTCGAAGTCGAAACTGCAGCACATAATACATACCTTCCTACTATCATGGTATAGGCAAGCAATCAATCGAATATGATATCACTTTGTTGGGTGATGGAAAGCTAGAAGATCTAGAAGACCTTAAAAACAATGTAAATATATTTCCCAATACCTACTCTTCTTTAATTTTAACCCTACAAATTATCTGTCTACTTTTCTCCTATTACGAGGTCAAATATCCGAGGGGAAACTAGAAGAATGTTTAGGCACCTATGTAAACTAATCAAAACATTATTTCAAACTTATAAATTAGTTGAGGCAGTGCAAAGGTTTCATAAAACTTCGGCAACTATTTATCGCCGGGTTTTCCATGCGGTGAGTATAAGCAGTTACATGTCGAGTTTGCGCTCCATTGAAAAGACTAATGTTGTAGCCGAGAGAAAATAGAGAAATCTTTTGAAATAAGAGAAGCCGGCTTATTGTTATGGTTTATTTAAATTAGTTTTTTGCGTCTCATGCGTCACAGAGCCTTAGCCTAGTTGGCCGGCGGATTTGTCATGTGACTAATTCTAATTCCTAATGTCTAAAACTGATCATTGAAAAATTTACACTTACTCTAAGCATTAACATTGTTTTTAAAATTATTACACACAGCTTGTGTAGCAGTCGAACAGCTAAAATTAAAAGAGCTGTTTTATTGTAATTTTTATACCTACTCATTTTTATTTGCACGGGTCGGCGTCGTATACGAAAAAAAATATTTAAAGAAATTTCATTTACCACACAATGATCTTGACACTGAATGATTTAAATCTTTTAACCATGTTCTTTAGCTTCTAATAAAAAACTTCGTTGGTTAAAAATATAAAGTGCCGAAGGCGCTAAACGTGCGGGAAAATATATTGTAAGGAAAGCCGCATGCATGACGAGATAAGAATTAATGAGATCATTAAAAAAGTCAGATCATGAATAAAGATAGGTGAGCCACCCATGTCGGCACAATATTTCAAGAAGTGACTCTTCACAATTCTTGAGAGAAAATCTTCAACTATTACTCTCAGTAGATACGTACTGTGTAACGTGTTGTCTGTCCCACATATAACTTAACCTACAAAAATATACCTAAGTGTCAGTAATTTATTAGTTTGTGTACTACTTTTTGCATGATAAAAAAATAGGCAATAAAATCTATTTTGATTAAGAAAAATTGTGGTGAAATTGTGTTTATTTAGTTTACCAGCCACATTAAATTTAAATACTTGACGATGCTATGCGTTATGGCATCATTCAAGAGCACAATTACAACTTGAATTTTAATAGTTGAGTGAAATTGGTCCTGCAACTTCAAAACGTATAGACGTGGTGGTATGTGCCTCCAATATGCTCTGACACCTAACTCAATCGAAAAAAATTTATTTGTACTACACTAGCGGCAAGCCCCATTATCATTATGTTTAGGGATACAACCAACTTTTATACAAATTAAAAGTATATTTCAGCTGGTCTCGGCGCGGGCGGCGGTTCAGATGCTTCTCATTATGTCGCGGGAGTGTGATAAACGAGCGTATTGGAAAACGCCTTGGCACACGCGTCACGATGACGGGATATAAATGAGTTTTATATTGTCTGTTCGCACCTAAGCCTATCTCTCAGCTCGCTTTGATAACCGATCGGGAACAGAACGGCCGTCTAAATGTCGAATTGTTTCATTCATTTTGCGACAGGACGAACTTAGACGACTAGTTGAAATGTTTGGCTTCCAGCCAAAGCAGTAGATTAATGCAATTGTTTTCTCTTATTTTCAGGTAAATCACTGAAAGGGATCTCTTGGGACGGCGAAACTTCTCAAGATTTGTGCACGGACCGAGTCCTGCTACGTGACTGCGATAGCTTTAAAATTAGAAATATGTTTGCTCCCGCGCACCACACGTAGAGAAGCCAAACTTGTCTATTTTAACTCGAACAACATAAAAGTTAATCGTTTTTTTATAGAACCGTTGAGATTTTGTAATAAACGGAAGCTAGTTATATAGCATTTTTATTTAGCCATTTATTTATTGAATGTATTTACGACAGTTCCCTTTGCTAAGAGACCTATTTATTTTTTTATGTATCAAGCAAGCAGATAAAAATAATTTTATTTTATATTAGGTATCCTAAATACAAAAATACTAACATCATTAATCTTTGACAAAACAAAATTTAGTAGAAATAGTAATTACAAATTCTAAAGTGCAGGATGATGAATTCCATGAATTCTGATGGATAATAGTTGTTGTTACCAGCTCATGTACGAGTACTATGTTTCCACCTAGGGTCTCAAGATTAAAAATAAATATCAAGTTCAATCTTGTCCACCAATTGAGTTACAATCATAAACTATAATTGTATAAAAAATAAGCAGAGCAATATTTAAAAAAGTTAAGGAACGTCGCATCTAGTTTTAACGTTTCAAACACATGCGAGCAAAGCAAAGGCAAACTTAAAGTAATACAATTAGTTACAACCAAGTGGAAAGTACGCACCACAAAAGCGAGGTAAGTAAAAGCAGTCAGACATCCACTTAAGCGACTATTGCCGAACTCCAATATAACGCGCCCTCGACGCTCGAGCTAGCTGGAGTGGTTTTGGCAAGCAGTTGAGCCAACGTCTGCTCCAGTCGACACGACTCGACTGGGCTTAATCACGCCGCACCTTAACCGAGCTTAAGGCACGAGCCGAGCAAAACTCCTAATGAGATGGAACCGATGAGCGCCGCCTTAACATCGTTTTACGTGCTCAAGCACTGTTAATTGCTCGATCCCCTACCTTGCCTGCATTTTCATAGAATATAAACAAAACTGCGCACTAGGTTTATGCTTCAACGATTTTCTTTCGCGAAACTTCGATCGTAGGTAGTTTTTAGCTGGAAAACTTGAGACGTCATTATATTGTCGAAAACGCTGTACCGGGGACTATTAGAGCATTTACTCTAGTTTCAAATTTGATACTGCAGCCGATATTGATTCAAGTAGAACGTCCTCGTACACAAAGTAAGGGGTAATTTGCGAGTAGTAGAGTCACGTGGCGTGTTGCGCTTTCCAAATGGCGATCAACAGGCGTCGAAATTTGAAAATTACCACCCATTCGGAGCAATAAATTTGTTGAGCTGTCGATGGCAAGTGGCGACTATTCGCGATTGTAGATTGATTCGTTGATTGAAGAGCACCATTCGTTCCAGCCTGTACCGGCACAGTCTTAATTGCCATCGGAGATTGCAGTATTGGAGCTACCTATGTTTGTTTAGGGTCGATAATAGATTAGATAGGCTTAGCACCTGAATCGTTTAATTTTCAGAGTAATAATGATTCACCTAGTTTAACTTTTATAGCTTTCTTGATACAGCTTATGAATACCAAATACTTATCATAATAGTAAATGTCAAAATGTAATTATTATTCGAAGTGTATTATTTATATATTATATACTTCATAAATGCCTTGCAGTTCCATGGATAAAGGTCAATGGTGGATTACTGACTAAAAAAACATATCTGAAGGCGTTTTTGATCTAAACAGCCAGTCATAATTAATTTTGACTGGCTTTTTCTCTATTCAACAAGTTCCCACTTCCGCCTATTCAAAATTTTCTTCTTTCATCCCCATGAACTACTTCATCTTGGATTACAAAGGGGCTAAAAAGTATGGAAATAGACTACTGGGCAAGTATTGGGTAAGAAGAGTGTCGTGTGCAAGTGGGCAGCGTTTGCCGCTCGATGGCACTTGACGGTTCTTTGACAGATACACGGCTTACGGCTCACCCCTCTTCACCATCCCTCTCATCGGCTGAACTTGCATGAAAGACATGCTCATCAGAAAAAATAAAGTGAGACGGTTAAAATAGTCAAACGTGTAAATAGCGTTAGTAAATCAATCATTTGCTTGGACTATTTTAGGTTTGTCCAAGATGTTGACGTTACAATTTACCGCGTCGAATTCGATACCGTTATATTTGCTATGGACGTTGGACATGTTTATTGTGTGGGTGGTCTTCAGTAGTTTTGCAGTTAACTGGCAGGTGACTGGCAACAACAACGACATCCATCTACATTATAATATCGTTCGTTGCATGACAAAAAATATATATTTTTAGGGTTCCGTAGTCAAAAAGGAACCCTTATAGTTTCGCCATGTCCGTCTGTCTGTCTGTCCGTCCGCAGCTTAGCTCAGAGACTCTTAGTACTAGAAGGCAGCAGCAGCAGGCAGGAAGAATATGGATACATATTAATCATGCCGACAAAGCTGAAGAATAAAATCTTTAAAAATATTTATTTAGGGTTCCTCCGGTACACGTGAAGTGGGGGTTATTTTTTTTATTCACGATTACCTGATAGTGTGAGGTATCGTTGGATAGGTTTTTTGAAAATAATGGGGGTTTGCAATAAACATTTTTCAATTCTAGTGTATGTTTCAGAAATATTTCGTTTTAAAGTGCTTATTTTTTTATAGTCAAGTTTCTCCCTTCCCTACCAGTGAAACCGTTGTATTTGGAAATATGAAAAAATTCACGGTAGTAGAGTATAATTAATTTAAAAGGAAAAGTATCAAAATCAAGTAGGCTTTACAGGTTATCGAACAATAGATCAACTTGTAAAATGTACTTGTACAAGTAAGTTTGGTACAAATATCATTTCATGAATGTTAACATACTGTCTTAAACAGGTACCTACCTGTACAAGTAGTATTGGACAACCACGGAACCCTACACTTTGCGTGGCCGAACACGTGCTTGGCTGGTTATTTTGAAGAAGGCATACGTGAAGACAGAGTTCAGCTTCAACATTAGTGTTTATTTTTGAAGGTACGCAATAAGGCTTTTGTACTTTTCACTGAGCATAAATCATTATACGGAGTTTTAAAAAGTCAAAATAACGTCGCCATCGCGTGACTGGTCGCCATCAATTGGCCCGTTACCCATTGTTACATTGTTTGTTTTCTTTCCCAGTTCTGTGGAGGCTAGACTTAAAAAATGGAACCCGTAATATGCGGTTGCTGCATTCTTGCCCATTGACCCTGTAATTTGTGAGCCATTTCAATTAAGGTTCTTTCACTATGTGTCAGTGACGGCAATTTGTTTCGTTTTGTTAAATTTTTGCTAACTGTATCGTTTCGATTCTATTGTTTTGTGATAAATGAGAAATGAACATTTTGTGACATGAGTGTTTTTACCTTGTTATTACGTCGTAGAGTTGTCGTCCTTACCTAGGTATATAATAGTAGATACATTAGTTACTTTATGTTGTAATTATTGTTTAAAAGAAATAAACCTGCCTTCTTTAAAAAACTTATTCTAATTTGTTTTTGATACGGAAAAAAATTAAACACAATATTTATTTAGATAGAGAAAGTTAAGTTATAAACTAGTAGAATAGTGTAATTGTATGTTCACAATCAAGCAAAAGTTTTGGAAGTTTTGTTATTTAATAACGTTTTTCATCAATTTAAAATTTCTGCTGCCTGTAGATGTTGTAAAAAAATCTTAAAAATTTCAAATAGCATAAATTTGACCCTGTCATGGATTAAATAATTGACCCATTGTGTTAAATTCCTGCGGTCGCGTCCTTTCCCTCGATAGCACTCAACATGCCGCGGCTTACTACAAGTAGATTCTAAGTCTGGGACAGTTTAAGTCCTCGTGTGGTTTTCTCGTTGGAATTATTTATCATTTAACATATTTAATTAAAAAAGAAAAGATTTACAAGTGCATTTGGCTTTGTAACACGTATTTTCTTTAGATTAAAAATAAAAGTAAATACCTACTATTTTATTATTAGACAATAAATTTAGTTTTTCTTAAGAACTGATCCACTGTACGTTCACATAAAGTATAAATAATTTTGGACTTTAGTCGAAAAATATTTTGAAGAGAGTAATAACCTCTTTTAGTAATTTTTTCTGTGCAAGTTATTTACTAAACCTAACTACTTATAATTGAGTTTTAGTAAGTGTTTCTTTGAAATGTCGCGATTACGGACAGACTTGGAGTCTAAAATGTATTCGATAACCCATCAGTCCTACCCATTATAAAAACAAAGTTTTCTTATTACTATAAAATTTGCAGTTAAAAGAAATCGGATAATAGACCATTATTAGATTAGAGAGATCCTTACCCTCATCTGCTCCAGTGTTTGGACCCTTACTTGCAATACTGACAATGAGCAGTGGGATTTTGGTTTTAATAATAGAAATAATAATAAATCTTCATTTGTAACATACCATAATTTCACTCATATTGTAACTGTGAATCTTGTGCTAGTTAAAAACTGTGTTACAATCTTCAGCGTCTTCCTATTTAATGACACTAGTTATTAAAGTTAATAATAATACTCAGCTACTTAAAAGCTATCTTTGTATAGTAAATGTGGAGGTGTGTCTGTATGCACATTTTGTTGCCGTGTTTGTGAATGCTTCATGTTAGTTCAGTATTGGTTTGTACAAAGTCATTATAATTTTTATAATAGTGTATATAACTATAATATAGGTATATATATATACTCGTATTTATAGTCCTTTTTATTTATTGTTAATTTTTATTTTTAAATTATTCGATCATATAGTTTTTCTGTTGATTCATACTTACTTACAGTACTGACAATGAGCAGTGGGACAATGGTTTTATTTGCTATATGAAAGAGGTTAAAGTACTTTAGTTTTAACGCCTATATGTCGTTTTAACTACAGTTTATGTATAATTTTGAGGGTTTTGTCTAGCAGTGGAAGTCTTTCGATTGAAATAATAAAAAAAAAGTAAGTAATAATAATAATATCTTTATTAACCAAAGAAACGATTTTGATTATCTCAGAAACTAGAACAAGTGAGTTTGGTGGCATGTTGAAAACGGAATATAAGATAGTGGAAATCCTGATTCCTAAACTAGGTAAAGCCTGTATCTTAGGTATCAGTAAATAATTATGACCTGTTATTAGTAGGTTTGCTTAAAAGCAATTTAGCTATTCTGTTTTTATCTACCAATTTTGTAGATATGTAGGTAGTCTATCAAGGAACTTTATCAAGGGCGCAGATTAGGCAAAACATTTGAATATGGAAATTTGCGAAGTAGATATGTAAATAGGCCGTCTTTATTTATTGTGATAGAGTGATAGAGCCGTTGATTTACTTGTTAGAAAATAAGAGGGTGAAAAAATAGGACTCGTAGATTAAGGACTTTAAATCTCAAGTTCTTTAAAAATGCGGTGTATCCTGATTAAAGCTCTCGTCTTTCTGCTTCTTCTTACTTGCTATATCTTTCCCGAGTTTCTTAGAGCCAAGATAAAAAGATTCGTTTTTTTTAATCGATCAAATTTTGATTAATGTTGAAGAACATCATTCGGGACCTATTGATTTTGGCACCGCCTGTAATCACTTAAAAGTTGAATACCAAAAATCACAATTGAGAAATATTCATCTGATAATAAAAGAAACTAATTTAAAGTTGGACTAAAAATATTTGTTTTCAACATTATCACTTTTTTTTAAATTACAAGCAAAAAATGTGAAAAGCTCGCAAGTGCCTAGTTAAAATAGAATTAAAAGCTCAACACAGATATCAAAGTCAATAGAAACTTGGAGCGTTAATTGGAACTGAAATTACTTTAGAGAACTATATTGTAGTCCATTACTCAGAGACCTGTACTTCGTTGATAATGACGAGAGTAGAAATAGATGTTCATTGTCTAGACCAAATCAATAAGAAAATCAATGATAAAACCGTTTTATATTTTATAGTTTCGAGCGCACGTAACTTCCTATAATTGTCGGATGTTCTGTATATTCCTTTGTCTATTATAAGACCGTCCAATAGATAATTCTTCAAGTTTTACCTGTTTAATATAGGAAAAATCTTGTTTAGAAAGTAAGAATAAATATTTTTTTATAATAACTTTCAAATCAAATCAAATATCAAATAAATTTATTTGCTGAGAATGGGGTTATACATAGCTGACAATTATGCAAAAAATAGGTTTCTCCCACTCAGTCATTACAACATCATGACATGCAAGTCACATCATCACATTCCAGGTAGCCATAAATTACTTATAATATAACTTTTCCAAAAATTCCCATAAAGAATAAAAGTTAAATTTCTGTAACCATTCAAATAACTTTTGCTTAAACATTTTCGTATCTAGGTCCTTAATATATTGCGGAATTCTATTATAAATAACTATCTATTCTATTATAGGATAAGAATTTTATCACGGTTATCTAAAGATAATAAAATTGTTCTTCATCTTAAGTGTCAAGAATCTCACTTATTCAACTTCATTGCGTAAACACGATTTAATTAAAACCGACTTGCGACCATATAAGAACTCCGACCCTAATTTGTTCCGCGTTATCACCTCATTTAAATTTAAATGCAATTGTTAGCTAATTAAAGATCAAACAAGCCACGCTTTCAATATTTTAATGTAAATGTTAATTTCTCGCTTTATTAATTTGCACGGAGGTTTAGAGTTACTTAATATTGTTAATATTTTCGTAAGAGGACAAATTTAATAAAGTGGACGTGGACGTTGAATAATTCAGGCGCAGTCGGGGCGTTATACATTATTTATGGTGATGACATGTTGGAGGTACTGTGCGTCTGTCTGGCTGCGGTTTTGCATCTCGGGCACGTCGCAGTACCTATATATAAGTGAGAACTAGTGACAAGTCACAGGTCTTGAATCTATGGAAGAATGCGCGAACTCTAATCAACCCTCGCTTTGAGTGTATCACTGTATTTCGGGAATTGAAATATTTGTTTATTTAATTAGGCAAGCAATTGAAACAACTGCTAATAAAGCCTGTATCCAAATATGCGTTTTTTGTGTAATAAAAATATGCGGTTGTCTAGAATTAAGCAGTAATTACGATCTCTAGATAAATTAATTAATGAATAATAATAATTTTATTATAGTATATAAAAAACCAGCTATAATTATTTTCTTAATTTTTAATAATTGAATATTAAGAATGTAATTTTTGCGTTTGAAAAAAGTATAATCGTAGCTTAAGGGGGTACCCTATGTGAACACTAGCGTCACTTGGATAAAAAATCATAACCTAGTAAAAACACAAAATTTTAAAAATCTGAACTATTCAATTGTTTCATAAGTCTTGTTGTATTTTTAGAATTAACTATTGTTAATTGTAGTTACAGTATCTGTATCTGTAGTGAAAGTGCTAATAACGGCCGTTTTTAGCATTTTCGCTATCTCTTACTACACCGTAAAAGATTTTATAAAATTAGATATTTCTAAAAATTCTAAAATACATACCCTTTAAAATGATCGTCCACATATTTTACATATTTAGTTTTTTCGGAGTTATGACTCATAAGTAGTGTGTATCATGTCATGATACTTAAAACTAAAATAGCATTCATTTAAGAAAACAACCGCTGATGTCAGTTTATTTGTTAGATATAATATGGAATACTGCACACAACTTAAAAAAACATTTCTAGAAATGTGTATGACATTATTATCCAGATGCACTGGAGCGGACGATATAACTCTAGACAGTAAGTAACAAGGTAAGAACTAAAAGTTTCAAATGCATTTGAGACACGCGCAGTTTAATACCACGTACATTATTTTCTATTTACACAATAGTCCAAGTATTACCTACGCATATTTTTTTTTAAAGTAATATTTAAATAACCTTTTCTGATCAATCACTTCCAAGTAGAACTTTAGTCTAGATATTATTATTGTTACTGATTACGTCTGTTTGTTGGTGTTGTATTTTTTTAGTCTAGAATTTTTTCTTAATTTAACCAAATGTTATTTTTTATATAATTAGTTAAAAAGGACCAAGCATTTAATTAATCAATTGAACTACTTTCTTAGATACACTTTTCGTTTCTAGGTACGAGTAGGATAATTATCATCTTGCAACAAAGACCTACATTAAGTATCTATTATCTGTTAGCATTTTGTATGACTAGAAAT
This sequence comes from Carpatolechia fugitivella, assembly GCA_951230895.1. Classification (NCBI taxonomy): domain Eukaryota; kingdom Metazoa; phylum Arthropoda; class Insecta; order Lepidoptera; family Gelechiidae; genus Carpatolechia; species Carpatolechia fugitivella. The sequence continues at coordinate 11,785,743 of OX579650.1, forward strand.
CTTCGGTATTAGAGTTCGTATCCATTGCAGCAGGCACATTCTAGGAGCAGTGAAGCAGTGCAAGTCTGAACCTGAGACAGTAACAAGGTAGAAAGGCAGAAAGTTTTAAGCAACATACGAGAGCCTTGTTAAACTTGTAGCCGACTCGCGGAAACAGATAGCTGGCAGGAATCTAAACGCTGTACTCATTTGTCTATTACCTAGTCTGTAGTAGTTGAAGTAGGTACGTATTTTGAGTTTACGTGACTTTAACTGAAGATCTTATGTTACTCTATTTTTCAACCAATTATTTTTGAGTGTAGCTCATCCGACACCTCACTTTTTACTTTCATAATTTACGTAAGCATGGACCATTTACCTATACACTTTTAGTGTATAGTTTTATTAGATCCTATCGAAGAAAACAACAAAACCTTCATTGTTTCACTGCAACGATATCATAACAAGCTGCAATGCGTTGATTAGTGGCACGTGCGTCTGCGCAGACAGCGTGACCTATCAGTCAGAGCCCCGTATTTTATTCGAGCCATATGCGCGCGTTTATTAATAATGAAGGTGAGTAAAGTTTTTCATTACCAGTTCTCTTATTTTTACTAAAACTTGGCATGGGGAATTTTATCTGGTAATTTTTTTTCAGTTTCCAAATGGTCTGCTTTCATGTACGAGTATTATCAGGATCATAATGTCATTTCATGATGTGTGTTTATTGCTATCATCATGTCATGTCATGATGTGTGTTTCTTGCTATCATCATGTCATGTCATGATGTGTATTTATTGCTATCATCATGTCATGTCTTGATGAGTGTTTATTGCTATCATCAACATAGATGTTGCATAGTAAAGGCTGTAATGAGGAACTTTTCTTGGATGGATAGCTAGATAGCAATTTCATTTTATCACAAAAACACATACACGAATACTTTATCACTTAGCTAATGTTTAATAAACACAAAAGTATATGTAATTAATAATGTAATGTGTAATACTCGTAAAGTGATATAGGTGTACCACTTTGTAAAATTACAAAAACGTAACATCTAAATTGTTTTTCATAGACAACCAGCAATGATTTCATATGTGTGGCTATGAGCTCATCAATTTGTCATTGTTCATACTATAATACAAATTAGGTGAGATTTTCACATCGTAAAATACTGTTGTGTAGGTATAACTTAAGTGAATAGCAATACAATTTGAAAAATATCTAGGATGATGTGGCATCCTTATGTCTAACATCGGGAGTTGTAATATCGAATAATAAACTAAATATACTTAATCATGCCTTGATAGGTATTTGTTGCGGGTTTGACTTTAATTTTAATTAACAACATGTTTGGCGGGATGACGCGTCACTGTGACGCATATGTGCGAGATTAAGATGTATGAGTTAGATCATTCATAGTAATTACCTATATGTTATTATTATCTTTGGTTATAAATAGATTAGGGGAAAGGCGTACTCATGATCGATACCTACCTATATATTATTTTATACTAACTGTGACTCTTTATAAAAAAGGGGTGCAACGCTGATTTGAGGAAGTATTTGTTTTAGTCTTTAAATTATTTTGCAAAGATGTTTTAAGTATCGCCCACAGATCTAAGAAGCTAGTTCTTAGTTTTCGAGTCAAGACAAAGAAGACCGCAAATATAATTTTGATTTGACTAGCTAAAATAAGATGAAGATGTCGGCTCAAATTAGAACAACCATCACAGATGCAAGACGGAACTCTTGGTCTACTTATTTCTAAGATAAATGATGATCGCTCTCGCCGAAGTAGTCTACTTAATTGTAATCACTCAATCGACTTGCCATGTCGAATTTCTTTAGAGACGCTTTTAATTTACAGTTAATCTTTTCGACATGTCTACATATTGACCTTTTTATTGTGAAATAAAGCATCAAATGTCCAAATTAACCTATTACTAGGTACTATCGATAAATTTTGCCGATAATTCCTTGGGATCCGTCAAAACTACAGGCGTGAAGCCGTACCTAAACGTCAAATGTATGTTTAGGCACATTTCGATCTAATTGTATTGTATCCGAAAGTCTGAAAGAATGTCGGATTAAGGTGGATCATGATATAAATTGGTAGATACATAAATATACATTTTAAGTCTCTTTTTTTTTTTACAATTCACAATTACTTGGTTAAAATTGTAAATGGAATTATTTTCGAGGAATTAAACCTTCAGCGCCCCCTGGTCGACGGCAGAGTAGAATAAATTTGGCACCAACCCCTACTCTTCCCGTGGGTATCGTAAGAGGCGACTTAGGGACTACACATTGAACAGGAAACGGGCAGCAGCACTTTCTGATATAGTAACATTTTAATCTGCAATCTCCAACCCGCCTGCCAAGCGTGGAGATTATGGCAAAACCCTCCACTTAAGTGGAGGAGGCTCATAGTCCAGCAGTGGACTGTAACGGGCCGTTGATGTTGAAACCTTCAGGTTAGGTTCGAGCCCTTCGGTGGGGACGTATATGACCTGTTGATGATGAAACCTTCACGTCATGTAATCATATAATACGGAAAAGTAGGGGTAATTAGAAAGCTGGCGCACAAAAGTAATTAATCGCCAACAGTACCTATTTTATTGTTTTTCTACCTACCGTTTCATTGAAAGAAAGAAAGAAAGAAAATACATGCCTTGCCTTTATTATTTTATTAAAAAACTACTGCATTACAGGCAAAACATTCACGGGTCAGTAGAAACGTGGTGGGAGAGACAGCGTGCTAGATTCAGACAGACCTGTCAATGCCGTCTCTATTCTTGAAACGTGCACTTTTAAATTTTATTATTTTGCACGGTTTGTTATTTAATTTCATATTCTTATATCAATATTTTTTTAAATCAAACTTAAAATTGTGCTGGCACTATCATATGCAAGACGCTTCCATTAAAATAAATAGACCTTAACTGTATGTAAACAATTAATTAAATAATTTCCTCGAAATGCGAGTATCTGCTGGCGTGTTCAGTTTCAGTTAATGTGACTGTCATTCAGGATTATCGAATGCAGTAGAATAGTCATGAATGTGCCGCATTTGTAGTTATAACACGCTTGATTTCAACTTGATAAAGTTTAAGTGAATTTATCGAGACGAATTAATGATGACATACAAAACAAACCACTTACAGGTTTATATTTTTGAAATTTATTTAACTGCAAAAAACATTGAAAACTTGGTCATATAAAGGAAGGGGTTTCTAGGATTAATAATTGTGATAGATTATTCCCACCACGTGAAAAAACTTTCTGCGACAGTAAAAAAAAAGTTAAAATGTCGGTATAGAAATAGTCACAATACATTGCGGCGAACGTTGAAACGTTACTTAATTAACAATAGAGCAATTATGTTCGGACAACGCAGCTCTGGCCAAAAACGAATGTCATTTCGCGAACGGAGCGCTCCACTGCGCGTTCCGCACTGCCGACGGACAATGCATTTCGCTGATTTCGCTGACGCCGTTTTTGCTGATTCCTACCTTTTCCCTCCAGTATCGTACTGTCGGAAAATTTCATAGAAATATCACAGCTGTTTCATTCTCAAGTGAACACGAAAAGGAATATTCTCAGTCCAACTGACAGGCTATGATGAGTATGGATGAAGTGAAATAACCAACTTATGTCGTGTTTACTCCGTTGCTGAGAGTGGTTTGAATCATTATGGTTTATTGTTATTGGACCATGGCAAATGACGGTGGGCTGCACAGCCAACTACCGCGTTTACCCAGCGATTAGTCTACCCTAGGCCATTATTATTTCACGCAACTGGACGTAAATGGTACACGTTGTTGACATTACACCAACACTCTTAAACTCAAACTAGCGTATCATTTGTAAATAATAGACTGAATTGAGCCTTTTATTATTATTGTTATGACTGTAACTGGACAGAAATATGAGTAATTTATAGGTAGTTAGCTTGGCGCTGTTATTACAATTGATTGATTGTATGTACTTTATTTACAGTTCAATAGTAAAGATCTAGTAAAAATGTAATTATGGGTATATAGGTAGGTAGATAGATTAACTATTGGTGGATTATTGTAGAGGACTCTTTAGATATCTCTCCTGATAGTATATTCCAAAATAAGTAGTGGCCTTGCCTACCTACTCTATCACATACATAATGACGTATCGTTATCTAATTGAAAAATAAAAAAAGCACCAGGGTAAAATATATAAAAAAACAGAAGATGGATTAATTTTTGTTTTTTGTAAATCAACAAGTATTCTACCACTAGATTGTAAAAATTTAAAGAAATAACATACTTACTAGAACAAAGTTTCAAGTAGCAAGCAACTGCCGGCTGTAGTTGAAATGACGTTTAGAGCTGGTGAAAATAACGAGTTTCCACTTTGTACAGCGTAAATGATGAATAAAAGACGTGTCACACACAGTAATGTCGCGCATGTGCAGGCGAAAGACAACTCGAGTTAGAACACTGTTAATAATAAACTAGTTGCCAGTTAGAACTGTTAGCTTATTTATATTATAACTGCGTAGTTGTACCATTTATAATTTTAAACATAATTTGTACTTAATAAAAAAAGTTGAAGTTTGAGTTATTTTACGATAATGGTGGATTTTGAAAATGGATACGAATTTGCTTGTAAGTAGATTTAGTTTGGAAGTTAGAATTTTTAAAGATTAAGCTAGGAATTAATAGTCTGACAGAAATAAGTTCGTACCTTACCACTAATGCCGAGTTTAAAAATCATATAATTATATTTACTCGTTGCTTTTACGGTGAAAAAAAAACGTCGTCGTGAAGAAATCTGTACATACTTGCGAAGATATTCGAAGGTTGTCTGTGAAGTCGACCAATCCGCACTGGGCAAGTGCGGGCCGACTACAGCCTGAACACCCTAATTTAGGGAGGTATGAGCAGTTGACGAAGCTACGGGATAAGGTTGTTCAGACGTATGTTAACTATGGGCTATCTAAAAATATCATGGTTTCGAAGAGTTGCGCTCGTATCTCTTATATAAGTAATTAGCAAATAAAATATCACTTACGTCAAAAGAGTGTTTAAAAATCATATACAATATGATAGACATCAATCTAACTTTACTAGTATTCAAATGATTAGTTTAACACTAACACATGTAGTGAAAGTACCATACATAATTATATTGCCTTGTCACAACGTGTCTTCAACCCTGACGCGAGCGCACTCCCTCAACTCACCAATGATTTTAGTATTCACTGCGATGAAGACAACACTTATTTACTTAGGTATAGTAAAGTAAATAAATAGGTTTCTATTTTTAAATGGAAAACGTGGGTTCTAGAAGTGGAACGATGTTGACAGGCTATCAGCGTGCACTGCAGTTGTTACTGTCGTCGTTGCTAACTTGCCACTTAGTTCCAGAAAGTTGAGAAAATAGTTCGTCTTCCAATCGATACTTCCAGCACTGGGAATAAATAAAAAACAAGTAACTGGATCGTAATTTGTAACTATGTTATCTATTACGTTGTTTCTTGTACTATTTATATATGTCACCGTAAGATTGTGAACGCCGCCGTTAGTTTATAATCTTACTCGTTAGTTTATAATCTTACTCGCGATAATATAAACTTACGGAAAATTGTGAACTGAAACAAACCATTTACAATTTAACGTATTATTTCTCGTTAGTTTATAATCTTACGATGTCAAACCGTCAAATTGTGAACTGATTAAAAATTGGCATGTGACGGAACGCACCTTGCACGCTGATTGGTTAAACGTTTGACGTGTCCAGCGCGGATATTCTTGGCTGTCATTCTGTAGGTAGCTACTGCTAAAACCAACCAATCAGGAACACGGTTCACAATAAAATTTTACGGGTGATAAAACCCGACAGATTATGAACTCTGCACCTTTGTTTACAATTTGACGGTTTGCCGTCGTAAGATTATAAACTAACGAGAAATAATGGTTGGTTTCAGTTCACAATATTCCGTAAGTTTATAATATCGCGAGTAAGATAATAAACTACCGGCGTTCACAATCTTACGGTGACAGCTTTCCGTAAGTTTATAATATCGCGAGTAAGATTATAAACTAACTGCGATCACAATCTTACGGTGACATATTCACAGCTTTGCTTTTAATATTTCATTAACCTATTGAGTTTGTAAAAAATAGAAATACGATCTGTTATTCAAAATCATTGTCTAAAAAATAAAAAAAATTGTACCAAAAATACGTCTAGTATATTTTTTGAAAAGTAGATCGCGTTTGACGTGTACACGTGAACATTTTAAAGCAAATGTAGTTATAAAGAACATGTGTTTAAGGAAATTGCATTTAGGTACTTATCGTTTGCACCTTTTGACGCATTTCTCACTGCTCGCGTTACCCTGCAACTAATGACTCAATTATACTGAAGTCTCAACCCTAAAACGTCTTAAAAACCTCCATTTTCAATTCAATATTATGAATCTTAAATTCAATGGTTAAAACTTTAATTTGAACACCTTTCCCGCTTGCATTTCATGGAAACTTTTGACGTGAGATCATGTCGACTTTTTGCTTTTAATAACACGGTGTAAAGGTAATTGTTGAGTTGAATAAATTAGTGTTTTGTTTGTTTTATTAGAGCTATTTTTTATTCTGTTCGGGTTAGGGTATAAATCTGTGTTAGTACCCGTAATTTATGCTAGCGTGTTCGTGTAGCGTGTGCTGTATAGTTAACTGAATAGGAATCTAATGAGTTATTGTTTTATCTAGATAGAACGTAGATATAAGGCTAGGTATATGCCTTTATAACAATAAAGTCTTTTTTAAAACTAGGACTTTTCCTAGAACGAAATTAGGATTTGATAAAAAATTGTTTCTAGACAAAAACTGTATTTTGTATTAAAAAAATATAATACACGCAAAAAAAACAGACACTTTTAAGTTCTAGGCTAAAGAAACTTATTCATAAAACAAACATTGATAAACGGTATTAGCAAGGCTTGTAAGTAACCTTTATAACTACCAAATCAGTAGTCAATAATCAATCTTCAAATACAAAATGGATATGTACAAAAATATAATTGAATATTTTTATGTCAATGTATTTACACCGGATGAAAGCAAAAAATATTAAATTGACAACTTGGCCAGGTTCACGATAAAGCTACCTACAATATTTAAGCTATCTATTGCAAACTTATAAGAAACATAGCAAGAGCTTGACAGAAATAAGGCAGACTTGAACTAGGAAGAGTAAAATTTCAAATGGTGTCGTGCTAAGCGCCTCAATTGGCGTGCCTGCCCAGCCCATGTAGTGATTATGAAGCCTCGACGTGTGGTCTGAAACTGAACATTGTTGTATTTAATTTTAAACACAGTTTTACACACCGTTTGCCACCACATGCATGCTTCTATGTTTATTTTTGTCCATTGCTGTATGAATGTAATTAAATATTTCCGTTTGTAAACTAATGAGATTTGAACTATTTTTAGAAGAAGTAAACTTGAGTTCAAACCTACGATAATAATAAAAAAGTTGAAGTAACAGTAAAAAATACTTGTCGCCCGTAAAATTCGACGTATACGATAAAGGGTTTTTTTACTTTATTTCGAATAGTATGTACTCGTATCTCAGCAAAAAAATCGCTGATATTTTATAAAGAGAGTTATGACGTAAAAACTATACAGAATATAAGCAAATAATATTTATTGTTCGGTCACTTGCAGTTTACCGATTCCAAGTTCCCCTCTGCTTACACAGTCTAGAAAGTATACTATTTGACGAAGCCTTTATCAAGGTCAAAGCTATTAGAAACTTATAGAATATGGATTTTAAGTAAACATTTAGTAGCATTCTTATTCGTTTTCAAACTCTTTGTAAAGGCTATGTTTCCTATAAATAAAATAGTAGGTATTACATAAATAAATTTGACATTCAATAAAATCCTAATTTCGTGTTCAACAATGAATAAAAGATCTGCATTGACGTCAATCGATCTCAAAACAGCTGGTTCATAACATTTGAATCGATCGAAATAAAATTTGTACCTAAAAACGTCAAAAATAACCAGTAGGTATTCTTACAAAAATTGTATTAAGAAAGTTTACGAAATTTTCAGTGAAGAAACTTATTCTGGACCGTGTTCATGTGCTTGAGGCCGGTGAAACAAATTGAAAAGCGAATAAAAAGGCTTCCCGATAAAAACGACTGGAACTTTTTCAATTACAAACTTGCATGGGGGCGATGTTAAGTACCAGACCAGTGAACTTGGTAGATACCTGCGACGCGACGCTGCTAGCATAAGGTGACCCTAGGTGGGTATGAGAAATCTGTATATCATTTTAATAAGGTTGCTATAGACCTGCCGAAAAATAGAATAGAATGGCGTACTTTATCTGTCGGAGGCCAAGATCCACTTCGGGTCGCTGAGCCGGCGAAGTAATTATCAGTATCAATTTGACATATTATAGCTACTTTAAATACATTAAAGAATAAAAAGAGCACTTAAAAAATATCAATAGATTTGAAGAATGGGTCGAAAAACGAAAACAAATTTTCTACTTTCCATAGAAATAGTTCGGGTTGAAAGCGCCTTTTGTAATAGGAGTAATCTTTATTTTTTTGTCATCTGTTGACCTAAGTTTCTTGGGAAAAGGTATTTCACATGACGTATTGAAAATTATTTTAAAATATGCGCATTAAGAAATAATTAAAATAAGCCTGTAGTTTTTTTTTATAAATTCAATACTTAATTATTACGTTTCTATTTCCGTGTCGTATCCTCGTATCGCGGCTGAGGGCGGCACATGCGCGGGGCAGTGTGGCTTCACCGCCTCGCGCTGCACCGCGACCACATAGTTCCCTTATCGCCCGCTAGGCGCCGCACCTAAATTAAACCTCTATTAACGTTTCTCAAAAGGGACTCAACTTTTATCAGTTATAAACTTTCCTGACATTTTCCTAAGAATTATTATCGTCTTATCTCACTCGCGCGAGGACCGGATTCCACTCGGCCTTTATTTCCACTCGCTGCAGTTCCTTTCAATTAAAACTGTACGATATTAAATTTTAACTAAGAGCGTGGGTGAGTCACGTTTTGAAGAAATAATTTTAATAAACGGCACAGCTATAAAAATAATTAAAACGAGTTCTAAAACACAAAAACGGGCCATAAAAATTAAACTGAAAAGCAACTGAAACCGCGCGTAAATTAGTCAGCATTGTGTTTCATCCCCCCACCTCCTCCCGCGCCCCACAAACGCGGCTACAGTAAAAGTTAATTAAATAAAAATACCAACCGAATCCGCTCCCGCTGAGGTGTCAAACACCAATCAGCAAATAAAGAACCGCCAATAAGTTAGCGGGGCTATTGAACAGAATCGAAAAGGTTCTGATTCATTGTCACGTCTCGTTTTGATTGGACGTGCTTTGATACCGATAGCCGGGATTGCGATCGTTCGAAATTTTAATATTTTTTTACTTCGCTCATATTCGATTCTATCCTGCGGTTTGGAAATATTTACGGTGATTTGTTTTGTAGCCGTTCGTTTATCGAGTCTTTATCGGGATGGGTGTCAATGCTGTGTATCTAACGGCGATGCGTTGAATATGGAACAGGGATTGGACTGGCAACCTGTAGAGAGATTTCGCTTCTAATATTTTGAGCATTTGTTATTTTAACTTTTTACTAATGGTACACAAAGCGAGATTGGGACCTTTGGCAGAGAGCTTGAATTAGAACTTTAAAATATAATAATAATGATGATGATGATGATGATGGAAGCGGTCAGATGCGCAGGATATGATAATATTTACGTGCTGTGTTAAATATACCTATAGTAGAGTGCGCAGTTTAGTTAAACTCTAAACTAAAACATCAGTTAATACTGTTTTAATATTAATATCAACATTATTATAGCGTGTTGACTATTAACTGGAGATTGGCGTACTTTTGTTTTGTAGTTTACCACAACGTAAAGTTACGCATAAAAAAAAGAAAAAAGAGTATTCAGATTAAAATTAATAAATGAATTAATAATTTTACAAGAAAAATACAGAAAATAAATAACAGAATAACTGTGAAGTCATGCGGCATTATTGCTACATAGCAATTTCTGCCAGGCAACCTTTAGAAGTAGGTAAGTTAAGTACAAAATGAACCACAAGTACAGAAAATTTATAAATATGATTATAAAGACGTGAGGATACGTCAGCGTGCAGAGTGCATACAATTTGCACATGATCGATTGCAGTGGCCTGCAACCAAAATGGGCTTAGCCTTGAAGCCACACTAAAAAAAAATATAACGAGACATTTTGAAATAATATATATAATGAATTTAGCCGCCTATATGGGAGTATCAAAATAAATGTAAAAAAAAATAATGTTTTATTAGACTTTCAATCGATTGATAACGCCAAAACTAGTGTTGCCAAATACATTCTGACGAAAGTAATAAGAACTTTGATACTAAAATTCTAACATTTATGTGATATCCTTATCAGACAACTCAAAACAGTCAATATTGAAATAATATTTTATGTCCATATTGAAGTCCTGAGGTCAAACATTTTGGTTGCTCCCCTTTGAATCCTCAAAGGATCCAGTCTATCTAGAAGTAGACTTCTTAATCAAACTCATTTAAGTAGATAGTAAAACACGTCTGTTGTGTTTTAACTGCGTGTGATGACATCAGAGTCATGGGGCTATTACAGCTACTATCTATAAACAGATCACAGATTGGATTCTTTTTAGAATGTTCAAATCATGTGCATATGAACTGAGGTATTTGTAAAACACGTCAGTGACGTATCACACCACGTCAGAGCCACAGGCGGCTATTCTTCGGCTCGGAGTGGTGAAGCAGCGGCATGGCGTTTCATTCATTACACTGAATGCGATCCGCTGGATAAAGTGCCTCTAATTATTTCCGTGCTCTCGTCATCGAAATGCGGCCGAGATGGTTCGGTACCGCTGCCAGACATCATTCGAATGTCAGCACGAAATATTATAGTAGAAAGTTTAATCAATGTAATTTAAGAAAATACATTTCATTAGATATATATACGTTTGATACTCTTTCAACATACAAAAAGATTTAAAAATATTGCCGAGCTATTTGTGGAGATCCTTCCGGACTTTGTATGTTGAAAGAGTTAATGTTTAACAATAATGTTGAATTTGCAAAATGTTGAACTGTTGTATACCTATATAATAAAAAGCTATTTCTTCACAAAGGTACGATGGTCAATTGAAATGCATCTTCCAATAGTCTACGTCTATTTTCGTATTGATCATACATTTTAATATTTCCCATTGAAATTGCTATAGTGAATCCCGCTCAGCAAAAGGGAGAAGATAAAATTGATATTTCCAAGTTCCAAGTTCATAATAAATATGTAAAGCTTATTTGAAAGTATAAGAGTCTGGTTCTTTAAGAACTTAAGAAGACCTGTATTAGTATTAGATATTGGAAAACAAGATTACACTAGATTATGTGTGTGTTATAGGCACGGACGGAATACATAATAGTGTAAAAGTTGGGTTCCTTCAGCTACAGTAACAAAGAGTTGCTTTGCTACTTAGCAAATAAAATAATAAAACTAATCATAATGAAGTAGGAAGAGTAGTAGTGAAACAAAAATAAAACACTATGCTAGCTATTAAATAAAGATGTTGTAAGAATAAAACTGATGCTAACAACTGTTTCGAGACAGAAAACGAGGATTCAAGGTAATAACAAGCTGTCGTTTATGTCGCGTGGATCATACTCTAGGATATAAATAAGCCACGAACAGGTGCGTTCCGAGTTCGGAGAGCATGCACTACAATGATAGCCATCGAAGCTGCGAGTGCGAGTGTAAGCGACAATATTTCAGCTTATTTTAGACCAACACGACGATAAAAATCTCGGGGGTAAAAATTTTACGACATGTGAAATCAGGAGTTGAAGAGCGAAAGATAGCAGAAATTTTATACTTATGAGCGCTTTCAAGTGTAAAATGAATATTTTTTTATGTTTATAAGGTAGACGTTGCTGACGATAAGTGAAAATGGGTTAAAATATGTCTATGTACTATACGGTATCATTTGATGCGACGATGGTTATCGTATCGTGACGTTTTGAAGTAAAATCTTCATTGGGTATCAAACAGCAAATTGTATTGAAAAGTTGCGATAAATATTGTTTAGGTCAAAGTTCGCTTGCGCGATATTCACAGCGTTTATTGCCTGCTATTGGCAAGAGAGTCGTGTGAAAATTTATCGGCTACATGCAATGCACAACATTTGGTGAATTGGCTCAGAGCTGGAGCCTGCTCTATTTGTCAAGTGTATATAATTTCGCTCCGACGAACCACCTTTTCGCCTACTCGGGCATACTCGTTTTGTTTTCAACTGCAATAAGTGCGACTACATCGTCTATAGCATTTGCACTTCAGCTCAAATTTGACGACGGCTTGCTATTTGTCAACGTCTCTGAGACTATTTCTATTACAAGTCCACAGTGAACGGTCGATCTGCGTGGAAATGCGTTGTTGTGACATTGTAATTTATTAATTGTAGTCCGAGAATTTACTGGTTTCAAATACGTTCTACGCCGTCAAACTTCTGTGTAAGATTTCTAATTATTTTAACGAGACTAGAGCAATGGCATGGCATAGCACGCTGAAATATATTTCTATTTTGATGTGTACCGTACGTAATGTAACACCTATCACGGTTTGCCAAAATATTTCGCGTGACCAGGAGAACTTCTTCTAGAGCTAAAGTGACCGTTATTGAAGCTGAACGTTATGAAAATACCGCAAGCGATACAAACAGTGTAAAACCTCCGGTTAAAACGCAATTTGCTGAAGCCTATTTAATTTTCATCCAATCGCGTTTCTTACTTTAATTAACCAGAAGGTTGTTCCTTGAAACGCTTTAAGTGAAAACCTCGAAGTAGCCGGGAGTTGTAAGGTGCCGATACGAACAATTGAACTGCTTGGATCCCCTACGCTTTACTCGCGCTTGGAGTTTTTAAAAGGACTTAAAGGGCGAGCTAAAGCATGCAAGCGTTTGCCAACTACGGCCTTTAAGTTGGCGAGTATCGTTCGTGAGTGTTCGCTAAAAACGTGGTAGGGTCAAAGGAATAGAATTCGAGTGAGCTGTTTCAAAGATTCTTTGCAGTTGTGGGTGTGGCGGGCCGTGATTGGGGCGCTATGCGGGAGTGAAGCAGCACTCTTCGAGATGTTGACTCAGCTTTTTCGCAAATGCAAAAGAAAATTTCCGAACTGTTGTACATAGACTACGGAGTCTGTAATTTTCTACCTAGCTTTTGTATTGGAATCTGAAATTATTTGGTTGTCTTTTTTCTGCAGTTTAGTTTTGTATCGTGTGTTTGTTAATACGTTTGCATTATAACAATATGTAGTTATAACATCCATATATAACTTGTTTTTGAATTTATCTACAGACTGTTTGTTCTATTTATATTTGAGAGATAAATTAACAGTTAAATAATTCAAATGTTCATTAACAACAATTTCACTAAATTTCATTTAGTTATAGTTAAGATGAAGATAAAATAAATAAGTGTATTTTAAATAAAGTTAATATTTTATCAATATATTTACGTTATACATGCTATTTGTAATGCATACGATACCACAATCTTTCAGAATTACGAATAGAGAACCATTTAATTTATTAGAAATTGCAAGGAATTCAAATAAAGAAATTGTAACTACAATAACACTGGAAGTATAGAACAAAGGATGAGGGGTAAAATTGGTTCCTTCCCGCGTAAATGCATGCAAGTGATCGCACCATTTATTGCGTCCGACTATAGTGAAAGTTTCCGCCCGCCGCGCCGCTCTAAGGCTGCGCTAGAGACAGTTCTTTTACAAGTTTTAAACTGCCTTCTTATATGTGCACTCACGGAGAACCAAAGATAAAGTAAAAGCGTAGCTGTTGTTCATGTTTGTTCCACTAATGAACAGTTTAGCGTATTCTTTGAGCGCATGTGATGACAGATACTTATTTTTGTTACATACATTCATTGAATCAAAAAATCTTCACCATTAACCACTTTCTTCTAAGTGCTATAACTCGCAGATGATCTTACTATTTAATATTCGCATGGCGAAGTAAACATTACAAGAGCGAAATCCTCCTTATGAGAGGACAGATTTTATGTAGTCCACCTGAGTTTGAATTAGACCCACGTAGGAATAAAAAACAGCCTATAATTGGGGCGTATTGTGCTTCGTTTTGGCATTATAAAGATGTATTCAGGTATTCCATAGTGGTAAAGAAGACATAGTGAGAGCCCTTTTCTATTCAATATACCTATAGATATAATTTTATCCAATATCCCATATCCCAATATACAAGTAATGTAGACCAGAGCATTAATTGTATTTTTAGAATTTACACTAATTGAAAAATACTGTGAAAGTATTACTTGAGCCTCTACAATTAACTTCCACTTAGTTTTAAATTAAGCGTGAAGAGTTTTCTAACGATGTAGACGTCTATTCTAGAATTAGCCGGTAGCGACACGGCAGAAAATCGAACAATAGGATAACAAACGGCCAGTAATCACTTTAAAAATAGATCAATACCGATTTCTCGGCAGAGAAACGTTAGAGGCCGTGAAAGAGCAAAGTGGCTACTGATTTGTGGCTACGACGGTACGACGTCGTCGCATTCACTGTCTCATTCCTGGAGAGAATGTGAAATGTATAGATAGATGGTAAGTACAAAACATTTCTGACGTGCGGAGCAAAAAGAGTGAGCTGGCATGAGCCCAACCAACTGTAGTTGCGGCTTGTTTCATACGTCACATTAATTAAGCATCAGATAGAATCTGAACGTGGTGAGATATTATACCTACGATAACCTTAAAATTGGGTAGCATAATTCTTTTTGGCTGTGAACAGGTGGCTGGTGATTTAATTCAATCTAATTTCTGTTTCCTCATAACAGCAGATAAGGTTGGTAATTAATGTAGCTGATGAAATTGTTAAACATCATTTAACTTTAGCGTGTTCGTATATGTACCTTAAAGTTTACATTGAAATGTAGATTCTATTAGTTCAAAGTTCCCTTTCTTCGAATTTCGATCTACAGCCATTACGAATTCGAAATTGCCCCTCAGACGCAGTAAATCAGAATCGGCCAGAAAGACCGGAGCATGTGTCTCAATAACGCCTTACGCGATAGGTGCACGATAGCCACGGGCGAGGAGACCAGAGCAATTCCTTTTATATCCCACTATGAAATGTTACTTTTATTTGTAACGTTCATTATTTATTGTGTAGCGTGGCAGGTTCCTAGTTCCATCGACTGGAATAGATAGAAAAGGAGAAGTTTTTTGTGTCTTTTGAGGAGTCTTATCTTTTCCTTTTTGAAAAGATTTTATAAGTACTCAATATCTAGTGTTTTATGATCGATTGTAGCGAATAGGTAAGCTAATATGAGTAAGCTATATTATTGTTTATAGTGTGTAACTATTGCGTAGTCTAAGGAAATAAATTTGAAACCAACTCTAATTGAGTACTTGACTATAGGTACATGTAGTATAATTTCTTTACGGGGTGTGAATATTAAAACTAATGTTGAAGCAGCTGTAGATAGATACCGTTTCTAAGACACATTCTGTGATAAATAGAACATTTTTTTCTGTGTGTGAAAACCAGTTTATTAGTATATTTTTGTTGGCACTAAAATAGCTTCTTGATTGCGATATCTATTAATCAAACCTATCGTCAAGCACAGAATGCTGAAATTTCAGCTTTTGTTACTTGGACCAGTAGTCTAGTCAGCTAAGAGGACTAGCTAGCTATTGCCATGTAGGGTTGGTTAGGTCAGCGTGTACTATCTCCCTGATTTACTGCCATATTCAATTGTTGCTCGAGTTGTATCAACAGCTGCCACGCAAATGGATAGTTGCATGTCGCCTGCACACACCACGACTAAGTTATTGGGGGATACTGACCCATTTATTAAGTACTTAGTTTGGGTTCAATTAGTGATTTACATTTTGTTGAAAATTAATATCATTCGTGTTTCATTAAAAGCACCTCTTATTTTCTTTTTCTATTTATTACTACAGAAATAAATAAAGCTTGTTTTATAGGTAGAATCTGAGCACTGAAAAGGCAAATATTTAAAGACTGAACTCATAATAATTTATACATTTATTCGCTAAGAAAGTATTTACAGTAATAAAACCCAAGCTTACCTACTTACTTCAAAAGCAAGAATCCACCCACACGTATTTCACACTTTTATAACCAATGGTATTTTAAACATATTAAGGCTAGAAAAGGTTCTTTTCAGTGCGGTGTATTAAACTAGGCTGCGTTTTTCTTTGGCGGTGGTCTGGAAGCTCGCTGGGTAAACAAGCCGGTGGATGGCTGTGTGGCTGGGTGCTCTTAGGCTCGATTTATGCGCAGTTTGAGCGGCTCTCTCGCTTTGTCTCAGGTAATGACCTCGCTTTCATCCACCCTCAATGGCTTCGCAAAGAGCGAGATACCGGAGTCTCAAGACTGCGGATGTACTAGCGCTTGTGACGGCCAATATGCAATACAGTGGGCATTTCCAAAGTTTTTTTTTGTTTTATGATAAATGCAGTAAAGTTTGAATAATAACACGTATATGAACTTTTCACGGCTCTGCAGAATAATGCGCTTTTGATTAAAGGTGTTAATATATAAAAGACAAAAGGAGTGTAAAAGCTGAAAACTACAAGAGCGAAGTGACAGTTGGTAATTAATAAAACTGAAAAGGTTAAGTCGCAGAGTAGGTTTCAAAAGCAGTTATGATTAATGTAATAAGTAGCTTTAAAAAGCTTTTTATATATGATTAACTACAACTGCAAAGTTTGCCCTTTAACTAAGAACGCATAGGAAATTCGTATCTAAACACATTTTGAATGGTTTGTGAAAATAGAGATCGTTATTTTCTATTACAACCAAACGAGTAACGTTAACCAACTAAAATGTTAGAGTCAGATAGGAAGTTGATAAATGGTCAGTTAAAATGTAAATTTAAGTCTAATCCTCACTGATATATCATAAAAGGTCATCTAAATGATATATAACCCTTATAAGTGGAGCTATAACTAAAGAATGATCAAGGTCAACTAGACCATTTCACCTAGAAAACTGCTGACATCTTCTAAACTTTTGTTCAGTAATCCAATTATACTTTATGAAATCCTTTACAGAAAAAAATATCGTAATAAAAAACAGTAAAAGTAAAAAAAAAAATTGTGGCTTTTATGGGATTGAGAGTTTAACCCCGTTCTTACCTGATGGAAAGTGAAGACGAGGTCGAGGGTGGAACAAAAGATGCCAATCACTTTTGCTTTGAATTCTGGTGGTTGTACGATCCCGGAAGTTCAGATGCAGGGAGAGCAATCCACTTCAAAAACTCATCTATGATTTTTCCATTATTTTAACTTTTCTAAATGAAAACGTTTATATAATAATAGGCTTGGCACTGTAAAATACGATTTATATATTAATTGTTTCTTAGAAATTACCAAATTATTACATTTATTCTTTTTATTTGTCCCTATTTTCTATAAGTTTAAATTGCAGTAGGACATATTTTGATTTTTTAAATTATTTATTTGTCTAAATGCAACGGTATAGCTCTATATTGTCCGAAGATATGGAAGCTAGTGAGTGGTACGTGAATGGGAGGAGCTATGACATCATCCGACTCGCACTGTAATGACCCTATAACGGTCCGCATTATTATTTATGTTGTGTAGCTGAGAACGGCATAATAGTACCATAAGAACGAAATAAATCCCCTCAAAGTTTGAGTTCTTGGCTTCGCTTGAAAGCTGAGATAGCATTTATTGTTTCGTATTTGCGGGAATGTTTTCGCGGACGTGTTTTGCATGGTGCAATTACCTATTTGTTCGTTTGGATAAGTGTTTTCAGCACGAAAGATGAGTGAGTAGCATAATTTGTATACAGATGTAATTTTGTAAGAGTAGATTGCACATACTTTATAGGTAGTGAAGCTACAGATTCCGCCATTGTGTTAGTGAACTCACCCAAAAAAATGTAATGACGGATCTAAGTGATGTAATAACATCCTATGGAAATAAATGATTTTGACTTTGACTTTGACTTTACAAGCAAGCAGATCATCTTCTGCCGTGTCGATGGTTTTTTAGTTTTCTTTATTTTATAAAAGTATTGTATTTTACTTAACTTACATCCAAATACACGTAATTGTAGACTGCTGTAGACCCTGCTACGGCGTAGCAAGCGTAGTACTTAGAATGCTACGAAAGTTTGAAAAGTATTAGCGTATTAGTTTAGTATGCTGCCACGGGGAGCGTCGGTGGTCTAGTGGCTAGGGCCGCTGCCTCCCGTCCAGGCGACGCAGGTTCGATCCTCACCACGTAACAATTTGTTTTCGAATTTCGAATTCACATGTACGTTTATTCGACGCTCTAACGGTGAAGGAAAACATCGTGTTGAGACCTGCACACTCCTGCGAAGAAATTCAAAGGTTGTGTGTGAAGTCGACCAACCCACACTGGGCCAGCGTGGTCGACTAAGGCCTAATCGCCCTAATTCAGGGTAGGCTTGAGCCCCTCGTTGAGGACGTATATGAGCTGTTGATGATGCTGCCACCCTGGTTATTATATCCCAGGCACTCACGAGCACCTCAATGAAGTATAAAAAGATTATCTGTACCTTTCAGACACTCATTCATTAGATATTATTGTTCAGAAAATAATAACTCCAACGTCAAATATTAGTCCAATACTTCAATAGAATAGCAGTTCTAGTCATCTCTAGATAAGTCGCCGCGGGCCAGAGAGGGATTAAGGCATCGTCCTTTTACTACGTTCAAGTACAAACGGCAACTGCGGTCGAACAGCAGTGGCTAAATTCCTACCTCCCTTGTTACTTTGTCTCGTATAGCAAATAACTCTTTTGTCCAGGCAAATCGGTTTTGTAGAAAATAGACGCTTAAGCTTTTGAGGTAAAATTTTTTATCAAGCTAACCGAATAAGATCTCGAGGTCAAAAATTCGTGAGGTCAGTTGTTGAAATGGTAAGAAGAATCGTTTAAATAAAATTATTAATTTCAGTTAATTTGAGCTATTGTTATAATCTTACACGTAGGTTATAATAATAATGCAATATATAGGTAAAGTCTAACAGAAAGAATAACGCCTACGATGAAACAAATATTATAAAAAAATGTCGTAGCAATTTAAATTCTACGCTCGCTACGCCGTAGCTTGTCTATTTTACTATAGCAACATACTTATTACAGAATAATTTAGCTCAAAAAAAATATGCTAAAGTTTTACGTTTCAACCATTCGTAGCATTTAAAGTGCTACGCTTGCTACGCCGTAGCATAATCTACAGCAGTCTACAATTATTAGTTAATTTTATTTATTGACCGAGCGAGCGCGAAGTGCGAGCGAAGCGTCTCTGTTTCGGCTTGGCCAAAATTGCTTTTGTATGTGTACCTGTCCATCTGTCGATCTGTTGGTTCTCATCTACAGGTCGCGTTTCTCAACCGATTCTCGTAAAAATTTTTGAGCAGGTCCGATAAATTTACAGTTTTTTTTGACGTCAGTTTATGGAAATTTTTAAAAATGACAGAATTTCGAGGGTTGAAAACGAAAAAAATTATATAAATCGGACATTTGAAAAAATATAATTTATACTCGCGAGGTCTACAGCTCACAGAGCCACTAGCGTAAGTGAAGTAAATTACAATAATTTTATGATTTCCTATATAGTAGAAAAGTTTACTTGTGGTTATCCATCATCTATCTAGCATTAGCATTCAAAGTACATCTAAGTAATCCCGCTGCAAGTAACAGTAATTGACCTCTCGAGTCAAACCCATTAGAGATATGTGATGAAGTTTTTAATAGATTGTATGTATAGATGGCGGGTTTATCCTCATTTATGTATCCATCATGAGTAATTGTGGGTACAAAAAACAGTCTCGCGTAGAATATTATCTACCTTTACAAATAGGTCACGAAAATAATTGAATTGCGCTGATCTTGAATCTTTTTTTTCTTATTCACTCTGTAACTATTGTACCTATAATATGTGTAGTATGTATAATATGTATAGTAATAGGCATAGACGACCCCCCTCCACTTTTGCCAAGCGTTCGTCAGCTACTTAACTATGTGTATATCAATTTTAACTATAATAATGTTCAAGTGAAGATTACGCTATGTCTTTTTGGTTATTATAGTAGAAATAAATAAATAAATATGTGGGACATCTCACACACGGCCATCTGAACCCAAACTAAGCAATAGTAAATAGTAATAGATTATAAATCGATAAAAAATATGAAATCGAAGTCCCACATTTTATTATAACTTTACATAGTATTATTCCTCTAAAGAGATACTCATTATCATATTCACTATATTCATTAGCCGTTTCACGTTCACTGCTCACGATTTTATATCCAAGATGATACTAAAGTACCTTTAGTTCTTTTTAAGCTGCTAATATAAAACGAAATAAACACAACGGACAAACCAATTAATTCAACCGATTCAATCCAATCGAATAGGAGATAAATAAATAAAACCCTCGCCATATGAACTGCGCTCGGTAGAAATAACGTTATGAATCTCTGATGAAGGTGTGGCCAGCGACGTCCATCTAGCAATTCAGCCGCTGGCTAATATCTATAGTCTCGATGTAGAATATCAGTCAAATGTTCTAAAGCAGCTGTATTATGGAGATAGAAGTAGAAGCTGCTTCATTACCACTTGTTATTGGAAACTCGATAAGCTCGTGCAATGCATTTTTCTTTTTACTGCCTGTTATTCTTTCGTGAATATTATGCCAGTTGTCGGGTTATTTTATTTTCCGGTAAAGTAAATACGACGAAGAGTTTTGGGCGCCGTGTTATCGTATTATCGGGGGGTGTAAGTGTGATAGATAAATATCAGAAAGATGTTTATCTTCTCAGCCACGGAGTGTTATATGCCTATCGACTAAAATGGAGTTTAATAAGTGGTATTTTTTTTAAGATGACTATTTGTTAATTTTGTCAATGTGTTCACGATTGGACCTACCCACGTCCATTTTTTCACTAGTTTAAAAAAAGGAAATATGTGAATAATTTATCTAAATCAACATTAGGCAACACAATCGAAGAAAATAATTTTAACAAAAAAATAGAAACCTCCTTCAAATTACCTTATATGGTTATCTCCACTAAAAAGTAACAAATAAAATAACATTCCAGATGGAACATGAAAAAAAAATATTGCCAATATCCACAATTAAGTAGATAGGTAGTGTATTAAGTAAATATTTAGAATTTTGTACTTCCTTTTGGAGTCGGTGCCAGCCAAAAAATCGACGATTAGTCGTGGGCAACTGTTTTAAGTCGTCGTCGTCGTTAAGTCGCGCGATGCATGTTGCTATCACTGGTTGAGGAGTTTCCGCTTTTATCTCTTATTCCATCATCAGATTTTAACAAAATTATGGATCTATCCCTAAAGCACGTTCTATCGAATGAAAAAAGAATCATCAAAATCGGTTGAAAACTGACTGAGATATGACTAAAAGAATAGACGAATAACGACGCGAATGCTACATTCCGTTGAGGAATTTCCAAGTTTTACCTCATGTTCCACCATCAGATCTTGACGAAATTAAAATGGGACCACCTCGAGAAACCACCCATCGAATGAAATAAGAATTATTCAAATCGGTTAACAATTGGCGGAGATATCTAATAACATACATAAAAAAAAAAAAAATACAGACGAATTGAGAACCTCCTCCTTTTTTGAAGTCGGTTAAAAATAATTTCAAAATGGCACCAACCTACATAAAGCCTCTTTATTTGTCATCGCGTAACTTTGAATCGCGATAGAGAAAATTAGCTAGCGATTTTAATGCAAAGTAAAAATGAAGTAAAAGGCTGGGTGGCCATTAGAGAGCTTGGGGACTTCGATCAGATGAATAAATGATTGAATTTTCAATTAAGATTAGAGAGAAGGAGTCCAACTTTGTTGACAATTGTTGGGGTCACACGAAGTGACGATTCGAAAGAATTGGGACCTTTTTATTAAGTTCATTAAATAGGTCGAGGAGGTTCGAAGAATTTGTAATTAAATATAATAGAACCAGTTTGCGTAAGGGTGAGACTGATTGCAACAGATAATGATTTCTTATTAATATTTTTATAAATCTTTCTATAAATTCATTTCTATCCATTGAAAGTTATAATAAAAACGAATAAAATTTTACCTAAATTAAATAGCTAAGAACAGAATAAAACGTAACTTACGAACTTACAAGAGACATGTTTACCACGAGACACATTTTGATAAAAACAAAATACTTACGTCTTTAATAGCAACTACAACATTAAAATAACAACGTCCTTCCACAGTTGAAATAGAGTTCCACGACGTATGTTTAGTTATTCAGTACGCATCGCAGTAATTCTTTAAAAAGCGGCATTAACTTGCATTAGCGCAAGTTAATATCACATAAATTGGTGCACTAGTTGCTTAACACTGCACACGTGCGGTGTCTGAAACAACTGCTTCTTGATTCAATGTGCATAATAAAAACGTGCAATTATTGTTTCAAATTTCTTTACGGTGGTTATGCAAGGTGTGGGAATGTTTTGATGGAAAGGTTTCAAGATTTATTAAGTGACTTTAACATTAAAAGTGCTGTGATTCTTTGTGTTTGAATGTTTGATACAATTTATAAAGTGTAATTCTTAGATAGTGTCATGAAATCCTGTGTCTGCTGCAACATTCACGCACCTTAGACTACGAAGTCTTTATTTGTATGAAACGTTTTCAGTAACCATAACTTTTTTTTATACTTAGCAATAAGTAAAGAGTCACATTCAAAAACAATGCGTTCATCATCTCGCAGGAGCGCACGGAACGCTTAGCGTGGTCTCAAAATGCGTGTTAAAGAAGATCGAATTGTACAACTAGGTATATTATGCGTATAGTTATGACGAGGGACTGAAATATCGTAATTTTTTATGGACTTTGTAATCACTGCAAAGGGGAACAAAATGAAACAAAAGGGTCTACCCCACTCATTTATTCAGGAGCTGAAGATTCTCAAACGACGAGCAAGTTTCTTATTTTGTTAGCAATTAAATTATAGAATTAATTGTGGAAAATTTGTTTATTAAGTTTGCGAAGTGCTTCTGTATAATAATTAACGCTTATTTGCTTACTTGTGAAGTTTTATAACGAGGTGCTTTACTATTGCTGCTCAAGATAGTGACAGTGGTTAAACGTCTAAAACCGTAAGTTAGTCAAAGAATCATGAACGAAATTATGTACTTGTAAGATAATGAGAAGAAATCATTAAAATTTATAGTAAAAAAAAAACACTGCCCCAACGTTCTATCCCAAAAATAAGAAATACAGTTTTACTAAATGCATTCAAACTTGTTATAATTGTCGTGTTAAAAAAGGCAAATTTGTTGTTTCCTTTTGCTTCAACTGGTGCGTGTACGCAAATATAGACTGCGCCACCTGCACTGTGTTTTATTAACTATCTAACTAGTTTTATTAGCTGCTGTAGCAACTAAATGAAAAAAAAAATGCCACACGCTATAACTAAGCAATAACTAAGCTATCAGTTTTACCGGTTGACCGCTGCTTCCTGTACTTACTGAGATAATTTAATTAAGAGAACACGTTTTATCTCGCATTTGGTGTATAAAATATTAAGCTATATGCCTACTTTAAAGCTCGTCAGCACATCAACAGATAGCTACTAACTATCTATCCATGATAGATAGTTAGTAGCTAACCGTGCTGGCATGTTTACAGGCTTAGTAGTACGCAATGTGTCTGTCTAATTATAATCAATCGGCTGCTGATTGACAAGGTGTTGACCGATAAAATAACTCGACGCCCGCGCCGCACGAAGTAGGAACGACCGGTGCAATACAACCCTTGTCGACGAACCACGACGACAACGTAGGAAATCTTTTTCTTATTGGGTGTATGAGAACTCGATTTCTAAAGTTCAACGTGAAACTTGACGTGCGTTCATTTAATTATTAGGATAGCCTATCCTAACTAATACTATAAACGCGAAAGTTTGTATGGATGTTAGTTACTCTATGTTGTTACGCAAAAACTACTGAACGGATTGGGATGTTTGGAATAGAGATAGTTTGTACCCTGGATTAACACATATTACTATGATACTTTATATACTTTTTACGGGAAAAAGTCTTATTCCCACGGGAAAATTTTACACAACGCAAGCGTAGACGTGAGCGGACTGCTAGTTTACAATAAAATATAATTATTATGTAGTTACTTACTAGTTGTTACTCATGATGATAAATCAATCTCCATCAAACCTAGTTGATAAGAAAAACTTTACTCAGTGAAAAATACAAAAATAAAAATAATAATAATATTACAAGAAAAAAATAAAGTAAATGCGTTTACTTTCTTTTTACCCGACTGTTTTAGAAGAAGGGCTATGTATTTCGAGTGTATGTATGTAATAAAGTAAATGCATTTACTTTCTTTTTACCCAACTGCTTAAGTGATTTTGGGAAAAAATGTCAGTTACTTTGTTTTGCTTAGAGCAGCCGATATACGTCTCCACCGAAGAAAAAAGTAAACAAACGATTGCCAGCGACACCTACCGGGATGGGCGGTGGGATGAAAATCTCTCTTCCCGCTCAAGAGGAGGAACTGCGTAGCATCGCCATCTGTTAGTGTCGTTTGGAACTATTTCGTGTTCTCCTGCAATGTGGTTAGGAAGTGAATAAAGTGCATTAGGCTGGATTATGGGATTCGAAGCAATTTCATTATTGCGTCTTCACATAATTTTGCGTCTTCACACATTCTCAGTGGTTATACTGGCTTCGATTTCTCTGATTAAGAGGATAATATTATATACATGTCTGTCATAGTGTAACTCATATTTTAATCCAACTAGAGCCCACATTTGTTTATTAAATTCCCGTGACAGTCACAGTCGCAGAGGAAATCCCAGTGATAATTAATTTGTTACACAGTCTTTGTTTTAATGTTATTTAGTAGTCGAACTCTGAGAAGCCCGCGACAGAAACGTTATACATTTACTGTCACGTTTGACACTTCAAAGTCGGGTTTGGTGGAGTGGTTCATTTATAAATCTCTACCTTACGCTGTCGATGCGGTGCGCGACCGTCCGGTGGACCGCAGCGGACTGGTGGATGGACTGGTAGATCTATTTCCACGCAGAGCGTTGACCGGCCCATTTCGTCGTACAACACAACACTCGATAATTATCTTGTCAACCGACTGAAGCTACACAAAGCGAATGAACCGCCATGAGCTTTTTGTGCCGCCAGAGGCCAGCGCGATCGGTTCCGATGCGTTAAGCAAACACTGCTATGAACTTACCATTGAGTGTTCGCGGAAAATCAGCTAACGTGGGAATCTGCCGCGATTTGAATGGATAATGAACTCTGGCGCATTCGTTAATTAACTGGATATGTAAATAAACAGCGATCGGCGAGTTCGATGGCTGTTCAGCTCAAAGGATAGCTCTTTGTTGCATCGCGCTGATTGTTTGCCGCGCATTCAGTTACAAATTAGTTAATTTTGTTTAACGCGTTTAACCAATTAGGATAGTAATAGTAAATATTACAAAATAATATTTATATTAACAAATGAATTGTTTTGTTTGTCTCAAATACGACGCACCTTTTTCTGATTTGTATTTGTGCCCGGTAAAAAATAATAATAATAAATAAAATAATGCGTTTACTTCTTTTGAGTAATATTTACTATTTATAAACTAAAGTAAATAAAAGTACATATTTTTTTATACTAGACTTTGAATATCGTCTGCTGTCGTGATAAGTAGCAAAACACTTTAGGATTATACTCTCGGAAGGGATTAGAGATATATGAGTACCTATAAGCCGCAGGAGTCGTCATTTTTATTTTTCCTATGTATAGTTTTTATTCTTGCAGAGCGAATCTCTTTGAGCAAATAATTATTTCGGACCGTTGTTATTTATTGGTTTGTGTGAGGCGATAATAACTGTCTGGAAGTGATTTATAATTTTACGAATTCTTTTATTTTTCGGGGGGCTTTAACATTTATTAAATTTAGCAAAATAGTAAAAAGAGAATATACTTTAGACGACAATATTTAGAAGACAATATATTTTACCTTAAAACAAGAAATTATATTATATAGATATTTGTAAATATCGATCAATATATTTTGAGACAAAATAGTATGTGCAAAAAGCGGGTGGCTAAAACTGTTCAAAATAGAAAGTGTTATACAACATTTATTAGGTAGAAAATAATTAAATTGTTACAATAAACTCCGAATGACATTTCACTTATTCATTGCACGCACGTTTTCAATTTGTGGTTTGTCCATTGTAACAAATTGCGTCATAAATTATTTATTAATAACGATTTACCTACTGATCCGAAACTTATTCCATTTATATGAAAAGTTTCGCAGACACGAAAATGAGAGCTAAATAGTGAATTGTACGGAAATAACCTGTAACCTGCAACGGAATCAGCTACAAATAGTTATTGACGGCTAAAATAAAATATTTTATTGTGTGTTTTAAAAGGCAGATAATGCCCTAGAAAAATAAAAATATAAGGTAAACGACACAACATATTGAGTCAACATTTTCTTTTACTTACCTATTTGTAATGCAATAAAGTGTTACTTACTTACTTAATAAGAATAAAATAGACAAAATGAAACAAAATTGTCTATCGATTTTTATTTAATTTTTTTATAGGAATATTCGTGAGCAGTTTGAAATATAATACTTATAATCGGTTTCTAAAAACCGTTTAAAAGTTGTTGTAAATATTATCAGACAGTCTTGTTGACACTACCTGGGCTGATTGATAACTGGCCGAAACGACGAACTTAAAAAAATGATACGCAAAAAAAAAATATTACATTATATTTTGGCATCTTTTTGAAAATAGAACGCCAAATTTGAATTTAATCGAACTGGTGGAATTTGTTTGATAGGACGTAGAACTTTCTCTGTCGTAAATTTTCTTAACAATGGAAAGAAACGAAATTCGTGCGGTGATAAAGTTTTACGTTTTAAAACAGAAAACAGCAACCCAGATTAAAACCAAGCTAGACAGTGTTTTAGGTAATTCTGCTCCTGCATTGAGTACAATTCACACCTGGGTAACTGATTTTAAACGTGGAAGACAGAGCTGCGAAGACGCCCACAGGTCTGGCCGTCCAAATGAAGTCACGAATCCGGACATGATCAAAAAAATTCACAAAATTGTATTGAATGATCGGCGCTTGAAGTTGCGAGAGATAGCAGAGATGGTGAGCATTTCATCTGAACGCGTTTTTAATATTTTGCACCAACATTTGGGAATGAAAAAGCTTTGCGCGCGATGTGTGCCGCGTTTGCTCACTGTTGACCAAAAGCAACGTCGAGTGGACGATTCATCGGAGTGTTTGGCGCTGTTTAACCGAGATCCTAACGAGTTTTCGCGGCGTTATGTAACAGTCGATGAAACCTGGATACATCATTATACTCCCGAGACAAAAGAACAATCTAAGCAGTGGACTGAGAGCGGAAGACCTGCGCCGAAGAAAGCAAAAACGGTTTTGTCGGCCGGCAAAGTGATGGCGACTGTTTTTTGGGATGCTCGAGGGATTATTTTAGTGGATTATCTGCAAAAAGGAAAAACAATAAATGGAGAGTACTACGCAAGCTTACTGCAAAAATTAAATGAAGAAATACAGAAAAAACGACCACATTTGGCCAAGAAAAAAGTTTTGTTCCACCATGACAACGCACCTGCACACACGTCAATGGTTGCAGTCGCCAAACTCCATGAATTGCGGTTCGAATTGCTACCGCATCCACCCTATTCCCCGGATCTGGCCCCGTGTGACTTCCACTTATTCCCAAACCTGAAGAAATGGTTAGGTGGCCAGAGATTTTCATCAAATGAAGAAGTCATTGTTGCCGTAGACGAGTATTTTGAGGGGTTGGAGAAAACATTTTATCAAACTGGTGTAACGGCGTTGGAGAAGCGCTGGACTAAATGCATCGAGGTAGAAGGAAACTACGTTGAGAAATAAATTTATTTTAAATAGATTTTTAAAGTTTTTCTTTGTCGTTTCGGAAACTTATCAATCAGCCCTCGTATTGTGACGCTCAGAAAAGGAATTTCAGGAAAAACTCACAAGATTTAAATAACTCGTATATATTCACACCAGGAACAGCTAAGTACTAAATCCGAAAATCTTCTACTTGACATCGTTGTTGGCGGGATTCAGAGACAACCGACCGAACATGACAGTTGACGTTTTGTGTTGCGCTTTTTTATCAATAGTACAAACTTCACAAAAATGTTAGAGGAGTCGAAACTTCGATCAGAACGACCCAACAATGCAAACAAAGCGATGCAAATATCTACGGTTTGTTACACTAAATCACTTTTTTTTATCACACTAACATTATAAAATATGTGTAAGTATATTTGGATGTTTGTTCCGCTTTGACTTTGAGATTGAGATTAGGAGATAGTTTTTTTTTACTCGGAATACTTTTTTGAAAAAGTTCTCACGGGAAAAATCTTACACAACGCGTACGTAACGGTGTGCAGAAAGCTAGTTAAATAATATTTCGTATAAAAAACATATTAAAGTATATTCGGCTTAACTTAGGTTTAGGTTATTATTACCAGTAGTAAGTGAATAGTAACAGTAGTAACCGAGTAGGCACAAGTGTAGGCAGGAGGGTAGGACTAGTTAATACTGAGCGGTATCAATTAAAACTGTCTCGTCTGATTTATTTTATTGGTCTGACAATTGATTACATTACGCCAAATTGACCACAATGAATGGGAGTACGGCCGAGGTACGTTCAAAAACAACCCACGATACTTTGTCTCATTATTTATGTAATAAATTATTCTAAGAATATCACTATTATACTTAATTCTAAAACTTTTGATCCTTTAAAGATTTTTTTACATAAGTACCGCAATTCATTTAAAATGGCAAAATTATTATGAAAATTTAAGTAAAACTAGTTATAAATGTTACAATTCACATTTAAGACTTATTTGTTTGCTTTTAGTCCATTGTAAAGTGATGTGATGACGTCATCATGACTATTTTGTTGAAGTGGTATTACTTATCTTTTATAGAGGGGCTCCCGATCCGGAACAATCACTTTTTTCATTTTTGATTATAGGGTAAACCTGTATTCGATTCTTTAGGTATATAGGACGATATAAAATGGAAATTGAAGTTGTTGAGACGGCATACAAACTATCCTTACGGTCGTAATTCTGACAGACCCTTGCTATTTAAAAATAAGTGGTTGCTTAGATTTAGATTTAAAAAAAGAATGATGAAGCAACCGCGTTTTTATATAATTAGGCATCGAGCCTAATTATATAAAAAACGCGGTTGCTCTAGATGCCTGCTTAATTAATTGAATAAATAAATGAAATAAGTAATCATTAACATTTCTGCTAATAATTAATTTACATCATTGATTAATGGTGTTGTGTCGTGTACAGAACAGACATACCTAGTCAGTCGACAAATTCATTCTACAGGCAACATTGTAGCGCCCGTCCACTGCCAAATTCGCTTCCATTCATGCTTGCTTTGATTCGCAATGCAGATTATTTATACTGATAGAAGAATTCCCTGATAAATTGAATTTAAAAACGTCAGTGAACTCACGAATTTACCCTTTTTTCCGTATTCATTATTTTCTTTCTTTGTCCCGTTCTTTTTTCGGTTCAGCATCTAAACTCTTGATAAATAATAAAGCATGGAAGGATGAAAAAGATTCAAGTTAAATTTTATGGCGAGAGAAATATCTTTCCCGCAGATAAAGTCGAAAACTGAAAGCGGAGGAACTAGTTTTGAAATAATAGTACCTACCTAATCGTATTTAAAAAAGAAGATTATTTGCAGTTTTACTTTCTGAAGTAAAGTCAAAAGTCAAAGTCAAAATTATTTATTTCCATAGGATGTTATTACATCACTTAGATCCGTCATTAAATTTTTTGGGTGAGTTCACTAACACAATGGCGGAATCTGTGGAGAAGAGCTCTGTCTCTGTAAAAAAATATCATTTAATATTGCGGTAAGTATGGTAATAGTTATTCCTATCATGAATGATTTTTCCATTATAAACGTTGCAGCAATCAATCAATCAGCTAATTGGGTTATTTATCTAGCTCCAGCCCTTGCGGGAAGCGCGGTATCATCGCCTCATGTAATTTCAGTTAGTGGCCCTTAGCCCCCATTATTTTGTAATAGCGTCCTTCTTGCCAGTCATTCCAACTAAATAACAATCGAGTTTAGGTGCTTGTTTGTTGAAAAGAGCTTATGTAGACGAACAAAATGTTCTGTACCGGAATGTTATGTCATTAAAATCTCTTTTATTCTAAACGTTTTGTTGGAGTTCATAATGTGAAAAAAAGCCTTAATTTTTATTTATTCTTATTTCGCCATGTATTGCACACAAGAAAATTAATTAAGTAATACCTCTAAAAATATGACACGGCAGGTACTGCTTATTATTTTTATTTTTTTATTATTCTAATGAAAATTAAAAACCACTAAAAAAATTAAAACTGTCTGTCAATGTGATTTTTTTCATTTATTATTGAGTCCAAGTCCAACATTACCATAGACAAACAGACAGAGCAGAGTATAAATGTTCTAAAGCAGTAATTTGCGATGTAACTGACAACCCTTTTACTCATTAATACGCGGGTAGTCCAGTCAATTCCCGGTAGAATATTGCCCAGTCCGCCGTCCTCCTCTAAACTAATCCAAAATATGCAAGGAAGTTTTCTCTAACGCATGCAATAGTAATAAATTACCCTTCACTTAAGGGTCTTCAAATGATAGTTCCAATTCTGTCATTCTTCTTTGTAAGTGGAGACGAAAAAAATTCGCATTAACTGTAGTTGCAATAGTTTTCTTCATTATTGACGTAGAGTTGATTTGCTATCCTTAGATTTCCTCGATGTTTGAAGAAA
The DNA here is from genome assembly GCA_951230895.1 of Carpatolechia fugitivella. Lineage (NCBI taxonomy): Eukaryota > Metazoa > Arthropoda > Insecta > Lepidoptera > Gelechiidae > Carpatolechia > Carpatolechia fugitivella. The sequence continues at coordinate 11,816,768 of OX579650.1, forward strand.
AGCAAAATATTCTTAAAATTAAAGATGCAAAAACATTACATGAATTTTCTGCAAGCCAGGAAACACAAAAGACCTTTTTTGATTTACGAGAAACGTGTGCACCAATCTTTATCCAAGTAGTTTTTCAAGCCGTAAATTTCCTATTTGCAGGCCTATTATAAGAGGTCAGTTGCCATGGAAACTTGGGCGATTCTTGCTTAGTTAAATGTTTTTGGGAAATTCCCACGCAGCTGAAGAGGGTCGCTGGCCGGCCGACTCGCGAAATTCTGGCGATTGTGATGATATATGGGATCGCATTATTTTCTTATCTTTTCTCTTTCTAACTCCACCGCCCATACTTCATTCTCGCTCGTATTATAAACGTTTTACTTTTCATATCTCGTAATAGACGCCCGGGGCCTGAATGGTGTTAGTATTACGTAAATTTCGGGTAATATGTCATAGTCGAACCCCGAGCGCTTAGCTTCTCTTGATGATTTCATTTTATACGAACCAACGATATAAATTAATTTTTGTTTGAGCCTCTCTCGAAGGAAATTGTTTCTCGAAAATGATACTTTATTGTGTGATGAGGTTATCGTTGAAAACAACGGCGAGATCTCACAAGGAAACATTTTTATTTTGGAGATGGTTCAATATAACATATTCAAATCGAATCTGGTTATGAGACTATAGTTACCGTATACTTTGAATAAGTTCTCTAAAACATTATTGAAAAATAGATGTGATACCGATGGAAAGATTGGTTGATTTTACAAGTTTCCTTACCATTGAAACAGTAAAATCAAACAAGAATATATGATTGGCAATAGGTAGTTACATAGACATACAATCTTTCCACGGACAAAGCAGACAATACATGGACCGTCCGCCTATATCTTATTTATCTAAGTCCAAGATACAAAAGTCGTCGTGTTCTCGTGCGCCGCACACAATAAAATGTCCGACGTGAAATCCAGTTACGTACGTCGAGGCTCGACAATTGATAGAGAAACTGTGTGCGACGATAAAATTTAAAAAGTCATTTATTTTGAAATGCTTTTTCTTGGGTTGCCCGCGGCGTAGCGATATCAATTCTATTTTCCGTTGGCTTCCACACTCAGCCCACGCTCGCTTCCGCTTGTGTCGCGATCTCTACCTAACAAGCTCGAGCTAAGACTTGACTAGACGTAATCAGTACAGCAAAGGAGTGGGTACTTTTTGTCTTTGTGCGCTTCAAATGGCCACCGCCATAAAGCTTCTTTATTTTCAACCTGTTGGCAAGTCATATTAGAAATTCGTTTTAAAAATCTTTCTTTAGTTTCAAGTTGAGATTTTTTGGTCTGAATGATACTGAATATTCAGCAAATGCGTATTGTACATGAGTATCAATATAGCTATCACGTTGTTTAGTTCTAATAGTACGATTTATATTGTTGATTTACTCATTATTTAGATATACCTATTCCTAAACATAAAATATAGTCAATAACTATAAATGTCACTGTTGAAATGATTTACTGAAACATCATAATCTTTATCATAACAAGAATAACAGGCTTATTTTTATAGTCTCGATCTAAATCATCTCATCGCATTGGAATCTATTTTTAAGCCGACATATTTTTGGGGTTCTGTAGTTAAATACTACCTATATCTAATATTTAAAAATTGTACCTGATTTAACCCTTAGAGTTGGGAACCACATGTGCCCGCCAATACAGCCTTATTAAAAGTCAGTCGTAGGTATTTAAATTTAAATTCTGTTGTATGAAGTTTGTATGACACAAAATGAATATAGTATACTCCTTCTTGTTTTAAACAAATTGCTAAGCCTACAAAATATTGTCATAATTTTTCATAAATCTATAAGCCTAATAATAATCTGTTTTAACATAATAACGTTTCTCGACACAAACGGAATAAAACACAAAAAAAAAATAACTTTCTCTGTGATTCCATCCATTCGAACGAAAAAAAAAAACAAATAATCAATACATACAGAACATTGGATCGCAAGTTTCTCTCCCACTCGCCGCGACTTAGTCCGCGGATCACCGGACGTCCTGCGTGGTGGTCACCGAAATTAAGCTTTGATCATTTAAAGACACATTTTCCAGACGTTTTCCTATCCCTTCCTTTCCCTGCTGGAATGAAGTGGATGAAGTTACTCCATCCCGTTCCTTTAAACATGACACTAAAGTGGAAATTCTACACTAATCTAAACTAGATAGCCTTTAAACTAGACATTTACGTTTTGCTAGTTTATTTTAAAATTAATTTATTGGTTCTTGGAGTCGAGTTGAATTGTTTATGCAGTTTCTTCCATTCCAGGAACGAGCTAAAAGGACTTCCTTGAGGTTACTTTATTATATTAATTCTACGTAAAAGTAGAATTTATGAGCGTAAAAGGTTAATGACTTTAAAATTGAATTAGTATGTGCAAGTTTTTATTTGTTGTTAATATAAGCATTTTTTTTGTCTTTACAGGTAAAAACCAATATTGATTAAGATTTGGAACAATTCACGAAGGAAAGAAACTGTAAGTCTGTCGTTTAAAATAATCATTTATTTTATCAGGTAATAAAAATAATCATTACCATTTTTAGGTCTGAAATAAATACAGTAAATTACAGTTACAGTTTATTATTAGTTACTGTTAAGATATTCTTGTTTAATTGTACATAATAATGATAGTTAACTACTCACCGTAAAATACCACATAATTATTATTAAAGTAAATATGTCATCCATTAAGTTATTACAAACAAATCAAATATTTTTATTTCCTTCGAATTCGACTATTCACATCATGCTACTGGAAACATCATCAACATCAACGGCCCGTTACAGTCCACTGCTGGACTATGAGCCTCCTCCACTTAAGTGGAGGGTTTTGCCATAATCTCCACGCTTGGCAGGCGGGTTGGAGATCGCAGATTAAAAGGTTACTGTATCAGAGAGCGCTGCTGCCCGTTCCCTGTTCAATGCGTGGTCCCTAAGTCGCCTCTTACTCTTCCCGTGGGTGTCGTAACCCACGGGAAGAGTAAGGGTTGGTGACAAATGTATTCGACTCTGCCGTCACCACATGGCGTACAAAATCTTCGGATAGAAAATCTAGTGTATTCAGAATAAAAAAATTATTTTGTGTGGACCGACGTTCGACGCTCATCTCTATTCGGAGCGCCTACATTACCGGGACCGCTATCCGCATACTATTATCTTATATACAGAACGGTCAAGGTGCGGTCAAGGTCAATTTGTTTACTGTCTAAGGCATGTTGTACACATTCCACTCGCAAGAAAACTCTAAATTGGGGTAGCTTAGCTTCTATCTATCTAAAAGGGTATGTAAGGTCGGTTGATGATCATATACCACGAGAAGAATACTCTAGATAGAATATTAAAAAAAAACAAAGAATAGAAATATTATAATAAGAACAGGAATAGATATTTATCTTCTTCTTTAACATACCAATTTTATACTAGTGGCTCTGTGAGCTGTAGACCGCGCGAGTCTGTATATCTTTTCAGATTTATTTTTATTTTTTCTCCACAAACATCCCCGACCCCTTGATTTTTTAATTTTATTTAATTTTATATTATTTATTTTATTTTATTGGTTAAGAAATGTGACCTGTAGAGGAAAACAGCCTCAGCGGTAGACCTTATAAGCTGGCAGCCCTCATACCTCCATCATTTTTAAAAATTTCCAATAACTGACTCGACAAAAAATTTCGATTAATTTATCGAACCTGCTCACAAAATTTCACGAAAATCGGTTGAGAAACGCGACCTGTAGATTGAAACACACAAACAAACAGATGGACATACAAAAGCAAATTTGGCCAAGCTGAAACAGAGACGCTTCGCTCGCTCGGTCAACTATTAAGGATGCTCATTTATGACCCATCAAAACAATGTAACCACCTTTATAAATAAATTATAGGGACCTTAAATATTAACAATTCGGAATTAAACTAACCTTATCACTTTTTGATAAAAAACAGTATACTTATTTACTATTTGCTTCCAAATAAAAGTATATTGTTCACTTTATTACTAGTAGAATCGAAGCAGCAGAAAATAGGATAGAGCACTTTATTTTTAGCTTTTTTAGTTTTTTAACCTACAAATAACTTGATAACGTAACCTACAAATAACTAAATTTCTATCGATATTTTTTTAATAAAGGACTCTTAGTGATGTGACTGTAATACTCAATTTGATAGTTCTTTATCGTTACCGTTGCGTACTTCTAAAATCTGAATTACAACTGATGGTAATCGCTCAGCTGCCCATCAAAACCCGGCGCCTTGTTTTCCTAAGATCAAAGTCCTAGTGCTTTTTAAATTTGTAATACTTTTAACGGTACCTGTAGGTAGACTTCGATACTTGGAATCAATCAATGAAATTTTGTTTTTGTGAACCAAAGAAATAAAAAAAAAAACAAAAGTTCGTGAAAATATTTTAAAATGGATTCCTTTAAAAAAAATTATGATAATATGAGATATTAAAATGTAAAAAACTAAAATTATTTCTGATTCAACATTTTTATCGGATTATATATTTACTTATTTATCTCGGAAAGCTATTATATATCTTTTATTAGATTTACCTAAAATTTACACAATTTACGGGTTTGTTACGATACCACGGTTATATTTAATAGTATTACTTCGATATTTCGGAACGGTTGCACGCTCCATGGTCACGAGTAGATATTTTAAACTATTTTGTAACATCGTATGACAAAAAAAACTTAACCCAAAACTTACCTCTAAGTTCCTTGTAAGAGCTTTTGTTACCCTGTCATTCATAAAACTGTGTCCATAATTAATATTACTAACCTAAGTAATATTCAATAATCACTACAGCTGTTGTCCAATTTTGATTTTCATATTCTTTATTATGTCAAGGTTCAAACTTTGAGTTTAGCCGCCAAAGCTCAGCCACGTCTGTGACATTGTTACATGCTTTGTTTATGTATGAATCTACAGCTAAGACGCACAATGGAAGAGCCATGCTTTCTCTGCCAGCTGTTAACAGTTTGATCTCTGAACTGTTGCATTCACAGTCACACATTGTCTATTAACTCATGCAACACATTAGCAACTATGATTACCAGAAATATCAATGTGTAGAAGCGACGTTATGTAAAATATATTTTGTACGACATGCTACATGAATTATCTCCAAGGCATTAGTATCACAGTGTCAATAGCCTACTGATATCTACGTCACTCTTGATTTTGTGTGTACAATATAGTGTGTTTTATCTAAGCCATGCATCTTTTCTTGACATCACACTGCATATATCTAACAATCATGTAAATAAGCAGAGACATAAAGACTCATTACGTTACTTGCGCGTCACTTCTAATCTCTCCCATCTCTTACGTTGATCTTTGAACTATTTGCGCAACACAAAGTACCTTACTGGCTACATGACGTAAACGGCAACATTTTATCTAACATAAGTCTTATGTTTATGACGTCACGCTGCATGCATTATCAGTGTAAGCTGGTGCATAATCAAATTTCCATGAAGACTCATTAATGTCAGTTTCGCGTCACTCGCGCATTCTTGTTGTGTCTTGCGCCAGGTGTAAGCTTTCGCCGGCTAAGGACGATATTCGATTACATCTTACGTCACTTCAGCTTTTAGATTACGTCAGTCATCGTGGGGATATGATATTGCGGCAGAACATCTTTGTGACAGTTCTTAAGAAAAAAATGAGGCGATAATTTTTTAGACGTAGTATCGTGGATAATTTTGGCGAATATAACGTGTGTGAATAATGAAAAACCTTTCGGGTTCTGTTCTGGGTCTGACCAACTTTGCGATAGCCATAAATAAACAGTAAAATATTTACGCACAATGTCCTAAATAAGTCGGTCATCTGATCTATAAGTATGAAAAAACCAGTTAGTAGAAAAACCGTTGTCCCATTCCACGGACTAAGGTATCACCTGAGAGGCCTTGCGATATTTAATTAAAAAGTTGCATAGTTTTATTATTCTTTTAAAAAGGCAAAAATAAATATATAAGATGTTGTGTCATCACCATTTTCTTTTTCATGTAAGTTCACCAACACAATGGCTTTTTGGCCTACTAAATATAAGTACAAATAAACTTGCTACAGCGTTTTACTTTGAATTCACTTTGTAAATAAGTTTAGTGCCGAATTACCTAGTATCGTAGGTAGGTACGCTGAATCGTAATTGGTTAAAAAGAGCTGTAACGACCGCTGATCTTGCTTGTCACAATCAAGAACCATTATTTCCATAAGTCACGTTGCGGGGTCATTGTAAGTGTTATTCCTTTCATTATATTTCATACTATTTAACTGGTTCATAAAAAATGACATACTTGTCAAAATATTTCAGCCATATTTTATAATTGAGATAAAAATAAATTGTTTACTGTTAGGTATGTAACATAATTAGAGAAGGTTATGCTGGTAATATAATAGTAGTTGGTGTATAGCTAGTAATTTTAGTATTTTTCTTAATATCTGTAATTTGGGACAAATGAATATAAGGTATGAAAATTCGCAACGAAGTAGGAACAGAAGAAGAAAAGGTGAGTAGTGATGTAGATCATGCATTGTTGCAGTTAATGTGACTTTTACAGTTTATACATTTGATTTTCAAATAGGCTACAATTTCGTTCAGAGCAAAGATGTGGTGCGTAATAAAAGTTACTCGTAAAAAGCTCCTGGCTCATTTAAAAGAAACATTGTAACTCGCTAATACTATTGTGTAAAGTGTTAATTATACGGTGCATGCAAAGTTTTTATAACGTAGAGAGAACATGCAATAAAGTTGAGTTACTTAACCAGATTAGTTCATTATAAAGTTACATTTACCACACAAACTTGTTAAAGTTTTTACCGTATGCAATTTTGATACACAAACAACTAATTGTGATTGGCATGGAACACCGCACGTTGGGTACTCGAATTCGATTACGAATGCGTACCATGATGGGATTTCAGAATAGGGACGCGGCCGCTGTCACTCCGCTCTGCGTTCAAGATCATGGCCTCTCTGGCGGGATTGCGTCGCGTTTAGAATAACAATGAACCTACGATTGCCTACGAACAACTGCATCGGTTAATATAACATTTTAGGACAAATAGAACGGGTTAGCTCCGAACAAGTTGGTATAAGCGTTCATAAATCCCATTCCAAATTTTGTACGTATTTGTGTAGCGAGGACAAATTTGGTAATGAATGTCGGAATAAATGGAGTCGCAACAACATACGAAAGGCCACGGATGGTTGTCCAATGAATAGAGAGTAACAGAAGCGTGATTTTTCCTCGTAGCACGCGTGGTTGTAAGTACGCAATGAAGCGGACGGTCCTCTGGGGCAGTACAAGGAGGCAGTGATGCGGCCAGCTCACCGCATCAGGAATCAATTAGGAACGGCTGCCGGCCACGACGTGCCTATCGCATGAATTATTGACGAAGTTGTTCCGAGAGCTACTTACTACGCGTTCTCGATGGCGACTCGCTTGTAATGGATATTGCAATACGTAATTGTTCACTTTATATTAAAAGTTTAATGTTAAATCCTAGCTCAAAATTGACATTTGTTTGTTTAATTTAGACGATGATGTTCATAGGCACTATTGCCTAATATAACAAATTAATTATGAATGTAAGGTTGTATTGTGTTTAGACTAAATTAACCTGTCTGTTACACATTTATCCGATATAATATCGGAATTTAAGATTCCTCCAATAACGATTTTCAAGGTTTTTTATTTTATTTTCTCTATTATACATGCTATATTAAATACTGAAATACGCATTTAATTAAAAATAAATTGCATTAAAGAACGTTGTTAAAGCTTTTGAACGTTGTTGTTGCCTTTGTTCAAGTTTGGGTTTCATCCATCATTTATTTTCAGCATTTTCGGTACACAAAATAAAATAGATTTTATGAAAAATATATTTATATACGAGCCCTGTCAATGTCGCTAAACTAACACCAACTAGTCGACCAACTAACAAAGTAATCGTGAGTAGACCGAATCAATTAATTACACTGACACCAAGGTTTGTAAAGCCAGCTGTCGACTTTAAAAACCACACGGTGAAGAGATTAAAAAATAATACCAAATTTTGAAACCAAGTAAAACATAATTCTAACACGAGGCGTATTCATTTCATTACCCATTAAAACAAAGCATAGATACAGGGCTGTTCCACAATTAAATTAATAGCATAATTAAAACTATGCGACGCGAAGTGTGTTTAAACTCTTGTAAACTAGCAGCAATAATAGCGTAAGCCTTTGGAATCTATTAATGAGCGACGTCGGTGCGCGGACACGGAGCGTAAACGAACCAATCCTGAAATAATCTCTGCAACTGCTCTGCTAGGAGTCTTTCCATTACTCTGTCATCTGCGGCATTGACATTGGAGGGCGTTTTTACATCGAAGGTTTTTACCAACTTTTGTATACGTCTGTAACGAGGCATTCGTCCTCTTTCCTGTTTTATGACTGGCAACCTTTCTTGCTGGCAGTTTTATCCTTCATTTTAAAATCATTTTCAAATTTAGATCGAAACGTAAGAAACGTTTCGATTTTGTCTTTTTTCTGCTAAATTCTTCACTTCATATCCTGATCTCCGATAGTAAGCTCCAAAAGCTTATCAACTATTTTCTACTATTTTCCATGTCAGTTATATAATATATAAATACCTTTTTTTCTTCGGACTGTGCCCTGGATATTGCCACATATCAACCCTCGACAACACTCTTCGTGTGGCGCAGCAGCTTGTGGCGGCTGCTGGGCCACACGTCTCAGTCGTGGTGTGAAAAATCTCTTCTTCTTCTTCTTCGTGGGGCAACCTCACGAAGAAGGTGTAAGAATGATTGAGCCGCTAAAGGCTTCTGACATGACTTACGTAACGACTATTTTCGTAGATTATCCAGGACCGACGGTTTAAAGTACCTTCCATCGCACGGAATCAGCTAACTTTTTGGATAGGTAATCATAATGATTCAGTTTGCTATGTCCTAACTAAACTGGAGACAGTCACACAAATGTTTTTGTTTTGAAAATGTTGCCATCAGGATACGAATCTAGATCTTGCGAAATGAAAGCCAAACGCCATACTATTTATTGTTCTTCGTGTCATGCCATTACTTAGCTACATTTACGGCGTTGGGTGATGCTACATTTGGACAAGATAGTAAGTGTGTCTTAGTTTGAGACGAGTCTTCGTAATCACAGTGCTATGCATCTGGTCGAAGTAGCCCCATTTCACTTATTTTTCCTTGAAGCAGGGTATTTTACTACTTTTTTTTATTTTATAAATACACATTTTTCTTAGTTAGTTTCTGCTATCGAACACTAAAAGAATTGTTGCTCTATCTTTAAAATTGACCGAGTTATAAAGGTTTGAAACTCAAAACAGAGAAACACTTACTAGCTTGTGACGTCACTTTTATGGTAAATTTAGGAACAGTCAAATGCCTTCATCTAATTCTGACTTCAAAGTTCGTCATCGCAGTTGATGTTCAAATGACAAATATACCGCAGCAGTTACCACTAGGCCATAGATATATTATATTTTATTAAAAACTTATAATATCATATGAATTACCCGTGAGAGTTTTGATCATAACCTATAAAATTCTGCATGAAGTAGGAATACCTAAGGTATACAGCATGAAATTTACATCGTTTTGTTCCCGCCGTGTAGTGATAGTACTCGGCAAACTGAACCACTTTTCACAAAAAAATAATTTCCTGTGACAAAAAAATTTTTGGTCTCTCCATACAAAATGGGTCGGTCGAGAGTCTCACTTTGCATGGAGAGACCAAAAATTTTTTTGTCGCAGGGATTTTTTTTTCGCGAAAGGTTGTTCAGTTTGACGAGTACAATCAAAAAAACAGGCAAACAAAAAACATGGGATATTTGAGTGGGCATAATATTTTCTAGGTGGTAATAAAAAACATACTTGTTGTTCCCAAATCGTAAACGTAGTTATGATAGTTGCGGAAATATCACTATGGTATAATGTTTGCCAAATAAATATGTTATTTTTGTTCAGTAGTATAAGTTTTTTCGGCTCAAATAATGAAATTAAAAACGACTAATAGTGAAGCCATACATTACTATAAAATGTCAATTATTCAAACAGCACGCCTAAACGCGTTCGATAACTACTGCCTATGAAATTCCATCATTCAATTAATGGTTCACAACCGAACCGGTATTCGGACAGTGACGGTAATTCCCACTGAATTTTAGCGAATTTTGTTGCACAATATTCAAATTCACATTTTCATTAGGCATTCATATTGATGAGTTGAATAAGCGGCTAAATGGCCTAATTATGAGCTTGCAGTGCTTTTTATTACCACCTAGATAATATTATGCCCACTTGAATATATTTACTTTATAATCTGTTTTTGTAATAATAATAATAAAGCACACCTTACTATAACCTCAATCTGTTCTAGAATTTTCTAGATTTTTTCAAAGTATTTACTTTGCACAAACTCTACTACGACCGCGCCATACTTACTGACAGAACTATCCATTATAATAGACCGGACATCACCCTACAAGACAAATCAAATAAAGCCGCTTACCTGATAAATATCGCAGTACCCATTACACACAATCTACAGAAGACAATAACTGAAAAAATTAGTAAATATGCAGAACTCAGAGAAGAAATCGTGAGGATCTGGAACCAAGAAAAATTATATGTCATGCCTATTGTCTTCTCAACCATGGGTGTGATACCCAATCATATGCACAAGAGTCTGAATTTAATAGACCTCCAGAAATCTTATTACATCTCCCTTCAGAAAGCTGACATTTTGAACACATGCAGGAGAGTGAGAAAGTTCATGCAAATCGACAATAATGAAACAACAGCACTTCATAGTCAGAATAAGAACTTAATAAATAATTACACACCACACTCTGCACTTACTTGGTTTTGGCCCGTAAGTGTAGTTTTTGCCAGCTTTGAGCTGAGATAAATAAGATTTTGAAAAATAATAACAATTTCAGCTTATATAAATGTGTCACCGTAATATTGTGAACATCGTTAGTTTATAGTCTGTCTCGCGATATTATAAACTTACGGAAAATTGTGATCTGAAACCATTTACAATTTAACATATAATGTCTCGATAGTTTATAAATTATGTCAAATCGTCAAATTGTGAAATAACCTGCAGGGTTCATAATCTGTTCGGGTTTATACGTAAAATTGTGAACCGTCTCTGATTGGTCGGTTTTTGTTTCCTTATTCTATGGATACAGAACGAACAACCAATCAGGAACACTGTTAAAAATTTTACAGGTGACAAAACCCCATAGATTATGAACTCTGCAGCTTAATTGTTCACAATTTGACGATTTGACATCGATAGATTATAAACTATCGAGAAATAATACGTTAAATTGTGCCTTTCGCAGCAAAGAACCAGATACGCACTTGGCCAATAAATGTTTTGTATTGTGAACGGTTGGTAAATGTACACAAAATTTCGTCAGTTTATAATATCGCGAGATAGATAAACTAACGACGTTCACAATCTTACGGTGACATAATATGTATTTGTTATCATGTTTCAAGCCAATCCTGAATTATAGAGATCAGGCCGTAGTCAGTCTACCACAACAATGGCCCAGTGCAAATTAGAACATTTGAATTTCTTCACAGGAGATTCCTCAAGATGTTTTTCTTCACTGCAAGAGCGTCGAGTACATAAACATATAAATTGGAAATTCGTTAACACATTGGTAGGTTTTCTAATCTGTGTCCTAGCCACTACACTACCGACGCTTTAAAATGCTGTAACAGTTAACCGTTCCGAAATATCGAGGTAACAATATTAAATATAGCCGTGGTAACAAACCCGAAAATTGTGACAATTTTACTGTAACAGTTAATTTAATATTAAGATAATGAAGAGTGCTTACTATGAGTGAAATTACAGCTCTGATCACTAACCTCAATACTTGCAAAGTTCCTTGCTTTATTATCGCGTCTACGTAATTCGATATAAGTTTGAGTATTTCGTAGTAATCGTAGCAAAACCGTAGCAGCGTCGCTACGGCGTAGCAGACTCGATCGTAGCAAAATTATAAGAGTTTCGGCAACTTATAAGTTATAACCTAAAAGCGTCATGTGCTCCAGAAGTTGTAGCGACACTGAGGACCAGCGGAGGGGCACCGAGGTGGGCCCGTGACTGCGCATAGTAATCCACTTCGAGACAAACTCACGACAAATACCAGTCGGAGAATAATGGTGCAAAGCTGAATGCAATGTGAACCAAGTGACTATTTCAATATACCGAAAAAGTTGTAAGAGGTATTTTGATACATAGGAAATAAACAATGATTTGTATTTAGAATCAAATATATTTTTGCTTTGTTTCTTAATTGTGTTAAAAATACTCCGGTCTTTTTACACTACGGAGTGCACAGCTGTAGAATGTTATAGGGTTTAGCAAATTACTTGTCTATAATTTGGTGTTGTGATTATTTATATTGGTAGTGGTTTACGTTTTGAACATCTTCCGTGCTTTCAAAGGTACGTTTAGTTTTTAGTTCCAGATACTGTAGAACAGGTTATTTGGTAAACTATACCTCCTAATCCAACCTTGAAAGTAGGAAATTTCCTTGCTATTAGTGGACGCGCTGAGTCGCACATTGCTGCGACATCTTAAAAATTTTGATTCACCTATCAAATAATATGAAGAGACAGGTGCACGTGCGCCCGATAGAATGAATATGCGTACGTGAACTCTTGACTAAATTATCCACGGATCTGCGACTTATCTATCTACTCGTAGGAAATTGCCTCATAATATATTGGCATTTGAGATTGAAGTCGACTGTGAAATATTGCATATTGGTAAAGTTTTATTGTACCGTCACAGGTGTGATGTGATGCGGAGGGTTAGATTTATAGATATCTAGGGCAAATGTGATTTATAATTTGGGATTGTTGGGTTGTGGTGAGGTTGTATATTTTAGGTACTTTGTGGGAATAATAATGTATTATATTTATACTAGTGGTTCAGACAGTCAGCCGCGGCTACGCTCGCGTTGTGTAAGATTTTCCCGTGGGAATAAAACTTTTTCCCAATTAAAATTTTCTATGTGTTAATCTAGGTTACAAACTATCTCCATTCCAAATTCAATTCAAATCCGTTGAGTACTTTAAGCGTGAAGGCGGCGGAACAAACATCTAAACATCCAAATATCCAATGAAATATCCAAATATTATTTTCACATTTATAATATTAGTTTGAAGTGTGATTAGGTATTTAGTTTTGTTATGTACGACCACAGCGGTAATAGATCGTATTTTTGGCAACGTTTTTGAGATTGAGCTACATGTTCTATGTTTTTGATAATTAAAATAAAATTTATCAAATAAAAGTTCACTCGTTATTTCAACAATTTCATTTTGAGTGTATTACAAGGCGTTACACAGAAAACGAGCGACGATATTTTCAATTTCACGAAACAATTATTCTGCCGTGTCATCAATCGGATTCCCGCTTTGATTGCGCGGCAAATTCGTTTTGTTTGGACACAAAAATTGCAATATAAAGAGCTGCCACATCATTCCCTTTCGGTTTAACGTAGATTGTTTCCAAAATGTAATATTGTTTGCAATTCATTTTGAACAGGCGATTGCCCACTTTTATTCCGTTTGTTGGTTCCAATAATAACTTAATATTTCGCATAGCAAAATAACCAAGCAGACAAAAACTACAGAATTGAATTTACGTAATTTAATTGAACAGAAAATCTTTCCCAGGAAATTGTGAAGAAAGTTGCGGAAGGCGCGAGTGGAGATGCGCTCGGGGCACAATATAATACTTGAGCGAGATAAAACAAATGCGAGACCACCTTGTTGCGCCGACTTCTTTGCCAAAGCGTCAATAATAACACTTCTCTTTATTTTCTTAGAAAACCTCGCCATCCGGCTTTTTTACCGGAAAAGGATTTTTAAATATATCCTGAAAATATCTTGCAGAAACCGCAAGTTAGATCATTATTAACGTCGTCGCTCAGATAGATCTAAATTTGCATGATATTGAGTTCACGAGATTAGTGAGTTTCTTTAAAAATTGTGATTTTAAAAAAGGAAATACATACGAAATGCTCATCTGAGAATCGGAGAAGCCTCCGTCGGAGCGCTCTTCTTACGTGCGGTAGCGACGTAATCAGACTGTAGCCTCGAGCTAATCTTGATGTTACTTCACTATTCCTAGACTTGGCTATTTTCGTGTTATTGTACTCTTTTCACGTTTGCATTATTACAGCTCCAACATACATAAATGCAAGTTGAATATTTAAAAGTAATAAACTCTCGTGTGGAGGTTATATTGCCCTTAATTAAATCCGAACTCGAGAGTTTCTACTTTGCATAATGACATTGCGAGTTAAAATACAGTGAAGAAAAAATTTTTCCCGGGCGGATATTGTAAAAACTTGGTGAAGTTGTCGGTGTAGTTGTCAACGTCTAAATCATAAATAAAGTGCGAGCGCTCAGAGCGGATGAAGTTTAAAGGACTTAGCGGGATGAAAGTTAAAAAGCGCTGCAATTCATGCAGCGCAGGTGACCAGCGGTTTATCAGCGCTCTCCAGGCAAGCGGGCAGACGGCGGCGGGGCGGGGCGGAGCGGGGGCACTGCGCGAGCGGGCAGCGGAGCGGGCAGCGCCGCACACCACACCTATCTGCGAGGACCTCCGCCGCGTCGCGGATAATCGCCTCATTTATAAAGTTTAGCGGGACAAAGCTGCGCGAGTTTTTGATTGAAAACAAACTTAGAAGGGACAGCCTCATTTGAATAAGTATTCTGCGAATAAAGTGTGGCTTTATGTTTTCCTTTAGGTGTTTTTTTCCCTTTGTTATGCAAAACAATGTTCCACCTTGTTTAGGTACTACAACACGCTTTATTTTTGAGTGAAAGATTCTTTTGAAGTTAAGCTTTCCTGTATAATTTATTTTATTTTTGACTGTATTGTTCTAAAGAGGCAGTCTTTTGAAACTTTAATGGTCGTTGTGACTCTCAGTTCTGGAATCTTATTTTATTGTTTACGCTCAGGTTGACCCACAGAAGCCTTTCAAATGGATCTCGCAATCTGTTTTACCGACTCTTTAAAATGCTAATATAAATCAATGGTTAAAACAATAGCCTTCTTACAAAGCAATATTTTATTAAACCAAGTTTTTTTTTTATATATAATTCTACTATAAAAAGATAGCATTTAACTAATGATTCTTTTATCAGTGTCAGTAACAATCAGTTAGGCCACTGACTAGTGACAGGTCAGTAGCGGCACTAATTGTGTCCTCTGGGATGCTACTCACGCTAATCACGCCACGCTTCGGAACATGTGACCTGTTAATGAACAGAATCTGACTAAAGCAACACTAATCCTGTATTAATCTTTCTCTTAGTTGTTGAGCTCTTTGTGGCTATTATGAATGACTAACTCCTAATGTTAGGCGAATATGGTAGATTGAACACAAGTGGCTAGTAGTCAAGTAAAGTGACAGAAATGACAGGTGTGTATTTATAAGGTGCGAGTTTCAACAGGCATATATTTTTTAATCGTCTTTGACTTCACTTTTAACATCTCGAATGCTTTCCATTATTTGAATGGAAGATATAACGCTTAACCCTTTCCATTGTAATGTGTACATTTAATAATCTAGTGTCTTGGGATATGTCTGCAACCTCCAATATTGATAATTGTGTAGATTCCTCTCGCATTGGTGACACAATGCAGACCTCAATCAGCTACTGATAGAGCGGTGTCCGCTTACGAGGATGACTTACCGTTAATTAGGCGAAGATTTCTGCGGATTCAATGTCTTGTATAATAAAATAGAAGTACATTTTACTTGACAAATAATATACTGTTAACCGAACTTTATTGATATTGCTACATCACTAGTGGTTGTGTCCATAGAGCGCATGCGCACAACACTAGTGGGAGAACTTTGACAGATAGACAGTGTGCTCTCGCGCCAATTTGGTAGCTCTTGTGAAAATATAATAATTACGTGTGTAAGATGGTTTTCTACTTATAATCTACTTATTAATACATATGAGAGAAAAAACAAGAATAAAAAGGCATAGTTTCAGATGCGAAGGTAAATTATTTAAGTCACTTATGAAACTAGGATAAGTAACTTTTATAAAAGATAAAGATAAAAAGAATAATAAAAAAAGTAAGTAGATTAAAATATTAGATTAAAGTATATTCTATTCTATTCTATTCTATTAAAATAGATAATAATTAGTCGAATAACAAATGTAGGCATACGAGTTCCGTCAGAGTATTCATTCTTTTGCTCACTAATTACTAATTGAAAATTGACTATCTATAGATTCTTTTAACAATCACAAGACATTGAGAGAACTGTGAGAGGATTATTCAACGAGATCTATATTTCTGACCCAAGTGTCTATTATGACACTATACTGCTAATCATGCGACTGAGGATTTAGCCGATATATGTTAGGTCCGCTAAACGAAACGGTCTAGAACCAGTTAGATATTGCACGCGACATTTAGCTAATCAACAGCTTAGTGCCACTGGGCTGTGGTAATTATTGTGAATGAGCTGAGCTGGAGTGCAAGTTTTAAATTTTGTAAAGTTATTTTCCCAAATGCACAAAGATTATGTCCGTCCACTCACTATCATTTTAGTAAATGCATGGCTAGGTTTGATTAGAAGAATACATTCCAAAATATAAACAAAATACTCTAAAAAAAGTTACTAAGTATCTAACTAAATTATGAGCAGTAATTTAGCCTTTTGAATAATAACTTTTGATATTGCTAGTCATTTCTACCCGTAAACACTTAAGTTTGATAGTAAATTTTTTGTGTTAACTGTAACTAAATATTTTTTCAGTGGAGTGAAAAAGAAGCCGTCAAATTACTGGATAAACACATATCATATCCAAACACATTAGGGGAGAAAAATACTCAGAAAAAGTACTAAACCAAATGCAACCAATACGACCATCAAAGTGAACAACCGAAACCTTACGTCCCATAATTTTACGTTTAAATTGGCTGTAATCAGAGCTTCTCCGTTTTTACGACAACGTAAAAAAGAGATGGCGCCAGAGAGCCCTGTCTATTCCTACAGACAAGTTACTTACACGCTTTAAGAAATATTTAATGAGGTGGTGGGTCGTCATTCCCTATAGCCGCTACACAATTAGAAAAGATCAATACCAATTGACTTATTTATTGAAAGGTATGTTCAACGGTGTTCCTAGGTATTAATTACAACAACAGCAACAGTTCTGGGAAATATTTTGTTATTTAGGTTGAGCTGGTGAAAGGTAAAAGTCACAAATGTCTCAATTTTGTAATTGTGAGCGTATTGGTATTGTTACAGATTATTTGATAGATATCCTGATATAAATTCTCAAAATAAAATTTATAGTGATTCTTGGAACATCAAATGCAATTTTTTTAAGATGATATAAGAATAAGGACCCAAAAAACAGGAACACGCTTGACTACAGTAATAATGGTTTACTTTGTTGAAGTCAAAATGGAAGAGTTTGAAATGTTGTAAAGCGGAAGTGTAAAAGTTTTACTATACGAGTAGGTTATCACGTGTTAACCAAAGTACAGCAGCAAGTTTACGACAAGTATACGTACGTCAATTGACGAATCTATAAAGTTATAGATGAAGAGTCAGTGCACCGTTATATATTTGAGTAGAACAGTATCGCTAAGCAAACAGGGCTATGCGTTTGACGGCGAATGCTGTAAAAATATTTTATTGCCGTAGACACCCAGCTGGTGGGAACTAGAAACCTACCTAGTTGTCGGAATAAAATACAACATTGTCCATTTTCTATCTTGCAGATTTATGTACCTTAAGAATTTATCTTGAAGCAAAAAATGTTTTAATCAGACGATTTATATTTAATTATAATTTAAAAAACTTATAAATCCATAACTACTTCTGATACCTTTGCAGATTATTCTAATTTATTCTTATTTTGTATAAACTAAAATAATTAAATATGACAATTCGCTGTGTTACATTATGTAAGTTATTCACTTAAACTTAGCCTAACTCTATCGAACGTGTATAAACTTTACTACGCAATTGCAATCTATGAATTTTAAAGGGATTTAAACTCAAGAGGTAACTAGATCACTGTATAGTCGGGAGAATCCAATTATCGCTTGCACAATGGGTCACGAAACAATCTAAACTAAGAAAATTAATCTTCTGAGTCCAGAGGAGCACTGTCTGTGCAAACTTAGACAATGGATTTATAGTTCATCGATTTGGGGGCATCGGCAGCTGACTGTGACGGGGTATCATTCTGCCTACAACTTTCCTAAGAAATCTCCGATTACATTCGGAATGTAATCTTCGACAATGTTGGCAAACCAGAATTTACGGTTCAGTAAATTAAACCTATTTCGAGCAAAAACAAGAAATTTCTATCGACTTAAAACTTCGAAGAAGCCTTCGAACTGTCGGTAATTCTATAGCTATTATTAACGGATTTCAAAAGGATCAATAAGGCTTAAGGACTCCTGTTTGATCAATGATCGCGTAGAATGCGCTCCTTGAACTGAAGCCGACAACTTATTACCCTAAGATGCGTCTATAACTTAGCGGAAATTTTATAACAATCCCATTTTCTGTCTGCGATGGGACATTCGTCATAACTTCTGAGTTGGAAAAGCGTTTACTGAAACGATTTGTGCATCGCGGAAACAGGTAATGCCATAAAAATTGAACTCAAAACTTGTTGGCAATCTGAGTCTTTGAAAATGAGGCAAAAAAAGTCAGACGGCCTCCAGCTAGACCGGTGCTGCAATTGCGTCAGCCTAGCTATCCGGGGAAATATCAAGAAATTGTAATTTTAAAGAAAATTTTAAAATACTCGTATAATATGCTGCTTTTTTGTGAAATTGCTATGGGATGGTCCTTTTCTGGTAGTTGTCTTCTGAATGGGTATCTCTGGTTCATACATGAAAAGTCACTAATCCAAGTGTGAAGAATAGTTTTCAAATTTTCGAAATTTTGAGTTGTCAAAAAAAATTATCCTAGGAAAATTATACACCTGCAAAGAAATTAGATAGATTTTGTGAACCTAGATCTCGTGGGCCACTTGGATCAAATGGATATACATATTGTTTTATTTTATTTTGTACCGGTTCAAACCCCTTGGTGAGGACGTATATACGCTGTTGATAGTTCTAGGAGAAAACATATTTCTACAAATAAAATAAAAATTTGGTCAACCACAAAAAATAAATAAAAGGAATGTTTGAATTGCTCGCAAAAGTTGTCTGGTTTGTGCATTGTCGTACATATGTCAGAGCGTTCAATGATGACGCGCGCCATCGAATGAGATTTTCACAATATATTGATGATGTTGCTGATTTTATCAACAAAGCGAATACAATCAAAATCATTCGAATGCAATAATAAAGCTGTTATTTGCCAATGGGTATTGGAAAAAGGTCTTTGAAATAACTTTACTCGGAAAAATGATGGGTTAGTACAATGTTGTGAGAGTAATATTTTGTTTAATAACAGAGGAAAAATAATAGATAGTAAATTCTAGTTGCATATTTTGTTAAGAAAAACAAATTCTTGTTTACTTAGCTTAGCCAAAAAATTAAAAATTAATTACAAAAACTTTAAAAATAAAATTGAAGTTAAAATATCTTCATAAAAGCATGCTTGGCGTCGTTGCAACCATCTGCAGCTGAGCGATACGATACGCGGCCGAACTCGTTTCCCTCTAGCTTTCAGAATTTTATCTTCTACCAACCTTTAAAATGTATTTTTGTTTAAATAATTTGTCGTCATAATAAACTAGATTTAGCATTCTATTTAGCAGAAACTTTGCAGAAGTAAAATCAATTTTACTTCTAAACATTTTATTAAATTTTTGGTGGTTTCACAGATTCAACTAAGTTAATAATCCTTTTATCGGTTTACCTACCTAAATGCTAGCCGGGTGGCTCACCAAACCAATCTCCAATAGAATTTAAAACGGGTACAATTTTTGATACTAAATTCCATCAATTTTAACGTAAGCGTAACGCAAATATCAAATGGGGTGGGCCGGTCGGTCTCAGTGTCCCGCGCCATCATTCCATCGCGTTTAATATTTTAGCCATTCGGCTCACGCGCCATCTTCAACGGCCGCTCTGATTGCCGCTAAATTCAACTAAAAACTTCTTCAATGCTTCTAAAACGTTTCAATTATATCTGATATTTTCCTGAATGCAAATCTTGACGTTCGTTGAATAATCTTCGCATCTTCTTAAGTAGAAATATCAAAGGAATTATAAGTCTTACCCTCCTATTGAAAAAGGACCGCTCTATTTAAAACTGTTCTTAGATTAAGAATGGAATTTCTGACTGCATTTTGTAGATTAAATTTTAAATTAATTGTAAGTAGTTTTCCGGGTAGTAATTTATTACTCTGCGCGTGGAACTAAGAACACCGTTAAGATGTTTTCAATAGAACGCTAACAACGGGATGTAAAGTTTCGCAATAGTGCTCTCCGGGATTGTGCAATTATTGCCAACCAAGTCCTGATTGAATTCTTAGGTCAAGTTTGCTCTCAAACTTTGCATAAAAGACCCATGTAAATTAACGACTCCGCTTTCCAGGCCTTTTTTATTTTGCATTTCAAACGCATAATAAAAGCTAAGATGTCAGTACCTACTTTTCACAATAAGAATCAACTAGCAACATGTTCATTAGCTTTTAATTTTATTTGTAACGAAATTCAACGTGGACTGTAAAATTTCGCCGAAATTGACCAAGCGCCAACATTTTGTTAACACGCATGTCATGTCTGGAAGTTCCGTCCGTGTTTTTGGGTAGACTATTCGGAATTTAAAATGGATTCGTTTATAAAGGCATTTACCGGGGTTCGCATTTTCGATGAGGGAGGAGCGGCAGGTGAGTGACTTGTTTGCCGGGTTGGTACAGCGCGAGCAAAACGCGGGCAGTTTAGCCGGCGCCGGCGCTTCTCCCCTATAAATCAGCCAGCGATTGACGCCTTCCTACAGGGAGTGATCTATTCTGCCGCCGCCATGGTACTACGGCTTCACTTCTAAGGATTTTTCAGCTAAAGGATAAGTTTCGACGTCCTGCTCCGTATACAATCGACTGGAAATGAAATGAATAGTTTATTAACTTTTTGATGTTACATCTCTTAGTTGGGCGACATTGTTTATTTCGATCAAACTTAAAATTTATTTTATAAGGTGTTTGTGTAATCCGTATTACGTAATATTCAGATTTTAAGAAACTATTTAATTATGTTTCTTGTCCTCCCGTTTGAGCCCTATCAAGATATAGTCGATGTGGCCTGAAAATCCGCTTGAGAACATTATTATTTAAGTGGGTTAACCATTAGATTTGCCCAATCCATCCACCTTAACTCATGTTTGCCGAAATATTTTCTTGCATATAGACGAAGGTTCTCCAACGCTTGAATATAAATAAGAACTCCACAACTCCAGAAATCTACTACTGTAAAGATGTTTTGCTATTCAATAAAATACCTCGCATATTTATTAAAGGCCGAGTCGATAAAATGGTACGCCCCTACGCGAATTTCCTTATCATTTATTTGTTACATTTCCTGATTTCTTTCCCTAGTTTGTGATTAGGCAGAAAAATAAAAGAATTTGTCGAAAAATGTAAGAAGCTGGAATAGTTATGAAATTATTTTCATAATTATCTACTTTCATAGTAATACAAGAGGAGATTTTTGGCCAAAAATTGACGTTTTCAGGCTGGGATAATGAATAAAAGTAGGTACATTTTATTTTATTTCCAGATAACATAGAATTTCCTTTTCTAAATTTATGCTAGAAGTACTTCAAATATTTAAGAAACGTATAAATCACGTATAGAAATAATTGAAATATACAATAGTGTACACTATTATATACCTTGAAACAAATTCAATCTTTCGAACATAAATAATTTATTACGTACCGTAATTTCATGAACAGTTAGTTGCTTAGTTTCCACGAAAGTAATAATATACCATGTGAATTAGAAATATGATGGAACGGATGTTTCAAAACATTATTTTGAATTTTCTATCATTGTTTGCTAGTGTATTATTATTTAGTTTGAAGTTGAAATTAAAATAAATATACTATGATAAATAATTTAATTTATTGTTTTAGTTACCTACCATTTTTTAATAACTATTGATAATGAGATTCATGTTAGGAAACCTGGCTTGATTGTAATTTTTACCGTTAAAACTTCATATAATTATTACTACGTGTACAATCCTTTAGTTACACGTTAAAATAGAATCCGTTCAAAACTACGTGCAAAAATAAAATAAGGAAACAATTTTACAATTCCAAACTGTACAGAATTGCATACTATTACAAGTTTTACAACACTAGGGCATTGAAATAAGAACGCGCACGGTACATTTAATATTTTACACAGTCGGCTCACGCGCCGCCTTCAACGGGCCCTGATTGCCGTCCGATCGAAATTATATTTCACGGGACATTCATAGCTACCCGACAAGATTGCGTCTCGTCTAGCAAGACTCTGAACTTCAATGAAATTTTGATTTTGTAAAGTTATTCTTGAGTATTTTGCTGTTGGTCTGAGTCAATAATAGTCTTAACATTCTTTGTTGTTTCAGTGACTCGATTAGTGTTTACAATCATAACGCAAACATTCTGTTCAGGATTTAGTTGATGCGATGAGTTCCTGAGAATTTTATAATGATAGCAGTTATTTTAAAAGTATATTTTTAGACTGATTGTCAATTTTTCAAAAAATTACAAAGGCAAAGGTGTAGGCCATTATAATAATGCCCATTTACATAGTGATTCTTAATATTAACGAACGAGTTAGTTGGCCTATGCTAAGCCACGCCGTGTGGTGACGGCAGAGTAGAATACATTTGTCACCAACCCCTACGCTTCCCGTGGGTGTCGTAGGAGGCGACTTAGGGACTACATATTGAACAGGGAACGGGCAGGAGCGCTCTCTGATACAGTAACCTTTTAATCTGCGATCTCCAACCCGCCTGCCAAGCGTGGAGATTATGGAAAAACCCTCCACTTAAATGGAGGAGGCTCATAGTCCAGCAGTGGACTGTAACGGGCCGTTGATGATGTTTTTACGCCGATAATTTTATGCTTTGCTTTGTTTTTTAATATGTAGGTTTATTTCTCCCAGATCATGATAATAATAATGTACAAATTCTTTTCATTCAAAATAAATATAAAACCAGTTGCCTTTTTAATTTAAGAAATCTTAAAGAGCATGGGAAAGAATCTACTCTTCACAAAGTATTGTAATAACCATAATCCAGCAGTAAATGTCATGGGGTTGCTAGTTTCCCTTCCGTTGCGAGTCAAAACTTCCACGCGTGTCATTGTTCTGACATAGCTCGGTATATCATTTTTGTTACAATTTTCTTGAAATACTCGGTTTTATTTTTACTTTTCTTTTATTATTGTCGGCATTTTGGAGTGCGGTAGGATTGCGTGACGCGGTGCCGTATCTCAGCCCGCCTTGAAAGAGTAGCCACAGTATTTGTTAATCTTACTTCCATTGTACGAAATATTTCGGAGTGTTTACACCTAAAAAGCCTTTGTCATAGAATTGAAATAAATATTTGATTTAGAAGTACTTGAGTTTGTGTTTTAGTGTAAAATAAATTGTATTTTTTTTTTAACTAGGCATGCTGTTTCAAAGCTCATCTCGAAAGAAAATACTCTGCGGCAATTTGTTGCGTGGGAACTATATGATTATAACCGTTTATTCGCTTTATGAACTGTTCATATAAATAAGTAAAAAAACAGTAATAAATTTCTACTTGGTAACAATTCTATAATGATAACTTTAAAATTATCAAGATAAATAAAAATAACCATGTACAATTTACACGGCATTCACGCACGCAGTGACGTTGATCGCTGGAACCAAACAATGCAGATATATTATATTTGCGCCAAGGTGCTAAAACTGAATGCTTTGAATTTTGTATGAGCTTTCATTTTAGTTTTATGTTTATTTTCTCCATTTATTAGCATACATATGCAAATACTTTAGCACTTATTATAAGTAAGTTAGTGCACATTGATTAAGTTATTTAAGAGATTTTTACGTTCTCTGCCTACGGAATCAATCAATGAGTAACATTCTAAAATAATAAATTATATTTATTAAAAGAAAGTTTAAATAATAATAATAATTAATAATTTATTATTCGTCCAAGAAAAATCAATAAAAAGCTGCTGAAACAATTTATAATTCCATCAAAAAAACAATTAAAAATACTTAAGCGGTACTTTCAGGTTTAATAACCTTAATGTTAAAGTTTGCTGATAATTTGATTACTGTTGTAGTTTAGTAAGAAGTAGAGTAGATTTTTTTTATTATATCCATTCAAATAACTAAAAAAAAGTTTGTTTATGATGTTCCTAGTCGATATTCTTCCTCTCTTAAACAATACAAGACAAAGAAGCGACTGTTTGCTAAAACATCGGCCACTCACATGCGGATGTCGAGTTAGTCCGAAGCCCATAACCCAATTATTTTGTAGTCAGCTTGTGCATAACTTATAGCGTATCAAATCGAGTTCACGTTATTGGAACTTGCGACGCCAATAACAATTACTGAAGACGTTGGCAGAGTCTCTCGGGGATACAACTTCAAGGTGCAGAATATTCAGAGATATTGTAATCTTGACATTGATCTAATATTATCAGATAAGTGGCTGCAGAATCTGCTTGGTAAATTAATAATCTATTGACAAATCAACCAACCAACAATCATAGAACTCTCGGAATCACTCGACACTCGTAATCCTTGCAATAAGAAGTCAAAAAAAAAAAAAAAAAATATTTTATTCGATTTAAGATTTTTAGAAATCATTTTTTGACGTCAAAGCTATCATGGATGGCACGTTACCTACCAGTGTGTGGAGAAAAATGACCAGAAAAAACTCCACATGTCGTTCTGGTAGAAGAAATTCCAATGAGTAAAGCAAATCGAATCTAAAAGTTTTAGATTTAAGATTTATTGTACACAAGTAAATTACAAAACATACAACATGAAGAAAGACGACACAACAGGTATTACTTATTTCTAAAGAAATATCTTCCAGCAGACCTAACGGAAGAGACAAGATATATATAAAGATATGCAGATAAGACGTGCACAATAGCTTTATATAAATCTACTTAAATTATAGCAAAACAATTTACAAAACAATATATAATAATTAAATATTAACATATAGAATACCTAACCTGTGCCTACCTATATAAACATACTTATAATATATACATGCACCTACTTAATATATAAATATAAACAAATAAATAAATAACCTACAGTTAATTAGAGAGGGACAGATAATACTCCTACTACCTTATATTATATATATATACCTTAACATATTAGACAATCAAGATTCAGCTCTATCGATATGTGAGTAAGTCAAAATTAGGTTATCGATTTATAGGTCAGGTAAACTGAGCAGTATACTTAGCTTTATTAGTATTTAATAATTATTAGCTTTGAGCAGATGCACTAAGTGGCAAAATACAATTTATTAAATGTTATTTATTTCTACTGACTCGTAATGCTGAATCGTTCTCAATTTAAAAACTGTTCGCTTTCATGATATTTATGTTCACTCAATAATATTCAATATAGCATACAAAATTTCGGTTTTGTCCGTGGTTACGTTTTAAACTAATCTTAAAGATAATTCTCGTTAAAACAAAACTACAGTGCTACCTGTAGAGATAAACAAAAATAAGATTAAATAGTAATCTCTATTGCTATTGGTAACCCAATAACAGTAGAGGAACGCAAAATTGTTTCACTACAGAACATAAATTTGCCCCCAAACTTCCATAAAACGAGGATATAGCTACCGGGTTCCTAAAATATCGCTAACAGCTTTGTTCAACAGTTAATAATGAAACAACTGGCGGTATTTTGGTAACCATTTCAATTTAAGGGCGGAGTATGCAGAACTTATCCAACTCCGAAGTTTCAGGGAAACTCTGTCTTTGCCAGCGTTGTCTATTAAATCTGCAAGGCATTGGACAAACAACAATGTTTTCAGCAGCTTTCCCTGGTATGCACATGTTGGCATTCGGAATCAACATTACAATAGGTAGGTCTCCAAAGCCACTCCTCTGGCCAGATAAGGTAGACAGAGACCCCATTCTGTATTTCACTCTCATTGAATAATTTTCATCATATTATTTAGAAGAAAATTTTCAAACTACTTCTTTATATACTTATATAATAGTCAGCCTTCTTATAATGCAAAAAAAAAATTACATGGTTTTGCTGACGTAATTTGAGATAATTATAGGCTCTTTAGATCACTTCAAGTCTTTCTAAAATTGCTATCTCAGTTTTTGTAGGACGATATGTAAAAAAATCTATCTAAAAAAACTAAAATTATTTTTATGATCAGGTATCTACGAGACCGAGCAGCGTCTCTAAGGTGGTGCCATCTATTATTAAGTCAAAGAGCCTCATCTATCATTTTCTTGAGTAGATCACCTTACGTCGTTGAATCTATGGTAGGGATAGACTAGTAGTAAGAAGTCACATAGCTGACGTGATTTAACTTTTATAAGCATCTTTAGTGCAATTCCGAAAAACAATTTTCTGTTATTTGATCCTACCAAAACTAGCGTTCATTGTCAAAGTTCTATTCAGCTCGGCTCACAGCTGCATACATCTATGCAGAGTTCTCCGCTCTGAGTGACTTTAATTCATCGGAGGCATCTGGGATTACTTGGAGCTGTCACGGAGACTGGCCCGACTGCATCTTCGATCGAACTTCCTCTTACTTCGGTGTTCGAGATTGGAGAGCTAAGTTTAAATATGGTAGGGAGATTTTTCACTGTATGACGTTCATAAATACATAGTATTTGAGGTTGTTCTCGCAAACATCTACTTATTTTGACCTTTATGTACCTTAACTTTTTTTTTATTTGTTTCAATTTTAGAGATTTTTTTTTACGTTATGCGCACCTAGTAACTATTATAAATAAATAGAGCTTTCATGCTGATGATATAAATAAATAGGGTATTTTGTACAAGAGATGATCAAGTCTTTTTTATCAAAGTCAGATTCAGTCTATGATCAAATTAGTTTCTTTATGGTTTTCACAAATTGTATAAATATAAAACAACTGATGAAACATAAAATAGTCAGCGACTCATTTCACCAAAGCACACGATTGTAATAACTAAACACTTGATTCTAATTAGAACGAACCACCAACGTCGAATTCACATGCACAATATCGTTTACAAGATGCTCATTAAACTGATACGCGAAACTCCATAAGTATCAAATGGTAAATTAATTTGAAAGGTAACACGACGCTGTGGAAGTTCATAACATAAAAACTAAAATTACTTCCTAAGTCTGCTTATAATTGCTTATACGGTGTATACGTGCAGAAACAAGTGATCTAAAGTTAAAGCAAACACGACACGTCTCCGTAACTCCGGTATTGCGTTGGTAACATTATAAACAAGCCGAACTTAATATTAGACCACAACGGCTCAGTTTATTCACGTCACCAGGTGCGGCAAGAAGGCCTAACGTCCCGAGTTACCGCCGTATCATATGTAACGGGATATTCAGACACATTACGCACAACTTTACGACGACTCCGACTGAGGTGGAAAGCTTACCTTTATGAATTTTTAAAAGTCTTCTGATCATGGGACGTTTGTTGTCAGCTCCCAACATCTGCTTAGACTTAAATTATTCTTTTGTAATTTTATCAACACAAGCAAAAGTCTCGCAATTTCTCGAATTAATAATGGATTTCATTAAATCCTAGTGTGGTCTTTCAAAGTTTGCGCAACCTTAGTCAACCTTCGTAAATTTAGTTTGCTAAACTTTGTTCTAAATTCGAGATTCCGGTACGATTTTGTATTTGGAACAATAAATGGCAGGAACACATAATAGGAGTGTAATTTATCGCCGTTGTCGTGTATTTAATTGCCGGTTCTATTTTCAAATGCAATTTATACAATAATAATTTATGCGGCATGTTCATTCTATACTTCCTACAACTGTCTGTTCCCATTCACGTCGGGGCGATCGGTAAATGAATGGATGTCGCGAAATTAGCAACATATCTTGTGCCAGAGCATATGTCATGCGCGAGACAAGCATGATTGTTGACAGAGACCAAGACAATTACATGGTATTACAGATAATATATTGTGAGACGCAACAATCACCTACTTAATCGGTGCTTATGTGTCGCGCTTAATCATACTCTACAGTTTAATACCAGGTGTAAATTATGTATAAAATAAATTATCTTGCTATTTAATAATACATGAGTTGTTCGTCACTTTAAAATAATAACCTATTGTTTACATTTACAACAACATCAAAACTGTTTTCTTGACGCCATAATTTGTCAATAAAAGTAAATTACAATTTAAAAACATTGCTGTAAAACTTTTGAATTTTTCCTTTTCATAACTTTACCTACATGATATAATTACCTACCACAGACAGACATTATTTTAACGAGCATATCTATTGACAGACTGGGACGGACAGACAGACGGACTGAACGATCTTATAAGGGTTCCTTGTCGGACTACGGAACCCTAAAAACCCACATTAATTTACTAATTATGTGAGCGTTTAGTTGATAAAATCAAAACTTAATTTAAAAAAAGCACATCATATTGCAAATTAAAATTATTTCAAAAGCAAATCGTATCCCAAGCTTTTTCAGGGAAGCAGTCGTCGAGGCATTGTTTATAATTGTTAATAGATAAGTAACTTGGTACACAATTACCTATTGCTCCGTTTGTTATACGTTCCTGCGCTGCCGGCTTGGAGATTAGTTGACAATGTCACTACGAACAAAGTTCCCAAAGTTCATCTCGGGAACTTCGCCCGCGCGCCCTTAAATTGAAACTGTACAACATCTGCATTGGCTCTGATAGTTGATTGTTATTAAGTATATCTTCACGCTTTTCTCTCCATTTTGGTCTCGTTTGTTATATTGGGTTATAAGTTTTTTTTACTTATTTTGATTATTTTTATCTCTTATACTACCAGCATGTATAATATATACCTACGTATTTTTTTAAATACAGGTACTTTGCTCAATTTGCTTTTTATATGGCAGTAAACTGTGCCGTACGTTGTTTGTCTAATAAAATGACAGGTACAAGTTGAAAATGTTGAGAAAATTTGTAACAAATACACAATAAATTCATAAAATATAGTAAATACCAAGGAAAATAGGAGCTACAGAGCATTACATAGAATATGAGGTGAGTACTACGACACCAGCCTGTAACCCAGACTTACATACGTCATCTCGTTTATAACAAAATAACCTACTTATAGCACTTGTATCATGAAGTACTAAACTATATTATTTACACGTTGCACGTGAACGCAACAATGGTTGATACCTGTTTGATATTACGTGAAAATCCCGCGAATATCCAATTGAATTTGCACCCTGCATGCTAATGTTAAACACGCAATACATTCCGCACGCCGCCACAGGAAAAAACCCGTAAAAAACAATATATTACGATCGTGTATATTATGGGCGAATCTGAATGTGTCAGTGCGAAATTTATCGGGGAACGTGTTTTTTGTGGCGGCTCTCACTTGACCTCATAAAACACAGCCGGGTGGTGCAGGGCTGTGGGCCTGTGAACCGGACGCAAGGGCACTCGAATCGCCCACGCCATTGAAAGTGGGAAAAACAAGCGATCGCCACTCTAGAGACGACGGGATGACACTTCACACGTCGCGTCGTTGTGATTTTTACAACATTTCCACTCGACTTTGTGTCGGTTTTCGCGTGCAATAGCTTTGATCCGCGCTTCTCTGGTCGCGTTTGTAGCATTGAGTGTCTCGACCCAGTGGTGGCCTGTTTGAAGTTCACGCAATGAGTCGAGCTTACTTATCCTAACGCCTACACTTTTGATACTTTTTCAACACTTTCATGCTTATCAAATTTATCTTTCAAAATATATTTTTTAAATTTTAGCTAACGCTTGATTTTATCTCTATATAGGACAGTAGATTTTGTATCCGTTTGAACAATCGTATTAGAGATTCCTAAACACGTAAACAGACTTTGATCAGCATTTGTTTACATGTCGAATCATCCAGTGCAAGTGAGAGGTAGCCAGCTCGGACGTGGGGCGGTACAAGCTTGGAAACTTGCCAACCGCAATATACATTTAACGGACCGATTTTATACGCAGGACACAATTTTAAAGTAGTCTATAAACGCTGAAAGTATCATTAAGTAGTGCTTTGTTTTACCTGTCTTTTAAAATTATTGTTTTTAATACTGTGAAAGTTAGTTTTTGATGGGCTGTTTTTCTCCATTGAGGGGCTTTAGAATAGTGATAGTATGTTGTAGAGCTTATAAATAAGATTGTGAAGTAGTTGATGGCTGTCTAATGTCTGATTGTTTCATGAGAAAAAAGAAAACAAATACAATTTTTAGTTACTGTTTTTCCACTTACCAGCAACTGTCACTCACAAAACAGCGTAAAGGTAAATTGGAAACTGTATAAAATTTTTAAAAACGCTGTATAGTTTGTCAATTTAGTGCAGTCCCGTCGCAAAACTATTACTGCGGCACATTTTATTTGCTGACAGCAGCGCAAATTTGCGTCAGGCTAAGTGCCAAATTTATAACATTGGACTGTACTACCAAAGGTTTTACACTAATTGGTTCCGTGGGCAAGGATTGTTAAAGATAAAATATGCAATGCGGACTGTTTTCGTTTACATTTTGATTGATAGCTTCATTACTACCGGATTGATTGGGATGGATGCTATTGTTTAAGTGCAAATCGTGGTTTCTGATAACCGTTTGATGGACGTAAATTGTAGACCAATATTGCTTGCTTTTGCTGTAAGTATTCATATACTGATTACTTTTGTGGGTACATATTTAACATACCTATGTGTTTCTAGATAATTACTGTCGTAATAAAATATTTATGGTTACTAAATAGATCCCAAAAAAGTAATCATAAGCTGAATAGATACCTCAATCGAAAACAAACAATATCAGTCTACAATCTACATCCATCAAAAGATTATTAGAAACCACAATTTTAACATTTAAATTATAAATGATGCATGATGTCATTCAAGAAAGAAAATATGAAAGATAGTTTGAGGAATCAGTCAATTATTACAAAACAAAATAAACCCATGAAGCGAGAGATTTGACTCGGCTAGGTACGTACGTCTTTCCTATCAAGGCCCTTATTATCTCGTGAATGTTAAATGCTTGGTTTTAACTTTATTTAGGCCGGACGTATTCCGCATTGTACGTACACTCATAGGTTAGGATGGGTAGGTCATATTGCCTTATAATATTCATAAAAATTTTACGGTTCCGTAGCCCAGGTGGTAGTGTATCTGCCTCCGACGCACAGGGTCGCGAGTTCGAATCCCGCCCAGGGCAAACATTTGTGTGATGAGCACTTGTGTTTGCCTTGTGTCTGGTTGTTGTTTATCTATATAAGTATTGTAGTATTAAAAATAAAAAGCCAAAAAGAACTACTATGCACGAATTTAATTTTGACTAAAAAAGGTAAAAAAGCCAAGATTTGATCTAAAGTTACTTACCAAAATAGAACTCAATTAAAACACACAAGAAAAACAAATACAAACAGAATCAAAAGTAATAGATGTTCAACATAACGCTAAATAATTTTTAAATAAAAACCGAACAGAAAAATAACAAAACTCATCACAGTTCCCCAAAATTAGTACGTGAGTTCAGTGATAGTGAAGTAAATAGAGCCCTACCTGTCTAGGGAATTACTGCGCAACAAAACTGTAGATCAAGTAAGGGGACTAATGTTAAGGTGCCAAAAGTACAGCCAGGAATAGATGACGGTGGCGTGAAGAGCCGGTTTGAATTTAGGATAAAATAACTAGCAACTTACCAATTTAAGGGTTTGTCTACAGCTAACTGATTCTAAAAAAATCATTAAAAATAAAACGTCAAATCTAGTAAACTTCAACTTCAACACCGCACTTCCTTGGTGAAGATCCCGTGATTCAATATTGCTTCTGCAACAACCACCGATGAACTTCCAACTCCGAAGCCAATCCGATGTCCCCGAAATTGTAGCTAGATAGCAGCCAGGGACTTCCACAGTCAGGGGCGTCCACAGGAGCAAGATAGGGTCCTCGACGTCACGGCCAGGACCGTTCCCTCTCGGGGGTGAGCAGTTCGAATCTGAACTGAAACTTAGTCTTCCAGGAAAAACGGGTAACAGGTGGACCTCAGAACTCTCCTCAGTTCGCAGATTTGGTAATCTTGAAATAATTATTAGAAGAAAAATGAAGCTCCTAGAGCTTTTCAAAACTAAAACAATCGGAATTGCAGAAAATTCACAATTTTACAGCTCTTTTTCAACAGCTCAAAACCAAAACATCAAATAGAATGCAAAAAAAAAAAAAAACCAAAATTCAAAATTAGAAATTAGAAAAAGAAAAAAAACTGAGAAAAACACGAAAAAAGTTTCGAACACCGAAGCGTACCACAACGCTACAGTTATCCCCTTTTTAACGAAAAAAGAAGGAAACCCGGAAGGAAATCCTCAAAACCGACAAACAGTTAGACAGGAACCAAAGTAACAGAAGAAATACAAAAATAAAAAATTCGGTATTAAAGCCCCAAAACAGAAAAAAAACTTGCTATTAAACATCAAAATTTCAAAGTTAAAGACCCAAAACGATTAAAACAGGCTAATAATACGAGAAAATTTCAAATATAAAGTTCCAAAACGAAAGAAAATAAAAAGGTAGAATCGTCCAAAATTGTGAAAGATGGCAACCCTAGCAATGAGAAACAAAGTAACAAAAGAAAGAAAATAAACAAAAAGCCTTTTTAAAAGCGACAAAGTTCCAAAAATGAAAACAAAAGAAGATTGACATAACCCAACCAACCACAGTACAACTAAGTTGGGAACTCCAAACATCTAAGTCTGGATCTTCCACCACCAAACCTAAAACTAAGGTTCAGTTGGGATACCAAAATCTTACAAACCTAACCTAACAAATAAAAACGGAAGAAAGAAGGAAGGTTCCACAAAAAAACGACAAGAAACTACCAGAAAATAACAACAACCACCTGATAGTAACGAACCGGTCCGTACTACCCGTTAGAAAAGCTAAGTCTGATAATATCGAAAGCCTTAATCGAGTGAAAGCTAACCTGCAAAAACTCCAAACAAACATGGACATGAAGCGGAACATCAACACAGAAACACTTTGCATGGAACGCGGTAAAAAATAAAAAAAAATTCGCGCGCAAAGAGAACTGTCAAAACAAAAACTTGACCAAAGTCTGACACGATATCATAAACTAAGGAAAAAGATTTAAAACTCGGAGTCACCTCAGAGTACTGATACAAAAAGTCAAGTGACATAAGAGGCACTCATAAGAATTGAACGTTAACGCGGAATTTCACTCAAAAGAAAAAAGAGGTGAGTACAGGTTCGACTCCCGCGAAAGCAAACTCACTCACAAAATAATAAATAAAATAAACCTACTTCAGTATATCTTTAATATGATAAGTACCAATATGAGGGGAATGGACATCTTCAAGTTCGTGGACTTGCGAAGAAACAGCTCTGCGAACACGAGTCTTGATGAAACGGGGTGCAAGCTTACTAGAAAAGTAATCAGCGCCAAAGGAGCGAGAGAAATTACGTCTCCAAACCAAATCACCGACGTTGATTGTCTATTCTTATTGTACGCTTTAGAATTGCCTAGGAAAGATAAAGTTAGACTATCAGCAACCATCGCATAAATGTCACCAAGTGAAGCTAAGTTCGAAGCGTAAGAAGACCGACTCTCTGCTAAATTGGAGCATCGAGTCTGACAATGATCACGCGACGAATCGAAGACAACATCTCTGCCGAACATAAGGAAGTTCGGAGAGTAAGAAGTGGCAAGGTTTATGCAGGAATTAAGGTAGAGTTAACCTTAGGAAGCATACGGGCCCACTGACGATGGTTATCGCCCACCAAAATGCTTAAACAAGTCACAACAGTCTGGTTGTAACGTTCCACAGTATTCGACTGAGAGGAATAACAAGGAGTAAAAAACGGTTGACAGTAAAGTTGAACTTGTCAAGGAAACGAGAGAAATATGAACTTCTGAAAACAGTGGCATTATCACACAAAATAGTCTGCGGAACACCAAAATTATAAAAAACTTGATTTTCAAGGAGTTCACAAATTGATCTCGCACGTCACGTAGACAGGTAGGGCTCTATTTACTTCACTATTAGCTCTGTTACTATTTATCCCACCGATAAATCAAAGTCGAGCGAGGAGACCAAATCCCTCGTTCAAAAAATTATTAGGCCGGAAGAGATGAAACTGCACGTGAGAGGACTGCGCAAAGTTAAAAACGGCGGTGTCATCATAAGTACTGACTCCAAGGACGATATCGAGAAGCTGAAGAAATCAGAGCAACTGACAACTTCTGGCCTTACAGTGGATGACACCCTTAAACGTAAGCCTAGAATTGTCGTAATCGGAGTGCCCGCGTCCATGCAGGAAACGGAAGTTTTTAAATGTATTTTTAACCAAAACCTAGCCGACAGAATCCAAGACATGACCATTGAAAAATTTCTGGCCTCCGTTAAATTAAGTCGTAAATCTGGGAAGAAGGACGCCGCGACTTGCAACTACGTCATAGAAGTACCAGCACTTGTGCGCAGGGTCCTTATGGTGAATAATAGGGTGTTCGTGAACTGGTCATCGTGCCCTGTGAGGGATTTTACCCTGGTAACTAGGTGTTACAAGTGCCAGCAGTACGGTCATGCGGCCAAATCTTGCCGGGAAGAGTCCAACACCTGCGGTCATTGCGGCGATGTAGGTCACACAATGAAAGAATGCACAAAGAAATTAGAATCACCTAAGTGTGCGACATGCTTACACTACAAGAAGCCGTGTGATCATAAGACTGGAGACTCCGATTGCCCCGTTAAAATATTAGCTGAAAAGAGGTATATCAACTCAATTGATTATGAGGGCGACTGAGAGCGTCATTTTACCTATATATTTTATTTTATTTTCAGAACTTTTTGTTTACTTCTTTATTTCGTGGATAGTTTGATTTCAGTCAGACTTAGATAATTTCTGTGTCCGAATCAAAACCTTAACCCAGTTTTCAATTCTGCTGACGCGGACACCTGTATGACATACTTTAAGAAAAATGTTCAACACGCAGTTTCGAGGAATGCGATGACTGTACGTACATAATGCCCTTTAATTTTTTATATAAATATACTAATATTTAGAATCAAACTTTTGTAATTTATTATTATTTATTTTAATTTTGAGATTTTTAATTTTTAATTAAGACCTATTTATTCGCCTGAAACACAGGAATATTTCCTAGTTCAGGTATGTGTTTTATTGTATCCCTATTGGAATGTTTAATTGTAAAATAAGTTTCTTAATAAATTATTACTTATTATTACTATTACTATTACTATCACTGAACTCACGTACTAATTTTGGGGAACTGTGATGAGTTTTGTTATTTTTCAAAATTATTTAGCGTTATGTTGGACATCTATTACCCTTGATTCTGTTTTTGTATTTGTTTTCCTTGTGTGTTTTAATTGAGTTCTATTTTGGTAAGTAACTTTAGATCAAATCTTGGCTTTTTTACCTTTTTTAGTCAAAATTACATTCGTGCATAGTAGTTCTTTTTGGCTTTTTATTTTTAATACTACAGTATGTATTCATCTATTTACTCGTAAGTAATGTATATCAGCTGTCTGGTACCCATAGTACAAGCTCCACTTACTTTGGGATCAGATGGCCATGTGTGAAGATGTCCCCACATATTTATTATTATACATAGGCTGCTGGAAAACTGTCAATAGGTGTACAAAAAAACACAAAATCACATCTCCGTTTAAGTACTGAAAATTATCTATATCTTCTAACGCATACTCTAGCTAAACTGCGAAACTATTAAGGTTGTGACTTTACGAGTATTTACGTATGTAGGTATAGATAGTTTTTCTTAACATAGCACAGTACAATATTGTCTGTGTGTGTTGTCCGCGTCATTTCGGCCGGGTCGCGGGCTGGTTTCCAATTTTATGGTGGTTGGACAAGTGCCGCCGCCAAACCAACCCGGCTTTGACTGAGTGCATCCACGAATAACCAGGGAACTTTGATAAAAAACTGTCTTTATCCACATGGTATAAAATGAGAAAAGTCGTCTTCTGTAAAGTTTAAAGGCATACGATGATAAAAATATAAAGAAACTTTTTCCCTAACCGACTTATTGTAATAGAGGTACCTATACCAAAGTGGTAATATAACAGACGCTCATTGAATTAAAATTGTAAATTGAATATAAAGTGACGCTTTATTACAGTTCCAGAAGCCTGAAGCCATAAAAATACTGTTAAATATTAGAATTTCTTCATCAAGGGTTTTTCTTTCGTGCGTCGAATAAACGTGATATCAAAATTAAGAAATCACGTGGATTTCTTGAGAGCCTTCGAAACCGAAAGAAATAATCAACGCAAGCCATCACACCACCAAAGTTCGGTGAGTAGTAATTAAAAATAGTCTACAAATAAAACAAGAGAATAAATAAAATTAACGTGTACAAATAATTTAAGTCTGCGCCCGCTATTTTACAATTTTGTAGGAAAAGCGATTAGGACCGTTTAAAAAAAGAGAATAAAAAATAAATAGCTATGTAAATATGTGGGATACATACTACGAGAAAAAATGTTAAAAATATAAATCTAACGTATCAAACCAAACAATATTGGATGCCAGTTTTAATGTTCATTAAAAAGTAGTTTATTCGGCTATAATAAAGTCAGGTACATACCGCAATTCCTGCATTTTATCTTTTGACCGTCGACCTTGAATGCACCAAAAGTACAAATATATTTTCCCCTCTCTCACTTACTCCGTAAATACTGGAACTAGGCGCGAGTTGCATAGCCC
Organism: Carpatolechia fugitivella; assembly: GCA_951230895.1. Classification (NCBI taxonomy): domain Eukaryota; kingdom Metazoa; phylum Arthropoda; class Insecta; order Lepidoptera; family Gelechiidae; genus Carpatolechia; species Carpatolechia fugitivella. Next base: position 11,853,854 of record OX579650.1, read on the forward strand.
CCACCACTTTGACCAAGCGCTCTTTACGTTACGGGACTGTGTTGTGTACAGAAATCGACTACAGGCCAAGTACGTATTAGTACATTTTTGTTCTTAAAATATTAGGTGATAAAATATTAGTTGATTTGTAAAATAATCATTTACATAATTATTAATGACAGACAGATTCTCTCTCAATTTGCACAAAAATAGTTTACAGGTTTTGAGTTAAACCTACATCCAGCAAATTTTACAGAAGCTAACAAAAACCAAACTCTATTCAAATTATTCATTGAAAACTTCATAATATGCCAAAATAAATTTACGAATTCCCAGTTAGATGGTTTTGATTCGTTCCACCGCCGACCACGACAAGTTGTTGCGTACTTTTGCTGAATTCTGTACAAAAGTTAGTAGATTAAAACTGCCAATTAGAGAGCATTTAAAGTCCAAGTGGTTTTAGAATTTGTATAATTAACGTTGGCCGAACAATTGCTGAAATAGCGGAATGGATATTGACATTATTTTATAACGAAATTCTAAGTTTAGTGCGTAGTTCTGTGGTTTATTTCTTTCTGAGGTTTTGAGGCATTTGGCAGTTTATGGCAATCCGTCAATAAAAGTTGTGTCGTCATAAAGTTATGTCCGTGCGGTTCCTTTTCGATTATGGGTGGCTTTGCTCACGTCGCTGCAGATAGATATACCTGCTCAAAATCACGCGATTGTTTCGGCTAATAAAACTTTTGATTAGGATTTCATTACGTATATACTGTACATTTTACGTATAAAACAGCAACCTTATTTGCAAATGTTTATTTAATCGCAAAAATACCAAGAGCTCGAAAATCGACAAAAAATAAAAAAATCGTTTTTGATATTAAAATATATAAATTAATTGTAAAATCCAATGTCACACTTTTGTTATGTATCCGAATTAAGAATATAAAAAATCTAATTACTTAATTACTGAATGGTTTTTTTGTTGCCGATATCATTACCCGCCTTTTGTATTCGTCTAAATAACAAGTATCCAAAGGTTATCACTGATCATTTAAATATTTCGACATCATTTGCCTGTATCAACTTAAGTGAGCTGATTCAGAGCAAATTCCAATTTTATGGTGACTGAATAAAATAAGCTCCAATCTTGGAGTATTTTCCTGCCAGATTCCTTCAATTTCAAAAGACTGCCTGAAATATTTCCGGAAGCCATAAAATACGATTAAATGATTTTTAATGTTTTTGCAATAGATTCGTAGCTGTGGTTCGGAAATATATCACCGATTAAATACTTAATCTTTGATTATTCTACGCAGCGGTAGGTATTATTTATCCTATACCTATTTAAAGTATTGCAATTAATAAGGTCTTTCAACTACATATAATTTTCTGCAAGAGATACAGTAACACTTAAAAGGTAATAATAACAAATATGTCTTGAATTTGATTTAGTATCGGATCAATGCGCCGCAACATCTTCACTTTTCTCAATTTATGCTGCTGTATAATTAAGTATACGCGCTTTGACTATGTGACGATATAATTCGCGCAAGGTGCTAGTTCAGGCACGGTTTCCAATTTAATGGTGGTTGAGCAGGCACTGCACTACCTACCCCTTACCTACCCTCGGTTCTTTGCCTCCGATATTAATTATAATATCGCAGCGTTTACAAGTTGAAAAGATATAGGAACATATCGTTATATCTTTAATAGTACATTACGATACGAGGATCGTAGGTGGCAAATTACAAACGAGGTGACTTTTGTAAGCCCGAGTCGGTGGCGAGGGTTTATAAAAGTCACGAGTTTGTTATAAAACCTAAGAGCCGTGTATTGTACGACGATTTTCAATACACTTGTGAGAAAACTGATAATAAATAAGTAATAAATAATTAAAATTAAATGGTTAGAAAAGTTCCCCCTGCAAAAGCTACGATCAAATCAATCAATCAGCCTATTGCAGTCCACTGCTGGACGTAGGCTACTGGTCCTCAAAACAATAATAGGTTTCATTTATTTAGTTTTTTTTTAAATTATGGAGCAAGGGCTCCCTACGAATCGATTCTTTGATAGATCAAGATAATAATATTTTTATTATTTTTTTGGCTGATATTCAAAACGATGGGCCCTTGAGGCCCGGAAGCCAAAAATATTTTAAAGGATCTTTCGGCGCGTCTCATCTAGACCACTGGCGACCGCTGGGCTGGCAGCTTCCTAGCTCTAAGAATCAGTCTAGCCATTCAGAGGGGGAATGCTGCCAGTATCCTGGGCTCCATGTCTGGCGGGAAGGCACTGGACGAATTGTTTTTTTTGTGACTGTTTTTTTATTTGTCTTATTTGTATTTTATTTGACTCAATATAAAAACATTTACTGGCTGATAAATAAAAAAAATACTTATTCTTTTATCTTGGAATCGATTTAATTGATTTTTTATTATTGTAATAATCATGGCTGAATAACAAGTCAAATAAAAAATATTTTATTCGAATTAAGATTTTTTTTACAAATCATTTTTCGACGTCAAAGCTATCATGGATGGCACGTTCACTACCAGTGTACGCTCGCTGTGGAGAAGAACAGCCAGAAGAAACTCCACAGGAATCGTATCTTTTGTACTTTTCTTTTAAATATATAAAGAATCATACATGTACGTATAAATCATAATAATAATTTATTAAAAAAATCAAGCACGTATTTATTATTTTCAATTTTTTTCATCACTGTTTAAATAGTCCATAGTTTTCTGCACTTCAGTATTTAATTGTTTTCAATACACCTTGCTCAAATATTTAAGTTACGAAGGCAGTGAAATGTGCGGTAAATGCGTTTTACCGTACTAGTGTGATTTTCATTACAATATTTATTTTATTCCTATGGTCTCTATAATTGTTATCAGTCCTATTGCCAATTTAAAACTAAAATTAAAGAGATGTTATGTTCTAAGGCTACTATACGATAAATTATTACTTAGATGATAAAAACGTCTAGTCAACTGTTGCTCAAAATTAGCGGATTAGATTGTAATTATTACTTATAGGTTTTTAATTTAGTTTTTACTTTAATTTTATTGGGCGGTGATATAAGTCGTGATGCGGTACGGTGACTTTAGTAACAAAAGACAATTGAAAAGAAAAAAACGATTTTTAGACCTTCACAAATAAAAAATGTGCTTGTGGTAAATGTAGCTTAAGCTACACTTTAGGTCCTCGCAAATTTCCTACCCGCTAAGAATATTCTCGTACAAAACACTTGAAAGTAAAACATGGAAAAACTTACAGCGAAAACAAAATCCAGGAAAAAGGTAAAGAAAACCCGTCAAGAAAAAGAGTTCGCTTTAAGAAACAAAATCTCCGATCCCCCATTCCTTAAGAAGTGCGGTCGAATAATTCAGGTAGGTCGTGTTTGGATGAAAATGCTACTCGGCAGCCAAATGCTAATTTTATGGTGGTTGAACAACTGTGCCGAATCTACCGCTGTCCTTCGCAGCGTTGGTGCCCTGGGCCCCGTTTCACGAAGCAACAATTTACTAGTAACAAGTTACAATTCGATATTCATTGCGTAGTTAGTTCGCCTAAACTGTAAGGCCTTATCGTTTTAATCTCACTGTCTACGCAATGTACATCGAATTGTACTTGTAATTTGTAACTTGTAGCTTCGTGAAACGGCCCCCTGGTAGGCGTCATCTAAATAAAATATACAGGCCCGAGATGACAAGGGTTGCTACTAGTTTAACAAACTATTGCTGCTCACGATTGTTTGCTGGATGAAGTTTCTTGAGTTTTGAGTTACAAGCGAGGTTTTCGGTAAAAATGAATGTTCAATGGTTTATTGATTTTATTTAATTTTTAAAATATTAGTGTCTAGCTTCGAGAGACGTCTAAGCCAGCACGGTCGACTACGTCACGCTAATTCAGGGTAGGCTCGAGCCCCTTGGATTATGAGCTGACAACGCGTTCTCTGAAATATTTTTTGCTTTAATTTTCTCGTCTTATTTTCAATAAGTAAGTTTTTACGATTTTTTATTCGTGGCAACCTTTTAAAAATCTCAGTTAACTTTCAAGATAGTAAAAACAAAGAGGAACGAACATCTATCCTCACACATGCTGATTAATGGTGAAGTGAGCATGCAATCGTTACTTTTCATTACTGCTCGAAAGTGCGCAACCGAAGTCAGCCAGGCTGGTCAGATTAGAAAAGTTTTCCCTAAACAAGTCGAAAATCGACTTTAGAGCATGGACCAACATTTGGTTTTAGAGGCGCTTCCACTGTCGGATTGAAAGCAACTTTAAATTGGAATGTATCCCGCAATAAGCCTCTCCAGATTGGCCTGTTTGTTCTTAATTAGTATTAATCGCAAACTTCACCGTGCAGCAGATACATTAATGTTGAAATATGACTTTAATTCAAACAATGATTACCGATTTTCAATGTAAATAGATGCCACCCAGTGTTTTTGAACATAGATTGAAGCAGCTTGGTACAAGGTGTCTCTCCATTTGAATATCATTGAAATAATTAATCAAAATAATGCGTCAGTTACTGACCGGAAATTATGTAAAGTAAGCCTAAAAACACGGACGTAGGAAATCAGCATATTCATTTTAGGAGTCTGGCAGTACTCAGTGCCGAGGCTATCCATTAGCAGTGCGGCGGCGGCGCTCGCAAACAAATCTAGCCGCGATGCTCCTTGCATGTATTTAAGGCGGACATTCGAGATGTTTTAACAAGCCAATACAAATAGAGCAACACGATACTAAATACTCGAGCTTCTTGTCGAAGCAAATCTCTCGGGACACGATAAACAGTCGGAGCAGGGCGTGCTCTCTCAAACATTCTGCCTGACGACTCTTTCAGTCATTTGGAGGGAACGACTCTTATCGTCTTACTTTTATGGACTGCGAATCGAAAAGGCTTCGACGTTACAAAACGAGACCCTTCTATTGTGTGGAAGTGTTGAGTGAATGTACCATGAACGCTCTTTGTCGCTGTACCAATGCGTAGCTAACGGTCTTGCTCGGAGCAATTCACTGGTCCTTTCGGTCCCTATAATAAAGATCGATAATATATGTCAGAAACGAACCCTTCTGTCTTATTTCTTTCATTTTTATGTATGGTTGTATTTTGAATATTCAATTCGATAAGTTTGTTGTAGTTCTATAATGATCTATGAAAATAATAATAAAAACTAGATGAGTTTGAGTAATTGATTCTTCTCAGCCGAAAGACATGGATATTCCACAAAAAATTATAAATGTCATAATTGAAGTAAAGACAGACCAAGCCCTTACACCTGTATGGTCTAAACATAAGCCCAATGATTATTTTAAAACGAGTCTAATCGCTATTTCTACCATAGTGGTTATCATAGCGGGCGCGGACCTGCCCGATGATTCAATGATCTGCATGATCACGCAGTCCAACGGCCCAGAAAAACCAATACAAAAGTGTAGTTCAACTCTAGCCTCTTCCGATTAAATACACGTACGAAAAATATTTTGAACCACCAGGGGGTCAACATGATACAACACCAAACACTTAAAACTTTTGGAGATTTGTTTGTATCATGAACCCAAAAAATAATTTTAAGTTTCTCACATCAAAAGATTTGACTTGGAAAGGATAATTTTGTCCAATAGCCATATGAAGCTTTATTCCTGCCTAGTTTTGGGTATATGTCTATTATATCCCACTCGCACTTGTACCTCTCTTTTTACATTTATCCTCGGATTATCCTCCAATTCAGTTAATTTTATTGGGATCGTTGACAGGCATTTCTTTGAAGAGACGTTCTTTGATCGCCGTTATTTCACTGAGAGTGTATTTTCAGTGCAAGCTCCTTTCTTTCTTTAGTAGTCAATCTACTTGCTTTGAAGTAAAGACTGATTTATGTTAAATTTTAAATAGAGCATTTTATTAAAAGTATTTTTTTTTCTTTTCAGAAAGCCTCCGAGACTATTTTAACAAATACGGCGAAATCACAGAAGTTATGGTTATGAAAGATCCAACAACGAGACGGTCGAGGTATGTAAAAAAGCTCTATATTTCGTAAGATTCAGTATTTCAGACAGCGGCTGTGGTACTCCGTCATTTCGATAATCACCGTCAAAAAGGAATGCTTTTGTTGCATAGTTTCGGACAGCAGCGGTCAGCGCAGCGGCACGGCGGCGGCGTGAACTGCCCAACTCGACTCGTCGGACTAAAAGTTATTGGTTGCAAATAAGTTTCATTCTATAGCAGCATACTCGTTTCCAAATTTGCGGTTACCTTTGAATTGTAAGCAGTTAAATGTTAGACTTAAAATTTAGGAACTTAACAATAGAACTCGAATTATTCCAACTGAATTAAGCGTTTGGACGAGTTGAATGAGTGAGAATTCGGATTCCACTCTCTAACGGCTCCTGAACTAAATTCCTTTAATGGCCATATTGCTTTGGGTTGCGCCCGGAATATTTCATTGCGTAGTCCCTTGTATACCTTAAAGTTTTTAAAGTGTTTATTTAAACCTTGTTGTTTTGTCCATTTCACTGTTATTATAGGTATAAATTAAAAAAAAAAACGTTTTTTTTTATATACTCAAAGCTCAAAACTACACTCACTAATTATGATAAGTTTCAATAACAAAATATGTTGTTTGTTGTGATTCTGAAGTATAACTTAAAAAAAAACAATATCTTTGAAAACGATCAATTTCTAACAGCTGCAACAAACTCTATCACTGTGAACGACAATCAAGCCTCTGTACACACAATCCGAGTGGCTTAGAAACTCGAGACAAGAAATAAGTTGTCAAAGTGTCGAGCCAAAGTTACTCTGTTAACAGCGTCTTCTCTTAGGTAAATCGTCGGTTTCACAACTCAATATCTTTGGTCCTTGTGCCCTGAAATAATATCTCAGGAACCGATATTGAGGTTCAGCTGACTTCTGCAGCAGCTCGGCATTGACTGCTACCTATTTCTTATAGCTTCTCATAGTTAAATGTAACATAAGCGTCCTTTGTTTATGCTTATTGGTTTATATAATTAGTCTGCTGTCAGAGCTCTCCTAACTAGCACTGAAGCTGTTTCAATTTCATTTCTATAATATATAGGTATAGAGTCAGTTTCAATAAAGAAACGTGTACTGCTATCGTCAGTGCATAACGTGCTCCAATATTCAAGGCATTTAATGAAATAAGTTTATAAGAAGTTTAACTAAATTATGGCCATAATTATTTCTATTGAAATCAATATAAATTTTAGCGATGGCACCTAAACAGAATCATAATATTATATAAAGATAGGTACGATTATCTACCGGGCAAAATAAATCCTTCACAAAACCGAACACAAATAAATCGAAGCAACAACAAATAAGAACTCTCCTTTCTCGAATGTTTACAAAGAATGTGGGTGTACAATTGCAAATACCGTAATGTGTTTCCAGTGGCATTTTTTCGGTTTTAAATCTTGTGCGACAGTGGGGGAGAAAAGGGGGCAAGAAAGTTTTTAGGTCGCCACCTTATCGTAACTATAAATCAAGTGGACATCGGCGAAGGCAGAGATGTAACGCGGCCAGCCTGGAGTGATAACAGTTTAGAAGTTACTGCCGTAAACAACGATATTAAGAGGCACTCGTTTACCTTTTGCGTTACAAATGACCCTTTTTAGGGTTCTGTAGTAAAAAAGGAACCTTTATAGTTTTGCCATGTCCGTCTGTCTGTCTGTCTGTCCGTCCGCGGCTTAGCTCAGAGAATCTTAGTACTAGAAGGCTGTAATTTGGCATTAATTATGCCGACAAAGCTGAAGAATAAAATTAAAAATAAATATTTTTTTAGGGTACCTCTGGTATATGTGAAGTGAGTGTTATTTTTTATTAGTGTTGTATGAAAATCATCAACATCAAGTAGGCTTTACAGGTTAAAGACCAATTTATAAAATGTACTTGCACAAGAAGAAATTCGGAACAAATATTATAGAAAAATATTTTGATGAATTTTAACTGTCCATAGTATTATTAGTCTTGGACATTAGACTAACCTACGGAACCCTACACTTTGCGTGGCCCGACACGTGCTTGGCCGGTTATTTATACGTTAGTTGGTAATTTCTTAACTCTAAAAATTTGTCTTGCTTGCCATGGGTAATGTGATCAAATATATTTCAAGAACTCCAACAAAAACTAGTTCAGTAAATTTTGCCAATAAACTGTTAATTTGACCGCATTGTACCTGCCCCTGCGCAAGTTTCAAGTTTCAATCGTACAGAACAGCACACCACGTAAGTCAGCAAAGCTCTCAGCTGCCTTCTGTTTCAAAGTAACCACATTCAAACACCCACACACGTAAAACGCAGCACCCTTAATTCTTCAAAGGCGTTTAGTTTGCTCGCCACGGACTTTCCCCAACTACAGCTTATGCAAGCAAAGTAAATCAATATCGAAAGTCAATGAATCAAGAGTAATATATTCGGGTACATAATAAATGTGCGCTACCTGAAGGCAATATCTGAAAAATTTGCCTGCTCGATATTGCTTACAAGGGAGTTTCCTTTCTCCCCAAAATTTAATGCGTCGTTCGCATTTTTGTAAAAAGAAGTAGGTAAGTGAAATAATTTGCGGTCGCTGCTTTATTTCCTTTTATTTATTTTAATGGTAGGTCTCCTTTCTTTTGTTTTTTCTTTAAGGCTTAGGGGAAAATGAGGGTTTTCTTTAACACAAAAAATGTGGGTGTTGAATTTGTGTATTGTTATAAAAAGTGTCGGAATTTTCTACTAAGGTGTGACTGAGACAAATTGGTTTCATTTACTTTGCTTGAATGAAAATTAATTATCACATTTTTCCTTTAAGAAATTTATTCAGAGATTCCATCACATCTTCTCACTTCGCCTTTTCCTGAAAATACAGGATAATTCCCGATTTCACTGGCGTTAAGTGTTTTAAAGCAACTTTTGGGTAAATTATTTTACTCGTAAAAACAAAACCCTTTATCATAATTTTATGGTCCAAGTTTGTAAAGTTAAGACGCCCATTTCCTGTTGGGGGTTCGAGCAGATGATATGATTTAGCATTTGTGAAATTTTTCTAACTCATTTACTTACACAGCTATGAATTGTGAATTCTACGTTTGTGAAATAGAACGTAAATTCGTACAAATGTGCGGGTAACTTTAGGGTTTTCTGATATGTGCTCGGCTGAATGGAAGTGTATATCATCGGCGGGGCTTACACCGGCTCTCAGCGGGCGCGTCTCCATTCACGCTCGTTTCATTCGTTTCGCTTTCCACTAAAAATCTAAAATCAATAAAGGATCACAGCATAAATGCAAAGATTATTCGGTTCGCTTTTCTCGCAACATGAAAAATGTGCGGCGGGTAACACGAGCCGTCCGAAATAAAACCGCGAATCACTATGAGACTGTAAGTAGCACCATAAAGGGAGGATCCTTCGTTGGAATCGCTTCGGCAAACACCTACAGAGGAATGGAGCGGTGTTAAATGAGAGGGATTGCGGGCCTCCCCCCGCGCCCCTCACGCCCGTCGTCTCTCCGCCGCGTCCGCTACTTAAGAAGACGTCATTTCTAGTAACTGATGCGCATACTGGCAAAGTACTTATTTTCGTCTCCAAGAACACGAATCATTAAGCAATAGTTCCACTGCTGTGGCATGTTCTTTAATGAAACTTGTAGACTGCGCGACGACGCTAATTACATTTCTGATTTTAAGCGCTGCTGTATTGTCTGTTTTTGATACTGTTACGAAGCAAAATGGCGTTTAAACATTAAATAGGCTCGAGCGCCAAATCTCCTCAGTGGCGGACTAACGTAATAACAATGGCGGGCCCTGGGCTGCGCATTATTCTGACCGATTGCACAGTTGTATTGCACTATTGATGGGATACTATGTTATTCCCCCATTTGTGGCGGTTTATTCAGTTAACTGCTGTAATTAATACGATACGACTGATATTAAAATAATGAAGTCGTTTAAGTTGATTATGGATCAAATTACGCTCGAATTTATGTAAAGAAAATATATGTTTTTTTTTTAATTTGAGAAATAAATATTACGATATCTCAGGTAACTTTTAATTAAGAACCTTTAAAAGCACTAGTTTTCGAATTCACATTTTGTTGCAACTTTGTAAATTTTCACGACCGAACTTTACCGCTAACAAGCGTCGTCAGTCTAATTTAATAAAAAGAAATGTAGTTAGTAAATTTTCCGCGCGGTAACGTTCATTACTAGTTCGATAATCGGTCGGAAGTAGCGCGATGCATAATCAAGTAGTTGAGTCTGTGGGGGGTGTTAGGGATGTGGGCTGAGGTGTGGGGGGTGTGGTAGAGGGGGTAGTCGTAAAACTATTACAGCAACGTTCTGCGGAGCACTACGTTGGCTTCATTAATCGGCCGTCGTCGTGTGATATGGACATACCCCAGCGATATGATATTATGATTATCTTTATTTTCGAGCTATGCTGTTGCTAATATCTGCAAATTCATTCGATCTTTTTCACTCAAGATGAAAAATAAAAGAACTTTAGCTTGTGTATACAAAATATTACTTTACTTCTAGAATTAGCCGTGATAAGAATAGCTTACCACTAAGGCCTCTTCAGCAGTATCTTTGGACATTTTCGATTGTAACCATATCATAGAATAAAATATACTATACACATAATAGACAAACATGCCATAATTATGTAAATAACAATAATCTTATTGTTGTCTCATATATAGATATGAGACAACAATAATCTCATAGGAGAAGTAATATTACTTGCATTTTCATTATCATATTGATAAACGTTTCACTTACGTGTATTGTGCGTAATTCAATTTTCTCCTTACACATATTCCAGAGGGTAAACTATTTTCTTTACGGTCTGTATCTAACGTAAGTTAACTTTGTGGATATGATCAAGTAAATTTTGCAAATAGGCGCTCTGGCCTGCAGCGGATGAAATATTACCTGGGATGGTCTTGTTAAGGGCCAGTATACGACTAACCGCCTGGAGTAATCTTAACATGATTATTAGAGTACTTGAATAATAAAAATGGTCTCTTTCAGACACTACAAAAAACCATTAGTATCATTGTAGAGAGTGAAAGATTTTACCTGAAAATTGAAAACACCTTTTTTTCATAGTAATTTAAGTTACATAAGCATATTCCACCTGCAACGATGATCATCATCACTTCGCATCAGATGAGGTCAACGCAAAAAAATAAGTGATAACGGGCTTTATTATAAACATTATATTATTATTATTCAAATCCAATATAAGCCTTCTTTTTTTTATAATGTAAAAGTTGTTTTCCAATATCCTATATTGCACCCCTTCAAAGAGTTGGACCACGCTATAGATCCGACAATTAGTGAGCCTATTGCGGATTTGATGCATCTCTTACATTGTTAAGACAAGTAAGTACCTATTTGCTGTAGGATTGTTGGCTGGTCGTGCCACGATCACAGCATTCGCTCCAAGCAACTTGCCACTCACCAAGATTGCTCTCTATCGGATTTCTGTGCACTCTGCTCTGCACCTTACAACTCTATGTGATTGCTGTTAGATAGCTGAGATTTTAAGCAAGAGTTTTACTTTCAAGAAAATTTCTAAAAGCAAAGTCAAAGCTGCAATCACTAGGATCTACATTTGCTGTAGCCAATTGATGTTGCTACATTTAAAATCAGCGTACTTTAAGACTGTTCGAATTTAAAGGAATTCTAGTTTTGTCTTCGCGGTACCGATAAGGCGTTACAGCCATCTTATTCTAAACTTCACATATCGTAGCTAAGAAAAATATTACCATGCATTTTAATTACCTAGGTACTTCCCACCGGTAGGTATTATGACCGTGAAAGTCGATACCTACGTATCTTTGAGCTACCTACTTTGAATGTATATTTTTGAGCGAGCATGCCTAGGGTTGTGTGCCAAGGATTACCCGTTGCAGCGGACGAAAACAAATAGATACCATTACACATCACTCTGTGATTGATTCGCTTGTCAAAACGCGAACCATTGCGTTTCCTGGTCACGCTGCGCCAACGACTTTCATTATAACGTGACAGTGGATTATGCGGCTTGAATGGATTAGATTCGTGATGCGCCATTATCTAAATTTAATCCTAACAATGAGTTCTAGAATGTAGTTTGAAATAAGAATGAGTCATGCTCATGAACACAGATTCAAAGGGGCGCGGCGTGTTAAATTGAATGTGCTATTCAAAGAAAGTTAGTTCTACATATTGAAAAGTTGTTAATTAAAAGTAAAAATACAATAAAATTGTAAGAGGCTAGTAAAAATATTATCAAGTGTGAATAAACTGACGCTCAAAATTTTTAAATACAACTCCTCTGCAGACTATTAGGTACCAGATTTTACATGATATCGTTTAAAACATGTTAATAGTTAAAAAAATACACATGTGCAAAACTCAAGAACAAATATGCTTGATAGTTTTACGAGTAAATATTATAAAACGTATTTTTTCAAGATTACAGGTTAATAATTTAATTTATTTATTTTAAAGACTACAGAGGTCCATTTTGATTAGTAACAATGCTCTCTATGTTAGTAACTTATAAAAACTATGTAACTTAAAAATACTATATTCTATATGCCACCAACACCCCAGCGAGGTGGCGTATGATAGGCGTATCATAACTTTCAGCAAGGGTCTTCAGGATGGAGTTGGAGCTAGCTCGCACCCTACAGAGCAACGAGGCTGCTCTCTTGCGCATGATGGCATAAAAATCATCAGTACGTGCCTCCGCAAACATGCCTGATGCACTGCAGTAGCGGGGCAGCCCCACCAACATACTGAAGCCATTGTTGTACTGCACGCGCAGGGCGCTGATAGTCTTTTGCGCGAAGTTGGACCACAAACTACAAATGTAAAAATTTTGGCAGTATGCTTTAAACAATTAAAATAATATCATAGCCTTAGTAGGTACTAATTAAAAATTATAAATGATTTTAGAAGACGTTTAATTTTAATGTTCCGTATCATGTACCAACTTACTTGTAATAGCAAAAGTTTGCTAATTTGCAAACAAGGAAAGACAGCAATAGTTTTTACTTCTCTTATCTGCGAAAACATCAACCTGGAGTGGTTTTCGAGTAACAAGAGCAAATGTCGCTATCGTAAAACAAGCTTGGCCGAAAGCTAGGAATTTTCTTAAAACTGCGGGCGGCAGATTGCCGTAAATATATCACTCCCTGTCACCACGTGGCTACGTGAACGTTCACTTTACCTCGTACTATCAGCCAGGGTCGGAATCAGGGCGGGGCTGTTGCGGGGACCATCATTTATCAGCAACACCCTTGATTTTTAAGAGACAACTTGCCTGCTGTCATTGTTTAAGGCCAAATAGATTTCATTATGGGACAATAAGGAGCCTCTGAAATTCCGGTCCCTACTTAACTTTGTTTTTGTTTCTGTGGGGTCTGTGTCTAGTAAAATTTTGCTTTTTCTCATACATTTCTGTTAACATTTTTTTTTCAATTTTCATTTAATATGTCAACAACACTCAACCCCGAAAACTTGTAAAATAAAATTTGCTTTCTTTCACGCACAATTCCTGTTGATGATTTTATCGTTTTTTAAACTATAATACGAGTATAACACAAGCGGGAGCATGAACATATAAACATTTATTTAATATTACACTTACTATTGTAACAAGTCCGCAAAACTCATAAAATGGAACCCTAAAACATTTTGGGCCACAACAAATAATTTATCTTTTAGAACGACCTGCGGCCTTACCGCACTAATTCAGCCCTGTTATCGGGCCCGTAAAAACTGAACACAAAATAGTGCACGTCAGTAGTACTGTATCTCTGTCCGTTTGCCACAATAATGCGGGGTCCTTGTACTTTTGTGGAAATATGCGATTTGTTTTTAAAGTAGAAAGCTTGTGGATTAGAATAGTAGTGGAGTATGCCAGTCCTAACGTTAGATGGATACTGGGCTTAATGCGCGCTTAGACTAGGTGTTTTTGGACTTACTGGTCTTATCTGTTGATGGGTGTTGATGGGCGTACGCTGAAGTTTAGTACGAGAGCATCGGAGGGAAAAAATCATAGTGATATCAGCGAGCCTAACGTACTCGACTGCATTTTAGATAAGATTGTTTACAATAAAATTTTATGATGATGATGATGATGATCTATCCGACCGATTTCGGCCATGGCGACCATAAAAATGGCGAAAATTTTATACATATTTATCTGACGGAAATTAAGGAACAATTTTTTATATAGTGTTTGAAATTATGATTGAGCAATTTCATTCGATTTGAAATGCAGTGTTTTGGCAGACTTAAGTAAATTTATTTTTCTGGACCATTATTTTTCATACAGCACTTGAATAGAATATACGATTACGTGTCATAAGTTTTATGCCCAGAAAGTTTCAAAGTAAATTCGAACATCCATCGATAAATCTTGGCGACGCTCGGAACGATTTCATTTTCGAATTTCAGGAGCGATTGCCTCTACTGTTAAAGTTTGCCTGAAAAATGTTCGCGGACGATTGACTCGGTATAAACGGAAATAAAAAGTTTTGTGTTAGAGCAATAGCGTTGTACATTGCGCATATAAAGTAAAGAGAAAACTCTAAAGAGGATCACAATTTGAAACGTTCTTGGATTTCACGAAGTTAAAATGTGACTAACTTTTTTACACCGGCCAGCTATTGTAAAACTTCGTTCTTTTCTCCAATGAACTCACATTCAGCTCAACAGCGTGGAAAGTTTAACTCCGCATTAATATTTCAGATTTCAATTAGGTGTAGAATAAAATTGTACAAAAGCAAAGAGACTATCTCAAAAATAAACTAATTCTCCACAGCAGTAAGCATAAACATGAAATTCATGGCGCGCAAGTTTAATTCAGTTAGGCTAGTGTAGCGAGAGCTGCGTTCCGCATTATCATTACTAAACAGCTTTTATTATTCCACGATATTTGGCTAGAGGGGCTCACACGCGCGCTAATGGAATAAAAAGTAAGGTTACAAAGTAAAAAGATACAGAGCGCCTCCCGCAGCGGCGGTTCGTGCGAATTTCGACTGAAAATTTTATACGTTCAATCTATTTTGAGCGCCTTTATGCTGTGTCTCGCGATCCCGCCGCCGCGCAAAACTGTTTCGTTTTCAATTATTGCCCACTTGTGGAACGAGATTCGACGGAAAAACAAAAACCTAAGAGCAGAAAATGATATTTTATAGACAAGCTCCTTTATTCGATGTTTACTGCACCTCGATTTGTTCTCGAGCGAGATCTGTGATGTTCGAAGAAAATTATTGACGGAACGTGCCGGGATAGAGTTGTTCGCAGGGAGACTTCAGTAGATACCTACTCCCTCACATAAGCCTTTTGGTATTGGTCTTACTACGGTTGAATTGCTTTTAATGCCATGCAAACTCAATGTTTAAAATACTTGAAGTGTCCATTAAAAATAAAAACTGCACAAAAGTGTACTATTACTTAAAATGTTTATCCCTTGTTTAATGTTTATGTATTATAATATATACCTTATTTATTTTTATTTTATTTTTATTACGAACAAATGCAAGGTGTTTTTAACACGCTTTTAAGCTTCACTTGTAACTAACTATATATGTAAGAAAATCTTGGAATCTTAATTTGACCCACTTCCCGGTCTTCGGTTAGGATGAAATTATGCACACGCTCTGAGTTCTGATGACAATACATGACTAGCTAAGAAACGTCATTACAAATCCAATATGGCGGCCTCCCCAAGATGGCGGACTGGCTGTTTGAAATCCACCCCCATGATATGGGTATCAAATGAAAGGGTTTGCTGTCAGGAATACGAAAAAAATAGTCGCGTGACTTAAATCCAACATGGCGGACATTTTTGTAATTTTTAGTGCGTGCTTAAAGCGCGTTTTTTCGTTTTTTAAACTATTATTGCAATATAAATGTAATTGCGAGATAAGTCTGTGAGTGAAGTTAATGTAAATGCAGGCAGTCTTATAATAAGTTATTTTCAACGAAATAAAATCTGAAGGTAGTTTTTATAAAACACCGTTTAGCGCCGTGCCGTGTTGTTCATGCGAAATAAGAACAAGCAGGCAGGTGCCACTCCCTAAAGTTCATTTTCACATCGAGGCAGTAACCATTTTTTGTTTATACTTCGCACGCATCTTTTTTGGTAATCTCGTTTTACAATACCTCTAGCAATTGGCTCAACTAAGTTATCAAATCCCGCAAACGTAGCACTCGTGCACAGTTTTATCTTGTTCAGCCTATCGTCGGAACAAAGAGTGCAAGTTAAGCTGGAAAACAGCCCGCAGTTCACAAAGCTTTAAAAATGTAAGGGTGCTCAAGTGGTGCAGCGATTCCCGTGCCCTGTAATTTGGAGCTGACATCCTCGACGTCATGACTTTAGTTGGCTCCATCGGAAATACGCTGAAGCTCCTTTTGTGCTACAAAAATTTCAACGACAAAACTTTTTCAACAACTTTATTAAAAATTTAAAATGTAAGTGTCGTTAAAATATTCTCGCTTTTAGTTTGTATTTTATTTTTACTGTCGATAATTTATGGCCACTGTAAACTTTTTATTCATGGAAAGCGTTAATATATGCAAATTAATTTTATTGTATTAACAAGTCGGGTCGATTTTATACGCCGAAATGTTAATACTTTTTGTCGAATATACACAATATCTATAACGATAGTTTGTTAAAAGTTTGGTGCAGTTAATTTCCTATACTTAAAAAGAACTCGACTTAAGTTACATATTGTTATTAGCTGAACGTACTTGAATAACAACAATTCTATTCTAAGGTATATGAAATCATAGGTTTCCAGAGTACAGCTTAAAAATAAAATAAAAACGGTGGTGCTGAAATTGAAATAGAAACAGAGATCTCTTCATCTCAGGAAAATGCAGTATTGTAGTATGAAAAATATTCTTTTTTTAAATATGAAGTAATCATACGGCATCATACTCGAAAGTCAATTGTGATGCGGATGGTTTAATGAATGTTAACATACTTTATGTAAACTTCCAGAAGATACACAGCCAATCGATTTTACATGCAGACTGGATCGAACCCGCTCCGGTGTCGCAGCGCCGCCACGCCGCCACCGATCAATGCAATGCGAGTACATTTTGCATAATTGATGTCCCATTCACGGCAACGGAACACTTATTCATATTCATGAATTTTAAAAAATTTTCAATTTGCGCTGCCAGGAAGTGTATTTACAATATCGCAGCGTCGTCGTATTTGCACCAATACAATCTGTGTAAAAGCCGCACCGGGAGCACCGCCACTTCCCTCCCTCGCAGACCACCGACCGATAAAGGTATCCTAACCTAACTGAAACACTTTTGATGCTGCTACCGAGCGATACCCATTCCAATACGGCACTAACACGCAGCAAACATTTACAACAACAGAGATTGCATTGTTCGAGAAATTACATTACGTCCACGAATAAGTGCCTAATTCTCCGTCGCGAAATAAAATCAGATTTGTCAGTACCGAATCCCGAACGACACAGAAATCATTCAAAGGGAAAATAAAAAACTGTAACGAAACTGATTCCCAGTAGCGCTGGAGCCTTGGAGGTAATGGGAGATTGTAAAAGGAGGCAATAAAAGCTTAGTATTGTGTGTGAGAACCGTAGGGGAGTCCCTGTATTGTGCTCGGGGCTGCAGAGGCCCCCAGGAATCGCCTGACCACGGACGCGGTCAAATTGTACAGAAATGAAATTATCAAGGTACGCTGCCGATTTTCCGAACCAATGAATCAAGATCCAATTCCCTTTTGTAATAGAACATCGTCGCGAAACGCTCCCATGGAGTTACACTACCCACTCAGTGGACGCTTAGCTGCCCGCTACACATGTATGTGCTTATCGATGTCGTGGATTTGTCTCATTTGTACAATGGCTACAACGTTTTATTCTGTGTTTTGTCATATTTATGGATACAGAAAGGTTTCGTTTTAGTTATTTTTATTAGTATCCTAATTTAATAAGTTTTAGTGGGCCTGTTTAAAATCTCCAAGACTGTTTTATTTATTATTCACATGAATCCAAACCATTCGTGTTTTAGTGAGATTCCCCCCGTCAACCGTAATCTGCGTCAAATTGACTTTTCCGCCGGAGAGCTGACGAGTGTTCGTCTGTAATACCCCATAAACGTCCTTGGCGTATTGGGCCCGTTGCTCCAAGGTTGATAAATTTTCTTGATATTTGGATGTGTTATATTCCTTTCGGGTTATTGCCGACCGTCCCTTCAATAAATACTTATCCAGCCACCTCAAATTTTGTTCATCTTCTATATAAGCCTTTACTAATGAAAATGTTCCTCAAGATTCCAAAAACGAGCTATGTGAAACCGCCTTCCAGATTTAATAATGTTTGTTAGAAAAGTTGACGCATCACCAAAATCTAATATTATTCCAATTCGGAAAAAACAATTTTCTCCGGAGTTATAAACCAGCAAATTTCCATTTCTTCGCAGAGTTGGTACAAAGTAATTCCTCTGGTTTGGAGATAAATTTTGCGTCATTTCCTGTCTTCTTAGAACTCTGCAAAAATTATCAGGATCGGCTCGGTTTTAGGATAATTTAAAATTAATGAATAATGTTATCAGATAATGGTTGCGGAAAGTTTAATTAAAGTTTAACTTTTTCCAGCTCTTGGCACTTTTTAATCGCATAAATATTTTTTATTATGTTAAACGAAAGATTAATCTTCTTACTTTAAAGTTTGACTTATACATAACTTAAGAACCTATAATACTTTTGACTAACGAGTTTTAAAATAAGACTTACCTATTTACCTACTTAAAATATGTTTGAAAAGTGAGGAACAAAGAAAAGGGCAAAGAGGAGTTTTTTGTAAAATTAGGAAGCTCCCCAGAGTTTTCACCTATATACCCCGAATCTATGAGATATACCTCAGTACAGTATTTGCACTGTGCAGTTCGAATAAACATTCGATTTTTTACTATTCCTTATCGTGGCACAAAAGAATTGTGATGTGTGGTAGGAAAAGGCGAAACTCAAAGCCAAATATAAAGAATTTAGATCAAAAAGAACGAAACATTTGGAAAATCGCGATAACATCATTCAAAGGATGAGGAATGGAGAGCTTTATACACCTTTGAGTAAGTGAAAATAAATATCAGGCTGTTCTACATGCCGGGGCGCATCCCTGGCCTTGCCGAGTTTCTAAACAGGTAAGAAGAGTCGGTAGTTCGTATCTTTAGTGTATTTATTTATCAGATTGAAATATCTTCTGTTTAGTTAGATCAGCATGCAAGGTGTTCCATCTTGTTTAAAAAGACATAAAGAACAAAACGAGTGATTTCCGAGTAAAAATACTGCGCTACCAAAAACAATGTGCACGAAAAAGTAAAAATCCACCCACACTCGCACATGCTCAATATTCATTAGTGACGTCACGTATGCAAACTATTATGAGCGCGTAAAAAATCCCGCTGCGCTGTAGGTACGGGCGCGGGAGGGTGTCGTAGTAATTGGTGGCAATTTGTAATGGCCGTATGATTGCCAGGCAGAACGTCGACTTTAAACTGCGCCATTAGTTTCGTACATTTGATTAACGAAACTACTTGTTATGTTAATGAACGCACGGAAAGAATGCACGCTAATGTGTTAAAGCGAGGCTTGTCGACACGTTGTCGTGCTTGCAATATTTTCGCGCCTGTAATTGCTGGTACCATGTTTTGAAATTTGCCAAACGATTTGTTATTTACACGTTGGCGCCGTTGACAGTAATGAACATCGCCTCAAATGTATGCATGTTAGTCTGAAATTCAAAACATAATTTTAAGCACGTGAAGCTTAACTATTATACAACTTTATTTGATGAAACTGTTTTCGTTAAATGTTATAAATATTAGGTCCTTACATATGAAATTGGCGTTTTGTATGGGAGGAACAAAAAGTCGAAAAATTTTTATATAGTATATTTATTTAATCAAAGTATGAGCCATTGTAATCTATGCACTTTTGCCATCTCATAGGTAGTTCATTGATCCCTTTACTAAAAAAACCATTCGGACGGGAATCAATAAAATCTTTGAAGGCGATTTGGACTGCCCCATCTGAGTTGAATTTTTTCCCTTGCAAGAAGTTATCCAAATTTCGAAAAAAATGGTAATCTGTTGGAGCAAGGTCCGGGGAGTACGGTGGATGCCTTAGACATTCCAATTGAAGCTCTTCTAATTTGCTAGCCGTCTGTTGTGCAGTGTGTGGTCTAGCGTTGTCGTGAAGCAGCAGTGGCGTAGAGCGATTGACCAGCCTCGGTTGTTTACCAGCTAGCTTTTCCATCATGGTTTGCAATTGCTGACAATAGTCATCTGCCGTAATCGTCTGGCCAGATTTGAGAAAACTGTAATGAACGACACCGGCGCTAGTCCACCAAACGCTTACAAGTAACTTTTTATTGGTCAATTTTCGCTTGGAGCAGGCTTTGGCTGGCTTGCCAGGGTCCAGCCATTGCGATGAGCGCTTCCGATTATCGTAGAGAATCCACTTTTCATCACAGGTAATGATTCGATTTAAAATCCCTTCGTTATTGTGCCGGTCAAGTAATGTAACGCAGCAGTTGACGCGCGTTTGCCGGTTTGCTTCACTCAATTCGTGAGGAACCCACCTTTCAAGTTTTTTAATCTTCCCAATTTGCTTCAAGTGGATTAAAACAGTTTTATCACTAACACCGAAGCCTGCAGCTAACTCGGACGTGGTTTGCGATGGATCCGCTTCCACAATAGCCTTCAATGCTTCATTATCAACTTGGGTCTCCGGCCGTCCACGGGGCTTGTTTTGCAGGTCGAAATTTTCAGAACGAAAACGTTGGAACCAAAAACGCACTGTGTTTTCTTTTGCGACACAACCGCCATACACATCATTAACCCTTCGAGCCGTTTCCGCAGCACTGGTGCCACGGTGGAACTCGTACTCGTAAATAACGCGATATTTCAAATTTTCCATTTTGTAAATCGAGCGATGCAAACAGAAAAAAGATAAGTAAAAAAACAAATGAATGACGGTTTACGAAACACAACTACATGTGGAAATAGCTGTATAAATTTGAATTTCGAATTCCTAACCAAATAGGAGAAATTTGTGATCAAAGTGGCCAGTACGACAAAACGCCAATTTCATATGTAAGGACCTAATATTTGTGGTTTAATTAATTTACTCACATCATTTGCTTACTTGTATCTTATCATTACAATGCATGTAGGTACTCGTGGTTTTTTTTTTTTTCCTTTTGGCATAATGCTATTTGCACATTGCCACATACAAAGTGAGGAAACGTAACGTGATTTAAAGTATTAGGAAAAATTATTAATAAGAATTTACGCGAATTTGCGCCGTTGACAGTAATGAACATCGCCTCAAATGTATGCATGTTAGTCTGAAATTCAAAACATAATTTTAAGCAAGTGAAGCTTAACTATTATACAACTTTATTTGATGAAACTGTTTTCGTTAAATGTTATAAATATTTGTGGTTTAATTAATTTACTCACATCATTTGCTTACTTGTATCTTATCATTACAATGCATGTAGGTACTCGTGGTTTTTTTTTTTTTTTTTTCCTTTTGGCATAATGCTATTTGCACATTGCCACATACAAAGTGAGGAAACGTAACGCGATTTAAAGTATTAGGAAAAATTATTAATAAGAATTTAAAAAAGTGTCACAGCATACTTGGCATTACAATGTTATTTGTTTTTTGTCGAATTGACGAATTAGGTTTTTGGCAAAAGATACCGTGAATAACATCTGCGCACTGAAAAATGAATAACGTTTAAAATATTTCAACAATACAATACAATATATTCACATTTTTCTTTACAAAACATATAACCTTGCAAGGTGTTTCGATTTTTTTGATGAGAAGTATATTATATTTCTCAACAACCAAACATTATTTTATTATAGTTACGGGTATTTCAGTAGGGATTGACGCAGATCTATTTAGGGATCGCCCTTTCTTCTGTATATAGACCATTGTGTTATTGATAGCATATCCTTGTACAATGCGTCCTTTGATAACTATTGGCATTACGTCCATCGAATTCTAAATAGGCTTGTAGGTTATGTAATAATATTTGACAAGAGTGTATCTTTGAAACAGTCAAAGGCTGCGTCAGCGCCATTTTCATATTTACAGTAAAAAGTATCTTTTAATCGTGTGTATGCCCATTTAAATGATTATATCATCAGACGGTATAATTATTATGATTATGTAGTAAATAATAATAATATGAAGAAGTTTCCCCATATAATATTAATAATAATAAAATGATTTATTGAAATTGATCGCTTTAGTACCTACAGAATATTCTTTTTTGATATGATCTGAAGTTAAGCTTTTTAGTTTAAAATTGTTATTTAAAATAACTTGTCTATTTTCACTTTGAAATGTCAGCTCAACATGTGATACAAGTGTAAACAGTTTACTAACTCGTGTTATGATAGCCATCACTATTAACACCTCGCGATGTTATCTTTCATGTTCTATGACGTCATACCTGCAATCTACGTGTGGACAACCGGACGTCCACGCCAGTTAGTGGTAGGTATAGTCAGAAACAAAATAAATTAACATATTAAAATGACAAACATATATTAAGTCAGGATCTTTCACTTAAAGGGGTGTTATTTGTAAGGAATAAGTATTTATATCTAAAACGTAAGTAATTTGACAAAAAATTCGAATGATTTTCCAATTTTTATTACACGATATCATAGTAAAAACGCCCACTTACTAAACTACTATAAATATATTATACCAGGTGTTACAAAACTACAAATAAAGCCGAAAGGGTGTGAATCTGCTCGTAAAACTGAACAACTTTCCCCAAAAAACATGTCCAAAAACGATTTAAAAAAATCGCATTCCCATACAAAATGTAGATGGTCTCCATACAAAATTTACTCGTCTTTTTGTAACACCGTGTATATTTTTTCTTTAAAAAAAGCTATATTTAAGGCTTTATATAAAGTTTTTTTTATTAAAAAATACATATTATTACCTATAAGTGTGTTACCAATTACCTTGTTAATACAGTCTTAAATATTATTATATTTATACTTCTTACGGGCCGTTGATGTTGATGATACTTCTTAAATGGATGAGGAAAGCGGGTGATCGAGCGCTTTAGCGTGCCCTACGTCCAGCAGTGGACTGCAATAGGCTGATTGATTGATTGACTTCTTAAATAAAATATGAATAAATAGAAAACAAAACAAAGAAATAAAAAATATATGTCCAAATGCGAGTGTGACTAACGCGCAAAGGGCTACGCATCCTAGAGTGAAACGACTTAAGTATTTTAGGACAATTTGTTTGTAAACATATTTTGCAGATTTTTAGTTTTAATTGGCAAGTGACCAAAACCGTTTCAAATAATCATCTAAAAATAAAAACGCGACTACGCCGCAAAAAAGATATTATAGCCCGTTCTGCACTATAAGCTACTATAAAGGACCTTGACAGACAAACAACAAAGAGATCCTGATTATTTTTTCCTTACAATACTTAAAATACTGGCAAAATCAACTGGGAACGCCATTTATTTAAATAAAATTGAATTGAGGTACGGAACCTTAAAAATAACAATTTTTTCTATATCTGGAGAAGAAAAGTCTAAATAAAGAATACCTGGATAGATAATGATCTAAGTTTATCATGTCGACTGTACATGTACCAATTCATGTTCAAGTCAAATTAGTGGAGCTTCGATTCAGTTCGATATCGATTCGATCTCGAGACGGACGGGCCACCTAAAAAGTTTGTTACACGGAAGGGCGAAACGCACGCGAACCTTTCTCTTGTATATTTTGGACTAATTTTATTACTACGTACCTTTTGTCTGATCTTATCTATGTTATTAAAGGCCCTTATATAGAAATTTTATATTTTATGAGAGGTGAAATGATAGAAGATATCGATACTTAAGAAGAGCACAAGTGAGATAACACCCTCTTAAGTTCATATTGGGTTATGCCATTTGCTAAATTGTCATTTAATTATAATTACGTGCAAGATAGACATAAATCACATACGCAATAAGAAATTTCGAAGGCATCCCACTGTTGTATTAGGGGTTTAAATTATGAAATTGCTGTTTTATACTTACTATCGAAATGGTTTAACGAATAAGCCGGAAGGTAGCCATAGCATCTCCTCGGTTACACCATTTTAACCCCATCGTGTTTGGGCTATTTCAATTTGTATAGCCCAGAACCATCTAGGCTGTATACCAATACAGGGTCTGATAATGGAGCTGCAAGGTGGCCATAACATCTCCTTACCTATACAACATGAACCCAATGTTTGGGATCGATTATAAAAACTCAAATAAAAAAAAATACAGTTTTATCATATTTGGATACCAAAGCTGCAGATTTAGACGATAGTTTGTGGTTTAGGCTTAAAAACCAATGTTTAAAGCCTGAGAAATGTAATCTATGAATATTTCCCAGTTTTGGTAATGAAACATTTTTTTTCTTTTTCTTCGAGTGTTTTTATCGCGACCTGTAAATAAGTAAAATCGGAGATGAAAAGCAAATTAAACAAAAGTGAGCATCAGAAACGAAAATTCTTTGTGCGGCCTTAAAAAAACTTTGGTGTTGAAAAGGGCTCGCTAAGAAAAGTTATAAAAGTTGTTTACTCACTGATTGCGAGAAATAAAACAACTCGTAGAACCTTGCTTTCATTTTATGACTTTATGCAGCACTGGAGATTTATTCTCAACTTAAAAGCCTAACTCAATAAAATTCAAACTAAATTTACATAAATCTAAATTAAACGTCGAGTTTCAACTGTATTGGCAATTGTATTCAAATGTAACATCGCGAAATTACTCGTCACAGACAACAGACGAACAGATTTTCCATGTTTATTTAGTTTAGTTTTACAGAGGGGCCCCGATCGAGGCTCGAAAGTGATTTGATGCTTTAATTAGGGCCAAATAGAGAGATTTACAATTACACTGGCATCTATAAACAAACTTGATTGCTTTACAAAAACTCAAATAACCTAAGGCTGTGTCTCAAGTAGACGTTCATTTAAATATCAAAGACGAAATTCAAATTACGGCGTTTACAATAAAGGTTCAGCCGGTAGGGTCTTACGAGCTGATGTAAATTTCCGATACTCATTTTAGAAAATAAAGTTCAAGTCTAAGTCGCGAACATTTCTTTTCGAGTGCTGGAGGACCAGGAGCAGCGATCATTCAAAAGGCCCTCTCGAGTTTCCCGTGTCTCAGATTGTTGCCTATTTAAATCGTAAATGATCTTTGGAGGGGCGTTTACATGGAACGCGAATTTAGAAGAAAACAACTATTACCTCACGAGGGATTTATTTGGAAATTTATTATTATTTATTTGAAAACGTTCTGGCTCTCTGATTAATACACTCAGTACATCTTGAGAATCTTTGAGTTAGGAATTAATTATTTAAAAAAAATATACAAAATATATTTTAACTAAACATTTGGTCGTTCTAATATGTATTTATAACGTTACCAGGAAACTTAGACGTATTATAAGTAGATATATATATATATATTGATATATTGGATTCTACTCGTTCGACGCCATACAATACGATGACGATTAAAATAAAATACCACTTCAGATATGAGTTAATTACCTAATCATTTAAGCTCACGGTTTTAAAATTATAGGCAAAAATTACAAAACTAGTAAACATAAATAAGAGGTCCTTCTTTTGGATGTTCAACGTATAACAACTAAAATGTACCGTAAGCGTAATAATAAAAATAATAATTATAGATTGTACAAAATTCAAATGCCACGTATACATATTTAAAGAAAAATAAGTTGGGTGAATAGACATTGGATTGACAAGTAGTAAGAGACAAATTCCGTTTTTCCTTTTAAAATAAGGAACCCTACAAAGCTGTGGAAAATACGCTTTCCTTTATCTGTCCCTTCTGACCTACTATTTATTCGATGCCTTTACGGTTGACTTAAATGCCAAAGCATGGAAGTTAAGTCGCAAATCAAGTTCTATTTGGTCCTTTTTATCGAGAATTTGTTTTAAAGATTCGTTTTAAAATATCAGCTCAATAAATAAAATCAACCTTTTGAGACCACTCGTTGTCGTTGACGCTAGAGAGATTACATTTTAAATTTGTATTTACGTAAATAATAAATAAATATAATTTACAAAATTAAATAATGATGAGTAGTTTTTCATTGCGTTAGCTAAAAAATGTGTTATTTTTTATTTTTATTGGCGATATAAATAAATATAGAGATGAAAGCCAGAATTTTAATTTTCTTTACGGGCAGCATTTAAAGCAGGTAAACTTAGTGTGGTATTACTTTTTTTTATATTCCCGAACTTTTATAATCAACGTTTAGCTAGATAAGGCGGTCCCATTAAGCGCCATAGCGGTCACGAGCCGCTTCCTTTTATTACTGCTTGCAATGCTTCCTGTTGCTTTCTCCTTTTTTTTCCTCAGAAATATTCTGCTAATTAAGGAAAGAGTGGAGGCTGAAGATTTCCTGCTGGTCTAGCAGATTACTGGCGGTATCTCGGAGAAAAATGTTCAGGCAAAATTCATTTTTGTGGCTTAACTTTTTGTGCGTTGTTTGGAAAGTCTAAGCGTTGCAAATGAAAGGTGCATTACAGTGGCTTCTAAATTAAAAAAATATACAAATAAAAATAGTTAAATTGTATATAGTTCCTAAGCATTTTATTTTTCAGAAAATTTTATATTAATTTCTGAAGCGCGTCGCCTCGCGTGTATTTCATTATTATTTTTCATTGCGAAGCGCAGCAAGAAGGTCCAAATTCTTTGATATTTTTATAGCTTATTTTAATATTTCCGTTAACATGATCCGTTTAATATGATCCGTGTACAACGCACAAGTCAAAATGCAATTTTAACGAATGGAAAGCATTGTCGAAAGAGAGCACTCCAACCAGCCACATTTCCATCGCATTTGACTAGACAAACATATCAGACGCAGAAACTCACTATCTCCTACCGACTTCATTGACTCCTCGTACTGGGAAAAAAGCAATTTCGCTTCTGTCTTTTGCCCGTTGGCATATTAAGGAAGCAATATTATGCAGATTGAACTGTAAAAACCGCAGCTATTAACAAACTAGAATCTGTAGTGTTTTGTTAGTTGAGTGCGTCGATATCTTCTTGGTGAACTCCGTTCGTTCGTCACTCTCGTTTGGTTTGTCATAGAAAAGTCATTGTTTGTATTGACATAATAATAATTTTAAATGTAGTCAACATATAGATAAAAAAATTCCATCAATTTTAAGACTAGGTGTAGGTATTGCTGAAAATATTAGATTACAATATAACCTCGAGTTTACTCCTAAATACCAACGGCGAACCAAAATACGTCTTTAAAATAGAACAAAAGTAACGAACTCCAAAAAGCACACCAAAGATAAAAATCTTCAAAGTGTCAGCGATTCGAAACAATTGGAAACTAATTTTCCGATAAAGAAGTTCAGTTTCAAATTGGCCCTTACGCGTTTCCCGTGGTGTTCAGCTTTGTTTCACAGTCCGAGCAAGAACGTTAAGGAAGCAATATTATGCAAATCCAAGCGTGGTTCCCTCCCGCAAATATAAAAAGCTCTCGTTCGCCTCACACTTTGCATCTCAAGGCTATGCATCTGACTGATACCGAGATGCCCCTAGAGAAAAAATGAAAACGTCATTTGAAATTCTATGCGCTTTGGAAGCTCCTGCGTAACGTTACCTCATGTAGGTACAGACTACAGAGCACTCACTTTACGTGAGGCTGTGTGAAAGTCTGAAAAGTTTCATTTGCAGCATAAAAAAGCTTTTAAAGTATCACGTTTGTTCAATTATCTGAGGTCAATTTGGACAATGTTTTTGTAGAGAAAGTTTCAAAGCCTGATTTTGTAAATTAAGGTCTTTTAGACTGAATTATTATCTCTGAAATGAAAATCTTAGAGTCTTTTATCTTAACTGGAAATTTATTCACCACTTTCGTTAGGTCCATTAATTCGAGAACTAGCGAGCTAGCTGGGGCAAGTGAGAGATACGAGAGTAGTCGAGTGGATGTTGTCGGTCCGATCCGATACCAACAGCCGATGTCGGTCGTCAACGTCGCTTTGTCTTGTACTAGCTGCAAACCGAACCACGAGTATTTGCATCACAATACCTTGAATTTGATGCCTGCCTATCTATTCTATAATACCGATCCTCTATAATATTATATAGAGAATTCTGTTATAATAAGCTTTGCCGCTAAGAATTCAATATTGTATGTATTTTTATAAAGTAAAAATTGTGTGATAATATTTTCAGCTGAACAATTGATTAAGTACTGTTATTGGTTTGTGGAGGTTTGTGGTGTATATTGATTCAATTTATATTTGACAATGTGAAACCTCAACATAAAGGTATTAATAGTAGGTAACATACATTTTGAAAACGTCTCTTTCTTATATCAATCACTAGCGACCCGCTTCGCTTGGATAATTAAGCCATTTAAATATTTAATTCTCTACTATATTAAAACATATTTAGAATGTAATGTACATATAAATCCGCATCAAAATCCGTTGCGTGGTTTAAGTGGAATTAGCGAATATACAGACAGACGTCAAAAGTGACATTGTTATATACAATGAAATACAAACTCTTTATTGCACACAAAAACAATGACGAGATTAGTCTAGTATATGATGATAAAGAAAAGTATGAGTTTGATATCGGATAGATTAACCTACCTATACTGTGCATCATGATGCGCTCCCGGATTATGGCCGGGCTATTGATAGTCAAACGGGTACAAGACGTACATCATAGTAGGAATAACATATCAATGGGAGCTTTGAATCCCGATCCGACTTGTCACTTATAATACTCAGATAATAATCCTTTGTCCTGCATTGAAGACATTATTTGAACTAATTCTGTTAGGAGGTATGAGCTAGTGTGACTTACCAAAGTAAAACTAGCGACAGGTATTTCTGATTGAGGTCTTTATATCAAAGCAAATACAACGTATATTAATGTCTGTCAAATAAAATACCTGAATTTTATTTTTATTTACACTTACTTCTATTATAAATAGTAACAAATTATAGCAGTTAGTGATGCCTTAAGTAATTCTATTTGTACTTAAACTCTTTTATTATTATTATAGGTCTAGCATGTCAAATCATAAATTAATTCAAAATACCTACCTTTGTGATAAAAAGAAATGTAAAAAGATCAAAGAGTAAAATCGTGTTCCGTCGATTCTACCTATGTAATTTTTCAACCTTTCTGGGAATGGAATAACACGAAGGTACAATAACATTACGTACCTTCACGCGTGAGAAGTGACTTATAAATTCTCCAAAGCTTCCAGAAGCTCCTAAATAGTAGGTATTATTCAACAAGGCTAAATTATATAATGTGTGCTTTAATTTTTTTTATTGTATGAAGGAATTTGGATATGACGATAATATATTTTTTATATTATTAATGCAACATAGTTTATCAAGCCATCATCATAAATTATATTTCTGGTAGAATCAAAATAAATAAAACAAAATTATTTTAGATATAGACTTTTATGTTCCTTCAAATCTCGACAAGAAGTAAATTCTTATTAGAGAAAATGTTACCGATGAGGATTGCAGAACAGACCGTATAAATCAGGACCACAACCCATAAATCTCGGGGTGTCGTTAAAGCGCTTTAGATGTCCACTTCAAATGAGGAAACACACGACGTTGAACATAATAAAAGATGTCGCGTCGAGCCATCTCTCCTCCTTCCAAATTATCAATACTGTTGTCACAAAAGTGCCATATAAGCGCAGGTGCTCTTTCCCTGACAAGGCAGCGACACACCTGAAGATGACGTCGCTTTTCGCTTCAGGTTTATTTATTCGAAGCTTGTGTCCGTTTCGGATGACCACTGTCCGCTCACAACCTGTCACTGTATTTTCCTGACCCTTTATTTTCACTTGACAAGAATATTTCGAGCGGCGTTCCCTCGATATTACATTCCGATACGACTTTTTATTCGTGATACATTTTTCCAATTGTCTCCGTCGCGCGGCTCTGCGCAGCGAACTAACGGAATAGAATTTTCAAACAGTTTTGATTGATAAAGGTAGACAGGTTTTCGCTTTCTTTGTTTGCGAAATTAGATTCAGGAGGAAGCGTGAATGTTCAGCCCCACTTGATTAATGGTGATTTAAGTCGGATTGGAGAAGAAACGCCTTTAGGTCACCCGATTCTTTACAAAGAGACAGTTACGCGATAAATCAATTTCTATTTTTATCTATACGGTTTTTTTTTCAAATATAAGTATTTTTAGATATGAAACGTTATCCATATATACCAAAACAGCACTCGTGCGTTGTTAATATTTGATGAGTTCTCGACTTTTCTCGAATTTAACGCGCCGATTAAACAACGCCGGGGTGAAGGATTTTATGTGAATATTTAAAATGCTATATTGGTTTTAGTTGTGCTGGAATAAACCCATTGTTCATGTAACATCTTGCCGAGTTAATTTATTGGAGTTCTTGTTGCTTCAAAAATGTAGTTTACTGCTTGAGGTTAAAGTGTTTTGATATAAATATGAGAGAAAATACTTCAGAGGCAGCTAGTGGTAGGAAAGTCTCATAAAATGTACACGAGGTTAGTTTCTTATTTCATGCAAATTGTGTGTTGAAGGAAGTGCATTGGCATTGGCGGTGTGAAGGGTGTTCTCTATTCTGTGACATGAAACTATGAGAATATTTTTTTTTATCAATACGGATGGGTATTTTTAAAAACCTCATTTTGATATTTACGTTACCGCTACTTAATGATAATCTACAAAAATTTAACGGATTTCATTTAAAATATCAATGATTTTTTGATCAAAAATTTTGCCCGACTTTTTTTGCCTAATTAAGATAAAGAATGTTAAACAAATATATTTCTAAAACATGTCAAAAAATGTAATAAAATAGCAGCGAAAAATTTTAAAGAAGTTGAAAGCGCGTCTGTGGGCTGGCTGGAGCAAATTGGCCACATAGTTGCATCCCGCAGGTTGGAGGACCATTAAAATGGAAGGATTACTTTTACGGCCCGGTGGTGGTCCGCTTGAGATAATATCGCTATATTTTATGGATGTAATAAAGGGAATTCGATTTTAGCCGGTCATCTGTATGCGATTATGTAAGTTACCTAGCCCCGATTTACTGCAGTGCCAGCAGGTGAATTGAATAGAAGGTTACTGCAGCTTAAGCAAGAACAGTCTGCACAAATTGTCTTAAACTTTGTCTTGTCACTCTAGAGGAGGTTGAAAAGTGACGACCAAGTTTTGCGTACAACTTTACCTACTAAAGTCCACAAGAAAAATAATACGAAGATAACAAAATACATACTATTACAGAACTTTAGATGAAAAACAACGTACTGCCATCTATTTTGCATATAACAAATGGCTTTTAGTTTAATTCAAAGGTGATTCAATTTAGGGAACTCATAAAAGATTCCTCTCACTGAGAATAAGAACTTCCAAACTTTACATTCACACAATCACAAAGTGGGTTAATGAGATTCCCTCAAGAAAAACATCTCGTTAAAGCATACATTATTCAAGCTTTCACGAACTTATTCCGCGTTCACGCGTTCATTAGGCACAGGAACATACTTGCAATTCCCGTACGATGTCCCAAGCACACCTACTTATCACCCGGACAAACTATTCCCAAGTATTTTGGGCCCCTTCCGAACGCCCGCCTTGTTATTTAAATTTATCACTCAACTTTTATCCTCTAAATTCATTGTAGCAGGTAATATTTCACCGGTTATTAATTACGTTGCGCCGGCATACTCACCGTGTAATTCTTATTACATTATGTCAGTTGCAAATTGAAAAATTCCCGGGGCGTGTGTCCCGTCTCTCCGAAGTATTTTGCCAAAATTATTCTCATTCATTAAGTGGAGAACTGGAGGCGCTCGCGAGATCGTCGACGTACCATTCACTTGTGAGTAACGAGGTGACTTCCTATTAGTTATGTCGGAAAATTGTTTTTCTTCCGCTTTGTGCTCCTCTCAAGGTTCTGATTTCGATGCTCACCTTGTATTATTCGAGGCTCTACCAGGAAAATTAATTGAATGCCTTCATGTAATCAGTCTTTAGAAAGTTCAGAACTGCGAGAAGGAGAACGTCATTATTATTTTAGCCAGTGGTAGTCAAATGATTAGGGTCTTTTTTACTAACTTATGTTATTTTGTTAATTTGGCTCATACTTAAGTATGAGTTACGTCATAAGTTATGACACTTAGCAGTCTGATGTTAAGGTACATATAAGCTGGGAATTTCCAAAATCTGATGCAGTATTAATTTTGTAAAAAAAAAAAAACTTTGGTGCACTATATATAGGTAGTGGCAGTCTATCGCGTGGAAGAAACTCAAACAATAAATAAGTATAGCTACATTCCAAATATCCATTGAAGAAGGTTTGCGTAGGCGGGTCCACATGGCCAGTTGACGTATCGGTACCAAGCGAATCCCCGGCGAATACACGCGTACCGCTAAATAGTAATCCATTAATTAAAACTTATTTTGTTGCGCGATCACAGCAGCGCAGACAAACAACCATTTCGTGCCCAATTCCGAACAAATTAAACACACTTATAGTTTATGGGGCACATTCAGACAACAGATTAGCTTAATTAAGAAGAATTGATTAAACTGCTACCCAAGAACTTTAGTCTACACCTAACTCCACTCTACTGTAAATAGAAACGCCATTGTTGTTCAGTAAATCTCCTTACCGGGCACAACGGTTCAGAAAATGCGCTGCGGCCTCCGATTTCAACATCCAATACACTAAGCGTCCGCAAAGATGGAAAATCTCTCAAAAGGATAGCGTTTAGCACGAGACAAAGACTGATCCAGACCTCCTCTGGCGAGGCCCTTTGCTGGACCACTATTTACTTTTCTCAAGGGACCTTGCATTTCGTCAGCCAACTCTAGCTTGGTTACAAAGGAAAACCTGGCAATTTGCACCGAGACGACGCGGGGTATCCGGATATGGAGAAAATTCCAGGTAGTTATTAACTTTCGTGTCGTGAAATGTAAATGGTCCGCTCCTGGATGGGGTGCTCAAGTACCCGGGGCCATAATCTCGAAGTGCTCGCGTATGTACGTGCCACCGCCGTCATTCGAAGATAATTCCTCCATATAATTTCCCATGCTTAACTCGGCGTGATGAAGTTTATTCGTCGCTACTTCATTGTGAGTCGTTCACAGCGACGGTGACGAGGAATGTAATCAGTTGCGAACTAATACCGTGTCATTTGCCAAGCCCTCCTCGCGTATGGAAATGCCTTGTTGGAGCCGCCGTTAGTTCTTTTGATTACTCTTTTCCTTGTCGAATTAAAACTGAGATCGAGCCCGGGTGATTCCGAGAAAATTAAAGGAGCGTTTCATTTTCCGCGATGGCTCTTCACGGTTGATATTAGTATGATTGCGGGTACTTGGCTATGATGCCGAGTGCCTGCTTATTTGTCTACTGCGTTTATTTTAATTAAGTAGACCTGTTATGAAGGTGGTGGTTACGTGTAAGCCTGGTGCTTGCGTTGTAATATCCATAAAGTTATTTTTAGTACAACCTTTTACACATATGTGAACTAAACAGGGCGCTCAAAGAAAATGCAAAACATATTATGCGGTAGTAACGAAACTGAAGTATGATATTGCTGCAATATACCGAAGTTCATGTAAGATTGTAACAAGGTAAATTTTAACTTTAAATTGAAGGTATAGAGTTGAAAACTTCTCTAGTAAGCTAGTCGAAATGGTATGATTAATGTATTTTAAGGAACGTTTTAGTTCCTATACAGACTTTGACTTGCGAAGCGCGACGATGTTGTGGATGGTAAAAGGATTAGGTACTTATGCTGTGAACTATAAAACACATTAACATAATACATTACAAGATTTAATTTTGTTGAAGAGAATAACTTCAAATCGTACTAAAGAAATATATATATATATAATAATAATATAACATTTACTCGAGACTCACGCGGTCCAGTCATTTCACTGAAATACGAGTATAAAAAAAGCTTTACAAGTTATTTGTTGTAGTCTGTCTTGCCTTCTTGTCTAACGGAAGTAGTAGGTACAAGTTTTATAAAATTATAGCCTCCTTTGGCCAAGCAAATAAAACTTCGTTCTAGGAAATTACAGTAATTTCCAAGTTATCTAGGTGTTTTGTTGCACTTTATTTTATACGAACCCTGTACATAAAAACGAAATATTTCAGCAAAAGGAAGCAGTATAACCCAGATAATCCGACCTTTGTCTCTGGAAGACAAAAACTCATTTGCACGTTTACATTGTTAGCAGTCCATGTCTCGACGCTGACTTATGCAAGTCGTCCACCCATATCATTTTGCACCCCTCCCCTTGGCCCCACCAACGCCTTATTTTAGACGATGCAAATGAAATTACAGTCAAGTTTTGCAGACTAAAGGATAAACGGCTTCTTGTGGCCAGCGCTGGGAATCGGATAAGATTTGTGGCTTACTTACGTGTACTTGTGAGCGATACAGTTTTGCACAGCAGGATTAATTTCAGCTTGGTGTATTTAATAAACGAGATTTGGAACGAATTGAAAATAGTTTTGATTCAGAAAACATCAATAATAAAATAAAGTTATTTGTATGTAATTAAAAACTAACTTTAGATTACAACCATGGCACATAGCTCTTATTTCAAAACTCTTATTTCAAATAAATTCTCGTACTGGATCGAGAAACCAGCGCGATGCTATCAGCGGCATTCTACCAGGCGTACATAACCGAGAAAGCTTAGCAAAATAATACCTCCGGAGCCGTCCCCACAAAAGACACCATCCACAAAACAACAATAAAGTTGGCCGGATCTGCTGACCATTGCAAAAAGCACATCCTCCGCGGTCCGAGCACAATACCAACTTAAATTGTTCGTAAAAGCGTTATGCACTCAACGGTTTCAATTTCCCGCGAACTAGCCATTGTAAGATGTTCAGACGGCACTCATAAATATGATTTGAAAATCGTTTTATGTATAAGTCATAAACTTTTATCTCTACCAGCAGGAGGGTCTCTGTCTAAATGGCCCTAGTTAGTTTCCAGTACAAAAGCTGTGGACGTTTTAATACAGAGCTGGTATCTGCCGTGTAAAGGATGCGGTGGAACGGGCAGGCAGCACGCCACCTCCGCTGCTGGTCAAATAATACCACCTAATGGCTAACTATTACTTAATGTATTTTGGCGAAATGGAAAAATGTAGCAGCCGTAGAGTTCGTGTAGCTAGCAGTCGTCGTGTAGCCGCTACTAGCACCTAGGTGTAGCTTCCCGTCTATGCCGGAGGTTGCGATTTAGTCTGTACTTAGTGCAGTCGAGACTCTCGGAAGTACTCTAGTCGCTATTCAATTTTGGTTTATTATGGATGCTGCTGGGCACCCAGTAAATTTTAACTCGATAAAAAGTTTTAGCTTCAAATAATATTTATTAAGTTCAAAACTGTCTTTATTATTGCATATTATGTTGTGATTTTTCTCAAACTGAAAACATCCGGGAAATTCTACTTCCAGTTGACAATTACGCTTAAGTCAAATTGAGTAATATTTCGCCTTCCCACGCGAAGTAATGCTGATAAACACATTCGCCCGTAAATATTTTTTGCAAGTCCAAACGGCACCTCTCCATTACCACTTAGTCGACAGAGCTATTAGGTCTAGAAAAATGAAAGAATATTTAGTCTCGTCGGTCTCATTTTTCAGCCGCAAATAAGTGTGAATGCGAAGTACTCACAATTAAGTACCTGCCTAACTATGACGTACTATATTTAGTTTTTCTGGGTTTTTAATATTTATTTGGAAATTTACCAGATGTTATAACTGTATATTATCTGGTAAATTTCCAGACCAATGTCTAGGTAATGATTTTAAAATAAAAAGCTAAATTGGTCCTAAAACTCACCAGGATGTATTTGTATTACTAACTTATGTCAGTATTTAAAATATGAATATTGTGCATTAATGTTTTTGTGAACTATTGTTACATTTTTTAGAACTTTTGTATTATATTGACAGTCTTATAAAAACTGATATAAGTAAACCGACAATGTACAATATGTTGTTGTTGTTATTTGTTGTATGTTGTTATTTGTTGTATGTTGTTATTTGTTGTATGTTGTTATATGTTGTTATATGTTGTAGGTATGCCTAGTCTTTTATGTTCCTTTTTTTTGTCCTATAGTGTACAATATGAGCGTCGTCGGTAGTCTAGTGGTTAGGGCCGCTGCCTCCCGTCCGGGAGACGCGGGTTCGATCCCCACCACGTACCAATGTGTTTTCGAATTTCGAATTCGTATGTATGTTTATTCGACGCTCTCACGGTGAAGTAAAACATCGTGATGAAACCTGCACACTTCTGCGAAGAAATAAATTCAAATTTTGTGTGTGAAGTCGACCAACGCGCACTGGGCCAGCATGGTCGACCAAGGTCTAATCTCCGTAATTCAGTGTAGGCTCAAGCCCCTCAGTGGGGACGTATATGAGCTGTTGATATACTTTAATACCTGTTTCGAATATTACTCACATACACCAACACGTATGAATCTGCAAAAGGTTACCAAAGGAATATCAACAATTATTTTAATGAACAGTTTTAAGTTTTCGCGGTTGTTTTTGTGTTTTCGTCATGGTAATAACTCGGTAGATATGTGTGTTGCTAATTATTTTAATATTCTACTGCATCAAGCACTTAGTCAAAAACTTTGAAGAAAATTCAGCTATAAACAGTCTGTTATTAAAAATTATGTGAAATGATAAACACGTAACGTTTTCGTCCAGCAGTGAACGTTTTCGGTCGGTTGAAATGATGATGTCAAGTGCATGAAATTTAAGAGTTTTTTTATCAGACCAAGAATAAATCATGAACGTAGTTAGCTACAAATAATAATCAAAGCAAAATGAAAAAATGAGGGTAGTCATTCTTACGCTACATCACATTCCAGCACAGTTTACCTACATGTGCATACACATAGGTAACAGAATCATTATTTATTTGTTTGTAACACGTACATTATTTTAGCGCGTATGACGTATCGTTTCCTGAACTAGTACAAAGCCAGTAAATTTCAGCGTTTGTTTTTGCGTGTACACTAATTTATTGTTCTTTGGGTCTTAGTATTTTACAAATGAAACTCTTCGTTAGTAAATAGTATGTATCATCTATACATTATAATAAAATAGTAACTTGCTGTTTGATACATAAAATTGTATTTAACATAAAATAATATAGGGGTATTTATAAGATCAAATAGAAGTCAAAACTATTATTTTTAGAAATATTTGTTTGTCTGTCTGTCTGTCTGTATGTGTACGCGCATCACGCAAAAACTGTAAACAGAAATTGGATGCGGTTTTCACAGCATTTTATCTTAATAACTTCTGCATGTTTTATCTTGATACTATACCTAACTGCAGCCCACGTTGGGCTGTTATAAAAATGGAAAAATCTTTGTTATCTGAAATTAAACTTTTATTCACACAAACAGAGGAAGACGTAGTTCTTATAAAAACTAGTTATTATAAAAACTTGATACTATTTATAATGTATTGTGTACTTCAAAACTGGCCGTACACTACGGCTGCTGGGACAAAACTGTGTCAAAATCATAGATATAATATGGTCTATGGTCAAAATACCCGATAGCGATATTATGAAGTTTATTAGCTCCTTTTCAAATATTTGAAAAAAGAACAAATACAAGCAAATCATGCAGCCAGCATCAAAATACATGCACAATGGCCAACACGCCGCAATCGCGGCCCGACGCTGCAATACGCTACCTATATTATAAGCGGAGTTATGTTATTTTTTGTCCTAAAAAGTTCATCTTGGAGATAAAACTTTGGTCACGCAAGCGATGTTGCGGACAGAGCACTAACGAATCATTAGTGCTATAATATAAAAAATAACGATAAATAAAATATTTACTATACATAGTTACCTATAATCGTTAGGATAACAGTAACGCCATTTTGTATAGGTAGGTAGTTGATCGTGGCTCAGACTCGTTAAATTTTGTATCAACGTCAAATACTGCATTTGGAAAATTGTTTGTCACGCGTTCTACATCGCAAAATAATAAATAATTAATTCTGTTACGTAAATAATAAATTCAACAGCTCAGTTATTGTATTTCACTCAATCACCAAATTATAAATCTATTGAAAATGTATACACTGAGTTTGTTTATTTTGCCTTTAGTTATTTACAACAAAGTACACAGAAGTTAATTTTGACAATGATAATTCTAATTAATAATA
Source organism: Carpatolechia fugitivella (assembly GCA_951230895.1). Lineage (NCBI taxonomy): Eukaryota > Metazoa > Arthropoda > Insecta > Lepidoptera > Gelechiidae > Carpatolechia > Carpatolechia fugitivella. The sequence goes on from OX579650.1 coordinate 11,892,199, forward strand.
ATTAATGTTTTTGCTGGTTAGCTAGTTTTATGTTTGTGGGTTGAATAAATGTTATAATTTATCCGTATGGAGACCGTTGGTATAGCTTAGTTGGAAAGTAGTGCCAGCTTCTTTTTTTTTGGACTTATATTTTTCAATTCAGAATCATCGGTATTCATGTAAATGAAATGCTACGCCGTAGCAATAGCAATCGTAGCAAACTGCTACACTAAACTGTGTATGCATTTGTTATCATCCTACTTTGAGAAAGCGAATTCAACTAAGACTGCCCAGAGTAAGTGAAATTGCGCCACATCTTCTCGACCTATTCCAGTTTTAGTAACTTTTAACCAGTGACAAATTACATAATTGGGTATGACAAAAAAAAATGGGTAAATATTTTTAAACGATAATTTATACTATTCTAAGAAACTAATTTGACTTTTTTCTCAGCTAGATCATTAGGTAATCTTTTTTATAAAAACGTTTTATAATGTTTACCGTGTGACGTCATACGGTTTAATGTCAATGAAACTAGCAACCACTCTCCGCGGGAGCCTTTCATATATCTAAGCAACCACTACTTGTAGATTTGATTGACAAGAATATTACCATTTCTAATATCAAATCGTCAAACATAAACAAAGCTTACTTTGTACTTGTAAAAACTTAGATTTGTTAAAAAGATAACGTTCCAAAGGTTAAATGGGTCATTTGGTGGTTTATTGTTTTATTTTAACGTAATCTTTATTTTTTTTCGTTAAAAGTACGAAAATACAGTGTAAAACTATAAATAGTCGAAATGATTTTCGTAAGTATGTAAAGACATACTTACGAAAAACTTACTACAAAGAAACTCAAAACAAAAAAGTCAAGAAAGTCAAGAATTTTTGCATACCCAATTGTCTCAAAATATTGTCTCAATGTAGAGGTTTTCGACGAATACGAGATCACCCGCAGCAAAACCAAATAAGTTCGAAGAATTTTCAAAATTAAGTAACAGTGGGCATGGTTCTGCAGATAACGTGGCCACATTTCTCATACAACAGGTGGTCATAAGAAAAAATCTTAAGTGTTTTGACCACGTAAAGAAAGATGCAGCGTGGACAAGTCCCCCACGAATAAGACTGTCGTCATTCTGGCAGAGACGAAACACGTAGGCTGTTGATATCTTTCGGGGAAACCTGAGTTGAGCTATGTGTGTATTTTGAGTTACGATGATGATGATGATAATTTATAACATCAAGTCCTGTTTAAAACACCCACTGCTTCAAACAAACAGTCGATCGATATAACCCAATATTAATGTCGCATATGTAATTATTAACTAAACACACATTGGCTATCGCATGTCCTTGTACTGTACGCATTTCGTAAACAGTGTTCAGGGTAAACAAATAATACACAGGATGAATTATTATGCTTGCTACAGTACGTTGTATAATTAAGTGCTAAGTTTATTTACCTGTGTAATGCATTACAAATAGCTGATTTACACTGCAATCAGGCAGGTTTGTCCGTTGTAATTATGATAATAGCCGCGTGCTAAAGGCATGCATTTGATCTAAGGGTTTGTAAACAGTAAAATTTATAGATTTTACTACGGAAGAATTGATATAAATAGATAGGTCATTTATATTGCTAGTTGTTGTAGATATTTATATAAGAACCTGTTCCATTTCATGAAAGAAAGGAATTGCTTTTTCAAAATTTACTTTGTTACAAAATATGGTTCCGTATATTCTCTGGTAGGGTTTTATGGTAAAATTTTCAGGTGCTCGAGATGCACATTTAGCTATTAGTTTCGTATACTGTTATACCTAGTTGATATTTACGCTTCACCGACTTTTATACGGCTTTAAAAATAATAAAAGCTTATAATTACTGAAATCTAAAAAGAAATAGAAAAATAAAAATGAACATCAACGTAATGCGTGTCACGAGTTAAACTTTATTGTTACATGCAGAATAAAACCATCGAGCTTGTTATAATCTGCATTCGTGTAATTAGGTGCAAAGTTAATTGCAATATGTCATTTTGCTGTTGGCGTGCAGGATGCGATGCGTCTTGACGTTTATGAAATGCCAGCTCAGTGGAGTAAGCCGTAGAGTTGGGGATAATACATACATTATATTATCACGATTATTTTGATGACGTTAGTTCTAATAACTTAAAGCCCCAACAAGATACTATCACACTAAGAATTTTTAGAGAATTTGAATTAGATTTCAGTTGTAGTAATTAAACATGACTATATATTAAGCCTGATAACAGTAGTGTAAAATAATACTTATCTGTATTTTTGCCAGACTGATTTTATAGATTTGAATTATTATTATTTTTAGGCATTTTTTTGTCCATGAAATTACTTGTTCAACTTAGTAACTACTTACCGACGCTTATTTACTTACTTACTTGAATATCGCTCTTGTTTAATACCACACTATATTTTCATAATATCAGCTCACTTATCTTCTATGTTCTGGCTAGACTCGCTGTTGATTATCGTTTTTTACATATACCACTTTGTCCTGTATCTTGATAGTATATCACTAAAAGAAAATATTAATCGCCAAATCTTACCCAACTCTAGCACTCGACATGACATTTCTCAAGCCTAAGTTGCAACACAAGTCCTAGAACATAGCACAGAGCGGGCTAATAGGTTGGTAATAAATAAACGGGTGTGTGCAGCCGATAAGCTGTTTCGAACACCGCCGAGCGACATGAACAGTTGACGAGACGTCCTGCGTCGATAGATAGGTGCTGACAGCACTAGTGATTTGAAGCTTATGCATGTAGTATGGGACTTATGGATTTGTGGTATACCACAGGAAGAAGTACTGCAATACAATACAAACTCTTTATTAATAACACACATATCTACCGAGTTATTACCACGATTTCGATTTAAAATAACCTTTTTAATGAGCTTACCGATATTTCAACTATGTTGGAATAGTCATAATCACGGCAGAACTGTAGTACTTGCGGGTGGTTAGCCGGAACATAAACCTAAAAGTTACAACTTATACTCAAAAACAATTAGCAACAGAATCAACATAATACTCGTAGTACATTGAAAACGGCGCTAGGCAATAGGCGGCACTAATACTGTGGTGCAGGTTTGTGGAACTAAGAAAATGAATAATTAAAGTCAGAGGTTTGGTTTATGTCTCGCAGCTTTAAAACAATCTAACTTGTATCGATTAGGTAAAAAAAAACTGCGTTCACTGAAAAATAAATAAAAATAATCAGTGTAACCAAAAACTCTTTTAAGTTTGTAATTATTATATTAAACAATATTTAGGTACCTATTTAATCAGAATATTCACAAATGAAGTTTGAATAACTTATTATCATAATATTATGATTTAGCAAAATAATTTAATTACTAATCCATTGTACTTACTCTCATTGAATTAGTAGTTTAAATCCATATTATAACAAGTGTTGTAATTAATTTGTGAATATAATCGTAATTTAACTAAACATTTCGCAAATTTTATGTTCTTTAGTACTTGATTCAGTATTTTCTAAAGGTTTCTTTTTTAGAAGCAGGTTGGCAATGCACTAGCTCGGCGCAGCGTCGAGATTAGGCCATCTCAATTCGGGTTTAAATTATAATCACCGATTTAAGCTCCCACCCGAACGAAGGCTGTGTTTAATCTTCCTTAATTAAACATTTGTCGCTACTTTCTTAGAGTTTGGAAAGCAAAATGGACCTTATAAAATACGCACTTTGCAAACAAATTTGCTATAAAAATTTACCTAACAAAAAAACAATTCTTAATTCGTACTGCTAAAAATTACAAAGCCAATAAGCTAAGAGATGAGAAGTATGCGGAGGAATTATCTTATAATCCACTTTGTTCTGGGCTAAATGAACGCCGAATACAAGAAAAATTATCCAAGTAAGTGGTTCCAACAGAAATCGCGAGCAGTTATACGCGTTATTTTTCACTTGGCTTTATTTTTGCGGAGCTACATCGACGGCCAGCATCGAACGGGATTCTAATCAATTTAATTTATCAGGGATCCCCGGAGGCGGCCATTCACTTCATTTAATGCGCGTATTTTGCGGCAGAGCTGATTGTTTTGAACCATTCAACTGTACGGTCCATTTAGATTAATTATTGGATTACTTAATTTCGTACCGGATTATTTACGTCTATGCGTGCTCGCTCCGTACTAAACTCCATAAAATTATATTATATTCGCAACAGGGAAGGCAAATTCAATATAGCTTGCGCAATCGGTTCATTGAGTACGTTCACGGTGGCCAAATTGCAACCATTAGTAAATCACATTTCAATCAGAGTGGCCAATATAACGGAAGCTAACTAATTCGACAACCGGAGTGACCACGTCAACCCCAGAAGCGTGGGCTGTAAGAAGTATTAATTATCGTCAAGATTAAATGAGAAAGGCGGCAATCGAAGACCGGAATAAGGGTGGAATTACGACAGTGGCAGCATTTGTCCCGGCAACTAATAAAGGAGACAATATTGCACTCGATACGTATAAATGTGCGAGCAACATTTGGGGCGTGATATTAATTCCGGCAGTAATTGCTATCGGTTTCACCCGAGGCTGCAGCCATGAGCCATGAATACGGGAGTTACCGCTATTTGTTCCTGACGTTGCGGTTTAGGGTTTTACTTCGGCCCCCGTCCTATATTTATTTTCTTCGAGTTCTGTCCAAACACACAATGGCCGGTGGATTATCAGATTTTGATAGTTCTGCCCCAACGCCGCGGAAAACAATGGGGTTATTTCAAATAACACTATTGTGCGCTAAGCCCACAATTAACATCGTTGTAATATGCGTATTACGCATAGGCCATAGGCGCCGATAGAGAAAAAATATCGTTCTATTTTCCGAAAACATTTTTACGACGAACATAAAATAGTGATAAGTTTTGATTTTTCCGTGTTTAATAGAGTTTTAGTGCGGTCGGAAGCTCTTACATGTCTGAATCTCAAATCTTGGTTCAGTAAGTACATATCCGTAGATATGAACAAGATAAAAAAAAAATGAACTGAAAAACCAAAGATCCTGCACCAAAATAATAAAAAAAACAGACAAACTTTTTCACTGGGTACTTTTTCCCAGTCTTTCAACTGAATACTTGTGTAAGCGCAGCCTGACGTCATACTCATTTAGTTGTAACTGGCTCTCCGGCTGCACAGTATCAAAATCTCGTCATCCATAAATTAAGGGTGCGCGGTTTCAGCGTGCTACCGGCTGAGCCGTTTAAGCTCCATTGTGCATAACCGAAGAGGGCCAGGAAACCGAAACACGATTCCTGCGAGTACTACTGGTATCGTTAGCGCCGCGGTAAATTATGTGATGCACTGACCCTCTTACAGCAAATACAGGACTATAAACTTCATATTTATATGGCTCCCGGTTTAGGAATAGGGCCACCCCTCCGGTCATCATTCAAGTATACAAGAGCCGTCAAATGCCACTGACTTGGATTGTGTAAAGACTAGATAGTAGCCGGGACCAACGGTTTAACGTGCCTTCCGAAGCACGGAATCATCTTTCTTTTCGGACAATCAGGTGCTTGAGCCTGCAATGCCCTAACCAAACTGGGGAAAGTCTCGCAAAGAGATTTTTGCTTGACAGTGTCCCCACCGGGAATCAAACCCGGAACCTCCGTAATGGGCGTCGAAATCTCGACCACTCGGCCACGGAGGCTATAAACCAACAAAGTAGGCCGGCCAATCCGTGTTTTTCATATAAACTAGCTGATGACTAATGGATACAATCTGGCAACTAGAATTACCATCAAGCAGCCAGCAGTCAAGCTAAAGACTGAAATCAAACCACCCAGAAAGTAGACAACACTAGTAGTGATAATGAGAAAAACAATAAGAACTGCAACAGTTTTCCCATAAGAAATAAAATCTTTAAAATTAAACCAGACAGAACTACTATATTAATATACTATACCTATATCAATATTATTATTTTTACAGACAACGTCTGTTTAATAATTAGCACTACTTATTAACATTTAATAATGCTACCATGGCTCGATGGGATCAGTTTATGGCTTAAGTGATCACGCTAGCCTAGCGCAAATAGGTAAAATTTACAATGAATAACCCTCCTTCTAAAGCAGTCGGGTAAAAAGACACAAATAAGTAACACAATATTTAACCAGTCGTCGATAGCATAAAATCAACTAGTCGATGCTTTTCATCATTATAATTTTGTATTATTTCTTACCCGTGACAAGTCAGTTTTATAAAAATAATTTAAATGATAAACTCTGTGCTACAACTTGCTTTGAATTGCTACGCCGTAGCAGATGCTACGACTACGAAAAAAGATCAACTTCATTGTTGCAGTGTGCGGTCATTATATACAACATTTTGAAAACAAGATTGAGTTGTACCTCTCTATGTAGTAAGAAAATAAGGCATCGCCCCCCTTAAAGATAAGTAGGACGTAACTCCATTCGGTAAAGGGCCTCTCCACTCGTAGCCCGCGTAGAGCTACCAACTTCGTGAGATCTTCTTCTCCCCTTGTATTGGTGTGAAAGCGGGAACAGATAGAGGTTATTGGCTGGTTGGATAGGGTTCTATTAAATTTAGCCGACGCGCACATAGTCGGCTGGATGCGCGCTGTGAACAGAGGCCCTCGTTATTTTCAATTTCCATACACGAGCGCCCTGTCCCTTATACATTTTAGTGTCGGAGTGTAACTTCATGAATCTTATAAAAGCTACTGATTTATGTAGATATGATCAATTTTCTACAAATGCCAAGCTATGAATATTCTCTCACAATACAACTTACCTGTCAGCAAAAACTCAAAAAATATTGCGATAAAGAAAGGTTGTAGTATAGCCTACATAATCATGTTTGGAGATCGTATCGGTATCAGTAAAATAGCATTTTGAAAAAAAAAAATAGCAGTTGGAACATTTTTTCTTGGCCACGTTATCCGCGGTAGACCCACTCAAAGATATTAAGGTGTGTTAATATAACGTGTTTCTATACCACCGCCGCGGCTTGGGGCTGCTCCGTATAACGAGAAAATTGTATTTCCATTTTTACAATTTCAATTTAGTATTAATTCGAGTCCGGAGCACGGTCGGGTGCGCCGCCACATGTAAAATATGGATCGGCTAAGTGAAATTAAAACGCTCTATAAATTGTGATTTTTGCAAGTCCTAAAGTGAGGAAGGCTTTTTATTATTTATCGCCGGACCGCTCGTGGGCAGCACCCGCTTACTGAAAATAGCTGCGTTATTATTCAATTTACTTGTTTGAAATATTAACTTGAATGCCAATCTGAATAATCGTTACATAATCATGGTTCGAGGAAAAAATGCGTCCATATTTTATGGTAAACTGCGGTGTCGTCTGTACCAAGTGATGTGATTGCTATAATTTCATATAACTAGTCATTAAACTGAACATGCTGACCGGCTAAGTACTTGCATTATGAAGTTGTATTTGTTATTTCTATAATAGTTTAATACGACGACGTTTATAAATGATCAGCTGATTGACGTTCACATTTTTTTAAATATGCTTCAGGTCGTAGAATTCTAGTTTGGTATCATAAATCATTTATTCATTGCTTTCATGGGTACAATTTAGATCTTTAAATTATAAGTACAGTTCCATATCCTTTCAAATATAAAAGTATTCTAAGGTTGTTTGCTAAGGACGAAAGAAAGCAAAAGAAGGTTTAAATTTTCTCAAATGAACTGCTGCCGGAACAAAATAGATACAAATGTCATTAGAGTGCGTCCATCGTCGCAATCAAGTGACAGCTCCTATCAGCCTGTCCGCGCCTTTACAAGTAGCGCAGTACCGAGATATCTCAACGGTTTTTTAAGAAAAAAAAAACAGAGGAATTCTTCAAGAATTTAAACTACTAGAACGCTGTCTTCCCAGTCCAATAAATATTTTGTGCAGAAAGAAAAAGTGTGAGAATATTACTTGTTCATTGAATATTTATTTGAATGTGACATTTTGCTCTGTATTTTTGGACTATGATTAAATTAAAAAGTTTCGTGGCTGTAGTATCTACTTCATATAATTTCGTGCAAAAGGAACGAAAAAATAAAAATAATAAGCAAACTGGAAGCAGACAGAAAACTCTCAGCTTGCCAATCAATTTTATACATAAATAGCTAACAAAATGTTAGATTACTATAAAAACATAGTTTTGGGAATATTTATTTTATCTCCGTAGATATATTTGAGTACCAGACCCTTTCAGTTTGCAGCCGGCACTTTACACAAATTTTCCCATCAAGGGACCCACATTTCATAGTACCTATCCCTTGGTTTTTCACTTGATAAATTATTCCAAAGAATTATTACAGTCGCTTCTACTTTACCACGGGCGGTGTATGGTGTGAAAAGTAAATGGATGGTTTTTGTGTAGCTATTAATAGTAAATGGAAGTTTGATATATTATACAAATCATATTGAGACATACGCCGTGTGGTGACGGCAGAGTAGAATACATTTGTCACCAACCCCTACTCTTCCCGTGGGTGTCGTAAGAGGCGACTTAGGGACCACACATTAAACAGGGAACGGGCAGCAGCGCTCTCTGATACAGTAACCTTTTAATCTGCGATCTCCAACCCGCCTGCCAAACGTGGAGATTATGGCAAAACCCTCCACTCAAGTGGAGGAGGCTCATAGTCCAGCAGTGGACTGTATCGGGCGGTTGATGTTGATGATTGAGACATTACTCATTTTATTGCATTAATGAGCTTAAAATTTAATGAGCTTTAGAAAAATAAATTAAAGGCTGGATAAGTGGACATTTATCGACAACGACGCAGGTCCTGTGCGGATCGGATAAACTTAAGAATTTCTTTGTGGGCCTGTGCCAGTTTACATCGTGATTTTTCGCTTCTTTTTAGAGTATGCATTACTCGTATATTACTCGTACTTTGAAAACACATTTCTTCGTGATGAGGTACAAACCACATCGTTTCGTTTGGAAGCAGTGACATAGTCACCACTATATTTCAAAAAATACCTAATCCATCTTTTATGATAAGCAATAATTTGACAAGGTCATCAACGGCCCGTTACAGGCCACTAATAATTTATAATAAGTCTAAACTGTAAAATGAACTGTATATTTATTATTTGTTTCAGGGGCTTCGGTTTTATCACATTCAGCGACCCAGCTAGTGTAGACAAAGTTTTAGAGCAAGGAACACACGAATTAGACGGCAAGAAGGTAAGTGATTTTATTTTTTATAACTATTTATTTTATATAATATAGTCTTGGTCAATTGGGCAAAATGGTATTACAGAAGGAGATACATCAAGACAAGAAATACGCTAAACTGATACACCGCACCCTTTTGAATAAACATGAATACTTTCTGTCAGTGTCATTAAAAGACATTTGTAATACATGCATCTAAACCTATTTTAAAATATTTACTAGGTATAACAGTTAGCCAAAATTATTTATTTTACAGCTTTAAAACTTATTTTATTTATTACTAGCGGTCCGGCCGCGGCTACGCTTGCGTTATTTAAGATTTTCCCGCAGAAATGTCGCAGAATTATTTGTACATCGCACACAATAATGTCGCAAAATTGCACTGTCATTTAATAGAAATGTCGCACAATTATTTGTACATCGCACACTATAATGTCACAGAATTGTACTGTCGTTTAATAGGAATATCGCACAATTATTTGAACATTGCACACTATAATGTCGCAGAGTTGCACTGTCGTTTAATAGAAATGTCGCACAATTATTTGTACATCGCACACTATAATGTCGCAGAATTGCACTGTCGTTCAATAGAAATGTCGCAAAATTGCACTGTCGTTTAATAGGAATGTCGCACAATTATTTGTACATCGCACACTATAATGTCGCAGAATTGCACTGTCGTTCAATAGAAATGTCGCACATTATTGTACATTGCACACTCGGGGTCGTACTTCAGTAATAAACCCGTTTTTAATATCAGAATAAAAACTAGTTATATCAAAGTGTCAAGAATATTATAAAGTAACATATCAAGCTATCCTTTCTTGTTTTTAGGGATCCGTAGTAAAAAACCCTTATAATTTCGCCATGTCCGTCTGTCTGTTAGTCCGCGGCTCAGAGACATTACTAGAAGACTGTAATTTGGAATGGATATACAAATATTAATCATGCCGACAAAGCTGAAAAGTGGGGGTTTTTTTTTTAATTCACGATTACCTTACAGTGTGAGGTATCGTTGGTTGAGTTTCTTAAATAATGGGGGTTTGCTAAACCATTTAATTTATTAAATGTTAGTGTACATTTCATAAATATTTCGTATTAAATTGCTTATTTTTGTTAGAGTCAAGTGCCCCCTTACCAGCGAAACCGTTGTATTTGGAAATGTGAAAAAATTCACGGTAGTCGTGTAAGTATAATATACTATTTAATAGTACATAGTACTACTTTATATAGCACTTTTTATCGAATAATAGACCAACTTATAAAGTGTACTAGTACAAGTAAGAAATTTGGTACAAATATCATAGAAAAATATTTTGACGAATGTTAACTGTCTTAAACAGGTACCTAAGTAGTATTATTGGACAACTATACTATACTATGCGTGGCCCAATACGTGCTTGGCCGGTTATTTTTTATTAGCTTCATACTAACATTAGTTGGTATGAGGAAGGCTCAGTGACGCAAATTCTTCTCGCCGGCGGTAAAATGGCCGTCGACCGCAGTAAAATTTAAAATCACCGGCAGCATTTAATTTTTCCACACGTTAATTATGTTTCCCTACGTTTAAATTACACACCTACAATTTTAATTTGCGCCAGTAAGTTAAGTAATGGCAAAATTGCAATTGTTAATTTTAAACTCAAGGTTTTTCGTTGCGCCCGGAATTTTCACTTAGTCAAGGAAAATTAAAAACATTACTCATTTTGGGTCATTTAAAAAATTTATGCGCGTGTCGCGTTTTGTGAGACAAATATATTTTTCTTTGAGCAATTATCAAAAAGGACTTTCATATTTTTTTCATTATTAATTTTTACTTGTAGTTCTGATGTCTTTGGCAATACTAAATACAATTCTACATGTTGTGTTTACACCAACTAAGTATTTTTACAAGTTTATATTTAACTAACGGTCCACCCGCGGCTACGCTTGCATTATGTAAGATTTTTCCGTGGGAAGAATAAGATCTTTTCCCGTAAAAAGTATCCTATGTGTTAATCCAGGCTAAAAACTGTCTCTATTCTAAATTTTATCCAAATTCGTTCAGTACATACAGTACATACAAACATCAAAACAATCAAATATATTTTCACATTTGTAATATTAGTGCGATAGTAACAAAAACACACATGAACGAACATATTACTTCAAACAAAATCCAATTTTGAAAGTATTGAGGGCACTCCAGTTTCGCTTAAGAGTGAGAAAGGTTCCTCTTTGTAAAATGAAATACGTACAACGAACTCCATCTAAAATCCTTTTCTAGATGGGTACTTACTTATGCTAATGTTTCGCGTACGACCATTGTCCATTTACGACTTCAAATGTGTCCTAGAAACGTTATAGCGAATGGGTCAACTGTTGCCAGTGTTTTATTGTAGGACAAACTATTTCGATACACCAAATAATTCTACCAAATCCCCCAACAAAAATATAAGAGGGTTGTTATTTATATAACGTCTAGCCATTTATGTAGATAATAATCATCTTTGTGTCTTGGGATCCGAGACACATTACGAGCGCGCACTGTGTACAGATGGAGAAAAAAGTCGATTACTATCGCTCGCCGCGAAATAATGTAGATAAATTACTACGCTCAGCGTTGTTTGCTTTGATTAAATTGTAGTCGACTGGCGGAAGATTAGCCGAAGCCTCGCAAATCGAGCGAGAAGAGAGAGCATTCTCTCAATTTACATAAAACGAACGCGGAAGATCGCGATAGTGTTTACATTCAGTGCTCTTGTATTGGATTTTCTTTCTATTGTTCTACGTGCTTATTATTTTTAGGATTCTTTAAGTTTATCATCTCAAAATTTAAATATTTTGCATTTTCCTTAACCTAGATGAACTTTAGAGAACTAGCCTTCTATATTTATTATTTTGAGTAAGTGTGCATACTTTTCTGTAGAACCTACTTACGACCTAAACATTTTTTTTATGGCACTAGTTTTACTTTATGCCAGTGTCAAGTTTTTAAAAGGATAGTTTCCCTACCTTTTAAACGACGGAAACAGAAAATTAATGATAAAATTTAAAGGAAAGTTAGGTATACTTATAGATACATAACTAAGTTATTATAAACATAAAATATTTACCTATATTAAAGCTACGGTTATAAGATATTTAAATATTTGGAAAGACTATTTCAAACACAATCGTGTACAAGTTGGCCGACCTATGACCTCCACGACTTCGTACACAAGGGAAAGCATGTGAACAGTTTAGTGGGCCAATCGTAAACATCTCTATAAATATTGATGACGCAGAAGGCTATTATGTTCAGGCATACTCCCGAAAAATGTGCACGACAATTTATGACACAGGGACATGCGACTAAGTTTCCCGCAAAGAGGCCGTCTAGCAACAAACTGTGTAATAAATTGTAAGCATTTTTTGGGATTTTTAGATTATGAGCATAATCATTTCCAGAACCGATGGAAATATGGAAAGTTGTAGTCGTTTTGGATTTGTTGTAGCCGTTCTTTACAGAATACCTATCTTAGTTTTAAACGGTAAGTATATCTAGTTAAATAAATTTAAAATGAGATATACAGTTCCTTTTCTACTGAATGAAGAAAATGAACCAAGAAAACTGTACGTACTACAGAATAACTTGAAACACGAATACTTCATACTTTCTATCTGCATCAGTTTCTTGAAGCACTCAATCCTTCAAATAAGTACAAGTAAAGTTTCCTCATTTATATTTTATTAAGAGGAAATATTGAAACTTATTTACTTCTCCATTCAACTTTGTTCCAAGGCTCATCGATTGGAAATGTTTCAAGCAAGTGGGTTAGCGTATGAAACAAGTTTTCTTTTCGTTTAAACTAGAAATTAACGTTTGTTACACAGACAGAATATTGAAGTAGCTATTTTATAGTAAAAAATGTACGATACAATTACTATTGTATATTTATCAAGTTATAGATTTAGCTACCGTACTGCAAGATGCAGAGCTGAATGGAAAGGTCTTCCTAGTAGACTGACGATCTGGTGAAGGACACGGTAAGACGATGGATGCTGGCAGCGTAAGACCAGTCGTTGGGAAGATCCTTGAGCCTTTGTCCAGCACGCTTATTGGCATAAATATTTACGTTTCACCTCAGTCTTACCTGTTAGAAAGTGACGACTAAGTCCAAGGGAAAGCTTACCCAGAAAGTACCTACTCACTATCCACAGATTAAAATTTCTTTTACTTAGCCAATACTCGTAGAGTGGAGCAAAAGTCATGAATGATTCACGTAGTTACTCAAGGTTTGCACAAAGCAGATACGCGAAAGCTAAATTGAAAAAAAGTACATTATGTGTAACATAAAATAACATTCCAGATGGAACATGAAAAAAAATATTGCCAATATCCTCAATTAAGTAGATAGGTAGTGTATTAAGTAAATATTTAGAATTTTGTACTTCCTTTTGGAGTCGGTGCCAGCCAAAAATTGTAGACGACGAAACTACGAGTATTAATTTATCGAATGAAACCTACCCAGACTTTTTTGGTAGTCGCTCCTGTCATTGTCCCTGCGCTTGGTCGGGTGCAGCATTGCATCCCGCGCAGCACAACAAAACATTATATCATAGACTATCAAAGAATTTTATTGATAGTCATATAGAAATATGTACTGACTTAACGACGACGACGACTTAAAACAGTTGCCCACGACTAATCGACGATTTTTTGGCTGGCACCGACTCCAAAAGGAAGTACAATATTCTAATTATTTACTTAATGCACTAACTATCTACTTAATTGAGGATATTGGCAATATTTTTTTTCATGTTCCATCTGGAATGTTATTTTATTTGTTACTTTTTAGTGGAGATAACCATATAAGGTAATTTGAAGGAGGTTTCTATTTTTTTGTTAAAATTATTTTTATTTTATGATTTTCAGTGTTTCATTAAATATATTTTATGTAAGTAATTAATCCTAACCTCGACACATTTCCTATTATTTTTCTTCATTATCTAAAGCTAGGTTTTGTTATTTAACAGTTTCAGTACAAAGATGTTATATTTTTGGTATTTGCTTAGTTTAGACTGCGTCTTTCGTGCTTTGCAAGTGCGTTTAATTGTTTATTATAATGATTGTTTCGAAAATAACATAAGTTAAACTGGGTAAGAGGCTACGTATGAAGTAAGAGGTCATTTAGTAGTCCAGCTGGCCACTAAACTGACAATGCTAAGAGGAAAGAATAGCTTCGCGATCCTAACGAAATAGGTATTTAGGATAACATTTGCTATCGCTCGTGCGTGCGCTCATGCCCCCAGGAGAGAGAGAGCGAGAGCATTGCAGCTCGCGACTGACAATAGGTACTTTTCTTGATGAAATTCCCATTTCGGGAGAAAACGGTTTCCAATAACTAAATTTCAACAAATCACTTTTATTTTGATGTCGATCGTTTCAGCACAATATATTCTAGGTTCATAGGTTTGGTTTTAAAAAAAAACATTGTTTTTGTGCAACAAACGGCTTAATTCGACACAGTTTTAATCATAAAAATTACGTTACTTGAGGTGCCTATATAAGTTTGGATCTATAGCGAATTTTGTAAAAAGAAAAAGCTATAAACCTAGTCATTCACTGTGTCAATAACATACTAAATAAAAATAATTTTAACAAAAAAATAGAAACCTCCTTCAAATTGCCTTATATGTTTATCTCCACTAAAAAGTAACAAATAAAATAACATTCCAGATGGAACATGAAAAAAAATATTGCCAATATCCTCAATTAAATAGATAGGTAGTGTATTAAGTAAATATTTAGAATTTTGTACTTCCTTTTGGAGTCGGTGCCAGCCAAAAATTTAAGATGACGAAACTACGAGTATTAATTATTTATCGAATGAAACCTACCCGGACTTTCTTGGTAGTCGCTCCTGTCGTTATCCCTGCGTTTGGTCGGGTGCAGCATTGCATCCCGCGCAGCACAACAAAACATTTATATCATAAGCGCCCACTACACTCTCGTCCGAAGTTCTTCGACGAAGTCTCACGAAGTGTCAAATTGGTGTAAAAGTGAAGCCCGAAGTTGCACGAAGTGCCTCTCTATACTCTCGTCCTCAGCTTACTTCGATCAACTTCGCGAGTAGTGTAGTGGACGCTATAGACTATCAAAGAATTTTATTGATAGTCATATAGAAATATGTACTGACTTAACGACGACGACGACTTAAAACAGTTGCCCACGACTAATCGACGATTTTTTGGCTGGCACCGACTCCAAAAGGAAGTACAAAATTCTAAATATTTACTTAATACACTACCTATCTATTTAATTGAGGATATTGGCAATATTTTTTTTCATGTTCCATCTGGAATGTTATTTTATTTGTTACTTTTTAGTGGAGATAAACATATAAGGCAATTTGAAGGAGGTTTCTATTTTTTTGTTAAAATTATTTTTATTTTATGATTTTCAGTGTTTTATTCAATATATTTTATGTAAGTAATTTATCCTAACCGCGACACATTTTCTATTATTTTTCTTCATTATCCAAAGCTAGGTTTTGTTATTTAACAGTTTCAGTACAAAGATATTATATTTTTGGTATTTGCTTAGTTCAGACTGCGTCTTTCGTGCTTTGCAACCGCGTTTAGTTGTTTATATAATAGTTTCTAAAATAACATAAGTTAAACTGGGTAAGAGGCTACGAAGTAAGAGGTCATTTGGTAGTCCAGCTGGCCACTAAACTGACAATGCTAAGAGGAAAGAATAGCTTCGCGATCCTAACGAAATAGGTATTTAGGAAAACATTTGCTATGGCTCGTGCGCTCATACCCCCAGGAGAGAGAGAGCGAGAGCGTTGCAGCTCGCCGACAATAGATACTTTTCTTGATAGGCGTCGTTACTCGAGCTAAGTCAGTGGGTTTTGACAAGGGCCCAGACTTAGCTCGAGTAACGACGCCTTCTGTAGATATTAGAGCCGAGACACACGGCTTAACGTGCCTTCCGAAGCACGGAATAATCTTTCTTTTCAGACAACCGGGTGATTCAGGCAGCAATGTCCACACTAAACTGGAGAAAGTCTCACTAGGACATTTTCGTTTAAGAGTGTCTTCACCGGGATTCGAACCCGAAACCTCCGTAAAGAGAGTAAAACACTCGACCACTCGGCCATAGAAGCTAAATTATTTGTGATATCCAATACAATATCCGAAGATTGCAGGTTCTTGTCCTGTCACGGTCGCCAAAAAATGTGATAAAATCGAATAATATAATTTTATATGGAACAACGGAAACGTAGTTTTTTAGCAAACTGACAAAACAAATTTATTTCGTTGCCTAGCAACATTCCACCACAAACGGTATCGCGCGCGATGCATATTGCTATCACTGGTTGAGGAGTTTCCGCTTTTATCTCTTATTTCATCATCAGATTTTAACAAAATTGGTATGGATCTATCCCTAAAGCACGTTCTATCGAATGAAAAATGAATCATCAAAATCAGTTGAAAACTGACTGAGATATGACTAAAAGAATAGACGAATAACGACGCGAATGCTACATTCCGTTGAGGAATTTCCAGTTTTACCTCATGTTTCACCATCAGATCTTAACGAAATTAATATGGGACCACCTCGAGAGTAAATTCTATCGAATGAAAAAAGAATTATTAAAATCGGTTAACAATTGGCGGAGATATCTAATAACATACATAAAAAAAAAAAATACAGACGAATTGAGAACCTCCTACTTTTTTGAAGTCGGTTAAAAATAAAATGATGATGATGATGATGACGATGAACCAAGAAAACTGTACGTCCTACAGAAAAACTTCATCATCATCAACGGCCCGTTACAGTCCACTGCTGGACTATGAGCCTCCTCCACTTAAGTGGAGGGTTTTGCCATAATCTCCACGCTTGGCAGGCGGGTTGGAGATTGCAGATTAAAAGGTTACTGTATCAGAGAGCGCTGCTGCCCGTTCCCTGTTCAATGTGTCGCCTCTTACGACACCCACGAGAAGAGTAGGGGTTGGTGACAAAATGTATTCTACTCTGCCATCATCACCACACACCAGAAAAACTTGAAATACGAATACTTCATACTTTTTAATTTCTTCAGATTCTTGAAGCACTCAATCCTCCTTAAAATAAAATAGCTTCTTTCTTATCCTGCATTCTTATTGTATTGTAAACAAAATTAAAAATTCAGTATGATTTTATAAAGAAATTCAATAAGATATTCATCTTAGTAGAGGCAATTAATAAGAACAATAAAACAAAACAGAATGAAACTCACGTTGAACCATTGATGTAAGAAACTCTTTGCTACGCCGGAGGTTGAATCTCTTTGCATGGAACTTGTTTATTTGTTAAGATTCAGAATAATATTACTGTTCGTATGCGAACTTATAGTAGGTAAGTTTAGTGCCTGACGATTATTCATTTTGCAATTTGACCAATGTGGCCAATTTGCAAAGTTTTTCAACCTGTCATATGAGTGCTCATTCAGAACCCTATCGACGTATCCTGAATATGACACAAATATTCCCCATCACCTCGCTAAATGGCATTTACGGCCACGCATTAATAAATCACGTTGATTTCAAAAATAAAAACACCTCGTTCACTTTTTGGAAAAATTAAAATTTTCACTTCCACGGGAAATGCGAGATGTTTTATGCGGTTTCATATCGACGGGGTTCTGAAATATAAAGCTCTTTGTAACGACGACCGTAACGGAAGCTCGGACATTTTTATTTATTAAATAACCAAATTGGTTAGTCGGAGAACTTAATTTTATTGTTAATGGTATGGCAATCTTTTTTGATAGTCGCGGAGTGGCAAAGTGAAAGCACGGCGCATTGAATACGCCGGCATGCATAGTTCAGTAAATAAAAAAAACATTGCTGGCTTTATGAATTTTTCAGTTTGATTTTATTTATTTTACTTCTTTAAAATAATGTTTTCACGATAACAGCGTAAAAGATCATGCGAAGTACACGTAATTAAAGAATGCTTTGCTTTTATTCTAAATTGTTATAAGTTACTCAAGCTTTGTCGAAAGACTATGACTATGACACTCGCGCTGTAATTTTTTTACAATTCAAAAGCATGCCAACCTAGGTAATTTTATTATCTTAATAAGACAAGTTATAATATAGTTATTTCATGATTTTTTTTCTTCACTCGCCTGTAATATATGTCTCTTCAGTTTTTTACAAGTGGTTGTACAGCGCCAAATTGCGTTGTGAAAAAAACATTTCTGTCGTAAGTTGTATGAGCCTTTATTTCGAGGCCAATTAAAAATTCCTATTCCCGCCATCCGAGCCTCCCCTGGGCTGGCTTTTGTTGCGGGTCTGCGTGCGCCAGCCGGGATGACTCTTAAATTCCACCCAGTCAGCCCCAGCAAGACAACGCACTTAAATTAACTATAGCAGTTCTTATTTCCTCCGACAATTTCAAGTTTCATAAAAAAATAAGCCTGGAAAAAGTTACAAAGCTTCTAATTATTATAAGCCTATTATCTTAGTTTGCGTACTTAATTTGCGTTAAAAATAACTTTCTGGGTTTATGAAGCCAGCTGAATAAACTCGCCTAGAACGATTCGGTGAAATTTTGACAATGGAAGCTTTTGAAAGACTGGTGACTTTTTGTAAAAGCTACGTATTTACAACCACTTACCTAATTAGATTCCCAGGCGTTTCCACCGAATCACGATTTAATTCACCATGATCATAAATTCATATTGCCACATAACACGTTCAGAGCTCCCTGGTTGAATTCGAAAATTCGAAACTAGTCGCTGACGTCCATGGAAATAAAATGCTTTCCAATGCAGCCATTGAAGTATGTTACCGTGCAACTGCATAAATTTGCAGTAGTACGCTATTTGAATTATTGCATAACTTGTAAACACGTTGAGACCAGGCACCCGTGCGCTCAGAATTCTTGCTCATTCTTTTATTCAAATTGATGCCTCTAAAACTGAGTTTTCAGACATGTAGTAAAATAAAGTATGAAAGAACCATTTTGTGGCACTGAATAAAAGGGCATGGCAACAAGCCAAAGGATTAAGAGGAAGATTGCAGCTAGGCAGGAAAATAATGGAACCAAATAATTTCCTCAACGTATGACTTGAGATATAGCCGAGTCAAATAAAAGAGCGCGCTGTCCTCATTACTGCTAATAGAGTTTGTTTTGCGTATGAGATATCTGCAATAAGCTTTGGAGCTTTACAGGAGGCGAGTTGCACGAGTGGCCGGTAAACTAGTTACTAATCTCTTATTAAAATAAAAGAAGAGTCTTCCACTGGTCCCGGGTTCGCTGTAAACACGCCTGTTATAAGCACTCTCTGTAGTTAGCGGTAACGTCTAGAGCTGTTCTAAACGCTCTAAGTGATTTTTATCGTCCGACGATTACGCTCCGACAACATTGCGAACACACATTTGTGTGCCGCCACTACATAATGTAGACTCGGCGTGTTTTTGCGCCGGATTACCCGTTTAAACAAACCGAGCGGCCGGAACACCAAATAAAGGGAAACACTAACCGACGGCCGCGTTATTCTTCCAAAATTAACTCATAACGCCAAGAGCTCGTTGATTTTTTCGTCCGTAATCTGCTTTAATGGGCAGCGGGCCAGTAGCTTTTGTATATCGGTTGCACGCGAGTACCGCGAAACGGGAATATCTAAATAGTGCTACCATACATTTTTGATGCCATTTTAATGCCACGCTTCGGTGCGATTGTGGTGACGATTAACGATGTAACAGGTTCATTTGGGTTGAAATGTGGTATTTTTATCTTTTAATACGATCAGATACAAGCTCCAAATGTAAAACTGTAATGTGTGTATGAGTAATTATATACATAAATATTATAGTATAAATTAGTTATTTTGGAACCAGAGGCTGCGCTTCTAGAAAAAAAGTATTTATTTAAAGAGAAAGAAGAAAAGAAATAAATTTTTCCTAAACAAAAAAAGTATCAAGGAATTTAATAAAATGATTAAATATATGTACATACGTAAGTGTATTAGGCAGAGGGAGGATAAAAACAACGCGTCGCATGCGGACCGAAATAATAAGTTGAAGTTGAGTTCACGGTCCCACCTGAAGAGATTGGGGGACAGGAATGCTTAATATAGAGTCTCTTACTCGCACCAGCTTTCCAAATAACATCGCCCACTTCGCTGAAGTATACCCACACCACACGGTTTCAATTTATGACTGATTTCAGGCATAAAACTATATTCAATATCAAATATTACAGTCTTTGCAATAAACGCAGCCAAATAGACTCCAAATATCGCCACGTGATACGTAACGTAACTGAAACTCGAACGTATGAATCTTATCCATTCTTATTCCACTCGATTTGAACTTTTAAGAATACGCTGAGAATAGTTTTAAAATTGCATTTCGTATTCCGGTGGTATAATAAACAATCCGGCTTGGATATGCGGTAGACTAAATAATACACCAAGTATTTCGGCTCCATGTTTGCGCTCGGCTGACAGGCATTCATTCTATGCACGAAAAGTTTCTCCAGTCGTGTCAGTCCGTAGCAAAGTTCTCGGACATCAGGAGCCGGCGTAGATACAGTTGCACAATGGAATAAAGTAACATCGGAAGCTCGTTGGAGTTAATAAATAATACAGAAGCAGAGTGACATGCGCAGAGTGCAGCACGATGCGCCCTAAGTCTGTTTTGACTGCAAATATCTGCGCCGGATGTCTGTCGGTATGCCGGTCACGGATCACGTGCTGTTTGCTAGATATGATACGGCGCTCATAACAATATAAATATAATGGCAACGTTACAGGAAGATACAATTTAGCAAATGAAATGTCTTTGCCAAAGCCTTCTTTTTCATGAAACTGAAATAAAAAATTATGGACTACATAGTAGTTAACACATAATTTTGTTTATGTATTTATGTAAGAAAGCGATAAATTACGTGTGTGCAATAATGTCTTCAAACTGTGGTCATTAAAACTCTACATGATAATCAAACGCAAATTGACTAGAAGAATCCAAAGATAGCGCTGAAAGATGGTAACATACAGTTTCTGTCGGATCCAGTTATATTTGATCTCTGGTTTTATCAACGTTTTAGTCGAGCGAGCTCGAACGATGGAGGGCCAGTGCGTAATCTTAGTCTCGGGAGACCGCCACCGCCCGCGCCGGCCGCATTGTCCGCCGCTGGCAGCTTTGTGATGGCTAAGTCGATATTAAGCTTAAACTAGGATTACATTCTGAAACGAATTGTTTCAATATTCGATAGAAAATTGCTTCCAAATCGAGTCCAGCTAAACTTGGTTTATCAAGATAAATTCATGATGATTTTGAATTAATTTTACTAGATAAACAAATTTCATTCCATTAATAAATATAATGTAATTCTTAATACATTAATGAATTACTAGTACACATATAGTTAGCCGTGTGGTGATGGCAGAGTAGAATATATTTGTCACCAACCCCTACTCTTCCCGTGGGTGTCGTAAGAGGCGACTTAGGGACTACACAATGGAACAGGGAACGGGCAGCAGCGCTCTCTGATACAGTAACCTTTTAATCTGCGATCTCCAACCCGCCTGCCAAGCGTGGAGATTATGGCAAAACCCGCCACTTAAGTGGAGGAGGCTCATAGTCCAGCAGTGGACTGTAACGGGCCGTTGATTGATGATATAGGTAATATAAAAAGGCTGTTTTAAAAACCATTTTTTTAAATTACTATACAAAGTAATAGCAAAGAACGCGAACTCTGAGAAGGAAAAAAAGATGAATAAAACACACGTTAATAGTCGCGCGTCTAACTATAAAGGACCACACATTAGCGCCTAACGAATGAGGTTCGGCTTCGGCTGATGGATAAGATTTCGTCTGCCCTTCCGTCCGTTTACGCTCTTGAGCTATTCCAAGAGAAAGAATATCTGACCAAGTGGTGAATATTATACTCCGGCTGCACTTAGGTGCGGATAGGCCGAGAAGCTCAATGTGTCAGTTCCCACGCGGCCGCGTCTCTCCTGTTACACCAAAAAGAATCCCATTTTTTTTCTCACAGAATTAAACGAGCGATAAAATTCTTGCGACGTCGCATGAAAATGTGCGTTACCTGCCTTGCATATTTATGCGAGCTCCAGTAATGACGTTTGTCGAGCTTCCGCCCTAGCGGTTTCATTACAGTCTTTGTGCTAAAGCAAAGCCTTTCTTTACAAACAATCTGTGTCAAGTGTTTTCCGATCGTTTTGCAAACTTGTTTGAATTTTTCCGTATCGAAATGAAAGCTATCAATTAAAACAATGCTGAGCAACTACGTCGCCGTTCTGTTATTTGTCTACGCGGTAAGTCGCGGTTCGTTAAATCTTTCTAGTGGAGGTGTTCTGCGGACTCGTATTTCTCTTTCTGTTCTGCTAAGTTTGTATTAAGCCGTCGCTTTTACGTACAGCATTTAACTGGCTTATTCTAAGAATGTGGGTACATAAGTCGTCACTAAACATTAACTCTGGCTTAACTGTGCAATATCATTTATCTCGGCAGCGAGGGTAAATATTGTTCTTAATTTAATTCAAGTTAGTAGGAGCGCACGTGGGTGACGGCGCGGGCGCGGGCGGCGCGGCGGGCGCTGGCGGGCCGCAACTCGCGCGTTGCACATCGAATATTTCAGAGGGAACGGTCCGGAATATACTCGCAATAGCTCGCCCCTAATCTTGAGCCAAGTCGAGTATTGCACCTGCAGCCAAATTCGTTCCAATTAGGAGGAGTTTAGAGTGCGCGTTGCCGACTGAGCAGCAAATGATGCGGTCCCCACTTAACGTCGCCCCGTCGACACTCACGCGTCGTCTGCACGTAAATAAATTCACTTACCGCTTGCACTCAGTGCACGTCATTAAACTTACTTGTCCTTAGCGCAACCCCAGCGTGTGACGTCTGATGATTATCGCTTTTAATTGAAACCTAAGCAGGGCTATCTGGCAACCCCTGACAGTAATCGTGTAGAGCAACAATTTTTTACTACGGCACGCGAAGAAAGTAGTTAACAAGTTTTACGGCAGCTTTTTTCCTATTTCCTGAAACTGTTTCTTTACCTTGTTTACTTACAGCACTTTATCAGTTAAAAGGTTTCCTGTGATTTTGTTGTTCTACGAAAATTTTCACGTGACTGCGGTGTAAGCTTTGTTGTGTTCAAGGCTTCACTTAATAATATTATTACATATTTTAAAGCTTTATCCAATCAAACATTAAAATCATCTATCATTTACAAAGAAAACAACACTAGTGGCACTACACACACGAACCCCATTATAGCGCAATTTGTACTTTATACAAGTCGAGTCTGAAACCGCATGAGACATCGATATTGACTGTTTACTTAATATAAAATTTAACGTAATCGACTCAACGTCGGTGCTGTCGCGTATGTAATCGAACATGTTCGTTTCCAACCAGTAGTGATATCCCACTAATGTACTTTCTCCTACAATCTTTTCTTATGATGACACGCTAAAATTCACGAGTCAACGATTTATTTTGGTTATTAAAGCAGCAGGATTTAGGTGCATTTTGGTTCGCAAGGTAGGGTTGGAGTTAGGATAATTTGAAGTTTAAAAGGCAATGTCAATCTTTATCGCAGGGAAGCAAGGGAGGCCGAAGGTGGGGTGCGGCTCTGCGTCGATTGTAATCACGCAAATGGCTCATATCAAAATGTCACATTCATATCGATGTTTCGCTATCATTTTTGCGCAAGAGTAGTTGTATTGTTCTAAATAATAATCTACATAGAAGACATGACGTAGATTTACTTCAGGATAAATGTTTGAAGTGCTTAATAAAATATATCTACAATACAACATAATGTCAAGTGTGTTTTTTCCACAAAATTAGGTAATCTTTCTTTCAATTTTTGAGTCATTAAACCAAAAAACACAATAAAACAAGGAAGTCACGTACAAACCTCAGTTTAGGGAGTTTCGTTTTATTTTTCTATCAGGGTATGTTTCCTGGTCGGCCGGTGCGCTGGCTAGCCGCTGACTGCGATCGCTTCCATTAAAATAACTCGTTAAAATTTATCATCGACCCGTTTAATCGCTTTAGCGCCACCATCTGGGGTTTTATGATTTTTCTGCTTACTCTGTATACTTTCGTGGTCATTTCACAACGTTTACAAAATTGCTTGCGTGAAGTTAAAAGCTTTCCAAAAAACATTTTTAAAACACCTTTTTGTTTGACCAAATTTTTCGAATTATTATTTGAAGTTTATTAAGCTCAACGGTTTTAAGCAACGTCGTGATCGTTTATAGTATTATCATTATTATAGAGCAAAATGACGTTTTCCTTTGAGGAAATCCAATTCATTCAAATTATGCCGGATTTTCTGCAGCTGTGGTATTCCGTAGCGCACTCAGAAGATAATTAAATAATTAAGAATGTATGAATGACGCTGTAAAGTCGTTTCCCTGATATTGTAATAATGCAGTCCTCTTGGGCAAAATCTTTTAAATTATTCTCTCACGGTTGCTTCGTAATTACGTGCCGTGGATGCCTACGGCTCGCGCATCTATTGTGTATTACACTAAAAGAACTTTTTCAAAATTCATTACCAACTTCACTAATTTTGTTTTGCAAATAAACTGGCTCTGAGAAATCCTGTGTAGTAACTAGTTGCGGTTTATTTTGTTTCTGTTTATTTTATACTCTTTATTAAGAGTATGTACCTAATACATATAAAAAAAAGTTATATTGACATGGTGACAATAATTATACTTTAGGATACATAATTAAACATGTTTTTGGACTGATCTCACGACACTGTCATATTCAACGCAATTTCAAAAACGAGTCAACTGATTTATATATTTAGGTTTATTTTTTAAGGTTGCCTGGAAGAAATTGCTATCTTAGCAATAAGGCCGCCTATTTGTACACCCTTTCATCTATATTTTGTACTTTCAAGCTATATCCTTGTGTGCAATAAAGTATATTCTATTCTATTTAAAACTCTCCTAATGAATAATAGGACTATGTTCTATACTATTCCACTTCACGGGTTATTCTCAAGTTCTATCAAACATTCCAGCGTCCAACACCTAACTAGATGATGCACCAAGTTTACAAGTAGGAACTTACTTGCTTCAGGTACCAACATTTGCGTTGAACTAAATCATAACACCTCATCCATGTTACAATTAATTACGACACTGAAATTTAAATGCACCAACATGATATAACTTTTCAAATATATACAAACAAAGTAACAAATGCACAAGTTCATAAATACAAAAGTCCCAATCGCCCGAGTCAGAATGAAACGTTCACCTCTTAAAATGTCAAACCTTCTTTGGGTTTATATTTTGCGTTTATAGTGGTCAGTGCGCGTCGCGTCGATGCAGGAGCAAAAAGACCTGGGGCGATCGTCCTCTGCCGGAGAAAATCTGAGGGCTTAAACACTGCCACGTATGAAATAGTGGCGCTCGGTTACATGAAAAAGACGAGAGGCGAAATCGAGTGACAGGACCACGGGCAGGATTTTCAGTCCGATGCTTTTTTGCAGCCGGGATTTTAAGGTTGGACCGAGCGTGCGCCGGCGATGCGAATTTATCGTGCTTGCCTCCCCGCCCGACGTGTGGTCCCTGATTAGTCCGGGACACTAAAGATGTGACTAGCTCTAATACCTTTTAAATCGTATATTGCGGTTTTATTATAGGTACAGGTTTCTTTTTTCATTGTGTTATATCATTTAGGATGGCTTTACATGTTATGTTATTGCGACAGCAACTTGGACGAATAAGGACGAATAAACAGCAATTTAAACAAAGCTACATTAAATTATTTCAATTGTCATTTTGTATGCCTGTGTAGGATCATTATATTTTACATTTGTTATTTGGCGTGTGTGTTTTACGCTCATATGAATGTTAAATTGGTATGTTTTCATTTCAGATTGATCCCAAAGTGGCCTTTCCCAGAAGAGCACATCCCAAGGTAAGCCTTAGATAACAATTCATCGCGTTGCGGTGAAACATAAATTGGAATTTAAAGCTCGGTTTATAATAAACTCCTTCCAACATCCAACTGCCTCAAACGACAGGAACAAAGTTACGACGTATTGTGAGTCTAAAGCACAAGCCTGAACGCCGTTTGTTTATTTTCAAACATTTACACAAAATATTATTTTAGGCTGGACATAACTCGGGGCTGCTATTAAGATGTTAGTTCATGATGCATAAATAACTAAGGGCTGATAATTTAGTATGCGGGTGGTGATCTTGGCCCGTCCGGGTCCTAGATAGCCGTTTGATTGAATCGCATAACAACCTATTTAGTTCATTTCCCTTTCCCTGCTCTATTTACTTTGCTAATCCCACCCTGTAGGGTTGTTTTTTGCTATGAAGATTAATGTAAGTGTGGTTAACCCATTATGCATATGTATAATATAGATAGATGTAAGTTGAAGCTTGCGTTTATTTAATTTTGTTATTTTGAATTCTGGAAGTGATATCAAAATCGTATTGATTTTATTGAATTTTTATCAAAGTGAAGCTGTAGCTGACGTAGATGTATTATTTGGTATAAATGTCGTGGCCATATCGTAGAATTGATCACATCATGAAATTTTCGATCATTTCATGAAATGGTCACATTTCATGAAATTTTCACTGTTCATTGGCCACATCATGATGTTCTTTGGTCAGATCAATGATAAGAAATCGTTTGTCGATATGTTCAACTAAAACGCAGCTACTTCATGAAATGGTCAAGATTATTTGATCATATCGTAAAATTTTTACATTAATTGCCGATAGAGGCGCTGGAAGCACTTTGTTTATGTACCAACATGGCGGCTGCGTTATTTTTCGCAGTGAAAAAGTGAATAATTCGTTATTAAAATGAGGAAGAAAAAAAGAGTTATGATGAAAAAGTACTCTGAAAATGTCTGTCGGACTTAGAGAACAATAAGTACCAAACATAATTTAGATTCTTTTTAAATATTTCATGGACGCCCTATTTTCACGATATGGCCAATCGTGGACGACAAAATCGTGAAATGCACGCGATTTAATGATCTGGTCAAATTTAGTTGGCCACATCATGAAATGCGACCATTTCATGAAATGATCGAAAATTTCATGATGTGGTCAATTCTACGATATGGCCACGACATAAATATGACTTGATGAAATAGAAAGAAATCATCACATCACATGGGACTACTAAGAACGTAGACCTTAATAATTGCACTTTGGGTTTAAATTTCAGCAGCTAGATAAAGGTTTTGTAGAGTGAAATGTGAATTATCACTAGGGGCAAGCCGCATTTAATGTAAATTGGCGCCGGCCTGCTCGGCCGCATCGCAACGTTTTTACATTCAAGTAGCTGATACTTGAGGTTTTATTTGAGCTCGCCACGGCTGGTTGGAACGCTCTTGCTTTTGTGTTTGCACTGCTGAATAAGCAAGTACAGTCAATTGATAATTTGGATCTACTTTATTTTGATTTCAACAGCTTGAAGACGTTGGTTTGATGAACACCGAATCCAATAAAAACTTTTATTTAGCAATTGAGGGAACGCACCCCTTTACAAGCCGACAGAATATTAGCCATGCAAAGAAGGGGGATGTAATGTCAATACTTTATATTACTAGTCAAAAATGAAAAACGAATATTATAAACAACATTTTTTTAATGGGAATAATCACAACACACAAAAATATTCCCGGAAAGAGTTGGCATGCCAGTTCTTTCTTTTATGGATATAAACGTGATGGATGGTTTTAAAACATCACGTTATATTACTCTATCCGGGCTGGCAGTGCGGTGTTGCGTGGCCGGTCAAAGGGGATGCCGGTTATGCGAATTACATGAATACATTAAGGGAGCAGTGCTTCGTACATGTTACCTACACTGTAATGCTCACGAATAAATTTAGAGCATGTTCCTTCATCAAACCACCACCAAACGGCAACTATGTATGTAAATTTTGACGTTTCTGTATAGATCCATCTGCGATAACAAGAGGCTTGCTCTTTCAAGGCGATACAAAAGCCTTTACATTGTAGCCTCGGAGGTGGAAATTAAATAAAGATAGCCAAAATAAAAGTCAAGTTTGTAATCGCACAAAATTTTCACTGACACAAACAATGCCTTTAAAAAGAAAGATAATAAGGTTTTTGTTCGCTTAATTAATTGCGATGATAAACGACGCACAAAATCGGATGATTTTGTTAGTGGGGGGAGAAATTCAAATTTCTGATTATCGTTAGTCGTCGTCGCCGCTTGCTCGCCGCTCCTGCGTTCCCTTCCTACGCAAACAATGGAAAAAAGGGGACACCGCTCTCCAGGCGCAAGCTAAGAACAAAACAAACGAATTTTTAATATCGTCTTTATCGATAATTGAGACTCTCGCGAAAACCTCTTATTTTGAAAAGTTTTAGAGACTGTGAAAGAGGAATCGTGAAAGAAAATGGAACTGGAAGAAAAAACTTTTTTCATCTTCTTTGTTTGACATTGACAGTCACTAAACTTTGTATTTTCACTGTAGACCTATTTAATTTAGGGTTGATCCGTGGAATTAAATTGTACAGCATCTGGTCAGATGACAACGCCAGATATTTAAAAAGTTGGAGTCGGGTGGCGGCACTTTATTGTGGTGGTCGATATAGCGCGATCCAATGCTCGCAGCACGGTGAAGATGAGAGGAGGTTCACGTCCGGGTCTCGCATTACATTCCTGGTCGCGGTCATAAATTATACGTGTATCTGGACTACACCTATGAGTTTCTTGCGAGTGAATGCCGGCGGGGGCGAGAGGGGTGCGGGAAGCCAGGGAACAAAGGCTAATATGTCATCGCGGCCAAGTTAATTGACGCGGTTTCCGCACCGACGCGGCGGAACGCAGACGTCAGCGTTTCCTCCGCTTACATATTTATATGGAGCAAGCGCGCTCGCTCGCTTACCATGAAATAAAATCTATTCGCTTTTAATTTTCTGGTATGCTGCTTTTTAATCCACGTTCCAACCTTCTAAGAAATATTTTTACCATTTATCTCAAAAGCAAAAAGAAAGAATCCTACAAAGAATAGGTTCAGTATAAGTAGCTACGTAATTTATCCATAAATTAGTATTTAAGAATACTGTAGGGTGTATTAAAGACTCAGATTTACAAGTAACATGTAAAAATAAGTATACATTTCTAGTACCACAATCAAAATCACAGCTAGGTACACCAAGAAACGCTGTCCAAAAGTTCTTTTGATATAATTTCAATTAAAAACCTCTAATCGACCCCGAAACGTTCGCCAAAATCGGTGGCATTTGTAATCACCGTGGCGTGAGTTTATACTCTTTAATGGACTTTGCAGAAGTAGTTCCAACTCTCTTTACGGCTAAGATATTTGAGGAAAAACTACCCGCCACCTACCGCAGTAAGTGGCAAAGTTGAGCAAGTATGGCAGACATGGAGGGTATGGCAGGAGGAGGCCGCGGCGGGCCCAGTTGGCGCGACTTAACGTGTTTCATTAAACGTTTTGTCGGTGTAATCGCAAGTAATTTAAGTGAAGAGAGCCGAGCTTCCGACTTTGTAAGCATTTTGTGTTTTCTTTTTTAATTACTTCGTTTTAACTTTGTTGTAGGGCTTTTAAAAGCTGACTGACAGCCAAATAACAAAGTACTTTATAACTATTTAGGAAGTGCTTAAAGGTGTTATGATTTTAATTACGTAAGTCACGTAGTACTATGGCTTTATAGAAAATGATCAAAAAGCATAGTCGCTATCATCATCATCAGTCTGCGTCGGTTTAAAAGCTGGACAAAGTATGGGTACGCCTTTACCATTACAAGGCACTTGGTCTTTATTAGCTCTGGCATCAGTAATCACCATCGGTCCTAAGCGTGACACAGTTCACAGCCTTTTATTTACTTATTTATTTATTTATTTTATTATTTATTGTACACAATAAAGTTAACAGAAAATGATCACATAGAAAAACGACACAACAGGCACTGCTTATTTATTTATTTTTTATGTTTGTATTAAAACAGCAATTGCATAATTTTCTGTAACTTTTTGCGCACCTTACAAAATTAGGATATTGCCAGTTACTTAAAAAACCATCAATGTTTTTCTTCATAAGGTTTAAAAACATAATGAAAAAGCTGGTTAAACACAGCTTAAATAGGAACTATTACGAACTTGTATGATGTTAGCGGTACAGCTTAATATGTGGTTGCAAGACTATTAGTACTTTACGGGGAGTTTTTGACTATAGTATCTGTTAATATTTTATAATAAACAAAGTATTTTTCCTTATACACTATATTAAAACACTTTCAATGGTTTGTAACAATTTTTTTAAATAGAATTTATTTATGACTGAATAAATAAAATGACAAATAGTTAATTAACGTATTTTCAAACAACCAATTTATTAGAATTCTGAAAGTCAATTTACCGAATATTATAATTTCGATGTTTCAAATGTACGATTTTTTAGTATATCAAATATTCAAAATTACGAATCCCGAAGTTTTAATATTCCGAAAATCAAAATCCCGAATTTAACTTACAAGTAATAAAATATTACACACAGTTTAGACACAGTTTTTTCCTAATTTTCTGTAAATACATTAGGTAACAAGCTCTTGGCATGCCTGCAAGCAAGCAGGCATGGGTGGTCACAAAACAACCTAACCCCGAAGGATATGGCGGAGGGAGCTGATATTGCTTCGCTCGCCTAGCTCGCCTAGCTCGCCTAGCTCCCTCCGCCATCCCCTTTTAACCTAATGTCCACCCCGAACTCCCATGCTCGCTACGCTCGCACCTGGCCTATCATTGCATGCATTAGCTGACAAGCTCTTAGCATGCCCGCAAGCAGGCATGGGTGGTCACAAGATAACCTAACCCCGAAGGGTATGGCAGAGGGAGCTAGGCTCCTTCTAACCTAATGTCGAGGTGCCCCAAACTCCTGTGCTCGCTACCCTCGCACCCGCCCTGACTAGTCTCTATCGGCGTCATTTTAAAATTACGAATTATCACATTTCCGATCGGGATTTTAATTTTTCGTGATTATAAAAGATCGGTATTTTATTTTTCGAAAAATAAAGTATTTGTAATATTTAACGATCGTGTATTTAACAATCGGAATAACAAATCTTCGTGATTATAAAATTAGGAATTTAAAATTTCGTAATTTTTATAATTCGTTATTTAATAAAGATTTCGATATTACGTTTCGTAATTTTCAAATTCAGTATTTTCAAATTCGAAAAAAAGTAATTCGGAATTTTTGGGTGTTGGTAGTTGATGAACTACCAACATCTAAATAAAAAATAAAAAAACTATTTCTTATAATCCTCCTAGTAATTTCTGATCGTCATATCTATTACAATTCATTTTGACTTTATCTTTTATTACTATAGATTGTTTTAAACTTAAATATCTTGGTTAATGTGTAAATCACCCCTAGGTGAACGGTCTTTCCCTTATTATTATTGCATGTGTAACCACTTTGTCACGTCGCCTCACTTCAAATTGCTTCAAGTTCTATTTTAAATCGGTTTACCTTGTAAGAATCGATATCAATGGCTGGCTGTTAAACGACATAAAAGAAAACTATTCCTTTATTGCGGGTTTTTCAGACACACCTGTATTCCAAAAAAGAAAAAATAGACACCAATCCATTTGAGGTATAAGTTTAAAACTTTGCGGTTTCGAATCTATCCAACTGTTAAGTTTAGCGAATATACAAAGAAAACAAGTATATCGCACGCTAGGCATGCTGGGGGATGGCGTGACGCGGTCAAACCGAAGCAAAACTGTGGTTTCCGAAATGTTTCCAAATGCTCGTGAACTTTCCAAACAAACGTACCTACCATCCATTTTTATGACGTGGTATAAAATATATTTTGCCTCAAAAAAAAAAAGTACTTTGCATTTATATTCTGTAAGCATCATCTTTATTTGTCAAACAGTCCATGGAACTGTACACAATATTTCGAAAGTCCCCCTTTTTTATGTAAGCTGGTCAATTTATTTAAAACTCAATTTCTTTTTGATATTTCGTAACAGTTCTATAATTTCAATAGACTGGTGCTTTATTTAGTAATGTTTGTAACAATTTATTTGTTTTTTATTCCGTATAACGTTACAAAATCCTATTTTTTTTGTTATATTACTCGTACACCCAACCCTCGATCAAGAGTCAAGAACATGACCTTCTGAAAGGAAAAGTTTCACGTCAAAGCAGAATACTTACACGAAACAAAAATGCATTTAATCATCTCGAAACCATCTCGTAAACTTTGCTTTCTCTTGTAATAAATTTTATGAATTCCTAACGCTCTTCTTGTCAACAATTACTTTATACTTCGCCATCGTAACGTAACGTATGAAGTTTTTATAAGTCGTCGTTATGAAGAAATATTTTTATAAGGGAACGCGTATATTATCCCTTTCTGCTTCGGGTTTTTTGTAAGATTTTATATCGCACGGGCAAATAACAGATGTGCCCATCGCTGCCTGCCTTAATATTACTTGAAGTTAGTCGGATTTTCCAATATTACGGATCCATACTCAGAAAATTTTACCTTACAGAATACTATTAATATCATCCATAATGTTATTATTTTTTCTAAGGAGCAGTTTAATTTGTTGTAATTCTTTCTTTCTCGTATGTAAAAATCCAAGAACTTTTTTTATATATGACGGAGGGTCCTCGGGAGATTCGTCTGCAGAACAAGCTTCTCCCATTTTCAGGCGTGGAGCAATCAAATAAAAACGATATCTTGCAATCTGATGTAAGTGTATTGTGATTCAGATAACTACACGTGGTTTTCTATGGTGATTGGCGGGATGATGTTGGATAACTTCCAACCACTCGCTGCCGCAACTCGAATCAGAAGAGAGAGAGACCCATTGTCAAAATGGCCGCTATTTATACTCTATTCGTTCAGAAATGTCAGTCATCCAACTAATCGCACCATCTACCTTACAACAATAATAATTTACGTTCAGAAATCAAACAATCACAGTTAAACTAAATTAAATAGGCTGTCTCCATAAGCGCATCGACTTGGTTCTCCGACATATATTTGTTCTAAATTGAAAGCGGACCTAACACTAGACCGGGAAAACGCTAGGACGAAGAAGATTTTTTGTTCTAAATTGAAAATCTAGTGTGCTGAGTGAAATGCTCGATTTTCAATGCATATATTAATTCGATTATTTTTTTGCTTTACAGTTAGTAATCAGAAACTGCATACTCTTTATCTTGATTGAGTTTTGTTTGTCAACGACGACGACGTCGTGGCAACTTTTAATTAATGCTCCGACCTGTGTCTGCTGTCGGGGTCGATACTAGCTACATTTTTATACAGAGACTTAAGAAATCAGATCTGTTTTTTTTTTTTATATTATTGATATTAGAAGTTGAGGTTACACTGCATTATATTTTCATCACATCACACTAATATTATAAATGTGAAAATAATATTTGGATGTTAAGATGTTTGGATGTATGTTCCGCCTTTACGCTTAAAGTACTCAACGGATTTGGATGACATTAGGAATGAAGATAGTTTGTAACCTGGATTAACATATAGGATATTCCCACGGGAAAATCTTACACAAAGCGAGCGTAGGCGCAGGCAGATCACTAGTAATAAATTAAATACTAGACTTAGATATATATATATTTTAAATAAATAACCCCAATCTGTGTGTTGCTTAACTTTCATAATAGCATCGAGCGTTTTACATTTTTTAACAGATGATTTTTATATACGAAAATTTTTGGTATGTATTATTTTTTCTACAAAGTCGTCTCCGGTGTTATATTTTACTCTTTCAAAGACCCAGTGTTTTCATGTTATCGAAGTATCATCGCATTATTGTAAGGAAACTCGTGTTATAGGAAAGTTTCATCCATGATCAGATTACCTTAACATCCCAGAAAAATAAAGGAGTTCCATGAAAATAGAGTATTTTGAATTTACGAATTGCAAAAATATTGTATTGAGAAACTGTGAAGTAAAGTAATAGACGATTTTTTCGTAATGATATTTCACCAGCTTAATTAAACAATATCTTTTTGAACTAATTAGATAGTAACAACGTGTAGAGTCTACGAAACATTGTTACGTCTTTTTCACAATAAAAAGCAAAGAAAAAATACAACATTAAAAATATAGGGAATAACGAACTTTATACAGTCATCTCACAATGCTCATGCCCTTCTTCGTTATGTTGTTATAATACATAGTTTTATTTCATTTTCTCCTCCTACTGCAACTCCTAAGGCTATAGTTTGCAACGGTCATAACATAAGAAACAAAAAATCCAATAGGTATAACTTTAGTCTTTCACAATCCCATTTTGCAGTTTGAAAAAGCTTTCAGATAAAACTAAATTTGAAACCAAAACTTTCCAAGTGTAGCAGTTCAATTTTCTTTCTTATTCTAGCATTAGGGCCGTTAAAACAATCTATGGCTTCTAGAAGTGAATTGAAGGAAATCGTTGCAGTTTCTAGAATGGTCGTCTGGAGGGCGATTGCGTCGGTAGTCAGATCAGGTGTTTGAATAAGATCCTTCGTAAATAGAATATGGATGTTGCAATATTGTATATACCTTTTTAAAACACAGTCCATAGAAATCATATCTATGTTTATAACAGCGATCATTATACATTCATACTAATAAAACATAATTTGAAAATCACTTAAATGCAGTTTTCACATAATTAACATTTTGAGATATCTACCATCCACGATTTTTTTTAATTTAGCTATACAGAATTGGGGAAAATAAAAATAAAATACTAGTTGGCGATGTAATTTAAATGCGTAGATTTTTTAAAATACTAAACAAATAGTACAATATTTTGCCTCATTGATTCCCGCTTCACCAAAACCTTCTAAAAAGGATCTATCACACTGATATAAATAGCGTCAACCCAAAACTATCCTTTTAGTTTTGCCCTAACTCTGGGGTGACAATGTAGATATAATTTCATGTAATAGACATAGTTAGGCCTAAATAATAGCAGGATTAATTAATAACTTGAAAGTCAACACCATGCCCTGTCATTAGTTTCGGCGGAGATGTATGGGTGTATCAATCATAGCCTATCGCGAACGTACACGGCATGATTCCTAACTAACGCGACGTTCCACGTTTGTCATATTCACGTTGGAAAATTTTGATGTGTAACGTCTTTAAAACTAAAACCAAATACTAACTAAATACAGATCTTACTTGCGTTGAATGTAACTAAAAAATGTTGATAACAGAACACTACTGTACATCGATAGATATGCATTTGAAATAGCATTATGGTTATTTCGAGTTGACGAAAGAGGGTTGACTGATATCAATGCGCCTGAAATAGCCCGCATGAAGTGAAATTGTATTGTATGTGATTTCAGGATAATTAAAACTCCGCTTTGACTTAAGTGGAGGAGGCTCATAGTCCAGCAGTGGACTGTAACGGGCCGTTGATGTTGTTGATTTGACTTAAATTTAGACATTAAATTAAATTATGTCTGTTGGTACTTTAACTTTGTGTGTGATTTTATTATGTCATCACTACATAAAGTTTTTCTTACCATTCAAATATTTTCTTTTCATAATATGAAAAAAAATATTCACCAAAACTATAAAAATATTGCAATAATTTATTATTTGCTATTATAATATAATAATGCCTTTAATATAAAAAGGTGAAATTTCACTAAAAAAAATACAGAAAAATAAAATTCCGCTAATTGAAGGACTGGAATTTCGATTGTTCCTATTTGAGATATGATAAAAAATTCCACACTTTTGTTTTAGGCCGGATGTAGGCGTAAACTGGATTTCGGAACAAGGGTTGTTCGCGCATGCGTGGCAGTGGGTACTGGGCACTTACTTTTCAACCCGAAATTCCTAACCGCGAATTTAATATTTAATCCTACCCTTGTCTAGAACATTTACCGCTGGACGGCCAGTACCGAAATAAGCTGACCGGGTTATTCCTATTTGGTCTTCTGTCTATGCCTGGATTCAGCTGCATAAGTCAAGAATTTTAAAAATATAGAGACATTTAATTTATTCCGGATCAAAAAGGCATGTCCTTGAAATCACCAGTACAATTACCAGAGTGTGCAATACGGTATATTTATTTATTCACCAGCAAAGATATTGCTGACTTCATAGTTCCCATATTTATAGTAAACGTGGTGGGTTGCCCTAATACCACAAAGTAGGTAAAACGGCGCCTAATACTCATGTAAGTGTGTTCTAATTTAAAATATTGGTCTCATTGGTTCACCGACCAGGGTCACAGTTCAGTTTGCTGTAACGAGAACATTGCCTTGATTTATGTTGTATAAAATGGGATGCTTGGGCTAAATATTTTTCGAGTAGCTTGATTGGGAGTAAAGTGTGTGCTATCTACTGGATGGACACACATTTAGGCTCAGTTTTTTAATCGCCACCAGCACTTGACGGCGCCATGATGGATAGCGGTCGGTAGCCGGTCACGTTTTGTCATTTTATTAATACTAAAATTGGCCACCGGTGACGCGGGCGAAACGCGAGGAGATTGGGTAGTAGTGACGTCACGAAAGAGGTTCTTTGTAAATGTAATCCACACTCGATGTTTTCAGTTTCAGTATTTTAAACTGAAAGGAATTAAAGGTGAATATCGTGAAAGTTTTATTAGCTAGATGGTTTTGTTTATGAATCATTAATTTATTGTTTTGTATCAACAGTTTTACTACTATATACCACCTAGGTATAAAAAATATCCATTACTTAAAATAATTTTAATATGGTTTTTGCTTTTGTATATTTAATTTGCTTCTGTAGGCTTTTGCTACGCCGTAGTAATCGTAGAAGACAGTCTCAACAGCAACAGCAATTTATGGTGCAGTAAGAATCATACTATATTTTATGATATTTGGTAAGTAAACATACAATAAATAAAAATTTAATGTAATACCGAGGAGAAATATATTTTTTTTCTCTTTTTCGTCCAATAAAAAAAAACGATTTAAGAGACACTTTAATGAAATCTAACTTTACGAGACTTAAATACGACTAGAAGTAGGCAGGTATTTCATTTCAGCACCTTAATAGTAGTTCAGTTTAATGTTTTTGTTACGACTTGTAAGAGCGGTGTAACAGAGCGTTTATAGTCTACCTTGTTCTTCGTGCAAATACTTACATAAGTAGTACGAGTAGCCTATAAAATTTCGTGCCGCTTTTACAATGTCATGTTATTAAGTATTTTTACGCTTTGCCGTATACGTCCCCACCGAGGGGCTTGAGCCTACCCTGAATTAAGGCGATTAGACCTTAGTCGACAACGCTGGCCCAGTGCGGGTTGGTCGACTTCACACACAGCTTTTGAATTTCTTCGCAGGAATGTGCAGGTTTCATCACGATGTTTTCCTTCACCGTAAGAGCGTCGAATAAACGTACATATGAGTTTGAAATTCGAAAACACATTGGTACGTGGTGGGGATTGAACGCGCGTCTCCCGGACGGGAGGCAGGCCCTAGCCATTAGACCACCGACAGTTGCTAATTTTACTCAACCCTTATTTAAAGCGTCTGAAGAAACAACTATTATAATAAACAAAAACAATTTTAATTTTTATGTCCTATTAATTATTGTCATGATTTCCAGAATGTAAATGTAACCGCACACGCGACACTTGTGCCTTACTAATGCTGTATTTACTCTATGAATATAGAAAAAAATATCTAGAAAATAGTACTTGTGGGATAGTGACTAACAAATGAATAGATGAAATAAAGTATTTGATGTTGAGAGTCTCATTTTGTAAGAGAACAATATAGTGAGAGGTAGACGAGAACTAAACTAGTGGCTCTGTGAGTTGTAGACCACGTTTGCCTGATTTATGATTTTTTTACGTTTTCAACCCTAATAACTCCGTATTTTTTTAACTCAAAAACATGACTCGTTAAAAAAATCTATTAATTTATCGAACCTGATAAAGATAAAGGTAAAAATATTTATTTGCAAGAATACAAGTAACACAAGATCTTATAAAAAATATATTCTGCCAAATAAAGTTCGGCGTGCAAATTTTTGATGGACTTTCTGCCATCAGACAATCCCTTAACAAGTTAATAATCTTACAAACAATTTTATTTACATTCAATTCAACAAATTATTTAACAATCTACTAAACATTATATTTATACCTACTCAATTTAAAAAGAAAACAAAAATATATTATCTAAAGATATGTCTACTGAAATACAAAATTTCACGAGAATTGGTTGAAAAACGCGACCTGTAGTGTGAAATAAACAGACCGACAGATGGACATACAAAAGCAAATTTTGGCCAAGCTGAAACAGAGACGCTTCGCTCGCGCTTTAAACCATGACATTTCAAAGTCAAGTTCGTTATAATATTACCATTAAAAATGATTCCTACCTACATTATAATAAATATATTACCTAATATTTTTTCACTATACACAGCCCATACAAAAAAAAAAATGTTATGACGGATGTAAGAAAATCCAAAAGGAAATAAACGTTTTTGTTTCAAGTTTTCACCTGTAATGCTGAAAACAGCTTAACATAACCATTTGCGTTTCATCGGCGCCTATACGTTTGAACTGTACATTGGAGAAACTCTTGTCCTAGTGTAGAGTTCATATGCTAACTATCTAACACCTGATAGCGGTGCAGGCATGGCGTCGATGCATAACACCCCTCTCTTCATTTAGAGACCGCAAGAGATATTACGTCAGGTATGTTAGGTAGACATTTATGAATATTTGCAGGAGCATCAAGAGGGTCTCAATATAGAGTGCAATCGTTTCTAAGGTAGGAAGCAAATCTGGACTAGTGCGAATCTAACCTAGGGCATATTTCATCAAGTAAGACCTAGTGCGCATTATGCATGCATTAGACCTATAACAAAACTGTTTTAGTGAGAATCTTACTTTGCACAGATTATTATAATTATAGTCGTATCGCAAATATGTAATAATAATGGAATAGTTTCTTTGTTCATTTCACTTGTTTTTTTTATTAACTAGTGGTTTGAGGTTTTACCGTGGGAACAATTATTTTATATATTAATTCTGGTTACAAATTATCTCCATTCCGAATTTCATCGAAATCCGTTAAGTATGAAGGCGGAACAAACATCGAAACATTTAAACATCCAAATACTTTTTCAATATTTTTTTTTTTGGGAGGTTGGTTGTCGACCTAACAACCCACACGAAGAAGAAGAAGAAGAAGAATATTTTTTCACATTTTTTATTTGATGTTACTTTTGAGAAATACATATAATTCTGATTTAGGTTTAATTACTCAGCTTTTACTGTACTTGCTTAAAATATTTTGCAAATTTAAAACAAATCTAAAGTATCAGCCCTGTCTGTTACCCTGTATAGACTTCTACGTTCACACACATACAACTACATGTCTCAAAACATATTAGTGAAGTAAGTTGGCTCACCCAGTGGGCTTGGGTTAATGGGGTGTCATGGCAAATGATGGGTCGTCCAGAGTTACTGCTCATCAAGACCACGGTAAGCCAGTCCGACACCTGATATTGACACCCCTTATAAACTAGGGAACGCAAGTTTGGGCATTTTAAACTTTGATTAAGATATTACAAAGACTGGCAAGTTTGTTTTTAGAGTAAAGTGCTTTTGAACCTATTCAAGGAGTAATGACAGGATAGCGTCTGAGTGAGTCTTGAGAAAACAACTCTAGTTTAATTAAGTTTAAGTTTCAATGTCTAAGTGTAATATTAATTATGTGAAATACTTATACATTTCAGAAATTGTCAAACAGTGTCAACTTTGTGTCGATTGAAACAAAATTTCGAAACCTAAATAAATCAATGACATTTAATGAACAAGTAACATTTAATTTAATTTCAAATAAAACAGTAAACGTTTAATTCAAAATTTAATCATGTCAAAAATTACAACATTAAACTATCAGTTTAATCAATGAAGATGACGCTATCAATAATCTTTCTTCAGGAACATTTTAAAACTTGGTTAGTCTATTAAGCCGAGTAAAATGTTGGCTAAGTATGCATTATTTATAAGTATATTTTAAGTATATGTTATTAACCTTTTCTAAAATTAGTTCGTCCACTAAAACTAAAAGCTGCCGCATTATCGTCCTTCAGGTAGCTCCATAAAGTCGCAGGGTGTGTCTTCAAAGTTAAATCGGTTGGTCGATAAACTTATTACGTAGTGAAGTGTTCAGTGATCGGTGAAGCGAGAGGGCGGGCCCGTACTATGACGCTATGACATGTCATTAGTGCCTCAAGCTTCCGGACTCAACAGCGAGCTAGTGGAAAACAAAATGGATCTAAGAATAATCCTCGTAAACTTTAGTGATTTTCCGGTTCACAGAATACTTTATTGAAAGTAAACAAGTATTATATTTAAGCAAAGCTGTTCCTCTGCTGGGTGAAGTCTATTAAAAAAACAGAATTAAACAAAGAAATAAATATTTGAGGACATCACACATACAACCATCTGATCTCAAACTAAACAGAGCTCTTACTATGGGTATCAGACCGCCAATATACTATGTATATGACATACATAGTACTGACATACTTTTATAGATAAACCACAATTGAAATACCAATCTAATAAATGAATTCACATTACTAGCGATAAATAGGTACATCACAATTCTGCAGAGTTCATAAAGAACCAGCTTTAATTAATTCTTTTATACTTGAGCTCATCTCAGCGAGCACTGCCAACCCTATCTCACGCAACTCATTAAATTCTTTCTTTATTCGTCCGCATTAATCCAAATGAGAAACTACATCGCTGCGCTTGCCAACAAGGTAATGCAATTTTTCCTATTCCGTAAAATATAAAAATCTTGACGTGCAAAAGTAAATGCACCTTCAAAAAGCGAAGAGTAGCAATCTAGCGTAGAATAATTTTTCCATGCGATTGCGATGCGATGTTTTGGCGCATCGTTCGACAAATAGCCGCCGCGTCGCAGTCCGCAAGGCGGGTAGCTGACGTTACAATTTCTACCTCCCAGCACCGAGCACCGAGTACCCAGGCACCGGCAACTCGGAAAAAATGTCGAGATTGGCGAACACCAAGCCTTGGGGTGTCGGCCGATTCGCCACGTTGCAACACGGAGATTGTGCCGTCTGTTTTGTTTGCCTCTTACCGTCTTATTTCTGACAGAAATTGTATGAAAGTACATCCGACGCAAAATTGCTCTAAAGTGTCTTTCTTTGCAAAATATATAATTTTATTCCATTTCTGTTGCGACATGTGTTTCCCAAAATCCGGTGTTTTAAATTCTGAGTGCGACATTCCAAATAAAGATTTGAATTTTAATGTCACGAAATGATGTTTAACGCTATCTAGTTAGTAGTTAAATAGCTCATTCTCATTCTTGGAAACGTTCCCTAACGTAATAAACGACAAGAGTAGGAAGCTTCGCGTGAAAGTTGAGAGCGTATGCTATCTCATGCAAATTACGGCAGATTTATCATAAGACGTCTCCGTAATTGCGACGTGAGGAGATATGGCGGGAGCGCTTAAAGCCACTCTCCAGAAAAAAGGCAATTAAAGGGATAAACTGGAGCAGTTAGGTCGCCCGTCACGCTTAAGATATCTCTGTAGAGCGCACGGCGAGCGGGCGAGCGCGGGGGCGGCGCGGGCGCGGGCGGGCGGGCGCCGTGCGTGCTCGCGCCTCCTTCAGACCCCGCCGAACATGTAAAGGGCGTGGAGCAATATCATAGACTACAGACTAGAGACGGGGAGAACATCCACCACTGACGCTATTGCACTTGAAGCTTTACAAAGCTAAAAGCAATACAGTTATTTGATTTAAGTCGGGTGTGTACCACCGCCTTCCGCTGGATTGTGTTTGTTCGGGTTTGGCAGATGTCAAAGTTGTATGTTTTGAAACAGAGAC
This sequence comes from Carpatolechia fugitivella, assembly GCA_951230895.1. Taxonomy (NCBI): domain Eukaryota; kingdom Metazoa; phylum Arthropoda; class Insecta; order Lepidoptera; family Gelechiidae; genus Carpatolechia; species Carpatolechia fugitivella. The sequence goes on from OX579650.1 coordinate 11,934,309, forward strand.
TCGCGTTGTTTGCCATGTTTGTTTTGAGATGGAAGGTATTACTTTCTGTGTAGGTATTTTCGCCATACGTTTTTCATAGTGGCAATGTGAAAACTTAATCCCGTGGAAAGGTTAGGAAAAGTTCGCTCAGTTTCATACCTGAAATGGAAACAGGAAAGAGTAACATAAAGAAACGTTATGCCTTTAAAAATAATTAAAGATAGCGAGAAGTTTGCGTCGTTCTTTCTCAAATGTCGAGTTTGCTTAATTAAAAATACTTTTTCGTTCAGCAGTTTGAAATCTGCCATTTGCTTATTAGCTGAAAAACATTTCGTGTTTCAACACGAAGTTGTTTGTGCGATATCAAAACGAGAGTCCATCCAAATAATGAGTTGCTGTGGAGGACTGGCGATATGTGACATTCAGTCCGTTAATTAATGCAAATCAATGGTGGACGTGCGATTGATTCAGAGCGATTCGGGGAGATTCAGGCGATTCCAGACTAGCGGAAACCCGATCAATTACGTTAATGAGCTGAAGGTCCGTTTCGCTGACTTTGCAATATTATGCAGCTGCTTACCTCTTTCCCAGTAAACCAACGCATTCGCTGCACTTTTTAGTTTGTTCTGAAGCGATCTAATTTTGTGAGTCCGACGCGATTTTGCGGTCTGTAGATATTTTTCTCCAGTTAAGTAATTCCGTGGAAATGTAACTGAGTATATACACTCACCGGCACATCTAACCGCCTACCCTTTTTTCCCTTTCAGGGAATACTTGCGATTCTTTATACTTCATTATATTAGTTACAGCTGATGTTAGTTAAAAAGTTGTTAATTTAACGTTTATTTAAGTGTGTTTAATTTATCGTAAAACTATCAATAAATCAATTGTAATGTATAACAATAAGCGTAGTTTAAAATTAACCCGAAATACGAGATTGGGCGGTTAGATGTGCCGGTGAGTATATTTTAAATGTTAATTTATTTTGTATGCTGTAGTTTAATATTTCGCCTCGCAATTATTTTTTGACACGAAAATCTTTATACTGTATGTTTGTAGTAAGCCTATCGATTTTGCATAGTGCAGTAATATTTTTTCAAGTGCATCACGTACCTAAGTCATAACTCACAGTCCAGTTATCTTAATCGCATAATTATGTACCTACTTCAAACAAGAAATTACAATTTTAAACAAGCAACACAAATGATATAACATTGTAATGTATAGAGCTATGTAACGTCAGACACGGCCGAAGGCTTTGAAGCTAGCTGATGGCATTTGCATAATATTGGAGCGGGCGGATACACCTAGGGCTCATTAGCCTCGCTGATCGGCTTACGATATCGACTGAACTGCCCGACTCCAACCGACGATGGTTATTATTCTTAGGTTAGTGTTTCATGTCTAGAGCGTTGTGCAATCTATGGTTCGTTGCAAAACGTATAAACAGCGATGGAAGTTGTTTTTAGTGGGTAAAAATAGAGAAATTATTTTCTCAATAATTTTAACGTAAAAAAGTTTAAAATCTTGAATTTAATTAATATTAAAGAAAAGAAAATTGAACGAGTTTTAGTTACGACTCGCCTTTTAATAAAAATTCACGTGTAGGTATCATTCTATTTTTCATTACTCATCTCTGAAAGTAGTTCGGAAGTTGCCAGAGGAGCGGATTGAAGGTAATACTTTTCAGCCCGGAGGGAGAATCACTTTCAACTGACAGCTGTCAAATTACTAAAAAAACTGGTTCTAATTCTATTCTACTTGAACTATGTTCTATTGAACTATGTTCCATCTTTCTATACAGCCACTCAATTATATTGAAATAACATAAAGTTAAGTATTAATTAAAGAATGTATATTTTTTGACTTTATAATTAACTTTCAACTATTTCTTTAAAATAAAATAGATTTGGGCAAAATATTTAACATTTTTCAATGATGAAAATTAAAAATAATGGCTCAAAAGCTGGCCGGCACAGCCACAGTAAAAAATAAAAATAAACGGGAAAGCAACAATCCGATAATCATTATGTTTCTCGAGTTATAAGGTTTTGTTTACAATGAGTTTATCTGATTAAAATATGGAAGTCACTCATTTTTCTTTAGCTAATTCGTGTTTTTATTTTTACTTTCCTTGTATTCGTAATGAAAAGCACAGTGTTTACCACGGGTTAAAGACTTATTTAGTGCCTCGAACTATTAGGCGCTAAATAAGTTACTTTCACTTCTCGTATAACAATGTTCTATTAATATTTTTATTAACAAATTAATTCAAAAAATGTTTAGAATATAATATCTAATGAACAAAAATCTAAAAATTAATTGAAAAGGAATTTATTCCCTAGACGTGAACAAATAAAATTCACATTTAAACTGCGTATACCTCTATTATCATTAGATAAGCCATTTATAATAATATTACGAACCAGTAGTAATTCAGAAGTTAACGCGTGTGCAAGTAATAAGTAGGTTCCCGGTATAATGTGTGTGGTAGCGGCGACAGTCGATATTGACTTTGATAAACGAGCAGCCAATGTCGCCTTACAAGCCACGTCACCTACTTTGGTGCACTGCGTACATCTCAGGCTTAGATTCATGGAAAAGGATGTGTTATTAACAAACTAACAATTACTAACAGTGCTAAAATAGAAAAACTAATCTCAAGACTCTTAAGTTCATTTTTTTCTTCATCGAGTTGTAAGATGACCACCGACCACAAAATCGGCGGCGGCGGCTCCTTTCACTTGGTTTGTGAGGCCTTAAAATGATTCTTTCTGGCTGAACATTTATGTAAAAGAACGTTCTAACCGATTTATGTAAAAATGGGAATTAATATCTCTATGGTGTGTTTTGCCATCAAACTTGGCGTCTTTTCTCGACATGAAGAATTAAACTCAAACCTAAAAAGTAAGTAAATGTACGAAAGATCGTTGTCGAAAAATCTACTACGCAGTTTTCTAAAACATTGTCCGTGATAATGATTAACTTTGCCATCAGTCATCTCCAGTACTTAACCAAAGGCCTCAAACCCTACCCTTGTTTACACTCCATCCTCGTACTTTTTATGACTAGTAACTCCATATTACATCCGACTACGTATTACACAATATTACACACTACTTATGGTAGTGCCATTCCTCAGATACAGTTTATAGCACCTAAGTTGAATATTGTAAGTGGGAGCAATCGCCATTTCCTGCTGGGCGTGAAGGTTTGATGCGAGCCGTTATTGCCGACTTGGTTTATGTATTGCTCTCGTATTTACTGGTTTGTTTCGTTTGGTTGGTTCGAATGTCTGTTTATGTCACAAATTTTATGTTTCTGTGTGCTTACGGCCAGATTCATAGTTTGAGTCTGTAAAAATACAATGTTAACTTGGCTATTTCTGATGATTTGTAGAATGCGTTAGCGTATGACGTCAAACAAATAACATTAGATTTTTTTTTTCATTATGTCTGGAGTTAAGTTGTTACTACAGTTACTACCAGCCAGCATTTTTTAGATAACCGGTTTAATATCAGTACATAATTATCTTATTATTTTTTCTCTGGTTATACGAGTACGAGTGAAAATCATTCCGAAAATAAAGTACTTGCTTCAAGAGAATTATCTGCCGTTGAAAGAGTTTATTTAAATCCATACGCGATTTGTTGATCAGAAATAAAAAAATAAGTATGAGAACTAGCCATAATTTAGACAGATAAATTGCTACTTTGACTGTAAACTAAAAATAATAAAGGTCCATAATATTATAAAATACCTATACATAATACTCGTAGTTTGGTCCCGTCATAAAATCCATGTAGAAGATTGATTTTATTTGAGCTATTAATTTGAGCATTCCTTCCTTCCTTTGGGAAAGATTTTCAGGTTCATACACTTCACCCTGTAGTTTTTTTAGCGAGAAGATAGAATAGAATAGAATTTATTCCTTTAGAGCATTTATTCCTTGAAAATAATATACCAAGTTTAATAATATTTTCAAAGTCTATTATTACGAGCCAAGAGAGCAGCAAGTTTGTTACTTTATCTGAGTTCGTAATTAAAAACTTTTCCAATACGAAAATGTTGTTTTCTTAAAATACCAAATTGATGTTTAATGGAATAAAAACAACCATTTCAAAAGTTTTCGAGATCCATAAAGGAGTTTAACAGTCTTTTTGGTCTATAAAAATATTTCGCTGCTTTCGGTTTCAACAGGTTTACCACAATTTTGATATGAATGAATGTTGATTGAGTTTATAACGTAATTTTAAAAGTTTTTGATGGTTTAATTTACACCTACCTGTGTTCATGCAAAAAAAATAGCGAGTGCAAAAATATTGAAACAAATCCTACTTTTAAGCAAACACACAGTAGACGGACCAAAGGCATTTGACAGGAACCATCGTATTGCAAAATGGAGGGAAACAATACAAGGAGCGATTCTGACATAAATCAGATTTTTGTGTGAGTAAAGTCTCGATATTGCTAATATTAAACACCAGTCCGGGCCCGCGTCAGATAACATCACAGCCTTTACGGGCAACTATTAAAAATAAAGAAAAGTTTGGACGTAGACGACGTCACGATTGAATTCTGAATGTTATTGTTTTTTAGGAGTCCGTAGACGCAATGGCAAAAACAGAACCTTTATTTTATAATTTCCGTTCTGATCTTCATCATCATCATTATCAGCTTGCTATCACCCACTGCAGGGCATAAGCCTCCTCTTTTTCGTGCCAACCTTTGCGATCCTGTGCACACCTCAGCCAAGTCTTTCCAGCGACCTCTCCTTCTGTTCTGATCTTACCACTGTTTTACTTGGAGACTATAGGAAATGTCTGGCTGAACCGCAGCAACACTTTTTATATGGTCAAAGTTAGACTGAATATTTAATTTTATTTTTCATTAATAAAATGAAGTTTGACAAAAGGATGTCCTCTGACCTATCAATATTTGCTAATCTGTAATTTAATTATCATGCATGAAAGTGACTTTCTTGAACGGGTTTTCGTCACAAAATTAAGAGTGTCATTTCAATAAGGCTTGAGGCGGCTTCACACCCGCTCAGTTGTCATATTTCACGGTTTGGCCGTTGTATAAACACGTTCCCCGTTCAATCATCCCCCGATAGGCGGCGCCGGCGCGAATAAATCAAACCTCTCACTTTTTCACCTGCCACGCACAAAAGCTTTCGCACTGAAACTTGATTCGGGTTATTTCTGACGAAATATCAGCCTATTTGTTATACTATTGATACGGACGCACGTGCGCAGCGTAAGTTTGTACTTGTTGACGAGAGGGATTGAGTGGAAATTGCTTCCCGACAATGTGCATAGAATTTGATGCTAACAGTTCCGAGCCCTCGCCGCCGGTACTGTTTGCAACGTTGCAAACGCTTATTGATAACATAACACGTACGATACGTGTTGTGTTTGTTTGTGTGATTATTGGTTTTTGTTATTACCTGCTACAGCAAATAAAATAAATGCAAATAAATTCATTTCATTTCATTTCAGGTAGGTACAGCAGCAGCTCTGCTGCACACTTGATTAGTAGAGTCAATATAAGCTCATAAATGTAAAGCTAATAGACGTACTACAATAGAGTAACTAACAAACTACTATATTTCATCTTCAAGTTTATTTCTCAATGCAGTATGAACATAACCACCAAAAACATTAATGTTTTCAATGCCATATTTTTATCATAAAAAACATCATCAGATTCCGCCAAAAAGTCATAAATATCGTTTAGAACACCTTTCCGAAGTGTAATAACTCAATTATAGCGTAAAGGCGCGGCGCGCATCGCCGGTGATAGTACAATCTCGGAGTACAATCTAGCTAAGGAAGCTGTGAGGCATCATCGCGGTGTCGGTAAGTGCCTATTTGAAGCTACGTAGCCACTTACGTACGCGGCCCGATAGCATAATCCGAATCGACATGTATTGTACGACGCTATACCGAAATTTGTATCCCTAAAATAAATTATTTTCATTGCCGATTTCACTTCAAGGTCGAATAAAAAGTGACAAACAATATTAAAATTCTTGTCAGGGAAGGCAGTTGTCTAAATAGATGTGGGAAGTAAAAAATTATAGAAAGTGAAAATATAATTTTTTACATTTGTTGCGAGCGAGTAATAAGATTAGACTATGTTTTAGGCTATAAAAGTCAAGCTAACTGCAGCGCAAACATCAAAAAATGCATATTTATTTTTCTAAGTATTAAATTAAACGTAGGATGACAAACTGTATCACAATTTCATTGATACAAATTTAATCAATATGCAGTAAACAATTTTTATGAACACATTTAGAAAAATAATTATCGGTGAGATACGACGCTTTGCTTCATCCCGCTTGTATTGTACGTTGCGATACGGTTGGCGCCAAGCAGACTACTCCGAGAGCCTATAATCTTCGCTGTAAATGGATTTAATGCAAATTCACCCGTTCTCAATAGGTGTTTGATAAAAATACTTTACTCGCTTTGTGGTGCTCAAATTGTTTTCCCAGTGGGATAGAGCCTTATGTAAATTAATTTAAACTATGTTCCGATGGATTTAATAATTTAATTTTCTTAAAATAACGTCCTTAAATAAAAAAAAAAACGAGGATTATCATTTAAAAGAAATATTTCCAATTATTGTTTTTATTGAGGTGTTCAGTTGTAGGTTTATATCTTTGTTAGTGGAAATAGTAGGTTCTACCAAGGTTAACAAAAAGTAACTATGATTAAGTTGACAGCTCTTATATATCTAAAATCTTGTTTCTGATACATAAATATTAGTACTGGTGATTCAGAAATAATGGTAGGTATTAATTTTAATTTGCTTTCTTAGGTAAGACGAAAATAAAAGAAATGCATGTATAAAAAAGTGTTTTCAGCCGAATTGTTTAAAAATTAACACAATAACCATTACTTAATAAAGCCCTTATCAAGAGATCTAAAATTAAACTGCGATCAAAACGAAGCCAACGGTTCGGCGCTGGCTAATCGTCGGGAGAGGGTCTAACTGAGTCAAATTTACATAAACAGAGCGGTGTCTTGAGGCTGTTATCATTCAATTATAATAAGATATTGCGATACCGAGACTACACCTGTTCTGGTAACTTGAATCAAATTTCAGATGAAATGACCGCTTGAAGTAAAATTATTTATAGTTCAAATTATTTGGTGCCTTTTTCTCAACTATTCGTGTCTTCTATTTTTATTGCTTCAACACCGAAAAGCTTATTTTTATTTTCAATAGAATGTTAAAACAATTTCTTTTTCGAATCTTAACGAAAAAGTTCAACAAATTAACAGTTTACAGCTCTTTAAAAATAGGCGACTTTAAAAGTATGAAAAATATGCAGTAACAATGTTCAATGTAAATCGCAAAGGTGAACTTCAAGATACCATTTTCATATTCCTAAGCCATATAAAGAGCAGTTAAGTGTAGCAGCTTTCAGATACATTAAATAATTCACACACTCATAAAGCGCATAATTTCAAAATCGCAACAATGTACACGTTTTTACGGTTTGATTGTATCCTTAGATTACGTGGGAGCGTGCTGGCTTGTACTACATTCTTGTATTCAGCAGTGCAGTACAATGGAATAGAGATTGTACTGTGCAATTATTGTGTCTCTTTGTAAACCCATTTTTACAATACAACATGAAAGTTTCAGCTTCATCGCTACCCCGTAAAAATAAGTGAAGTTATTTTGTGCATGCACTCAGAAGCGTGCTTTAGTCGCTTTATTTTAATATAGATAATATAGTTTTAGATATTTGGAGAAATAAGTCGAAAAATTAGTGACAAAATTAATCAACTGCTAAAAATCCTATTAAAAATTATTCCAAACAGATAAATTAATATAATTAATTTATATTTCTAGGTTAAAGTAGCACCCTATAATTTTATTTTATTTACAATTGCATTATTTCTGAAGTCAGCAATATACATAAATATAATTATATCCAATGTCCATACTGCGTACACGAATATAGTACACATCTTTTTAGAGTAGCCATATGTAGCAAATAAGTTAGAGTGCTGAAACGGGACGGCTTCTGGCGCTTTGTCATCGCGTGTTCTACTCGTAAGCTCTAGCTTGAAATACCTAGAGCAATATTGTAGTTTGTCAACACGCCGCCTTATCCCTACAAAGATGCATTGCCATGCGGATACTGGATTACTGTTTTTCGTCAAAAGTATACGATACGAAATTTAAAACAGAGGGTTTTATGTCACTTATGTACTTGTTTTTTTTTTCGGAGAAAAATATTACGATGTTGGACATAAGTTCTAGATTATCAGTCTGTATAGATCCGGATCTATTATCAAAATAACGTTGGTTTATCATTCATTACATATAAATGCTAAGATAATGATTGTTACAGTTATATAGGATTATTTTTGAATCAGTTTAAACACATTTAAACTTATACAACAACTTTTTCAAAGGAACATGGGTCGAAAGACGAAAAAACATATCAACCTTTCAATACAAAATTATTATTATTATTTATTTATTAAAAAAACATACATATTATACATTTTGCTTAACACAAAGCCGACAAAACTGCATATTATACAGTTTGACTGTGGATCATAAAACAAATATTTTTGTATCTCGCAGTACTTGTACGGGAAGCCATGTTCCTTTGGGAAAAAATATTATATCTATATATATTACGGTCTGAATACCATAAGAAAAAAAATCCCCTATATATTTAAAACTTGGTTGAAATAGTTACCTACTATTATGCAGTTAGGGCCAGTGAATCAGGGTAGCTAGCAACTACAGCTACCCGCATTCGTTCGGTCATACCCCTCGGATTCCGCAAACCGCATGCGATCTGTTCCACCTTCACTACGGACTTTGTTCGCTCTGGGTAATCAGACTAGTTTAGAGGAGCATGTTTAAAATATATTACTACAGCAGCAACAATCAAATAAGCAGTAGGAAGAACAATTTTTCGTGTCACCGTGTAGAAAGAACTGTTTTTAGGGCACTTGTTTGCGTATTAGATGAAGGCTAATTGATATGAAATCCTATATTATTTTTTGTAGGCCAAATTGATAGTAGTAGAAAAATACAGAAAAAACAAACATGTTGCGATTGCGCAGGTATCCTGCAATTTTTTCATTTAAGAATACATTTGAGTTTTATACATGTCACCGTAAGATTGTGAACGTCGTTAGTGTATAATCTATCTCGCGATATTATAAACTGACGTAAAACTGTGAACTGCAACCAAGGTTAGCTGGTAGAAAATGCTATATAGCATTAAGTTCGCCTTTGTACACCCTTTTTAGTGCAATAAAGTATATATCAATCAATCAATCAATCAATAAATCAACCATTTACAATTTAACGTATTATTTCTCGATAGTTTATAATCTATCTATGTTAAATCATCAAATTGTGATTAAAGCTGCAGAGTTCATAATCTGTCGGGTTTTATCACCCGTAAAATTGTGAACCATGTTCCTGATCGGTCGGTTTTGGCGGTAGCTCGTTCTGTATCCATAGAGTTTTATTTTTTAATTCATTGCATTAACTGACCAGTCAGAGATGTGCAGTTTGACGATTTAATTTAAGGTGACATATATACGATACGAGTAATACATTAAATGAATTAATATAATAATGACAATATATTATGTTTAAAGTCTTCATACAAGGGCTGCTATTTATGTATCCGGAACTGGCCACTTACATAAACAATATTTAAAAAGAAATTATAACATTTAAAAATAGAACTCTTTGGCTGTAAAATAAAGATTGTTTCATTCATCTGTCAATTTTTTTTACATTGTGGCGCCATTTTTAAAATTCATTGTCTATCATCATCATGGATTTGACTCGTGAAAATTTACGACTTTCGGCGTGGATTAACTCAAAAACAGTGCATGGATCAACTTTTGTCGACTTTTGGGGGGGAAGCCCCATCGAAAACCACTGTGTATCACTGGTTCAGTGAGTTTAATCGTGGTCGTCGTATGCTTGCGGACGATTTTAAAGAAGGTCGCCCTAAATCGGCTGTTGTACCAAAAAATATTGATGCTGTGCGCGAACTAATAATGCAAGACCGTCATGTTACATATCGCGAGGTAGAGGAATTTCTGGGCATTAGTATGACGAGTATTTATAAAATATTACACGAACATTTGGCTGTAAAAAAAATTTGTTCTCGTTGGATCCCGCACAACTTAACAGTTGAACAAAAACAGGCTCGTGTTGATTGGTGCAAAAAAATTATAAGAAAAAAATTATAGAAAAATACAAATGTGGTACATCAAAAGCTGTTCATAATATCTACACAGGAGACGAATCTTGGATATATGCGTATGATCCCGAAACTAAACAGCAGTCAACGGTTTGGGTGTTCCAAAATGAGCCAAACCCAACTAAAGTTGTTCCAGAAGTCTTTGGAGAAATACGAAAGAACAATCGACAACGAAGAATAATCCTTCACCACGATAACGCCAACTGTCACACCTCGGCTGCAACAACGGAGTATTTAAATAGTCAAATGATCGAATTGACGGGTCATCCGCCGTACAGTCCCGACTTGGCACCCAAATACTTTTATTTATTTCCCAAGCGTGAAGAACAAGTTACGTGGACACCGATTTTCGACCCGGGAAGAAGCCGTTGATGCTTTCAAAATGCACGTTTTGGAGATACCCGATACAGAATGGAAAAAATGCTACGAAAGTTGGTTTCAACGTATGAAAAAATGCATCGATCATCACGGGGAATATTTTGAAAAGCAATAAAAGTATATTTGGTTATAGATGTTTGTTATTTTTTGTTATTCCGGACACATAAATAGCAGCCTCGTATGAATAAAAAATCTGGTTACATTGCGATTTATTTATTTTCAAACTTTCATACCTATATTTTAAAGTCACGTCAGTGGTTTTTGGAGGTTCAATAACTCACAATAGAGATCTGTTATTGACTTTAAATGATGATGATGAAGATGTTACCTAATGTCTACTCACTTATTAATAGCATCAATGATAAAATAGATCACATAGGACACAGTAAAATGGATGTCTGGAGCATTAAGCTATAACTTACACAGGTCCAAAATCGCCTAGTGTATTGCCTGTATCTAGGTCTGCGGCGACGTGCCGTGGTAAACGCAACATCGGCTGCAGTATTCAAATTCCGTGGACTCCGCAGTGAATAGATAAGATTAATGGGAGCAGGCTCGTCCGTCCGTCAGCGCTGGTTGGTAGGAGCTAGCGTCCATTCTTGTAGGCCTATCGCCAGCCCTACAGTGGAATTGACAAAAGGTCTGTTTGGTGCTAATGTCCGTGTTGCGCTTTACTATACATAGTAGCTAGTCAAATAATTTAAATACAAAAAGAAACGGTGAGTAACACTTTATTGCATACGCAAGAAAAACAAATAAATAATTAACCTGACAGTCTAGGTAGGAGATGCAGTTGTGACACTGACTTACGTATCAATAACACCAAAGATACATATTTTATTAATTTTAATAAATTATTTCACTCGTGTCTTTGTTACCCGCAGTAATTTTATTAGTTTTTTTTTTATGTGTGCTACGGTCGCAAAAGTATTTGTTGTGGTTGGTTGTAATTTATAATAAAATTACCTATTTTAAAATATTTTTAATGTCCCTACCACTGTTAGTAGAATAGGGAATGCATCTGATTGCGCCGTCTTGGCATACTATACATTTTTTTAAATCGTAGATGGCTACAGGACTATAGCTTTGATACTTGCCGCATGATTACAACTACTGTTCATATCTAGCGGATATTGATCCAACCAACTGTAATTTTGTTTGTGTCGGTTATGAGGGATTTAAGGATATAGATTCCTGAAGCTCGCGAGGGATTCTAAGGTTCGAGGTGAGAATAAGATTCCTCTCAAACCCAACACATTATTTTCCGGCAAGGAAATCATTAACTACTTACTTACGTAAATATTACTCAAAAATGTACAAGAGTTCTCTTATTTTCGATATAATTCTATATGTTATGACTTAATTATTAATTAAATTAATTATAAATTTATAAATTAAATAATTTTTATTTATTATTATTATGTTAATTATTGTATTTAATCATAATACTCTTTTTTTTAGTAAATTAGATAAAAATAAACAACCAAGATAATAAACAAACTTTTAGGTTTTTTTTAGGGTGCGTTCCAAAATAGTATTTAAAATGAGAATCTATAAAAAAATATGGCTTGTCAATTATTTTTCCCGCGGATATACGAAAACTTTATTCCTGTGTAAGATAATGTTCGAAATTCAAACGAATTTTCCGCTCTAGACATGAAATGGTTTGCATGTCTAGAAATTAATATGCGATTGTCGGCCCTATTTTCGGGCATTAAAAGCCATCTTTCCGAGGCGTAGAGTGAAAAAGTTTGTTTATTGTCTTGGTTGTTTGTTTTTTGTGTATATAACTAAAAAAGTAAAAAGTAAATTATGATAATATACAATAACAAAGTTTAAATTTATAGAAGTATATCGATAATCTTATTGACCGAGCGAAACGTCTCTGCTTCAGCTTGGCCAAATTTGCTTTTGTATGTCCATCTGTTTGTGGATTTGTTTGTTTGTTTCACTCTACAGGTCGCATTTCTCAACCGATTCTCGTGAAATTTTGTGAGCAGGTTCGATAAATTAATCGAATTTTTTTATCGAGCCAGTTATTAGAAATTTTTTAAAATGACGGAGTTATGGGGGTTTCCAGCTTACAAGGTCTACCGCTGAGGCTGTTTTCCTCTACAGGTCACATTTCTTAACCAATAAAATAAAATAAGATAAAATAAAAAAAAAAATAAAAAAAATAAAAAAAATAAAGAATAAAAAAAATAATAAATTAAATAAAAAAAAAAAAATTAAATTAAAAAAAAAAATTAGTTTAATTTAAAAATAAAAAATCAAGGGGTTGGGGATGTTTGTAGAAAAAAAATAAAAAAATATATGAAAAGATATACAGACTCGCGAGGTCTACAGCTCACAGAGCCACTAGTTTATTTGGAGTAATATTTACGTAGGTACGGGTAAAATATAATAATACCTAAGAAACCCTCGCGAGCCTTAGGAGTCCATTTTAAAATACATTGGCTTCTCTCGTGCTTCTATTATAGACTTCTACGCATGCTTTAGATTTTATATCAGATCTCTGTGGAAAAAATTATTTTCCTCTCTTACCCAACAAAAAACTATTATCTCAAATTAAATACAAAGGCTGGGTGTAAATTTGACCAACTCGAACTGGGACAGCGTCGTATCGTCCTCATTCAGCACCTCAGTGGGGATGTATATATGTTGACGACAACAACAAATTCCACTCATTAGTTAGAAACTTACAAAAAGAAAAGGTATTTTGTCGTAGTAAATAGATGAACTTTGACGAAAATGTGTGATTGGGGGAGATACACGACCTTTTCAAAGGTCCTGGAACTAATCACAGACGCGACTGGATTCCAGCTGAAAGCCAATTGGGCTTTGCTGTTGCTTTGAAGACATCACACAAAAAGATACGTAGAATAAAATAAACACTACAACTTTGCTTTGATAAGCTTTGCGAAAATATATAGGTAGATTGGCTGTATTCAGTGTTGCTATAGTGAACTGTTTAACACTTAAAATGGTAGACTTAAAGCTGTAAAATATATGAAATCTTTAAAACTGTTGAAATTACACTAAAATAAACTTCAATATGGGCACTTGAATGAATTCAATTCAGGATTTCTACCGGAGCAGCAGCATTTGCCGAAGATTCGCCATAATGGCTACTACGGGGATGCAAATACAACTGATTGGCTCTCCTCAGTGCCTCGTTATATCCGTACCTGTCTTTGGTATCTGCATTTACACTTGCATTCGAATGTTTCGACTTGTTGAGCGAAGGCAGACTTTGAACAAGTTTGCTTTGATGAACAGAGAAATGTTGTGCCCGTAGTAAACTGTAAGTAGTGGAAAACTTTTAGTAGGTGTTTGTGGGAAAGTTATGATGCTAGCGGTGTTAACTTGTTGCCTTTTTAATCTACATAAATATGTAGTTTTAGTAAAATAGATAATGACTGAAGGTGGACCAAAGCAGTGACAGAGTGGCGGCCCAGACTTGGTAGGAACGCTCGGTAGGCAGACCACCAGCCCGATGGTCAGATGATATAGTGACAGTGGAAGGGAAGTACTGGATGAGAACTGCACAGGACCGTGAAAAATGGCGCAATAAAGAAGAGGCCTATACTCAGCAGTGGGTGGATGTGGGCTAGATAGATATATCTAAGATATATATCTATGATAAATACTAAGGATACTGACTAAGGATAATGACTAAAGAATGTAGTGCGAAAATGTGCAGTGTTGTCAGAAATAAAATTAAAGTGCAGTGTTGTTTTTCTGAAAAATTAAAAGTGATGTGAACTCAGCATCATCTAGTTGCAAATACAAATGGGATACGAAAATTTACACTAAAAATAATATAAAGATTGGAAAATAATTTCGGCAAAAAGCTAGTCTCCAACTCATGTCAGACACTCAGTAAAATGAAATACGTACCCGGCACCGGCCTTCGGCAAATGGTTTAATATCGAAATGTGATCACTTAGCGCAATCTCTTACAAAAGAAAAAATAGAAAAGCCCCAAACGTAGGTACTTAGCTTTTGCCAGAAACCGAAATATATTTTCAATTTTTATGAAATGCACACAAAGAGATGAATTGGATTGACGGCTTTTCTACCAATTTCTTTATTTGGGCAGATAAATGAATGAAAGTGTTACGACTTTTATTTGCGTTTGTTTGGGCTTGTTTACAAACTTTTATTGGATTTATTCGACGTCGCCTTTGGTGTGAAAAGCCCTGTCAAAATTGGGCACACAAATTATTTAGGTCCATTCATAATTTGTTAGTTAATAGGTACATTAGAGGTATGTAATTTTTTTTATGTCGCAGAGTTTATTTTATCTACGGTCGTTATGCTGACCCTGAAGGTGAGAGTTCGCGCTGGATGTAGGGACCCAATTCGCCACTTACTCAGATGAAATTCCGGCTCACCTCCCATACCTTGGCTTATCTCAGCGCATGTGGAATTTTGCACGAAATTGTATAAAAATTTATATATTTTACATAAGATCTTACGCTTGAAACGGATAGAAATAGTAACCGCAACAAAGTTTTCACTATTTATTTTGATATCTAAAATTTACCTAGAAATTAAAAAAAAAAAACAAATATAGATAAACTTACATATGAGAAAGAAAACAAATAAATTTAGTATGCAATATAAATAAAATATTATCTAGCTAAGTACACATTCAATGCTACAAATTATAACATTTGCATCACAATGAGTAAAAGTCCAAACAAAAGTAACAACACAACGTGTAGGTATTCATTAAGTTTAATTTCACTGAAAAAGCATCCAAAAAGAAATTATTTACGTTTTTTCGAAATGCAGGAATCAAGAAACAGGGAATCGGTTTTAGCGTAGGAGTGCCGGGATGCCCGAGATCGAATGTTGAATAGGTAAAACGAGGAGTAGGTATCTACCATAGACTAGAAAACGTTTTGACTAGGCATTGGGACAACACAGATTTCAAATACTAGAGAAGCACGCTATACCACATGGCCAATCTCAAACTTTACATACCGTAAAATTGTACGAAACAGCCAATCATAGGATTAATAAGTTTGAATGAAGTTTGCAGCATCCAGAGAGGTTTTGGTCTGTGCAAGCCATCGAACAGTAATAATGCTTACCTCACCGCACAAACCAGAGCTTGCAAAGCTCTAGTAATTATTCTGCACATTTTTATTGAAATAGTCAAGAAAAATATAAAAAATGCTATGATATGTTTCAATAGTACGTACCTCTTACCCAATGCAGCTTTATTTTCAACTATTATAACACTAGCGGTCCGCCCGCGGCTACGCTCGCGCTATGTAAGATTTTCCTGTGGGAATAAGACTTTTCTCGGTAAAAAGTATCTTTTGTGTTATTCCAGGTTACAAACTATCTTCATTCCAAATTTCATCCAAATCCATTCAGTAGTATAGGCGAGAAAGCGGAACAAACATCTAAACAACCAAATATATTTTCACATTTATAATATTAGTGTGACTATTATAAAAATATTTAGAGACGTAAGAACGTTGAAAAATTCAGTAAAAATTAGCATTTAAATCCATTGTAGAAGGAAAATTTTCCAAGGATTATTATACGGAGAACTACGAATAAATATCGCAAGTAATTACAATAAGAAGTGAGATGGTGGAAAATCACTGGGTAGCGAGTCGCAATTAGCGGGCGAACACCCAACGGAAATAAATAAGGATATTAGCTTCCAGCCGCAGATCCGGGTAAGGATAAAAATTATATTATTGTGAAGAATAGGGTATTCTCACACGTTATATAATAAAAACTAAATAAAAGGATAAATGAGGACGAGATAATGATTGATACCCAACTATCAACTCCAGTGGTTGTTGTTTATTGATTTTTCGGTATGAAAAAACGTGGAAAAAACTAAATTCATTTTGTCTGGAAACTCACTAATCTTGAGAAAAGTTTCATATACCTACCTTCTGAATACAACAATTGTTGAATTTATGATTATTAATTTATGCAAAAATTTATCTTAGCTCATCTTTATTTTGAATGTGTTATAATTCAACTGTTGTAAATATGAAATCTGATTTGACTATAGCAGTTGTTGTATAAATGAGTGAATGTGAGTGAATGAGTGAACGAACCGCCAAATTATCTTTCGTTCTGTCTGGCAGTTCTGTCTTTTCACATTCGGATTTTCTACTGCGTTAGTAACGGTCGTGTAATATCTTCCCAGTGCTAAATAAGTTATAAAATAATATACTAATTATTTATTTATAATAATATAAAGTTTACTTTGGCTCATAACCCTATTTCCTACAACAATAAATTTGGTTTTGATTTGACCCTTTAGTTCTATGAGGATGAAACTTTTTTGTTTGAAACATTCTCAAAAATCAGTATTGTTATTCTTAAATTTAATTAAGGTCTGTTATGATAGTATAATTTTATTTTACGTAATTTTCACAGCAAAAATTTGACGGTGCCTGTAGATTAGGTAAAGGAGAGTTTACCCCAATGTGTTCGGGAACGAGATAAAAAAGACATGCATGTTATTTTAATTTGTTTTGATAGGTACTAGCCAGACTTTCAGCTCAAAGATTATCAAGCACAATAATAAGAAACTGATTCTATCACGGTGGGCGATCAAAGGGGTGGGCGACTGGGCAGGCAAATGGCACACGGGACCGCACCGTGATGAGGTCGGGGACTCGGTGACTGCAACGCACAACTATCATCTTTTATCCTTTTAGAAATAGGAAATTGTTCCGTATGAAAGCTTAGCTTTCAAACGATCATATTGGTAATATTCGATATTTTATGACGTTATTTATTGGTTTACTGATCGAATGCATGAATGTCTTTTAGGTGATCCAATCTATACTATTATTATAAAGAGAGAAGTCCGTACTGACTGACTGACTGACTGACTGACTGACTCATCAACGCACAGCCGAAACTACTGAAGCTAGAAATACCAAATTTACACAGTAGGTTACATTTATGGCGTAGAGAAGCAATAAGAAGGGATTTTGGAAAATTCCCCCTCTAAGGGGGGAAAAAGAGGGATTCAAGTTTTTATGAAAGTCCGTCATTTCAAAAGTTGGGATCATGAAAATTTGGATTTAGTCTGCAATTAATGAATCATTTGATACATGTTTTAGCATTTTATCAAAATCCCTATTTTGAGGGGAAAAGTAGGGATTAAATATTTGTATGGAAAGTCTGTCATTTCTAAAGGTAGGAACTTGAAAATTTTGATTTAGGCTGAGATTAATAAATCATTTGACACGTATTTAAGCATTTTATCAAAATTACTATTTTGGGGGGCAGAGTAGGGATTAAAAGGTTTGTATGTAAGTCATTTCTAAAGGTAGGAACTTGAAAATTTGGATTTAGACAGAGATTATTAAATAATTTGACACATGTTTTAGCATTTTTTCGAAATCTATATTTTAAAGGGAAAGTAGGGATTAAATATTTGTGTGGAAAGTCTGTCATTTTTAAAAGATAAGAACTTAAAAATTTGGATGCAGACCGAGATAAATAAATCATTTGACACGTAGTTAGGTACTTTTTCGAAATTCCTATTTTAAGGAGGAAAGTAGGGATTAATTGTTTGCATAGAAAGTCTGTCATTTCTAAAGGTAAGAATATGAAAATTTGGATTTAGACTGCAATTTTCTCAAAATGCCTATTTTGGAGGGCAGAGTAGGGATTAAAGGTTTTGTATGTAAAGTCTGTCATTTTTAAAGGAAGAAACTTGAAAAATTTTAATTTAGACTAAAATTAACAAATAATTTGACACGTGTTTTAGCATTTTTTCGAAATTCCTATTTTGAAGAGGAAGTAGGGATTAAATATTTGAGTGGAAAGTCTGTCATTTCTAAAAGATAAGAACTTAAAAATTTGGATGCAGACTAAGATAAATAAATCATTTGACACGTATTTAAGTAGTAAGGATTTAATGTTTGGATGGAAAGTCCGTCATTTGGGATCATGAAAATTTTTATTTAGACTGCGATTAATAGATCATTTGACACGTGTTTTAGAATTTTATCAAAATCCTATTTTCAGGAGGAAAGTAGGGATTAATTGTTTGTATGGAACGTCTGTCATTTCTAAAGGTAGGAACATGAAAATTTGGAGTTAGGCTGAAATCAATAAAACATTTGACATGTGTTTTAGCATTTTATCAAAATCCTTATTTGAGGGGGAGAGTAGGGATTAAAATTTTGTATGGAAAGTCTGTCATTTCTAAAGATAGGAACTTAAAAATTTGGATTTAAGCAGAGATTATAATTAATAATGATTAAAAATAATTTAATACATATTTTAGCCCTTTTTAGAAATCCCTATTTTAAATGGAAAGTAAGGATAAATGTTTTTATGGAGAGTCTGTCATTTCTAAAGGTAAGAACTTGAAAATTTGGATTAACAAATCATTTGATTCATGTTTAAGCATTTTTTCGAAATCCCTATTCTTAAGTACAAATTACCGTATCCTAAGACTGTTATATATGTCAATGGCAGATTCAATTATTAACTATGGTGTTTTTAGCTATGGCAGAACGTATAAAACTTATCTACAAAGTAATTATAATTTACAACTATGGCTATTTAAAGCTATTGTTCCTCTAAAGATCAAATATAAGTACAAAAATAATTATGATAACTTATTCCACTATTCCAGGGTTTTAAATATATTCGATAAAGTGAAGTTCACTATTGTATCCGATTATTCTTCAGAAGTCAAAAATTTAGAAATAAAGGCTAAAAACTTGCGGAAATTATCTTATCTTCCTCTGTGTTGCATACTTAAATTTAACAACGATTATGGTAGAAGGGTCGGGGGGTGCATTCTACCTCAGATACTGAATAGTTTACCAAAAATTGTAGCAGAAAAGGTAATTAATGAGACAAATCCCAAATAAAAAAAAAAACATTATCAAAACATATTAATTAAGGGATAGGTATAAATCTTTAGTGCTGTCTGAGGGGGATGCACCACCGTCCTCCTAAATTCATGGAAATCCTTCATGGAAAGTGTCATTTCTAAGGCAAGAACTTAAAAATTATCATTTAGACTAAGGAAAAATAATCGTTTGACATGTTTCTCATTTTCTTGAAATCCCTATTTTGAAGGGAAAGAAGGGATAAAGTTTTGTTATGGAAAGTTTGTCATTTCTAAAGGTAGGATATAGAAAATTTTGATTAAGACTGAGATTAATAAATAATTTGATACGTGTTTAAGCTTTTTACGAAATTCCTATTTTGAGGAGGAAGCAGGGATTAAATGTTTGTATGGAAAGTCTGTAATTTCTAAAAGGTAAAACTTAAAACATTGGTGTTAGACTGAGATTAATGATTCATTTGATCAAATTCCCTATTTTGAGGGGGAAAGTAGGGTTAAATGTTTCTTTCCATAGAAACATCCAGTCCAGTTCTAAAGTTAGAAAATTTAAAATTTGGATGTAAGCTAAGATTAGTAAATGATTTGACACGTCTTTTAGGATTTTTTCGAAATCCCTATTTGAAAAGGGAAGTAGGGATTAAATTTTGTATGGAATGTCAGCCATTTTTAAAATTAGGAACTTAAAAAATTATATAAATACTGAATGCGGTTCGAGTTCCAAAATGTTTTTGAAATCCCGACTTAAAGGGTCCCTCTCCTTAAAGAAGGTATTTAAAAAAATTATAAAAAACGAGCCTCCTCCATTTTGAAGTTGGTTAAAAATGTGTTAAAGTATGAATTAATCTACCCGTGCGAAGCCGGGGCGGGCCGCTAGTTGGATTATATAGCAAAATAGGTTTTATGAAATAACTATGCTATAATAAAAATAACATTAATTAATAATAGAAAACTACAACATGAGTAAGCCAAAACGAGTATCCATTCACACGACCTGGTGGGGATACGCTTTATCCCCACCTGCAGAGTGTGGATTACCACAAATATATAATAAAAATATTATTTTAGTCAATAAACGTCTTTGATTTTAGTATTGTAAACATATATTCGTGGTATAATGTCAGCACTGGAGAAAAAAAAAACGAGAGACGATCAATGATTTGCCTGATACAGTTGACATCGTATGAAAAACATAAACAATAAAAACTTTACAATTACCACGGAGGTCGAAATTACCTACGATACTTCAACAATATGCTTTTTGTCTCGTAAAATTTTAATAGGGCCAAAGCGTTATTATTTTTTATTTTTTGCATAATTAGACCCTGTTTATCTAAAGGCGTATACGCAGCTTTTTAACTCAGATTTTTATGACTGATATTCTAACCTCAAATCGAGAAGAGCTGATAAAGAGTAAAATTGCATGTTCAAATTAGATATAAATAAACTAATTAAGACTTTCAAGGCACCTTTAAGTAGCCAAGTAAGTAATTTAGTTCAAGAAGTAACAGTCATTTGTGATGGTACAGTTCTGGTACAGCGAAGTTTTTTTTTTTGGGTGGCTGTGGCCACTGAATGGCGCGAAGAGAGCGCTTCCGCTCTCAAGACTTCTGCCGCAATCCGCAATTGCGTTCCGCTCCACGTCCGGGCTCCTGCAAATCCCAATAAGTACCTAGAGTTTTTCCTTAGTGCGCAGAACTTTCAAAATCTAGTTGGAAAACTCCCTTTGTTTATATCTTTAAGTAAGTTTAACTGGGTGAACAGAGAAAGAAAAACAATGTGTTAAATTCGTTTTACTTTTCGATCAAATCTTTAACAAAATCACTGGGTATTTATTATTAAAATATGGGAAAGAGTCAAAGTTATTTCACTATGCGTATTTTCATCCCAAAATGTTGTAGGAGTGCTCCCCCAATATTGTAGGTTTAGTACAATCATACCGAAAGTTAAATTGTCGAACGCCATTAGGTCGACAACGATTTATCGAATGCTCAAAATGACGTTGGTATTGTAATAATATGGCGATGTTCCAATCAGTCAACTTGACGTTTTACAAATAGTTAAATGGTCGATAGGTCATTGGGTCGAAATGTCACCATATGGTTAATACAATTTATCGGTATGCTAAATGGTCAAATGAGCATTAGGTCGCCACGTCAATACGTCTTTGTGTTATAAGGTAACTTAGTCAAATTGTCGGTAGGTTGAAACTGTATTATACCCTAAACGGGGATTTTTTTTGTATAGACTGTTGTTAACGATCCTATAACCCATCCATAAAAATCAAGCCAGCGCTTAATTTGTACCATAATTATCAGCGCATACGGAGCAGCAATAATTATATAGCAGCAATATAAAAAAATAAGTGAATTTAAAACGTTATTTTTATTTCAAGTAAAATAAAAATAACGAAAATAAAAAAAGTGAATTTTATGCCTTTTGGATCTTTACAACGGTAGATATATGAACCCACCCAAACACAGTAAATAAAAAACTAAATGGCCACTATTCCAAAACAGTAGGAAAAATGCATATGGTGGATTTGCCGATGAAATTGATCATATTGCTTAGCCTTAACGGGTCGAACATCGGTAACTACACACAAGACACACGCACTGTATAGACTTTTTTCCTTCAATATTTTCAAAATGGCGTAGATTGAATAGTATACTTTATTGCACTCAAATAAGTACATCAAGAAAGAAATAGGGGTATACAGATTGACGGCCTTATTGCTAAGGTAGCAATTTATTTTAGGCAATCTTAAGCAATTATTTCCAGGCAACGAACGATCGCTTATAGGGCGGGCATAAAGTCTCCAAAAAAAAAAACAAACTCGTGAGGTCTATCAGGTCACAGAGCCACTAGTTTTATATGCGTAACAGCCTGTCTATTTGTTTACGTTTTTCATAACTGCATAACCAATTTTCATTATTGAGAACTATAATGATTCAGTAGCTTCAACTCGATGAACTGTCGACAATTTAACCCATTGACCAAATAGCATTCCGACAAATTGAAATATTGACATATTGAAGTTTCGACCTAATGACCCTTCGAGCATTTAACCATTTGACGAAATGGCATTTTGACCAATTGGGATATCGCCATCCTAAGCATTCGATAAATCGTTGTCGACCTATTCTCGTTCGACAATTTAACTTTCGGTGTGATGTACTAAACCCCAATATTGTAGTCTCAGCAGTCTAAGATTGAAACTTGCGATGCTTTTGTGAAGTTCCCCTCGCTACACAACTCCCAGTTTCTTCTCTCATTAAGTTCATTAACAAGATTCAGCGTCAGTATTTTTGATGCTCTCAGCTCGCTTTCAATATTTTCTATTCGTATAATTGTGTTTCGCGTCTGTGTAAGCGGAAATATTCGAGAAACGCTTTGAATGTAGATGTTTTATGTTTGAGGTAAATAATTTGAGCACTTGCGAAAACTTGGCGCTCTTGATTAACGAAGCTCAATTAGGTGCTTTATGTTAACATTTTCAATGTCTTTGTAATTTTTTAAAATTATATTTATTAACATTTCTTGTTCTTAGAATAACTTCTTAATTTCTTTTCTTTCTTTTTTTTTATTTCTTTTGTTTTTCTTGCTTTTTTATTTTCTTTTTTCTTTTCTTTTTTTTTTTTAGATTTAAGTTATCTTAAATCTAATTCAGCAGTAAAGTTTGCCTGATCAAAACTACGTAGACCTCAGATGATATCTTTTTAATTTTGCAAAGTGCATAATAATAAAAGGAGCCGCAGCGGGAAGACGGTAAAAATACTCTTGAGAAATCTTAGACACATAATACAATGCCGGGATTTAGACTCAAATTTCAAGATTTTAAATATTACAATGTACTTCGTCGAACTGCACTGCGGGCTCTGTAAATTCCATTTAACTAAATAGCTTTTGAGAGAGATAAGAATCTAGCAATACAATGCTTCCTTGCTTCAAACGGGAAACTAAGAAAATTGAAAAGAGAGTCGCCTAGTAATGCTGCATTGCCGATAGAACAATTTAAAGAAACCTGAGATTTTGTACTAGAAACCTAGTAAAATTTGAGAAATAATAAACACTTTGAGATTTCGTTCGAACAAAGTTTTTGTGCGAGACAATCCCCCCGGTCTCACAATCTTGGTTTTAATAAGTATATAACGTTCCCGAGATGTACCTGTGAGAAGGGGATTTACATAATCATTACCATATCTGGCGCACTGGCGCGCGTATTATGCCCGAGAGGTTAATAATGCTATTTTCTCGCCACGTTTTCACGTTGCTATTTCACGTTATCGAGCCCCTTTATCTGCGTCGTCATTGTAACTAGCCACTCGCGGAAAGACTCCATATTGCCCTTTCATACCTCGTAGTGAAGGTACCGGCTTTTCATTGAAATCTTTCGGGTCTTACACGTTATACCTATATTTGGTTGCTTCGACACATTATATTGTGTTATCTGTTCCTAAACGTCGTACAAGTTAACATTACTGTGAGTATATTTTAGGTCCGATGTAACAATATTAAAGTATTTACCTTCGATTTATTAACGATGTTTACGTTAAATAGCGGCAAAAGTTCTATATCTCACAATTATTAATAAAGAATAATTTCACAACTACAAAAATATATTAAACTAAACTTTAACTTCAAAAGGAAAGGATATGCAAATCCCACAAATTTCAAGTCTAATTTTTCCTGCATAGTCTCAAGGCCAGACAAACCTACCAGCACTCTCAACGTCTTGGCAGAGAATAATTTCTAGGTGTTTTCGTGAACAAAACACGATAAGACGAGTGTGACGGTGCGTGCGGGGCGCACACATGCGCGGAAGTCAGCCCCACTCGCTGTAAGTCTGATTTAACGGATCGTCAACTTGCCTGCCTTCAAAAATAGATACCTAAGTAAGCGCTCATGCGTATCACCACTTCAAATTACTTTTTGCATGCTGGAATGAATGGAAGAATTGAACCGATAAAACGGTCCCATTGTCGGTAACGAATGTGTCATTTCCAGCTGAAATGTGAGCTTGAATCTTAATTCGTATTGTGGCTATTCATGTCGAGTTGATACTGTTAACATTTTAATTGAAAATATTTTTTTTGGATTGAAAACAAAACACACGACTGCTTTGACACAAACAAAAGTGTTTATTTACCTACCTACATTAAAAATGACACCGTTCGCTCTTAGAGTAAAATTGTTTTCATTTGTCAGCAATCGCTAATCATACAGATATGATTTAGTATTAAGAACAACTAAAAGCTGCCGAGCAAACTTACGCAATAGCCAATAAATCTAAACTTTGAGAGAAAGTAATTCTGTTGCTATGCTCATGCGATATTCCTGTCTCCGGAGATAATACTTCTTTGTAATCTGCTGAGTGTGCTACGCGATGTAATCATATCTGTTTGTTTTGTCACAGTTACTTTATTTCCTCTTTTGCTATGTAATGGGAAAATCATGAAAGGTAAAGTCATGTTATCATATTTTTGCAACAACAACCTGATAGTATCAGCGTTTCTCGTCAGGTAAATACGTGGTCTCGCAGAATTTTCACTTGGGTGGTTAGAAGTGTGTTTTGTCACAAAAATAGGAGGTTTTCAGTGGAACAGTTACCTTTAAGTATAAGGACTTAACGTCGCAGGAAACGGCCTTCTAAGTATATGAGCGTGGGGGCGCCCTCTCTCCGCTGATAACAGAATTATCCGAATGACGCCATCTGTCTTTTAAATGTGCACCTTACTTTTAGACGCGATGCGTTGTTGCCACGCGCATATTATACTGTGAAAAGTAGAATTTTCTTTTATTCTTCCACGCCTTTCTTTGAAATTGCTTTCTGTTGTTTTAGAACGATATAATAGCGCAGTAATCTTTTATTATACATCTAAGTATTCATTTTCTGTAATTGCACTTAAGTTTCATAAGAAATTTTATCATCGTCATCACTGTTAGCTCTTTCAAAATTCGCACATTGATCATCATCATCGTAAAAAAGACGTCCATACTGAATAAACGCATAATATCAATGTATAAATTAAATTTTACAGTGACCGTTTAATCTGCGCAAGACATTACCCTAGCTAAAATATTAAGATGGTTCACTGTAAGCTCATTGGCAGTGTTTGTTGTCGCTCAGCTTGACCGCTTTCGG
The DNA here is from genome assembly GCA_951230895.1 of Carpatolechia fugitivella. Classification (NCBI taxonomy): domain Eukaryota; kingdom Metazoa; phylum Arthropoda; class Insecta; order Lepidoptera; family Gelechiidae; genus Carpatolechia; species Carpatolechia fugitivella. The sequence continues at coordinate 11,959,944 of OX579650.1, forward strand.
CGAGATTGCACTAGCAACAAGGAGGTGTCGCTGCCTAATTTGTATCAATATTTGTGTGCACCGGCACTATCCTGCACTAGATAGAAGTGCATTAAACTGATTACCGCCGCGATCCATCTTCTTGCCCCGCCCTGTCTTGTGTCGTTTGTTGTATTAGTAAATGGGTTAGTCGGTTAATTAGCATTCTTTGACAAATTGATTACAGCTTTTGTTGAGCTAATGAGGTGGTATATAAAACCTTTTTTTTTTTTTTTATTATGATTTATTCGTAGAATTAATATTATTCAAATTAGTATTGATTTCATTAAAAGTTTTGTATTCAGAAATAATAGTTCATACAGTAACAGTAATCTTAATAAGTATTCTTTTGAATAGAGAGTGCTTATAGTAGGGGATTGTAAGTGAAAATGGAACTAGCCAGAGCTACTTGAACAATCCGAATGTTCCATTTAGGAAGTCCGAGATAACGTGGGTAGTTATTTTAGAACGGATAGGTGTTCCCATAATAACTTCAGTTCAATTTATATTTAGAATCCAGTTCAGTAAAAGCTACATTGATCTATTGATATCTTCATGAAGTCATATTGTATTCTGAGAGAGGATAAGGAGTAAACTTTAAAATAGCGTAAATTGTAATTATTTTTTTATTTTACATATTAGAAGACAAAATTCTTCAAATGCCAGTATCATCACGTCTCATACATTTTAAAGTAAACGCCACTGCGAGCGTACATGATGCGCACTCGTAACAGCATTGCCTTAATTTGTAACTTGCAAATCTTAATATCACTGTCATCCTCCGTTATTTCGTGCTTTACGTCAAATTATCCTTTGCACCGAGCGACGAGAATTGTGCCCCTCGTATGCCAAGCACATATTTGCAACTCCATTATTTATCCCCTTAAGACTAAACATGTAAGCCAGTAAATATTGCGTTTAAAGAAGAATATGTAAAACACGTACCGAGACGGCTTTTGTTGTTGAAAGACGCATTCAGAATGATTTCATTTCGCGCCAATGAACACATTTTTTTCACTTTCAAGAAAACCAAGCAGGTATGTAAGAGCATTAAAATCTCCTACCACTCCATGTGTTGTTCTTTTATGGTTTTCGAAGATACTTATTTACGATAGAAACGTTCGTGATGTTTTCTGATAAAATGTTTTTCTCATCTTTTACACTAATGAGAATAAGCAGAGGAGGCGATAAATTGAAATTTATTTTCTCCTTGGAACGCGTACACATACCTACATAAATATTTATTACTTATTAAAGTCGGTAGCAATTCATTAGACAGGTTTTACGAGGTATTATTCAAATTAAATTTATTATTCTGAAATGTAATATAACGTTTCATAGATTGTTCTCTGAAATTAAATAAAGAAGACAGTTCTCGGACAATTTACAAGCATTATTGTTGTTTGATTTGTACAAGTTTCAGCTGTAACGTAGTCAGATAATATTAACAAACTATCCCAGAGCGCACTATACAACTTTGGTAAAGTTTTATTTAATAAAATGTCTGGTATTTGTCCAACTTATCCAGAGCACGAGTATAAGTATAGGGAACACAAATAATAATAGTTGACGTAGGGCGGAGGCGTGCAAGTTCCGGGGAGGTGAGGGGAGAGTGAGGTAATCAGCCCGGACAGTAATTCGGGAGCCTTAAGGGTGTGATCGGTTAGCGCAGACAAGGGTAGTTCCACTACCATCCTTGGAGAGTACGAATACTTTAGTCTAACATTTCCAATGTGGTTTTGTTTTGTAGCTCTTCGAGATTAGGCAATTTCTCAATAAACATGCGACCGTTCTGGGCAGCTGCTATTGCTTAGTTTGCGAGACGTCTCCGGAGAAATTAATGTAATGTGGAATATAAGTTAGGGTTCGTAATAAGATTGGGTTCGATGTTTCTGTCTGTTTCGCCCAATAGTTTATTTAGCAGTGCGATGTAATGGCCCGATGCGAGTTAGCTATGAGAGTTCTCTGATAGCTTCTGATGTTATGGAGCATGTTTCCCAACTTTTATCTCAACGATATTCTTTGATATTTTATTCATCTCGCTGTTGGAGAGTACGTAGACGAATAAATCCTCTTATAGAGATGAGTTTCTTACAAAATATTTCAGTGACAAAAATCCAAAGTTAACCCAATTAAAGCGGCTTTGAATCTTTTGAACGCACTGAATAGACAAGTAGCGGCGGCCTACGCAACACTCATCGGTTTGGAGTACGGAGGCCACGGAAGGGCTCTCGAGCCCCTCTAGTCAGCAGACTTCGGGTATCTTTGCACCTTAATTACACTCAGCGCGGCACAAGTACGACACGTATAGTCTCCATCGCCTTTGCCCAAAGAAAAAAGACGAGGAAAATTCGAAAATCGAAAATCGGGATTGCTCCGTATGAAAGAAAGACCCTCCTACACAGGATTTAAAGACAATGTCGCTCTCAATTTTTGAGAGCTGAGCCTTGATTAACTTTGACGTATTATTCTCTGAAAGGCTTTGAAAAATTGCTTTGGGCTAATTTGGTGAAGTATCTTAATCTAAAATCTTCGTCTAGAAATTGTCACTAAGGAGATTTTATATATAAATTACTTATCCATTAATAAAATTTTACTTGACATTTTGTTCAGCGGTGCTGAGTATGAGGGCAAAGTCTTATTAACTTTGTAATTGAATAATTATGAAGGATATTCTCATTTAGCGGTGACTTGTGACCTGAAAGGAATTCGGCCTGGTTTTCAAAATGGCTACATCGATATCTTTATGAGCACTCTCCTGGGGCTTTACGTATACAATATCAAATTGCCCCAATTTATTAACGTAATGCAAAAAACCAACATTCTCAGGGCAACTAGGTATATTAAGTATAGGGATAACCGTTTCGTAAAATCTTCTCCTCGGTTATGAATATATATTCCATGTTACTAAAAATAAAAAATAAAAACATTTTTAAGACGTCGACTAATTGAAAAACACAAATATATTTACTGTCAGGCTCTTGTTATATTTATTAACCAAGCTGATAATCACTTGGCCTTGGCCCGGGGTGATAGGAAAACCAAAAAACAAAAAAATTGCTAGAAAAATCTAAAATCAAATAATAACATGAGTTCGAGTTTATGCAAACAAAAAGATCTCGGTGTATTCAAATAATGTAACTTTGTAAAGTTTCTTTCGAAATGGCAGATAGTGCAGTTTTGTTGCATAATAAGACAGTAACATAACCTAGCTAAAGTCTCCTGATCTCTGTAATATTCAGCCATACTGAGCACTCGAGCCGCTAAATCCCGTCTTATCTGACAACTTTTACATTATCTGCCGAACTCTTCCATAAATTCGAGCCCAACTGTACTTACGCTTATCAAGTCAAAACTACCTAAGCGTGTATTTATTTGTTTCTATTTTCTGGCTGATTGACTCTGGAACTTGTAGGGAAGAGTCGAAGTATGGGTTAGCCTACCTCCAACTTCCTCGCCCCTGATTCGGAATCAGTTAATGCAAAAGTTTATTTTTATAAGTAAGATTACACGGGAGTTTGGATTGAAGTTTTTTGGAGCAGCCTTCTTTCGGAAATCCCTCGAAGTATGGATGAAGCGACGCTCCGGAGCGCTTTCAAGGATTAATGCTGAATTTAAAATAATTTCCCAACTGTGTTCAGTATTGAGAGATGGCAAAGTTTACTAACCCTTTTTCAGGCGAAATAAAAGAGTTTTAGCGATACTTTTCTATCTTAGTCTCAACAACCATTTTTAAAGAAAATAGCATAATTTCAGACCCATCAGCTTAGATAATTTATTAACAAACCTAGTAACCAGTAAGTACTAAACTGGCCAAAGTAAAGAGAAAATACGGAAACCTTTGCCAAGCTCTGGACCATTTATGGCAGATGATAATAATTTGCGTACGAAGCCTGCATAAAAGTATATTGGGGTTATCAAACTTTTCATTATCTTCCTTTATTTTCCTATAGCAAATCCGACTAACAAAAGCAAAAATGGTCCAGCAAAAACATCATAAAACACGGTATTTGGGTAGTCATGTAAACAATTAGCGGGCTTAATATGTTAAAACCATTGTATCGCGTTATCGTTTGTCCAATCGTCAGAATTTATGTACGCTTCCCGATGGAGCTCATAAACATTGTAAAACTTCCGGCAGATGGCGGGCGGGCACCCGATTATGTGGACCCTACAATGTTAATATCACGAGCCCACGAAACAGCCGCCCCGGTCGCAACACCGCTTTGTCCAGGCAAACACTACACGGGGACATACAAAAAGGACTGTTTGTAAAACTGATTTCTGGTAACAATGAAACGTGAAAAATATTGCAGTATCATTTTTCACAACTACCCAATCATCAAAACAAAAATTAATTCAGATGATTAAAGCTTATAATTTTCTGGAAGGTAAGTGCAAAAGTGGATGGTATCATCCCCCTTCATTACATCATCGGTTTAGCAATGAATCTACCGTGGTTGAAAAACTCAAAATGACTTAATAATTTTTATGGGCGACATCCACTCCGTCATAATACGCCATTAACGGCTGAGCGACGGGGACTCTAATTCACGTTTAAAAGCCTGCACTTGAGTCAAGTCAGCAGTAATTTCGTCTTAGCCAGCAATACCTAGCAAAAATCTAATTTGTCAAAGAGTACGTTGCGGCTACTAGAATGGTTGACGTTATTATTCTTTGCGGAATTTCTTACAATGCTCTTGATATTATTATGACAAGATAGAGCTACCCTTAAGTGATTATCTCAAACTTAGCAGAGGCGAACTCATCTCTTTGAATTTTATTTTAGTCTCTCGGAGACAGTCTGCGTGTGTTTTTATTGTTGCTAAATTGAAAAAGCAGGATATTATCAGTAAGTCGTCGTTAAAAGTGCCCAGTAGAGTACTGAGAATATTACAGTCTGAGATTTCAATCATATCTTGATTCAAAGAATATTGAATGCTAATAAAACTCTTGAGATGTTTCGATTGGTATTTTATTTACATATAGCAGTATTTATAATGGTTTCGCGAAGTGTTTGTGATTCATTACAAAGTGTTATATTGACTGTAATTTTCCTAGCTCATGGGTATAATAAGTCGTGGTTTTCTTTCGTAACATTAATTTAAGAATCACAGAAAATTATAAACATTATTTACGTGGATTATCATAGGTTTTATAAGAGCTACATTTGAGCTTTGATTATGTTATTATGAGGATAGTTCATAATTTTACTTTTTCATAGTAAAGGCAAAAACATGGGTGGTATATTAGTAGCGATTTGTATCCATGGGCTGTCAGAAGCACGCAGGTCGTGGGTCGCGTCTGGGCCCTCACGCGTCGCTGCACTGCCCCTTAGCCCTTAGAATAAGGCAGGCATTCAGAGCATAGGCGAGAGCGACGAGCGATTAAGTTGACTGCTCATTTTAATAATAATAATAATATAATTCGTCAGTGGAAAGGTAAAAGTACTTAAGTGCCAAATTGGCGAAAATGAGTTATATATTTATACAGTTCGATTGCATTTTTTTGCGTCAATTAGTTTAGGTGATTTGTTATTCTGAGGACTTTTTTTGGCGTTTTAGCCTTTATAGGTTATCCAAAATTTTGGGTCTGATCGTTAGGCGATGCTTTTTTGGGTCTCTCTTGTAAAGTTGTACTATTTGGCGCTATAGTATTTTTACCTTTCCGCTGACTATATAATAATATAATTATCAAGGCAAAAGACCCATTGTAAATGTACAGCAAAAGCAATACATATTACACAATAAAATAAAATAAAGAATAAAAAATAAATAAAATTAATTAGAATAAAAATAAATACAATTTCCTGCTTACATAATTTTGAGACAGGTCTCCGTCACTGTTTTTTGTTCGGGTTAGATGCACGCTCAGCCGGACTCAGACTAGAGACTTAGTTACAACAAAATCTTACAAAAACTACAATTCTTAACAAAAAAACAACAACATTCCAAAATACATGCGTGCAAATGCTATACGAAAACATACATCTTTTTCTGAATTCAAATAGGTACCAAGTTACTAACTGGTGAAACAGTCCAAAATTTACCAGGTACATTTTCATAGCTGGCAGCGCCATTAAAAGAAGAAGCGATGCATTTATCTTATTTTAATTTTTAAAATTGCCAGTTTGTACTCAGACGTTCATTTAGTCTTTTTAGTCAACCTGTCTGCATATTTCTGCACTAAAAATGTAGCCAAGCCGGACTAATGGGTTAAGTAGGTGGAGAAAGTTGTAACCCAGCCTCCCTTTGAGATAAATTTAAAACCTCTGAAGTGATATCGTAAGAAACTACGATTATGAGTTATTTAAAAGCTATAACTAAGTACTTGCGTGTATATTTTTAGTTTAATTTAAGTTCGGTGTGTTGTTATTAGTAGTTTTTACCATAATAACCATTTGTTTTCCGGTGGTTGAACAATTCGTAGCCTATTTCATCCTTCTATAAGTTTATTATTAGTATTACATATATAAATTAATGTACTGTTTTCACTAAATAATATTTTTTTAAATTGTTTCTCAATTTTACAGGTAAGTTCACAAAAAAGCCAGCGCATTATTTCGGTAACGTATTTATCTTCCATTTCTACAAGTTTAATTAGAAAAGTATTTTTTGTTTTTATTCTGTTGTTGTCAATATTGAACATAGTAATTAGTTGCTATCACAGTGACCGTCAACAATATAGTTAAAGGCAAACAATGGCCACCCTTGGATTGTTCCACATAATCCAAATTACAAGTTTCCAATTGTGACCCCAAACTCAATAGAATAGTCAAATTAACTTGTTCAAGTTTATGTTAATTGGACTCCGATAAGGTGTTCTTGTATTTGGAATAAAATGGTAACGTACCTATGTTAAACAGCGCAAGCTCAATAAATTCACTTTAAAACAACAGTAAATGTGACAAAACGATAAGTATACACTTATTACATCTGGGATAGATACAATCTGATCGACAAAGTCGACTAACAGCCAGTGCAATTCAAACTTTGCCATTGACTTTAATTCAGTTATCGACAATCACATCGGAATAGTTACCTAATTCATTTTGATTAAATACGTCAGCCCTCATTTTAATACACAAAGAAATATTACACTGGAAAAAATCAATTCTTGTTAAACAAAATGTTTTTTTTTTTATTTAAAAATATGCAAAGATTTCCAGAAAAAAATCTTTAATTAAGGAAGACGACACTGAACAATACTCGAAAAATCCACGACGCGTAACGTCGTCGGTACCTAACGAACACTGGCCTTTTGTTATAAGAAGGTTTCATTCTAATAAACGTATACTTCGCTTGACAAAGTCTTTACTCGTAAGAATTATACCATTCATCCTTAAAATGGATTCCAAGGAGGGAAGCAATTTCATTTGTGAGAACCTGCTCCTGCTTATAATCCGTCCGAGGTAATAACATTTCATATTCGTAATAGAATCATTCTGCGTCGCACGGAAACTTTATAGTCTCATTTTCATTGAAATCGTTTAGTAGGAATAAACTTGTAGAATATTTGATGCACGGCTGGGACGGGACTAGGACGGCCCAATCTCCGGACCCCCCCGGATAATCAACTCCTGTTTTTCACTCTTCTCCTTTATTTAAATATACATGACAAGTATTTTGTAGAGAGCACAGAAATAGTACATTCATTCTGAGATAGATGTCATCATTCAGTTGTCGTTCTATTCCTTTTCCTTGAAATTACAGAATACAATATCACATTTTTATCACAATGAATGTTTTTTTCAGGTAGTGTTTATTAGAATTAAAACACATTTTTGTAAATTTTAGTGTATTATGAATGTCCAATAATTTCAGACCTAAAAATATCCATGATCTATAATAGCCAAATGGACGTTTTTTCATTTGCCAAATGCACTTTGCAATTGCACCGGTTAAATTCGAGTATTCAAGCTCATATCGTGACAATGAGTATGCAGATGCGATGGTTATCGATTATAGTAACATCGAAATCGTTAATAATGCAGAAGCACTCCGTATCAATATTTAAATAGTGAAAATATTTCCGAAATAATATTTTTGTTTGTACTGTACTACCTACTATATTTGCGCTGAACTTAAACATTTTTATAAAAACATTTGATTATGATGCTTTTGACTTCAACATTTGAATAAAGTGTCATTTAGAAATGTTAATTAAATCCTCAACTAGATTGTTTTTGTCATAAAAGTTCTCTCTGAATATTCAACAGGACGTACAACACCCGCTGCGCACGGCGACGTATTATTGCTAATACATTTCAAACTGTATACACTGCGTATTAGGCACTTAAATTCAATGTGGGCGAAGTCTTTGTGTTTGTGAAGCCAAACAATGCTTCTCAGCCATTGTGATTATTGACTTGGATTAGTTATCTCAGTCGTTGTTATGACGTACACATGTTCCATTTTCTATCGAGTCGACTATGTTTGAAATCGAAGCAGATTTCAGCTTTGGTAAACTTCTCTTCTTAGAATATTGTCAATAACACTAATAAGTGGGCGAAGCTCTCGGCGTTTAAGTATTTCAAGTAAGAAATTCTTTGATTGAAAATTTAATTGAATACCCAGAAAACATTCTTCATAACCGCGCACTCACTTCATAAAGAAGATACTTACACGAGAATGAGAAACAAATTTATGTACTTACATAAACATGTCCTAAAAATAAAAGAACCACTCACGCGAAACTCGATAAAGTGTACTTAGAGCTTTCGGTAAATTCACATTTTTATCATTGTATATTCGCACGGGCGCGAGGCGAAATTCTAATTTGTTGTGTTATCGAATTCATCGGAGGGAGGGAGTGCGTAGTTACCTCGAGAGGTGAGCCGGCGCCGCGGAGTTCTCGCCGGGACAAGATTTATGTAAGGACTTTTGTGTTTGTACGAGTAGTTAAGCAGGGCGGGGCGGGCGCGGGCAAGGCTCATCTACATTCGCTTTTACTCGCGCGTACCCGACAACCTATAGTACACACGCTTTTGTCTATCTTCTCGCATCCGCTACAGCTTCTTCATCGGGAGAAAGGAAAAAAGCCTCGTTTTAAATTCCACGCGTATACGTAGGCGTGTTACTTTCCTTTTTTTGCAATTTTTCGCCATAGACACATCATCTGGCGTGGATGAGTTTTTGTTGGGACGTAGGAAGTTCCTTTGTCTTCAAATGAAAGTCAGAACTGTAAGGAATATCCAGCAGCTCGACGGTACAGCCTATAGGCATTGTTTGGAGAAAAATCTAAACTTAGACTTTTGTTTCGGCTCGCAGTGCACAGCTCAGAGCCTCGGCGCAACACGTGGCAGACGACGCTAAGTAATGAAATTCACTCGAGTTGACTTTAATTAAAAACTGGTTATAACTTGAATGTTAACCGATAAACTAAAATAGGATTTCTCGTAAAATATTTTAGTGTCGCATAACTCGTGTGATTTCCTAGTAATCCCGGCTTAAACAAAGGTAGGGGACACACATAAAATGTTATGAATTACTGAGTCGTCCGACATCAAAATGTATGTGTAGTTTGGAGGGGACTACCTTTACTATTATTATTTAACCCACAGAATAATGCAAAATCGAGAGCAGATTTAAAACAAATTAAGCATTTAAGTATCTTATTAGGCTGCTTAACTATTTATACCCATTTCACACTTCTTTAAGTTGATGTTTTCGAACTGGGTATTTTGCTTCAAAATAATTTTACTTGGACCTTAGTTAGCCCCAGTAACTTGATAAAAACTATAATAAAGCAAAACTTTAAATTACTCTTTGTTTATAAAATTTAATGTTGAAAAATGCGACGTGGAATACCTAAAAAGACGGCACATAATTCTGCTACATTTGAATAATAGTTTGCTAAGGAAACGCTGAACCTCCGAGTTCGCCATAGGCCCTTTGTCTTCCGGGATTTCTGCGCAAGGACAATGTAGCATAGTCTTCATGTTATTACCTCAATTAATCATAACTTTGTGTTAGTGAAATTTCTCCTGCGGGTGTACAGTCAACCAACTATGGTTGACGAAGGACCATCGACCAGTTGCTCAATCTACAGGAAGAAAAGAAAAAAAAATTATGTCTAAAATTTTAATATTCCGGATGACTAACATGAAAATAATTTGTATACACTTTTTTTTTTTCAAAATATAATTTGTAGCATATTAAGACGTCTGTCAGTAAACTCGTTTATGATCTTTAAATTTAAATTAATAGTACTATAAATTCAACATTAATTAACATTTTTGTTACTATATCAAAATTTATTACATTTATTTTTTAACTAATCAGGTAGTAGCACAAACTAAAAAAATATATTTCATAAGTAATTGGCGATTTTAATACGACATTATGCTTACTAGAATACAAACCTAATGGTGCATGAGTTCAGAAAGGCATGAAATTGGACGACGAGGCCTTGGAGCTCATAGCTACAGCGAAATTGATTTTAGAAAAGCAAGTGTGCGTTTTAGCTGAAATTTAATTAAGTGTTTAATGAAATTAGCTCCAACCTCTTGTAAAGTATAAATAACAGCCCTGTCGTGATCCCATCACACACAATGTTTTATTTTTTAAGGCATGAACAAGAGGAATAACTCTCTATTCAACCTTATCTACGATAATACTGGAGCTTTTTTAGAAATAATACGATAGTGGTAATATCAAATTATCATTATCAGTTTGTATGATTCAGTTGTATTTAGATTTTAGTTTCCCCTTAAAACGCTATCAAGCTCGATGTTTAGCATTCTATTCTTAAAAGTTAATAAAATGTAGGTCGGGGAAACAGTTTCTTCATATTTTACATACAAAATGAAGACAATTTATTTCAAAGTATATTTAAATTTATTTATAATATATATATATACCATTTTGTTCAATAACTTGTTGCCATCTTGTGAGTAGTGACATGATGCCTTTCATGATATCAAAATCAGCCAGAAACAAACAATACAAGCAAACAGATATAATTACAAAATAGTACGTACAAAATACGAAAAGACTTTTTCCCCGACCACATTTTGCTTCATTTAGTATTTGTTAACTTATTAATACGAGTACTGGAAGATAATACATGGTTAATCTCGACCCAGCCGTGACAGAATGTGAGCAAAATAATGATAATAGTTTTAAGGAGTTCAGGAACAACGTCGCAAGTGCTACGTCCTGCTACGCGCGGGTGCTACACCGGCGCTACGACGCTACGGCGTAGACGCTTATTTATGCGCAGCAATATTTCAGCACAGTTTTTGCTAACTACTTATCTTACGTCTTGCTTGAGTTTATTTAGTACATAATTATACGTTTTAACGTATTTACTCTTTAGCTGTATCATGATTAATGTATCATTATTAAAAAAAACTTATTTCTTCATTAAATTTTATCGACATTTGAATGTAAACATTTTTTAAGGACCGAAACAAAAATTTGGTGCTATTATAGAGAATAATTCTTGCATATATAAATTATTATAATATTTGTTTCTCGATAATGGCTCTTTTCATGATTTGAAAGTGTTTTTTTATATATATATATATATCTCTGGTTATTTTTTTAATTTCCAAGTTTATTTGAAATAATTTGCATTCTTTAAAAAAATATATTACAGTCACACATAAAAAAGTAGTGCCAAAACGAACTTAACACTATATATTTCTAGTGCTATGTAAACATTGAATTACCACTCGGGTCCGAGAGTTACCATCAATAAATACAAGTCAACGCTGCTCAGTTGCCTGAGTATAAAAATTTATACACCATAAAAAAGTACTCAACTACTTTCACAAAACTCGGTCCATGAGTATATGTGGACACAATTTAATATACGCGCAAAGGATAAAATAAATTTAGGTCCTAGTAATACCCCAAATATGCAAAAATGAATCGGATTGTCCTTTAAAAATGTCTGCACAGTACAAATGCAATTAATAGGGATTAGTGTGTGAGGCCGTGCGTTCCGTTCTACGCTTATTTTTCACGTTACGACTCCGCCGGCGCCCGCGCCGTGTTATTGAATTAAAGTTGATAAGTGTATTAGCCAGTGTTGTTCCATTCTCTTGATTAACGGCCAGCCTGCTCTTTCTCTCTCATTTATATGATAATGACCCGCCAACCGCCGAACACAATTATTACGTGTAAATCGATGTATTGCGAAGTCAACATTTTTTAAAAATATGACTTTTTTATTTTAAAATTAACGCTAAATATATTCTGGATACGAAATATTTCATTGTTTTTGTTAAACTGAGTCGGCGTATTTACGGAACTGATTTAAATGTTAATTAAACAGCTGACGGTCTGATGGTGTGATTGTAATTGAAAGCGATTTTAGTGTTGATTTAGCTAATAGATCAGATAATATTTGCGTCAAGTTATTTCTATGTAAATATTTAAATTATTTGCTTTAAATTAATTTCATCTACAGTGTTTACAATATTGCTATGAAATATTTGTTTTAGTTTACTAAACCGGTAAAAATCGTTATTGGTCTTCATTATTATAAAGTCAACAAATTTCAAAGGAACTAATTCAGCGGTTGAATCAAAAACAAATAAAAAAACAACAGTAATTTATTTATTTACCTCCAGGTTTTATTTCCAAAATAAAAATTTAAATGCGTAACAAGGATACCAGGAGCACATATATTGCAGGAGATATAAAGTGGCTCACACACACTGGTCGCGGCTCGGTACACCGCTGTCTGCTACTTAATTCCCCTTTGTTTAATACAATCTACTGCGAACACAGCTAGGGTTACGTTATGATGACATTTGGATTTGCTTCGTATTATACCGAGGGAATGAAATCCGGAAATATGAGTGCATCTCTTATCCCTCTTCCTAATATTATTCTTTGGATGTAAATACCGTATAAAATCTTGGATCGGGTTGATAAGACAAATAAGTATAGCAGAAAATCAAGATTGCCTGATTTATATTCGAGGATATTTCTTTGGTACGACAAACAATCTTAATACCGATCGGATCCTAACACCACAACAATACTGACAGGCGTCGTTGTAAAATTCTATTTAGTTTGGATTGGAAAAGCTGTCAATCCCGACTGGATGCGCTGACAGCTATCAACAGATAGCCGCGGGTCGTCATTCAGGGAGCGCCGATTGCCGTACACCACTGCGACAAAGGATTACCTAACTGGAAGCAATTTTAACAGTCCATAACTCATCCGGCAGCCATTTCGTCACTCTTAAGCCCTGTCGCCTAAAGTGTCAAAGTGAAAAACTTCAATATTTGAACTTCTCTATATACAATTTTTGGTAAACTGTATATGACACGAACATTGTCGTATGAATGGAACTTCCAACAAACTTTAATAATACCGACACTGAAGTTTATTAAGAGAAAACGGAAGCCACCGGCGCCCCCATATCCAAAACTATCGAACTTTCCATAACAAAGCTCTAAGAAAAAGGCAAAAACACAATCCAAAAAGTCTCTCCGGCACAATAGAAAACTTTATTTGGGAGGTCGGAAAAACTGTTACAAAAAATATGACGTTTGAAAAATTACACGCATTCACAAATCATGCGGGCCCTCTTTTGTGAAAAGTTTTGAAGCATACAAAGGCGCTTAACTCGTTCTTAGGCGTTAAATTTTGTGCTTACCCGTATACCGTATTGTTTGTTTTTTGCTTGTCTATTAAACGTTATAATCTGAGACCTGAAGTGAGAGTCAACAACGTGACATTTAATTGGTCGTTTGAAGTGGGTTGACACTTTTATAAAAAAATACTGATTGAAGTGGTGTGTCAAGTGGCGATAAATCTGCTAGTCCGTAACACACCTGAACGAGTGTATGAGTGAGTGGGACAAAAACGGTGCGCTTCGAATCGAAATACAAAATTCCATTTGGTGCCGCCGAGAGGAAATGAAGCAATTAATTCAGCAGATGGCGTCGCCGTGCGAGCATTAATCATCGACTAATCGTAACTGCAGTCTTCGATTAATCCGCGCGGCTCGCAAACACCGCCCACCGGAAACGACGCACCGCGCTACTCTCGTGTGCCGTAATTGTTATCGCACAGAGCAAACTTCGGGAAGTAGATAACAAGATATACAATTTTAATAAACACGGCACGAGCGACAAGTGGTCTGTTAACTCTTTTCCTGGCGTGGTGCAAGTTCATATTATGTCGGCTTAATTCAGAAATATCTCATAATTCTGATGTTTGATTATTCTCTTAAAGAATTTTGAAAATCTTTTTGTGCAATAACAGCACATCTACTTTAATGGATTGCCTTTGTCAAAGAAAACTTTTAATACAGATTGAAATCTCTATTATTGACGGAGCATTTTGCTTATCCAAAATCTTAATCCTCGAATTACATCAATCAGAAACAAAAGTCTCGTAAAGTCGACTTTCTTTAATGAATTAACACCGATACAATCTATTGTCGCATCGACGGCCTTCGAAACTTGTTCTTCTGTAATTAATTTCTGTTTGAAAATTTAATAATGCTACAGTGAGAGGGCAATTAAAAATGGATTATACGTGGAAATGGGTGAGAGTCGACCGAGTTACGTTTTTAAGAGTTGGAATTAAAGAGTGAGCTGGTAGATTAAGGCACTTGCTGGCGGGATTACTGGACAAGCTAGTGTTAATGAAATTTGGTTGGAGGAAGTGGTGCGATCCGCAGGCCTAGTGCTGTAAGCCGTGACCAGCCAGCCCCTGATTGTATAAGATGAGAGTTTTATCTGTTTTGCACTATCGAGTGGCCGGGTCGGTGGTAATCATGAAGATTAAACTTTGTTCGAGCCTTGCTTAATTGCTTGTATTATTTTAGGCTTTGAGTTGGCGGTTAAATTGGCTTCGGATAAATGTTTATGCAGTGTTGCTCCAAGTGATTTATCTTTAATAAAAGGACTCAATTTGACCTCTGGTAAATGAAAAAAGTGCTTTAAAATAAGTTTTTAAATGTTTTAAGCTGCTTGATTAAACCTCACCTAACATAAGCCTTTTCATATCAAAATAATTACTTAACAAGCAAATTTAAGAATCTCTTGAGAGAAGTCTAGTCCTTTTCCTGTGAGCCTCAGCGGGAAGTGTCTTACTTCACTGGAACTCCACGCTTAAATTAGAATTGGCTCTACATAAATTATCTAAATTAAATTGAAATTGAATCAGTATTCTCTTGGTAGAAACTTACAATTATCTTTACTTAAGAAATTTTTATTCTTAGGCAAAACTATACTTATGGAGTCATCAAAGTAATTTTTATTTCTGGATCTTATTTTCGAGGGTAAATACCCTTATTATAAGCTTATTAACTTTATATTCTTCTTCTTAGCGAGTCGATGGCAAGTCGAAACTTTATACTTTATATTGAGAATTGTAATTGCTACCAGCACTATATTTCCAAATAAGAATAAGAAAACATTTATTTAATGGCACATAAAACAAAACACACATAGTTACAAACAAAAAAAAAACAGATGCCACCACAATAGTGGCGTTAAATAGTTGTGTCTATGGTCTATGGTGTCTCAAAAATAAAAACCTTGACAAGAATTCTTAGTACTAAGAAGGTTTTTACTAGTTGTTAATTTTGTTTCTTAGTTAAGTTATTACCAAACCTGATTATTAGACTAAATATAGAAAGTAACATAAAAATCTATTTTTTTTTTTATTTCTATCCATGAAATCAGTTAATACAAAGAAGTTCAGCAATTTTTACTCCTACTAAGATAGAACATGGTAAGTTGATGTAATAAGGTTGACTAACTAGTGGCAAAATACAAATTTTATTATTCTGTCTTTATAGTAATTTAAATAAATAAAAAAATATAGCAAGACGTGTTATATTTGTTTGCGTAAACTCTAAGTTACAAAAGCTGTTTTAATCTTATTTACATCAAAATTAATTAATAATGTAAGAAACATCTTAAATTTAAATTATTTTACTGTGGGGCATAGGTGATACGTGGGGTATACCGAAAGTCTCTGGATCTGGCCACTTACAATAAAAGACTAAAAACAATTTGATTATGGAATTAAAAAATGGAACTCTTTGGAAACATGTTACTTTCTAATTTGCGAGACTGTCATTTGTTTTTTCATTGTGACGATTGTGACTTCAATTGGCATTTGGTGATGAAGCACCATGTCGCAGCTCTGTGTATTCGTAGTGAATTAAGACGTGGACGTGATCATCTCCAGACGAGGTACGTGAAGGTCGGCCGGCGACTGCGGTTACAGACTCTCTAATATTGACACCGTACAACAACTTATTGAAACTGACAAAAAAAATTGTTGTTAGCAAATTCTTGCTTTATTAGGCATTGGAATGAACTAAGTGCAAAGCATTTTACATGTGCATCTTAACGGAGGACCAGAAACGACTGCGTGTCCAGCGGTGCCGTAAAATGATAAAAAAGTTTAACGGAGGACAGTCATTGGCTATTTATAATATCGTGGCAGGTGATGAAACCTGGGTGTACTGCTTTGAACCCGAAATAAAAAGCCAATCGGCAGAGTGGGCCTTTCCTTTTGAAAATTTGCCGAAGTCGAAGTATTGCTAAAATAATGGTTGCTTCTATTTTCGGCAAATCAGGACATTACGCTACAGTATCGCTTGAAAATCAAAGGACAGTGAATGCAGATTGGTACGTCAACACTTGCTTGCCCAGAGTCTTAGAAAAAGTTCGCGAAAAGCGTCCTCGAAGCAATGTCCTCCTTCACCCCGATAACGCATCCTCACACTCCGCTACGGCAACAGAATCTTATTTGAAGGCTTACAGCCTGGACCTCGCACCCTGGAACTTCTTTTTGTTTAAAATTTAAAGACAAACTTAGAGGCACACGTTTTACGAGCCTTGAATTGGCAGTGAATGTGTTCCATGAAGCCATTGAAGAGGTCACTCAGGAAAACTGGTTCAACTGCTCTGTACAGTGATTTCAGTGAATGCAAAAATGCATTAATTGCGAGGGAATATACTTTAAAAAACAATAAATGTGTCTTATGTCTTATTTATCAGAATCCAGAAACTTTCAGTATGACCTAAAATCAGATGTCTCAGTGAATATTGTGGAGACAATTATACTCCGCCACATTGGCTTACTGAGATAATACTAATTACATTATATAAATACTATAAAAATGTAAAAATTTATTTCTTATTACTATATTTTTTATAGTTTAATTTTGAAATTAGATCGAAAGATAATATTTTATAAAAAATTAAAAACTGTCTACATCTTATTGATTCTTAAACTGAATTCCTTAAGAACACAACAGGGGACAAATCAAAATCAAATCTTTGATTCCTTTGGGACTTGAAGCTTCTGGTTAAATCTCAGGGGATCGGAGTTGAAGAGAACCCGACCTCTATAGTACCAATTTTTATCGGATTACAACTCAGCTCTGCTTAAATATTTATCATAATTAAAGATATAGGTACCTAGTTTATCTCATGACCGATACAATATTTTAAATCTACAAGAAATTCTACTGGCGCACACCGTGTGACACTTCAGAAAGCACTGAAGCGGAGACAGCGTGTCCGTACTGATATCCTGCCACACGATTGTCCGTCCTCTGAAAACCGCAAGAAGGTGCGTGTCGCTGTAATCCAAGCAGTCACATCACAAGTCACAACCACATAGCTACAATCAAAGTCTCCATGGCCAAGCAGTCGAGCGTTCGTTCTAGGTTGGAATCCCGGTGAAGAAACTGTCAAACAGAAAGTTTTGTTAGGACATCGCAAGCTATATCAACTTACTGTCCTAAAAGAAAGATGATTTCGTACATTGGAAAGCACGTTAAGCCGTGGCAGATATCTACGGAAGGCCTTTGGTAGCACCAGGATTTGTGACACCGATCGTTGTCTTTTTCACCACCTCCACTTTCCCCGGCAAAATTCGGTGCCATGTGAGAAATTACCTTAAGGAATTCCCTAGGTACACTCTAAGCTCCTTCGACTGCTAGCGGGCCGTGTCTTGCTTCACCAGTACCGATTGTGATTGAATTAGAGCCGGCTCTGCACCGGTTTATGTACTTAAGTGGATGGAACACCAACCGCTTTGCAACTGGAAACCTACGGGGGGCTGGTTAAGTGTCTTGGTGCTTAGTTTGATATGATCTCCTGGTAATTGACGGTTTCTCCCAAGAAATAATTTATGATGATTTTTGTATGCATTCAACATCAGTCATCATCATCATCAACAGCTCATATACCCCACCGAGCAGCTTGAGCCTACCCTGAATTAAGGCGAAAGAACATTAGAAATTATTATATGAAATCGTAGCGTTATTTTCTCATTATACGCCTTGTTGTACGCTACAATCACAAATTCAGTTATTTGCATTATACATCTTTATTTGTACAAATTTAATTAGCCGAGTTGAAGTACTTTGAAGAGGCATATGCCCAACAAAAACAAAACCTAACAAATGCGAAACAAATGCTGGAGAAAAAGAGAGAAAATCTAAAAAGAAAAATAAAGTTGGATGACTTAAAAAGTTTCTTCGAAATATAAAACTGAACACTAAAAGAGGCGTTAAATTGCAAAAGACAATTTCTGCAGAATTATTCTAAATTCCTCAAGACTTTCTTCGCACTTTGAGCACAACTAACTCTAAAAAGAACGGTACACTCTAAACCAGAGTTGAAGTGGGCGTTCAAGTGATTTAAAAATAGTAATAAAGTATGAGGCGATAGAAACTTTGACGATGTTTAGCGGCTAAAAGTACGGGAACACAAGTTCACGGGAAGTTGAGATAGGTGCTTGAGGATGGTAAAAAATTTCACAAGCGCCGCTTCATAACATGCGGGAAAGTAATATAGAAGTTTTGGCTGAATATCCAAAAATATTACATTCTTTGTGACGTATGGAGATGACTCTGGGATATTTTACATATTAAATAACTTTAGAATTATTATTGTTACAGATTACGTGCTAACGAAATATATGATAATTAATTATTCTTTCTTTTTTTTCGTATTCTGCTTTATAATGATTAAATAACTTATTTTAATTTGTAATTTTAAGTTTCTTGAATGAAATTTAATAGCAAAGAACTTTTGGGACAGCAAACTAACAAGTGAAATTATCTCATTAACATGTATCTGAGGACATAGTAACAAATAAATAAACAAAGGATGGGATTGGCAACACTTACATTTTACAAGTTATAATAACAATGTCAAGTTTATACACGAGCCCCTCAGTGGGGACGTATATGAGCTGTTGATGATACACAAACGTCATGCAAATCTATCGTCACTGACATCTATCAAGCTCATGGAATATGAGGCAAAACACAGAAACAAAACAAAGAGGAATAACTGTAATTTTCATAATATGAGTTGACTCAATCAGTCGCCGACCCAAAATATCATTCAAATTCTAATTTATAAAATAGTATGAATAATTTAAATGATAAAACACAATTTAACTGATTTTCTACATGGTACCTAATTAAATTCTTCAAAACACAATAGCCAGCCCGCATGCCCCATTCAGGTTCAAATATGATAATATAATTTTTAATATCTCCATCATGACAAGCCGCTGGCTTTTTATTATTACTTCTCAGTTACATACTTGCTTGTTTTTTTTTTAAGTAGCTGATATTGTCATAAATCGACACGACGGTTCTTAAATAATAATAATACTGTGTGGTTCATGAAAAGAACTTCAGAGCTACTCTTTCTATTCAAAACAGGAAATCAAGATAAAACATAATATGATCTCCCATTTAAAACCACATGAAACTAAAAATGAAATACTGTTAGTCTTTTCAATAACTTTGCAAAAGTTAAATAAATCCACAAAACCACGATTTCATAAGTTTTACGTCTCAACTCCATATTACATTTGTCAGTGTCTTGAAACTTTTATTGCAATGGATATGATGGACCGCAGTACAATCTCACCGCATCTTGAGATACATCTAAACACATTTAAACTACAAAACCGCACGACTTCTAAACAATTTCAAAATGGAACCGCAGTAGGGGTGCGTCACATTTTGCATAAAAATACCGAGACGTCAACATTTACAAATAACTCCTTTCTTTGGGTAATTTTTGTTTACCGCTTTAAAGAAAGTTATGACACAAAATATGAAAACATTAAAATTGAACCGCGGCCAAATATGTTAAGTTTGGGGAAGGGAGGCTGTGAATACCAATCAGTACGGAGTCTGGTCGGTCAAGTGTAGACTGTAGACCCTGCTACGGCGGCGTAGACATGTGCTACGAGATGGCTTACTACATTACTGTAACGATTGCTACAAGACGAGCTACAATTGATTGGATTGAAAATATGGTTTTAATAAATTGGTCAAAATCATAAGTCATTATAAAAAGTTTGTAACTAAAAAAAATAATAGAATTCGATCTTTGGAGTTCTAAACAATTTGTAACCTGATAATAATAAATATCTGTTTATTACTGATCATGCAGTTAATGCACGTATGCAGTCAGGAATTTTTTAATTTCATTTCCTATAAATAAAATTTGAAATTATGCTGCACAACTGCAAAAACATAGAAGATTTGCCAAATGTAACTGCTTAAGCGCAGAGTGAAAATATTTTTTCTAATTTTGAAAATGCATTTTCCTCAAGCAGTTGAGTTATTTAGATCAGGCGATGCTAATTGGGAGGTGAGAGTTCGACACCCAGTTCTATTGTAAGAATATTTCAGGCCCGCTGTGGTGATAAATCAAACTCGAAACCGTAATGAAAGCGAACGGATCGCGTCGCGAAGAGGAGGGAGGAAAAAATATCACGGAAAAAATCAGGTGCGTCCCCCGGTCGGGCGAGAAAAACAGTCGGTCGTTGGGGGGTGGGGGTGGGGTCGGTCGATGCGGGGGGCGGGCTTGCGCTGGGCGTGACGCGTGCGCGGCGCGCGCGCTACCCGCCACATTCGCCGCGGCTCCGCTCCCGCCCGCTCGCCCGCTGCCAGCGACACTCCGCGCCGGTACACTGCCGCCGGCAACGCGCCACCGCGCCGCACCGCGCGACTACACGTGACCGCCCGACTTTACATGTCCAAAGTGCTAAAGTCAGTGCTACCGTACGCCACCGCGAGAGTGATCCCGCAGCCAGTTTACGAGCAGGAACCGAGTTGCACAACGCTCAGGGTTAGTACACAAACATCAGACATCAATCATTTGTGCAGCAGCCGAACGCATTTACCGGTGATCGATCGCGCGCCTTGTAAAAAGTTTATTTCGGGAGCGCAAAGTTTGGTAAAGTTGGTGCGCGGCACGATGCACGCTGCCGTCCGGCCGCAAGTGGTTCCATCGGCTGGGCGGCGCCGTCGAGTCGCTCCCTCCTCTGGGCCTCCACTAAAAACAACAAACAGATCAATCGACCTCCTTATATTCATACAAACACTCAAACCAGATTGCATCTTCATTGTGATTCACACCATTTCAATCCGACTACGCGGAGGTATTTTGTTTTTATGCCGAAACATTGCGATAAGATAAGAGTTCTACTGTACACTAATAGTTAGAAATAAAATTGTGGAATCGCATGTAACGGTGATATTAGCCGGGAACCGTTCAAGTTTACCTACTTTTCTTAAATTACCCGTGGTGGTGGGCCATTTCACGAGAAACGAAATTCGAGGGTGTATTGCGTCTATTTTGACACGTTTCAGGTGGCATTGAAAAAATTAAGGTGCTTAATCATAGTGTTTTGGATGAGTTAACTCACACGTTTACGTTCTAATGACAAAATCACACGAAATACATTTTTGCTTAATTTAAAATCATCCTACGTTATTTTATTGTTTGCCATTGCCGGCGTAAATAATAATTTTAAATATCAAACTTTAAATAAAAAGAAAACAACAAATCGTACACTCTTTAAGGTTATTTAAGATGTTTGATAGTGCTAAAAAAAAATTATTTATTATGAAAAATGCATGTTTCACAGAAAAAAACAATTTATTAATTTTTTTGCTAAAAATGTTAAATATTGTGTCTCATCATTTGATTGTATTAAATGCATTTTTATTTAATTTATGATTGTTTTCTTAAAAAATATATTTTTATCAGATGTTTAGTATGTGCAAAACCGTAAATTATTACCAGAGAAAATAATATTTTCATAATTAATTCAGGAATTGTTAAATGCAGTAAGATAGTATTGATATATTTCAAGATTTCATTTGTTTAGACATTTCCAGCTAACTATTTATGACATTTGTGTAATTTGACTTACCTAGTGTAATTTGCGTGCCGCATATCAGCTACAACGCTGTATTCAGGTGACAGATTTGGAACAACTCACCAAAATAATTCACCTGATTTACTCTGCAGACTCTCAATATTAAATACTCAATGTTACTATGTACTATAAGTTAAAAATAAATATCTAGTTTAAGCTAAAATTATCTAAATAAAAATTATTAAAACTCCGCTTGATTTGTTCCCGAAACGATTAAATTTAGATCAAAATTATGATAAAATCCTTTTATTGATTTGTAGTTATACTAGCTTTTTACCCGGCTACGCCCACGACTGAAACATATATGACAATCGCCATACTTTTTTAGTGTAAAGGTCAAACTACTTGCAAAATAGATTTTAAATGAAACGTTCTTTTTTCTTTATTTTACAAATATAGTAGCCTGATCAGTAATCTCTTCTATCGATTAGTACAACCCCCATCGAAATCGGTGCAGCCGTTCTCTAGTTATAAAAGGACAAACATTCAGTTTTATGTAATAGACTAGTTCCTTACTCTATTTGTGGGGCTTTTGATAATATTGCAACCACTAGAAATTTATGAAATGAGAAAGCATAGACACGAGGTACTGTCATTACTGATAAACATGAATTTTGTTCCGGAGGGATTGACATTAAGCTATTTATTATTACATAGTAAAAATAAGGGAACCAAAATTTTCTAAACACTTTTTCTAAATCTTTTGGGATGAAAAACACAGTGTCCATTATTATAGCTGTACTAGATATCAATCTTTTCTGTTGTTTTTTTAAATTATTTACTTAATCAGGCAAGCAGTTGAAACAATTTATAAAATAGCCTGTATTCACCTTTTCATTCCATTAGTTATCATTTCAAATAATTACATAATAGTTTCAGTATATAGGTATCCATCATACGCTATAAACATAAAATGTTATTTATCAATCTTAAAATTATTCCCAACTCATCAGTTTTGTTTTCTTCTATAAAAGTATTGATGAAGCCGAAAAACTTGTAAACTGATTAAATAAATTCTGAGAGCCACCCCAAAGTACGCTGATGCAAATGTAATTTTGATTTACGAACGACGAATTTTCACCCATTTTGTGTAGATCCTTCAGAGATATAGCAACGCTCCTTAGTTTCATAATTAAATTCTTCATCTTATAAATATTACTTTTCACATAACTTAATAACCCCATTTTAAATAGATAAATCCACCCTTTTTTCTTTTATTCATATGAACTTCATTTATTAACTTTCGTAACAATAGAAAATTAATAAACTAGGTACTTGGAAATTAAAAATACATTCAAAGTTTGTTAATTTCGAAATCCAATATTCCTAATTAATAAGTTATTAAATAGGCCAACCAAATCGGCGTTCCCTGTTATTGGCTTCTAATGAGATTCCAGAGCCCCTCAATTATTTTTTAATATATTTTTGTAAATAACAAATAGGAAGTGAATTATTCCTTTCTGATCTAAACATTTAATTTTTGAGTTTTTAATACACATAGCCTTATGGTTGAAAGTTTATCGTACAGAATAAAGATATTTATAATAAGATATATTTTCCTTCTTCCATTTTATCTCAATGCTAAGTTAAGTAAAGTATCTTCCGTATAAGAATATGAATAAAGAAAATATAACAAGAGAAACTATGAAATTAATATTACAAGAAGTATCGAACTTCATATAACACTCTGCTATCAGCACCATTTATATTTTTCTTTATAATTTATTAATTATATCTAAATGCCAATTTGATTAACTTTTCTTTTCATACTTGAGATATTATGCAAATCTTCTTTAGAAATTTATCTAGTAATACTTTCAGTTATAAAAAGAGGAAGATTAATATCTTACTTCAGTATGTCTTATCATTTCAGAAGCAGCCTTGTGATTAGCTTTTGATTTGCTACAAAGATATATATATTTTATAAATACGTTTACGTTTTCAAGCAAAATTAAAGATAAAATGAAACAAAATCAGATCTTGCCAATAGTTTAGGAAGTTTCGCGGTTACGTTTCCTAGCAAAATTAAAGATAAAGACGCTTACAGCCTTTGACGTGGCGAGGAAGTGCGCTCGCTGTGTTCGACGTCGAGGGCATGGGGCGTTCTTTGAAGCTGACTCACTATTTTATCAAGAACTCCGGTTTGAGCGACCGTCTAACGCTTATTAGCTAATCTAATTATTTTCTCTTGGGTATCGGTTGAGGAAAATGTGGACTACGAAGTTGGATAAAAGGAAAAACATTTTTTTTTTACTTATACGGTCCGACTGAGCAGAATCCTGGATAGATTTGAATAAATAAGAGATATACCCTTTCATGATATAAAGAAAGCAAAATTAATACTTGAAATACAAAAAGCTATCTCAATTTCTTGCACAAAAAATCTTCATGGAAAAGCTCATCGTGTGATCACCAATGATCATTGAGCAAGTCAATGAATACAAAGTAAGTTGCGAGCAGTTTTGGCCTTTGTATTATTACATGTGAGTTTACTTGTCATTGTTTTTTTTTTAATTTTCAAAATTCATGGCATATGATCATACCTAGCACGTAAATGTACCCTATCGTACATTGACAGCAGAGCTACTACAATATTAAGACGTTTGTCTTAGGGCGTGATCACGCGAACTTTAGCTTCTCTAACAGCAATCCTGTGTTCTTGTCTCAGTTGGAAGTAAACATGGCTAATGATGGAGCAGGGAATGATGATAGATGAAACTTAAATGTCTTACGCACCCAACACACTTGTAAGATAGCGTGGTATGATATATCGCATCCCTCGGTGTCGATGTCAATGTTTAATGTCTGATATCTCACTCGCGCCGAAAGGGTCCTATTACTAAGCTGAACTGGGACATACATTCTCGGTAGAGTAAAAGCTAGATGTTATTAAATATCTAAATGACGTTATCTTGTCTGATAGAGCCGTATTACAGTCATAAAACAACTGTGTTAAACTAGTTAGTCACAGATACTTACGCACTCTATGCATAAATATATAACAAATAGGTACCAAATAGAAAGAGTATATAGGTATAAAGAAAAAATATTTTTATGATACGTGGGGTATACTGAAAGTCTCTGGATCTGGCCACTTACAATAAAATAATGAAAAATCTTTTATGGAATTCAAAAATGGAATTCTTTGGGAACATGATACTTTTTAATTTGCGCGACTGTCATTTGTTTTTTCATTGTGACGTCCTTTCGAAAATTGTGTGTCGCTATTAAAATGAATTTAACTCGTGAACATTTTTGTTCAATGATGTTTTATGATTTTCGTTGTGGTTTAAGTCAACAAGAGAGTTGTCGGAGACTTCAATTGGCATTTGGTGATAAAGTATCATGTCGCAGCTCTGTGTATTCGTGGTTTGGAGAATTTAGACGTGGACGTGATCATCCCTATGGTGAGGTACGTGAAGGTCAGCCGGCACTTATTTAAACTGACAAAAAAATTACTTGCCAGTAAATTCGTGCTTTGTTAGGCATTGGAATGAGCCAAGTGCAAAACATTTTAAATGTGCGTCTGCCTTCGGAAGCTTTGCACTCGATGGATACCGCATGACTTAACGGAGGACCAGAAACGACTGCGTGTCCAGTGGTGCCGTAAAGTGATAAAAAAGTTTAACGGAGGACAGTCATTAGCTGTCTATAATATCATGACAGGTGACCAAACCTGGATGTACTGCTTTAAACCCAAAAAAATAAGCCAGTCGGCAGAGTGGGAAAGACCAACCCTTCTCAGACTTTTGAAGATTTGCCGACGAAAGTTAAGAAAATAAAATAAAAAATGGTTGCTTCTTTTTTCGGCCAATCAGAACATAGCGTTACAGTATCGCTTAAAGATCAAAGGACAGTGACTGCAGATTGGTACGTCAACACTTGCTTGCCCAGAAACTAAGAAAATGTTCGTGAAAATCGTCCTCGAAGCAATGTCCTCTTCACCACGATAACGCATCCTCACATTCCGCTATGATAACAGAAGCCTATTTGAAGGCTTCAAATGTGGAACTGATGACGCATGTGCCTTACAGCCCGGACCTCGCCCCTTGCGACATCTTTTTGTTTCCAAAAAATTAAAGACAATCTTAGAGGCACACGTTTTACGAGCCCTGAATCGGCGGTGAATGCGTTCCGTGAAGCCATTGAAGACGCCCCTAAGGAAGTCTGGTCCAACTGCTTTGTACAGTAGTTTCAGCGAATGCAAAAATGCATTAATCGCGAGAGAATAAAAACATTAAATGTATCGTAAGTCTTATACCTAGTCTTATTTATCAGAATCTAGAAACTTTCAGTATGCCCTAAGTATAACTGTAACATGATATATTTTTCCCTAAGATTATTAACCACACATTTACCAAATTTAGAGTAATAAAAAAAATCTAAAACTTAAACAGTGACTTAAATATAAAGCAAAACATGAAGGCCTTAAGCTGTTTGACATAGTAATGACGGTTGTTCTTGTTGTAATTACTTGTAGTTTGTTTTGAAGCGTATTATTATGGTGTGCCCACTACTTCCCTAGAGAAAACAAGGGTTACGGTTATCATTATTAATGCAAGAGTTTCCGCGTTAACCTGCTTAGCTTAAGCCCCAATATCTTCGCTCTGACGTCCGGATGAATCACGTTTATGTATCGGATCTCATCTATGATTTCGTGTTTCTACCAGTAAGGTTATTTTGGAAAATTGTGCTGATATTTTAATGTGTTTATTTTTATTATTAAAATCAAAATTAGAGGAAAGGTAAGAAAGCATTCCGATCATCGAAATTTAGGCAATCAGTTTTGTGTTAAATGTTTTTTCACCGATAAGAGTAAATGTAGCGCAGTACAATATTATATTTTAAATTTAATAAAAGTGTTGACTCGTATTATCTAAAGCACTCCTGCGCAGCGAAGTAAGTTGATTCCAGGATAGAACTTGTATTCTAAGGTACCATAAAAGTACATTATCATGATCAATTAAAATACAACGGAGAAATCAACACGTTTTTTTCTTTTAATATCGCATTGGGCGTTTGTCTTTTACATTTTAATTTTTTAGCTCTCAAGTTCGCCCTTGATATAAGCGGATATTTATTAAAAAAAATAAAAGATCAATATGGTAGGCATGAGGTTTAATAGTACATTACGATACAAGGATCGTATGTGGTGACTTTTGTAAGCCCGAACCGCAGGCGAGGGTTTACAATGTCACGAGTTTGTTATAAAACCTAAGATCCATGTGTTGTTCGACGTTTTCAATACACTTGTGAGAATACTGACAGTAAATAATTAAATTAAAATGGTTAAGAAAGGTACCCCTACAAAAGCTATGATACTACAGGTAAAATTGATCATGTAGAAGTTGTAAAAACTAACCTTTATTATATCGCACGCAGTTTGAGTATCCTTACTATTCACATTTATCATTAAATATCAACACTTAATCACTCATAAAACAACATTCAATGTAAAACAATTACATGAAAATTTTACAAACTTGACGCCAACCACAAAACGATAGTATGTTTCTTTTTTATAAGCAAAGTTACGGAGAAAAGGCTCTGGCGGACATTCAGCCTCTAGGAATTGATTCTTTGTTAAATCGAGATAATTTTATTTTTATAATTAAAATGTTACTGGCTGATAATATTTGTGATGCTATTTTTTGAAATAAAAAAATATAAAATACTGTTCTCTTTTTTTTATGGCACTAGTATGACTTTGTGCCAGTGTCAAGTTTTTATTGTTAAAGGTAGGAAAACTTATTTACGCGAAAAAAGTAAGGATAGGCAAGAAAAAAAGGAAAGTTAGGTTAATTATAAAGTAGATATCAATAAAGACATATAAAGATACGTATATTATAGTACTCTGTGGTATTATACATAATATTAAATGTTTATATTATTGTAAGTAATAAAATATGATAATATGCTGCAATATAATAAAAGATACAATATAAGGCATGATATTCGGGTAGGAAAAGGAACATGGAGAGACTGGAGGGATTGTATGAATCGATTTAAATATTTTTTATTGTCAAAATGATCCTGGCTGAATAATAACTTTGAAGACCGTAGGAATTAAAAAAATAAAATTAAATTGCACTAGTGCGGTAAAACGCATTTACCGCACAGTTTATTGCCTTCGTAAGTTCAATTTTCGAGCAAAGTGTATTGAAAATATAATATTGTATAGCTATAGAAAAAAAATTACCAAGTTGGGTACAACATACCCAATCACTAATCAGTAGAATTGGCAGTTTCTTAAACAAGGACCTAGTACATACTTAAATCTAATAACGCTTTATGTATGTAGAAGAATTAGAATCAAAAATAATAAAATTGACATGGGACAGATAGATAAAATTGGAATTGACAAGTCCGGGCCACCTGTTGTGTTTCCTCATCTAATAAACGGAGTCAAGGATCTCTTTCATGTGACAGCATTAAAAAAAGAGCTAAGAATCTACAAATTATGTACCAAGTGCAATAAAAACAATTTTCTATAATTAAAAAACAGAATTATATAAAAACAAAATATCTTTACTTTGGTATAAACTTTTCGCATTAAATCAAAAAAGTTTAGCAAGAAAAAAATATCTCAAAATTATGTTTTTTATGGCAGTGTATTCCACAGTGAATATTTTAATAATTAATTATCTATCTATATTTTTTATAATATAAATAAGAATAATACTATTACCAAAAATTTTACGTCCTGCAAGTATACCTACAATTATTTTATTTAGTGACGGGTTATAATTTTGAACTTTTGACTTTTCATCTAGAAGTAACCTAAATTCTAGAATAATTCGTGTAACATCGAGTAATATTCTGTATATTACTAGACTAGAAATTCTTGATCACACACACAAATCACGCTAACTTGAAGTTAAATTAGAGTTGAACGCAAACACCTCTTACCTCGACTCAAACTTTAATACTTGTGAGTTTCAATACCCATAGTTGTAAAAGTTACTCGGAGCTGGTAGCACATTAATTACTGGCCGTGGCTGAGGACCCAATAGGACGCCGTATTAAGTTCAGCCATGTGGATTTACGATCAAACCCTTTCATTAAACAGGTATTAAGGAGACAGATAGCCCGATACATTACGCACTTATCCATACAAGTTAGGACTTTGCATGGCGGCTTTATGTTCAATTCAAACTGCCTGACCCGACTACATAAACACAACTATTCATTGAACATGCCTACGCTCCGGAGTAATCGAAATTACGTCGTATTCAAAAGCTAATAGAGTAGAAGTTCTTCAAGGCGAAAGGAATGATCTTCCGATAGGGGATCAGAAATAAGATGTTCAAAGTGTTCCAAATTTTCCTTTTATTTACTTGATGTTTGGCTGATTTAGCTATGGTTCTGATAACATTTCGGGCATGTAAACCAGAGAGATACTTATAAATTCTACTTACTTATATATTCTGTGTCTTTGGTAAATAGTCACTTACGCTTCCAAAATCTAGTCATTGCCCGCTCGCTATATCGCACTCAAAAACGCTTCGTTTCTTATCTTCAAAAATATTAAATAGAATAGAACGAAAATATGATTTTGTTCACATTAATTTCGCCAAGGCATGTGTGGGACGGTCCTTTATTTTGTTTTTCACTTACAAAGAGCAATCGATTTTAAAGCTCGCTGGATTGAAAATTATATGAGGAGCCTTAGAGAGCGGACGGGTGCGGGTGCGGCGTTCGTGAGCCGCCAATGCGCTTGTCTTTCGGTTCAGTGGGCTTTCTTTAAATTGGCGACGGTTCCGACGCTGGCCGCTCCGCTTATTGCATCCCCCGCCCGCAGCGCGACGTCCACGATATTGCCTCCATTCGACCTTTAAGCAAATAGAATTTCCCAGACTGTAAATAGGATAGCGTCATAGGTAAATCTACGCCCCGTGCCCTCCAATCGTTTGCTTGAAAAGGTAGAAATTCAATTTTTATCCACGTCGATTATGTATGATTGCTCCATAGCCTTACCTAACTACGTTTATGCCCAGTTCATGAAACGCTAAGAAAAGATGTGCGTGATGAAGGCCAATCCTTCAGCGCTTGTCAGGATATTGTCCCGTTTCGGCTTCCAGGCACTCTTTATTCATATTCGTGCTCTGAGCTGAGCGAGGTCGCTCGATGTGGATAACAAAATACCATACAATGTCGTTTTTATTCTGACGAGTGAACGCCAAAAAAGTTGCGTGCCGTGAGGATTTTCATCATGGGACCTATCAAATAATAACGAGGTCGTCCTTCTTCAACGATACTTGGCCTGATATCGTGGTCTAATCTATTCGGTAACAATCCAAAGATCTTTTTGTATTTTATGATAATACATGTCGCCGTTATTTTGGTTTTTATATTCACTCATGTCGTATGGAAGTATTATTGCCTCGCTCCGATAAATCGGAGATATTCGAAGGATGATATCTGGGAAATGGCAGAGTTAATGGGTAGCGGGTTGGCGGACTAGCTCACATCTACAGTGGGAAGCGGGAGTCGGGAGCGCCTCGGCGGCGGCGTGGCCGTCTGGGTAAGCCTATTGTCACCGAGCGAGGAGGCATCAGGAATTCTGCCCACGATCTACTCCACGGTTTATTGTAATTTACAAAACTGACGGAGGTTTTGTTGCTATCATTCCGGTTCACGTTTGTTTTGTGACTGTAGCGGTTCCCGGCGAGGGATGAGTTTTAGACAAGATGAATTACTTACAATGATGACTAAGACCCCTCTCACACTGCGCCACGTCGCTAGCAACAATAGACTACACTTTGTGTTCGTACAAAGTTTGAGTCATAAATTTGTCGGTGAAAGATCCGGATGTAGCTGCGAGCGTGATTAGTGCGAATTAAAATAATGCTCCAACAAATTTAATATCGGTTTTACCAAACCCGTGCGCTCTCAATATGATTCGACATCAAAACTTTCTCGTACAGACTAAAAACACCTCTGAAACAATTTTGTTGTTACGAACTTTCTGAGGAACTTGTTTATTTATTTTAAAGCAATAATAAAGTTTGTAAAAATATAATTTTGTACTTGAGACTTGGGAATAGTGTAATTTCTCACATTTTTAAAAGAAAATATTATGTACCTTGATATTAATTGCTGGCTGTTTAAGTTTTTTTACTTAACTGGTCTAGTTTGCTAATTGCAAAAAAAAATAATGACAAGTATTTTAATGTATGATTCTATGATTCCTCATAAAACTCAAATAATTAATTAGACTGATATTTGATTTGGTACAACTAGATTTTATAAATTCGCTTCAGATTTTAACCTGTCTGATATAAAATCTGGGAAAAGTAGAAATAAGGTTGATATTTCAGTACACGTACAAGCATCTATAAGGGGTGTTTTGTTACACGTTGTATGTCGGCGAGGGTGGAAGGCCACTAATGGCATAAATTGAAGAGCGAACGGTGGAAGCAACTGGCAACCACAGGATTTTGCGTATTTGAAATTCAGTTTCTACAGAGCGCGAGCGTGGCGGGCGAGCGTTCGAGAAACGATCGCCCAGTAGCCAACTACATAAATTTCTGTATAGCAACGGATCGCTTTAAAACGCGTTGCGGGATCCAGCATTTCAAATTTGCATCTCAACGGATCAAAAGTATTGTAGCATATTCAAGGAATATCAGCTGCAAGAGAACGTTGTATATTCTGTGCTTGAAATGATGGACGATAGAAAATATTTAACCCATATAGTCAAACTATAAAATAATAAGCAAAAGTAACTTCCATCAAGACATTGTCATCCGTATCAAATTTCAGTAAACCTCAAGCCGTCAAGTAGTTCAAGTATGTATACAGAATTAGAGCAACACGATTAGCCCGGATCTTCTCTGAGCCTATTACAAATGCATCGGGTTGTCTGTGCGAGTGACAGGGGCGACGCGGCGAGGCCGCTGTTCCTATGCCGTCATATCAATCACCATTGCCAAGCAGCCGATCCCTTGGCACTTGGCCTAGATTCCAAATTACACAAATTTACGTAGAGGGCCTAACCGCGCCGTTAGCCGAGCACGGGGATTAGGCGATCGGCCGAGCTTACAACGGATTCCCTCGCCAATACCACGCTCAACCGACGCCCGATTTCTCTATCTTTACCCACATTTTTGTGCCAACACTAACACACGTCACGACACCCAAAAGTACTTTAATAGAGAAGTTAATAAGTAAAAAGTTTGAATAAACTTGTCTTAGCTTGTCAATGTTAAGAGCCATCAAAAGCGACTGCCTACTTTGGCAGAAGTTACAGCTAAGTAGGATTTATGTTACTCACGCTTCCTCAAAAGGATTATAGGAATATCATACTGACAACGTATTTAGTTAGGAAACTTCATTACCCCCGATGGCATGGCGCTGCGGTTTTTATGATGGCGAGTCGTCTACTTGACAAGTTCTCAGAGATAAAGTTGGAAGTAGCAGTACAACTTCCCAATTTAGTGTCAAAGTGACACAAAAGATTAATCAGAATGGGTAGCACTAAAAGGCCTCGCTTTTACTACAGTGAAAATTTTAACAACGAACCCGATCACCGTTTTGTTTTTTAAAAAAGGAACATTCGAAATGTTTGTGCGGAATCGTATCGTATTTTTACCGGTTCCGAGTGAATCGTTTGTAGTTATAGTAAACACGCGTAATACCCTTTATAACTCCTACCGCGGTTCCTGATAATATAGGCTCGCCCTTAATTCCGACTTAATTAGTGTCACGCAAGTTCCGTAATCCAGAGGCTTGAGGTTCGTACGACCGTTCTTAAAATGGAGATTAGTGCGGCAAATATCTCGAACTACGCTATCCGCTTGTTCATAAAGCCACTCCTACGCTCTGTTCCTAGTGTGGATGGCGCGTTTTTAATGGGGCAGAATTTACTAGGGGAAGAAAAGGGGCTACTACTTTGGTGTTTAATTGTTCAACAATGACTCATCATGTTTATGAAACTTGTTGACAAACAATCTTCTTCTCTGTTTAGAAAGGAGACTGGGTTTAGAAAGATGAAAAAACTACGTAGTCTAGCACAGCTTTCCCAGATTTTTTGAATTTTCCCTCTAATAAGAAAAAGTAGAGGGTTAAAAATGATATAAAAATATAGTAACGCAAACGAAACTGTAGGCGGATGGCCTGTCTTTTTATAAAACTTTCGTGTATCAACTCGGAGAAAAATCGAAATCCTTTGAATACGAATCATAAAACAAAATTATCATAATCTTCTATGAGGGATGCAAAGTATGTAAGTATATATTTTGTGTTTGCTGTCGCAACATGTCGGCACGAGGAGTCGACTGTGGCGAGGAATTCTAAAAGAACTGAACATAAACATAGTATTTTGTGTACGGAAGTCCTTCCGCGGTCGCGTACAACGGATGTGCAGGAAAACGCTTGCATACTGAGTAGGCGTGCCTAAAAGACACTGCGGACTTTAGTTTACCTACAGTGGATTACACGAAACTTAAACATGCCACCTAAATCTGTGACAAACCGTTAGAACCAAAGCATTTAACCTCCCGACTTTATAGCTCGGGTTTCCAACACTGCGCAAATTTAGACTTGAATTTCTAAGCCTCTGTTACTACTTCAGCCTATTAAATCGGTAGTTACTCAACCTAATCCAAAGTTAGCAAATCCATCGCAGTCGGAAGCAAAATGGCCAGAAAAAGGTTAATTAACTAGACCTTGTCTCGGTCTTATTCTTGGTTTATCTCATTAAAATTTTAATGAATTTTCCGTACATTGAACGTCAATGGTGACTGCTTGGTGACTGGTTAGTCCCTCGACGTGTCACTCGACAAATTAGTTACGGATTTATGGTGTCAGTTAACGGGTGATTTTATTTTTAACGAGACATCAAACATTATCGAGGGCCCGTAAGGAGTTGCTCAAGCGCATGTTTACAAATAAGAACTGGCGTATGAGACGAGAGCGTAATAAATTTTATAACACGGCATCGATTCGGATTCGAACGTAATAATAATATATACCGGATCGAAATATTGGAATGTTGCGGTGTGCTCGGCCCGCATTCTGAAAATAGACCCTCATCAAAGACAAGCAGGTTTGCAGCTGTAAATCCATTTCAGTGTGGCGCATTATAAATTGGAACGTACGTATATGCAGGTTTGTCCGTATGGCATTTATATAGAGCTAGCCGCGTCCCCGTCCTGCGACCCCGCGCTTCCATCTCATGTCGCACCGCATTCGTTTGCGTTTTCTATTAACGTGTCCCGGACACTATTAGGCCGGCTAGATGGATGTTGTAATTTGATTTTGTATACATTTGCTGAATTAGAGGATAGCCTTTACGAATATAGCAAAAATGTGTACCTTCGTTACACGTATTTTGGTGGTAACTAATTGTAACAATATGATGACCCCCTCTCATCAAGTTCAATGAGGTTTTCTTTGCATAGAAAATTATTCCTAAAAACCATAAGAATACTTATCAAGCGTTTATAAAATCGAAGTTATAAACATTTGACTATCACATATAACTTTTTTTGATATATTATTTACAAAGATCGTGCAATATTTAAAAAAAAAAGAAAGAAAGAAACAGTTATTATTTTTTATTAAAAGTGACTTTTATAAGTAATGTACTTATTTACGTATGATAATTCGAGTCATATGGCATTTGATGGAACGGTGTGGGGCTCGGTGAGCACTCTAGACGAGCGCACTGCATAGATTTGCATTTTACGGTTTTGATACGTGGGCGAATATTCAGTGCGGTGTCGGTAGGTATCTTTTCAATTCGACGCGGCGGGAGCCGAGTGGCCGTCGAGGACGCTCGAGTGGTGGCGCGTGCTCGAGAGCCCGCTGCTATGCGCACGCGCAACGCGCTCCTCCCGCGCCCTCACTTACACCCCTACTCAAACGCTACAATTAACTGCAACGTTTTGTTAAGCGTCAATTTGGCAGTACTCAGCACACGTTTTCCCTCCTTGCTCTCTCATTTCTTTCTTAGTCGCAAAATCACTCATAAAATTTTCTTTTTACGAGACATTTTCTACATGTACTCGTAAATAATAAACATCCAGTCATTGAGCCTGGAGTTCCCTTTTGTCCTTAAAAATAAGGGGCACTCAACGCTGCCGCTTATTTCATTTAAGCTCATCAGTATTTTATACTAGACGTGACCGATATGGGAGCTCATTTCTTGGGAACTGCTTGTTCTCTAAAAGAGGTCAAGTAGTCATGAAGAAAAATATGAGCGATCCCAAACATGAAGCCTGGGGACGTGCCTGTGCCGGCGGCGGCGGAAGTCGGCCATATTGCGGCGTGTCAGCCGGTCGCGGGCAAGCTGACTCCAGACCGCTAGACGACCAGTTTTAACTAGTTTTATGTCTTGCTACTCATAAAACTCGTACGTTTGATTGAAGAGCTCTCAAGTGCTCTTATAAATCAATTAAATTATTTCAAAATTTCTTACGGTTTTATTAAAAGCCTTTAGTGAAATAATAATAATAATAATAATAAAATCTTTATTTAGTTCTCCACAGACAATCTTATATTAATACAAATTGTAACTTAATTAGTATGGTACAAAGAAAGAAGGGTACGTGTGAAGACTGATGCCTGAAATAGATGGTGGTATGTGCTTCAGGTCACCAAAACCCCAGGTGTACTTCCCCAGTAAAATCATGGCTTAGCTAAGTATTAGCTGTGTGTGTTTTTATCTAGGAGAGTAATTTAGAAAAAGAAAAAGAAAGTACTCAATATAACACAAATTGACATGAAGGATAGAAAAAGGAAGCTTCGTAACTTTGTCTAACCACAACTATATATTGAGTAGGTATGCGTACAGTATGAGAGAATGTAACGTAGAATGTAAGTATAGTATGATATTATGGTTTGTGAGTGTGTATGTTTGTGTGTTGATGAGGGCGATCCATGAAATATAAAAATAAAATTGGTTAGTTTTATCGTTACCTTGGTTACCACTTTTGCTGCAAACTTTTTAACTTTATTTCCGCTAGCGGTCCGCCCGTGGCTACGCTCGCGTTATGTAATATTTTCCCGTGGGAAAAAGACTTTCCCGTAAAAAGTATCCTATGTGTTAATCCAGGGTACAAACTATCTCTATTCCAAAGTTTATCACAATCCATTATGTAGTTTTTGCGTGAAAGAGTAACAAATATCCATACATCCATACATACAAATTTCGCGTTTATAATATTAGTAATAAGGATGTTATATGTCGTCAAGATGAAACTGGAGTAGATAGAAGTCACTATCAAATCTGAACTGTGTTTATATTGTTTGACTTAAACCATTTTAATAGGCATAAAGGTAAATTCAAATAATTTTCTTGTCAGTCAAATAAAACTCTTATAAATCCGGAGAGCTTAAATTAGGTGACCCAAAAGCATTCGTCGTTTGATGATAGCCTTCTGTTTTCTTATGGCGACCATGCTATAAATCCGTTCAGTTTCTTTGATTCTGAGAAGAAAACTTGGTCGCTGTCAAAGGCAAAGGATGAATCAATGAATTTCATCAAACCGGAATGAACTGGAATCATAAATATACGATCAGTTCACACAATATGTGGCAGTGACGGATCAAACAAAAGAACTTGATTAACTAGATAAACTGACGTCTACGGTGCGTCTACGTTTGAATCCATTATTTGGGTAATCTTAAGATACCCGATTGTTTATTTTATTCTTGTAGTTCTTTTTTCTACAATAACGGTTGCATTTAAAGCAGTCCAACTTTGAAACTGTGTTAATGATTATATTTTTGGTAGTTGTGAAGAGGAGAATGGATATTAAAAAATATATTTTCATCATT
This sequence comes from Carpatolechia fugitivella, assembly GCA_951230895.1. Lineage (NCBI taxonomy): Eukaryota > Metazoa > Arthropoda > Insecta > Lepidoptera > Gelechiidae > Carpatolechia > Carpatolechia fugitivella. The sequence continues at coordinate 11,996,942 of OX579650.1, forward strand.
TTACTTTCAAACGTTAGTGTTTTAACTCCTATTAATTCTGCACAAAAAAAACTATTAAAAACTTACTGATTCAGACATTAGATACTAAATCAATTTTATGATTTGAATCCTATTCATATTTCCATTTTGTCTTTTCATAGTAAGTGGAAGGTACAGGAATAAATCATATGTCAAACACATCTATCGTGAGTCGTGAGGGTGCAAAGCCAGAGGGGACAGTATTCCCGAGCTCATTCATCGCAGAGATTGTATTGAATCACGCCACTGGTTGGACAATTAGCTCTGCCTGCGACTTTTCTCCCTTTTCGATCCTCTTTGTCTCTACCTACGATAGTATTAATATATAGTTAGTATACATGACAGTGACGAAAATACATATACATATTATATCACTATAATATATACTATACCTACATATACACAAGTACACACTTATGCCTTTTGTTAACGCAAACTAATGTTCTTAAATGTATTAGATTAGGTATCAGTTATATTTGCTGTCTTGTCTTGTTCTAGCACCGAACCACTGACTTTTATAACACAGGGTAACCTAGCAAAAAAGTCAGGGAATATTGTGTAACCTGTCCTTTAACAAGCCGTTTTTATGTACCTTTCTATCTACATATTTTGTATAAGGCTTTCAAATAAAAATTATTATTATTATTAGTGAAAAAAATGTATTTTGAAAGGGTTATTTAGACAAGTGACAAACTTTTTGCTGGAACGCAGTTTAATATTTCAAAATACCTGCCATATTTTGCTGCTGTTATAAGTTTACCAACAATGGAAGGTAATCAAGACTCGTATGTCTAATCTTTCACTGTTATATGCGACGCTGACATTTTATGAAACATAAATGTACCAGGAGTAAAAGAATAGAAATTCCTCTCTTATGATCCCCATTATTAAATTTCAAAGGAGATTACGATACCGTAATCTTGAAATATAACGTTCTATTTCAGCAAGCTCGTTTGAGAAGAACGTTTAAAATTTATTGACTCTGGCCCTCCCTTGCCATAAAAGTGTAAAACTTTTCCACGGTACGCACAATTTACTACAATTCCGGCGAGTACAAACTACGCTTGATACCCACGCACACAGACACAAAATAATATATAGGTAATTATTTTGAACAAAGTTAAATCCTGCAATGCGCCATTGCCGAAACTTTTGGAAATTGAAAAATTATTACTACAACTCGCCAACATGGTTCCAAAGTTAACTAAAAATCTAATGTGGAAACCACGTATCTAATGTGGAAAATACTCACTGTTGCATAAATATTTTAATGCACGTCTTTTGATACCACTTTCTAGACGTCTAATTTTAAATTCCATTTGCCATTCAGCTCGGTGTAAAGGATATAATTAACTAATTCCTAACTTATGTGAGAGAGGAACAGCACATTTTCACAAGTGGTACGAGACTATATACCTTTTGTATAATTAAACTGCGGGCAAACCCAGTTTAAGTTTAATCCTATAGCCTCTTGACACCGCCGCCGCCGCCCGGGGGAGCTTATTTTGTTCGTCAACACTATCGACCGAAGTCGAGATGAACGAACGTGCGAATACCGAAATCAACTGTGTCACTACACAAGACGACTCATTTTCCATTGTCATTTACAAAGCTTGTCGTTTTCTTTAAGTAGGGCTGCGAAAAAATACGGTTACAAGGCATATAGAGTTCAGTCAGTCGGCAATCGTTCATAGGGATTGCATGTTTCGTAGGAAGCCTCCGTCATACGCGACGCGACACTTGTTTCTGTAGTTTGTATTTATTTACTCTTTCGAATGGCGCACCATACATTCTCTTGTACGTTTTTGTGTGTGGGAGGGCTTTAGACGTTAAGAAGTTGTATAGCGATACTCCATATTTTGTCCTGAGATTATCCTCTTTGTACATGCCACTGAATGCGTGGTAAGTATTGAGCTGCTTTTGCTGACAGGATCATAAAAAAAAGCCAGAAATAGCCGTGATTTTATCGTATTTTTGTTGGTAAAAAAAATAAAATGTTTACTTTAAAAGCATAATAAGAGAGTAATCGTGCGACCCGTAGGTTTGTACAAAACATATCTTATTGTCCGGTGCCCGTTGTATTAATGAATGCTCTTGGCGACCCCACGACGGCTTACAACATTTAGGTCCTTATTACGCATTCTCGACATTTGCCTAATGTATGAAAATTTGAAAGAACGAACCATGTTGATGGTACTCGAAACAAAATAATTGCTACGGTCGCGCGGTCCCGGATTCGGCCTCCGCATTCATTATTCACTTTTTATTTTCCCTCCTCTCGGCTTATAATTTGACTCGAAACATAAAATCAAGTTTTATTTGATTACGCGTAGCAAAATGAAAAACTCGGAATATCTTGTATCTTTCACTTTTAATAGGGAGAAGAATCCTTACATTATAATTTACTTGTAAAAGTTAATTTTGTTTTCTTTATCCATATTAAGGAGTCATTTACAAATCCAAGAGAAGATATTGTTATCCCATAATGGTTGTTTGAAATTCTTTGCATTTGTGAAAATTCTTGGCTGTCTGCGTGTTAAAAACAAAACAGTAATCCTGACAATAGTCTGGGGGTTGGTACAGGCATAGTTTTTTGCATTAAGCATCAGCCCCTTGTAGGAAGGGGAGTGGGGAAAAGCGTCTCGACGTTTCGCTTTCATCCACTCTTCGGCGCTACTGCATAAAGGGATGTAAGTACATGCGCCCACTACATGAATGCCGAACCCTTGCCAGCAGGAGTCGCTCCGATGTTTCGAATGGCTTTCGATGACGAATGTGCCGTTTCACATTTGAGAAGGCTAAATGCACCTTTTGTTTCTGCGACGAATTGTGGGTGCACTTTTTGAAGTAGCTCACATCTGTGATGTTTTATAAGGAATGTTGCTCTACGATTGGAATTGAATACCTCCATTATTGGTGTTAAAATTCTCAAAAGTACTCTAAACAGCTTGAGTTCAAATTAAGCTTACCTACGCAACTGAAAAAAGCAATAGGTACCTACTCAAGTCTCTTACTTATACCCATTTCAACCATTGTATAGAATAAAGATCCTTTTTAAATTTTTCATGCGGGCTTATCAACGCATCGATCAAAGCGTTATTTATTCAGCTCACGGTGTAATTCTGAGAAGTTCGTTCATTTACATGCATTCGCCTTTTCTTTCTTATTTACTTGTTTGTGCTCGCTTTATCGGATACTATTCAATGAAAACGTACGGTAACCGTGATGAGGTTTTTATTGAAGTATCTATTCATTTTCTTAGTTTTATTTTATTTTATTTTACTACGTTTGTTTCATTATTATCATATGCCTCACTGGTAATAATTGAGAACAATATGATATGATAGATAGAACAATAAACTGAGATGACATAACTTGTGCGGAAATGATAGATTGTCAAACTCCGAACAACATGCCAGCGCCAAATCCAGGTATTCTTGGAATTAACTAGACTACAGCGTCAGGCTCGGAACATCAGAACGAGATAGAGATTAATACTGTGCAAGTGTTGGTGAAGCCGAGAAGCAATAACGTTTCGTTAATGTCCCCCATTTAGAACGTACGCGGTTACTGTCTTGCGTCGTGACGTCGCCTGCCGCACTGAGCAGACTACGTACTTATTTCACGTCGCATCGACTCCCCGACAGAACTAACGAGACTGGCACCCTAAGCCCTGGAATCACCATTTGCCACCGTGGGGTCTCTGTATTGTTACAAATGGTTGCAGATCTGCTCGTAGCCGTGCGAAACCTAATGAGCTGTGAAGCAGATAAGATGCGCGACATGAGGAGACGGGATCATCCCCTATCTTATGCTCAATGTTCACTGCGCTCAAGGAGAATGTAACATTGCCAACCGAACGCCATAATGGATTCCTATATTGTTTACTCGAACATTTACGATGTCCTGTTATAGAAACGGTTTACGAAATAAATGTTTATTAAAAGCAAACTTCACAATTTTTGATTGCGGTAAAGGGTTTGAATTGCACAAAAAGATCTTGATGAGTTTCGACTGTGGATAAAGGTTGAAATTGATTTGATGGGAACAGAAATAAAAAAGGTGATTCAAAGCACGCATTTATTCAGGAAGACAAAGAATAGAGGAGCAGAGCAAAGGTTGTGGACGAACAAAATGAAATGCAACGTCAGCGGCGCGGGTCGCGGTCGTGGGCGACCTTTTGTGTCGCAGCGCGCGACGATCCTCCTAAATTCTCTCTGTAAAAATTGATTAATATTGTCCCAACAGAGCCGTTTGTACCGCAATAAGTGGCATGTTCACTCTTTCATGCAGCGGAAAACTCGTAAAATAAAATGTTTTAAATGGATTTCGCAAGCTGTAATTTTCTTATTTCGAAAGAACGAAGTTGCATACGGAGAGTGGGTTCGGAGCAATAAAAAATATCCACTCGAAAGTAATTGTGTTAGTGCTGACGTTACGTATATTTTTAGAACTTTTTGGATTACGCGTAGTAAATATCAAGTTTAACGAGTCTCAATTTCTCTATAACTCGAACTAGGTACATGTCTTTTTTTTATCACTTGTTGAGTCTGCCAATTAAATAGATGACCATGATCTAAATAACCAACGAAAAATACATAAGTTGATACATGATCCTGAATGAGTACAAGTCTAAATTAATATCGTCTGTGATGTTTTTACGTACGGTAGTGCGGTGTGGAGCGAGTCGTTGCGGAAAAATGTACGCATCTGACATTGTTTATCGGTGCGTCGACGTTTTTGTGACGTCACCTGACAGGGGTCTTATTTAAGGGGATGCGAAATGGAAACAGGTGAAAAGGTAAAATTTCCAGTGGCATAGCGTGCACCGTGGCACATTATGAATTGAGTTAGAGCAACTCGCGAGCCAGTACGTGGCGTAAAAGGACGCGCCGCTACTGCCCGAGCGGCCGTCGGATCGTAATTGATGTGTGTAGCTTTTTGTCGTCTGCGGCCGTTTGGTGTTTGTCGTCGCCCGTGGTCAAGTTAGAATAAATTAAATTGTTGTATTTTTCACAACAAAATGACTACGGCGAGTAACCGAGTCTTGTTAACGAGGGGGCGGATAATGTCGTTTGGCCGACGCGCGACGGCGGCGGCGCTGTGTATGGTAAACACATTCAAAAATTTTAATCGTGAGACACTACGTAGCAGGTAACCCAATTTGCGCTTTTAAACTCCAACGCAGTCAAATGTTTCCTCCTATTTTTAATTTAATTACCTACAAAAAATAAATATGACCTAGAATTAGCTTTGCGTGATTTATATTAGGTAGGTATGTTTAATTTCCGTTGTTTCGATGTGGCTTGTTTTCTCAATAACATTTCAAAGCTGAAAATTTTCCGTTTGATATTGGAAGTAAGTGATTAGGAAACGATGTCGTAAGTAATAACTTTTTCGGTTTAATAATAATCTGTTGAGCAAACTTTGACTCCAAATAATTTGGGTGGGTAAAGGTTGGTTGCGGCGATTAATTCAGGCAATCACAGGTAGCGCGTTCCAATTTAGACCGAGCCAAAAATTGGATATGCGGTGAATAATAATTTTCCCACCGGAGTGAACTGCGTTGTCCACATTTAAGGTAATTGCCAGCAGCTTCAGCTGACGTGGCTCCGGCAAGCCTGACTCTCTCTCCCACGAGGCCGACCTTTACAATCACATTAATAAATGCCGCTGAATCAATTTTTATTTATTCTTTTTGCGTATTGGTCTTGACTACCTATCGATCTTGTAATTAGTTCTAGTATGTATTTTAAACCTTTAAAAAATTAAAGATGTAGAATCCTTAACTATACATATATATCCTATCCTTAAGTATTCATTTACTTCCTTCCATCATCATAAATGATAAATTATGTTCCAGTATATTGTGGTTTCTTCCTTTGTTTAGAATTTGTCTTCATTTGTACTCTTTACAATGATAACTTTCTATAGCGTCTAATAGAACAGAAGTTTCTAAGTTATCGTTGTTGTTCGCTCGAGTTATTGTTGTTATGTTGCTTCTTAAGTCAGCTATTTATAATCCTGTTCTTCCTATTCCAGTAGTTCAGAGAATGTTTTTACTTTAAAATGTTTACATTTTCTAAGTGTGTCCGTCCACCTGCCAACGTAATAATCTATCTACAAATGTACAATCACTTACCGCAGAAAAAGAGATCATGAAACAAAAAAAAACAGCTTCTTCTGTTTCAGCATTGATTTATTATGCAATTTTTATATTATTGCTTATTAAATTACTATTAACCTCATGTTTAGTTGATGAGTATTCAAATAGTACTTATTTCATTGTTTACACTGATTTAAAAAACAACTTGAAACATTCAAATATTTTATCTCCGCTTTTAAGCTCTATGATAGTTTTACTTTTAATTTCAGCATGTATGGAAAGGTGGAACTTTCAAAACGATCATAGCGGAGGCCGTGAACATAATTACAAATGACGTTGCTCTTTGAACTCTATAGCCGGCTTTACGACCTCAACTAAATTGGCAACGACATCTGCTGACGCGCGACACGCGTAAAAATTAAACGTAAAACGCCTTGATTCGAGAAGACAACGTGACGGAGGGAAGTCGGGAATGTTGTCAAACTCGAAACTTACAGGGAAAAGGCTGGAGGCCTGCGGGTGCAGCGGGCGCGAGGGGTGCGCGGGGGAGCACGCCAGTTGGACACGTACCGACCCCCGCACCCCTCTTCCCACCACTTACTCATCATTTACGTATATTTGAGTGTGATTTCGTTTGCGACGATCGCGAAACTCCCGCCCCTCTTACTCACTTACATTAGTTACATTAGACGTTACCGAATCTCGTTTTATTCAATTTCCACGGAGCTATTATCTTTCGCCACTCATAGTAATAGGGATTCCTCTCAGAAACGTAATAATATTTCTGGGCTGTTTTGTAGCGGCTGAAAAACGTATTTATTTTCTTTCTAGTGGGCCTATTCTACTTCAGTATAAATCAGGTATTAATGAAGGTGACTATTTGTCATTGATGTAGGTTAATTAAGTACTTTTGAAGGCACTTACTAACATGTTTTTTATTTGATATCGACTTTCCTTTTTTAAATATGATTGGAAGCATGATTGCTTGAATTTTGTTGACCTGTTTTCTGTTGCATTTATGCACTAAACCCAATATTTTTTAACTTTGGCCGCTCAACTTCATCCAGCATTTTGCAAATGTGCCTTTCAGGCTAAACTCCTCACGCGCATAGAAATTGGGACCAAATTTCCACAACGACTGAGTTTGAAAAACGTTGGGTTAACAGCTCGCTTGGGGTTAATTGTTTGACTTTTGTCGTCCACTTTTGGTCAGGTGATACGTAAATGCTGGGTCGGACTACCGGACCCTTACACGTATGAAACATCTGCCAACTTTTGTCGTGACGTAATTATAGTATCGTGGCAGGTCCCAGCCTCGTTAACGATAGGAAACCCGGCGAAAATCTTGACGGCTATTGTTAGCTCGTCGTCGCAACTTTTTTGCTTCGTTATTACCCCGCATAAATATTCAAGAAGAAAACAGGTACTGCCTTTGAGATCGAGCCGTGCGGCGATATTGACATTATAATGAAATCCCCTTTAAACGTCTACGCTTTGATTGTTAAAATATGCATTGAATAAATAAATTTTCCTGTAAGTTTCTCTGCTCATTGAATTTTATGGTGATTTATTTTAGTGTTACGAATTTTGTAGGAGAGGAAATAAATAATGTAAATATAAACAGATTTGGTTACGGCACGGACCTAGATTAAAGAGAACGTTTTAATTTTTAAAACAATTCTGGGTGCTTGGCGGGTGGACGCGGTTATCTAGGGAGCCCGTTATGTATTATGCGTACTTCAGAAATATCCCTCGCTAACCTCCGCGGGAGGACTGCATAATATATTAACGGTAATTATTCTTACATCTCGCCCGCTCGCTGTGCGTTCCCTCACTTCACTTCCAATTGTTTTTACGTTACCAACTATCCCAACCTTTGCTCCTCGAGTAATTACACACATATATCGTATACTGCGCTGAAAACATTCCATCTAAACACAGTAATTTTGTTACAGATGGTGACCAGGACAAAGAAAATCTTCGTAGGAGGGCTATCAGCACCCACAACACTTGAAGATGTAAAGAATTACTTCGAACAGTTTGGACCGGTGAGTACCTCTAGCTTTGTTAAGAATTTTGGCAAATTAAAATGTTAATGTGCGGGTGTGTGTACTAAGTGGATTTCAAGTATTCGATTCATTACCATGGTGAATATTCTACTACGCATTTGGAGCTCCGTCGACATGTTCTACGCAACGTGTCAGCGCTGCTGAGAGCGCAAAGTTACGCGAACTCCGCTCACGAAATTTAATTTACACCAAACTTTTTGGAAGAGTGTACTAAATTTGCGCTGTCATGTCTCAGTTGTTATTAGGCAACGCTAATTTTGCCCGCAGGCAAATCATTCCGTGCACACAATATTAAACATGTTACCCTCGAATTTGGCGTGTCGGTCAAACTTGCAAACTGTATTAAGATTATTTCATGCTCGCTTTATTTCGTTCCCAGTATAATTTTATGGTCAAATGTGACTAAGCACTTTGTTTTTAATTTGTAAAAACAAGTTATGCTACGAATCAAAGCATTCCAAATTTCTATTTTGATTTAGTAGATTTAGCTTTTAATAAAGTTAATAACGTATTTAGTTAATATTACAGCGAAGAGTTACATAAATCAGTAAACAATGTCTCAGATCTATATTGAATAGACGGCCTTAGCTCCAATTCATCCTCGCCGCCGAGACGAGGGCGTGCGAAAAGGAGCCTTGAAAGTAAAAACTAAAGTCAATATTCGTTTAGGTGGGTTGTATGCCTGTAAGTCTGCGATAACTCGGTCTTTGTCTAGCGGCTGCGGCTCAGCGCAGGTGTCTATCTACAACAGTTCCTCCGTAATTAGCCCAGTAGTAGCGTTGATGCGACTAAGGAACTTTTCAGAATTCAACATTGGCTACAGGCGGGAGTGATTGTGCCAGCTCTCAAAGTAATCGACGACCGGCAGCCTCCACCACGCCGCCGCTCCAACGACGATCAGGACCTTCATTACCTATTATGAGAGTTTAGAATAAAGCCAACGAGTTTTTCGGAGTGAATGTGATTGATGCTGAGCGAAGAAAATATCCCGGGAGAGATAAAAGGAATTTAATGAAGAGTCTTTAAGAATAATGATTAAGGGAATGGTTATTCCTTTTGGTCGGCGGCCTAATGATGGGGTCTTTTGAATAACGTTTTGTGTCTACAAAATATTGTGTAACCGCAATTATTCTAATTAAATACGCGAGGCGGATGCACAAGTTGTGGTAAAATTGTGTACCCGACTTTCGGATTTAACAAAGATAAATTTATTAATGAAATTCGACAAGATCTTCGTGATTAAATTGAAAAAAAAACTGCTGCAGATTTTACATTTTACGATACGAGCTCGTGTTAAAAAAAATCATCCAGACATAGGTATAACTGGCGTTAAATATATTTCCGGCGAAGGTAAATACATTAATAACATTATTATACATCTAAGAACGCACACTGGGAATTCTGATTACAAATTAATTCAATAACATTCAAGCCGTGCACTGTGCTCCCGACTCGGCATCATTTCGTAAGGGTGTCACATTTTGAGCAAGTTTAATTAACAATCTAGTCGCTTTTGTAGGTGCCTTCATTAGTGTATTTGTGGATAAACATTGCGCAAACTCTGCGCAATCGTAGCGCGTGCGTGTGCGTGGGTTACGTGTGGCGGAGTGGCAGCGGAGAGCGATCATACAGCCAGGACGTCACGTTACGTGCGATCACAGCTACGCGCCGGCTGTTGTCACTGCCGTGTTGCTACAGCCTACAGCCGCCCAGCAACCCTCGCGCCGCTGTGTGCGTGCCTCCGTGACTCCGATGCCTCGATACGGCCGGTTCCACCTACGTGCGAGCTTTCCGAATGCAAACTGTCTCAGAATATCAAATGAGCCACTTAAATACCGAACACAATGACTACGCCCACCTGAAGCAAAGGCCGCGGGGACGCGTGCACGCAACGCCGCCGTAAATGAAAGCCTGCCGGGTCGGGGCCGAAGGGTGGGCGAGGTTCAACCCCGGTAACGATTTCCTCCAGATAATGGAGAATTTTCTGATGAAAGCTGCTCGACAGTGCCCTTTCAAGGATTTAGGAACCGTTGGATTTATGGGCCGAACGGTTGGTGCAAATTTTGTCCGTCACGGCACCGCGTTCACTGTTGCATGCATAATACCGATCCGGTTGCGAATCCTCGCCGTGATATCTTTAATTTGCTCCATTCGGAACTTTTAAGTTGGTGAACTCAAGCTGAACAAAAGAGTTATAGAGATAACGTGCCTTAAGTAGTTAAATCTGCACAGCTGTGGCAAAAAAACGTGCATATTGCAGCGAGATAATTTTATGGCGCCGGACGCTTAAGCTAAAACAAACACGTACGCGAAATTACTTCCGGGCATACATTTTCAGAAACGGTTTTAAGGTGAAGGAAATTTGCCAAATCCAGTTGGCTATAAAGTTTAGTGCACGAAACTCTCGTTAAGTATCTTCTCGTAGAGTCAGCAACGCATTTTATTAAACCGCGACCGTCAAATTGTTGACGGAGCTACAGGCGGTTTCGGCTTGAAAGATAAGTTAAATCCTCAACATTAAACATCACAGACGAAGTAGACGAATCCTAATTCTCTATGCAGAAGAATACTTAAGAATACTTATTATGTTGATAGGAATGACAAAAACATTTTTTGAATACAAATCATATTCTAACGAGAGTTTTTCAAACAAAGCATATTCAAAGTTTGATACAAAGAAAACCAGCCCCTTGTGTATGCAAATCGCAGTTGAATTCGTTTGGAAGTCGAATACCGTCTGTGACTTAAAAATTAATTAGCCGAACGACCGGCGTAATCTCGAGGGCCTGCGGTGATTAAGTGTTATCTAGGAGAGTCGATTGTTTGTAAGATTTATTCAAATGGTTGGCATGAAGGTTTCTTTTCTAATGAGGTGCGAGGTCGCTTGTGACTTTACGACCTTGGCCGCAGTCTTCGTCTGCCAACCTCTGTTCCGGAGTCAACGAAAAACGCACACTTGTCCCACACAATTTCGCCACGGATTGCTTATATTTATTTATTTCCGTTCTCTCATGAAAATGTATGCCGTCTTTATCTGTCTATCTTTCTCACTAAAGCGATCTTATATTTAATGTTAAGCGGACCATTTTATCGTAAGAAAATTTTGGTTGTATGTTTATGTTAAAGTAAAAATGTACACTTTTTCCTTGAAGTTGAGTATATTTTGTATTATTTCAAGATTTGCAAAGGCGAGAAAATAAAATACGTTTTATCTTATATTTTGTCCCGCACCATTCTCTGGTGTTGTTTTTATGTCTGGGTCTGGATCTTCTTTACTGTGAGAGTCAAAAACAAATTAATACTTCTTGAAATTTGATGCTTCATATTACTGGATCAAGGCTTCCCGGCAGCTAACGATGAAGTTTCCTAACCAATATAAAGTTAGCGAGCGAGCGTTCACTAAGCGTCGCACGCACAGAGGGGTGTCTTTGAGAAAGTTCCGTTGCATGCTTGATTCGCTATTGTTTTAGCTGTCGTCGACCGACTGCAACTCTGACCGTCAGCGCCGTTTCCGACGATAACTAATAGTACGCAAGTGTGTTCCCCTCACCAACTTGCACGATTACTTGTTATCATCTTAACATACGCTCTTAACTTTGTATCGGCTATCGACATGTTCTGACTGCAACTACACAACTACAATCGAATTCCGAATTGAGTTGCAAGTGCCTGCAAGTGGTTAAATGGAAAATGGCTAGAGCAATTTGCTTGTGTACGGGTACAGTAATTAAGGTTTTAGTATTTTCATTTGAGCTAGTAGCATAAAGTTTATGTTTGGAAAGATATAGCGTTTCAAATAGTACGTTACAATTCGACAAGAAATGAGCTATGTCAACATTGCCTTGTCTTTGTCGGAGTTAGCTTTTAGAGATCTAGGAGAAGCAAACACAATAACGTGATCTAGACATCGTTTAGTGTCAACAGTACTCGAACTGTGACTGAGACGGGTTTGGAATTTGGCTAAACTGCACGGCGGGTACGATATCATCGAAGGTCGTATATCAATCAGTTGTTACAACGTTCCACGGTTGTCGTTTATCTTCGGAACCGCTCGGATCTGTCTGTCCAGATTCGTGCATTGTTCCGACATTAGCCACGGCTGCCGAAACGGTGGATGTCTGAAATGCCAGTGCGGTAGTGGCGTTCCAGTTGCAGGCGCATCGGGTGCCCGATAGCGTTTCCAATTTCCTGACTTAAATTGCTCTAATTTGGTTATGCGCTGACGGGTGATCGAAGGCTGCTAAAGTCCCAGTTACTAGCGACATTCGAGCTGCTGCTTGTAATTTTGCACTCGCTTTTCAATGAAAATTTCCAATATATTACAATGCTCCTTCAAAATATTCTGAATAGTTTGCATTTGTATAATTGTTGTTGTTTATGGAAAATTTCAAACTGGGTAAGGAATCTTTCTTTAGTAGTTCAATAATTTAAAGGAAATTTGTAATAAATTGGTTTGATAGTGAACTAATTAAAACTTCTTGGTGGCCATGGCCGAAAAAGGTCGGAAAGATCATCATCATCAATTTAAAACTTTAAATTAAAACCTTAAAATTTGTAATTTAAGTTGTCTGGTGAGAACTTAATTTACTAACAAAAATGTTAATCTTAATAAAAATTAAGAATCAAAATTATCTCTACAAACATCAATTTGATGTAAAATTTTATAAGATTGGTAAATTATTTTCTTTAAGTTAAAATCAGTTTTGTTTAAATTTGAGCGGAGCAAGCAGTACTAGAGTGCCAATATATTAGCCTAATGGCTATCTAATTACACCGTCCATCGACTTTACAGGGCTTCGTAATTGCCCCTCGAGGAGCTATTTTCGGAATTCTCTTTCAAAAAATGTATAAAACAATTCGCTTTAAATCATCGTTTTGAAGTCATTCACAAAAATATTTGAAAAAGAAACCACATACAACCCAAAAACAACCATTGTACTTCATTTCAAATAGCATTTGTATCGTAGTCTATTTTTGTGAGACGAGAGTATATTTTCGAGGAATAAATTCGGAATGTGGTGGAACAATGATGTAATAGTTTTCTCAGCGCTAAGGCGGCGGGAGGGACGGGGAGACGGATAAACGTACCCCGGGGCGAACGATTTGTATTAGCCGTCTACTACCTACTCGTACCTACTCGTAATTGTCGACGCTCCGGGCGAAATGTTGCGATACGTTCCTGCACTTAAGCACGTGGGGAGGACAAAAAGGTAATGAGACTACCCATTAAATCGATAGCGCTCTTTATGTATTTTTTATTCTATCTCGCACATTCATTTTCAATCGCTCCAATAAGAGAAAAATTTTTCATCTCCCTTTCTTTCCATCTAGTTTTTTCGTTTCAAAAACGTTTTTGTCTGCATGCACTTGGATAAAATGTAAAATGAAATCAATTGATCACGTTACCTAGCTGATCCTGGTGTTTGGGCCAAACGGACCGGCATGGTATAAGCTGTTCATTTACAAAATAAAACAATAAATTTGAATGTGAAAAGTCGGGTGGAACAACAGAAAATATCAAATAATATACTTATATCCACCGTAGCATAATCAGAGGATTATCTGTGTCATGAAGTGTTCCGAGCACGAGATTGTTCTTGATTTAACGAATAATATCAAGTTATAAATAGTTAAAGTAGGTTAAGTATAAGTATCACACAAGTAATAAAGTGCTGATAAGTAGATTTTCTTATGACTTCGCATCATTTTCCTCCAGCAGTAATCTTGAACAGGGATCGATTTAAAATGAGAAAATCAACGTGGGCATTCGAATCAACTCACAACAGCATTGGAATCGTCTTATTCAAAGCTCCTTCAGAATCGAAAAAGGTTCGTTTCACGCGTGTGTGAGTCTGTACTCCGGACTACGTGGCCATCCTGTGTAAAAGATTCTGAACATTCTGAGGTGCTTAGATTTTTCCCTTATTTCTTTTTGCCTAACTTTAATTAAATAATTTCAATTTCGCAACGCAATCCCTCATCTTTCTTCGCACATTAACTTTCTCATTTGAAAAAAACCGCTTTGCATGTGGATAGACCTGTTAAATTATTCTTAAATTTTGATTGCTTCGTAGAATTCCGACAGTCTGCGGAGGGGCTCTCCATTTTTTTCAGTTACCGTTTTGAGAGACAATTAGGTATGCTAATTCATTTATTTTATGACGGCTTTCGAGGAAAAATTCGGGGAGGAAAGATCAGTGTTGGGATTTAGGTGAGAGGTATGGGGTAAGCGGAGGGGGGGTGGTTGACGTCTCACGCGACACGCTGCGACTTTAATTAATGGATCGTGCGTGGCCTCTCACAGGATGGTCGTATGCCGTGCGGTACTATACAGCTTCTATATAACACATTATTTGAGACAACGGCAGTAGCTGCACAAACAGACTACAATCACTAAGATGATCAGTTTCCAGTAATACATCATGTGTATTAGGGTTTGGATGATCCGTGCCGAGCGAGGAAGCGACACAGTAAACATAATTAGGCGTTCCGGCAACCGGACATGACGCGTCAAAATTTACAGGAAGAAATTACACGTTAAAGGTAACAGGATTACCTGTAATATTAATTTCACCCAAAATAAATCCTTTGATATCCATTGTGATATTGCCGTAGTTTACCTTGTGTTTAATGTAGTTAAATATAGTACGTTCTCATATAAAGTATTACTATTTCACGACAAAAACACTATATTTATTTTGAGAAAAAGCCAAAAGATGGAATGCCCTTAGAAATAGAAGAAACGCTCGCGTATTTTCACGGCGCTGTGAGCCTACCGGGAATATGAATTATACAGTTAACGTCCGGAGTCGGTACGCAAACAATAGTGAAGGTGTATCGCGCGCCTAACAAGTTTCAGTTTGTTTTATTTCTTACGCATTATCTAGTGACGTGAGGGGAAAATGGCGAAAAATAACAACACGAACGGGCGGGTGGTGACAATTCAAACTGTCAAATAATTCAAGGTGCGGGGCGACGTTTCTTACAATCAGCGAGATCTACAGCCGTCGCGAGCGAGACTCCGAACCATTCTTTTTTCTATCCTTTCGGTTTGTTTATTTCTCGTTTCTTTTTATAAATATAAGAGTTCGGCACCTCCGAACGAATTCTCAAGATGAAAAGGTATTTTCACACGCATAGCAGGGCGCGCCAATGTACTGCGCATCGACTAAAGTATAGTCTATACAAAGCTATGCATTATCAACAGAGTATTTTCATCCTTAATTCACAATGCTCTCGTAAACAGATGAATAAAATAATTTATTTTTATAAATATCATAATAGTTAAGAAAGCTTCTTTATCAAAAAGAATTGTATTATTTGATTTGCTAGCAAGTTTATAAAAGACCGGAGTTTCTTCGCACGCCTTAGAAATAACGCATTTTTAAATTGCACTGTAAGAGAAAGGTATTTTGCAAAATTTTATCCTGGAAACAGCTAGCGAAACATCCCTCACTTACGGCATAATGTCGTAACGTCATGTTTTAGATATCGTAAAAGAAAACAAAAGCGAGCCTAGCCAAAGTAATAAAGCTGCTCGATTTGCGCTATTTAAGGAAACAGAAGAGAATTAAAGTTCTTTAAGGAAAAGTTCACCCCTGCATGTATCTGGAGTAAGTAATAAAAATTCCCTAGTTGGTCGGTCGGCGCGGGGCAGGGGCAGGCACTTTGACGAAAAAACGATGATGAAGCACGATCATGTCGCCGAGATCCCCGCCTAGCTGACTGACAAATTGTCGAACATTTTTTTCGCTAAAATTCCGTTCCTTCGAATCCAATTATTGAGACTTACCGATAGAGCGCTTCGGCGTCTCAAACTTGGCCTACGAGCGCTTTATTTCCTTATTTCACTCGACTTACTTCGTGTTTATTTTTAACCCTTGCCCGAGCCGCAGTCACTGCGCCGCGGTTCGCTCACGTAAATCTAATGCATTCAGCGTTTGTTTTGACTAGTTCACGATGTTGTTGCGAATATGAAAAAGACGTTGTCGAGAAACTGACTGTGAACATCGAGCGGCCGAGGGGTCAGAAGGGTTAGGGAGGCATAGGCATTTCCAATGCAAACATGTTTTCGGTATGCTCTAATTTCGTTTGTTCTACGTTTGTTTCAATATGATGTGCTATTCCGTTCAGCTGAGGTTGACTAAATTGGTCTAAGCTTCAAACAAAA
Organism: Carpatolechia fugitivella; assembly: GCA_951230895.1. Lineage (NCBI taxonomy): Eukaryota > Metazoa > Arthropoda > Insecta > Lepidoptera > Gelechiidae > Carpatolechia > Carpatolechia fugitivella. The sequence goes on from OX579650.1 coordinate 12,013,305, forward strand.
CCATTCCCGGTTTTGTGATAATGCTCGATTTTGCGATTGCGCGGCTGAGTTGATGTTTTCTAAATTAATTTTGAAGTACCTGGACGACCGAGCTTTGCTCGTGCCATCTGTTGGAAAACTTTCGGACCACAAAAAATAATATAAGAAATTTAAATTTCTTTCATTTTTTATTTAAGAACCAAATAGAAGAATAAAAGAGAAAATAACAAATAAAACAAAAAAACGAACTAAATATGTAAAAAAAAATATCTGTCGAGATTCGTACTCAAGACTCAACAACCAAAAAAGACTGCAGACTCGCGGTTTCTCGACTGAGCTATTGCGGCGTTACGAAGGATGGCGAAATAACATTTCTATTTTAACCTCGTAAGGCCCACGATCCTACCAGTAGGACTTATTCTATTAGTCATTCAGACCCAGCACTGGCAGGCACCGAGCAATAATACCGACCCATGGTCCTACAGGTAGGACTTATTAAAAACTGTGAATTATCTATTTCAACATTCCCGCTAGTAAGAATTGACGAATGAGAATTTTTGATCGTTTATTAAGCAAAGCAGGTGCCTGATTTTAGTTAAAAAAACATGTAACACTGACATTGCAAGAAAAAAGAAAATATCTGTCAAATTTACAATATCAGCTGGCACTATGGCAGGATCGCGAATAAGAATTAAGTAAATCGATTTTTATTGTAATAATCCTATAATTCACTGCGATTTATGTTGTTGTAGCTACATTTTTATTAATTATTCAAATAAATTTTGCGATTATTTCGTAATTTGTATGACTTAACAACGTAATACGAGTAACTAAATAAGTGCTATAGCACTATCAATAGATAGGACCGCAGACTACAATTACTACAAAATATTTTCGATTTTTTTTTCATGTTTTAGTTATTGTTAATACTAAATACAAACAATAACAAGCACATAACATGACGTAGTAAAAGTACCTGTTGTTCTCATAAAAATATTTTTGAATATATTTTTCATGTTTTTTTATGTTTTTATAATTTAGTTTATTTTATTTTAGTTATATTTAATAAAGTATTTTATAATTTTTGTTATAAAAATCTTATATTTTGTTTATACTTTTTAAAAATATTGTGTCAATGTATTGACTTACTGCTGATATAATATATTATGTTAAAATCGTGGTGCATTAAATTTGTAAAAATCTTTAATAATTTATATGTTTCTATAATAATAACTCGATCAATAAAACTGATTAGAAGTATAATAATTTTGCGATTATTTAAGAAAAACAAGCATAATTAGTGCATAAAGAGACTAATTCATAATTCTGCTTATAATAAAAAAAAAAATAAAGAAAATAATTAAAAACAAATTAATTTAAAAGAAGAAAAACAAACTTCATTGCTGCCTTGGTCATACCAGTAGTACATATTCTACACAATTGAGAATACTAAAACTAGAATTTTAGTATGTTATGCCCAGAAACAATAATTACTGTGAAAATGTGTAAACTTTAATAAAATTAGCTTTAAAGTGTTGGGTCTGAATAACTACAAAACATTAGTTCTATAGATAGTACCTTGGTTAATAATGACCCTTAGGAATATCAATTCTTTTAAGCCTGAAAACTCGGAGAAATTGAACCTAGCTAGATCGATTTGTCGCCCCCGAAACCCCCTATTTTCATTGATATCGTTGCAGTCGTTTCCGAGATTCTTATTATTATTATTATATACTAGCGGCCCGCCCCAGCTTCACACGAATAGATTAATTTATACTTTAACACATTTTAAACATACTTCAAAATGGAGTTTAGTTAGAGATCTCAGTTAGTGTTTCAGCATTTTTTTTAATCCCTTCTCTAAGGGGGAAGTAGAAATTAAATGATTGAATGCAAATCCATCATTTTAAAATTTAAAATCTAATGTAATCAGACTATAAACAAATAAATAATTTGACGCGTGCTTCAGCATCAAAGCAAAGGTTTGTCACTTTTAGAGTAGTAGTGATTTAAAAAAATAGAGGTACGCGTATTCAATCAGTTAGATTTCAAGCTCCTAACTTCTAAATTGACAAACTTTGCATACAAACTTCTAATCCTTACTTCCCCCGGGATTTCAAAAAATTTTGGAAATCAAACCAAATAATTTAGTCTGAATACAATTTTTTTAGCTTTAAAGTTGACTGACATTCCAAACACAAATTTAATTTACTACTTTCCTCCTAAAAATAGAGATTTCGAAAAAATGCGTCACGTTTTTTTTTTTCAGACTATATAATAAATAAAGTTCTTACCTTTAGAAACTAAGACTTCCCGTAAAAACATTTAACCCCTACTTACCTCCTCAAAATAGGAATTTTAATAAAATGCTAAAACACGTATCAAATGATTTATTAATTTCAGTCTAAATCCAAATTTTCAAGTTCTTACCTTTAGAAACGACAGACTTTCCATAACAATATTTTATCCCTACTTCCCCCCTTAAAATAGGGATTTCTTAAAAATGCTGTAACATATTTCGAACAATTATTTTTTCTCAGTCTAAATCAAAATTTTCAAGTTCCCTCCTTTATAAATGACAGACTTTCCAAATAATCATTTACTTTACATTACTTTCCCCCTCAAAATAGGGATATTGATAAAATGCTAAAACACGTGTCAAATTATTTATTAATCTCAGTCTAAATCAAAATTTTCTAGTTCCTACCTTTAGAATTAATGCCAGACTTTCCATACAAACATAGGGATATTGATAAAATGGTAAAACACGTTTCAAATGACGTATTAATTACAGTCTAAATCCAAATTTTCATGTTCTCAACTTTTAAAATGACTTTCATACAATCTTGAATCCCCCTTTTTCCCCCTTAGAAGGGGATTTTTCCAAACCCCCTTCTTATTGCTTGCCTACGTCATAAGTGTAACCTACTGTGAATTGGTGTTTCTAGCTTGAGTCAGTCAATCAGTACAGACTTCTCTCTTTATAATAATAGTATACCATCTATAGATTATATAAGCATAATATAGATATATACAAGAATTGCTCGTTTAAAGAATTAGATTTTGAAATGGAAATTTCATTTCAATAAAATATTTACTGTTTCGTTTATACTATAGCACAGAATACTTCAACGTTGAAAGCAAGAATCGCTCCGGCCGTTTACGAAACCGCAGTATTATTGACACAACATGAACTACCTACTCGTATTTTAGATAAACATCAGAAAAATACACTGCCATTCCATAGAATATTAAGTGATCAATCAAATAAATAAAGAAAAACGTAAGAAATATGCATTTTTAAATTCTTATCCGATTTTTGGAACGTGCAGTAGTAAAATATGAACATGCCGGGAACAAAATAGCGGCCGTGTAAACCATTCGTCTAAACGCACCTACTACCAAACACTCTAACTAGATACAAACAGTGATAAAGGTTCGATTGTATGCAGTAAATAAAATATGACTTCGCCATATTTCCACATTCGTTTCTTCTCGTTTTATGTCCCTTTTTTCTGGCCTCCCTGGCAAACCGTTCATACAAAATACCTTTCCGATATTGCCCAACTTTATTAGCATCGGGCACGTGTTTTTATATCTGAAATATCTTTCACTTCTGCGGCACTTCTGTGAAATAAAGATTGCCACATGTGCTCCGGCATTATATCGTGATATATAAGAAAAGTTATGTCCTACCATTGGTGTAATTTATTGTGAGTGCTATCGGCGGTGAAACCTGGAGTGGTCGTGATTTTGTTTGTAAATAACTTGCGTCGTTTATCATTGCGTGCGCAATCAAGATATTTACGAGTACATCACAAAGTAGTTTATTGCTACGGGCACGATACGTTCACCTAGATATTGTTTAGTTCGTAGCTGAGCTGAACTGACGAAATATTGTTTGAGATGTTCGATCTATAACTTAGACTGCGAAACGGAGAGACCGCGCATTGGGCTTACGCAAATAAATAGCTTCTTCGAGAGCTATCGTGAAAGCGAATTAGAATAATGCGCTGCGATTTGGCGTTTCAACAAACGAGAGAGTAGAATGGCCCTCGGTGGATTATTCGGGTGTTCGGGTGGGTTCGGCTGAATTTGGGTATAAATGGAGGTGTCGTGACTATAACGAGGGCTTGCGATCGGCAGAAGGCGTTCGCCCTTGGCGATTTTACTGCGAAAATTAATCGCGTCTGAGAAAAATGGGGAAAATATCTCTAAACAAAGTGATTTAGATATTCCTTGGATTTAGAGCTTAAAGGAAAAGATCCATTGTTATTTTATTTATTCGTTGAAAAATAACTGTGAAAAAACTAATTTGTAAACACTTCTCTGTTAGGAATGGTACTAACACAATTTAAATTGTGTGTTTATAAATGTCGTTGTTTTGAATAACGTGTATTAAATTAACTGTGTTATTTTGTGGAATACCGAATTTGTAGCAAGAACAAATTTACTATTTTTCCACTAACTCACAGCAATATCCGGAATAATTCATAAACTAAGCTAATAATGCAGCATTTCTTGAACTAATCACAGCGTCCGACTCTCAGATCAAATGGCGCCACCTGTCCCTTCCATGCAAATGTACAAGATTAATGGAATTACCACGCGCTCTCCGAGAGACTTACAAACTCCCACTTGTTATAACACCTTTGAAGCTCTTATTTGATACAATTTGCCGCAAAAAAAATCAATTTTACCCCCAAAACTCGACTGAAGTTTGTTTACGAGTTTATTTGTATCTATTCCTTGTCGCCAATGGCTTTTGTTTCGCGAAACAATTTTATTTGGGATAGATATAAATTTTAACACAAATGACTGAAGAAAATTAGGCTGGGAGCTCTACGAAATGTTGTCTCGTATTTTTTTAGTGCGCAGATGTCTCCGAAGACATTTAAGGCATATGGGAGGGCAGGATAAAATACTTTGTTTAACAATCGACTCGGCGTCGAGTTTGTACAAATTTATATATTTTTTGTTCCTATGAATTTCGGAAAATAATAAAAATAAAACGTCCAATAAATAAGCAACCATAAACTATCACATCAAGCTTCAGTAACTCATTTTTGAATTATTGGATGCCCGGGAGAACTCATACTGCGCAACATGTGTTTTATATCATCTCATCTCAGGCATTTCGTAACATCAAGCTACGTGTAGGTATAGCCGTGTGGAACCAGATTGAAAATGTAGAAACCAGGCAAAGAGGATTCAATATAACAGAACGCGGAATGTGATGGTAGAACTCGAGCTAGCTGCATTCATACATGTTGAAAAGTCATAATATGATTTTAAATCGAATACGGCGCGCTTGTAACTTTTTATGTTCTAAGCTCTAGAACTCGTTCAGACGTAAAATTTCTACTTTGTTCGGGATTGGTGTTTCAATTAGAGGTAACATTTTATTTTTTATCATTTTCGTACTCTACATTATTATGGTAGTATTCTTTCGTGGCAGTTATTTATATTCAAAATCTCTACAATTCTACTAAAATTGCATTGTTAAAATTGCTTTCATCTTAACTTTAATGAAATACTTGATAATTATAATGATTTCAAATATAATACTTGAATTATTTTATTTTTATATTCCTGACCCAGTATAGTACAAACATACTCATAATAAGTTCATCTTGGTAATAATTTAAATTAAAATCATAATAGAAATAAAATTTAACAGTGCGGGTAATAGAAGCACTAAATTTTTCATACTCTAGGTTTAATTTACTGCTAAAACCCATGTAATTTCTGCATTTAAAAACCAAGCCTATTATAATAACTATCAAACGATCCTTAAACTTTTTACGACCTACTAGAGCCTTTAAATACTTTCAAATGCCGTCCTTAAAATCAATAAAAAGCCTACTTTCATCAGAGTCGAAGTAATAAAACCTGCTTTACTGTTATCCGTGGCGATGGAATTAGATAATGTATCTTAGTATAAAGTGCCTGTTCGGTAACTTTAACAGTAAAAATCTAATTGGTACAGCAATAAATATACTCCGTCGGATGGTCGGTGTCGCGCTGAATGTCGATAGGGTCGCAGGGTTCCGTAATGCATGCCAATAAGACCCTCACAATTTCCAAGGGGTCCACGGCAACCGAATCCTTGTCATCATACATTCTGAGGGTTTGATTAATCACAATCCTTTGCCCAATATTCAATTATGTCGTAATTTTCTTTGGATACATTTTAAGGGCGTCTTACACACCAACATCTTGGTCTACCAGTACTTTTAATAATAAAGCTGTTTAACAGTTACAATTACAATTTCAATTACTGTTACAATTACAATTACAGTTACAATTACTCTGTAGAAGTGGCACTAGTACTAGCTATATATTATCGTGGAATAATCTCAGCTCAGCAAATTTTTCACTTGAGTTTTCCTTCTTTGCTCGGGGAATGGAGCCACAAAGCCCATATAAACAAATAAAAAATTTCCTTGGCTTCTTACAAGACCGCGGGTAGAGTAATAAAAACTGTGACACTTGAGACTATCAAAGGCGAACTAATAAAAGCAAATAGGGAAACAAGAAAAGCAACAATACTATGACTCTAGTAACATTGTTATACTTTAATTTTATCGATAACTTGCCTCTGCAAGATTTTCAAGCATGTTTCTTTAAAATACAGCATTGAACTTTGAACTTTTTAACTGCACAAAATCACGACTAGGCGATGTACGTTTTCAACTTTGTTGTTGTAGGCATTGCTACGACAATGCTACGGCGTAGCAAGCGTAGAGAGCTACGGCTTTTTACTCCAACTTGCACCTACAAGCTGCCTTCATTGTCAAGTAGTTAATATAAAATTCTAATAAAGATTGAAATGGAGTCTGGAGTTTTTTTTATATATTACAACAACGTGAAAATCGCTTTGTTGTTCATTGAAATAGATATTTAAAATATAATTATTTAATCTAGTATGTTGCAGCTGATAATGGATAACTATGTATATATGCCGTAAAGCCTCTATACACATTGAGGTAAAGAAAACATTCGCGTATCAATGAACATAGTAATGCTCTTAAATGGAGCGGTAATATGCGCAAGGCAGCTGACAGTCTGAATGAATATAAACAATTATTTCATTCGATAACAATGGGAGAGACTTTATAATGATCAGGTATTTCCTCAGGGTAATTCCGATCATAAAATATTTTTAATTTATAAAGATACGTTTAAATACGAACACATTACAGGCAATTACTAGTTTTACACAATTTTGAAATTCTTAAACACATCGCCCTTACGATGACGAAGAAGATTAATTTTGTATATTTCCACATTCCGCTACACAATCAGAATTCAACCTGTTTACTTTATCGTGTTTTTATATTTTTAAGTGAAATGTTGAAAATCACGTAGGGAAGGCTATAAAGCGGGTTTCCGAGTTAAATCAGTGTCGCCTCGCCGTCTTCGTCTCTGCGCGGGCGACGGGAAGATCTCTGAATTCATGCAAGTGCCATCCTCGCTTTTTACGGGCCCCTTCTGTCACCCGTAATTAGTTTTTCCTCCGAAGTAATCGCTGTTGGTACAAACATGCAACGTTGTAGCCCCTTAATGAAAACGCTCTTAAGTGCTCGTGTTTAATGTTTATTTACTTCCACTTTGTTTTTTAGCTCTTCTCTCCTTACGTTCTTTGTAAGAGCGACCGCGTTGAGGGCGAATAAAGTTGCAACTTTGATTCTCTTTAAATTATCTGGCTGTTGACTGTCTGCAGTTTATAGCGGTGATCTACTGGCGAGGTTATGGATGAGGTGTTATTAACGATGAGCGTATTTTGAGAGACATCTTACTAATGTGTGTGATTGGCAACTGCTGGATATCAGTTCAAATTGGCTGGTCTTTTCTTCCAATAAAACTTGTTAATTAAGAAGAGTATATCCATCAACAAAGACGTAGCACTTTGCTACGTGTCGTAGTACTGGACTAAATGAAATTGTATTTGTAATCTGGTAATAAAATGAGAAGAAAAAAGTAATAATGTACAGTAAAGAAAAGACACTATTGTGCTAATTGGAAACATAATCTTGATTAATTCTAAGCTTTAAAGATGCAAGGCAAAGAAATAAAAATAAAAGAAATCCTGAATAAGTAGCGATAAAAGAGGATTTTAAAAGAAAAATGCGTCCGATAGGCGATCAATATCAGCCGCGAAACGCACCTGTAAAGCTGGGAACACAAATAACGCAAGGAGTCCTGATAAAGCTCTGCAGTCCACACATCGAAAGCGGCGGCGGGCGAGATTTATACGACGTTTTTATAGTTCACCACGGACGCTCCTTGTTTTAATTTCGCGGAAGGATCAACGCGTTTTTCGCTCTCGCCGGGAGCGTAGCTCGTAGTATGTCGCCTAGAACCGCGCCTAGCGCGACCCCTATTTTGCTGCGAGCCTAATGTCGCAAGGCAGCGAAATTTATCGCGCCGCTTGTAATTCCGCCCCGCCGCCAACTCCCCGCACGTCACCCCGTCACCCAAAAACACACTTATAACGTTTTCTAATGAAATTGTCCACAAACTCCCGCTCGCCGCAACCCCCGGCCCGTCGACGCCGCTGGATGAACCAAAAAAAGTACAGCTCGCGTTACTAATGGCTTCATTTATCACAGTCACTAACAGTGATACACCGCAACGACGTTTTATATTTAATTTGGCTCTCTGCGGAATAAATTACGGCCATATCGAGCCGAAGCGATAAAGGACAAGCAGCAACGCTCTTGAGTTATCGGGACGGGTCATAGTATTAAGACGGTAATCTTCTTGGATTAATTTGTTCGTGGCTAAGTGATAAGTTAGCCGCCGCCGCGCCCCGCTTGATCGAAACTTACGACATCGTCCGACATGGGTAGTAAAGAAGAAGCGAGTTTCTAAAGGCTTTCGTATTTGTTTTCTCTGAATACATCAATCGGGGAAAGTTTCTATTCTGTTACATAAAACTTATAGGGCTGTAAGTATACGTTTCCTTCTATCAAACTTTTGCTTTCGTATGTATAACCATTCATTTATAAAATTCTCATTGTTCAAATTATTGTATTAACTTGTACAGAAATGCAGTTAATAGTCATACTCACAATACTGTTACGAATTCTTGTGGAGTTGTTCAGCAATAAAGATAACATTCACGTGGAGTTTTGCGACGCGTTGTAAATTAAAACAATAAGCTATTGCCTGGCGCTTTGCAGTGTGGGTTTAATAAAATCCCCTGCAAAAAGCAACCGTGCTGCATAGGGAATAGAAACTGCATACTGTGCTCTCTTTAAACAGGTTGCTCCATGCTTGTAGTTGAAATCCCCGCTGTTTGACTTATCGTATAGTTTACAGCTAACTCTAAACACACGCCAATGTACGCTTAACAATATACTATATGCGATGAAAAGGAACATCATTCGAATTTAGCTCTGCTTATTTTTATATGAACTTTAAAACTAATGTCTCATTCATGAAGTTAATTAGCGCTAGTAAATTTTAGAAGCACTTAGTCGTTAAATTTTATTTGTATTATGCAATTTTAAACTTATGACTTCAGTCTGTTTCACTGGGCTTATTACAAATTATATTTAATTTCTCCAGACACAAACATAAGTTATTTTTCTTAGATACTATACACGAAAGTTGTTAATGTAAAAAATATTACCCTAGAAAAATACTCTTGCATTTGCCAAATAAATACGACAGTTCAATGTGTACAAATCTTATCAAATCTCGTACCATATCCGATATTGTATACTGCACAGTAGCAAAGTTTTCGAGACAGTTGGTGCTAAAATACCTGTAACGTGTAGCATTAACTTCCCAAAACTTAGCATAATACTCGTGTGTTTGGTAGGGTACACACACAGGCCGCGGTACAGTCGACTACATCGCGTGAGATTAAAGTAAGCCCACATTTAAACACCGAGCCGCGTAATTTGGCAACTGAGCTGTGATTAGATAGTGCTTCAGCCTCGTTAGCGTAATGAGAATGGCTTTGTTAACCTTTGCTTGCTATTCAAGCTTGATTTTACTCTTAATTTCCTTTTATATGCAAATATTATATTTTACAGTAACGTTTTGATTCTAAGAACTTGTATTAACTCGAACACTTAAATCTGCACATAAAAATATCTGTATTTTCAGTTTTTAAGAAGTTAAAATATTCTATGAATTTAAACTAAAATTTAACAGCTTTATTTAATGCATAGCAATATACTTTAACAGGCTGAAATGATGATGATGATGATTTAATGCACAACACAAAAACGGAGCCAACCTTAGTATTTGCGATTATACTTCTCCACATTATTTTTGGGACGCGAAATAGTTGAGCTAGTTGTCTTATATACCTATACAATGCTTCTTATGTTAGAGTTGTTTCCAGCTTGCCGAGTCCAACTCACTATTTCGGAAGTAATGTAAATCGCGGGACACGACGAAGTTCGCCAGATATCTAGGAAGGACAAGACGTTAATATATGCGCAATCCTGCACTCCCCACGTATTGTTGCCTAATGCACTGAGTTTGTCGGCGGTTCCTATTTATGCTTGCAAAGTTGTAGATTTGTGAATATTGCAGACTATTAAATTTTTCAGTGTAGTTGTTTGTAGAAAATACAAACGTATTCATATATGCAACTGTATTCTAACTGAGCAAACTTATTCCACCCTTGTAGGTTCCATAAATGTGTACAGTGCAATATCACAAAGTGAAATCTAGAAATTATAATATAAATTATGTTATTCCAAAATTTACCATTCAACTTACAAAATGGAGGAGCGACCACAAAACGAAAACTTTACTTTTGTCTTATTTTAACTCGAAAATAATTCGTTGTGAGTCATATAGAATTATAATACAGCTAATCCCTTTGTGTCTACACCTTTGTTTCGGTGCTATTAAAATACGAGCGAGGTTCCGGTGCCTAGCTACTGGAGCCATTTCTTAGGCCCTTTTCGCTTAGTTAATTTAAATTAATTTATTCCCCGCTCATCCTGCTAGTACGTAGTCGTATTTTAAGCATAAACACGTAACGGGTACTTCCACCTATGATATATTTATATTGGAAGGCCTAAATGTACGAAACATGAATCTTCCGGTGATTCGTACCTTTTGTAAAAAACGTGTAGTTTTTAGCCCATTGCAGCTGCAAGATAAGTCAGGGATAGTATTTTGTGCTTGTACGGGAAGACGCAAGGTGGACTCGTCAGTCTCCACCAATCTAGTGAAGGTCTCGGGAAACCTCTGTAGGCGGGCAGCTTCCCCTTAGGATCTCCAGTCGTTGTGGAGATCCTTGATGGATGCGCTTGCCCAGCAGTGGACGTCTTTAGACTGAAATGATGATGATGTTGATGAGTATTTGTATAATTATCAATAAAAATCTTTGTGAAAAGTTGACGTGGATTGTTAGTGGTAAGCGAAGCAGCATCGCAAGCCTCAGATGGGCCCGAGCAAAGATATTTCGCTGTCGTATTTACTCAGGCGTGTCTAAACGGTTTGCTTACATGTTTGACGCGCCGCACGCAACGCTCATTATGGCAAGCGGGCTTTGTTCAGTCTTAAGACAACATAATGTTACACCCAATGGAGCTGAATGTTCTTTATATATTTATTTTTATCATTTCAGGTAAGTTGTACGGGTGTTTCTCTCGGTGATATATCTCTAATGGCTGCGGATCGGTGAGAATTTTCCTTTTCAGCTTCAGTGTTTTAAGAATGTGATCAGGCACTCCTCTCGTGCTCGTTATACTTGCACAGCACAGCAGACAATTGCATTTACAAAATTGTTTATTCACTCAACATCTGTAAAGAGAAATTCTGGATAAACCTGAATAGAATGGACAATTTACTTAACTTTATTTTAATTTCTACCTTTTTTAATTATGTTCACACACCCAGACCGCATTTTTATTACCCTAAGCGTTCTGGAGACGACGGGATGGCATATTATTATTGGTTCTACATTGAGGGGATCAAGACAGCAAAGTGCTGAAATTTAGCAATACAGGCATTAGACTTACCTACCACTTAACCACAGTAAATATTCATTACGTTTCTTCCCGCGCGGAGGCAGGTTGGCACACTTAATTGTTCATACAACAAGCCAGCAGGGAATTGGCTCTAAATGTTCCGTTGTCCGGAACGTGGTTACACCTAAACGCGCCACGCGGTAACAGTCCGACGCGGTGGCACCTACAAGCCAAAATCGACCGCTTATTCTTGTATCCTTAGCGCTACTTTTGTTGAAGCCCGACCGGGGTTGAGAGGGCCGTGATGGAAAGCGCAATAGGCGGCCATTTACACCTGCGATTCTTCTTCATCTTCCCCTAAACTGGCGCGCCGCTTTGCCTAAAGTAATTATGCCACATAACGTATTAGTCTTTTGGGAGCGAACACGTGTTGGAAACGCTTAATCACTTACTTTACATTTGCGTACGCAAATAATCCGTAATTTAATTTCGGTGTGGTATTTATGACGCTTATTTAATTTATTATCATATCAAAGTGTACGCTTTATTTAGCGGGTTTTGTGTGCGTGCGAATAAACGTTAATTATGAAATCATGTCGTTACGGTACACAAGGGAAAAATTTTAACGATTTCATAATGTTGACGTTAAAATGAATCGCCGTTTTTTCATCATTGTAACATGAATATGTATAAGTTTTCATGCAATATGTAATTTCAATTAAGATTCTTGAATTAAAAGCTCTTGCTCATATTTTTATTATACTGCAATTTGTGCGATAAAAGTTAAACAAGTTTTTTTATTATTATTATGTATTAGTAGTCCAATAAGTATTATTATGAAATAGATTTATGAATATAGGTCGTACCGAAAGTTCTTCAGGCCGAAGGGATATCATATTGATCATTTCCGAATCTCCGCATCATTCGTCGTAAAACGCATTCGGCTTCGTGTCTGTCCCCTCCCGCTTAAATCGCTCTGATCCCTCTCACCATTGATATTTATGCTTTTTTCGGGACTCGGAAGGCAAGTTGTTTTCAAACTTCCCTTTTTCGGTGGAGATGGCGGGCACTGGATTAATGTAACTAGAGTGTTGTAATTGGTTGAGAAGTTATTACTTTTCTGTTTCTTTTCGACAAAAATATAAAGAAATTGTTCGAGTTTTACTGAGAGTGATTCATTTTTATTCTGGGGAACATCTTTCTGAACTTAAAAACAACATCGGGAAGAGTTTGTGGGTCTCGATGATTTATTATTTATTGCGTTTTGGTTTGATGAGAAGCTGTTGGAAAGCCTTAACAATGGCTGCTGTTTTTAATTTCGCTCAATAAATGGAAACTTATTACTTCGACATCTTATAGGCTTTAGACATAAATATTATTCAGATCGTTTATTATTTTAAATAAATGGAATGGAAGAAAAATAAAAAGAACCTTTGTCTGTAAAATATTATACAAGCCACAAAATACCTAAAATGAAAACAATTCCCTCACGACAACAACCCCAAACTAGGCATTAGTTCGGTTTGCGTGTAAGAAAATATCCGGTTCAGAGAATAAAACACAGAAACCATTTTATCTGACAGGACCTTGTTTGAAATCATAACAAATAGCCTTTTAGAAAATCGCATCCCGACCCGGACTGTCCTACAAAAAGGGGTTCGTAAACACATTACAAATCTTGCCGCAGCATCGGGTAGTTAAGAGGCTGTCAATGAAATCCCTCCCTTCTCCGACTATTCGTTATGTGTCTTAATGGATTACATAGAATAAAGTAGGCATCGACAAAACAAAAGGCCGAGCTCCCTCGAAAATCTCTGACCACATAGTTTTCGGGCTAAAACTAAATTTATTACGTTTGACCTTTGTAATTCTTGCTGAAGGTTTTCTATCCTAAATGCGTATAGGCAGTTACGGCTCTGAAAGGAATGGTTCCCGTTCCCGCTTGCCCATTGCGGTTTTTAGAATCCGCTACTAAATATATTATGAGTTTCGAAATAGTTGCGTAACAATATCGTACTTAACAGAGCTCACGTTTAATCTCATTGGGATATCAGTTGGAATTTTAAAACTAGAGAGTTATCTATCCAACAAATAAAACTTAGCATGTAAGCAACTTTTAGTAACAGTTGATCCATCACGGCCGCGTCATAAGGGTAATGTGTAGGGTATTTCATTTGGACGTATTGAGTTTTGATACATTAAACTCATTGAATTGAAACTAATCAGTGCATCTATCGTCCGTTTACATGCTCACAGCTCACTGTTTTGCAACTGAACGCGCCCCACTTTGAACGTGCTCATTTTGCATCCTTTGAAGCTCACACGTTACGTGCAACTGTTTGATTCCGGGCTCCAGCTCTTTTGCCTTGATTCATGTTTAGAAAACGTCGCGCTACGTTCCGTCTTTACATGCAGAAACAAATGAAGAGCCGAGGAAAAAGTTTTTAATTCGCCTAATGCACAGGAGTCTACCTGTCTTTTCCTAAAGTGCACTCTTACGACTTCGCAGCGTCGACGGTGAAGCTTTCTGTCACATTGAGTGTTGTATAGTGAGCTGTTTATTTTAGCTCCGTGTTGAATGCATTCCATTAAGCTTACGATGAACTTGTGAAAAAATACTAAGACTTTTTGCACCAAATTATTAGAGCCACTCTTTAGTTTCGCAACAAGTGAGATAACGCTTATCGTCCTACTTGTATTAGTTTCTCTTCTGAATCGATTATTTCATCAGTATAAAAAATATAATTAGAAACCGTTTTGTCTTAATAAATGAAGGCTACAGATATTAGATACCTAGGCGTAACATGTTTCAAGAAATTATTGTGCAAACAAATAAAAAAATATATCTGTAAATGTTTCCTAAGTATTTACTTTACAATTTAATCAAAATGTTCCCTGTTCAAAATAGTTTATTAATAACAAAATTTTACGTTTTCATTGGGTACCTGCTTAAATAATATTTTCATCTAAACAGAGCCAAATCACCCCAATTAGTTGTGACAAAGAAACCTCCGAAACAGTGATCGTGAGACACAAATCGCAGTTATTCAGACTAATGATTATTTTGATTTGCGCGTCGCCAACAAAACGAGCAACTTAATGAAAAGTCAAGCCAACTCTGAGGAATACAAATTTTGAACATTAGTATGCAAGAGTAAAGTTTTTATTCAATACTACTTGCACTGTTATCTCTATTTGTCTTTTTCGCTTTAAAATGCATAAGTTACTGGAACTTCCTACACAAAAAACCTATAAGCCGTTGTTTTGTTGCTATGCTTTATTGACTTTTACTTCATCATGGAAAATTATACGCAGTATGACTTGATAGTGACGACAGTTTTTTCGTTTCTAGAGGATTTTTCTCATTTAAGAAAGGAAGTGTCGTCTTGACATCTCGTGTCGGTTGTCAGTGGACTGCTTCTGCCGGTTCCGGTGCGTCGCGCGTATCGAGCACGTCTCACGATTCGCACGCCACCTAATTCCGATATGAATATGAAATTGTATGTAAATTTCTGAATGTTGCCGCACTACTTGACAACTCGACAGCACTGTAAATATACTGTAACGTTGCACTGACTGTACCAAAACATGCGAGTTTCTAGTTTACGACCGCAACAGTTTGAATAAATTGTTTAGATTGTCGTCTGTGTACTTATCGTACGTGTCTATGCAAAGGTGTCGGCCGCGACAAACCACGTAAGGATTCAGGAATGCACAGCTACATACCTCGCCGAGAGCAGTGTACCCCACCGCAGTCGTCTAACGAGTGCAATATCGCCCAACTACGTTCAACAGAAGCACCCCTTCTGTTTTAAACTAGAATCCATTTCACGACTACAAACTCCCACAAATGTGCATTTTCCCGAGCAGAGCGCTCCGCCACAAAGTTAAGTTTTACCACTTGCCATAATTACCAATAAACTGTGTTCTTGGCGATGGCACGTCAGCCGAGTGCCGCCGCATCAAAAATATGAAGTCAACTTTTGCCTCCGTGACACCGCGTTATTGCTGACATTTCAGCCTGATTATCTTTAATTAAAAAGTTGTTTTAGGCGTCCTCAAAATTCCAAGTTATTAAAAGAAATTGCTGGGACCCCGAGAGAAGTGGTAACTCAGTGAATTGTCATAATTAGATTAAGAGCGACTCGAGCGCCGACTATAGGATTTTACAAGGATTTCTAGCTTAACAGACTCGTGGACGTTTCCAGAAATGGTTTGCTTCCCTTTGTTCCCGCATAATAGAATGGTTCTAAACGCATCGTATGCTCAAAGAATATTGACAGATATGATCACTTCTCGATTGGAGCACCGCCAACAACGTCTAGATTTTCTGTACGATTTGTAACCCGATACTATTTCAGCTTCCGTTTAGAATAGATATGCCAGTTTAGAGTGTTGCGTATTTCCAGTATTGGACGTGCGTGCAGAGATATTTATGAGATGCGCTCTCAAGTAAGTGTCTATATTCTCTATAGTCTTATTCCATGTCTACATTGACGAATAAATTTTATTAGAAGTGGTTATTTTGTGTTAATAACATAGGTACCTATAAAATATTTGGTTTGAAAACGTAAATGCAGTTAAAATTCATTAAAATTGGTAGTGTTTGTACGTGGATGGTGCGGGATGGGCGCGGCGGTGCTGCGGCTCACATGGCGGCATGTGATTCCTTTTATTTATTTTAATCAAATGTGTCGGTTGTTGTTTTGATGCGGTGAGGTTTGCTCTCGCGGCGGTCCGGTGTGCTCTGCCATGCTCTACATACTCATACGCCCATGAATTCCGGTGCGCGGAGCCGCGGATAGATGAATGTTTTAACATTTTACATATCCCGACGAATGAATTCGTTCTCGCAACTGACTTTTTTTTCGTTTTATTCAGATATTTGATACGGTTTTGTTTATCAACGCAATATTTCGCAGCCATTGTTTAGTTTGCTCTGGAGAATGGTCATAGTTCATGAATAGTTGTATTTTTTAATAGATAGTAGATCTTTATTAATAGTTAACTCCACTTTCATGATATGAAAAACGATACTAGATAGGTATTAATCTTTGGTGCTCGTGGAATAAATCTTCTTTTGTAGCTATAATCTCTATTCTATTCGAGTTAAATATGAAAGTCTAATTAAAAAGCGAGCTTAAACTCTATACAATTATAACAAAAAAAATTAAAATTACTTAGAAGCCTCATCAATTAAACACCTTTACTGACCACCTAAGCTCCCTAGTGAGATAAAGAAATGTCCTATTCTTTTCCTTTAATTGGCTCGTAGCTTGCGGGGCCTGTGCGTAACGGGCAGTGGGCCGATTGTGCAAAGCAATCAATGGTACATCTGCACCCCAGGGAGCGTATTGCATGTGACATTGCGAGGTTCACTTGCTGGTTACAGAAATTCCATTACGCGTTATGGGCACAAACATTTGATCAGAAGGGTTTCATTGTTGGGTGTTTATTGGAATATGTAAAACACAGTTTGTTTTGAATGTTTTTTCCATTTTTTGCATAAAATATTCTTCGAATTTTATTTATTTCAAGGAATTTATATCTATTACTTGACTACAAAGAAACAAAATGAACGGTTATTTTAATAAATTCGTGATGTGCGCTCAGACCTCGGAAACTCCTTGGTTTGATTGTACAGTATTTTTACCAAATAAAATAATGTCTTTGACTGTGACTGAATAAAACATAATATAAATATACAATTCGATTGTCAATCTGAAAACGAATGTTAGCAAAATGTGTCGTCACTAGCTCATTGGTCGTCACTAATATTTAAATAGGTATGCGATGGTGCCTTGAATAGACGCATCGTTTTTTCCTTTGTCTGGCCGAAGGGAGGGCGGAAGGGGTACAGTAATCATTTAAAAATGATGTGCATTCAAAACGCATTTGTGAAACGCATCTCTGCGATTGCCGCTTACGTTTTACAATCAGATCGCACCACAGGCCGCCGCAGCCGCACTCCTCTCTCATATCGACTTTTTCCACTTCGCTTGTTTTGCTCGGTTTGGGAATAGTTTTTATTTCTACCAGACTAATCAATGCCCGAACATCGCGTGCGTTTTTTCAATTGTTTTTCTCAATAAAATATTTCTGCTTCTTTATTGGATTTGAAATCGACATCGGGGACAATTTAAATGAGAATCGTAAATCTTTGTTTACTAGATCTACTCTCATTCCAAGTTATAAAAAACCTATCAGACTGTTTGGAATCCGTATTGGCTGACTAGTACAATCATTAACATAAACATCAACATCAACGGCCCGTTACAGTCCACTGCTGGACTATGAGCCTCCTCCACTTAAGTGGAGGGTTTTGCCATAATCTCCACGCTTGGCAGGTGGGCTGGAGATCGCAGATTAAAGGGTACTGTATCAGACAGCGCTGCTGCCCGTTCCCTGTTCAATGTGTAGTCAAAGTACAATCATGTCCACTTAATTCTAATCGTATTTTTTACTGTAATTATTAACTGTTCAACATTTTTTTTATTCTATGCATTTAGAATATTTTTTTTTAAATTTAGAAGAGCATAGTATATCGCGACCCAATCACTTAAGGTAATTTATGGCAAGATATTTTATATTTATTTTTTATATGAAAACATTACTTATAATACAAAATAATATGGAATAGCCCTATTCTTAAGCCGGAAACCACCTGGCTCTATCCATCATCATCATAATTTAGCAAAATACTGCTGGACAAAGGTTTCCCCCAAAGAACTCCACAACAAGCAATCTTGTGCTGCCAAGAGGCATCACTATCCATAATTTTATCTATTAAATTCTCAAAAGTATTTGGTAGATACAGAACACGTAATTGTGGTTGTATGGTGCAAATATCGATTTACATGCCACTGTATAATTCAAAGGTTGAATAATGTATTACCTTTCATTAGCACATTGGCCAGTACCGAGGCATATTTGCACATAAATTCGCTTACCCGCACCCGAAGGATGCTCGCTTCGGCGATTATCCTTTGGTAGGTCTACAACTCAAGTATCACCATTTGTCTTCCTATGAAAAAACCAACTGGTTATAAAATTTATAAAAAATATTTAATGATAATAAACGAAGTCTGAATAAGCTTCAAATCCATTTAAATTTACAAAATCAAGTTTCATTACGGACACATACGCAACATAGCCTGATATTATCGGATTAACCGTTAACAGCGCTGCGTAAGTAGTTTAACCCTCTCGCTAAAACTTTAACAAGGGAAAAATATGGGGTCGATACTAATGAAGTCCAATAATTGCAAGCTTAACGCGGCACGCGTGCTATTACCTCAGAAACTGCTCACCTCAATCATTATAATGCCCTTTTAATTATTATTCATTGCGGACACCGCGCCCGCTCGCGTCTAGAGCTCGCTCACCGATACCCATCTGTATTTGCAATCATTACGCCGCAAAAAGCACTGGCTTGATTAACGAGAATGAATACAAAAGGTATTAGGTTGATCGATGTATTTACAGAGCCATTTTAGTTTTAATTAAGCTACAGTCGCCCGTTAAGCTGGACCGCGCAGTAAAATCGACTGCTGGCTGTCCGGGCCGCGCCAGTAATAATAAGCCCGCGTGCGAATTTACTCCGCGCGTGGACCGTAAATGGGAATCGCCAATAAATCGGGCATTATAATAAACATTAACGTTATTGTTTCCCGCTAAACGGCCCGCCCGCCCCGTGCCCCGCGCCCCAGGTGATGCCGCAACAATTCGTTTGGAATTTCAACGACTTCAATTATTGAGTGCCTACGAAAACCGAACCCTTTGGGCTTCTCAAGGGGCCGGACTGTCCATTTTGCCGATGATAATGCTGCGTGGCATTCGGGAAGGATATACCTATACATTCAGCTATATAGGTGGGTATGTGTTTCCCTCTCGAGTTTTATTTTGCAACAAAATAATGTAACATAATTTAATTTTATAATTTATTAGCTTCTTCGTCAATTAATTAAAGTATGAAATTAAATCATACTTGACCAACTTTCTCATAAACCACAACTTTCTCAGTTGATAAAGTCGATTTGTATGAGAAGTCCAATATTCGTCCTTTTGACCTTGAAAATTATGTTCAATTATGTTTTATTTTCCTTGTATAATTTTTAATTGCTTTACTGTGCGTTATATTGTCTTGCTTGGCGACACCATAAACTAGGGCTCAGTAGACCATGCGTGTATCTATAAAATCCTCGTTTGTCTAGTGTAACGCCTCAGCATATGCAAGCAAATTATACAAATGTAAGCAGTATTCCCGCTTAGTAATTACAATGAATCAAGGCGGAATCACGTATCTTCGCAATTTCTAATTCCCCTCAAACACGCGCAATAAATCTGTACGAACAATACGTTTAAGGTATTAACGGAAGTAAATTAGGACGCTTACACACACACGTCACGTTGTCGCTAATCTCGGCTCTTAGCGCAATCTCTACCCATTCCGGTGAGAAAACAATACAGCCACCTTTCACGATGAACAAAGAGGAAATAACAAAAGAATGGACTGGACGAATCGGTGCTCGGAGCATTATCGGCCCCACGTGCCAGCGCCGACCGGCTTTTTAAACCACCTTACAATCTGCTTCCACTATTTAAAGTTTTCAACCCCATCAATTTGAAATAAAGACGGTGAAAATCTCTTAAATTACTCTAAAACACTATACTACAAATACATTTTGCGTAAGATTTAGAACACGCCGCAGTTTTCAATGTTTTGATAGGATAAAAGCGCCGCACCGCGCCGCGTCGTCGCTTTGACGAATTTTGTGAGCATTTATTTTTGATTCGGAGTTTGCACTATAACCACTTTGTGTAACTCCAGTTTCAGTCAGGCTTTGTGTGAAAAAGTCTACGGGTCCAATTCCACGTTTACTCTAAACAGCGAGTTAGCCGCTGGAATTCTACCGGCATTTTTTGTTTTATGATTGACAGCACACGGGCCGTGCTCGGTCGCGCGTTCCTTGCCCAGCGGCCCGTGATCCACCGCTAAGAGACCTATCTACCGGGTGGTTTGCTCACATTGTCACACGTTGCATAATAGAACAGCTCTCTGAATACATTCGTATCACATTACACTCTCTACTCGGCCATCGGACGACTCTCGAAACCTTCCGCCTGAAATAGGAAATATAAGCTCTCTTTACTCGGGTCTAATTACCAAAATGAAAGCGTCTCTTCCATTCGTGCCTAAATGTAGGAAAAAAACATGTTCATCTCGTTAAAACTTTCGTCTACAAATAAAAAATTCAATTTTTGAATGAGCGTAAAAATCTTCCATCTTGTTTTTCGCGTTCATTTTGCATCAACCGGCGTAGAATCCTAATTATCTTTCCCAGTTAAGCTTAAGTGAATTATTCCAGCCGCCCACTGTGGTGCACAAACAAAACGGCACCGAGTTCGCAACCTCAGTCGAAAATACTAAAACATTAAAGAGCGTTCCGAGCGTACGTATAATATCCGCTAAGTAGGTATTCGCAGCACATAAGCCCGCTTCTTGGCGGCGGTAACCGAGCTACGCTTTAGCCGGCTCAACTTTTAATAACGCCCACAAAATCATCTAATTAATCTGATTACAGGATGGACCCGCACGCCAACGCAGCACTCGCCACTAATGCGTACTTCTGAGCATTAAGCGAACTTATTTGTCCCATGTAGTGCCTCTCGGATTAGTCAAGGCGAGCCTGGACGGCCCCTCGTAGATTAGCAAGAACCCGAAGACCGACATCACTCTCCTCGAGTAGTCGCCCCTTTGTACACAGCCTTCTAATAGAATACTGTCGCTCAATAACGAACCTAATTAAATCCTACAATAGACTCTGATACAATTAAAATGAAATATCTTCAAAGGAAAAAAAAGTACCAAGATTGGCGATATTGAGTTATGTTATAAAATTAGACCTTTCAAGTAGCAATAATTTTCGCATTAGGAAGCAGATTCACTCTTGGTCTTCTGTTCCTGTGATGTGACACTTACTATCGGCAATTTTATAACTACGTATTTTCTCCTTGGACTTTGGAAAAAGTATAATTGAACGCAATTATGTATATTCTATGCAAAATCTTATTTAATATAGAGCTTCACCAAGCACTTGACATAATACGATGGAATGCATTCTAATAATACAAGAATCTTCCATTGACGTCCCAAGACACGCAGTCACGGTCAGTCGTTCATTGCAGATTACAGAATCTTATTGCAGAATGTTATCAAGGCGATATAAAATAATTAAATTGATGACAATAGATTCATATGAGGGTAATATTATTCAGGAACAGATGTCACTGATGCTGAAGGCAAATATCTGATATGGTGAGGTTTGCATGTGTGCGTGGGTCCAGTGTATAAGTGTAATTAAGTAGGCAAGAGCCGGCTCCTTCATCTGGTTCTACGCACACGATGAATGAGATCTGAGACTAATGGAGATCTTATCTCTGCCCCGAGACCGAGCGAGGTGGCCCTCCTTAACAGTATAAACTTTGTTATGTATAATACGGGGGACTTATCTTGGCCAAATAGAACAGCCCTGTCCAGGTCATAAATAAGACCCGGCTTTGATTTCTGAAGGTGACCTTCGCTTTGTACAGTCCTTATATTTCTTAAGATCTTTAGATCCCTTTTAATAGTGTACGGAAATCCTAGTTAATTTGCATAATTACTGCATGTAAACCATACATTTATTAGCTAATTAAGACATGAGTAAGGCCGGACATCGAGTTTAGAATACTCCATTAAAGGGTTAGAAACTTTGAGCTCCCCACGTATTAATTTCTCAACAATTACCCGCTAATCCGTTTTCTGCTCAAATTAAATATTTAAGGCGGCAATTTGTACCGCTTCCGTTTTGCACAGCGCAGTACAAAGAAAGAGAGGACTATTTGGCGAAAGTAATTTTCGAAATTATATTGTTACTTCGCCTTTGGATCTTGTAATAATTATCTCTGGTCTGCTTTAACAAGCATTTAATTTTAGTAGGAAATTAAACCCTGCTTTATGTCAAATTACTCTTGATGGGAAAAGACGCTGTTTCAAATTCATAATTGAAAATAAATGGATTTTATGAGTTTTTTAACGTCATATTTAATTCATAAATAGTTACCTTCTCGCACTACTTATAACTACTAAAACATTGTAAATTTTCCATAAATACTTTTTAATGGTTCCAACACAACAATAATGCTAACTTACACCACCAATTCCAAGCTAAAGCTAGATCTTCTTATTCACGAAAGGAAAAAGGAGTCAGAGATTTGGATAAAAGGTAGAGCCTATTGGCGCGACGGGCGAATGCTGCGGAATATAGAAGGAGGCTCGAACGGCGAGGCAGATAGGCAGCCGAGCGACACGAATGCGACATTTCAATTTGAGGATATATTATTCATGGTAATGCGTTAAAAGCGCCAGCATACTTTGGGCTTGCTCAGCACGAGCGAGAGCGAGTAATCGCTGCGCACGTGCGAACACCAGATACATAATATGTATATTCAATGTTGTGCTTTAAAATTGTCGTTTCGCGCCATTTGCAGTTGCCGCGCCCGGCCCGATGTGCCTCGCTTATAAAGTAACTCGACAAAATGTGGATCTCGTATTTATTTATCGTGCTCTACACAAAATCGACGCTTTACCTATCAGTAGGGACAAAATTGCGTTTGGAAAACTCGTGCGCGCTTTCAAATGAGTCCCGCTGATTTTGCGTTTCGTAATTCAGTGCAGCTACACAAGATTACCAATTGCATATAGATTCAGAGTTTCAGATAAGATGTAAAGGATTCCGTGCAGTAAAAATGTCTGAATCGGAAATAGTATCGGAATTACGTTGAAAGACAAATTGAAATAAATAGGAGTAAAACAACATACGAACCATACAAAAATCCAGACCAAAAATGCTTCAAACTTTACCCTCTCTTTAGTTCGAAGATTAAAAAGACAAATCCACACAAAACCCAACAAATCAGATCACGGAATCAATAAGCGATTTGGTTTTAATCCGTAAATGCACTTCCACGGCGAGACATTAGTCTAAGTGTACGTACATGTTTGTCTCCGGGTGCGTACTGGTTCGAATTCTCGTTGTGGGGTACATCTATTATTCATCTGCGAAGACATGGGAACAGAATTTGTGTAAGTGCGTTGTGATCCAGCCAATCTCGCCATCTTTATTTCATTCGCAATAAATGGATTACGTTGTTCGCAAACCTTGTTGCTTATCGGCGTTTTTATATCCTTCAGTCAGTGCTCGCCGCTTTTATTGTTTTACAAAAGACGTTCCGGAGATGTGCAGCGTTGACAGATTGCGTTTATAGTCTGAAAAACTTTATTAGAAGATAAATCATGATATCTAAAGAAACCCGTAAAAACGTTTCTTTTAGAGGTTGCACAAGTTTAGTTTTATTATTTGAGTATTTTTAATTTTATGCTACGCTCTCTGCAAAAAGCAGCAAATTGTGGCTGTTTCTTGGTCTCAAACTTGATACTTTTTTTTAAGGTAAAGTGGCTGTATAGAGCGACATTGTCGCTTAGTGTGACTAAGCTCTTTAAAAAAAGATTTAAAAAAAAATACATTATATTTTCAATATATCCAGATAAATCTATTTGCATTCAAAAAACAGTTCGAATCAAACAAAATGTGTTTTAATTTTTTGAGATAGACCCCTGGAGGCCCATTAATCTCTATAATGTGGCAATGTGGATAAACACCAGTTTAAATTGGCTTTTGTTTCTATTCAAAACATTTCATAAATAAATAAAGAAGATAAATTAACTAATTCCTTCAACAAAAACCTTCTGATGATAAGGCATTTAGTAAATATTTTTAATATACCTAAAAAGTAATTAAAGTAAAGTAATAATAAATTCATTAAATAAATTACAATGAAAACAAAACAATCACATCACACTAATATTTTAAATAAATGTGAAAATATATTTGGATGTTTTTTCCGCCCTCACGCTTAAAGTACTCAACGGCGAATGCAGATAGTTTGTAACCTGGGAAAAAGTCTTATTCCCACGGGAAAATCTTACACAACGCGAAAGTAGCCGCGGGCGGAAAGCTAGTGCATAAAATAGTACAAGCACACTGGCTGGAAATATTGCATTAAGTCAGATGGATTATAAGATACTTTAGTTCATTAGCGCATTTTAAGTATAATCGTTTGCAGTTAAGATTTATTCGAAGAACTTGATAATTTTTTGGTTTTTATGCTATGCTTTTCCAATAACTTTTTTTAACAGGAGAAAAACAATATAATCAAGAAAGAAAAAGAACTTTAAATCTATGTTTATCAATTTTATTCCTTTAAACAACTGCAACTCAACTTTTATTATAAGTATTCATTAGGTTAGGTGGATTAATGCAACATTTAAGTATTAGACTGAAAATCAGCTGACGAATATACATTCAGAAAACTGTATTGTTTGGGAGATAAATCTTATTATGTTTTACGAGTAAAAATTTACATTGAAATACTTACATTTAGAAATCACGTTTTATACACAATCTCCTTTTCTATGATTCGAGTCCCAAACACACTTATTCGATAAAATCAATCCGGTGGAAAGGACAGGCTAGAGAAAATATGGGAGCATCACGTACAAAAGGGCCCCGGCCATAGTTTTCATACATATTGGATAGTAGATGGGTAGAGTTACTGATCAAAGTCGGCATTTCGGTGGATTTACTCCCAAAATTTCAAAAAATACGAATCCTGGTTCCTGGTTCAAGCTTTTTGGTGATAATAGTAGAAGTAGGGTCACCGGGGTTATTAAAAAGCTGGCTGGAACATTTCAGCCTTTGAAAACGTGCTTGCTTTTAGCTCAACTACGCTTTTTAACGCAGCTGATCAAATAAATTGCCGTGCTGATATTGAAATCAATATTTGTGGAATGTGCAGCACAAAATTAGCACGGGCTATTAACAAAAAAGAGAATCGTCGCGTCTTTAATAAATATTAATATTCAATACAAAAAACAAAACAGACGACAAAACAAAATACCTAAGAGTTTGTACGAAAATCACTCTGGAAGGTTAGTTAAAACGCCTCAGGAACCGACGCACAGCCTGATTTCATTTCCTATTCGACCCGCTCACCGCCAATGATCATCAATAACGATTTGGCATCAGTTAATATGCTGAAGGGCAAAGATTCGGCGATCCTTCAACCTCTGTTGTTTGCCCGCGCGTGCGTGCGCATGCACTGCCTAGTGATGGATGGCCGCCGATATATCACGACACATGAACCCCCGGCCTCATCTCACGAATATTAATCAAGTTTATTCGTAAGACCTCTTCATTTTATTCTTCAAGTAGGAGTAGGGAATGCATGTGAGAGTGGGGTAGAACAATAGGATTCGGTAAGAGAATGAGTTGTAGAGCGAATTAATTTTCGTTTATACGTTTCCATCTCAGGCTCTGCTCACACCGTAAAGGAGTGATGATATTCTTATTTTCTGATATTCTGCATTGATATTGATGTTGATTTTTGTATTAGAAAGGTTTTTTATTTGTTAATGAAATACAGAAATTTATTATTGAACGTCTAAAAATTCGTATAAAAAGTCAAAATAATCATTCATTTATTTTTCTTATGTATTTGAGTATGTGTATATTTCTTTATTATCACCATCATATTTCTTTATACCTCCTCATAAATACTTTACCTTCTTATGAAAGTGAGAGAGAGGCGAAAGCGGAGCGCTTTACAGAATACGAAAAGTTTTATTGAGGTTGTTGCATAGACTTAGAAGTTATGCGTGAATATAAGTAGGTCGTAAAAGGGCGTTAACTTAAAAACCTTTTTTTTAAGTCGGCAAACAGGGGAATTTCTGCAAAGGCTCACCTGTGCCCCGGTCCCGTGCCATCGTTTTATCGGTACCCCGAGACATAAATTTCAAGTAAAAGTAATCGTTGAAACTTTCCCTTAGGCAACAGAGGGCCAGGCTGGAATTTGTGCCGAATTACCTGCCACTGGTTTTAAGACTTGTAATTTATCAGCAAAGGTTCTCGCGACGCGATAGCCGAGGGCCGGCATTGGCTAGCGGCCTGGAAAATGGCTCGTACTTATCATTATTTCATGAGGTTTAAGGCCTAAACTGATAGTATCTGCATTTTCAGTAACGTTTACAGATCTTTGAACGCAAACTCTTTTTTCAGTACTTACTTACATCTAGAACAAAAATATAACTTTTACATTTTATTATATTTTGTGTTTCGGGTTTGAAAGCATTTTCTTCAGGGACTGGTATTTTTCTCAAGTGTGTGTCAAAGTTACATTATCTTTGAACACATTTATTTTTACTTTTTTCGTTGAATCCCTGAATAAGTACGATCCAAACGTAGGGTTGCCTGTTTCTTAATCAATATTTTTAATGAGAGAATGGTGGTGACTGAATAGTAATCTGAAAAGATGGTAAGAAAAAATACACTTCTAAATATTATTTTATGATTTCATACATGCGGTATCTCAGAAAAAGGCAGGTTTGATTGACGCCAGCAATTGACGTAATGTAACCTCGCCGCAAGTTTTACGCTGCGCACAAACGACTGGTTAAATTCAGAGGTCGACGCAAAGCGACGCAATCTCTCACACGTCACAACGAACGAGCTTTCCATATAATTCATTTTCCTATTCATATTTGTCTTACCATGCTGATTCCTGGCCGCACAACGCCAAGAAAATCCAAAAGGCTAAGGAAGGATGTAAAATGACATTGATATTTTACGGCTGGAGTGTTATTGAAAAAGTTTTGCGCAAATACATATATTTCTCTCTCACTTTGCCATTCATACAAATTGAATCGAGCCCCTATTCTAAGGCTATAGTATGCTAGACGTATGGTTTATATCGTCGTTCAAGACTACGTGACTGGAAATAGTAAAATCGGATGATGATGTTGATAATGTAGGTCGTAATGGGCCATTGCCAATAAAACCTTATAGGTAAGCTATGGATTAAAAGGAATTGGGTCAGGGCAAGGCCCATGCCTTATGAAAATAACGGTGGACCGTCCCGTCTACAGAGCACGGAAGCACCACTTTATCTGTCTATCAATCAAATAGAAATACCTCCTCCTACCTGATATGAACCCACGTCAGCAAACTGTCCATTGTAGATGTAAAACCAGTTAAGCGCAAAATTCCACCAATCGGATTTATTGAATAAAAGATAAGCAATAAAATGACATTTACATAAATTTTAATTTTAAGTTGGAAGAATCAAAGTCTTTGAGACTGTTGCTTCGATAAAATACTATTATTGTTAATCCTCTCGAATTATCCTAACGTGCAATTATGATGTCAGCTATATGTTTTTATTGCAAATACAGTTAGTATACTTATAATTTTAAAAAAACTTGTTTTCTACTAAATCAATATTGTTTGAAGATTTGCAATCGCCAGCCAGTTTTTAAATGTGTCAAAATTGCTAGAGATTAAAATTTTATATTGGCTGATTGTTATAATCCCACGATTCAATGTAGAGGCAACTTTGAATATTTTAAATCTTCTATATAGTTAAAACCTTTCCATATTGACTGCACTTTACTCATATTTGACTTGCGACGGATGCTAGCTTTCTAATTTTTACTATTATTGCGCAAACATAACATAACATTCGTTTATATTAGCGTCGATAGCCTTGGAAGGAGAATGAAGTTTTCATAAAATATTCACTGAATACCTAACACGCGCGCAATAATAGTAAAAATTAGAAAGCTAGCATCCGTCGCAAATAAAACATTTTAATGTTTTAAAACAATCAGAATTAGCAATATCTATTATACTTGTGCGTCGTGTGCCGCGTGGAGGAACAGTGTCGAGCACTGTGCGTCGGGTCATTTGAGCCCTCGTTACCCACAGCAGGCGGCCTCTGTGCAACGATACTGCCTCTTCATTTACACGCTGATTTTACACTATGCAGTAAATAGGCTTTCCCATGCTTCCACATATCGCCCTTCTAATAACGTAATAGCGTAACATAACTGTAACGAAAACCCCACAAATCAATAACGGAACTTTTACCCCAAACTTACTAGCCGCACTGACCAGCCGAAACTTTCATGTGGCGGATAATTTACATAATAGAAGACGGTACGTCTATCCACTATCGGGGTCATCCAAACTTCTCTGGATTAGGGCTTTCACGGGCAAGGCTTATCGGATTTTGAACGAATTTCAGGATGCTTGCGATGGCGGCATCATTATCGATATCCGATTTATATGCAGATTGGAAATCTGAAGTGGTGCGGCGCGGGCGCGCTGTAAGCTGTGACGTCACGCCCGCCATCGCCGCAAGATGTGCCGCTACTCGCGACTCGACCGCACTACACATAAATAATCCTCCTTGCAGACCGCAACCCCAACTTTGTCTTATTTCCAGATAATACCATTAATCCTTTAATATTTTCTTTGGAACTCAGATCCTCATCCAACTTTTGCTCACTCGACCTTAAAACGAAGACAGAATCTCCATTGTGAGGATTTAACAGTTACTCCCGCTTCGTTGCATTTCACAGAGTAATAATAAAATATTACAATGGATGTCAACTCTATTCATGATAAGTGCCCCAAGATGGAGAGCGTCAGTCGCATAATTTAGTAAATGAGATGACGAATGAATTATATTGTTGAGAGGGCTGTTTCAGTATTGTTATCAGTCGTCCCGAATTTCCAACTTGTCTTTACACAAATTGTTGATTTTCTAACTCTACCTTTATTCAAAACATCTTTGGTTTGAGTTTATTGAGTATTAACACTTTGAAAACATGAAACAATAGGTTAGTTTTTATTTTTTTCTAGAGATTTTAGGAAATTTAAACATGAGCTACGCAAACACTATAGATCGTGTTCAATTGAGCACGCTGCGTAATTCCGCGCTGACGACTCTGACTTTGTAAACAATAAGTAATTTGGAAAATGGAGGTGAGCGTATGAAAGCTCGGCTTTCTGTTTTTCCCATAGGTAATGACTGGCAACGATATACATGTAAGACTAACGAGTGAAGTTGAGTAGCGCCATTATGTCGGTAGCTAGTGATCGCCTGCACGTCGAATGTGGCCCGGATTGCCATTCTTTCCGTGAAAATAATGTTGCTAATAGAAACGAGTGTGCCTATGTTTTTCTTGTGTATTTTTCGGATCTCATACCTTTGAGTATTTAAAGCGATGCAAGCGTATTCATTTTGTAAGAAATATTAATCGGAGGTTTATTTTTACTATTTAATTACTAACATTATCCACTCTCTGGTTATGCATAAAACTTAAATGATGTTTCCCAGATTTGGAAGATATTTATATTGTTGTTGTAATATTTTTAAGCATATTATTATTTAAATTTAAATACCCAACTCTATTTCTAATTTAAGCAAGTCCCTATTATATCTACTCATATACAAGTATTTATTTAAAGTTCTAGCTCGCATATGTGCTAAGTCGCGAACAATAACTATTAACAGTGAGTAGGTAGATAGTAGCGTTACATGCTAGTAGTAGCTCACTATAATGCTCTGATGGCCACGTGGGCGGACATGGCTAATCAATTTAACACCTGCACAAGTTTTGGTTGCGTTCAAGCGATCAATTCTGGCTCGTAAAATGACGGACGCGTAGCAATGGCATTATACATAGTAACAAAACCGTAACAAAATCGTAACAAAAGTATAATTATGAAACACTTCACATTCTGGCCTAAAACGTGATACTTACGAAAATTTTGAAGTAACTGTAATATTTGAAATGGAAGCCTGATTAATTTATCGTTTTTTTAAACTGAATAAAGTGTATTAGTATTACACTAATCACATCACACTAATAATATTATAAATGTGAAAATATGTATTATTTGGATGTTTGGTCCGCTTTCACGCCTTAACTACTAAAAGTATTTAGATGAAATTTGGAATGGAAATAGTTTGTTCCCTGTATTAACACATACAATACTTTTCCCAAAAGAAAATCTTAAATAGCACGAGCTAGATATTTTATACGAGTAGGTATCTATCAAATAGCGGCGCATAAATATCATAGAGATGATAAGTGTTCTCTCCAGGGTGGCACGAAAGCCGAACCAAAATTTGTAGCAATTTATAAGCTTGCCATCAAAAGCATGTTGTTATCAAACAATTTATTCACGTTTCGACAGTTTCCCGCAACTTTGAGGAAAAAACCGCAACTAAAAAGCCAACACATCATTCATCTTTCAACTCAACTGTCTATTATGAGTTGCAGTTTTTAAAAAGTTGGTAATTAACAACTCGGGCAGGTTTCGACTTTTGAAATGTTCATAAAGTTTGGGAACTGCCCTAATCATTAAAGTGAGGGGTTTAATATCAAAGAACAACTCTGCTTAGTAAATTACAATCTTGCAAGAGGATTTTACGTGGTAAAGTAAAACATCTGGGTGGGTTTTTCAGTCCGTGTGAACAACTTTTTATTGTTAATTTTGAAATGTTGTAGAACAAAATATGTTCAGTTTCATGGGTCACCATCCGAGAGGTTTTCCGTTATTAGTAAATACGTTGTATAGATTGGTTTGTCATCACACTGATAAATCGAAAACACTGAGACGGTTTGACATGTAACGTTGCACACTACTACGGTCGTAGCGTATCGTAGCACTTTGTACTACGCTGTAGCAGCATGTAGCAGTCACGACGTTGCGTTCGTAGCTTTAGCAAAAAAAAAACAATCAAGGGAGTTAGGTGTACAAAATAAAGCGTATAGTTGGTTAACTAACATAAATAATTTAAATTTCAAAAAGACATCAATATCATAACTAATACAAAGAGATCATAATAAGAATAAATTATATTTGTATTTAGTGCAATTTGTTTATCGACTTATTATTTTTGTGAATGCTCAAAATCATTATTGTAACAATGATATTTTCACTTTCAAAACACATAAAATCAATATTATTATATCTTACAATTTCTTAGTAACACAAAGCTCAATTTTCCTTTGATATAAGAGAAATCTATTGAGGGATTACAATAGAATCTGTCTTTTGAAGTATTTCAACGGTTTCCAGAACAGATTTCCAATCATTGACTGAGGTCCAAGTAATTAATCCTTCCAACTTTTACTAAGCATTGACTATATAAATTATCTGCTAACCTTGATTTACTTTTATAATTGCTTATAATACATAGTACCTACCGCCCAAGCAAGTAAAAAAATATATCTACAGTTTTGTACCTTTAACTTCTAGTTTTAATTTTAACGGCAAACCATTAAATAAATATGTATAAAAACTTCGAAAGCTTAAAATATTACGAATTCATTCGATTGGGTACAACTTTAATAAAAAGGTGCCCGTTAAAATATTTTTTCGAGCTATTGAGCTGTAAAAATATAATCTACCTATGTTAGCTTTTTTTTGGGACTGATTCAGTTTTTTTTTTATCTCTTTACTTATGTACCCATGGAAAAAGTGTCTCAGATTCATAAACCTTCCATATTTCTTTATTAGCTTCCTGTTACAGTCTATGTATTTCGTCATTTCAATATGAGACTTGTCACAAATCAGTTTCCTTGTATCAAAGATATCGCAGGTCCAGCAAGATAGCTGATCGTCAGAAATTCCCGTTTGTCTCGCACTCCAACTCCAACGCAGGTTAATAAGTAATGAAGCGGATTCGGCCCAGTTTTGTTTGTTAAACTGATTATTCAAATACGGAAAACGTTTTCGGGTTTTCCTAAACTTCTCTCATATTTTATTCACAGATTTTTCACGGTTTGAGAAATTCGTAATTGTTGATAAGATTTGAGTTCTGACTCTTTGATGTTGTATGTTTAACTCTAATAATATTTGATTTGTGCGTACGATTGCTTACTTACATTAGGTAAGTAATTTGAGTATTCCGAATTTGTGAGTCGGATGTAATTCTTTGTTTATACGTATCTATAATATCATATGAGGGAGGATTATTCGAGACACGAAAACTTTACTGTCTCTTAGTTTCTTTGTCTACACGTAATAACATTGAAAGGTCTAAACAACTATAAAATATTCCATCTTATTGTCCAATACAATATTCGTGAGGTTATGATAATATAGGCAGATAGAAGACGAGCCCTCGTCTGAAAACATTTTCTAAGAAAACTAATCCTATCCCGCGATTATTCCGTACGACTTCCAATCAATTCGCCTATAAAAACAGAGGAATAAACCGTTGCTAACCTCTTCCGAGTGTTTTCTCTTTCTCTCCTCCGAGAATCATTAGGAAAATACGACAAAATTGTAGAAGCGTCTCGGGAAGGGGTGTTATTTATGGAGGGCAGAGGCCGGAGTGTATCTGAGTGGCTCTATTAGCTCAACTAATATTTTCTTCTTCAAGTTAATTGTTATGTCGCCTTTAAGACCAGGTGGCTTGTCCCATTAGGCCGCCGCGGGCGAGTTAATGTGGCCCACGAAACTCGAGAGCCACTGAGGGAACTCTGAGCTGCGGAAATATTTAAACAAATTAAAACTTTTTCTTTATGCCATTTCCCGAAGAGTACGCTCATTCTGATTCGTTTTTATTGAGTTTACTCCACTCTCTTATTTCTTCGTTATCTTGTAAACAGGACTGAACAATCTTTTATTTGTGTTATAGTTCTAGATTGAAGAACAATGACGTTGAATAATCCATCTGCGCAGCAAGCTAGAGTTCTTTGTTTAGAAAATGAGCTGCTTACACTACTCACTCAGAGAATCAAGCTTAATTAATGCAGTACTGTACTATCTAGCAAAGCTGACAGGCATTGTTCGGGCTTCGCTGTTGGTACTTTGACGGACGTGAG
This sequence comes from Carpatolechia fugitivella, assembly GCA_951230895.1. Taxonomy (NCBI): domain Eukaryota; kingdom Metazoa; phylum Arthropoda; class Insecta; order Lepidoptera; family Gelechiidae; genus Carpatolechia; species Carpatolechia fugitivella. The sequence goes on from OX579650.1 coordinate 12,047,016, forward strand.
CCTAACCATTACTACTGGCGGGCCGATTGTTCGAGAACTGCTCAAGTAACCGTTGGTCATTGCGGCTTCTAGACTGAAACTACTGCATAGTTTCCAACTCCTTAACGGTACTAATTGGAAATATGCCTATTAGTAAACTAAAGGACGGCATGTCACCGTCCCTTAGGCTTGAGGCAACCGTCATTAATTTCTACTATTTTTGGACCATAAAGTGGAACAGAGTCAAGAGCCTCCCGAAAACGAAGTGATAGTGACCCAACAAATATTTACCGTTCAGGATGTGTGCAAACACACAGTTATGTTCAGAACCGCATACTGTGTGCGTAGTAGTTTGGTGAACGTTAACCTTGCCTCTACAGTGCCAATATTATCTTTATAACCATGACGCAGAGTATACAATCTATATATCCTTTAATCTTATAAAGAGATGTGTTAACTTTTCCGTATTACTTTACAAGTTAGGTAAGAGTACTTTAAAAATCAATGAATGTCTAGTCTACTTAATAAAACTATTCTTACGCTAAGAATTAAAAAAACGACAAAAGACAAAGTGATCGTAATCCCCGCCAAAAAACTCGAAATTATCCTGATTTAAGATGATGATGATGATGATGACGATGATGATGATGATGATCAAATTTATAATCTTCCATGCGGTCCCAATGCAGATAAACATGCAGATCCGAATACAGTCAACCTTACAACTTATCTTAGAATTTCTTTGAAAGCGTGTGCTTTAACAGAAACGTAGTGGTCTCTTTTTCAGAAGGTAGCAAACCTAGCCGTTGCTGAATGTTGTGATGGACTTTGAGTAACACACCGGTTCCACGTGTTAGCTCACCGGACAAGTCAACAGGCAAATTCTTTGTGCCGTTTGGAAATGCAGTGCCGTTATGTTTACGTGCATCCCACAGTCCTGTTTCTGTGCCAGTCTGTTCAGACACCATATGTGCAAATCAATGCGTCACACGACGTCTGCAATACACGAATGCGAGAAAGCAAAAGGCAGTAATTCTTTGTGGATAGGAGTGTAATTTTATGTATGTATGAATTTTTATAATATTCTGCAAATAAAGTTTTGGCTACTGGGTAATTTTTAATAAAATCGAACAATATTATATTTTGTCATTGTTATGTTGCAGGACAGGACTTTTTATTATTTATTTATCACAAGTTATTTAATGTAACGATTTTTGCCCAGATTTTAATGTGTGCTTTTGCTGTCACTTTTTGTTAAAGATTAATTATAAAGCTCTTTAATTAATTATTGTAATGATATTTTACTTAATCTATCACTACAAAACATATTATCCAGGTGATGCCATTTGGTTAGATATTACAAAATTTCATAATGCTAAACGGTTTTGAGTTCCCTCTTTGATATCCCGTACTTCTATGCAAAATCCTAGCTATGAATAAAATACTTTGATTTTAATTTTGACCAATCAACGCATCGTTCAAATACCTACAACATACCCACACATATAGGAACAAACAAAAGCAAGCAAATAGCCTGTGATTGTTCAGATATTAGTTCTACTGACAAAATGGTGGCCGGTCGGATCGCGATATCGCATGCTAGCTTTGATGGATTGCCGCACTGAATGCAACGCCAGTCATTCATTACTCCACCGGCCGTGGCTGTAAAAGGAACTACTTATGGGCATTGTAACTGTAATGGTTCTAGGAAGTCCCCTGTAATGTCGCCAAGGGAATATAAATTAGCTTTTATAAAGTAGTATTAACCTTGAAAGTATCGCGTTACGTTTCCCTTAATTCGGAATTCCACCAGTAATATTTTCGAGAAAAAAACCTGCCTCTGTATTTAACATTTTGACATTAAAATCATCTTAAGAAGGATAATCTCTTTTATTACAAAACCGAGAAAGAAATACTCGAAAAAAGACAGCCTAGACGTTTCAAATCTGTTTAAATGTATTAAATCTCGCCAACAAGGAACGGAAGAAGTGAGGGAAATTGAGGGCCGGGTGCTTAAAGTACGTACACGTAGCAAATTAATGCGACAGGTATCTCTAGGGAGTGAGGAGGCTCCCCTTAAATAAAACACTTAATAATAGGGCCGGCAGCTCAGTGCGGACGACGTCGCGAGACGTTAGAGAAAATGGTGCTTTAACTACGATATTATACTGTGGCCTCATTTATATCGTTTTACTATTTTATCTATATTTAGGTTGACCTGTGAAAATACAAATTTATTATTTTCACAACAAATTGTGTATGTAACGGAAATGCTATGTATTGAATATTATATAGGTACATGTAGTAAAAAACAATAATACAAATATTGAATCAATGTTAGGTTCGGTTCTTTTTTTATCCTGTAATATAAATAAGTTCTCTGTTCAGTCCGACTAGTTTAGAAGTATGTAAAAGTTGCCGATTCATGTGTGAGTGTGTGAACGGCCATGTCACGTCCACGTCCTTTATTTGTTTATTGTGGTGTTTACGACTCCGAACATTGCCTTATAGCCACCTATCCACAAGTCAAGTTGAAAAACTCATATAAAACGTAGCGTAAAACACATATACGGCAGGCACTTCGTTGAATATTAATTGGGTTTTCAGGATATAAAACCTAAATTCTTTCATCTGTGAAACAGAATGTTTCTATAAACCGAATAGTACCTGGTCTACCAACCTTTGCCTGTCCACTTAAATTTTCTTACCTTATTTTCTCGTAAATTGAAACATGTTTGTTACTTGTAGATGGTACAAAATTTTAAGCTTGTTGCTCCAAACAAGTTTCTTCCACTAAAACACCAATCAGTCGTAAACTTTGCCGCTCAGTTCAATAGTATAAAATAAACTTTTTAAAATTTCAATCCTCGAAAAACGACCAACCAGTGGTAGCGATAATCTCCAATAAAGGAAAACTTCTCGAACAATCAACTAAAAACTTGTAATATTCTCGACTTGTACCAACTTCGGGATAAAAATTCCAAGCGTACTACGTACTTGGCCTCGGTGTTGCTTCTACAATAACGGCGACAACTACAGTATCCATTGCAGTTTATTTAACACTACATCAAGAATTTTTCTACATATTAAAAGCAATGGGTTGCAAAATTCTATTTAGTACACTTTTCATCCAATGCGTGCAACGTCAGGTTATGTATTTCATATGCTGTGCTCGCCTTGTGAAAAATACTTACTAGAATTAGTAAAGTTGTTGGCGATATCACATATATTGCCTGAATACTAAAAATAAAATTACTTTTTAACAAAATTAAACGCTTTAAAGTATTTTTTTGTGATTGATGGTCACTGCTATTGCTATTTTAACAACACAGTAATATTTAATTAAGGCAGATATCTTTTACAAATGATCTAAAGAAAACATCTGGATTGTTTCAGCTTGCGTCAGAAAATACGCTGTGACCTTTCTATGCGTCTCCATTTGTGCACATTTCTCAGAACATCGCACATAGCATGTCAATTTGTAAACCACTGGCAGAAAATTTACGACAATTTCAGAGGAATGGGCAATAAACAAATAGATTTTCAATTTCGTGACTCGGGGACGTTACTCGGCGTGCGTCGTGAACTTACCTAACCGTATGTCAATTTGGGTAAAATGTCAATCTGGGTAAAATTTATAGGAGTGATAAAAAGTGAAAGTAGGCCAAAAACATTGCAAAACCTAGTGACACTGTGAGTTTCTTCTGTCGTCGAAGTGACTGTCGAGTGAGTCCCGGTAGTAGTGGAAAAAGACTGAGAAAGAGAAGACAGATATGTCTGCCGATAAGAATAATGTTCCGGCTAACCACCCGCAATTACTTCAGTTCTACCGTGATCATGACTATTGCAACATAGTCGAAATATCGGTAAGCTCATTAAAAAGTTTATTTTAAACCAGAATTGTGGTAATAACCCGGTACGGTAGATGTGTGACAACCGCGAAAACCTAAAAGTGTTTAAACTTTGTATGTCTTAAAATAAACAAAATAAAATATCTCTCTGCTTCGAATTCGTCAAACTTGTCAGATGTAAAATGAATTAAATCGAAGTCAAGAAGGAAGAAGAAAACCTCAACTTTGTTTAAATCTTAACAAAATGCTGTCGACCCAAAATTAATAAAACGTAAATCAATATTTAATCAAAAAGACACCTCTGAGGCGTACCGTTGATCATTGCGCGTAACTTCGGTTTCGGCGTAACGTCACCCCAGGGAATGACCCCTAGGGATGACCTCGGTAGCGACTGTCCTTGTCTGCCTTACCCAATCACAAACATGAGTGAAGGTAATGACGCGACGTAAGCCTCACAAATTGTCCGTAGCAATACCGCAATCTATAATTTATGTCGCAGGAAAACGTCATAATCTTCATATTTTGACAAGTCTCAAGTGATTTTATCTACCTATAAGTGACGCATATCCTAAAATACCTTGTACTTTATGAGTTTTGTCACTAATTGGTGATTTAAAAGCTCCACGAAATATAGTAATGAAATACAATTTTGTTTGTATCTTTCAACGAGAACCTGAGCGTTATCCAGACGGATTTCTATGCAAAGAGTTGCGTCTGGCTTGTTATCTCTGCCGGCTCTGTGTGTGGAGTTAGCCAGCTTGTTACACAAGGCTTGGACTGCATACTAGGTATGTAGTTTTACTAAGCTTTAGTTGACCGCTTCGTTTTGAAAGCATACAGTCGAAACGCTTATTTACTCAAACGGCCTGGACTGTGGATTGTAATCTCACGTTAATTATTCCAAGTCCTAAAAGGCATATGCTTTAAAAAGGTCACTCAGGCGTTATAAGGTCAGTAGAACGAATACCGTTTAAAACTAAATCGTTTATATTTTTCGTAATAAGGTAACTCGTAGTAGCACGAAATTTATAATTTATTTACAACTACAAAAAGAGGTGTACTATACGTGCGGGCAAACAAAAGCAATTCCCACTTAAACAAATCACCACTAAACAAACGTTTCTACAGGTAGAAATAATTCAGAGAAAGGTCACCTGTTACGGGTATTCGACATCGATCATTGGGAGTGCGTTGTGTCGACCTTCCGCGTAATGTCGCCCGAGGGAGAGACCGTCGCCTGCGACGCGCTGCTGCGCCCAGACAAAACCCCCGAGCCCCCGCTGTCAAACAAAACTTACCCGCTTTTGTACACATGCACATTTTTCAACCAATCCAGTACACTTACATACTCTTTCTCATCATATCTAATGCACATCTGAAAAGTTAAATGCCAAGGAATTCATAATTAAGTCTTGTGTTGTGTAATGTACAACCGTCATGCCTCGGCGTCAACATGAATATTAACCATGCAATTTCGTTCCATTTGAGATATATCACTGTTTTGTAAGCGAATGGGGAATATAAAAATACTCCTTCGTGGCCAAATTTAGGTAGTCGCAGGTTAGGCGGTGGGCGGCAACAGCAGCGGTGCGACAGGCGCGCGGTGACAGCGCATCTCTGCTCGCGTGTATTGTTCGTGTCCTAACCGCCGACTTTCCATTTATTTCTCTATGAATACGTTATTACCTGCTCGCCCCCGCTTATCAAAGTTTATTTGCAGCGTGTGGTTTACTCTGTACCGGTGCTTATTCGTTATTACAGCGCCACGGAGTGTTTTATTGCCGGGGCGGGGCTCAAATCGCGCACGACGCCCTTGTTTTTCGCTATTTTCCTGGCGATCTTTTCAGGATTTGAAGTTTATTTTATGTATTTTTTTTTGTTGCAGATCGAAGACGCCATGTTAATGTTCGACAAACAAACCAATAGGCACAGAGGTGAGTAAAACCAACTTTATTTTTTTTCCCAATATTTTACTAAAAGGCGCTCGCCTTGCTCAACCTGTAATTTCAATAATCATAGCATAAAATTAGTACGATTGCGTGTTGTGAGGTATTATGCGCGCTTACAAATAATAATTAATAGACCATTACAATCACGTAGCTAAATTCAACTGGCAGCTCAGCAGTCACGTGTACAAAGTAGAGCGTAGGCCTACATTTTGTATAGGTGTAGAAGTTTCCACTGATCAATATTTAATGTTAATTCCTTGAAAGCTTTTTTGTAATTTTCAATAAGGAAAATTACCATTCAGATTTCATATTTCTCGTCCAAACTGTTCATCAATAAATAAAGTAGATGTAGGTAAAAACTTGAAATAAATTCTGAAAGCAATAATAAATATTAGTTGCCGGTAACTCAGCAAGGGACAGGCACGCACGATCGGTGGCAACCTCACCTTGTTTCTCTACACAAAAACAGCGTAACCCCAAAGGCTTGCATGCCTGACACAGGCAAACATATAATTTTTGTACGCGTCTCGCCTCATTTCACTGTCCGTCTTCGCCACGAAGTCGTTGCCATGGCGAACAAGCAACGAAAAATATAGTTGATCTTCGACGAAACTCGACCAGTAGAGTCAGATCTGTCACATTCAATAACTATTTATCGCTATGACTCAGTAATATAAAGGCTACAGCAGGCAGGGGAGGTCAACTATCAGTGGTAAAAGTTACGGCTCAGACGAAGCGAAACGAAACGGAGGTGGTATCGTCGCTAAATAGGCTCACCGTTTTCGGTATTGTGCTCCCTTCTTCGTGTTACGACTATACCCTGCTAATAAATAACAAATCGATGCCAGGGTAAAATATATATAGTTTCCTTGAAAGATTTTTAGCTAGCTTAGGACCATACTTACCCTACTTTCTTTAGGGCGGGTGAAAGGGATTGAATAAGGATATTTATATGTAGATTCTAGTTATAAATAATTTGACGAGCTTAAAATTCTTTTGGGTGTAAAAATGTTATTCTTTTCTTTCTCATGATTTATATTTATCATGAACACTATACGTAAATTTGGGCTTATAATGTAATAAGATTTGTTTTCATTACCTCCGCAACGCGTAAGATTTTAATTAAAATCTACGAAATCAAGGGCAGCCATCTTTTGTTGCCGACGAAGGATCCCTTGCAGCAGTTACAATAGACACAAAGTTAAATTTGCTTTTGTAATCCCTATTACACAAAAACAGGTTGACCCAAATATTCAGCCTGGGTGAAATATCGTTGCGCCGCCATTTATGCAAGTTCGCAAAAACGAATCCTGTTTCATTTCCAGCCGAGCGAAAAACGGCCCTTTCTTCTTAGCCCAGGACAGAAAATGATTTACGCGTGTTTTCCTCACTCCCAACCTGCGCCCTTTGCGTGTCATTTGGATGATATTTGAGATCCCTCACTTTGTAATTAAATAAAACAAAGAAATATACCTTACCCAAATTAATGGGAGCGCGCCATGTTCAATGCGGGCTCTAATTATAAAATACAAAAGTCAAAGCAATAAGCCCCGCTACTTTTATAAAAAAGAAAATGAAATTATCCGCTATGACCGATTACACCTACGGAAAAAGTCCTTCAACGTAATCCGATATGTAATTAAGTAACGTGAGGTATAAGTAATAATATTTAATATGAATATCCCTGAAGCCGCCCCTAATACAGCGGGGTGGTTATCCCCAAAACGTAATCAGTTGGTTCGGGTTATCCTGGTAAGAAATGTAAAAATATCCGCTGTTTATTTGTATCAAACTTGGGCAAGAGGCAACCCAAACGCGTATTCAAACTGAATATGAATGCAAACTGCCCGGCGAACGGGCGGAATGGCGAAAATCAAATTAGGTATGGCGTGAATACTTCACGGCGACGTCGGGAAAAAAATTGAAATCAAATATTCATCGACTCTCAACCGGATAAGCCGGCCCACAGCCATTTCAATACATTTTATTATCTATTTTTCGCCGCGCGAGGCCCGCCGCGACGGCCCGCAAGACGACAAATTTTCTGGGCACTAGATTTATTAATTCTTACAAAACCCTTCTATTATAGGGTTCCGTAGGCAAATCTCAATTCTTTCTGGCTGCTTTATTCAACTAGTTTTGCTCTACAATTTTGTATCAAAACAGTAAAGGGTCTATTGCAAATGAAGCAGTAATTATGTGAGGATACAACACGAGGCATTCTAACAAGAAGAAGAATTTATGTTTTTTAAGTGAAGTTTAAGGATATGATATTAATTAAAAATATTAGTTTTGTAATCTATTCTATGTTTATTAACGACGTTTTAGTTTGGTTACTCTAACTTGAATAGTTTACGAAATATAAAACTTTAAGTGCTACCCTGATTTTTTTTACTTTATCACGAATAACTCTAAAACAAAAGAAGATCGAAGGCTCATATTACGCACACAGTGTTCTTATGTCATGCCAGTCCTTCACATAAAAGGATAACCAAATCTCTTCTGGGGGCCACTCTTGTTCCCTTAGCCTGCTAGACCCTTTCAATATAGCTCAACCTGTCATAGTTTACGTTACATTCAACGAATAAAAATAATTTTGGCTGTTTTTTTGTACATCACGTAAGTATTAGAGGCTTAATTCAATGTGTCATTTCTATGTAAAGCTGTTGAACCTGCAAAATATAAAAAGCTTTTAGCCTTTTCAGTACATTAAATATTCGCGAATAATGCGTTTAATAGCACCCTTTACTTTTATTTACGACCTTTGCCGTTGAAAAAAATAATTAACGATGTCCCCTCGTGAAAACTCCATTGTCTTCTTTTCATTAATTACGTTAAAAAATCCAAACGTGTTATAAAGGGCCTTTTAAAACACTTTTTATTTCTCACGTAGCAATCGCGTAGCTCGTAGCGTACGCGCAGGAAGTAATAATAAAGCTGGCGTCACCGAACGTGTTCACGTTCGTTTGGCATTCAAAGTGGCAGCCGAGCTTGAAGCAAATGCCATTATACAAAGGTAAAACGCGACATGTGAGAGACAAAGTTCATAAATATTAAAGAAAAAAAAACTAGCGGAACCAATCTCGGCGGGGGCGGATTCCATTTGGTCGCACGCGTCGCGAGCGCCTGTGGGACACATTTCTTCGAGTGCGTGCCTTGCTACCCTGAAAATTTCACCTCTCACTTTGCATAAGAGTAGTGTTATCTATATTTCATTCGACGTCGTTCGTGATGTGTAAAGATGCCTATTGCGTGAATCATAAATGACGATCGTTTTCATCTAGCATCGGGCGAGTTTTTTTTTATTTCGCGTAATTTTGAATTTATATAATAAATAGAGAAAAGCAATTTTTCTTTATTAACATAGAATAAAAACGTTTTTTATTTCATCGGTTTTTCGTATAAATAAGAAACTACACTCGGATTTATATGTATGGTATGGTGTACCGCAGGGCAGTGTCCTTGGCCCAACTCTGTTTCTGGCTTATGTTAACGATCTGTGCAATTTAAAGTTGGAAAATGCCAGTATTTACACCTATGCTGATGATACAGCCATCGTTTTTCATGGGAAAAATTGGACAGAAGTTAGAAACACAGCAGAGAAAGGCCTAAAACAAATACATAAATGGTTACAGCATAATCTTCTCACCCTAAACGCAAGTAAAACCAAATACGTCTCCTTTAAAATCACAAATCGCTCTGCTCCAAAATTCCCTCATATTCTAAAGATTCATAATTGTAAGGACGAAACACAGTGTGACAGTTCTTGCACTACCATAGAAGAAGTGGATTTCATTAAATACTTGGGTGTAGTTATTGACTCAAAACTTTCTTGGACCAAACACTTGGAAGTATTAACTGCCCGTATAAGAAAGCTACTCCACATTTTCCATAAGCTTAAGAGAGTTGCTGATACTAGTCTGATTAGTTTAGTATATACTTCATTATGTGAATCAGTACTGAATTACTGTGTCACTAGTTGGGGTGCTGCTGCAAAATCACATCTTATTCGGGTAGAACGTGGTCAAAGAGCTGTACTAAAAGTGGCTTATAAAAAATCTTTTAGATATCCTACTAGGCTGCTATACTGACTGCCAGATGCTCACGGTGCGGCAATTGTTTATCCTAGCTGTGACTCTAAAATTTCATAAAATAGCCCTACAAAGTGCAATTACCTCTAACAGATCATTGCGAGACCTAAAATGGAAACATAAAAACTCAAAAACAGTGTTTGCAAATAAGTCATATGAATTTACTGGACCATACATATATCAAAAAATTAATAAAAAACTAAAAATAGCACACCTGACCAAATCAATCTGCAAGAAACAAATAAAAAAATTATTACTTAGCTTAAACTATGACGAAACAGAAATGTTGTTGGAAATAATAAAGTAATCCCCACACTGAATCACACATACACACACCCTCCCTCATACACCCACACCCCTACATACATACATACCTATATACACAGACACACACACACACACACACACACACACACACACACACCATCATGCATCACATATCATCATCACTTATGTTTATGTTTATGTTATTAATTTAGTTTTATTGCTTTTAGATTTTAATTGTTCAGTGTAAACAATCTGTCCCAATTTGTCCCAAGGAAGGGGCTGATTACTCACAACACAGGGTATCCTAGTGTGAGAATCAGTATGCATTGTACTAAATTGAATATGTTTAGCTGAATAAATACTTTTTTGTTTTTTTTTGTATTTTTTTTTAATTATTCGAATACAGTAATGATGAAACAATTATGTGTTCTTGCCGTCACCACGTATTGTTAAAAATATTTTGATCAAATCTACAGATACGTAGGTATACCTATTTATACAACAACCACGAAAATCTTAAAACATATATACCTATTTATTTTCGTTCTTTATTTATACTACACGTTAAACTTCAGAAAATCCACAAAATACTTCAATTTAACTATTTCTGTACACCGAAGCAATCCTAATACAGGCTTTGGAGTGGAGCACTCAGACTGTGCAAGGTTTGCAATTTTAACTCCCAACCTACGGTAAACGACTTTGACCTTTATGTTGTAACAATAAGAGTCCTGAAAGGGGTTGTTTAAGTTTGTATGTTGTCTTCGCGTAGTGCTAAGTGGGAGCACGTGGCATCTCTCCCGGGAGCGGGAATACACCGGCTTAGATGCATCTTGCGGGGAACCAACAGCCCCTGTTAATATTACGTGTATTACAATTAATTCACTTTAAAACAATGTTAAGTTGAGAGTAGGTGAATTTTAACAGAGTGTTCACTTTGTAACAGCAGTTTTGGAAATTATTTTGTACCTGTAGGTAAAAGGTAGTGAGGCTGCCTTGCTAAAAAATAATAACCACAATTTCAGGGCTTTCAGCTGCTGTTGCAAATATTGTAGAAGGATTTGTAATGATGCGATTTTGTTGCAAGTATAGCAGATATTTGTAACATATATCAATTTAATCCCGCTAATAATACAGAATAACCAAAAACAAAATTGTTTTGGTAGTGAACCGGCTCGCTCAATTTAGAGTCGTATTACTTTTCAAATAAACTGCAAGATTCCTCCAAAATTCTGTTCTCCAACTCCAGTCTCTAAAGACTGTGCATCATTAAAGAGCATCCCGCCATAAACAATCACAACAACTAACTGTTTTGGCAAGAGTGCAACCTGAAAATCTGTGTTTATAGTTCAATTTTGGAACTAGCGAAGTTCTGCATCGATATCGAACGGGACGCCTCCAGAGACGTGCGGCAGAAAATGCATCCCGAGTCTAGCTCGCGCGGTGTGATGCATGAGATAAAATGTAAAAGTAGATTCGCTCTGGAGACCGTTCTGTAATCATCTGCTTACCGCCACCGGTTTTTTGTTGGAGATTGAATTTGTGGCGCTCCTTTTCTATATAAAGTCTCTCTTAGAGACTCAGTGTGCTCTGATTTTTATATTCACCTTTAGAACAGTGCTGCGACAATATTAAATACTTATAACTATAATAAATACACTCGAGAGCAATGAATCCGGGTCATATGAAGACAAGGTAGTTACCTGAAAATCTCAAAAACTATGAATGCTATCTTAGTAAAATAAACTGTATTTAATAGACAATTAAACACACTTTAAATGATAACAATAAGGCTTCTTGGTTATTGTTAACTTATGGCAACAAAAATGGCAAAATAAAAATGGGACTTTCCTAAGCGGATCTGCCACATGACCAGGTAAGCTGTAGAAAATAATTGAGATTTATTTATAATATGAGGCAATTTTTTTCTTTATGTAATTATTGAAGAATAAAAAAAACATGATAAATACATTTTTTTTTTTTTCAGGGGGTTTTTATTTATTTCTTAAAAACAATTTATTTCACTAAGTTAGCATTCTTAGTTTCCGAGATTTTCAGGTGTGTTCTTCACCACAACCCGGCTTCATTGCTATCGACTGTGGATTACTTTTAAAATAAATGTTACACTTACTTTGGACCTAGAAATTACCATCCTAACCTTGAAAAACTGATTTTTTTATTAATGATAATGATATCGAATTACTTACATAATTGCAATAAGGCCGCCTAACTGTACATGACTTCCTGTTCTTACTTCCACTCTGTCATTTATTATTTCTGTGTGTGCAATAAAGTATATTCATTCATTCATTCATAACTACCTACAAAAACGAGAACGTAGATTGATTGATAGGCACATATATTTCGTCCCAGCCAGGTCAAGCCTGATTCCGTTAAACAGGCACACCAGGGGGCGCAATGTTGGTAAGGAGGGACACGCTCAGGGATGGAAGAGGACGATCAGCTCGCCGCAACCGGCTGACCACAACCGACCGACTGTACAGCCTAATTAGCCAGTATAGGAATAGTGGAACACGGGTTAATTCGAAGAAGGATGAGCGTTAGTGAAGTCGAGTCCGAAGGCTGAAGTTTCTTCGTCTTTATAGCTGTCGCAAATTCAGAAGTCGTTGGCGTCGCCATTATCCTGTGGCGAGATAGGAGAAGTAAGTTTTTTTTTAAGTAAGTGTTCGTTGACTGTAGCGAGATCGCAGAAATCGTCGTTATCAGCGTCGTTTGTGGTAAGTGAAGAAGTAAGTTTCTTTGTTGATTGTAGCAAGACTGCAGAAGTCATCGTTATCAGTGCTATATGTGGTGCGGCTGGATGAGTAGGTTTCTTTGTTGACTGAAGCGACACCGCAGAAATCATCGTTATCTGTGCCAAGAACAGAAAAATAAGAATTTGTTAATCATTATTTACGGGCTTACTACGATAATTTTAATATGATGATAGGCGAAAGTTTAAAACCATTACCTATATAAAATAACAATATTTTCCTACAAAAATTTGTTATCAAAAATAGGCTTACTTTTTAATTTCCCATACCAAATACTATAATATTAAAAGCCAGAAGGGAGAAGCAACAATGTTCTCACTGCAATAAGTCCATTTGCGCTTATAAGGGGGGCTCAAACCCCAGAGGGGCCTGCGGGCGAGAAGTGGATACGAAATACACATTTCAGTCTGCATAGTTGTTTTCTAGTGGTCATTCTAATCCAAACTAAATTATAAACACGACAGTATGTTTGTTTGTTTACTCTTGTTGTCCATTCTCTATGAGATAGTAAAATGGACAAGAAATGTTAGAAAGAGATAGTTGAATTGTGAAGAAGTGGGAGGGTAATAACTGAAACTAAATGGCACCACATGCAACTTCAGGTACTCAAAAAGCGTTTGGTTAAATATAATGCCACATGCTTTTTTTTTAAATCGTTTGTATGCCCGTATACAGGGTTATTTTTTATTCAGTGCACAAACTTATGTCGTTCAGACCATGAAACTAAACAACTTTCCCGAAAAAAGTAGGTCAGGAACTGAAAAAAAAACTCGATCTCCCATACAAACTGCCGCAGCGAATTCAGCAATTAGTATGGGAGGTACTATTTTTTTTTTTCAATTCCGGACCCATGTTTCTTAGGGAAAGTGGTTCAGTTTCATGGTCAGAACAACATTATTAAAGTTTGTGCATTGTTCCCGCCAGGAACAAAGGGGAGTTGAATTTAAACTCGAAAGATAGTAAAAAGTAGATAATTATTACTTTTCCAATATAAAAAATACAGACAAGCGAGAGCTATTGATCGAGTGCAGATGGCACTGGACTGAGGGTCCGCGTTTAGAATGCATTAGGTAAGTTAAGCAGCTATACAAAGCAAATCAACTTAGCGTTTTAATAGTTAAGATACACAATAAAAATATGTTAAAATTCACTTACCAAAAACCAAACCTTAATTGACCAAAAAATAACCCCGTATATTTTTTAATTACCTATGCTACCTATACCTATGTCTAAGTATTCACTTTTGTATCGAAGTTAATGAAAATGTAGAAAAATACATACATTTCTCTTTCTTAAAAGCCAGTGCTTATCTGAATCGTATTAAAATAGGCCCTGAACAAGAAGGCACTATTACTTTTTATTGTTCTCTATTATCTCCACTGGTACTTTATGTAATGCAAACGGAATCACATTCGGCCAAAACACAATACTCACAATAATTCCATTGGTATCAGCAACAATGGCTTCTTAAGAACGGATGCCTATAAATCGAAACCTCGAATTGATCGTCAATGGAGCATTAAGGAGCCACTTTCACAATATACATTAGGAGTGTTTTAGCAAATCACTTCCTACGGGACCGAGCCCCAAAAAGGGACTGAAAAAATAGTGGAGGAAGTGACACAGTGGAAAGTGTAGGAAACGACTGAGGAGCTTCTTAAGGTGAATAGAGTGGCAGCAATTGAAAAGTCATCCATTCTCATACATAGACGCGGACGTACAATGGGTGTGGGCACGGGCGTGGATTTATAATGCAATAGAGCTAGGACTAGGTATTATATGAGTAACAGCGATGTTTGATTGAAATGTCTAGAATTTTCTATATTACTTTATCAGATGATGTTATGGTAGGTATCAGAATAACATATTTCTTAAATCTCGACCACTTTTAAACCTGAAATAGGAAATTAAAATAGAACCTTAGTTATTAACATTTATTATTCATGAAAGTAATGATAAATTAAAGCTGTAACCCATTTCTTCATTTCCCTTACGAAGTTTAATGAAAACGTATTTAGGGCTGCGCTTAAAATATCCTATTTTCGTCTACCTAAAAGTAATAACTGTGTTTATGGCAGTTTGCGGGATCTTGTTTGCGGATGATTGCCGGCGTGTCACTTAAAGGGTTCCGCTGTTACGTTTACGACATTTTAAAACAATGTTCCGCGCGTAAATGACACGCATATCCTTTATTAAGTGGCGACGTTAAATTTTACACACTAAAGTAATTACACACAACTATCGCGGCAAGTTTTGCTCTAAAACATAACTAGAGTCCCTCTGTCACATTAACACGAACACTTAAGAAGGAGTTATTCGTGCTTGTTTTGGTTATATTAAGGATTCCTCGCATAATTATTACAAAGCGACTTACTACGCACCCATTTATTAACCATCTTAATTACTAAGGCCAAGTTAATTACACCGGGTAAAACTTAACGCCTAAAGAGCGCTGTCCCCTTAATTTACTGTAAAGTCAGTTTCTCTAAAATCTCTTTATGTCATTTCCTTGTGGGAAGTCACTCCGCGTGATACGTAACGGCACCTTTAATGGTCGCCTCCAAGTTTTAGCCTTAATAAAATTATGGAAAAAATCCTCGGCTACTTGGAACAATTACTTTTATTTATGACCTCTAATAATTTACTGTCACACAGAATAAAGCAGTGTCAAATTTGGGGGACGTGGGCGTTTCCCTTTGGAAGTTTCTGGCCTTGGCCGTTTTACGTGTAATGATATTAATATCAAGTTTACCTGTTTTGTTCACCTACACTGGTAAATATAATAGAGAATGTAGTAGTCCATAGAGAAAACCGCAAAAGACTGCAGAAGCGAGCACGGCGGCGGCGGCGCGGCGGTGGTGGCGTGACTCAGTCCTATTTGAAACATCGTTACTCAGCCGCGGTCAGAGAGGTAATGAGATGGGCCTCCGCTCTGCCGCCTGCCTGCCTCATTGTTCAAATGTAACGCAAACAGATATTTCAAATCTGAGTAATGTTTTACACTTTGTTTTTTAACAGAAAAACGTAGAATTTTCACCAAAATAAAATAAATTCGCGAAATGTTTCTGTCCGTTAGCGTCACTGAATACTCCAAGGTATACATTGAATTTCGAAGTTGGAATTTTGCTAGAGGTATGATTTCCACGCGACTTGGGACCAGGCGATATTGCCACGTATAAATCAGCATTCCATCGCGGCTGCATAATTCGGAAACCTAACTGAGGGGCGCTTTCAATCGGCTGGGATTCGGTACGTATGTGGTCGCCCCATATGGCCCCGCCGTCTACCGCCCGCGTGCAATTGCAATCAGTCTAATATGTTGAACAGTAGGTCCATCTCATTATCATGGGCGACCACAGGTGAATGATGGCGTGGCGCGAGAGAGGCCGTTTTGTTTGTGGTCGATTTAACGCCGAGGACAAATTGCGTGTTTGCCGCCACAGCCGGGAGATCATTCCAGCACTGAGAGGTATAAATCGGCTGATTACTTTTGCACAATTTCGAATGTAAAGTGAATTGTTTTATTTCCCGTGCATTGTTTAATTTGCCTCCTGACCTGACTGACTGATCGGTCTTTATTTACGTTGGGCCCTGAGTTATGATGACTGTTTCATTTACTTTTATCGTCGCGTATTGATCATGATGGAGCTAATGGGAAAACATTATTTTAATGAAGATAAATACAGACGTCGTAGTTTTGTGGAGTAAAATTTGTTGAAATAATTACCTTTGTTTTAATTGATGGATAAGCATTAAATGGATGTAATTGAATCTAATAAACGATATTTAAGTGGGTATAATTCAGTGAATTAACGTGATAAACGACCAAAATTATTGTTACAAAAATCCTCGCAATCTTCCAGGAACAAGTCTTTATATTCTGAAATACACTTTCAAGCACCCGTGAAATTACCTTCTTTTTGTTGGAATTATTAGCTTTTCGGCAATATTGTTAAGTAGCGTAGTAAAAATGTGGGCAACTAAAATTTACGGTACCTATTCTTTAAGTTAAAAAGAAAAAAAAACCTCTAAAAAAGTTCATATTTATTCCTTGTCGAAAACGAACTAACTCTTGTGTTCATCCTCTTAACAAGAAAGTAATCTGTCGACCTCCGTCGCGATAACGGGATTTTTATGTAACAAACTCGAGTCGCGCCTACCCTCACCTAGCCCCGGGCTCTCTCAAGAAATCCCCGCATTGTCAGATTCTACTAAGGATTCGACGTAATATACATTTTCCCGTGTTGGAATTACAGCTGTATTTTGCTCATGCAACATAAAATCGGCGTAAAGGCGACGCCCATGAAAACGCTCGGGTGCAAACCTATAGCCTTTATTTAGTTGGCTCCAATGTAACAATCCACTGAAAGTTTTACTGTCGACAGTTCCAGCTTCGCCGTTTCATAAGCGAAGTACCCGTAAAGTGTAACAGGGTATAACGCAATGCACCCCGGGCAAGACAAATTTGTCCAATATGCGATACAGTACACGCTCCCAGACAAACTTGCACCCCAGGTACAACAACAAAATAGAGAGATATTCCTACAGAACTTCAGAATGCTCTGTAAAATAAAACGTCGTCGAGAACTTTTAGAATAATCTTTACCTTCTTTTTTCGTTCCCATCTGCATTTAAAACGTTTTCCTTGTCAATTTTTGCAGTTTGATTTTGACGTAATTTAAAGACGTTTTGGAGGGTGACTGGCGTCGACCCCTTTTGTGACTCCGCTAACATAGCCTCGACTCTAATAATAACTGTGTGCCTGGCGCTGGCTGTACTCGAGTGACATTGTTGTACTTAACTGCGTAATATTGTTTAACCGCTTGAAAATTATGTACAAGTGTCGCGTATAAGGCGGGCGTGTTCACGTATGGCACTAAATTTTAGTTAAAGTCGTCCGCAACAGGTGCGCGGGATGTGCCCGGTAGACTCGTAATTATCATCGCCGACCTCCACCGCTCCACTTTGACTATTATACCGGCGCTCGTTGCTGAAAGTATTGGCAGGGGATTATGCACGCTAGCTTAACGTCTTCTACGTGATGATGATTAAACCTGGAAACCCGCTCCTAATGCATTTGAACAAACTTTTGGAACAATTTGTGCACTGACGGAAATAAAGACCGATTCATATTAAAACAGACGCCTAATGGAATTGGTTGAATAACTGAGAAGAGGCTGATGGAAAAGCGATAATCCAGCCATATGGCGAAATTGCTCGGCAACACTCGTGAATCATGAATCCAATAACCGCAGAATATATTGGCGCAGGATTTAAAAGGCATCATTTAAACGATTTTAATTAACTACTTTCGTACCTTAGTACAATTAAATATTTAAAGTTAATTTGAATGTTTTTAAAACATATTTGCAGAGTTGGAGCGAGCGATTCCCCATACTCCCCAATGAGGTCATCCGTGCACACTGGAAATATTGTGGCGCCGACATCAGTACATTTACACATTTTGCTCACTTGTCAATTAAATGTCACACACGATTCGCTGCGAATTTACTCAGTCAGTTGCGAACATCAGCCGGCCAAATGGAAATCTGCATAAAAAACACCTACCTACTCGGCCAACAATAGCGCAGCTGCGTTTCATTTTAGTGTTGGGTTGTTTGGATATCTACGATGGTCATGATTTGAATCGCTTTTTGTTTGGTAGAATTATGGCTCCGTTTTCATAACTGCGCAACAAGCGGCGAGATTTATTCGAGATAGATTTGGGAATGGAACACGTTGCAGGCAGAATCATTGTGAAAACCGGGTAAACACTTCCGGCCAATTTGATGTTTCTAACGATTCGCGAATATTGAGATTGTTTGTTAAAATTTGTTAAAATTGAAAACTGGATCGATCATTTTATGCAAATATTCACGAAACTCGTTTTCATGATAGGGTTCTGTAGACTAGATATAAGTTACAGGCGTGCGTTTGCTAATTTTTGATGGAGCCGTAAGAGGCAGGCTTCATAAATTCGAGAAGGTTGAAGCACGCAACGAATGTGTGCGGCGAGCAGATTTATACGTTTGTCTTGTGCCACGTGCACTCGCATTCGCCGGCAAAAATATTGCCGACAATGAAAAACGTACCCCATTAGACCACTCCACAAGTTTACAAAATAATCTAAAAAATATCAATACAGATGATCACATGGTGAAGTATCTTAATAAACAAAGTTTGATTAGCGTACCGGTCGCAACACTTTGTGAAAAAGGTCCTTAGAGTATTTTAAAATCACAGCATCGGCGAGATTGTGATGTATCAATCGAGAATTAATTTAAACTTTGCTGGCCAAAGCGAGCAGCGTCCGGCTCAAGGGACCAAACGGGCATCAAATCGAATAGAAGGTTATAATTGACTCGTGTCATGGAAACAACAACTGAAGCGCCTCCGGAAACCCACTCAAATATCGGCTCTAAAATCACAAGCTAACTTCCAAAATTGGTCGTTACACTGGTCCGTTTGGATTTCATTTTCGTTTGAACAAAACTAAGCCTGTGTCGTGGTGAGTCTGACACTCACTTAGTAGATACTTCACAAAAGTAATTTGCGTGGCTCGTGGTGATCATTTAGATCTTGGTAACATTTACTTTATCTCTAATCAACGTTTTCGATATGATAATCTGCGAGTGAAAACATAGCGCTGTCAACAGGGCGGTAATTGGATATATTGGCAGTAGGATGAGAAGTAACTCGTATGTTCATGATAATGGTTTTGTAAATTAAACCCCGTTACGCGACATGGTTGCGCGTTATTGTTATAACTGCTACGCGCTTTTGGTAATTGCCGTTTTCTCCTTTAATTTTCATAAACGATGACACCTTGATAACAAAGTTAGTGGTGTTAAAAGTGCGGTAAATTTGATGTGCCTATTTAGTGTTTAGCCTGTCAACTAAGTTGCCGCTTAGCATGTGGGTTCTTCGTGTTGATAGAACGCGAGGAGCTGACCTTTTTTTGTCTTCAAAATAACGTTTGCATTTGAATGCAAGTCATCGACTTTTTATGTTTTAAGCATTAATTTAACAATATACATAATTATTATTTCTATTATCTCCAAATAGGCACTAGTATAATCACGTATCAGCTTTGTATTCTAAAAATAAAACCATTACAGCAAAAGTACTCTATAGTTCTGTTATTTCTGATTCAACGCAATGCGTGAACACCTGTACATTTCTGTCCCTCTGACAGTTCACGCCTACACCTTAGCGCCCTAGCAGCAGTCTATACAAAGCGCGAAATTAAAAACGTCAATCAGAGTCAGTAGCTTTCACTGATAAATCGTCGTGCCATTATTCGTGGCTATTAATTGCATTGCCTTAATTGCGTTCATTCGTTCACGTTTCATTGTAAGAAAATTAATGAAGTAACAATTTTGACTCCTTTGTGGGGTTGTTGTATTTTAATGGGCTTAGACCTAAATACCTGAATAGAGAACAGTTTAATGACGTAGGAAGGTTTTTATAAAAAGTGTGGTTAATGGCCACACAGTCATTAAAAACCCTACAAAGCAATCTTTAATTTGTATGTTAAATAAAAAACAAACTCATCTTATTCTCAAATATAATTTAAAAAAGTAAGCTAAGCTAAGCTTTTCATAAACGAAATTCTTCGATGCGTTCTATTACTGAGTATTTGCGTAATAAAAATTAACATTTGCTTTGTAAAATATCCCTGTAATCATTCCTAACAATAGCCTGAGGTTGTTTTCGTGTCCGCAAAGGGTCCGATTAATTTCGGCTTTAATAAAAAAAATGTTGAAAAATGTACTTACAAGCCTCCCAATTCAGAAAAAGGATGGAATTTAAAATACGGGCCAGATGCTTAGATTTATAAAGAAAACGGTATAATTAAAAACAATATTGGAAATTGGAATTTGTTATCTTGTTGACATATTTAACATTCACGCAAGAGTGATTTTTAATATTCGAATGTATGTATCTGTAATTAATTATTATTTATTTACGCTCCTTAACAAATACATATCTGTAAAATTATTTAATATCAAAAACCACTGTAAATATATATTTACTTTCATATCAAATTCAAATATGATTAAAAACCCAGTACACTGTTTGTACCTATAGGAATGTGGAGGCTTCCCAAGGGTGTAGTCAGGACTACGTAATGTATGTAATCTGAATTTCAGTTGCCGTTATATTCACGGCCCGTATTCAAACGATAATTATATTATTATTATTATTATAATTATAACATTGGTGTAACTTGACCCGTTTCCAGATTATCCTATTGTTAAAACTACTCGATCGTTTTTAGTGCGGTCTTGCGGGTGGGCTTAGATGTATAGTTACACTAATGTATAAATCCATTTAATTTTAATTTTCACCAATCCATTTCCAGTTTAGTTCTAAATTTCACGATAAATAACTAATACGTTATTGCATAAAACGACACAATTAAAATGTATGAAATCGTCGTATTTTCATTTTTTTACATATTTACAAAGTCATACTCTACCGATAATTCCAATCCGTTTCGAAATAGTATCAAAGAAATTATGTTCGAATCGATTGTCATTCATAAGAGCGCCACTTTTCTTTTAAAATGTACGAGTCAGATAGTATTCCTTTTAAGTGCCAGACAGTTCACGACCTAAAGTAGCTATTTCCGTAACAGCTTCTAAAAGTCATCAGTTTAAAATCGGATCGCGAGGTGCACGAACAGGAACAGTGCGAGTGGCTCATGCCATTAAACATTAATGTCTTGGAGATAACGCCAGCTTTTTGTGTACTACTACACGATTTTATAGCTCTTTTATTGTCTTGAAACTGATCGGCGCCTGCCTCCACTTACCTACTTCTTCATAAACACCAGTTACGCAGTTTGATTGTTTAAACTTGATGGCGGTACTTGCCAATCAACCTATTTTAAGACGGTAAAACGTTTTAACACGAGTTATTTCTAAAGCTAATTTTAACTAAATATTTAACTTTTAACGTTACTTTGACCAATACTAAACATTCTTCCGATTTATGAAGAAAATCGTTTTAAAAATATTTGACTACCTAAAGCATACTTACTTGTAAAACTCAAACTAAGAATACAATTCTTTAAGCTACTTTCTTAGTAGTTTTTTGGCTATTCAGCTTAAAATCTTAGCAACAAAAAGCTATCGCAGTCCTTCCTAACTTGTTGGAGCCTACAAAAAGCAAATATTTATCTTAACTGACCGAAATTCCAGATTAAGCCCTTTCAACAAAAATGTGGTTGTTTGTGTCAATAGAGAGTCAAGTCGACATTGTGTTACATATTTCCACGGCAACCATTCTTCGGGCAAAAGTGGTCGCAGTATAACAAACAACACAAAAGGTGAAATAATGAATAGTCCAGAAAAACGGCGCGGCTCTCGTTATGAGCTCCATGCATAAATGATACGGCGAATCTGACAAATGGCACGGCAGAGTATAACAATGGTAGTGCCTCCAAGTGGCCGTTCAATTATGTAAATAGGCTTTGCGATGTTCGTCCGGCAATAATAAAACTGTTTAACAGCTGACGAGCGCGCGCCCGCATGAAACATTTTCGTATTCACCCTGCTTTCTAAGCAATAAAACGAACAGGTACATCGCCATATGACGAACGCGCGCGGCTCATATTAAATTAGACCGCCCCAGGTCATCCACTTTATTTTTATTTGAATCCCATGAAAATATGAGACGTGTCTGGTCGTTCGCTTTTGGGTGTATGTACGACTCGTCACCTTTTTATTCGAGAGTCAATGTTTATGAATTTGCCAATAAACACACTCGACTCCCTGTCACCTCGCAATTTCGTCACAAAATTCGCGAAAAATGTTTCTCATTTTATGTGCGAGCGGACGATAACGGTTACTGTTATCGCTAATTATCCGGAGTGGTTATTCGGCTCAAATAAAAAGTAATCCTATAGTAATTTGGATAAAAGAGTCTCTTTTTACGAGGTCTGGGGGTCTTGATTGGTGTAGAAATCGACGTCTTTAAGGGGAGCTATCATGCAAGGAGCACATAAGCGTGGGCGCAGGGCGTGTGCGGCGAAATGTTACCAGAGCATTGTTTTGACTTGGTTCTTTTCAAGCAAAAAATAAAACTTTTATTTAAATAACACACACAAAAGAAATAGAAACCACGTAATATTAAGCTCGATATAAATTATGAATTGGTAATTATCTGGGAACTAATGACGACCATTAATAATGTAAATGGGATTATGAATTTATTAATCAAGAACAATTTTTCGTTCGTAGCTCCTCATTAAACTGATCCAGCGTTGGTGCTTCATCACTCCTCAGTCAAATTGCGTTTCGCTTAATTTTCTTTCGCCGGCAGGTGTGTTCGACAGAGCAATTATTTACACCGACAGGCGTGACGTCACGCCCCGCGCCCCTTGTCTCACCCTCGACGTTTCCTTAGAGAACGAAACTTGGTATCGTTGTCTAGATAGTTTCAAACTGTAAGTTATTCCCTTTTAAGTTTTCCTATTTCGTTTTCTTCGCAAAAGCCTATCGTAACTTTCTGAATTGCGCGTCCATCATCGCGTTTCATGGAGCCGTAGTTCTTGACAGCAATAAACGGCAGAAATAAGATTTGACGTTCTCGAACCTCCAAGTCTTGAACTGAAATCAAGGCGATCGGTACAAACTTATTTGCTTTTTTTTCAATTTTCAATTATAGATAATTATAGATAGACAAATACTAAATGAAATGAACACACCGTGTAATATCATAGAATAACATTTCCGAAGGCATCTCTATATATGCCTTTGTTATATAGTAGGCTTAATTGGAAATAACAGCCTTTATGCTTACCTAATATTAGAGCCAAGGTCGCTTAAATACTTACCGAATGTCAGATCCATTTGTTCCCCTCATGTTTAGAAATGTCACTGCGGCAGATACGCCTATGGTTTCGTGTCTCTAATGTGACAGTGACATATAGGATTAAATTAGAATGTCATGCTGACGCTACCCAAAATGAATTTGCACTCGGATTGAGTAGCTTCTATTGTTAATTCCGTTATGATGAACATAAGCGAGTATTTTAGGCCGAGTCTTGTTTGTCTAAACTTAGATTTTATCTGTCACTCTATGTTGACTTATTTTGGGTTTCTGATGTATTGACATTATTTAAATAAGTAAACGTAAAACTTGTGAGCCAAGTAAATATCACGAGGTTTCCAAAATAGGACAGTAGTGTTGATTTAGTAGAACATATCCTTACACAGCACTTGCTTTGGAAGTTCAGCTGGCTCCGTGGCATTTACACAGGTGGGGTCTTGACATTTAGCTAAACACATTTTGGTGAAACGATATAATAGAAATCGATAACATTAAATAACCTTTTATGTACCCACTTAAAAAGTATTCGTTCATTCAGTCGGTCACGCGAGCGGAAAGGTTTCACGTGCGATGACTGTTGCTTATCGGCGAAATGCTTACACACAACAACGCTGTGGTTGCCTAGTGACGAATACCGAAGAAAAAACTAAGCTTTTAAGGCTTTTAATTAAGTACAGTGCTCTCGTCAATGCTGAATTAGAAACCATTATTCACACGATGGCAGTCGGATTCAGTCCTCAAACTAAAACAGCCTTTATATTTGAAAATAATAAAATAAATAGAAAAACGCTTGAAAATTTACATCACATGATAGAAAATGACTTTTCTATGAACTTAGCTTTACTTACATGGCGTCTTATATCGTTTCGTATTGTGGCTTAAAAAACTTTAAATGCTTCGTTTTTTTACTTTTATATCATTACAAATTTATAAAAGTTTACACATAGGAAATGACATGATGAGCTTGACTCCTATTCAAGGGTTGGTTCAAAGTCAAATCAAATCAACGGCCCGTTACAGTCCACTGCTGGACTATGAGCCTCCTCCACCTAAGTGGAGGGCTTTGTCATAATCTCCACGCTTGGCAGGCGGGTTGGAGATCGCAGATTAAAAGGTTACTGTATCAGAGAGCGCTGCTGCCCGTTCCCTGTTCAATATGTAGGCCCTAAGTCACCTCTTACGACACCCACGGGAAGAGTAGGGGTTGGTGACAAATGTATTCTACTCTGCCGTCACCACACGGCAAAGTGACTAAAGATAAAGAACAGTAAAAAAAGGGTTTTTTTTCCCAGCAGTGGGACAGTCTAGACTAGTTAAGAAAACAGATTGTAAACCACGGTGTTAATACAAAATAAATCTATTTTCTCCCACACATTACAATAGAGATACAATTACGCGAATTTTAAAATTATTTCATACCTTCATAGTAAAACAAAACTAAAATTCATGTTTTCATACAAAACGCTGTATGTAATTTAAATAATACCAATACCTCAAGGCTTATCCTCCACGTATACAGCCCAAAATTTGGTCCGAGTTTTACCGGTTTCGGTTTTAAAGTAAATAAGCCGAAGCCATATTTTGAGAGGTCAGTCTCTGTTTGCGTTCTGACAGACAAAAGGTGGAATTTTCTAATTAACGCTACCGCAATACCACGATATGCGACCTAAAACAACTTTTTGCTAGTTACACGAAACAAATTGGAGTTGTTAGTGGAATATGGCTCGTAGTTAACTGATGAAATTAGTAAATTAACAAAACACTCTACGTCAAGCTAGTCTAATAGTTTTGTTTTGTTGTTAAAGAGTATAAAATATTATATAACACCGTGTACCTGTATAAGTGAAAAATTTACCGGAAATTTATTTATATAAATTAATAAAAATCCGATTATATACATTTATATAATCAGCTCTTCTAATTAAAGTTAATCCAACAAGGCGTCAGCAGTGTCTAATTGACATCGGTTAATTGATTATTTAATGTTAACTTATCAGCATATAATAATCATAGCCTCTCTCTCGACATGAATTATAATTATTCTCAATATAAAACTCATATAAAACTAGACAGTTTCCGTGCAACTTTATTTTTCATTTTTATAGAAACCACTTCCAAGCTACGTTTGCAAACTCCACTCATCCGTGCACACAAAAAAGCAATTCTAATTCATAGATGGGGCAGTACATAAATATCGTTGCATCCGACCACATCGATAACTGAACACCGGCGCAGTTTAAAGCCTCGAACGAAACCGTTTTATAATAAATTCTCCCGCTCGTACCCTGTGGGATTAATCGTCTTACTTTTCTCTCTCGGCTGTAATCCTCACAGGGAATTGTGTGGCCAGGATCTGTGTTAGGACCTATAATATTGGTTCTCATTGGCTACTCGTTTAGCAACTACGCGTGAGTTTTGCAGATCTGCGTTGGATTTGCAATAACATGTAGAAGGTAATAGAAAGACAGAAATGTGGGTTCGATTTTCTCTTTTTGTGGTCATAAAAAACAGCGTCAAATAAAATAAAGTAAACAAAATTAAATCACGAAACAAAAATGTAAATAAAAGGTAAGCAAACCTAATTGTTGATTTCTTAAATTAGGGGAGTCGAGCGCGCCGCGCATCGAAACTACCATGCTATAGGTAAGCCTCTATTTCACTAAAAAACCAAGCGAGGGTCACAGAAATAAATAATGAAGTCTTAACTACCCACATTACCAACACTAATAAATGTTGTTCTAAATTAATTTCGTGTAGATATTTACTTTATTTACATTATTACTTTCATGTTTCATGGTTTGATTTTGTAGATGTCTTATAATCATACGTCCACTTACCTTATGAGAAGGTGGGCAGCTGTTTTATTTATTTCATCCCAAAATATTATAGGATTTTTACTGGTAGCTCAATTTTGTAAATTTATTACCTGAAATATACAGCGTTACGCAGGAAAGTGTTAACGACACAATCAAATAGTAATTTCACATTCTGTTCAACACATAGAGCTCCTTTGAACTTTATTACCACTATTATTTTGCACTCCATTTCAGACGTTGACCCAAATTTTCGTCTTACGAAAAACTTTTATGCGAAAGTTTCCGGACCAACATTTTACACAAAGAGACATCAGGGAATTGGAACTTTATCGCTATTTGAAATCTCAGGAAATAATGCAAGTAGTAGGAGCTCAGGTTCTAGATGTTCGAAGGGATAGTTGCAAAGTGTACACTCAGGATTCACTACATCACTAGTTGCGCGCAGATAACTATCGTCAGTAACGCTTTAACTTATGAAATTGTCTTTGTGCAGTTCCTTTCTACTTCTTTGTTGACAGAATGCGAATAATTGCGTTCCATCCCGGATATAGATCACGTAGTTTTAATGGAATAGCACAGTTTGTGTTCTTAGTTAATGGCTGCGATGAACGATGTCTTTGTTGTGATAAAAACGTTCATATTTTTCCCGGACGTTTTCTATTTATCGAAATGAGAGCAAAACCAGACGCTATTTTATTTTTATTACTAATTTAGCTATTTTAAGCAATAAAAGAGACATTGCTAAATATGGAAAATTGTAAACAAAGTAGTTGAATTGTGGCTAAATTGTTTTGCGGTATCAGGGAGAAGAGACAGCACCTGATAGGTTTACTGGTGGCAACAGGGTTTAGATTCTGTCACAATTGGTCGCCAGTGCCGCTGCAGAATTAACCGCGCTCTCGGACGCTCCAAATGTCACTCTTATTATCATCTGACACTTCGAGATTACCTAGGATAAATTGTTTTAACGTTTTGAAAACGGCCATTTTGCTGGACGTCGACGGATGTTATCTTTTCGAATTAAAACTCTACTCTATTTGAATTCCCTTTACTAGTTGATTTTTTGAAAGCAAAACTGGTTAGCCTTACTTAATCAATCTAGAGTCGAGTCTAAGTCAATTTGTCTGGCGTTTGATTGGCTGTGACAATCACTTACGTGCGACAGTGCTAACTTTGACGTACGAATGAAGTTTCACAGGGAGCCTGGCGCTGCACGTCTGTTAATGCCATTTTCCGTTTGGCTAATATGTTTAGCATGCGCTATTACCAATCTACCGTCGAGCTTGGCCGCCGTGCGCCTCTGCACAATCAATTTGTTTCACATTCGGACGTTTTGATTCTCCGAATTTCACGGCGACACGGCCGAAGCTCGTTGCGGTGTGTCTTCATTTGCAAGTTTATGATGTTCGTTTTGTTTGCAAGGATTTGGATTGGCAGGTACCTCCCGTCCTGCACACGTCACGTCAACTGACAAATCAGAATATTGCTTCGGAACTTCACTTGTCTAACATAAAGGAACAGGTTCCATTTGTTAAGCGAAGCACGGCGGATTTTCCATCTCCTAATTGTTATCGATACAAAATCGCAATATGTAAATGGTGGGTCGGGCTCTCGGCACCGAAGCCCAAGGCTCTTAGGTCTCAGCAAGGGTGGCGCTGGAGTTCATTTGACATTCGGATCACGAGTGCCTCGAACGATGTCCCATCTCGGCCCGCTCGCGCCGATTGCATTAATTTTACCATTTTATAAACGATTTAATAGACAATCTTCAGATTTGGCTATTTGTGTATTACCAAAAATGTATTTACGACGTGCCGTGCCTTTCCCAATTTTCTAATTTTGTCTTTATTTCGTAAAAAAAATATTGACTTACGTTATTACCTGAAAATTTAAATTTGTTGTCTTATATTCATAATAGGTAATTGAACTCTCACTTATAGCCAGCGCTTAATTTATTCATTAACGTTGGAGTTTTTCCTGATAAGTCTCGTTTTATGCGAAGAAATTGCGGAATAAGAATGTGATTTGTTATTTTACGCTAGCCGCCTTTAATGCATCCTCGGGAGTATTCAAATCAATCTCTGAACATTTTCAATTTATTTCAGTGTCCTTATCTCTGACAGTGTTGGCGCTGAATTAATCTGAGCGGACTCGCTTCCCCCGCGCCTGCGCTTCCCCTCTCACCGGAAATTAAACGAATTAACGCCATCCAAATGTACATTTTTCAAGTTGGGACTCTCGCATCCTATCGATGAATCTTCAGTCTTTTTCATCGAAAACCGATCGCCAGATCTGTGCGTTTATCTGTCTTCTCTTAGATTGAACAATTGATACGTCAGTGATGTTCGCAGAATTGTAAATTGAATTCGCTGTATTGATTCGTCTCCGCTCCATTTATTTGGAAAGCGATTTGATTAAACGTGGAGACACTGTTGTATCTCAAGCGTGGTTTGAATACAATTTAGTTGGCGGTAATAATTAAGCATATACGCTAGACAACAAACAATCTGGGTCATATGAAGGCAGGTAGTTACATGAAAATATCGAAAACTATGAATGCTATCTTAGTTAAATAAATTGTGTTTAATAGACAATTAAACACACTTTAAATAATAGCAATAATACTTCTTAGTTATTGTTAACTCAAAAATGGCAAAATAAAAATGGGACTTTTCTAAGCGGATCTGCCGCATGACCAGAACAAACCGCATAACCGCGGTAACAACAGCTAGCACGTAACACAAAAAATAAACAATTAACAAAAATAAGAAAATAATTGCGATTTTCCATTTTTTTTATAAGATGAGGTTGGCATATTTTTTCTTTATGTAATTATTGAAGAATAAATTACAAAGTGACAAATAAGTTTTATTAATGTTTTCAAGGAGTATTTTATTTGTCTATTAAACACAATTTATTTCATTAAGTTAGCATTCATTCATTAAGTCAGTTTCCGAGATTTTCAGGTGTGTTCTTTACCCGACCCGGATTTTTTGCTGTCGAATGTAATTGAAAACAATGTCAAAATTGCGTTGGTGTTTGAACGTGTAATGTTTCTATATTATAGTTTGTGTTATTCCTTGAAGGGTATCTGAGTCCGTGAAAGCGGGAAGTGCGCGGTCAATCGCTCAGGCTGGGCGGGCCGCCCTCGTGTTCTCCGTAGTATAATGGGTTGTAAACCCGCGCACACCTGCCTCGCTCCGTGCGATACCTGCTAATTAATTCACCGGCGGCCATTACTACGAATACGATACCCACGATTATTGCGTTTCAGTCCAAAATTGTTGCTTGTTCGACTTAAGTTATTTCTCTGTTAGGCGCGAGGGCCGAGCAATGGGTAACTTGAGTGATCCCACTCATTTTGTTTCCGCTGACTGCTTGCTTTTACTCGTATTTTTGTAACAATACGTGTACTGATTTCTTAATTTTCCCTTTTTTTGTTAAGTTCTGGTATTTCTGTACCTGATTACATTAAATATAATAGAGTTCCCATTCTCCAAGAATAGCTTAATTAAGTCCTCAAAAACTAAAAATAAATGTCTACCTGTAAGATAGCTATTTTGTTAATTAAAAGGAATAATTTTAAAATACTAATAATAAAATTACTAAGTTGTTTACATGAAATGATATATGAGGATATAATTTAAAGTGGAAGCTTTTGCGCTCATCCTCTTAACGAGGTTGCATCCAATAAATCGCGTAGATTTTGATTAATAAAACTAATTATGTTTATCGCTTGCAAATTTTAAATTTACACCCTTATTACTTTGTTATTATTCAAAATGCATTTATTAATCAGCACGACACGTTAAGCGGAATTAACGAATTTTGTGTCATTTGTCAAAAATAATAAATTTATTACTGATTCGTATTGTACTTATCAAAATAAATATTAAGTTTAAAGGAGGAAGAAGAAGGAAGATTTGAAGAAGTTAACTACTTTGGAGCTACATTTCGAAGTTAAAACAAGAAATAGTGTTTTAGAGGTTGTTCGGAATTATTTTTCAAATACACTTTGATGTCGTGTAGTACGGTAGTAGTGTTGTAAAACACTGTAACTGTTATTGCTCCGTGTCGTCGTCGCACACGCCGCCGCCGCCGGCGAGTGCGCAGCTGCCCGTTAACTAACCGTGATTACCCCCTACCGTCCCTCGTACAACCCGTGCATCATTTTTTCAACCCTCTCCAGGCGACTGGCTCACAGTCTTCTTGAAATTGCGATACTTAGCATTAAATTGTGAGGCTCTTAAAAGGCATTCCACCTGGATTATGAGGGGCGTGGCGTTTTTTCATTGCGCTCGACTAGATTGCGCCCGCTGAGCTGTTTTGTGAATACCTTAAAAGGTATCGGCGGATGTAAACTGGCTCCGAACCCACGTTGACGTTAATGAGCCGGTCCCTTTCGTTATCTTGGAGACGTACGATTATTTTCGAGAAACCCACCATGCTCAAGTATTATCTCGCCTCGCAATTTTTTCTACGCTTTAATTTTTTGCAAACTCCCATTTAGGGAAATCAGTTCTTAAATAGGGTATCCAGTTTCATATTCGACAACATAATGCCCTCTCATCAAGTAAATTATGACTTTAATCTCATAGAAAGTTCTGTGGGAGTTTACCGACTTTACTTTTAAACTTCTCCCTCCCTGGTATTCAGCGCTCAGTGATTTATGAAAACTAGAAAATTCTGAAGTATATAAAGTATTTTTCATTGCTTCAACATACTTTGTTGTCATGTTTAAATTCGTTTCAATACGTAAATTTTGCACTTTACAAATGCAGTACCAACTGAATAAATATTGCGTAGAAATTTTTATTTGGCAAAACATTTGCAGTTTTCATTTCATTCGTTGGCTTTATACGCAGTTTTGTAATGTTTTGAAAATCCATAAACGTGAAAAACATGGGTCTGTAACTAGCCGGGAAAATGCTTCATGAATTTCGTAGATTGCTCATAGTCACAATATTTTGCTATAACGGAATTCATTGCACGTCGCTCCTCGCAACTCACAACTGTATTACAAGTAGCAGAAAGGCGATCGAGCATTAATATTGGCCTATTCATTTCGTACGAGGCACTTTAGACTTATTTACTCCCCCTAATACTGTCTATTTGGGAAGATAAAAGAAGTTAATTTTATAAATGGGCCATTCTCGTATACGTAGGTAAGATTGCGTCGGCGCGGTTATCTGGGTCCAATCGGCCAAAGACAGATAGCGCGGCAGACACGCGACCGGCGATTGATTAGTTGGGCCCGCACTGCCCTGACGGGTTAATAGAGCCTCTTGCTGCCCGCTGATTGCCTGGTAAGCTACCCATTCTGTTTTCCGCCCAAATTCCATGAATCGATTACTTGTGCAATCTATCATATTGCAGAGAAACGGCTTTGTACCAAGTTTTAGTTACAACCGCTTCCCTACTACATATAACGGGTAGATTGGACAAGTTAATATGCGGTGTTATTTCAGCGCTTGTAAAAGGTTCGTAGAATTTTGTATACAATGTTGAAAGTTACACGGATGTTTTGTTAAAAGTTTATACTTTGTATCTGTATGGATTTAAATCCCGTTGTTATGAAAATATTCAGGAGTTATTTATTTCGTGAAATACAATACACATTTTTATTTAGACATCCAAGCCCTCACGCCGTGCGCGACAACCCTTGTCATTTCATATAGGCGCCGGATTCTGCACCTGCGAATTGCTTCGGGGTACGTTTAAAACCTGTCGCCTTTAACTTCGTTATAACAGTGAAATTACATAAATTCTATCATGATTTTTTATATAATTTTCCTCCAACAAACTTTCTTACAGCAATATATCCTCGTGTTAAAATATCTAGGTCAAACTGACCCTCCGTCTAGTCTAGTGTAACATTTGGTTTGGACTCTCTTCGTCCGACGACTTTGGGCACTCAAACTCGAACCACCCTCTTTCTCCTCACCAAAAAGCAGAAGTGAACAAAACGAGTCAACTTTAGTAAACATCGCCGTATACGTACACCGAACAAGCATCCGTTTCAGATTAACAATCAACTTTCACGGTTTGCGTATTTATAGGGATTAGAGAGCGGGAACAACGTTTCTGTTTTAGCGTACCAAACTTTATTCCGGCTGTGGTTTAAATTAATCAAAGTATTTTGTGTAGTGTGTAGCGATTATAAAGCGGGCGGGAGACAGTGGGGCGGGAGCGGGCGGCGGCGGCGTCGCGTCCGGCACAAGTTTCGGCAACAATTCCAGCCCGCGGATCGGATTAGGCGGCAGGACTGGTAGCGGTCACTACCAGGTCTCGTGAACACGGTATACGTTTCACAAAGTTCTTCTCGCCAGCGGAATTAGAAAGTCACTTTGCCAACGCAAATCTGGATTTACTGGCTCTCTGGAAATGACATTTTTAAACTTCCGCTCTGCGTTCGTCGGATCTGAGGACGCACGACTGCCGCGCGCTTCGAAGGCAAAAGGGCTTCGCGCGTTGTGTGGGATTATACAACAAAAAATGTACGTTAAAACAACCCTTTTTTGGGGGTGAGCCGATGTGACGTGAAGTTTCTTCCGCCCGCTGCCGGCCTTGCCAACGACGCGGGCTCACAGCCTAATTGTTTGACGAAAATAAATGATTCCCAAAATAAAAATAAACGAGAGTTTCGCGTTTCGTATTAATTTTTAACGTAACGCTGCCCTTAACTTTTGGTGGGTAGCTTTGACACGGCCTTATGCATTAGAAATTCTACTTTACGTCTAAAAATACACATTACCGTTCGCAATCTTATTTGCATATTTACATTTAATCCCTGAGTAATTTTGTAACTAACATCTAAGCTGATTATACCGACGTATATTGTACAATTTATGTTTTCATCCCAGTTTAATGTTTTAAATGGTTACATTTACAATTTGAACCATTAATAGTTAAAGTTAGTATCGTGTTGTCGTTAGAGCTCATGAGGGTCATAATGACAACGAAATAAAAATGTTAAACGGCCCTTAATAGAGCTATAACTTAGTCATGGTAGCAGACAGTGGACGAAAAATAATAATTGCTGTGTATATGTGTAAACATTAAGTTCATTGTAGAGTGAGATTGCGGACACGCACGCCAGGCCCGCTCACGAATACGGGTCAGAACCCTCATTTTACGATTAATATTTGCGCTTGTGACTAAGCATTTTATTTGCTGGTCAGTGTAGTCAGCTGCAGATCTCAAAGTTCGGTGATCCAAACAGAATACTAATTATAATAAAAATTAACAAGTTTACATTTTAACTTGATGCTACAATTGAAAAGAGTCTTGATTCATTTAGTCCTCGTGCTATCTCGTGTCCTACTTCCCAGTAATATTACAGTAATATCACTCATTATAATTACATAATGAAAAATATATTGCTTATTTTTACATTGTTATAACACTAGTTTGTGCGATGACTCACTGCTACGACGTAGCAAATTGCTACGTAGTTCTTCTGCTTACATTTATATTTAATAAACATTTTTTTTAAACTGCGGTACTTCTCATATCCATTATACTAAGTCGGCTAAACTGATTCAGGGTTTACATTGTATATTTTATAATAATTTTGTGATTTTGAGCCCTTAAAAATTGTTGCAATAATGAAAAATTAAACTGGACGCAATGTTTATCCAAGTGGTCCCAGTCAAGTTAGCAGCAACCTTGTAGAGTCACGCGAGGTTAATCTGTCTTCATTTCCTATCTATCAGAATGGCGGGCTCGACCGTGGAACGAGCGGTGTAAAGCATTAGCTGCTATCAGGCGACTCTGCTCATGAAAAATGATTTTCCACCACACCTTGCCGCAGTCTTTTCACCATCTTTCACTGTTTGCCTTGTGTTTTGAACCTTATCTATTGTTTCCTTTAATGGCTCGCGTGCCTGCGTTACGTGTATTCTGTCTACTATATTTACGAACTTTTCTCTTTGATTTCAGGTATGTATCGTGAGAGATAACGCTTTTAAGGTAAAATAGGTTAATGGTCTGACTTCCAGTTCGATAGGCTGAGCCTTGTGATAAGAAAATTGCAATTCGCTTCGTATTTGATACCTTATTTTGTGTTTGTATTATACAGATAAATGTTTTTCTAGATATTTTATATAATTTAATTTTACTGTAACATACAATAACTCGTTTTCATGCAAAACATTTTTGCTAACACAATTTTTCTCATTCTGGAACAAATTATGGATGCATACAATGCGAATGTTGAGTGGATTTTATCCGTTCTTTCACCCTTTGTAATTTAGGTACGTAGCAATTTGAAAGAAAAATGAAACTCAGCGAATAACATCCTACATGCAAAACAATGGAATAGTTATCTCCCCTGTCTCTCAACAAGGCAGGGACGCCGGACGACGTGAATTTTAATTACATTTTTATGATACTAAAGCGCTCACACTCAAGTATGTATGAAGAACAATCCCCACGCTATTCGAACTGAGGCTTCCGGCGCTCACAAAAGGAATAACCCTCGCCAAGCATGCAACTACAAAAAGCTCGATGAACCAGTACGTGCGATGTAATTCACTTGACACAACGTGCTTTCTGATGTAGATAGACGGTTCAACGTCTCCCCATAAATGCTCTTACAGGTTTCCCAACGGTACTTTAGAATGTTTCCGAAGATTGTTAAAAGCAAGTGTCTAAAATCCGGTACGATGCCAAGAAGTAATTTAAGTAGGGAGCAACAAAAATGCTCAAGAAACTTTCGAGGCTCGGAGTATCCGAACTCTAATTGAAATTTGTTTTACGTCATGACAAATATTCTAATATTGATAAAGAGTCTCCAAAGACAAACTGAGAGTGGAGAAACTAATGTCTCCATGTTTGTCTTCATTCTTGTCGCTATTTGTCCGTCAGAATGTCGTTTACTTTATTCTGTTTGCACGCAGGTTTCAGGGGTCTTGTTTTCCTCAAGACGTCGCATAATCTATCCGCTTGTATGAAAGCTTTGAGCTGATTTATTATACACATATATTAAATATGAAATTTTGCTTGAAGACATAAATTTTCTTAAAATTGAAAATTCAGCACGTAAACGTTGCTTTAAGAGATATCTACTTATCGAGTTTTGAGCAAATAATGTCAAGACGATTGAATATGAGATCGGACCATATTTTACTTAAAGATATATGAAATGGCTGTAAAATCCAAGATTCTATGTGCAAGCGGCCATTTATATCTTATTTCGTCCATATGGGTTTACGTCCGAAATGTTTTACGCTCACACGAGGAGATGTATTGGCAATGCAAATAAGCGGTATTTTCCACTAAATCACCGCGCTTTATGTTAGGGCCGCGGCGAAATGGGCATTATCCCCGTTTACATAACGCAAAACAACCACATTTCTTCGGCGAGCATTAGTCTTTCTTTGTACGTGATCTATTTCATCCCGAACGTACGTGGAGTGGCCGCTGCTCTCTGCATAAATCACATCACCGGAACTAAATGCGTCGGAAGAGCGCACCGAAAAACAAATGATTGTAGGCTCCGACGATCGCGAGATACAATAAATAGAAAAAATTAAACGTTAAAATGAAAACCGACAACAACAATGAAACGTGGCTTTCCATAAATAACGGAGCAGGCTTTCAGCACGGATGTGGGTAGATTTTGAGAGTTTATATAGCCGCCGAAGCGTGACCGGTAAACAACGGGAGAAATTTGAATTATGAGATTTAACACTGAAATCGCTTGCTTCTGTTTTATTGTGAATAGATTTTGGCTTTGGAATTAGGGAGGGCTGACGCTGGAGGCGGGTAGAGCCGATATATTGACCCGGGAGAATTAGTATGCCAGCCACGCGCCTGTTTTTGCTCTGTAATTTTTTTGTAAAAAGAGAATAAGTTAAAGGCGTAAGGGGTTTTACACAGTTACATTTGTTTTTCGTGTTAATAGAGGAATTTCATCAGCAGCATCAGCTATAAAAAGTTTTCTTTTCCTTTGATTTAGCAAGCAAAATATTTAAACTGTATCTTTGTCTTTTAATCAAAGCACAAGATGCAAATAGTTGGGGATGTAATCGTCCAGCCCACTTAGTTCACATGGGGCTGTCGGCACGAAGATGATAACAGCTTTATGATTTTTTAGCGCGTAATCGGTTTACCTTGAGTTCCGCAGACTACGAGGTCTCATAGAATTATATGCGTGCAACCAGATACGGTTCGTCCACTCTCACGCTCCTTCATACATAGTTGAGTAGGACACCCTCTGTCATTTAAAATTCACCCCATAATGACGACGAAATGAGCCTGTTGTCCAAGCGATCATCACACAACCATAAAACTGAAGGTAGGTTCATAAAAAATCTACAGAACACTTTTGTAAGTAGCGCCTAGCAAAAATCATATCTTGCCAAACAAAAAGCCTCCATTATATTTCTTGTGGTAACTCTTTATGAGTCCCCGTCGGGCAGTAATAATCTGCATTGTCGTTTACATGGACAATATTTTTTCATCCTCTGCAAAAACACTGGTACGAATGGCTCGCGCCGTCGGCAGCGTTTGATGTGGCGCGTTATTACAAATACATTTTTTAAAAGTGCAATACGTTTGGGTTACGATGCAGCGGTTGCGTTTATGTTGTTCCCGTATTATCTTATCTGATTTATTGTCCATTTAATTCATCCGAGTATTTAACTGTGTATTTAAAAACAAACAATAAAAGGAGTGGATCGAGCTCTTAAATGTTATAAAGCCGATAATCCCTGGGTGGAGGCCGACAGCGCTCGAACAAATGAAACAGTGGAATCGAGAGATTAAAAAAAAGTTAGGAAACTACATTGGAGCGATTAAGGGGATCGTTTTCATCGTTCATGAGGCTGTCTGATCGGCGATAACCACAACACAATATTACCGCCCGTATCCACCTTATCTTTTGCGCGGTGAGCGCTGCATTTGATCCAATTTGCCAATACGATCGGATATGGGGTATTGCAATGGCATTATCTCCACCGACCGTGGGCCGCGCTATAATGCGATCTGGACTAAGAACTTTTGTTTCTTCTGCCTATTCTTTTTAGACCACTTGATTCACTTACAACATAATACTACATCCCTGTATTTAAAAGAAATCATTAATAAACTAAAATTTATTTCACTTCTAATTTAATAGTATTTCCTTCATAAAAAAAACAAATCAAATCAAATACAAGTTAAAAAAAAAGAATAGAGTGAAAGAAGAAGCAAAGTAACTGAAAACATTGCTTTAAAATGCAAATCCCTTAAAGGGCGACTACACGCATAATTTGAAATAGAACCGGCGGACCCTCGCGCCCGGGGAAATCCACGGAGGTGAGAGGGCGCTGGACACTGGAAAATCTTCCCCACTACCCTCCCTGATAAGATTGTCGAGTGCAACTCCCAAAACGCAGAGGGATTGAAAACTTGGAGAAACGAAACCGAACATACCATCCTCAGGGATCAATACGTTCGGAAATATAATATCTTGATAGTTCAGGCTCGACTTGAGATCCTTACTTTGGTAGCATTTTTTGTTTTGGTGTTATTAGTTTAGTATTGTTCGAAGTTTTGATAACAAAACGGAATTTCTTGGAAGTTCGTTGGAGATTACTGTGATGTTAGTGGGTATCATCTAACATAGAGTAACTTTTAACTGGAAACTTATAGGTCGAAGTGTGAGAATAATCGCAAGAAGTGAACATTAAGGACACGCAACAGTAATGTATTATAGTTATGGAAATATAAATCAGTGTTAAAACTTTCCCGTCAACCTGTAGCCGTCAAAAGAACATAAGACAATTATCTAATTAGCTGTTACAGGACCGTTACGTCGTTGTTACAGTATACCTCCGAGACGTAAATAAGTGGGTTTGCGAATTTTTCCTGGTAAACTTGAGCGGTTGTTTACATTGAAAGCGGAGTCGTTTGCTTAGGAGGCAGGGGAGGGTCAGAGGGGGGTATCACTAACATAATTAGCACATTCGCTCGCTGGCGACTGTAGCGACAACACGTCAACCCCGCCAATAAGTTCCAGGAAACATTGGTTAAGATTCACACAGTCACGCTCTAATCCTTAATTTAAGTTCGTCAGTCCTTTTCATCTTCTAAAGATTAAAAAGGGACAGGAGATGGCCATCCTAATATTAGAGCTGTCACATATCGAATTTGAACCTTATAGACGCGTTGATTGCACAATTTTAGAGAGCACGTAAAACAACCGACTTAAAAATCTCTTAATCTGACAGCATTCGTTCGTCTGAATTCATCACCTCTCTTTTATTGGTCATAAAAACGAAAAGGATGGCTGGATTTCAAAATTAGAATTAGAGGATGACTTCCCGAATCGGGGCAAATGTCTGATATTATTTTGCTTACACTCGTAATCTGCAGGTCTTTGGGCGGCAAAGTTATATTATAAGGCTAATAAATTAATGGGCGGGATTACATGTTAGGTAGGCATATCTACAAGAATCATGTAGGTATAGTATGGAAATAATATTAATTTAACGAAGTGGGTTGGTAGATATCAAAATACAGATACGCTTACCTACTGCGTTTTTTCTAGAAAAAATAATTTCAGGCAAGTTATTAAATTTGTATTTACTAAATTAAGTAGGTAGGTACGGTTTTTTGTGCTTGCTTACGAAAATATTTGAAGGGTCAAGTAACTTTCATTGTTCGTAGTAGGTACCTACAAAAACGGTCTAACAAATACTATTTTATTTACTATATGTACTTTTTTGTGTGTAGCGAAAGCGTCGAGGTAACAAAAGGCAAGTTCATTTCTATACTAGAGAGAGACATTCGATTATATCCTTGAACGTTTCTAATTTCCTGGTCCTCGAATGTGGTTAACGCAATTTCCGAGACTGGATGTGGAAAGTACCTGGGGACGCTCGGATCGCTACAGAAGCCGTTATCGTAAAATCAAATAAAGAATCCTCTGAAATCATGCTATTGAGATGAATTGTCAACAAACTCGCCTCTTTGTGCTGCAGCAAATGTAAACACAATAATTTTATTGTTTCGTTTTCGGATACGAGGGACTTTAATTCAATCAATTTAATTCCATTATTTCGTTTGGTTATGCCAATATACATACATACGGTCAGAAAAACAGTATATTCGTTTTGTTTGGTACCTTCATGTATATTTATTTATTTACTATAACATTTATATACTTCCACTTATTCACCAAAAATATTTCTGACCTTATTTTTACCCACATAACAATAGATAAGAGTATTTTTATTTTTTATTTAAGCGGAATCGTAAAATAAGTCGGAATAGTATAAGTCTCAATATAGCTATCTACATTCCGACATTCCAAGAGAGGCCCTGATATTGACATTGCCGGCAGCAACCCGGCAAGAGAAAAAAATGATAAATATTTGACAGTTCGCAGTAAGGGAAATTTTCTCACTGAATGATTGACAATTGGGAGCCTCGCCGAGTTCCGTCTCTAAATCTCCAACGTAGTTATCTCATATGGGAGGGAAGTTTTCGATGACGTGACGATTTATTTTAGTATCTTATTACGTTATTTCTCATATGGCTTCATTCCTTTTCATTGCATTTATCCATAGAGGAACCATTTCAGTGACTCGAGCGAGATGATATCACTTTATAGATTTGATGTTCTTTCATTCTGTGTAGATTGCAAATTATACGAACTTTGAGAAAAAATACGTTCAAGAGTCGGATTAAATATATATCTACTTATAACAAATTTTGTTCAACATTTTAAGTGGCTATAGCTACAAAGTAGAGGGTTGATTATTCAGCCCAACAGCCCCACATTTTAATTTTCAAATTCACTCGACTCAATCGACGACGGCGACACTCCACGGATTTATCGCCATTTATCATTATCTTCATTTATTTTTGCGCCTTGAGAAGATATGATTTATCACGGCGAGGCTAGCGTATGTTTGTTTTTGCAGCACCCGCGAAGATATTAATCGTTATCGCGCGCGTGCCACCCGTCATTTGTTCTCGTTACCCTGGCACCGCCCATTAATTATCAATGAACGTCCAGCCGTGATGAAGGTACAGTTATGTCCCCAGCTTTTCCAGGTGACAAGGCTACTCGCTATCAACCCTTTTTAAGCCTTCGCATTTAACGCGGACTGGCTGGTGTCATAAAAGTGTCCGATTTGGGTACCACGTCCCACGGACGTTATCGTCTGCGATTAAATTGTTCAAACGCTTCTCTTTCCGTCATAAAAATAAGGTTTAGCTCGTTTATGCGTGTAAGTAAATGTTTTCTGGAAGTCGGTCGCTGTGTTTTTTTTTCAAGTCAACGCAACTGGATAAACGGTTTGGTATTGGAATCAGCCAAACAAATGCTATTGCTGAGAGGCACTCTACTATTTTTGTGCTATTAGCAAACAAGTTAAATAAATTGAAACCAATGTCTTCTAATCTTTATTAATATTGTTGATTTATTATTTTATTTTTTATTAATTTAATGACAAATATTTACTTTTTGTCTTTTTATTTTAATATTTTATTATTATTATTATTATTTGTATAATATTCAAGATTTGTAATAAAATGTTTGTCAATATCCTTAGTTATATTGACAAAGATATTGACATCAAATCAAATCAACGGCCCGTTACAGTCCACTGCTGGACTATGAGCCTCCTCCACTTAAGTGGAGGGTTTTGCCATAATCTCTACGCTTGTTACTGTATTCTGATACAGAGAGCGCTGCTGCCCGTTCCCTGTTCAATGTGTAGTCCCTAAGTCGCCTCTTACGACACCCACGGGAAGAGTAGGGGTTGGTGACAAATGTATTCTACTCTGCCGTCACCACACGGTGGATATTGACATACAGTTACTGTAATTGGTTCGCCGTTGTAGCTGAAATAAATAAATATTATTATGTCGTCGTATCTTGCATAGCGTTAAAGATATCATAAATTTTAATTTAAACAAAAAAAAGATAAATTCATAAAAAATCCCTACATTTTATCATGATAAACAGCAGTCAAAGTAATATTTTTAAACAAAACAAACGTAGGAGTATCGTTATTCTGTCGCCGCACTGTTTTTGTTTGCGAATGACGCCAGCGTTAGTTTTTAATGCAACCGCAATGTTTTCTACGAAAATGTCTTGTGGTTCCGTGTACGGAACGTGATATGTCATCCTATAACAAATGTCTTGTCGGGAAATCGAAACTCGGGTGTGGGTTTTTGTAGCCCCAACTCGGTGCTTGTACGAGTAGTCATAAGTCTTAGTGGTCAGCGTTTGACTTGAAAGTTTCATAACTTTTAAAAGAATATGTTGGCTTCTTTTAGATAACATGAATTTAACAAAATAACAATTCAGTAGGTAGATTATATTATTTTTTTTCAAAACTAAACGATGTTGAAGCCAAACAACACAAAATTAAAACGTTCGTATAAACAAAACTTAGATCACAATTAACTATATTAGGTATTTCACAGTTTTCTTTAAGTATTAAAATAATAATTCTGCGTTCAAAGAAACATGTTTTTTTTATTATTATCAATATAATTTAACCTATACAACCAAATTCTAACATCATAAAATAACACAATCGATAAATAAAGTAGTCGGAACCCGAACAATACACTAAGTGAAACTTTACAACATTTAATTCTGATACAAGCCCAACTCCAGTCACCTTCAACAAAAATTATCATAAATTCCCGCGAACATTAACATTGCCGCGTCTCCTAACCTCACCTCCCTAACCACCTTGCAACAGCTGATCAGCTGAAAATCGTTTCCTAATTTCGCTGTCCGTGGCGCCATCTGGCGGGGTGGCATTGCCGTGACAATTTGATAGATGGCGCTGGGTACTCTACTGATGGATCGTTTTGACGGCTCCCACGGGCGGATAGCCGGTAGATGATTAGGTGTGCAATTTAGTTTTTTTGACAAAGTGTTGGTATTTTTTCAATAACGGTTATTTTTATTTTATATTTAAAAAAATGTCCAAGTACAAATATATACTGTCCGTCACGTAAACGCCTCAGAATGTTTTAGCCATCAGTTGTAAGTCATTTTAGTAGTGGAAAGTTCGTTTCAAAAGAAACTAGGGTCACCTTCAATCGCCTAAATCATTTTAAACATAATCCATATCTATATCACTTCGTATGCTTAAAATTAACTCGCAACCAGTTATGAGGGCCGCGTAAATCACGAACTTGAAACATTAACGTCACCAAGTAAACTATACTCGATCGACAGAATTGAAATTGGAAGTCTAATTGAAGATCTCGGGATAGGTCGCCACCATACACGGATCAACTAACGTAACAGGACTCTGCTTAGGGTCCTTTGACAATTTTTTATTTATTTTTATGGAATAGTGCACATAATATATTATGAAATATTTTTATTTAAAAAATAACGTACTCGTATTGTTGAAAGTAAAATTAATATAATTATTTCCTCTTTAGTTCGTTATTAGTTTACATCATAAGATTATCAACTAACGAGAAATAATACGTTAAATTGTAAATGGTTGGTTGCAGTTCACAATTTTCCGTAAGTTTATAATATCGCGAGTAAGATTATAAACTAACTGGTGGCGTTTACAATCTTACGGTGACCTATATATAATCACTCAGAAAAAAAAAAACTTTAGATACTTCAAAATGTTCCTAGCGGAGTCCTCTCCAATTAGTCAGTCGATACTTCCGCCCAACGCCTGAACCACGTGAACGCAATTTTAGCGATTAATGATGCGAACCTAATCCAACTAAGCAGGGAGACGGGAGGAGGCATCATGGGACTCATCCGCTCACATCTGTCTTGCTAAATGTTCTCGAACTTCGACCGAGATTGTTTCAGAGCTTGGTCTTTGCGGATTTGCGGTCTAGTGATGGTTACTCCACTGAATTTGTGATGTGACCTACATAAAATGAAGATTCTTACTTGTTGAGATCTAAATTGTAAAAAATAAAGAATTCGGTAATACTTAAAGTAATATTCTATACATGGTGTTAGATTTGTTTTGCTTAGCGATTACACCTACTCCTGTAGCGATTAAATAAACTTGAAAAAGAAAAATATCTAAATACCAAAATTCATCCAATTCGTTAAAATTGTTCCCAGAAACGAATAGCATAAAATATATACAGGAATAATATGTATATACTTGTCAATAATATTAAAATTTTCATCAGGTATCACACCAGTTTGAGTGCTTATTCGACTATGAATGTCTAAAGATTTTAAATTCTAATTTCGGTGTTTGCGTATTTTCCGCGTTGATTAGCCGAGTAGAAGTTCCGTTGAAGTGATCCGCGGTTTGTGTGTAATCGACGCGCGCTACCGTCGTACCTTCTTTGAAATTTAGTTTCACTTTGATCAGCCTGCTTCATTAATCACATGTGCAAAGCTTTACGTACTTCTGATATCTTATTTTATCTATTCATTCATCCATGTTGATCATACCATATATGCCCCACCAATGACTTTAAGCTATGGGCCTGCTCTGAATTATTATAACTCAAAATAAATTAGGGTAACACGTTTTCTAGGGCGAGTGTCAACTTGACTCACAAACTTGGAATTTTTCGCAGGTGTGAGTAGGTTTACTCATGATTTTTGTATAAAACGCTTAAACCTTAAACAATGATTTTGAAATTATATCATATTTCTAGTTAGTTTCAATACGCACAACATAAATTAATTTTATTACACTTCTAATAATCGCAACTACACTAGATACCTTCTTACACACTCTAAAACATTTACAGAAATTGCAAGAAATAGACTGAGGAAAATATCTGTTTTTCAAACCGAAACAGCTCAGCAATACAGATATTAGGTAGTATCTACTTCGCAAATCGTCCCTCATTACATCAGAAAACGCTAACAGAATTATCACGCACTTTAAAGCTCAAATTTACCCATGTAAAGATAACACGTAAAGTAGATTAACGAAATGGCAACGTACAGAACAAAAGCAAATTAACGTTTCCACGTTTACCGTGGGAAGCTCTCAGGCAACGCCAGGTGATGCCTCAGTCGTATTATTTGCCTCCTTCTTACGTACTATAATCTCCATATACGGGACGCAAACGTTTCTGTCAAATAAGCCTTTACGTTATCCGAAATAAGACGTTTTGTTTTTTCGATTAAGGAGTTGGCTGCGCTCGCTGAAGGCTGCGGGATGTTGTGATCAATTGAGTCGGAATATGCTGAATTAACTGTAGGAAATACGATTTTATATTTCGAGATGTATCAAGAAGAATTCTAGTTTTAATATAAATTGGATTCTTAT
The DNA here is from genome assembly GCA_951230895.1 of Carpatolechia fugitivella. Lineage (NCBI taxonomy): Eukaryota > Metazoa > Arthropoda > Insecta > Lepidoptera > Gelechiidae > Carpatolechia > Carpatolechia fugitivella. Next base: position 12,091,821 of record OX579650.1, read on the forward strand.
AAATAAATACATATTTTGTATTATTAAAAGAATACTGTGAACTCTCGGACTTAAAAATATCTCTCTGTTTTTTTCACTACAGATCTCGCAAATTGTTACCAATATTAGTCCACTTGGCACAGAAAGCTTTAGAGCTTTACAATTTTTATTAATAATCTCATTCTCTCACGTTTTTCTAATACAATTTGTTGTTTGATATTCGAAAAATAAACCTACTATAAACTATACACTTATACACACGCAGGTATAGGTTGGTATATTACTTGTTGTTGTCATCGAAAATTATCGCTTTTAAATGCAAAAATTACGACTCATTGTTCTAAAATACTATAAGTTCAAGACTACGTCGTAGCCGTAGCACTTACTGCGCCGTAGCCGTAGCCCTTACTACGCCGCCGTAGCAACAGACCGTAGCCGTAGCCGCACTGCGTTACCAACATCTACGCGCCTCGTATAAATCTCGCACTTATGAAGGATATCAAATTTATGTTTCTTGTGAAATTAACTATTATCGTAAACGAAAGTGTATGTACTATCATTATATTGTCCCACTGCTGGACAAAATATTCAAAATCCCTTGTACTAGATTTTTTATTTTGCGTCCTATTTTGGTAGGCTGTAAAGTAATCTCAATTTAATACTTTATAATTTAATACATTAGCTAGTTTCATTCTTAAACAACATTGGTTGTAAAAGTTCTACCACTATCCATACCAACAACTTTACACTAAAAATATTTTTTGCAAGTTCATTTCAAAACAATGTTTTATTTATTGAAAATTTCGTTTACGTTTTGCATTCTTACGCCCTAATCGCATGACAGTTAATTAAAGTATTAAATATTGAAATTAATTAATAATTAAACAAATCATTAGCAAGGACGTATAACAGAATCTGACGTTAACTAGTTTTTATCTTGAAGTATTACCTCGCGTGGCGGGTTTAACCATTTAGGGTCATTACACACGCAAAAAATATATTTTTTTAACTCATGAGATTTTTAAAGCTGTTTAATAAAATGAAATATTTTGACAGGAATATTTTTATGAATATTTAAAATAATTTAATTTTTACTGGTTTATTTTTAGACGGCAAAAATCACAACATGTATAAATTAATTTAATAATTTTGTAATTTTGTAGCGAGCCATTATGAAATAGACACTTTGTGATAGTCGTGATTATTATCTAACCGTCAGTAATAATTATAGTACTGGTAAGTGTAAACTTAAGCAGTTTTTGGCATCAAAAGCTAATATTATCCATAATTTTCTAAAACGACTACTGAAATAACATTTGTTTCCATATTTTGTTCTTTCTCATATCATTCTACTTTCTTTTTTTCGATTTTGGAAAATTTCAAAATGTGCTCTTTACATAAATTTTATAGGTTAAATCTTTATTTTTATTTGTTACAAAAATAGTTTAAATCTAACAATAAAAGTATTTACATAAATTTCATAATCTCAAAAATACACAAATTGATATTCAGCGCGGTCGAAACCGCGACCATTCTTTCCAAAAGCTGCAACCCTTGCCACTACACCGCCGCCGCCGGCAAGATATTTAAACCACTCAGTTATTATTTACACTCGTCTGCAGCTTCCTTCAAGCTTAATGGGCGCGGCTACCGTCAGAACATCTTTAACGGCCTCGAGTAATGAGAGCTAGAGCTGCCTCCACTTATTCATATTTTATACTACCCACGCTCTACTCCTGTAAATGCGCTTTGCGATTTTTTCTCACATCCACAAGATCTTATTATAAAAGTCCTTTTAAGGTTTTGAGTACGAAATCACAGAAAAAAAATACTCCGTGTCCATCTTCTATAACAGATGATTTTACTGTAACCTGTTACTTTTGTAATAGCAGCGAAAATTACACGAAAACGAAATAAAAAAAAGACATTGTAATAAATAACTCTACAAGTGCAGAGAAATTGTATAAAAGTGGTGACGTCACAAATTCAAAATATCAAACTCTAAAGATTTATTAACGTTCAACGCGTGGGTGGCAAAATTTATTGAATGCGAGAGTGAAAAGTTTGAACGCCGAGTTTAATAACTACCGAATCATTTAAAAAAATATTTTTACAATTTTATTTATTAAGCGAATAATGTTTATTTTTGACGATTTTGGACAGGGTTTATTCATCAGTAGGAGGTAATCTCTAATAATTAATAAACCATAATATTGTAAAAGTTAAACAACACTGGGTACAAAATTAATGTGTCACGCTCGAAGCATAGAAATAACTATTACCTCGAAAACAAAGCGAAACTGAATCGAAATAGCTAATTCGCATTAGCCAGTTAGCGAAGAACATAAATAAGGGAAGAATTCCGTTCGGATTATAACACTATAATGCCGCTGGAGAAGGGTCAAATGCGAGGGAGCTCGCACTAATCCCGGATTCAAACGCAATAGTTCGTGTTCAATTACCGATAAAGCTCTCCAGAACACAGCCAAATGAACTAGAGAAATGCTCAAAATGTTAATATTCCCCGTTATCCACCCGCCTGGGCTCAGTTTCTATAATAGTAATCTCTATACTAATCTGTATTTTATATCCCTACGTTTAGATTTCTTTGTAATCTAGCAACTCTATTACAAACTAGTAGACGGACAAAACATAGTTCGATAAATAGACTGAGTTTAGTACCATTTGTGGTAGAACGCTAACTAAGTTTGTCAAGACTTTGAATAACGCGGTTTCAGATTACTCGGTGGAGAAACCCTATTCAATTAAATCAATTCCAATAGTGAATAATCTATCAAAACTTGGAACCGACAGCTGTTTGTTCGGCGACGGTGATCGCGGCAATCACCAGCGTTTTTGTTGTGTGTGTCACTGGGTTAAATGAATCTCCATGTCATTGTGGTGCTCATTAAATTAAAACAATTAAGCGCGACATTGTTAAAGAGACCTCGTTGTGGAACTACCGGCATTGTTCTCCAAATTTTACATTCACATTAGACGGAAACTTCGTCTTGTGCTGATTTACGATCAGCCCTTGAGGAAGGAGCATCTAACTGCGAGATTATTTATTCGCCGCTAAGAGTCGCGCGGGAGCGGTGCGGGAGCGACGCGGAGCACCGCCCAGGCGTCGTGATTTGTTTATGCTAAACAACCTGCAACCGAATTCCAACGCCGCAAACTCAAAAATAATTTGCATTTTAAATAAAGAAGCGCGACACCGCAACTTGCTCTAATCTGCTGGCCGCCTATAAACTTGTTAACTCTGATTACCCTAGGTCCACTGTCATTATTTTTGTAGATAAATCACGCCGGCCGAGGCGTGTCCCTTATTAATAACTTGGCGCGAGGCGAAAGAGTTAACGGCGGCGTTCCGACACGATTGTTACTAAACCGACGGAATTTTAATTCGTCTCGGAGTTTATTAAGTGCGTAAAGTTTTAGCGGGGCCTCAGCGTGAGCGGTAAATTAAGTAAATTTGCTCGCAGGCTCGGGGGGAGGTCGCGCCGCCGCTTCCGATCTGATCACCGGCATATTAACAATTTTCTTGCCAGTCTGCTAAATTGCCTACCACTTTACTTCAACTTATGAAATGTCCTTTTTGTTACAGGTAAGCTTCGTTTTAATGACTCCAGTTAACACTCTCGACCCCTTAAAATCCACACGTGCTACTTTATATTCCGAAATATAGAGGTCCTGCATAAAAAGGTAGGTAGTAAAATGGAGTGAAATGAGTGAGACCCGTAAAACTCTTTTCATACAATATTCAATAGAAAAATATTTTATTATACCGAGATTTCCACAATTTACCGATATGTTCGTTCTATATCTTCGGTTTTATATCCTTCTGTAGGGCAAATTTGTTTCTTTTTCACATGATTCAGTTATAAATCTAGCGCTATATGCACGCTTCTTTACGTTACGAATCTATTTTATGACCGCACACGCCGAAGGTTAACCAATAAAACCTTTTAACAGCCGTAACTATTTCGTTATAAGTTCCGAGTACGCAATAAAAACGACGAAACAGAAATAAATCTGCGGGCACAATGTTCCAAGAGCGGCGCGGGAGCGGGCGAGCGCCGTCCTCGCAAGAAATCAATCACCGGCGAGCACCCGCTTTAATCGGTCCAATTTAAGTTTTTCCTTTCTTGATAGAACAAATTGATGGAAATAGTTGAACGTTAAATATTGCGATTCGTCGAGCTCGAGTGTACAAACTTCCTCTTACGTGCGTTTACGGCGGGCCAATAAATCTCGGCCGCTTTGTGCTCGCGTCTCCCTCGACATCTTCAGCCATAAACGGCACGTGCGCTGCGCTACTCGTATCTGTATTTTGTAACGACCTACATGCGAAAAAATGTTGTTAAACGTCGCATTGTTCCTGTTACGCCGTTGTTTCAAAGAGATACAGGTATCGCTGCGGAAACCGGTGCGCGCGCGCCGGACGCTCGCGAGAGTTTGCGACTCATCGTTTTTATTCAGTTATTCACCCACGCCGCTTTATCTTCCCTTCGAAAACGCGTCTTTGAATTAGAAATAAGCCGTCATCCGCTTGGTTCTGGCGGAGACAAGCTTCATTCCCTAAACTAACCCAAAGATAAATTATTCCAGCACATTTCTCATCACGATCCATTCTTTTCTCCGACGACAAAGCGTCAGTGAATCCCTGGGACATATGAGCGTCCTTATCCACAAGATAAAATGAAGTCTTCGTATCGCGTAGTCACTAAGCAGTGTCGCCACGCGGTGCGATATACTTACTTACACGTCGTCGTCGTGTTCTCGTATACGATGTGAGTATGAATCAGGGCTGATAAGCACAGTACGCAGATTTGCAGGATCGCGCGACCGCACGCTCCATGCCAAGTTTCTTGCTCGCCGCCTACACATTTGCATGTTATAGACGCATCCTTATGTTACTGTACTAATATTTATTATGTGCATTTTCATGAGGAGCACTTAAAATCACGCAAGCTACGTGTGCGGTCTGCCTTAAAGAGAAAATTACCCGGTATAAATATCCAAACACAATGTTATTTTAATGTTGTCAAACTGAGCGCATAGTATCTAGTTATTAGCTTTTAGCAGTGGATTATGAGTATATTCGCTGGGCTAGAAAGAGATTAGATTTGGGCGATAAATCAGCGTTTGTAGCGAGCGTAAACAACCGCAGCGCGTTCGTCCAATCATTACTCAGAGTAGAGGAGTGCAGCAAAAAGTGAACTAATTGCGCTCTTGAAGGACAAGGGCCACTCCGTTTGCTCTGTCGCAAACCTACTTAGTCACGTTTAATAGTTTTTCTGTCTGCGAAGATTTACCCTAATAGCGTATCTCGAGACAGCTATTTTTATTACCTTCCAATTCTTTTTAACGCTTTGTGCAGCTAGAATGGATAGAAAAAGACACTGTTCTGGTGAATAAGGAAATCAATGTGTTTTGTATTAAAAAACTATGATAAAATTTGATAAACGAACAAATACCTCCTACCTAAATTGCCAAGGAATGAAAAACTTTATAACTTTATTTTACACATTCGATAAAAACAAATATTTAACTTTTTAGAAAAACTTTGATATTGAGATTTTTAATATTCTTCATGTAACCTGTAGCTGTAGAAAGGTTTCGCGAGAGTGGACATTTTTTCTGTAAAGAAAACTTGTTTGCAAATATTTTTGTAAAAGTTGGTTAATTTAAAAAGGAAAATTCACTGAGAGCGAGCAAGAAGAGGTTTAAGTTTGGCCCCTCTCGCGTATCCGGGCAAAGTAAACACCTCAGAAGTTGCCCTTTCACAAGATTTAAGAAATTGATTTTTAAACTATGAACAAGTTGGGATGGAAAAAACTGCGAAACATGAAGAAACTATTCTAACACAAAGTTGGAAATGAAATTAGTTTTAAGCGACAAGTTCATTCCAGTTTTTACCGGCAAGCTGGTCTGCAATTGCTGGAGATTCCCGTGAAAAGTTTCGCACTGCAGTTTTTGATTACACACGCTCCTTGAGAAACTTCCTGCCGGATACGAATATTAAATCTTATTTAAGTTAGACATCCGCGGCGGTTCGCGTTGTTATTTCGAATAAGGTGCTTTATAAACTTCGAGTGCAACGTCGCTGAACTTAACCGGGCACATTTCAACCTGTCTTGCTGATTCGTCGCTCCTTAACTGAATGTTACTTTTTCATGTTCCACTGCCTCGACATTAATCACTATCTACGGTATGCATTATCAAATTTCATCTGCTAATGTTATCTTAGTTTTTAATACGTCTTAGCCTTAATGCAGCTGCTTTCAAAATCTTAACATCCAAACTCTCCACGTTCATTTTCTGATTTTAGAAATATCCTTTTAAGGGGCTCGCTACGCTTCGTTGAGATGAAATAGAGTACTGTACAATCTTTCGTACAATTTTAGGAACGCTTAAATTTTAATTGTGTAGTAAAAGTACGGTTATATAATCATTACGGGAACAATACGGCGGGGAGGCAGGGCGCGGTGCGGGACGAGGGGGCTCCGCTGCCGACTCCGCGTTACATGGTGCATTTGCCTAATTACAGCTCAGTTCACTGGTGTGACAATTCCAGATTACCGAAATGGTTATTTCTGGAAATGTCTATTTTATTCCGCCCGATTATGTCTGACAGAAGTGGAACTCAGACTTCGGCCATTATCTCAACGACCTCCTTAGTTACTTATAAAATACTAAGCTCTTACTTGTTCCATAATACGATACGGACGGGGTCGCAACGAATAACCTCATAGAAACTCTCGAGGCTGTAATGTAGGTTCCCATTTCCGAAAGAAAAATTCTGCTAAATATTTTTAGGGCTCTTACTTTACGTGCGAGTATCTCATATTTCTAAATGTTGTGTTTAACAATTAGTTATGAAGTTAATATAAGTCAGTCGTAGGGAATTGGAAGTCGAAAAATAGAGTTAGTGCAAGGGAGGGCGGAATCGATGAGCGGCGCCGCGGTGGCGGCGGTGAGGCCTCCCTCCAACACAACGTGTATTTTCGGCAATACACAAAACTTTCCAGCGACTTCTTCATTGCACTCCCAGCCTTGAGTGACGTGATACTCCCAGACACTTCGACGGCTCGCCCCGCTGCTATCTCTCTCTTACTTATTTGTAACTCAAAGAGACAACTTAAGATATTTATGACTCTGTAACAATAACATCTTTCGAATAAATCCTCACCTTTATTACACGTTCCAACTTTTAGCCGACTTCACTAATCGCATGTCAGAAATTCTCAAGGACTGAATTGTCCTCAGAAGTTTTGAACTATCTTAACTTACCTCTAGAGTTAGAATATAACAAGGAGCTCGACTTTCTTTTTCGCTGAAAACATACTGACTGTCGGAGACGATTAAAGCGATTTTCTCTAGAAAACGAAAGTAAATTGGAATCAAAATACTGTTATAGAGCCACCGTAAATATCGAAAGGGCCCTATTCCGACATTTAATTTTATTAAACATCTCCCGGTGCCCGAGATAAAGTAGATTTCTTTGCTGGCAAGTAAGAATTTCGACTCGTATAATAATTTAGATTACGTAGCAAGCAGTGAGCGTTCATTATCGTTCTTTTGTACCTGATTTCGTCGAGATCTCATTCGGATAGAGCGGTGGCGGTCCGCGGCGCCGGCGTTCTCTCGAAATGGAAAGTGCGAAAATGAAATTATAAAGCCCCGCGATAAAAATAAATTAAATCGGATTTCGCGTTTCCCAGTAGCCAGGGATGAGGAGCATTTTGTAGTCTGAGAATTCCATTCTCTTTTTTAATATTTGCTTTAACAGTTGATTTGTGGTGTAATGAAAAATTCTCACTTTTCATTTCTTTCCTCATCTCCCATTTTAGCTTATTTAAGCTTCGCATCCCAGATATTTTATTCCGATTTTAGAATTACGCGAATTAGAATTTTTGTAAGTCCTTAAACATCTTTCTTCATGCCCTGCTACACTGCGGCAAATCGTTCTGCATTCTCACCTGCGATTATTCAAATTAGGGAACGGTACGACAAAGACGAATGGTACTAATATCGTTCAGTTCGCGATCGCCGGCGCGATAGTACGCGCGGTACGTGCCCTACACACGCGCTAAAGATCTCGTCGGCGATAACCGCCGATTGATCCGCGCGATACGCTTTTTGCGTAAATACCTTACATGAACCACCCCAATGCAACACACACCTTACTAGGTCACTGTATATCTTAAGTAGGTAAGGAATGTCTCTAGCATATTTCTCCCATTTGTGCCCCCTATACCCCGTGATAAAAATTTTACGTTTTTCTAAATCTCGCGCTACCTTTTATGTCTCTCTTAACAATACAATTTATAAACGCAATATAAAGTGTCCCAAAAACGTGATATCTATACGACACAGGTTTTCCATCGTAAATTTTATTCGCCTTTTCCGTGCTTCTTTGTTACTCGGAAGTAAAACAATGTAATTTATATTTTTATTGCTCATTCAATGTCCAGTAAATCGGGTCTGCGATCCCTGGGGTCGTTTTAACCGAAGCGACCCTACTTAATAGTCCTCCTCTATGCACAAGGGTCAACTCCAGAAACACTAGATACTTTTGTTTAGGCTTGGTATCCCTAATGTATTGTAATCGCGTCTGTAATTGCCGAATTTAAAGCTTTATTACGTGAAATGGTAACACCGACGTTACTACCCCATTTGAATAAGAAATCGAAGTGTTCTCTTGGGATTTTATGGGTAAGTACGAATAATGAAGTACCCGAGGAAACGTAGTAGTAATTCGATTGGAAATTAAAGCATTCGTTGCAAGTGAAACTAAAATTTAATGCTTGATTAAGTCGCACACCTATAAATCTTTCAGTGGAAGCTTGTTTAAAACCTTGTGGGTTTGAGAGCCGCTGTCGGCACTAGGAACTTCGTTCGGAGGATTTTCTCTCACGGAACCACCGCTTAAGGTGTCCGACGTACGAGCATAAAAGCGCATTACCAAATTGCTGCTGCACACCGCTTTAGGAGACCGTTGAGTAATTTTCTGAAAGAAACGTCTCGCTAAGTAATTTTGAAGCTGTAAAGACATATGAGTTTTGATGTAACTTTTCAAGATTCGTACTCCTCTGAGAGATGCTGTACTAGAAATTCAGGCCATTGAATCAAGTGAACTTAAACTAAAAGAACAGAAACACTACCAAATATGCAATTTAATTGAAACAAGTTTGAAAGCTCATCAAAACCTGAAGCCAACTGTAGTTCCAACAACAGGTGAAACTTTTGTACAACGCAAAACCTTAATTCCAAAACTCGTGAAGAATACATGGCTCGGTTGTGTTGCTAAGAAAGCTCTTCTTTAATCTCGTCACAAAAGCCTTACCTGATTCAGCGAGGCCACGAGCACTCTCCGCGGCACAAACGCGGAGGAATGGAGCGGAAGAGTGCCCGGCACTCTGAATTACTTCCTAATGAAAAGAGCGGAGGAGTGTGCCGAAGTGGGGAAGAGTGGGACAGAGTAAGTTCGTCATGCGGCCGCTAACGAACGTGCTACGCCTCTCGACGTTCACAAGGGTTCGCCTGACGTACGACCTCCTCGGCTTATTAGCGCGACGTGCTGTAGCACTGGTTGCGCGTGAAATTCTAATAATAGACACACAAAACAAATTAAAAAGTCTTGTATGGATACTCAAAAATCTAGACATCTTACTCGTGCCTGCATCATAAAGACAATCTATTTTTGTTTGTTTACGTAACCCAATATAGCTGAGATTAGCTGCACCTTTTTTAAATTACACTTACAATGTTTTAGCGTCGTAAAATGTTTACTGCTGGATCTTGTTTAAAACCTCACGATGCTAGTCCAGTCGTTCGCATTTCAGATTTCCGGTTGGTCAATTTTAAATGGCAGCGCTTTGTAATCAATTCAAACTCATTCGTGATGAGATATGTATAAATAAATTGAACTTTTAATTTTTAGCATTATATGTGGCTGGAGATGCTACTATAACAGCAGTAAAATGTACAGTTAGGTGGCTTTGTAACAGCTAAGATAAAAAAAAATGCCAGGCAACTCTAAAAACACAGTTAAATACTTCGATAAAAGAAAGTGATCAAAGGTTAAAAATAATTACGTATTTTAGGGTTTCGTAGCCAAGTTGAAAAACATAAATACCGATACAGATTTGTCAAGCCCGGGTGTTTTTTTTTTTGTAAAGAATCATTCCGCCATTTTACATATTTGTGTTTTTAACTACCGCCATATTAAAGTCATCTAAAATATTACTAATAAAACATTCAAGGGACATTCAGACATGCTTAATTGAATTTGTAATTGAATGCTCAACATTTCTAATGTAATGTTTGTTTAGAGATTGCATTAATAGATAGATCCCCGTGCCCGCAAACGTCCGATGCCGCGCTCACTGGATTGCAATGATTCGAATAACTCCAATTGCATAACCGGCGAGATCAAACATTTTTATTTGTTTGCCCACTCGACCGCACCGCTGAAACTAATGAAGAGAAGTTTCGATTAATTTAAAGCCGCTTTTATTCCATAAAAGCTTTTTTCACAACTGAAATCTCAACGATAAATATGGTCTATTTGTTCGGATTTACCCGCACACTTTGTATCCGATTTATTTGTATAATTTAATGAAATTACGGAAATCAAATATTCTGATTAATTTTACGCTTTTCATGCGTGATAAATGAGCTTTATGAAAATGGCCAAAACTATTTAAACATTCTAAAAGTTTATATCCGATTAGTGATATTGCAATAATATTTCCCGCTTATTTCCCGCTGAAAAACAACATAGCTGTCGTGATCCCCTTTCATTGTCTTACCTACTTATTTTCGTGTCTGTACTACTTATTGATACATCGTAACCTTTTTGGTAAACTTGCGAATCTGTTTTTTTTTTTCAACTTTTCAGGAGAGCAAAAAAACGTGCGAGAAACTACTTTTTTGAAGTTTTTTAGTCGATGCCATTGACATTGTTATAATGTTTTTTGCAATAATTTATAGTAAAATTATATGCTCTATCTTTTGAACACACTAGTTTTACAACACTTCTTTAGTGTAACGAGTTATTGCACATTCGCATGTTTACATCTCCATACAAAATTCAGCAAAGGTCTCGTCTTCTGCCATAGTTAAATCACCCAAGTGGCAGTTTCGCAATTTTGCAAACCATCATGAAATAAATTTGTTTATTGTAAAGTTGCGAAAGCCGTCCACATGATTATTCAAAGGTTAAAAATAACAATAAAAACTGAAGATTTAAGAATTCTCATAATTATAATTTATTATACTAAATGAACTTGAAATGTGTTAATCAATAATTGTTTGATAATTGTTTGATTGTTTGTTTTATAATTGTTTAACAGTTGTTTGTTTTGTATTTTTGGTTTGGTTTCGTTTTTTAGATGTCTTTTTAGGTTTTTTGCAGTTTGTTCTACAAACTGATCTTGGTCTGACACTTGCAACATACACTGGTCCAAGAATTCAAACATGAGAAACAGTGGTAACTTGGAAGAGAAGATATTGCGTAGCTTCCCGAACGCTGAGCAACTGAAGTGAGTGTAGCATGGACGTTCGATATGACTGATTTTGTCCATGTCCATTTTGAAACCCACTTGTTTGAAAACTCTGCTGAGGTCTTCGTGCATTATGCTGATTTGTGCTAAGGACCTCAATGGTCTCAGCCATAACCACTATAGCAAACTGAACATGAGTAATGTAATCGCTGTTGATGTTGATGCCAAATCCGTTCCTTCCAGGCCAGAAGCTTAAAGACATCTTCCAATGCTACTGTGAACAGTTTCGGAGATTTTACATCTAATACTTATCTATGAATGAATGAATGAATGAAATATACTATCTATCTGTCTATCTATCTATATATCTATCTGTATTAGATGAAAAGGCTATAGTATAGTACCGTATAGTACCGTGGACCACATACATACGCTGCAGTACATCATCCTCCGTTTTCCGTATGATGTACTGCAGCGTATGTATGTGGTCCACGGTACTATAGCCTTTTCGGAATCCGGCTTGTTCGGGAGGCTGGAAGTCGTCGAACTTGCGCTCAAGACCGTTCGTGATGACTCTTGAAAACAACTAGTAGACATGGCTCAGAAGCGAGATGGGCCTATAGTTCTTCAGCAGGGTTTTATCACCCTTTTAAAAGAAAAGCACCACCACGCTTCTGTTCCATGCATGTGGCGTTTTGCCTTCGAAGATGATGGAATTGAATAATCTTTAAAGGGCCCTAAGGACCGGTTTGCCACCCGCCTTCAGGAGCTCGGCCGTGATTCCGTCATTACCCGGCACCTTGTTATTTTTAAGTTATTTGAGATGCCACAAGAACACCGGCATAGAGGAAGACCCAGAAGGAGGTGGCAAGATGACCTGGTCGACTTCCACGCGGACTGGTCGAACACAGGTACAGACCGGGAAGTCTGGAAACAGAAAAGGGAGGCCTTTGCCCTGCAGTGGGATACAAAAGGCTCATAATAATAATAATAATTTGAGAATTATTATCTCGTACAGGTTGACATCCGGGATATCTTCGGTATAGTGTCGGGTTAGACTAGCTCTGGGATCAGAAGCTTGACCTCTGACAGATTTCTATGTTGTTGTGTACGTTGAACTGCTGCCCCTAAAACCTTTCTACTTCTCCCAACAGCTCGCGCTTAGACGTGATGGTCCTGCTTTTTTCGGTCTTCAGCTTCGTCAGCTGGCTCTGCCCAATAGACAATTTTTTTGCGAACGCTATCGAGCCTTGACGAAAATTTATTAAATTTATTAAAAAAAAATGTGTATGTTTCGCATTTTTACTGCAATCTTAACGCCCGATCTTTTAAAGGTACATTTCTGAAAGTTTGCCACAACGTGTATCATCATATTTGTGCTATGAAACACGAAAAATGTCATTTTCGCGATTTTGACAGATTCGCAAGTTTACCAAAAAGGTGACGACATATTCTTAATGTAATGACAATGAATAAATATCTTCTTATTTTTATTATTTATTATTCTTATTACACGTAATTAAAATAAACTTTATATCAAAAGAGTACCTAGTACTCATATTTTATCATACCATCTGTTTTATGTTCGCCTAAGCTATATAAAAATTACAGCTTCTATTTATTCAAACATTTTGCTTGCCAAAAATCAAGTTTTCATCCAATTCAAACAGGGAACACTTACATTTAACTAGAACTACAGCTCAGTCCAATTACGTTTTTTTAATTAACAACTCGAGGTAATAGCAGACTGTAAATGCAAGTTAATAAACAGTACTTACAAGAGATAGTTGAAGGTGAAACGAAGTTTAATAAGCAAGAACCGCACTGGTGTTTCTTAAGTCGCGTTTGCATCCACTTGCCTCTGAGTATAAAAGCACAGGTTAATCGCCTCGACTTAACAAAAAAATTAAAAGAAAAAAGGCAACTATTAGTATGAAATGTGCACATAGATTAACATCAAAAAGTAAACTGTTAAATTTTATAACAATTTATCTTTCTTTTTAAGATACATTAAAAATATTAATATAGGCACACTTTGGCACTTGTACAAACGCTACAAATATAATCTTCATAATTTAGGTACATATATTGTTCTAGATTGTTTTGTGTCAATCAATCAGTGTAATCAATCAGCCAATCAGTAGCAGCAGCAGTAGAGAGTAGAGCAGTAGGAGCAGTGAGAGTTGATGTTTTGTTATGTATTTATTTATTTATAAAATCTTTATTGTTTATACAAATGGCGGGCCTATAGGTTTTACTATTTACTAGCATGAGTTTTACTGTTTACATATAAGCCGCAGACCGTCAGACTATGTAAGAAAAAGATGCCTCGACCTCACTGTCCAGGGCCCTAGATCACGTAGGCCTAAAAAGTGCTGGCTGGACGTCGTGAAAGTGGATATGGAAGAGAACAATCTCACACCTAAGGATGCCGAAGACCGGGCAAAGTGGAGAAGATTAAGTAGGAAAGCGGACCCCAGCACTAGGCCGGGAGAACGCTAGGACGAAGAAGAACACTATTTACTAGCATGCTTTTCACTCTCCCTTGTGTATCGGCATGCAGTGTTAAGTTTCAGAGTAAAGTTAACGAGGTAGTGTGTTCCCGGCGTGTTTTAGACGTTATTAACATGATAGAGTACCTACATAATCGTTTAAAGCAACATTGTTAGAGATTAACACTACCATGTAGCCACAGCTAAATGAGTTATGGTGTTTGCTAAATTCCCATTCGTACCCTTTGCGTTTTCTATTGTTTTTGGCTATATTTGCGTTTTTTGTTAACCCTATGAAAACGTAAAAACACGGTTTGGACACTTTGAATATTTATTTATGGTCTAAGTATGGATAGTATGGATAGGAAAAAAGCCTTAATTTTATTAATGGCCATTTCATGGCATGTTTAGATCACTATACTTGATCTAAGGTGCCATGCTATGCAGTTGGTATCAATAACATATACAATACAAATATATCTCCTTCTTAAAACTCTGACGAAGCCTTCAGACCTATTTTTATTATATTCATGCCATATGATTAATATGGCGTAATCCGTGATTAGGAAATAATAATACGTCATTATTACCGTATAAAAAAGGCTTGCCAGATGACATTTACCGGATTGAACACGAACACAAGCAATTATACTAAGTACGAGTACTTAAAAAATAGTAAACTTGCATTTTATCTAAGCAGACATAATAACCGCGTTTTCTTTAAAATCCTTTTTCAAACTTCAGTTAACTAGGATAAATTCCACAGGGATAACCAAGTAGATTGAACTTATACCAACATTCGTATTCAAACAATGGATATCGTAAGAAAATGAAGGCGCGCAATTAATTCCTGTAATCGCCGAACGAAATCAAGCTGATAAATCTCATTAAGGATGAGACTGCGGAGAAGCTCTCAGAGAAGAATGACGCTCCCATTCGCGTTTCCAAATGATTCAATCGCAAACCGTGACATAGAATTAAAATTCAGCCAGGATCTTTTGTTTGTAGAGTGGAGGAAATAATACGCCGCTGATATTTAGTATCTTTAACTGTTTTTTTTATGAACTTGATAGCAATTTCTATTAGTAATGTGTATGTGGTTGTATTGTGTTTCTAGTTTTCTATTTGTGGTAATATAGCGGGCGCGGACTGATTTCTAGTACTTTTAACTGTTATTGACGTTCAACTGATTTGATTATTTTTCGGGTTTCACGATTTGTATTAATCTATCTGATATTGGTCAAATCAGTAAGTTGTTGTCATCTTTTTTGGTAAATTAAATTCGAGCTTATGTCTCACAGCGCAGCGCCATCTTTCGTGTAATTTATTATAATTCAACTTCATAATTTATTAGATAATTTTCTCTCGTTGCGTGAAGACCACAGGCTGTATTAACAAATTGATTGAAATGATTGATTGAAAATTTTAAAGCAAAACAACTATTTCAATGCAAAATTTGCCAATACTTTTATGCACAAAACAGCAAAAAAGCTTTATTTATTTTTTTAATTGTAAAGGAATGTACGACGTTATTTCATAGTTGGCTATGTAAATGTTACGGAATAAAGTTTAGTTATTTAAAAGGGACCGTAGGCTTTACGGGCTTATCTACGACGGAATAAAATATTCTGATATTTCTAATGTAATATTTCCCATCCCTAGTCAAGTTCCTGCAGAGCGACAGATCGATCGAATCTGGCGGAACTCGGCGCGAATCGAACGCTCGTTAATGAAACTTAGCTCGCGCAATTACCTACCATCTTGGTTTTATTAAATTTAATCAAGAACTTGTGTAATATTACGCAGATTGGCCCAATCGAGCCGAGTACAAGTTTCGATAGCGTTGTAGTTCGAAACTAATTTGGGAAATAAGCGGAGTTATCTCGGTTTCTACCCGATCGACTTATAAAAAGGGGCTCAAAGCTCAATGTACTTCTAACGAGATGAAACTCATGGGGTTAGGGGAGTGTTTCTGTAAGGGGGAAATAGTTACAGAAATAACCGTGAATTTCTTGTCAGTTTTCCACTTCACGAACTCTTTAATATCCAAACTGAAACAAAGTCAATAAACTATACTTTGTGAACAAACTATAAGTCAGTCAGATACGAATACCAGGACCGATAACAATTTGAAAAATTGGATGCGCCTGCAGTTTCAGTATGTTGCATATAATCTTAAGCCGTATAGTAATAAAATGTTGATCCGTAAGTGGGTTAGTTCGGCTCGGCGCGGCTCGGCGCGGGCGGCGGCGTGGCGGGGCGGCGTTATCGGTCGTGATAAGCGCGCCCGGAAGAGCCCGCCGGCGGTATCTGCGCGCCATTACAGCCTCTAGGTACAAGCACAACATCATTTCGGTCCCGCACTTCACGTTCACACTTGATTTTACACTACAAACGATTTACCGCCTTGTATTTACTACAGATAATTTCGGCTGTTAAATCTTTAATGGAAAGGCTTAAGTTTTAGTTTACGTTTAACGGGCTTGTGTTATCAATATTAATACTATCCTACATTCAAGCAATTAGGGCTCATTGTGATTAAGAAGAAAAAAATTATTTTATTAAAAATTAACCCACCGGCGGCAAGTCAAACTAATACATTAGAAAAAGTAACTTAAGAAGTTTTTCAAGCGCATTCCGAAAATACACTAGTATTTCAAGCTGTATCCGGCACCCAAACAAAGATTCCGAACGAACTTCCTCGCCATTGTGTAAGGCACCTGAAAACCACGAGCGCAGTTTCGAAACAAGTATTGCACAATTTTAAACAAAGGTATAGACGGGGACAGAGGCATTACCATAAACCGTGGGGCGGTAGAAGCGCGAAATTGCTTTTTTGAACTCAGTGTTACTATTAGGAGTGAAAAAGTTAAAAAGACGGCATGCGGTGGCGAAGGCGTAATCACATTTCTAGTCAAAGTTGGGC
Source organism: Carpatolechia fugitivella (assembly GCA_951230895.1). Lineage (NCBI taxonomy): Eukaryota > Metazoa > Arthropoda > Insecta > Lepidoptera > Gelechiidae > Carpatolechia > Carpatolechia fugitivella. The sequence continues at coordinate 12,108,731 of OX579650.1, forward strand.
TAGCTGATGCAGTGTGGAGTCACCGCGATGCTTACACAGCTTGCGTGCAAGCCGGAGAGATTAGGGAGTATTTACGTAACACCATACAAGTCGCAAACGTGCTTTTTAGCAATTCTACGACACACTACTTAGCAGTTATCTAACCGCATGCATGACAACGTCTGCCACTCTGCCACTACCACTAGTATTTAGAAACTCCTTTTGCTTGCCAAAATTATAATACCAACGCCATATTATTAAAACTAAATGCAAAAGTTTAAAGTTTTTTAAATGCAAGCGGGGTAACTCGGCGGACCTGTAAAGTCTTTCAGAAAACTTTAGCACTAAAATCTTACATTGTTACTTTTCTAACTGAACTTTTAGCGGTGAATTTTTATGAAGGTATTTTTTGCTCCAATTTGATTCAAGCTATTAGTTTCCACTGTCGGTAGTTGGTTGTATCGGGCTGTGCGTGAACATATTTTATCTGTTTCCGTTTTGTACGGTTGTGGCAATTATCAGCGTCGTGTTTCACAGTCATAACACACTGGTGGAAACGTGGTAGATAGGTACTCCGTAGTTGATCGCTGATAAAAAATCCTACCCGCGTCATTAATCTGCCAACGCTGTAATTAAAGTTTCAACAAATCACTGCAACTGGCGTATTACCAGCTTAGTCACGTTGTTAGTGGTAGTAAAGTAGTAGATTATAGTGAAGTTTATATTGATGGTTCTGATTTAAAACATTACCTACGCTACATACATTCTTCATATACCTATACAGTTAATACCTGCGAAAATCCTTTTGAATGTTCTAAACATCGAACACACTTTATTCTTTAAAAAAAACAACCAAAACCGAACTTCCATCCGACCGGCGTTTACCGTTTCTATCACTGCGTACCGTAACGGTTTTAAATGGCTTTAGTTTCACGTGGATTGACTTTTTGCTGGCAGCGAAAATTACAAACATTTCACTTTTTGTTGAAAGTTTTATATCCTGTTACAAACGTACAAAAAACGCACGCTAAGTTACGAGTGGTACGCAAATTATTTTACGGCGTTAGAACACCGCGCGACACACACGCGCGGACACGCTTCCTACATTTTTGTAGCTCCGGGCAAATTGTTACTTGAAAATAATAAAGCGTTTTATGCGAACAAAATAACCGTAATCCGTGCCCTTAAATCGCGTATTTTCCTTGAAAAGATGAGCCAAAACGTACACGCCTCTCGATTTAAGGAATTAAAGTCGCTCTTTGTTTTCCCTTTCATTCAAATAATGCTAACGATTTATGCCATTACAGAAGGTCAGAAAATATCTATTACATTTGTTCATTAGTGTTGAAACGCGAGCCAGTATCCGGGGCTTGCAATTAAGGGGAAATAATTGTTTACGTAAATACCGGGATTTGGCAATAACTGTACGTAATATTTACCGAAGACATCGTTGTTATTAAGTGGACTATTAGGGTAATTGCTTTAGAGCCGTGGATGGCAGTAATTGAGTCGAGATAGTCATTACAGCTCTCCCAAGGGACGTGTGCTCCTAACTGTTAAGGGCCTGTTTTTACTTAATTATCAACGTAATCACTATTTAATAATTATAACAAAACAAAGTATCAAAGTGTTTCCTGAAATAAACGTACCAATCCACATAATAACTTGTTTGTTGTGGTCAGCTAGTCCTCACCAAATGAAAAAAAAAAAAAAACTTCTCATAAAACTAGACATTAGTCATTTATTTGTTTAAACTTTTCAAATCTTATTTTATAGAAAATTTTGACTAAAATGATAAATACCCCAAGGAGTAAGGTACACTGCGACAATATCATAAAATTTCAACAAATGCCACTGTATAAAAAAAAATTTTACTGCTCTTTAGAGTAAAAGGCCACTGCCAAAAAGCATGTATTATCCTGGGATAATACATGCTTTTTGGCAGTGGCCTTTTACTGTAAAGATACCCAGGTATTACCCACATAAACGCATGAACAATCTGTTACGCGAACGTACAGCAGATAAGGATATTTATTCAGTGTGTAAGCAGGGAACAAATTGTTTGCCCTACCTGCGCCTAGTGTTGTCATATCTAAGGTGAGAAAATCAAGATAACTGTCGTAGACAAAGAGATGATGGAAATAAAAAATATATCGCCCTTAAAAAACTGTTTTCAAGAATTAGGTGTTTAAATAAAAATTTTGGACACAAAACCACCCGTCTGAAAAAGTAGTCTATAGATAAATTTTGTTTTTAGATCTCGGATTTAAATATAAAACATGTATTTTTTAACTGCTCTTACTCATTAGAACTGCTTCTTCGTCGTGTGGGTTTTAAGATCGACAACCAACCTCACAAACCCTAGTGTCAGTGTTATAGAGCCGCCAAAGCCCACTGACATGGCTCGTGTAACGACTAGATAGTGGCCGTGCCTTCCGAAGCACGGAATTGTCTTTCTTATCGGACCATCAGGTAATTCAACCTGCAATGTCCCAACCAAACTGGGGAAAGTCTCATAAAGAGACTTTTGCTTGACAGTGTCCCCACCGGGAATTGAAACCCGGAACCTCCGTAATGAGCGGCGAAATCTCAACCACTCGGCCACGGAGGCTGTTAATATGTAGTGAGATGTCACCATTCAAATCCAACGCTTTATTTTATTTATTTTATTATTTATTGTACACAAGAACATTACAAAAGAAAATACGAACATAAAGAAAACCGACACAACAGGCACTGCTTATTTCTAGCGAAATGTCTTCCAGCAGACCTAGCTTTATATTGTTCTTCAAAACTTTTTTAAATCAAGTACTCCTTAATCCATTAACTTATATTTAAAAAAAGTAAAATAAACTTATGTTACTACATTAATAAAATCTTTATAAAATAATATTTTTTATTACCATGAATTTGGGATAAAATTTTTAATTTAATCTTTTTTTACCGTGTAAGTGGATACACGAATTCTGGTAACCGTACCTGCTGTGGCGTCGTTTTCCCGCCTTCATAACGCAAGCCTCGGGCGATGACGTCACTGAGCGCGGCGCGACAATTTACTCGTCGGTGCGCTACGATTTTCTGACGAAGTCGAATCGACGAAGGTTATTTTATTACTAATGGTTTTGTGTTACTTAATAAACATTAAGTAAGATCTTGCAGAGATATCAAATGGGTAATTTTCAGTTTTCTAATAACCTGTCACAATAAATTGTGTACTTATATTTATTTCATTACATCTTTCAAATTCCTATTTCGTTCCTTTACTGCGAGTTGTAACTTCCTTATAAAAAAATCAAAACCAAATAAAAAAATTGTAACTTTTGTTTGAGTTTCACGTCGTGTTGTTTCTAACATGTTTTCAAAAGCAGGAGGAACTTTCGACTCGTCGTAAACATGTTTCTATGTCGTTACATATTTTTTCCTGTTCACCTCATGTTCCCGGCATGTGTACATTGGCTTTAAGTTCCATTTTGTATGAACATAGAAAGCTACTTTGTAAAGAGATCGCGTGTCTTCAAAATATGATTTCGTAATTTAATAAGAATCGACCCTGACGAAAAATAAAAAAGATATCCGAAACAATTTTGTTGAATGCCAATAAATAAGGCATAAAATGTTTAACCTACCTTATAAAATATAGATTATGGAAATCTATCCATAAATCGCGTTCTTTATACCGCTGAAGCGTTGTGGAGTACCTCATTTTTTCGTTCGTTAGTGGATCAGAGCGTGAAGCGACGTCCTTATCTGCCGATCGAGAATATTCCGAATTTACATATAGCAGAGAGGATTCTTCAAAGGAGAAAAATGCTCACTTATCTACAAGTTTGCGAATTGCTGGCGATATTCGCGACTTTTTCAATGTTTGTCTCTCGCTCCCTCGGGCGAAGGATCATTTGGATTCGTCCCATCTGTGTACCTTTGGAGTAGTCATGCTTTATGCAATGACACTGTTTACTCTATTTTATAAATTCTATCACGTTCAATTTAAGAACATACAAACAAATCAATATTATGTGCTAAGTAATCTATTATACAATAGAGTAAATAAAGCTACAAATATTTCTAATTCAAATAAACATGAAGTTTCAGAAAGAGTAACAAAATGGCTCAACTCATTAGATTATGTTAAAACTGAGGACCTACTAAAATTCTCCAACTAATGCCACATAATACTCACACTTCTACTCACAAGTACGTACACCACCTGACATTCATCACATACACACTATAAATGCTCACTTATACACACTCACACACTCACAACATGTTTATAAATTCTATCGATCATTATTAGCAGTGTAATGGAATGTAAGGTAAAATTTAAATTCCACGGTCGAGCACTGCTCCTTAAAATACAAGAGATAATCTTAGTTTAAGGAGCAGGGTTTTTAGAGTAATACAATATTTACCTACATTTATTACTATATCTTAAGATTGTATTAACTGTAATTTTTAAACAATAACTTTTATTATTATTATTTTATTATTATTAAATTAAATATACCTCTATCGTACATATTTATTCCATACAAAAAAACTTAAATGCACAAATTGATGATTAGGTTTACTTCGTTGAATAAAACAATTCCACGTAACCTATGTTATAAATTTGAAATATCCAAAAACAAGATTCTTAAACGTGTAGATAACTTTTCACAAAAAGGGAAGAATAAACACCAAAATCTTACACGCCAGAAATTCCAAGACCCGAAGTGTTCCAAAGTGGATCTCGAGAGGAACGAGGGGCTTTGTACTGACCACCAAAGGCTTCATTAGGCGACCATTAAGTGAGGTGCAGCGTCACTCCCTCCAAGGGAATTGGATACTCCAAATATCGCTGTGTCCGCAAAAATGTCTCGTGCGTTTTAATAAACCCGTGAAATATTAAATGTGATGCTGATGTTTGAGATGAGTCTGTTTGTTGTCAGATGATTGTGATCGGAAAGTCGTCTAAATAAGTATTATTCACTTTCTTAGGTCTAAATAATGTAATTTTTTAAAATATGAAGATATTTAAGAATATAAATGTATAGACATACATAGGTAAGAAGCAAGGAAGAGAGACATCTTCAGTGGTAAGCAACCTTCAATTACCTATAGTTTTTTTTTTGTAATTTTCAGTGTTTGGCATGTCGAGTTTTTGTTTTTTGCTAAATATCATTTTAACAACTGGTTTCCGGGTACCTGGTACCGGGTACCGGAGTTGTCTGACTTTTTGTGTATCTGGTATTGACCGCGTAAATAAGTGATTTTTATTATTTTATGGACTCTTTATTGGCTTACCACGATAATACTGAAGATTAGCTAATCCAACCGTTTCAATTATGCGTGGTTTAGATTTAAGTTAATACAACCGGAAATCCTCTCTAAAGAGGACTGAATTCCCAGCTATTTATTGACTGCAGTTCCAAGCAAGCAACTTTCAACTTAACATCGCATTCTACAGACATTCCGGCTTCCTTTAACTACGAGTACAAACTTGTTCAACCTGTAGCTGTACCTAACCTTTCTTCCCGACAATGTAAACTAGTTGAACTTCAAAGTTTTATTGTAAATACCTCGCGCTAATGAGTGCCAAGTCTGGCCGCGTAATGAAAGTCTGCAAAGCGAAAATTTTCTATAATAGCGGTTTATTTAAAAATTTAAATGCGTTATTCAGAGCTGTTTAAAAGCATTTGTGGCTTGCCAAACCCAATTAGAAAGTCCCTTATATGTGGAATTATTTATGAGCCGAGTTTTACGACCCTTTCATTCTCATCGATTTGTTGTATTCCATATTGCGGTAGTAAAAATATAATTCTGATAAAATTGTTATATTTTTACTTTCAAAAGATATCTCATTTTTTATACTAAGTTACCTTTTGTTTTACTTAAGTTACTGGTAGTTTTCACTATCAAGTACCAGCTCATTTATATTCAAATTTGGAGCACCTATGCTCGCTCATGTAACATTTACCTATTATATACTTTTAATATTTAACTGTTTCAGAAAAACAAACCAATGTACAACTCATAGTACTCGGATTAGATTTATTATAAAAGTGGCAGCCTCTATTTTTCTTTCACGTGGCAAGCACAATAAATATAATATTTATAGTATATCTTTCATTCATGATCGCAGAGGTACCGCAATATAACTGGTCGGATAGCGTTGCAAATTACTCTATTTGAAATACTATTCGTTGTGTAAAGTTTTCTGTCAATCAACCTTATTGTACCTACTATTGAATCATGCTGTATAAATTCTTGAATTTTTGAAAACATTTTGCATCGATGAAATACCTAAAATCAATTTACTTCTAAAAAGAAGAAAGGCTCTTTACTACAATGTTTTAGTAGGTACTGTAAGAAAGATTTTAAGCAGTTGAAATTATACTTAATGTGAAACATAACACAAGAAATCGTTGTTATTACGTTAAACTGTTAAAAGTACTTTCAGGTGAACATGTGTGTAGATTTTAATTATTATTTAGTAATTAAAACGCTGGCTTTAGGTCTGCATCTCTCGAGACGCATCATTATGGGAGCGAGCTGCTGCGGGCGAGTGCAGGGGTTGGAATGAGGTTAGCCTGCAAGTCGTAGGCGATAGCGACGTAAATATTTCAACGTTTCAAAAATCAACTGCATACTCTTTCATATTTTTTGCTAATAATATACGATAAACTACGTACTTATATGAAAGAATTGTTTTTTAACTATAGTTCAATGTCGGAACTTTCATACATAACATATCGCAAAAAAGAGTAAACAAAAGTGCTATAGTCGAACGTTAAGTTATTATTATTAGGAGCCTATAAACTGTTCCACTGCTGCGCAAAGTCCTCTCTTTCACTTCTCCACGCGGGTCTTGGGCTGCTCCCTATGTTGCATCTGAAACCGTCAAGCTCGTATCAAAATTAATAGTTTGCAATAAATTCAAAGTAGGTAAGCCGTTCTTAAAATATTACTTGAAACTACAGTTATTTTATTGCCTTTCAGCTTTTAAACTAAGTTATATTTGTGATAACAATGGAACTACCATCACAGAAACAACACTAATAAAAGCCACAAAAAAGTTGATTCTCAAGAACGTTAGACTGGAATCCAGTACCATCCAGTGCTCTCCATTTCCTTTGACTTGGCCCATGGCCCGAGGCCGCAATTGACGGTATGTTTACATGGTGTACTCATCGCGTGGCGCGTCTTCACTCCCAGTATAGTATCGCACACAAGGCAACCAACATTCTGCTGCTTGCTTTTTTCAAACTTGAGACATCGTTGCTTAGATGTAGGTAGAGTCTTGCTTTTTTGCTAGGCTCAGTCTTGTTTGGGACGTATGTGGTATTATTATACAACGTGTTACAAAAAATACCAAAAAAAAGAATATTCTTCATCACAGGCATTTAATTAAAATTTTCCCATCTCTAGCGTCAATTGACACCTAAAATCTCAGAACGGAAAAGTATTTGTACACCATTTGTGCCTACATTTTTAAAAGAGATTTACTTAATTCAATTTATGTTAGAAAACATTTTCTTTTTTGCCTTAATTATCTTGTTTACGTATTTACAAACAATATTATTTTGAAATACTTAGTACATTATTTCGTTAATTCGTTATTTCATAACAATTATTTAATAAAGCTTTTCTTATTAATTTGTAGTTTTTTCATTTTGAAATTAATTGTTCTAATGTGAATGATATGGTACAAGTAGTACGTAAACATTTTTAACCATAGCGGTAAAAATAGTCACATTGACTTAAAATTACATATCTGGTCCGAATATTCTTTGACATAGCTGATCACTAGAGATGTGAAAATTTTAATTAAATGCCTTTGATAAAAATATTCTTTTTTTTGGTATTTTTGTAACACGTTGTATATACATACATAAAGTTACGCTTTTATCGGTATGCAAGTCGCACTTAATTGGTTTACAGAAATCACGACTAAAATCACGTTAATTATAATCACGGTAACTGGTGTCTCCGCATATTTATTAAAATATCTGAAATAGATAAATTTTAAAATATGTTCATAGTGAAATTCGTGTTTAATATTCTCCAAAATTAGAATTTATTTAGACAGACTCAAACTAATAAGTAACTTTCAAAATTGTTCCAAACAGACTTGTAACGGTTTAAAAAAGAACTGTTTAAACAAAAATCGAACGCTATCAACACTCCACAAGCTGCGCACTAGACCATCGACTTGCAATACTTGAATGCATGTCGCCCGCACTCGCAGTGCAGCGTGTAATCCGTAGTTATTAATATGCGCAAATCATGCATATGCAGGGTCGTGTCGCAGATGGCTCTGAGATGAGCCGCGGCCGTCTAGCTTTAATGACTTGCTGAGACAAAGACCGGAGACACTGGGGTAGATTACACAGGTCATGTTTAAAGTTAATCCTAAATAAAATAAGGTTTACATGTCAAATACGATATGCTATTCCGGCAGACCACTTAATTTGACATAAGACGAATAAAATTAGTTGACATTCTTAATTTTTTTTTTATTGATTCAACTTACCTTTATGCGTTGAATGCTATTTCAGCGGTACAATTTTTCCACGTTTGCCGTGTGCTTAGTTGAGTTTATGCGGCACCTAAATAGGTGGCGACTAAATTTAAACAGAGACGTGCAAATTGTTTTGCAAATAAAAAAATGGAAGAATACATAGTCGCCGTTGTAGATACAGCAGAGAGGTAAGAGAAGTGATTACGTTGTATTAATGTTCAACAAAATAATCCATGGAATATTTTTTAGCGATGTTGCACGTTTTGTTTTCTGTGTAGAATAGCTTTATTTGGCAATTCATAAACATACAAATAAAAATTTTACGTTTATGATTAACTTTAAACTTTGACTAAAAGTAAAAAGAAAATAAAACAATCAACACATCGAGGCCAATTCCTTATAAGGAATTGGCCTCGATGTGTTGAGAATTGGCCTCGATGTGTTGATTGTTTTATTTTCTTTTTACTTTTAGTGTGAATGTCCTCAGCTAGCCTATCTTTTTTGGTATTTCATTCACTCATTTTTTAAATCGCAACACTACCAAGTGCAATTTATACATGTCAAAATCAATTTTATAAACGTCAGACTGTGTTTAAATTTAGTTGGCCTGTGTTGCCGTAAGGTCTCACTGCTCGTTTAATAAATACTTGAAGATGAATCTAAACTATGTACGAGTAGTATACCGGTAGGTAGGTAGGTATATAAATCAAGAACTAAAGAGGCTATAGATAATTGGTTTAGTTTACGCGGAGAAGAAGAAGAATTCCGCCATTGTGTTAGTGAACTCACCCAAAAAAATGTAATGACGGATCTAAGTGATGTAATAACATCCTATGGAAATAAATTATTTTGACTGACTTTAGAAGCAGACAAAGTTTGTGAGTAAAGTTTTATTAAATATTACATGATTAAATAAATAACTGACTGCATGCAAAACAAACTCAAAAATATTGTTATATAGTTATTTTTTGTAACCAAAAAGCTTGCATTACTAAACCAAGAACTTTAATTAATATCATATAATACAAAATGAGCATGTAACACTAATTAGCGTGTTACCAACGCTATGATATCACAAGAAAATTACACTGGAATTATTAATGTGTATTCCACACCGCAGAGGCATTATTGACTCATTAGCATACATGTCATATTAAATTTCACGCATCAGACTTATAATGACACTGGAACTTAATCTTATTACCGTGTGATTGTCCTTAAACTGTTTGTATGGAATGTAAGCGCTGCTGTGTCGTGCTACATTTTCGTAAACACGAAGCAGATCAATTATTAACCAGAGTAACCAAATACTGACTTACGAGTGCGACGTTCCTCGCTCAACCAGACGGAGTGTCTCCTGGCTTGCTGTGTCGGAAACTGTTTATATTTTAAAGACGAAGCCGGCTTCCGTTACCTCTATATTCTGACGAAAAGAAAAATGAGTAGATGGGGTGGTGGGTGATAGTATATTTGGTATATCTGTATTCTTAATATGAATTACTTTACGACTACGAATTATCTTGTTCAACTTTTTCAAACTTCAAGATTCCATGAAGAAAGTGTTATTCAATTTTCCTTTTCCTGTCTGAGTTTCCCTTCTAAGACTACCGAGCTTTCATTCATCTCTTTATTGCTCTGATTTCTGATAGGTCATCAAGTCATCTGGTACATGTCCTAAAAGACGTCGTCCCGTTCCCGCCTCGTAGCTATTAAACACTCCCGCTTCGCATATTCGCGCGGATTAGACTGATATCTACGGGCGTCATATCGACGGCGGCACCATAATGAACCGACGTCAATCCGAGCTGGTCATTATCGTAAATGTTAATGACCACGACAATTACTGGCAGCGAGCTCCATCGAGAGGAGCCTCCGAAATTGAACATTCCCAATCTATCGGCCCCCTCCCGATTTGTCCCTCTATAAACTCCTTCCACCCCACCGGCTTTAATTAAAATAGTTTCACGGGAAAAATTGTGTAAGGGAACCTCATTTTATTCGTTAACGTTTGGCTGTGGCTTCCGCGATCAAAGAAAGAACCTTTACTATGAATATGCATCGGAGTCCTTTCAACTTGAGGGTGTTACGATTAAATAAAATGTCGTGGTGTGGGAATTCAATTGTTTCCCTTAAAGCTTATTGAAGCTAACTTTATTACACTTGCTTGTATAATAACCGTTGAAATTCACGAAAACTGGCTTTGGTCATTTTGACATCACCAATATTTAATAGAATACATAGATTAATTTAAAAAAATGTGTAATACCAATATTTACAATGCAACATTTTGTCAAGGAAAAACTTTTAAGTAAGTACCTAAAGGAAATGAGTAGTTCCTTTCCGAGGAGTCGCTCCAGTCTAATATACAAAGGGGCAGCCACTTCAGAGACAATAGCGAGGGGAGTAACTTTCAATATTAATGATGCGCCTAGAATGCACACAGGCTGGCGAGTTTCAAAAGCCTCCCATTGATACTCAACTCATTAACTATTGATTCATAAGTAATACCCTTTTACCGATGCCTGGCGACGGACAACTTTTCAAATTTAAATATAAGAGGATTCTGTTTCTGTAGCGGACGAGCGGACGTTGAAAGTACAGGTAAACAGCACGACGACATCGGCAAAACAAATTTGGATATTGAAACGTGACTGCTAGAGCCATCTATTGGTAACTTGGTGAACTAACAGCTCTAACAAAATCACCAGTCACCGGTCGGTTCACCGGTGGTTGCTTGCTAAATAAACGTTGATTTTGATCAATTTGCTGTTGAGGGTAAAGATTAAGATTGATGTGATGACAAAAATACACTAAATAAACTCACTGCATACAATAATAATATTACATTTGACCTTCTTGTTGTGATTTCAGTAGTCTTTGATTTAGGCTTTACTCACCCTTTAACGCATATTTATACGTATTTTTTATGAGAGAAGCATAACAATTTAACATTTAAAAGTTTAACAAATTAACGTTCTTTTTTTTATTTTATCTTCCAACTGATACATTTTCTAGCAACCCAGCGAAAATTCCTTAACAAAATTCCCACACGAATTTCACATTAGTATAAAAGATACAAACCTTGAAAATAAATTTGAATTTAAATGTAAACAGTGTAATGTACAAACTAGAATGAATTTATACAACCGCAGCACCCAAGAGATCTACAACACAACATCGCTACATTATTAGCATGCGTGATTATGCCAAGTACATAATGCTGAGATTACATTATAATAACCTAAATGTAAGTGGATCATTGCGGAATACCTAATGACGATGTTATTGCTATACGTACGCAGGGATGTAAATGTAGTGTTTATTTGTTTGCTGGTAGCTTACCACGCTATGGGGCTGTTTACGTACTGTGAGAGTAAAACACTGTTTTCTAATACACATCAACATGAACTTTGAAATAGTATGTGAGTAGTATACCCGATAAATATTTCCTTTGGGGCGTATTTATAAACGATTGACAAAAACTATGCGTTACCCCTATGAAATCATAAAAAAAGAATTATATTTTTGTAGAATCAACAATCAATTTGTTGCTAATTCTAAGGTTTAACCAGAAAAAATCGATGCGGTTTTAACTCAAAGACAAATCTGGACTCAAAAAAATCCTAATCCACTTCTGTTATCACACCAGACAGGACCTCCTTACGACCGCAAGTAAAAAATACAAACTAAGTCCTTGACGTTCTTCTCTTTCACATTTCTTACTTGTTATTCCTTAAAAATCTATCTAGAAGCTTAGCAAATGTTGAAGAAGATTTTCGAAAAATTACGCTGTGAATGGTCTGTGTCTCTAATAAATTTTCTATCAAATATACGAATATTGCGCAGTACAGTTCAAAATAACACCCCCTAAATAGTTGGTTTTGTATCGATTTTATTAATAAGGGTCCTATGGTTCCCCAAAATAACTATTCGTATTTTTGATAAGTTTAACTTCGAAGTCAAAGTCAAAGTCAAAATTTTTTTATTCGAATTAATATTTTTACAAATCATTTTTCGACGTCAAAACTATCATGGATGGCACGTTCACTACCAGTGTACGCCCTCTGTGGAGAAGAACGGCCAGAAGAAACTCCACAGGAATTGTATCTTTTGTACTTTTCTTTTAAATATATAAAGAATCATAAATGAGTCATAATTACAATCTACTCCGCTGATTTGGAAGGGTTGGAACAACAGTTGACCAGACGTTTTGACGAAGACCGTTTGGTCTGAATTTCATATTACGAAAGGTATTTATAGTTTTCTTGGGACATATATAGAGCAATTTTATTTGACCTATACCCAAACCACAGGCCTTTCTTCAGTAATTAGATACAAATTGATCAGTTAGCATAGCTGGACTGCTGGAACTGGTTCAAAACATTCGAATACAAAAACCAGCTGATCAGGATGAGGGCAAACGTCCACCCCGCGACCTGCAATACCCTCGCTTTGTAGGTTTATTATCCCAACATCTGCCGGGATATGCAAAGTCGGAATCGTAAAACAACGGTCGCTCGCCCGATTACTTGGAGCAGTTAACTCGCACTTACACTCATCTTTACTGGCGACCTACCTGTAAATTTGTAATCTGACAGTAACGACTTTGATTAGATGAGCTTTAGGAGTTTTTAAGTAGTCCATCAAAATCGAGTTTTTAGGGGTTCCTTGGGAGAATGAATAAATAAATTTTCTTAGGAGTCTTTGACTAGTTTCCTATACATTATATTTCAATCGCTATAAAATTCAGTCCATAAAATGTTAGTTGTCAGATAAAAAGAAAAGTTAATAGATGAGCTGACCTCGCAGATTTGAAAGTGCAGTTTTTGTCGTCTGTTATTTTGAAAAAGTTGTTCAGTTTCATGGAATCTCTCGTAAAGGGAAGGGATAAAACGAATGGAAATTTACGGTGCATTACTAGGTTAGGTCATTCGCCTTAAACGCAATAGAAATGTCAGTTAGACATTTCCACTTTCAGGTCTATCTGTAAAACACTCGCATGGATAGAACGTCATTCAGTGGAAACGCTCAGTGAGCTACGCGTAATCGCGCTTCGCAAATACGTTCAGCACTTATTGCTCACCACTTGTACCAGGTGCTGTGTGCGCTGGCCCTTATGCGAGAACAAAGAGATGGAGTGCTTATATGGAGAGACTCGATAAATGTTCAGAAGAGTCTTTATGATACGACTCTGTGACTAGTTTTATATTGAAGCTTAAACGTATAGATTCCAGACTCTTATTGCTTATTTGAAGATAAACGCGTACGGTATACCGGTTAACTCTCATTTCTAAATGAAAATACTTAATCATCAAACCACTGAATACATTTGAACCTTTCAAACTGTATTTAAAGTTCAGGAAACCGACCCTTTCCCTTCTAAGGCTCCCACGGATTGGAACGTGTGGGCTTTTACTTCATTAATGATTACAGAATCTTTGTGGGCCGATAATTTCGAAATTTTGACACTAAAAGGTATCCTTTTTCAATAAAGTTTACCTTCTGTTTTACCTTGTTTTTATTAGACCGGCCTTTGATTTTCCTGATTAAATAAACGGGTATAAAAATAAAGCTCGGATAATTCTTGATCACTGAGAGTTGTATTAATTCTGTGACTGAGATCTCATTTCTAAATGGCTTGTTTGCGTTCTAGAAATAACTGGAATTGAACCTTTAGAAAATTATGAAGTAGATTAAAATAACAAAACTTTTTTTAACCAGCTTGCTGAGTAATTTCAATTTATCAGCGGCGAGCACGCACGAGAGCGAGTAAAGCCTTCATAATCCAGCGCTAAGATAATAAAAAAAATAGTGCATATTTTCTACAGGCTACCCTTCAACATGCGAACGTGGCCGTAAGTTAGAACGAGACAACTAACAGCGATGTCGCAATACATGGTACGTACAGTTGTCAACGCAAACCCAAGTGTAAAATAGAAATAAAAGCAATTGGTATTCTGTATACAATCATAGAGACGAAAGAGTCTACATAAACAGAACAGCAACTTTGAAAACGTTTCAGCAATCGGTGTAGCTGGGTCGTATAACAACAATATTGCCAAAATCAGCGGGAAAACTGTTGTGTAGTGTTCAGCAAACAAGCATGGTCTCGCAATAAACCGGCCGGCGGGACCGGTCACTCCAACTCGGCGAGGACAGCTCGAAATACGACCCTTCCAACTTCACCCGCCAACTTTAAGATGGCTCTTTTTCGAGTGCAAAGTTTTGTATTTCGGATGCAATCGTAAATATTTGGTTTTCTCGCTGCGGTCTTCTTAACAAGTGAACCGTAACGTACGTGCGAGAGCCGTCTTCATTCTGAATCTGCGCAAGTCCGCGTTCGCTGCTGGCATCACAATGTTGCTCCCTTCCTCTCCCACTTCTATTCGCAATTAAAACGATATTATCGGAATCATACACTCTCCTCCTCGCAACTTTCACGAGAGAGATTTTTTCGTGCTCTCAGTACCGTGATAAAATGTACTCGACTATTATTTTCTTCTTTTTATGAACACGATTTATAACTCTTGCGTATGAGTATGAAGATTGGTAGCTATTGTTGTGGAACATTGTCTCTTCTTTTGTGCTGATACGAACAACGAGAATTTTAATTATTTTTATATCACTCGCAAAATAAGTATTGTATTAAATTCATCTTACTAGACAGTTTCAGTGGACATTCAAGTCTTAGCCGTCGGAAGAGAATCTGTGAAACCACACCAAGGCGTTTTATTTTACGATCCTCTAGGTAGAGGCAATAATAACCTGTAAATGAGTTCATTATACAAAGAGCTGCTGATAACTGCTGGTTGTCGGATACCCGGTTCCCGCCGGCGAACCGCCGCGCCAAGCTTCTGCAGGGTCGCCGTTTAGAGATCGCCATCAGTTTGAGATCTAAAGAGTTGATTGTTGTTTCTATTTCTTTTCATTGTTTAATATTTTTGGAAACTTGAAATGCGACACGATATCGTTGTAAAAAAATCGTCGCGATTTAGAGGCGATTGTAATGCTTGTTATGTGAGATTTAATAATTTAGGGCCGTTCAAAGCAGATTTATTATTTCCCTTAATTCACTTGCAAGAATCAAACGTTCAAGGGAATAGGCAGGACAAGAAAATATTATATGATCCGTGTCACAAAAGTAATGTCGTCATTTTCCACAAGCCCTGCTTTCAATAATTTTCAAACGGCTTTTATTGTAAGTATTCTGTTTTTTTTATTCATTCATGAGCAGCAGTTATAGGCAGTGTCCCCGAATATGCGTTTCGTTTTTAAGCATAGACAATGTGTGGGTTGCCATATGTGTAAAAAAGTAAATAACTACTGCTGACGTAATCACCATCTAGACCCCCTTCCCCCCATGTCATCAAAAATAAGCAAAGCATAGACCCCCTATAAGGTTTAAGTAATACTTGAACGGTCCCTTTGGTTCCAACAGGGTCGTCGTACCATTTTTTTATGCTATGGAGCTATGACCATGGTGATGTGACATATTTATTTTAACTTCACACAACTGTCTTGAACGGAAAGAAAAATAAACGTTATCAACACTATGACGGTACTTACATCTGAAATAAGTTACAATAAGGGTCTGCGTCGATATATGAATCATAAAATAAATAACATCAGTACGACAAAGAACAATAAGGTTACAACTTAACAATGTCGTTTGAAATAATCAATCAATCAGACCATTGCAGTCCACTGCTGGACGTAGGCCTGCTAAGGGCACGCCAAAGCTTGAAAAATTTGAAATAATATAGACCATAAACTTGGTAATTTTGTTATGAGGCATAATGTATACGAAAAGTCCGTATTGCCTCCTCACGTGCAACTAACAATCACCCTAAAAATGGTTAACATGGAGAATTTTTCTTTGATTATACACACTTTAGTCCAATTAGATATGGTAACCGTTACAAATTGGGCAAATGCAGCCTAATACTGACTCATATCTGTACTTAAATATTCAAAAAAACAACAAATGTCTTCTATTGAATTTGTACAATTAGAATAGTAAATATACCTCAATTATTAACGTATATTTAACCTCAAGTTTACCACTAGACATATATTATCTAGACACGGCTCTGACACCTATTAGGCATTAGGTAGGAATATATTATATTTACCATGTCCGTTCAAATGTAACATGATAACACGGGTAATTGGGCAGATCATTGATATATAATTTCAATGTAGACTGGTTATTGATACCCATTAGTCTGTTAGATGTGTATAGTTCGTCTTTCACTAGCTAGTAACGAAGTAAGCTAAGTGCTTTGGAATTAGTAGCTAATAATGTATGTACTAGTTTGTAGAACAAAATATTGCGCACACGCTTTTTCAAGGCGCAATCACAGGGCAAAGTGTTCCGTAAAACAACAGAGACGCGAATAAAAAGGACGGAATCTTATTAAAGTAAATATTTATGGCATCGCCATCAACCGATTGGACGAGGGTTCCGTCGCCCTTGATAAATTGTCCCACCACTTGCGGCCGAGCGGCCACTCTTCCAAATATTTCTCTCCCGTTACATATCGCTCTAAAAAACTTCGATGCGTTTGATTTATGGCATAATTTCCTTTCACGCCTTTTGATAAGTTTCCCGGAATTTTCGTAAGTACGTCGGCCGACGTTCGTTCAGTAAATCTTGTTCGTATCAAACACTTGAAACTTGCCGAGCTGAATACAATGAAAATAAATGAAACTCGAAAAAACTTAGCGAAGTTAGGGAACTTAAAAGTTGAGCATTCCGACGCACAAAGTGGCGGCGGGGCAATTGTGTTTCTATTTTATTTACCTGAACGTAGACAATAAGAATGTCTCCACACAATCAGCTCGCTAGGGAAGTTGATTGTTCGTGTTCCATTCAACTTCACAATGGAGAAAATGAAGAGGAGCCAATTTTTTTTTACAACAGCTTTTATCCGCCATTTCCTCCACTTGCCGAAAGTTTGCATTTAGCCCGCCCGCCGAGCAATGCATTAGAATCTGTGCACATATTTGTTTTGAGTAACGACATATTATTCTCCCGAACAGCGATTTTGATAAACTGTTTGCTTTCGCCTTCTAAAAGTAGGTTCAGCCGCTTCTTGCTAGAATCCTTGCTTCTGTTTTCCTTGGGTATTACAAGGGTTTATCCCACGTCTTTCCCGACGCTTTTAACTGACAGGCAATACGTACCCACTTAGAATTTTACACATTGTTTTTCACTGGAGCGTAAATCCAGCTAAGCTATAAAATGGTTTACGTACCCACCGCTAACATTTGTTTGGAAAATTGTTGGGTGAATAAAATGGAAACAATAAAGTGTACAAAGTAAGGTCTTGGAGAAAATATCACCAGCCAGCCATAAACGTATGACGCAATAATTCAAACATTACAGCTAATTCATCGGCTACATAGAAATAAATGTACCAATTAATTGGTTTCTTATAGGCATCAATCGGGTAAGGCCAGGCAATGGAGGGCAATTCTGTTTTCTCATAACCTCGTCTTTTTCTTGCTAATAGCTATTGCGATTAACTTGTTATTATTAGCTGAGCTCAGAAGCAATCCAGCAATTATTTACGAAGCAAACATTCTGTCAGGATGAGAGCTCGTTGATAAAACTTTGGGCCAACTATGACGTCAGAAGGGACAGTTCCCGAGCATCTCTTAATTATGGTGCTGCGTATTTCGTATTACAATAATGAAGCAAAACAATAACAAAAGTTTGGACGTCGGCGCGCGGCCGCCGGCCAACTTCACCGCTGCTCATTTGAGTGCTTGTTGAGCTCCTAATGAAAACTTGCTAGTTACCACGAACATAGAACGTTACTTTTATTGGACAAAAAGAAGGACAAACTTACTAAGATGAGTCGCGATAATTCACTTTCTACTTTTATTTCACTTTCTCCTCCGACGTAATTCCCTGCCTAGTAAATTAGCAAAGCGCCTACGGTAGGTAATAATAATAATACGGAAAACGGAAAGGTGTCGGTAAGAAGTAATATAGAAAAAATGTAGCATAGCTCTCGAGTGGGTGCGGAGGGCACGAATTGGAGGCCTAAGGTTGTATAACGTCCGTTATCGACGCCTACAATAAGTCGCGTTTTATACGGTTATTATAGCACCATAAACGCCACCGGCCGGTGTTTCATACAGTCCGGGGCAGATTATACCGGCCGGGGGGCGCGGGTGGGCGGGGGGCGCCGCCCGCTGTCAGCTCCACGTGCCGCCCGACAGATGTGTCGAGATATCCGATATCGGGAGACACATTCATAATCTTTGCCTCAACCTCTCGCTTCTTATATTAAAATAACGAGCCCTCACAGGTGCAAACTCGACGTGAATTAATAAAAACCGCCCATGAAATATACGAAATTCACAAACGGTAGTTCCTATCACAATACGTATATTGGTATTAAGATGGGGGTTTCTTTTCTCTGAAAACACCTGTGGCTCATATTTTTGTAGATAAAATAAACTATTGGATCTGAAAGTTTCTGAGCACGTCGCCGTACGGGCTGCAAAAAATGAAATTACTATCGGAAGTTGGCGGCGAGAGCGGGCGCGCGAAGTTCTCCGGCACCCGATTGCGATGTAAGTTTAATTTGTCAAAGAAGTGTACCACCGCTCGCTCGCAAATCACCTGTAACCCTCCAGATTTAATTAAATACCATAAATATAAAGGTACAAGTATACCTACTCTAATTGAAGTCGGAAAAAATAAAGTTAATTCCTGGAGCGACGCTGCTGGAAAACTTTCATTAGCGTTTCGCAGCTACAATTGCGAGTTCAAATAATTATGTTTACGGAATCCTTTTCTTACGCAGAGATTATTTATCTTCTCTATTGTTACGAGAAGTGACGCGGACGAATTTCACGAAAATGCCCCATTTATCTACGGCGAGCACACAAAGGCAACGTGAAACCCAAAACTTTTTACGTGGTCAGTGACAATGCTATTTCTCTCTTTTCTCTTAACGTTTCATTTCTAACTTTTCGGAGTATTGTGTTTGTATGTTCGCGTGGGGCAATAAAACATCGACTATAAGTAGGTATAATGCACTTTAGAAAGACTTAATTCTGTTTCGGAAGGCCGCTGTTTATTTGCGCAGGCGTCGTGCCCGCAGACAACTTCACTGGCCGCGTTGTTGCTTACTTCCTACTTTATTCGGTTTGCAGACCCGCATAAATAAGGGAAGCCATCGCCTCCACTCGCCACGGAACTACATAATCTGCCCGCAGACCCGCTCTCCGTTATTATCCGCGTATAAAAACAATGCTTTATCAAGTTTTGTACTTCTCCAACACCATGTTTTATGTGAAAAGGGATTCGTTCCGATCGCTTTTATTCGGGAAGCAATAACGCGGAAACGATTTTCTTTCTTTATATACTGCGCCGACCTTATAATGCATAAAGAAAATACGGTCATCTATGGAACTCGACTGAACCCTTATTTGCCTTTTCGGGGTGTTACTATCTTTGCCTCAATTCCTACGCAAAGCCACCCGACCGCGCGTGAAATACCAAATGCGCCCTAGTTTCGTGAACGGATCGCGCTGTTTGTTTAGGCTAGCCGGAGCCGCGAAAGGTGATGGACTCAATATTAACAAAGAACCATCACGGATTATAAATATTGCCCTACTTGAAAAGTGTAACATTTGGGTTATTATTGATTAGTATCGTTTAAGTGGAAGCAGAAACTAGATTTAGTGGGTATTGTTTGCTTGGAGTGATACGGCCATGTTTCGTCGTATCAACTGATCTTTTTTGTCAAACTTTAGGGATTTGTGACGTAGGTCGCGTCGTAAAGAGAGTAACAGCAGCACGTGCCCGTATCAACACGTGGACAGGGAACAAGGCGAAAGTTTGGAGAGTGCGAGGGGCCTGTCTCGCTACGTGTCAGCATAATCGCGCGCCACCTCCTGTTTGTAGAGCGGCTAGCTAATGCTATTTGCCGGTGGACACGTCACGTCACGTATGTGTGTCTTAATCGTTACCCAGCAGAAACACGCCTGCTTTTCCGCTTGTATAGTGTCCCCACTTTCAACTGAAACTACTGAAAGTTTATTGACGTCACCTAATTACGTGATTCGGGTAAGGCCACCTGACGGATTTAACTTCACGTTAGATATAGAAAAGCTTCTCCTTATAGAATTGAGTAAATATCGGAAACCGATTCAAATGTGGAGTGAGAAACTCAAAATTGCAATTTGTAATTCATGAATCGTATAAGGAGAAACTTGAGCGATCTTTTGAGCCGGGCGGGGAACGTATTGGCGAAGTTGGTCGTTGGAGTAGCCACGTGAATGTCTAGGTGCGTTTAAGGGGAATATTTGCTCTGTCGTCAGTGGGGCGTAAGTTTTATTAAATTGCGGCGTTCAAAGCGGCTCGAGCGAGACAAGCCTGGCACCGCCGCCGCGCCGCCGCCGCTACAATGCCCTTCGATAGGTGTTATCAAAACTGATTGACGACGCCTTTTGAAATTAACGTGTCGAGAATTGGCTTTAATTAAACGATATCAAAGTTGAGGATTTTGTTACTGATAGCTTTAAAGAGGTAATTGGGAAAGTTTCCACAGAATATTCCGAGGAATAAATTAGTTTTAATTGCCTGTTGGAGAGATGATTTAACAATAACTTAGGCAACTAGGATTTGTAGTAATTTGTGATAACTAATAGATTTCTTTTGTATTGTTTCAGGTTTCGGTTTCGTCACATTTCAGAGTGAAGACATAGTAGATAAAGTGTGCGAAATACATTTTCATGAAATTAACAACAAAATGGTAAGTGGAATACTGAATACTTTTTTTAGAAATGTTTTCTCTAAATCAACACTATGCTTTCTCTAAGCCAGCGCTTTAAAGAAAATAAAAGAATAAAAAAGTTCTATCGGTGATAAAGTAGGTATATGAAAAGGTAACGAGCGTTCACAGCGGCCATTGTAATAAAAATAAAAGTTTTTTTCCATTCGTTCTTACTTAAGGCTTTAAATATTTTTCTAAAGTTTCACGGAGCTTTATCACCAGCTATTCAAAGCGAAAAATAACTTTTGAAAGTAATTTTATAGAGTTATGTTACCTATCTTTAGCATTTCTCAAATTATTCAGCAATTTAATGTACATAAATTTCACGTTAAATATGATTGGTACGTTTACGTAAGCTTAGTTTGTAACTACCTAAAAACAAAGTTCAAACAGAATTTATTATTCGTGTCCCGATTTTCATAAGCGACCCTTACTAAATTGTAACCGAAACTTGTTCAGTAGATCTGCGTGTCGATCCTTAGCAGCGCTGTCGGTCAGATATCAATTAGAGAAGGAGCGTTGGCAACGGACCAAGTTGCACCAATAAAACGCTACTAAACTCGGTTTTACTGTGTTAAGATTTTTCTCGGCGCACGCGGGCCGGGCCGGCTTGACATGTGTATTCGAGATTTAGCTACGACACTGATAAACACATACACACACACATACATAACATTATTTTTGGGGATTCCTTTTACTTTTATTCAAAGTCAAAGTCAAAATAATTTATTTCCATAGGATGTTATTACATCACTTAGATCTGTCATTACATTTTTTTGGGTGAGTTCACTAACACAATGGCGGAATCTGTGGAGAAGAGCTCACCGAAGAAACTCCACAGTCGTCGCATCTTTTGCGTTTCCTTTTAAATAAAAAATTAAAATATTACAAAATTAATGCTAATTAAATATCGAAAAGGCCTGCCACTCAAGCAATCTATTTCCATGGACATCTGTCCTCTAAGTAATCAGATATCCTATAGTAACCTTTTTTATACAATTTCTGTTTTATAATTATTTTAAACTTGTCTAAAGGCAAGTTTTTAATATCAGTAGGGACCTTATATTATCAACTCAACTAGCATAAAAATAATAAACTTCATTTTAAAAAATGTGAATACAATTTTTTTATTTCGTCAGCAGCGTCAATATTTAAAAAGAGTGTTTTTTGTTTAATGTACACAATTTGTAAAAACGTTTTTTTTTTCAATGTGTCTTCTTTTGTTACAATTTTCAAAGTTTTACAACACTTTCTACATGCCATAAACCTTGCTCCGATTAACTTGCAGACTAGGTACTTACAACACGCACGACACGCGGCTGTCTGCGCATACACATGACAGGAAAACACCCTTTATTAAACTAGCGGCCCGGCCGCGGCTACGTTCGCGTTGTGTAAGACTTTCCCTTGGGAATAAGACTTTCCCGTTAATAGTAAATAATAAATTATTAATATTTTTTTAATAGTACATAATTATATTGATTAATACCCTAATTAGAGACGTAGGTTCTATATGTTGAGATTTTAATTCAGATAAATTATTTGGCTGACTGTCTTATAGTTGTAATAGGGAGATGCAGGTAGTTTCGCCTATAATGTGAACAAAACAAAAGTCCTAAACCAACAAAAACGTATATGATGCAGCTAACTGTAGATATAATGCAACAATAGTTAAAAATATTTTAATATTTTATTTCATTATAAATCAGGAACGTTTTGATAAATACTCGTTTTTACTGTACTGATATAAAGCGCTTTTTATTGTGGTGATCGCGCTTTACACGAATTTCACTATCACTTCAAAATTCAGGATGTAGGTAACCAAATTAATTGCACCCGACCACGCAAACTTTGATAGCGGTCATAAAACTAATTACATCATAATTAGTACAACAGTAAACACTGAATTACAATGTCTGTCATAAAATGCGTATAATTTATGCTTATTTAAATTGATAGTTAGCACCTATGTTTTCCTTTTCGAAAGGCCTGAATTCATCTCAGTAATTATTTCATGTAATATACAGAAAAGAATTGTATTGTGACCGCGAAAAACGTTGTTATTGGTAATTTTCAGTTTTCATTACCATTTCACCGAGATCCAAGAATATAGACGTACACTCTGTCGATGCATTATTCCTGATTATTAATGCTTGTTTTTTGTGTCTTGCCCTATTGTCTCGCGCTGTAATGGCTCTGCGAAACTCCCGGCATGTGTCGGCTAGAATCGCAAGGGTGATGCTCGCCCTAAGTGGAGCAAACAACGAACAAAGACATCAAACAAATGGGTAGTGTTTTAGAGTAATTACGGTCCGCTTCCGTGCGAAACGAGAGGTGTGCACGAGGCGAGCTTTTCTGCG
This sequence comes from Carpatolechia fugitivella, assembly GCA_951230895.1. Classification (NCBI taxonomy): domain Eukaryota; kingdom Metazoa; phylum Arthropoda; class Insecta; order Lepidoptera; family Gelechiidae; genus Carpatolechia; species Carpatolechia fugitivella. The sequence continues at coordinate 12,132,370 of OX579650.1, forward strand.
CGTCTGACGTATAGACGCCGGTAAGTAATCGCTTATTATTTTCCCCCTTTTTTGTTGCGTGTTGGCGCAAATGATCAATGTTACGGTAACTCCCTTTTTACTTACCTTCCCCAAAACAATGTAAACCAAATGGAGCTACAAAGTAAAGGGCGAACATTGTTTGTTGAAACGTTTTTCGTTGACGTTTACGTTGATACATTTTAACACTTAACAGAATATTAACGTTACGATCATCGGGTACGTACGTGAACGTGACACGTAAACACCGCATGCCATTAAAATCCGCCTTAGCATATCATAAACACATCTAATAGTTATATTTACGTGCGCAATAAAGAAGACAGAGGCGTCACGTCAGCACCGGCGTTCACGCTACGGGTAGCTGGCCTCGTAAATTTAATATGTCATCTCTTATATTAAAATGGTCGTTAAGCTAATAGCTGCTCCGCCTTCCCGCACGAGAGTGATAGGGTGAAGCCGCAGCTTACTTTGAATAATAAAAAAATATTATCTTTGTTCCCCGCCCACGGAAATTGTGACGTAGAATGTCCAAGCAGTATTAGCGGGGTGATTTATTCTACTCGCACGCTGTCGGAGATTGCGTCGCCTGAGAAATGTATCAGGCGTTTGACACGACCTTAATTAAAGTGGCGCAATTGTGATGTTCCACCCGAATGATTGTTTAATTATTTAGGACGCGGACAAGAAAGCTCGCCGCGTTGCATTTTGTTACATATATACGGGACCCTGTTAAAGCATTCGCAACAAATTCTCGTCACTCCATTACGTCCTTACACATTACTCCCTTAATTGCTTCCGCTTACCGTTAATTTTAACAACAAAGCAGCAAAGTGCCGCAAAATGGGTGAAATATAGTGTAGTTTAGATTTTCACGTTTCAACATCAATTTCTATTTGCTGGATTTAAGCAGGCCGGGACACACACCTGCGCCTTTTCTTTACACACCTGTTAATATCATCCCATTACCGAACAAATAAGGGCGCGACACGCGTCGCTTTCACGAAAATTTTGTTAAATTTGTCAGCGAGTCGCAGGACTGCAATACATTGTTAGTATTACCGCTCCTTACAATTCTTTGACTATCAACAATTCTTTGCCCAAATTTTTCTCGCAGAACTGCAAACAAGTTCGCCTGTAGCTGTCGTATATCACCACCACTTGAAGAAAATTCAGATTTAAGAGTTCACCGGGTGAAATATACCTATCAAACTAGCAACATTAGCCCGAACATAGAGTTACAAGTTCGTGTGGATCGTGGAACTTCACGAATAAGCAACTTTTATGGCGTAAGCCACACGAGCAAATTTCCCAGTTTTATTTTTCGAGCTACACGCTACGTTTTATTGGACGTTTAACTAATGGTTTTCCAAAACAACGTGACAGCAGTACTCGATGATTCATACTCATACCCAAGTTTTTTTGCATTTCGTTATCGGGTTATAATATTTATAGGCTGCTATTTTTATTTGCTCCGCGAAAAATCGGAACAAAGGCATCGACATAAAAATGCACTTGAAGCAATCGCATAAACACGTCTGCAAAAGACTTGGGATATTGCGTACATTTTTCTCCGCGATCGTACATGAGGCAAACAAATGGTTTCCGTTTAGGAAATAACACTAAAAGTAGGCACATTTGAAACTGCCACTTAAATCTTGGGATCCTCGATCGCCATTTCTCTTAGCGTCTTAACTGGCTGGTGTAGGGCTGCCGGCAGCGGGCGCTCCCTTGTCGTTACTGCCACATTAAAGAACGGTCACATACCCATACTTACCGCGCGCACCCGGCGTGCTCGTGATAAGGAAACACATTCAAGGAAGATTAATTCTTTGCACAGAACAGTCAAATTACGTGAAAACGCGCGTATCTCTTCGAAGAATTCTCTTGGAATTTAATGTTGGTAGTATTAACGGGGAAGAGACAAGTCTCGAGTACGTACGGAGGCGTCCGCGGCTCGCCCTCCCTCGCGTGGAACAATCAATCACGTGTTCCTCCGCAGCCGTGATTACCATAAACTTCCCGTTTTAGCAGGACCCAGCTCGCTTCTTCTAAGCTTTATCGATTCGTCCGCGGCCATTTTTGCGCCTTCTATATATCAAGCGGCTCTTCCCGGCGGTCCCTTTCATTGAAACTTGCAATTGGCAAGTTTTGGGCCCGAAGATTTGGAGGGATTTTGTCTAGTCTCCTCTTTTCATGGGCAACAAAAACTTTTTATTCAAAAGTTTCTAAGTGGTATTGTAAAAAATCGTATGTAAAAAAGTTCTATTGAGAAGGAACGTTTCCTGTGATACATTTAGGGCAAAATGCGGTCTTAATTTTAGGTAAGGGTAAAATCGCTTAAGTGAAAAGTTTCAATTTAAGTATGCTAATAGGAGAGGAAAGGATGCGTCCCCACATGGCGTGGACTGGTCATTAATAATACGGCAAGCCTCGGCTCTCGGCTGGAAGACTTGCCGCTAACGAGATTTGGGAACCGCCCGCTCCTTCCGACTATCTTGCTCCAAGTAACATGTTAAGTAGCAAGAAAACTAGGCAGCTCTAAAATTGAATTTCGATCGGAATTCGGATAGTTTCATCAGATAAATTCTACTGACGCAACTTAAATTACTTGTTTGTTACCTGTGAAAATTATTGACTCTGACTGAGCTATTTTTAGGGTTCCGTAGTCAACAAGGAACCCTTATAGTTTCGCCATATCCGTCTGTCTGTCCGTACGCGGCTTTGCTTAGAGTATCTTAGTACTGGCTGTTACCTGTGAAAATTATTGACTCTGACTGAGCTATTTTTAGAGTTCCGTAGTCAACAAGGAACCCTTATAGTTTCGCCATATCCGTCTGTCTGTCCGTACGCGGCTTTGCTTAGAGTATCTTAGTACTGGCTGTAATTTGGCATTGATATAGATATTAATCATGCCGACAAAGCCATAGAATAAAATCATAAAAAAAAAATAAGGTTCCTCTGGTACGCGTGAAGTGGGGGTTATTTCTTTTATTCACGATTATCTTATAGTGTGAGATATCGTTGGATAGGATTTTTAAAAATAATGGGTTTTGTTAAAACTATTTTTCGATGCTAGAGTGCATTTTAGAAATATTTCGTTTAAAGTGCTTATTTTTAGTAGAGTCAAGTGTCGCCCCCTACCAGAAAAACCGTTTTATTTGGAAATGTGAAAAAATTCACAGTAGTACTGCATTTATGATGAATTTAAAAGGAAAATTATCAACATGAAGTAGACCAAAAATGAAATGAAATGTACTTGTAAAAGTAAGAAATTTGGTACAAATATCATAGAAAAATATTTTGATGAATGTTAATGTTTAAGACAGTTTAAGGCAGTATTTGACTTCTACGGAACCCTAAACTTTGCGTGGCCCGACGCGTGCTTGGCCGGTTATTTAAATTTTAATTCTCCGTCATTTCCCGGTTGTCTTTCCATTATATATTTTTTTAATCATAATAAAATAACTTCCATGGAAGTCTGATCGCAATCATTATTTAAACAACTACCTAATTTCCTATGTACGTATACAATATAAATTTAATGGTTATAAGGCGCAGCGCACGGCACGCAATTCCCGAATGACGCAACTACGAGCAACTCGAAGACGTAAATTACGGCTCAACAGGCCTTTCCGGCCGTTAACGATTTCTACTCCAACTTAAACTTGGAGCGTGAAAGAAAATTAATTAATCAAACGTACGGAACACGTGGGCTTGTCGTGTGACACGCTGCATGCGCACACAAATATAAACAGATCGATTTGTACCTATTACAGTTTGTGTATATAAAGTAGACTGTAGAACGAACAAAAAATGTGCAAATGTACTGATTTGTTTAGATTGTAACTTTGTTTTTCAAAAAACATAGATAGAGATTGTTTTCGTATTTACAGACTTTCAAACAGAGAAAATGTAACAAAATTCCTTGTGATACGCGGGGAACTTGTCTATTGCACACGAAATGTTCCTTAGATTGCGTTCTAGCGGGGAGTTTCACCGGGCCGCAACAAATGATCCGACGACCATAAAGTATTGTAAGAAGCCGCGCGTAATTGAAACGGTGTCGCTGCGTAGGAGACAATAAAATAGTGAGAGTGCTGAGGGGGTGGCGTCATCAATAAAGGCCATACGTTAGGGCAGCCGGTTCATTACTGGCATTACTTGGTGCGCCGCGTCTCCGCGCTCCCATTACCCCGGAGTTAGGAGACGCGAGTGGCGATAAATAGCGGCCGAGGAGCCCTGCTTTATTTCTTGCACACAATTTCATTTACATTAGAGGTGCTGAAGCTCCTCCTGAGACTCGTATGAAACTCTCCGGATTCATGCAAGCGACTTGCGAGTATTACGACCTCCGAGACCCCCACTTAATCTCCAGTTGTGACAACCGCCCGCTTGCTCCTGCGTCCCACTTAATTACCGCTAATTGCTACAGGTTTATGTACTCGTACGTGCGTCATAAAATTTCTCACGGGATGCCGTTAATTCCAGCTATCGCCTGAATTTGTGTCGTGTGCACTTTATTTATGGTTATAGTCGATGTCGCCAAATTAATTTATAGTTAAAATTGTTTTTTTACGGCAGTTACGAACGAAAGAGGAAATACGTCAAATCGACAAAAGTTTCCCCAACAACAATTTTAGAAACGCTTTCAAATACGACTATAGCAACTTACAAAATGAAACGATGAATTTTGCAAATTGATCCGCAATTGCCAACATATAACCGTGTACAATTACCTACTTACATGCAAATAACTGTTGTGCCGACTCTCTAATAGGTACATATTACTTTTTCTCCGATACACAGCAATTTTATTAAAGAATTCTTAATTGTCTGCCCACGCGAGCCTCGTCCGCTTTGATAATACATTTCAATTGGGCAAACGGCGGTCGCCTTGGCTGGTCAGTCTATATCGTTTTATTTCCCCCATTCGAGTGACTCTTAAGCGTGATTCGAATTAGTTAAGCAGCAAGTCGGGGGTAATCGCGTCCGCTTACAATTGCAAACGGCCGTTGCTTGGCTGCAGAGTTGCCAATACAGTTTTTGTTTGTTTTTCTTTCAATTTAATTGGTCTCGTTTTCGTATTTGTGTCGCCTTTAGGCCGGCCTAATTGAGAGTTTAGAGGGAGCTCTATTTGAAGGGGTAAATGTATATAAAGCTTGAGGGGAGTAAAGAAGGGTGTTGGAGGTATTGTTGTTGTATGATTGGTATACGAGGTCTTTATAATTTGGGGTGATTATACGTATACAGGTTTTAAATCGCAGCTATTCATTAAGTTAATGGAAAAATCGAAAGTCGAACGAGTCACAAGTAAAAATGTTAGAAATTACGGACTTTGATACTTATATTGAACAAAAGGCCTTTACTATAACTAATATTCATTGAAAATATCTTTCACTTCATGTCATTAAACTAAAAATCAAATCTTGACACTATTTAATATTTCTACCGAGCATAAGTTATCGTAACGAAATAATGTTTGGTTGGTTGCGCGTTCGCGCACACAAAGCGTGGTTGGATCGATTTCTAGAAATAACTTGCGTGGCAGACAGGTTTCTGTTGGCAATAAATGTTGCACTGCACAGAGATGCATTTAGAAAAGCCCTACAAAATATATATGCTTTTACTATAGTTTAATCCGGAATTCATATTTAACTAATTAAACATAGAACTTAAGAATAGAACAGAAAAAAAGTGTGCAGATTAAACTTCGTAGCAAATTTCTTCCACGCAAGATAGTCAAGTTTAGTTTAGTAGTTATTCATTCAATTTGTCAGTCAAATTACTTTATTCACATAAAACTTTAATGAATCCTCAAAGAGCGCGTCCAATATTATACTACGAAACTTTATAACTTTTTATAAATAAAAACAATAGATACAGGTACCAATTTGATCATGAACGCCGCCATGTCAGCTATTTCCCAATCTTTTTCCGATTGGTTCGACATAATTTTATTTTTAATTTGTCGGATACTTTAAAAAATAGTAGAAATTGTAAATAACTTGTGTAGTAGGTACTCAAAATATTAAAATAGGTGATGATGAACCAAAGATTATATCTTTTACTAAAATATTTTAGAGCCACATAACAAACCAGTCAAAAATATCAGAACTTTGGTCATAATCACAAATTATGAAAAATACTATCGAACACTAAGTGAGACCCTGTAAAGGAGCCGTACACGATTATGGCGTATCTTAATATTTAATACCTTACTAACGTTTGTATGATGGTGAGTATACCTATGTAATTTAAAATTCAACATGGTGGGTATACAAAGTAGAACTTCTTTGATTCTAAGTGTCTATTTTCCGTAATTATTCGCTAAATATACGTTTAGAAATTGCAGACATTTAGCAAACCACTAGGTTAGCTGTACAAACAATGTTTGAATAGTGCATTTGCTTTTATCTGTTACACTACCGTCAGATTGTAATAAGGAACGTGCAATTCATGGCATTTAACTAAACCATTAAATTAAACCGAATAATGGCTTCTAGTTCCATGATTTACGGTAAATAAAAGCAAGATCATTTAATTCACAAAATTTACGTTTATAAACGTACAACGTACGTACGTACATTAATTTACGTTCTATAGAACGAAACCAAAATCTTTTTCAAAGTGGCTTTCGTTTTAAAAATCAAAATTACATCATCTGGAATAAACCTACTACCCTTTTGTAATTACATAGTTCAAAAAAAGAACAGATGTTAATCATTTCATTTCATTGGAACTCAAACTTGCGTAAAATCATTAACCTGCTTTGCTTCTGGATGTCGGGTAAACAGCCGATACCGCTTCGCCTGAGGCTCTCTGGCTGGCAGGTAAAGTTTACTGCTTATCGGCGACGAGTCGATCGTGTATATCTGATTTGAATTTCGCGCGTTACAGCCCATTGCCTTCCCCACGTCCTATGTGCAACATCACTACGAAAAACTAAGCACAGTTAACTATTCATTTATTTTATTTATTATTGTTATAGGATTACCGACGAATGATGCACCTTTACAAATAATATTTTAAAGTACAAAAGTGTTAGATGCTCATTCAGTTATAAGTAACCACAAAATACACAGATATTTATATAATTCCAAGTGGTTACTCAACAACATTAGTTCTTTGTCGTAAGTAAGAGAAAAATACAGTTAAAAAGTATGAGTTTATAGCTTATCCTATAAATAAGAAACGATATTGTGCCTCAGTACTAAATAAAAATACATAAAATATACCGTCTCCACACTCTCGATGTCTAATGCCTTCAATTCTATAGGTATGTACAGCTGCTGCTAAATGTGTCTTGTTTCGAGAAAAAGTTATACTATGACATTTTTTGTCATTTAAAATCATTTTATTTCTAGCACACCAATCAGTCAAATTTATCAATGACTTAAATGAATTGAATTGAATTTATGTCATTATCGCTTGTAATGGGGTCTAAAAATTTTGAGATCATCGGCGAAAAGGTATGCCTGTGATGACGAAAAACAGCTGACAATGTCGTTAATGAAAATAAGGAACAGTTATGGACCTAAGTGTGATCCTTGAGGAACTCCCGATGTTGTTATAAAAGATAATGATCGTGCTCCTTTAACAGCAACATGTAATTTACGCCCATTTAATAAGATTTAAACCATTTCGATAGCGAACCACCTTCTCCAAAGCACGACAGTTTATTTAAAAGAACTTCGTGATTGACTTTGTCGAAGGCCTTACTAAAATCTGTATATATTGCATCAACACGAACACGATTATCCACATAAAACATAGGCAACCAAGTTGGAAGTAGTAGATCGATCCACTAAAAAGCCGTGTTGTCTCTGTTAGTTGAGTCTTTACATGGTGGTACAGTATTGGATAAACAAATGTTTCGTTTATCTTAGGTACTCGTATAATTGACAGCATGGAAATTGGACGATAAATTTTTATATTATTATTGGATCCATCTTTAAAATTACGCACAATTCTAGCTTCCTTCCAACACTCAGGGAACACTACGCTATGAATTGAGGCATTGAATATTATGACTAATGGTTTACGCAGTCTGCACAATTATATAAGAACAATGGCGGTATATTATCAGGCCCAGATCCTTTTCCTAAATCCAACTTTTTAAGTTTAGTTTTAACCATTTACTCTGTTATAAATATCAAACTATTAATAAACTATTAATATTTGTTAGGTCAGAATTTGACCAAGAAGAAGTATTAGTATTGATACTTGCGAAAGTATTGAAAATAGAAGAAAAATTTTCAGCAAAAAATTCGGATATTCCAGTTCTATCAGCAGCAAGGTAGCAACTTTAGATTCTAGATTCATTTTCGAAAGAATTTCAGAACAATTTTTGCGCTTGTGTTTTATATGCGACCAAATTTTTTTTTGGATTTACATAAATGCTCGATTCCAGCCTCTGGCAGTACGAGTTATAGCAATCCTGCATCATGCGTTCGCTCTTTCACGTAACAGGTCTAGTTCTATATAGGCCAAAGAGTTTCGTTACTTCCTAAATCTTATACGGGTTTTATACTTCTCCTTTAGTACGTTTATTAAACTACGACTGAACCAGTACGGATACTCGTTTCCTTTGGGCTTGGTAAATGGTACGTTTTTTTTTAATAATATCATTTAGAGTTTCATAAAATGTTCTAACCATATCATTAACATTGGATGTATTTCTAATAAAGTAGTATCCCAAGAAATATCATTTAAAGAATTAGTGATTTAAGAATAATTGGCTTTAAAGAAGTTTAACCTAGGTTGTGTTTCTGGACTCAGAGAGGGCTCAAACTCAAAATTAATAATTAAATCCAATGGTGGATGGTGGTCTATAACGCTTAGAAAGGAATCACTTTTAACAACTTGGACGTCAGCCTTCGATGAAAAACAAGCTCAAGAATTCTAGAATTGGAATTAGGTACTTATATTGTTATGTTGCTAAAGACTATCAAAGGTCATGAATTCTGTGATAAGCTGGAAATGCGTTTCCGGGCTTTTGTCTCCGCAGATTGCTGAAAATGCATTTTGGTTAATATTGCTTCTCCACTCTATATGCTTCAGATTGTAAGTAGGTATTAGCATTATCTGACATATGTTCCAGGTTTGGTAGTTTTAAAGGTTCCTACCCCAAGTTCCAATATCAACCACAAATCCTCTAATTCACTTTCGTGATTGGCTAATCTATACGAACAAAACCTTCTACTAACCGCTACAAGTACACCACCCCCTGTTTTTTTGGTTGATTTTAAGATTAAGATTCGAGCTGTATCGCTCTACTTGTTTGTTTTTTAGCTGCTATAATTTGCAAAAATGCACAAAAGATCGTTGATTTCATTCCATTGATTTGATTTGATTTCGTTGATTTCAAATAGACCAATAGTCAGTTTTTTATAACAAGTCAATAATCACTTTTTTTTTCTCGTTAGATTCCCATTATCCTATATTTTTGTATCTTAAAGGTTATCTTGTCTATCTGTTATCTTGTTGACTGCAAACATAGATCTGAAAAACATTGGCAGCAGGTCAATGTTCAAAACAATACCTATATTTCAAGAAGAAGAATCCTCACCTAAGAGTGCTCAGCAGTCAATTCCGCGGAGCAGGTTAGTAAGTACTTTGAAGTAGGTACTCCGAACAACAGTTACGTAAATATGGAAAGAGCTCCCGGAGAGCTCCGAGTGTTTCATTATCCTGACCTGTTGAGCGCAAGATTTGTGACTCATCTCCTTACGTAACATCGTACGAGCAATGCGATTTTTTCCTTTAGCTCTTATCAAATTTTCATGAACGCTAAACAAATGCTTTCGCTAAAAGAAACGGTTTTCGATGGAAACCTTGTTATTCCCTAACACGTGCTGAATAAATGCGATAAGTACGCCTCCTTGTTTTGGCGTTGTTGGGAAATTGCTCTGTTCTGAAAGTAATGGCATTTTAATAGACTTTTAAAAGCTTTGATTTTATTTGACGCTTTTTGTTATAATCTTTTAGCTCGTAGCTCGGCGGCGGAGCGGCAGCGCGGCGTAGTAGTTGCTACGAAAGTGCTACGAGCTACAAACGTCTACGATTCGTTTCGTAGCAACTAAAATGTAGTTAATTTAAATCACACCACCAGTGTCGCACAAAACTTTAAATGTTACATAGCTATTTAAATTATCAAAAATACTACCAGTCTGATATAAATTAAAGCTGCCACCCGCAGCTTGGAGGGAAGCACTTAAAATTATCACTATGGAAGATCTCTATTCGTAGATTTTTTTATCGGGCACTTTTGGCTCTTGCCCGGCCCCGGGTTCCCACGCCCGACGCCCGTTTAGCGGCAATCAGGGCCTTGCGACGCTCTGTCAATACGAAGGCGAGAGGCTTCCCTGATAAACTTATCTATTCCCCCCGCCGCTCCCGCCCCCCTCGACCCCCTGTCGTCCGCGTTTATCTCTCACGTATGTACGTTCGTACGCGTTACCTACTCGTGGTTTGTGCTCCTTAACTTTTTGTAAAAGTAAAATGTGTGTCAATGACGAACACCTCACGTTTACAAAAGAGGTCACACGAAAATCTGATTTTTATAAAATATCTCCATTCATATTCAATAAGTCTGCCAATATATAACCATCACCGCAAGTGTAATACCTCTTATCGATTTATATACGTTTAGAAATGTCTACAATATTTTATACTCTTATAAAAGTTGTCTCTTTGGCCGGCTGCCGAGAATCGCCACGAGAATCTCAAAGGAAACAAAAATTCCTGTACAACACAAGGGGAAACAAACGCAAAAATCGCAAAATCTTATAAAATGCAGTTAACGTCAACACACATGCGAACTGGTTCGGTGAGCATGTACTCACACTGTAGCTGCAAGAAGTTAGTTTATTTTGTAGTTTGTTACACCGCGCCAAGGCGAGAGGAATCTCGAATAACGTCCACGATGGTAAACTTGTAAACTTTGTCTGTTTAGAAATCTTAGCCGCGCAGGCGGTGCCAAACAAAACCTCGTCCCTACGTCACTGTGACGTCACCGACGACCGCTACGGCCAAGCTATACTTTAGCAAAAGATGATAAGGTGATTGGTGATTACTTGTATTTTGAGCACTTGAGCATGTTCCGCGAGAGTCATGTCAATACAATTATGTTTAAAAGACAATTAGTTTGATTCAAACCAAAGGAAGGCTGCTCATAATATTGCCAATTGTTTTTCTCTTTCTATTTAAAACACGGGAATAAGTTAAAATTATTTAAAGTCTGTTCACTTTCAATTGAATGACGCGCCGTAATACGTAAAATATTAAATGTAATTATTTTTTCATTTACAAACAATAATTGCGAATTTACGTTTTAAAATCATTTACGTGTATATGTGTGTGTGTATGTGTGTGTGTGTATCCCGCTCTGTACGCCAACATCCTTTATTTCAACATTTTACAGCAGCGTCGCTTAATCTCAGCGTCTTTTGTTCCAAGGGTTCCGGACAGGACCGGGGTCGGCAATAACTCATCGGTCCCCGCAATATTATACAGACAATACCTACACGAATTAATAAAACTCTACTTGCAAGAAGAGGGAGCTACTTAAACGCATCGGTTTTTATTTGCAATGCTGCCGGAGTATTTTATTCCTTTCATTTTTATTTCGACACGTTTTATGTGCGCTGGAAGCTTCGTAAAGGTGGATTAAAAAAACATCAACCAGCGCCCGATTGCTTCCGCAATCGCACGTAAGAATTCTGACGCATTGAGACCGAAAACTCTGTGTGATTTTATTCCAACTTGCAATCTCATAATGTATTGAGCGCCAGGTTGACGCTAAAAAGATGAGAACAATTCGCCGCCTTCCGAATTTTTGAAAACGCTGTTTTACCTTAAAAGGTTTTCACTCAAAACCGATCGAGCAGAAATTTAATGACTGCTTTCGAATTCGTATTAATTCGACTTCATACGCGAATGTACAGCGGAGGTGGGAAAGCATAAAACGCGGTGTAGGGCTGCGAAACAATTAAATTTATCATACGTCGGTGGGGTTATGATTGGAGTTTCTAGACGAGGAGGTTTATCGGGGGCGAGCGCGTATTGGCGCAGATCTTAAGTCCGCTCGGATAAACAGAGATCTTCACATCATCGGTGTCTAAGAGCACTCGATCGCGACCGATCGATATATCGGCTCGAGGGCGCGCCTACCTCGCGGGGGCTAAATACAATTTACCTTTGTTATTTTTCGTGTCATTAAACTGCGTCGCGATCTCTAGCGCTCGATCGGGATTGCGAACTCCGATGTGAATTGTTTGTGAGCTTTTGTTTCTCGCTCCGCTCGCCAGCGACGCGACATCAATTAACGTCCGACAGAACCCTCCACTGAATTTTCTTCTCCAATGTTCGTAATATTGTAGGCACATTTAAAATAGAACCGTTTTCCTCTTCTATATCATTCAAGCTTGTTTCGAACAACGGCATAAATTGATGCTCCTAAAAGGCGCAGTAAAACAAATTTGGGTGCTGCATTATCTTAGTTTTAAAGTAGGCTGGCATTTATCTGGAGTGTCCCCTCGGTTGCGTGCTGGCGAACAAATGGGGGTTGGCCACGCCGCTGGCGGCCGCCACTGGCGGCGTAGGCGCCGCTTCATTTGTAAAGCTTTATCGGACCTGACAAATGGCGACACTCACTATTTTTATGTTGCGGACGATCGAAGAATACCGTTCATGTCACGGAACAATTTAGCTACGATTCGTACATAGCAACTTTCGTACATCATGTATATTTTGGTATGCTAAGTTTACAAGACACATTCACATACATTTGGCAGTGTCTTTGAAGTATTCAGTTTTATTTCAGTTCTAAAGATGGTATACCTTCTTTAGTACTTGAAGTCGTAGTTGGAGTTCGTAACTTGAATTTTACATGTTGATTATACAGCTTTACCTAGGCATAAAACTTGGTGGAAAGACACTCAGCGCGGTAAAGCCTCGCGCACTCACTTCCCCGCGTTAATGCAAAAGCACGTAGTTCCATGTCGTCGCAGAAAGTTGTGCAAAGTGCACAAAGTGCGCGAACGGCGTGGCAAAGCCTTCATTTGTCGGCTCGTGACGGCTGCGTGACAAATGTGGACGCGACTTTATGTGCACCGCACCTACCCAACGAGGACATGTAGCGATTATGCACCGGCTATGAAATATGTTGGTGGAAACTTCTCGACCGGCCGCTTAAAGTCGAGTCGGAACTTCATTTATCGTAGCTCTATCGTCTCACCGTCATCACGAAATGACTTAACTTTAAATTAAAGATAGGATAACTGCGTAATGTAATCAGTTGAAGCGGCTTTAACATAATTTAAGCCTACGCACTTTTCTGTAACGACGCTACTTGGTAGCGAAAATTCTATTGCTCCTGGTCTGGGTTAACGTAGATTGGGTAATTTATACTTGCCTCCTACCCGCCCCCGGGGGGAGGAGGAAGATACAAGCTCTGAAAGAGCCATGCTGTTCGTTAAAATATCTTAATGGATCGATTAAACGCAGGGTTTAATTATGAGCTACATTAATTTACTTCGGCACGATTTCAGCTATAGTTAATAAAATCAAGATGCTTTTTAAAATCTGTCTAGTAATAAATTTACCTCCAGCCCAGTGAATATTTGCATTGACTGTCTGTCTATCATAATCATGACACGACTGATGTTCGATTTTAACGTGCTAGTTCCTTTTTCCTTTAAATCTAATTATTACCAGATCCAAAAGCTTCCTGAAAACGTACAAGATTATTCATTTTCATAATTCGATATTAATTACTTGCAGAAAAATATTTTGTCAAGGGCTGAACAGCTCTTCACAAATTGATAACAGAACAAGATGGGACATAATGATTCGAAACAATTACCACTTGAGACCTCGTAAAATCTGTCTTGCCGTATAATAAGTATTCTATGATAAGCTCCTTGACTCGGCAAAGCAAATTAAAATTCAATTTGTGACTCAAACCGTGAAGCATAACGGATTGTCGACCGATTTTGTCGCCCCCTTTCTTCCATAATTTCGCAAGTCGCTCAATGTCGGTGGTATTCACAGAGTTCCTTGGGCTGAAAATATTACAATTAACATTTAAGCTTATTAAAATTGTCTTTTCCTAATGAATCCGTAATAATATATCATTATTATCAGTCTACGTCTTTGTCTACACAAGCGTAAAAGAGATACGAGCTTACCTTTAATTAGTGATTAGGCTTTAGTCAACCAAGTTCTAGTGAATTTCGTGCTTTCATTTTTATTTTATATTCGAATCGTTATAAAAAATTACACCAATGCAGGTCTTGAAATCTTTTTTCTCCAATCTTTTAACATCCAAACGTAATCCACGATGTTTGTTACAGGTCGAATGCAAAAAGGCACAACCTAAAGAAGTCATGCTTCCAGCGAACTTGGCGAAGACGAGAGCCGCCGGCCGCGGCGCGTACGGTGAGTTGCTCAGTAGCGCTGTGGCAGCGAGCGCCGGCGGCGTGCGATATGCCCCGTACCCGGTCCCTGCGCCAGCGCAGATCCTGGTGGCGGGCGCGGGTGGGGGCGCTGGGGCGGGGGGTGCCCACGCCGCCGCTTACCGCCGAGCGCTGGCCGCCCTCCGCCCCTCCCCGCGCCCCCAACGGCCCACGCTCGCGCCCCTCACCATGTCTCCTCTAGCGTACTCGGTGTCCGAACTGCTAGGTGCACACGCGCTCGACATCCCGGCCCTGTACTCTCCCCTCACCCATGTTCCGACTCCTCTGCCACTTTGATCCGCGATTCTTTTTCAACAGCATCCACATCATCCTTTCTGAGCGACTATTTCGTGCGAAGGTTGTTTGTTTTCATTTCGTGGGTGTACTCATAAAGCATACTGAATAACTTTATCTAACAAAATTTTAACCATTCAGACGTAACTTTTTATTTCTATGGTTTTATGAGTAGTATCCATCTCGGTTTGGAAACTAAACATCACCTATGTAGTCACAACTTTTATAACCCATTTAGTACTGTAGATCTTCTGCATTCCTTCTGCGCTGGCGAATCCTTCTTTCCATTCCCAATTTTCTTACATTCCCATGCTCTTCTCTCCTGCACAAACGACGAGTTACTAAATGTTCTATAAGGAAACTGATAATATCTAAAGTGTCTTATTTTAGTACTTAATTGCCATTAGAAAGATACTTAGCAGATTTTCGAAATGTGTACCGCCATAAAATAGAAGCCATAGAATCAGTTCATATTCGAAAGTTTATATAAATCTCATAAGTTAAAAATTTGTAGAAAGAAATTCTGGAACAATTTTACGTAGGGTTGATAGAGAGTATTTTGCTACCAGGTAGTAGGTGCTTAATTCAATTTAATTTAAAAATAGATAGAAGAAATAGGAGCCTGGTATTTTCTGATTTCTAACTAGCTTTTAATACGAAATATTGAATACTCATAAGAGCCTAAGCTCAGCTGATTCTTGCCAGATTTGCTACATATCCATCCATGAAGTCTAGATGTCTTTGATTGCGGTTAAGTGTATTTGTCAAGTAATTACCAAATATTTTCGTATAAAATGATATTTCATTCTTTAGCTTTTTATCAAGTATAGCTTTACAGCTTGATGTCGGCTTTAAAATGTTATCAATGGGAGAAAAGAGGTACCTATTATCATGGATGTTATATTTGAGTTTTGTGAGATTATTAGACCAATGTTTTATTTAAATTATTTATTTTGTTGTTATTTTGTAAGACAATTATACTAGTCTAGGTACTTAAACCGTCGATACCTTATGTATTAGTAATTTTAGATTTTTTAGTTTATTTATTTAAATCCTTACTCTTTACGTATTTATTTTATTGTGCAATGCCAAATTGAGACTATAAATGTTCACTATTAGTTTTTATTCTTAGTTTTATGTCTTCCAAGTTTTAATAAATTCATGACTTTTACTGTTTATTAATAACAGTAATAATCTCATACTCTTGTACTATTAAACGTAGCTCTCGTAAACTAATAGAATTAATTTGTATTAACGTAATTAGTTAGGAAGTTTTCCGTAGAGTTTAGAATAATAAATATCATTTCTAAAATATTTAAGAATGTCTGTTTGTTTAACATGTTTAGCTTAGACTAACAATGTGTAGAGTAGCTTAACATAATATTTACAAGAGGGAAACCTTTTATCTTTCTCTATGGTGATCAAACACACTAACATACCCCTTTGGAAGCTACTTTAGAATCTTGGTGGTAGTTTAGATAAAATTGAATGCTCTCTATATGAATATAATATAAACTTAGTATGTAGGTTATTAATTACACTCCACTATGTACTCTGTGTAAGTTCAAAATTTTTTCGCCAAGCAAAATAGTGTCTCACGGCACATCTTCCCTTGCTACAAGTACACACAGTTATATAAATATAAGGTGTAAGGATCGATCGATTTATGTAAATGTTTTTACATTTCTAGATTTCATGTGGTCATTGGGTGCTCTTCCTGACGGTAAGTTTTTATTATTTATTTTCAAAAGTCACTTCATGTCTGCTACCCTGCATCTATCAGCTCATTCTCACATCTTCTCTGGGTTGACGAAGTGCGAGCTGTTGCGCTAATTGGGGGTATGGAAATGGATCATGGCAGTAATTAATTAACTCAACAATTCACTTAAAGTGTTAGTAGGTGTTGATACGTTTAATCAATGGATTATCGAGCGTTGGCGTGTCGCGTTACCCCTCCATCTGCCCCGTGATGGATCGCCTGGCCTGACAGATACACTATTTTGATTGGCAATAATATGATAAACGATCCGCTGTAGTAATCATATCAGCCGCTCGGACCGACCCACCGGCGACCGGCCATCATTCATTTTACATTTTTGTAACGGACTTCATGTTGTTAACGAAACCGATAGTACAAAAATTATGAACAACATACAGTGTACTATTTGTTTCACTTAGTCATTATGACATGTTTGATTGATATAGTGTAGTTGTTTGGTTGGTAATGCATAGAGTTTGAAATGGATAGTAGGTATCTGTTGTATCTGTATAAAGCCGTCGTTAGTCCACTTATAGTGTGCTACATTAAACTCTGTTTACAAAATATCATCTGCTGGACATTGTCCAACGCGATGTCGTACGAAACATGGACGATGTACTTACATACCTTTTATGTGACGCCTCTATTTCAGAACTGGGCCACCGGAACATGTGTGCCGTAAAGATTTATATCAAAGAACACGAGCATCACGAAGTACAAAATAGATTTCATATTTCAATCGAATAATTGGGACGATGGCATGCAATCCAATTATTAACCCTTGCTTTTCATAATATTTTATTGTGTTATTAGATGATAAAATGTGTTGTTTTGTTGTGCAGGTTTTCCCGCAGCGTACGCCGCCTACGCGGCAGGACGTAGCTATTCGGGCTATCCTAGCTTCGGGCTGCCATACCCAGCAGGTAATCCCCTGGCGAGCTTGCACCACCAACTGTCCGGCAATCACTACCACCACCTGGCGACACTCCTGCCTTACCACCCGCTCGAGTTGAGCGGCGTTTACAATGTACACGCCATGCATCTGTGAACTCGAGCCCGCGACAATGCATTCCACTAACCCCTAACCCTCTCAATCAGCACCGATTTACTCAATTCTAGCCATTCCACTATAGAATTTGAATCGGTGCTGCACATTTTATCATAGCTTGCCAATCACGTAACAATACAACAACGCATACGCTAATTTCCTGTATCCACTGTGGTGACGTCCTAACTTCACATTTCGACTAACTCGTCTGAAGGCAAAAGTTGGTGTGACCTCTCGCTAACAACTTTACTAACAAGTTAACATCCTTAACAATGACTGAACCATATAGATAAATCTGCCACGCTGTCAATTACGAAACGTCCATGTTTTGAGAAATGCTATTTATTGTTTATCTCCAGAATTTTGCCAAGACAATCCGGCCAATTGCGAGCGCGTCGCTATATGTTTACCGACGATTCGCCCTAACGATTCTCAAATGCTACGCGTCGAACAAATACTCTAGCGCAAACACGGTCGCGCCCCGCCTGCCCCCGCTGCTGGAGTCGCGCCTGAGCCATCTCCCACTCCTCATTAACAGCGAAAGCTTTTAAAAGAGATTTAAACAGATTCCAACAAAAGTACTGAAATACTGACGTCCTTTTTGTGGTGACTTCTATGTAAATCTCGGGACAGACGAAAAAGAATTTCCACTAATTAAACGTAGTCGACTAAAGGCTTCGGTCGAGACCCTCGAATGTGAGTAGAATGTTAATTTTTGCGTGGCCTTATTAAGTCGGAACGCTTGTGCGTTACATTTGCATCGGCAAAACTAACCGAAAGAATAGATCCGGCGTTCGACGAGGTGATGGCGGGGCGACAGGGGGGTACTAAGTACGCCGCGACGGGCACAACTGCACAAATACTCTTCTTGTTATTTGTCCACACTCCTGTTTGAGCCGCCTTCGCTCCGCCATAATTACGCCACTAAGCTTTGACTTTCCGCTTTTTTCGAGGTTGGGCGGCACGCCTGCCCTGGTTTTTCGGTCAGACGCAAACGGAATCTGCAAATGCGAACACTATTGGAAATTCTAATTGAGCAAACTTCGCGTAAAGTGTGGCTCAGTCTGGCTTCTGTTTCACTCGGGTTTAGCCATATAGTCGATGTTAATCTACGGCAATTGCAGCTGTTTTTTTTTCTTCGATTTTGTACACGTTTTTTCACGTTAATTACTTTAGAACGGCCGCTTTGTGACACGCAAGACAAACGTTTCTATTTTACCCATGGACCAAAACCTCGGCGGTTGTGGGCGTCCATTCAATTGTAAATATAATTGAACAATGAAGCGGCCTGGTAATTACACAGGTGTACGGACGAACCGTTTAAATTAATAGCGTTATCGAACTCAGCAATTCACCAGGCTAGATAATGCACCCATACAAAGAAACGTTCATTCAGGAGGTTGCAAAATTTACATCGATTTTTAAATTCCATTGTCGTTCTTGTGAGTAAATGTTACAGTTAGTAACATGTGTTGCATGAGACGCACAACTCAGGCTGTATTTGAGGTGGAAATCCGGACGGTAGCCGGTGGCCAGGGCACGACCACAGCGGGCGCTGCGCCGGCGCGCCGCCACCGTCCGCCACAATTAATGTGCGCCCATTTCGGCCATTAGCATTCCTCTGCTGAAACCGCTACCAGCTTATTGGCAACGTCATCTATATGAATATTCACTTCATGTTCTGAAACCACGAAGGTCGTAGATGAATTACTTCACTAAGTCCGAAAATCCTGTAGAAACTCTTTTATATGTGCAACGTGACGTGCTTTTAATTTTATTTTATTATGAACTCAAACGCGGTTGCGTCCTTTGATGCAGCAGATGCCATGACAAAGTGCCCCGTCGGTCGCTTCGACCCACAACTTCGTCTCCAGCCTTTAATATGGAGTAGTCTCTTCCTGAAACTTGGGAAACGACTGCACGTACTGTCGGAGCGGAGACACTTTCCGAACGAATAAACAACTTTGTTAATTATACGTGACTTCGCTACGTGTTTATGCACTGCAATTATTACCAGGTTCTAAGAAACAATTTTCTCTTCTGAAAAATGTAGAATAACGTCTACATATTTTCGAGAAAAATGTAAACCCGCATGGGCATACTTTACACATAGTTTACACTTCAACTTGACGCAATTTTTAACCCAACCAAGGTTCAGCATACAACGAAATTTCTACGACAAAATACAAAACAATAAGAATTTAAAAATATGATTATGAAAGTGCATGGCGAAGTAGGGCTTTAGTCCTCACAAACTAGGACAACTTAGCTTGTAATCCAATCTGCATATTTATTGGAAACTGTTATAGAGCCTGGACTAGATACTAGCATTCTTTGACGTAGATATTAATATTAGTGGTTTTAACTTCTCCCTCTATATTACATAGACGTATCATAATCATAGCGGCAAATACTACTTAGGCATAGATTCATATAGGATCAGTATCGATATTCTCTATGTAGCATGCGTAGCGTAGGTGTAGTGAGTAGTGTTTGGATTTCAATAGGCATAGTAAGACTGAACACAATGCTATGATATATTGGTTTCAAACCATGACAGGTTTATGTGTATGCGGAAATTCTATATCCAAAGTAGATAACAGGATTCTGCTACAAAACAGATTTATCATCGTTTCTAATAGCTGGCGAGTTTTAAACAGTCTGGTCTATATTTTATACTTCTGCTGCTACAAACTTAGACCAACCATAGTGAGTGTATTCACGTCCCAGCGCATGCATACGAAATGTGCTTTAACCGCACCCGTATGTAAAACAATAAAATTGATATCGGGTCATTTATCCCTGTCGGGCTGTCCACAATATTCTCGCAATGAATACAACTAGTTGTTTAAAGGCCGGTAATTCTCACCATTAATAAATAAAAGTTTCACGCTCGTCAACAAGAATGACGCATTTTCCGGCGTTCCACATAATAACATCCTTTAGAATTTCATTGCTCGGACTGAATAATTTATTTGTACGTCAAAAATCGTTATTACAAACGCTATCAAATCAAAGCATTGTGTATGTCTGTTATTATAGTCACGTCTAATAATTGTAACGTAAATAAATGTTAGGTAGTATAAGAAGTACGAATCTTAGATATAAAAGTAGATATTCATTTCAAAATTACTAAGTTTAGAGGATGAGTACTAACTACATTTAGACTTTAATTTGCGTAGCTCCAATTAACTAGAATTAGTTTAGATTATTTTTTATTTATAAAATCATTAAATTAAGCACTATATCGAGCTTGAAAAGTGTTATTTCAATACCTAATTAAATATTTGCTATAATATATTTAAGTATATAATATTCTATCTTGAGTTTTCAAAGTTAATTCTCTATTATATTTTAAATATTTACACTGCTTAAATGATAATGTTATTGATATTAATATTTATTGTTGTTGTTGTGTAATATTTTTGGATGCGACTGTTTTAAGCTAACTTCTTCATGTTACTATTGTACGAAACGGTTAAAGCATATCAAAATATGCACAAGTGACGAAAAGTATACTTCGGAAAGGACTGTTAAATTTAACATTTGATAGCAATAAACCATTGCTTCATATGAACACCTCGCAATTTGTTTGTCAAAATTAAGGTATCGTGTCAAAATTATTACGTAAATAATAAGTTAACATTGAAAATTACATCGCTGCGTGTGCGACCGTCCTTATCGCCATCCTCTAAACTAGTCATACATGAATAAGCTTCAAGTATTTTAACGCGTAATGTAAGCTAAATTAAACTTTCTCTGATACTTCAGTTGCCTTCATATTCATACTAATAATTATAACTTAGGCGAAATTTTATTACGAAAGTATATAGATAGTAATTTTTACTTACAAAGGAAACGGGTAGATATTTATGGTGGCCATCTTTTGATCACGTGTTCCATTGCGTGTTTTGATATACTAATACCGAATGAATAATTCAGTAAATAACATGATGTTCTTGATACAGTTTTGATGGTGGAATCAATACGCTATAGAATAACACGTAATGACCCCTACACCCTGCATCGTGCCGTGCGTGATACAGATAGGGTACTCCCTAATACAAAACATAATAAAAGCAGTCTATCATGCCGTATCTGTGCGTGCAAACAATTTTAAATAGCCCGAAAACAGTAAACAGGAAACTATCAATTCCAAGTTTCCCCATAAAGATTCGATGAGTGGAGCTCTGGGCGGTATTCTCCGCTTTTTACACTATTCCTCGGCGTAATGTCATTTTTTATAACTTTTGTTTTTTCCTTTCATGTTAATTTTTTGAATAGATACATGGGCTTTTCTCTGAAAGAGATCCGCGGCTCGTTTGTG
Organism: Carpatolechia fugitivella; assembly: GCA_951230895.1. Taxonomy (NCBI): domain Eukaryota; kingdom Metazoa; phylum Arthropoda; class Insecta; order Lepidoptera; family Gelechiidae; genus Carpatolechia; species Carpatolechia fugitivella. The sequence goes on from OX579650.1 coordinate 12,154,275, forward strand.
CCCTTATTTGATATACAATGCGAATGTTTTGTTTATTTGAACGCGGTTCTGTGTGCGGAACCCAAAGCAGCGTAGCCAGCTTTGTAGCTTTTTTATTTTGTTGCCGCAGGTGTAGTGGGAGTTTTACCGGCGGAGAGCCGTCTCTTGGTCGGTGGCGAGTTCGTAAGCCCGAGCGTGCTGGGCCAGAGCTCGTAGGCCGGCCGCAGCGCCGCGCCCCCCGCGTCGCACGCGCCTCTCGCCCTCACCCCCCCACTCGCCGCCAACCGAAACCACTTTCTATCCCGGAACACCCGTTAACGGCTCCCGGAATTTCTTACGAACACAAATAAATCTTTTCTCAAACGAATAGCTCTTTAATATCACGCCCACCGTTTCCCTCTCGAATCTCCAGGAATGCAATGTCGCAAAGCTAAGTTATTTTACGATTACGTTTGTTATCAGCTGAATTCGCAGATGCGTGGCTTATCGCCCGACTAGGTTTGCCCATATAGCCCGTTTCCATTTAACTTTCCATTAAATCAATGCGGTATCCCTCAGGAAGTAATACCAATAATCATTAGATAGAATAATTATGTTAGGTGTCGTTTACGATGCACAAATCTCTTCATATTGTATTGTAACCCATGTGTCAAATTCTTAACGTGTTAAGTCTATATTATAAGTCAAATAGTATTGTTCTTATCGCTGTTCCGACATATCGTCTTATACCATTAATCGTAAGTTTTATGATATTGTGAAGCCGCTATATTTTAAAATAAAGGAAATTGCCGTTGTATAAGCAAAAGGTTTTATCGTTTATTGTCCAATTGATCGCTTAGCTATCGAGGTCGATCAGAGCCTCACTTATTTACCATTCGCTCGCATATCGATTGCGACCAAAATAAACTGGAAGAGATAGTGTGCTAGCGTGGAGTTGGCTTGGCTAGCGTGCGGTGAAGTTTGATGATTCCGTACCTTAGGATTAGGGCAAGTTTGTATTTTCTTACTGGAACGTATTTTAACGATCACATTCGTTTTCTGACTCATCCAATGCGGCACATGTAGCTTGGTGTTCGCATCAAGCCGATAAGCTTTTGCCGAGAGAAAGTGAGTTGATCAGGTGTCGGCTGGAGCAGCAGTGTTTTCGGCGACACTTACCGCCGCCGCCGGCGCTCTGCCCCAGCCGGAGGCACGCGCGACCGCGGCCCGCCGTGCGAGGCCTGCATTCCACGCATTCTACACGCTCGCCCTCAGAATGCAGCCCACCGACCAGACACACCACACTAACTACTTTGCATAGTTCCTTGCCGCTCACTTGCAGTCTCACATATAACTCGCACCCGTCCAAAATGTAAACTAACGTTTGTTCGCGTCCAAATACCCTAAACTCAGTACCGGTCCAAATTAAATAATAAATTTCTAAGACACAAGTCAGTACAAAACAAAATAAGGAAACGATATTACAACAAATTAGCGCCTTGAAACGAAATTCCTTATAGGGTCACACAGCCGTCGGTTTGAATCCAAATAATTAGCTGGCGAGGCGGCGAGTGCGCGTCGCGAGCGGTGCCAACTCCATTTGTAATTTAAGATATTTGACCGTTAATTGTGTTAGTAACTGTTACGTTTAGTGCTTGTTGCTTAGGTCAGAGTGGGTGCGGAACGAGGGTTCCTAACTAATCTCTACACCACCTTTTAGATTTACATGTAAATATACTTGCAGAATTAGAAATAGCATACAGTAATAGTAATAGTGTACAGTGAGTCTCTCCCGCTCTAGCGAGTGCAGTGTTTGGATGGGTCAGAAGTTTTATTACTTTGTAATTTTTAGATAGTAGGTATTTTGTTTTATGGATGTCTATAGATGTTAACTTTACGCGCTAGTCTAGCTAACTCCATCGCCCATAACTTTTTATTGTAGATTTACCGAATGTGTCCGAGAGTCTATAATGGGCACAATTAGCATACTAATCTCTTCGAGTTAGTGTTGAGCGGGCGCACAAATCCTGCGCAGTGCGGTTCGCACGTAGTAAGTCCTTTCTCCCCTGCATTGCATGGCAAAACCTGGTTAGTAGCTCGTCTCAGTGGTCCTAATGACCCTACTCTATGTTCCACAACCACCACCGCTCTGATAAATACCAACACTGCTTGGGGATAAGGGATTTAACTACATTTTAAACATCCAGAATGTGTTCACATAAAATAAGTTGTGGTATACAAGAAAATCAGCAGTTTGGTGAAGGAGTGAGCCGACTACAGCAATAGGGCGAGTAATTTTACATGACTTTATATTTAAAAGTTTGAGCAGTATCGTACAAGTTGAACACTAGAATAGCGTAGGTAACGATGTGTTAAATGGCTGTGAACATTCCGAAACAAGTAAACAGTGTGGTAGAACTAATTAGTGTTTTCAAAATTATAAACTAGAAAAGTGTAGTATAAATTATAAAATAATTAGACACTAGACTAGTCATAAAATAGAACAGCAGAAATTGGAAATAAATCAATGTAAAATGATATTTTCTAGAAATTTTCCCAATAGTATAGACATACTTAGATTTGTAATATGGCGGGCGATTTTATATTTAGCAAAGCTTAAAAATAGTTCTACGTTAAAAGCCAGTTTGTAAAAACGTTCAAAATATTGAATATAGTGATTTCGAAATTGTAGGCCTAGGTAGAAATATGTAGGTAAGCAAAATGTAGAATATTGGTGGTAAAACAAATTATTGTGATTGGTGGTGCAAACTCTTTTTATTATAGATGTGTTTATCTAGCTTTAAGATTTTATTGTATAATTTCTTTAGAATAGTATTTTATTGTAATTTTTTAAACTGTTATGCCTTAGGCAAACTGTAGAGTCAAATCAAAGTTTTTTTCGAGTCAAAATTAAATGCAAATAGAATAGACAAACTTCAATTTTGTAATTAGAAAATAAAATCTATCTACTTATTTATTTTTAAGCCGTAGTGAGTTATGTAGTTGACAGTAAGCGTGATTATTCCGCAATTATAATTTTGTAATTTGACTACATGGGTAGAATTTTTCAATTTGAAATTTAGAGATTTGTAGACAAAATATTTGAAAGTATTCAGTAAATAATACCGTGTGTTTTTATCGACATTGATCTATCTAAACGTTAATTTTGCTTTTTTAATGTCGCTTTACGTGTTTTATCTGATTAATATTTCAATCTATGGCTGAACCAGTGTGAGGGTCCATTATTTTCCCGACAATGTAAATACTTTGGCTGAATGGGGCAGCGACTCTCAATAAAAGGCTCCCCGGAGAAGATTTGGAAAGATTCGAAGGAAGGACAAGCGGTTCTTTTTTTTTTAATTTCAAATCTGAGACCCGCGCGTGCGTGGCTGGCATTGCGCGGCCACTGGCAACACAGAAATTCGATTAATTTGCAATTGAGATAGCCTCCATCGGTTAAGCGATCGAGAACCCGCGAAACCGTATCATCTTCCCGGCGAGTTATTGATGGCACCTATTAAATATACGTTTCGGTGTTTGAGACGTGTGCGGCAACCAGGATTGTCCGTAAACGCTCAAATAAAACATTTCAATCGTTTCGAGCACGAAATGAAGTATTGGGATCTTGTAGGTGAGCGATGCGAGCACCAAACTTTAGATATGAGCGCATTTCACACCAACTTTGCTAATGGCGTTCGGTTACCGCACGTTCTTTTTATTTCACGCATAAGCATAGTTAGTTACATAAGTAACTGAGTTCTTTTTTTACATTTTAATTAGTTTGCTGTTTTTTTTTTTCAAGCGACATTTTTTTGGCCAGCATCTCTACATAAAAAAATAAAACGAATTATCGACAATCAAATTGAGATGTTTCAGTATAACGTTATCGAAAAGTATGTTTGTTATATTCATTACGTTGTCCTCGTCGAAATATACCTATGTTCATACGTGAGTTTTGAAGGAAAAGAAAATGTAAGCCATAAAAAGCCGCGCGTAATATAGTATCTTAAGGGCGGGTCGTACGGCGCGAGTACGCCCCGTGAATATTTCCTTCGACCGTCATCCCACTTCTGAAGAAGAATTATTAAGTTTCCCCGAACTTCGCAATTATGAAAGTTCGAATAGCTCTCGCAAGACGGCCTCTGAATTTATAGATGAATGTGTGCTCCCCCAGGCCCGCGAGGTGAGTCACACTCGGGTGCGAATTATTCCAGCCCACCTTCCACGGGGCCACTGCGTCAATAAAATTGGGTTTCAATACGTTGGCTTGGTTTGCACACATTGGCTTTCTGAATCATATTTATTTAGCTCTTTTATTTATCTGTTCTTTTGCAAGAAGGAAGAATAGGAATAATGCCTAGGTAAAAAGAAAACGTTAATTAAAAACAAAGAATCTATAAGGTTTCAAAAGCAAACATAATAGTTGCCACTAATTAAAAACTTAAACGCGCGCATGTTCACCAACTATAAACTTTTATTTTAATTTTCAAATGTTTTAATGTTAACTAGAGTAGCGTAACAATTTCACACAAAGAGCTTGTGAGTTATTTTATAGCATTGTTTTTGCGGAGTATCATCTCCGACAAGTTAATCGTTTCAACTATCTCAGCAAACAACTTTGCCGCTGTCTTAGACGTGTTCAACAAACTTGAACCTGTTACACGCACAAATTACAGGCCAGCATGTGTTAAGAACCCAGGGGCACAGTTGTGGGTGGCCAAGTTCGTGTCCGCTGCAGATATGACTGGTAGTAGTTAAGTTACACTTGCTAAAAGTACAGAGTTGCTTCTCACGCCAGCCGCTTGTAAACTGAGTCGTAAATTATTTGAGGTCAGGAACACGCCTCGCTACAAACTAAGTAGAGCCGAGCCTGCTTCTGACTTTATTTCCTGTGCACTCGGCCGACTATGACGTCTGAAGCGACGCGACGTGTTGCCTCCTGTTTATATCTCTAAACTCCTCCGGTTGTAGAGTTTCCAATTTCATGAACTAACTAGAACAAAGCCGACAAGAAGGCCGCTATAACTAAGATATTATCGTGAAAAATCTCAATTAGGTAATGTGCCAGCGAGCTCGCCGTCGCCCACCTCCTTAATGGGGAAAGAATGAACTTGCCCGATCGACACATTAACGATCCAAGACGTGTCTGCGCCACCACTCAAATTCTTATTTATTACACGGCGATCCTCAAATAAATAGCCTCTCACACCGCAAAGTAATGTTATTAAAATGTGTCAGCATTTTAGTGTGGAACCGCGGCGGCTACGAGCGAGAGCGGGCGCGGGAGCGGGACGGACGCGCCCGCGCGACGCCATCTATCATTCATCCTCCATTACTTATATTGTACTTTTTTCGCAAAGTCACTCGCAGGCCGGTAATCACCTGGTGCGACCGCGGACCTCCATTTTTCACACTAAATCATAACTCGCGCATCTGACAAAAATAAAATTTGTCGTACAAGCCAATAGGGCTAATGGTGACACTATGAGCAAGCAGAAAAGACGGCGCGAATATTAATCTGCCCCTTGTTAGATTCTAGGATTTAAGCACAATTTTCATGAAAAATAGGTGCAAGGTGTTTTGCATAGGATTTGGAATACTGAAAAAAAATCGCGAGTTATATTTTATCAGCTTGATATAATGTTTAATATGTTGCTTTGGAAACATCTTCTACATTATCCTTCACATTATTAGTATTTAAATACACACATTATTAGTTTATAAATACTTTTTCTTTATGAGAAACAAAGACTGAGCTCGAGCAGTAGTGTCATTCAACTCAAATATTACAAAACGAATTATTTTGGGTATGTTTGAAAGAGTAGTTTAATACAATAGGGAATATGAACAATTTTTTTAACTCATTAATCGAAATATTTTAAGTTCCAGATAAACACATAAAAAATATTTTTCAAATATCTTGCTCAGAAACAAAGTTATAAGACTTCGAAGTTGATGTTTTTTTTTTTTTTTGTTTTGGCATAATGCTATTAGACAGAGCAGTCCAAGATGACATGCGACGTCATATGTCACGCGGGTACCATAGAAAATTTTTGTTTTCGTTGTATCTGATTTGTTTTTCGATTAATTTCGATTCTGTTTTGACTGTCAGCATTCTATTTTTGTATACTTTCAGATGAACTATGAAAAAACTAATACTTTTTTATGCATATTCCCTATTGCTACGCGAGTATTGGTGTTATGTTAGTGTATTTGCTAACTTTAAGGAGCGTAGGTTCCGTTTGCTAAAGGTTAGGCTATCAGGTGTGCAATACAGCGTGCGGCGGTGGCGCGGCGCGGCGTGCGGATCGCGGGCGTCGAGACGCGGCGACGACGCGCGACGTGCGACGTGCGCCGTATGCTAATGCCCTTCCCTATTCAATAAGCAGACCGCCGCGTGCCAGCGAGAACTCACGTCGGATAATTTACTGGATATTTTGTAAAAGTTTTTTCGCCCTCTGTGATTTATACCCGCGAAACTTCGAGCTCTCTTTTTCATTTGAATGCACGTGACATACGTGATATTTTTTGTTCCGACATAATCTGAGCCCGGGGAGTCTTCGTTGTCCTCATTCGTCAATACGGCATCTGTCTCCAACGGCTAAATTATTCATGCATTTACGCGCTTCAACTTTATCCGTGCTAGAGAACTTTAATATTGAGTTGGGATTACATCGATAGTCACTTTACCGTTCAATATGCTAAATTGAGAAAAGATGAGGTGTTGCGGTGCGGCGTAGTCTCGAGTATTAACTTAGTTTTTGAGGTTTTAAAAATGGAATGGTTCAGTCATGGATGTGTGTGTATGCTAACGAGTGTGCGCGTCACTCGTGTCTGTGGACGAATGCGAAATGTGTGTATGTTTGCAGTTGACCTGACCAACGGCCAACTGACACCGAACAACAACACACCGCTGCTCGCGCAGGCGCTCTCAGGTGAGACGCCTTCCCTTCCTTCACATCCACTCATGCTCATACCCATCGCATGATACTACATTAACACCAGAATATGATTAGAGAAAGTTTCTCAGTTTTTTTTTTTTTTTCTTTTTGTTTTATCAAGTTGATAACACGAGTCAATAAATAAACTATTGTTGGAAGATAGGTCACCCAAATAGCTCGTTCAATTAATATGAACTCAAAAAATAAACATCAAAAAGGAACCAGAAAGAAACAAACACACGACACTTACTACTGTTGAAAAATAGTTGAAAAGTCACATCTATGTCTTCAAATATCGCATAATGATCAAGATAAATAATTGAGTTAGTCGAATAAGAATCCTACAAGTTATCACGTTCCTCTATTTTTTTCTGTGTGTATTCATTTACCATACACATATAAAAGTAATAACTTGGCACACTGATAGGATTGACTGTTGCTTTATGTGCTTTGTTTTATATCTCTCATTTGCGTAAATAACTGTTTGTAAACGATTCCCCGAGATACAATTGAGTGAGTATCCTATTTGTGTAGCGGTATTGTGATTGTAAGGCAGTTGGTGCCGCACTGATTGAGGGCAACCTCGATACAGGGTCTTCTTAATATAATATTAATAAAGTTTGATGTTGATTTTAAATAATTAATCTTGAATACATAGAATCTTTTAGATAGCTTGAGGCTTTGTAATAATGTAATCAAATTGTAACATTTTATTTATCAAGGACTGAATCGATTATTCTTCTTCTTCTTGTGAAAGTTGTAAGGTCAACGACAGACCTCACAAATTCTGGTGTCAGAGTTATCGAGCCGCCATACCTGGCCATATTTATAATCGTGGCGAAATCGCAGTGAAATTTTCACAGCAGTTGAGCATGAACTCAACCAGCTACCGTTGATTGACCAATTTGTATTCATCGGCAGTGATGAACAACTATCAAGCTGCAGCGGCTGGCTTCGGGCCTCCGGCGTCCCCGCACGGGGCAGGTGGTCGCGCGGGATTCCCGGCCGCGAGCTCCCCAGGACCTGCGCTGGACGTCTACGGATCAGCTGCGGACAGCGTAGGCTACGTGCAGGCCGCCAGCCCTCAGCCCTCCGGATTCCCCGCAATCGCCGTCAGCCGCGCGCCCCTCAATTACACCCCGGTGAGTTCATCATCCTCAACAGCTCATGTACGTCCCCACCGGGGCCCGAGCTTACCTTGAATTAGAGCGATCAGGTTTTAATCAACCACACTGGCTTAGTGCGTATTGGTCAACTTCACTCACAACTTGACTGGTGGACTCACAAGTGGACTGCAATAGGCTGATTGATTGATTGATTGACTCACAACTTTTAAATTTCTGAGAGTGCAAGAGTATAATAATAATAATAATAAATCATTTATTTCAGGCAATATTATAACATAAGTAAGTACGTACGTAAGTACGTATTAGTATAACATTTAGTAAGTTTATTTGGGCTAGCAATTGGAGTATATGCGTCACTTGTGGATTATTTAGTTTGCGCTCTGCATGAGCTTGATACCGCTAAAAGAACCGGCTAAAATAATAGCGCGTTGACATACATATATTGTAGTTGTGTAAGGCCGGTTCGTTCATTCGTCACTTCACACAAAGTCAGGACGTTTTCATGTTTTGCCTTGTTACTATGTAATTAAGTAATTTTGTCTACTTTAAAATATTTCCACTTCCTTTCGGTATTTTTAACATCTTGAGAGGAGTAAAATTTTAGCAAAGAAAAATTGCTATCCTATCTCAACAAACAAAAAGAAAGTTCGGAGAGCGTCGAATGTAATAGACAGAATTCTGAAGTAATTCATTCAATTTGTAGAGAAAAATAAAGTGATGTAAAGTTGTAACCTTATTATGAGCTGAATTAGCGACTGCACTCGATGGTAAAAGCAAAGTTGGCAGGATGAATATAAGAAAAGTTTGATATTTTATTCCGTGATAAATGGGATAAAGTTATTAACTTTTGATTCTAACTTTTTTCATTTATTACGTCATGTTCAAAAATGCCTATTTCAGTAAGACTCAAATGAAGGCAATTCCCAAAATTGTCCTTGTTCGAGAAGTTTCAACTGTCACGGAATTCAAATTAATGTTTGTTCTGTTTTGTTTTTCTTCGGGGCTTTTGATTCTAGCTTCGAGATGTTGAAATTAATATTTTTCTTTATCGCTGCGGTATTTTTAAGTTGGAATAAAATTGCATATCGTTTTAACCGGGGTTGTGAAAATCGAGGGTCATTGTGGTAAAGTAAAAAAGTCATTAGTAGTCAGTCGAAGAAGGATAAAACGTAGCGTCGTCGTCGTCTGAAAGAGCTCGTAGATCGAGCGGCCGCCCGGCCGGGCGCGATGAGCGTTGAGACGGCCGTCGTGAGTGCGGCTGTCATACCGCACACGCAATTAGCAGTCGACGACGACACTCTAAAATTTTAGCGAGAAGCCGGTCCAATCTCATTATGGAACCGATCTTCCTTGTCGCTCTTAAAGCGTAATCACCATAAGTTAGCGAGCAAGTGAAGCGTGAGAGATGCGATTATAAAGTGTTCCGAAATATGAGGCGGGCGGGGAGCAGCGCGGCAATCTACGCGGTGCACTGCCGCGGGTAATGGCTTTTTAAAACTGCGACCGCGCTCCATAACTGCTTCCCTGAGACGCCATCAGTCTTCATTGCTTGTCGGCGCCCGCCCGCGCCCTCGCTGCCTCCGCCTCGCCGGCGAGATCTTAACTCCTCACGTCTCCGTATCTCCCACACATTTTTCAAACTGCACTCGAACCCTTCTCAATTTCAGGAAAACTTCGAGCTCGTTAATTGAAAACGATACGTGAATCCGCCGATCATCGACAGATTTTGTTATTGTTTGAAGGGGTTAACGCGAGTTGATCGTGCGTTCGCTACACTAAGCCACCCTTCCGTTTCAGGCGACTCATATATCAAATGGGATATTAACTCAATCGTACGTAATCGCCGAGGCAAAACAAATACGTCGCTAATGAGAGAATGAACGGTCCAACCGTCGGACCGTCGGGCCGGGAGCCGGGCGCGCGCATGTGGTTCCCGGGTGTAAAACGGTCTTATTAGGTAACGGGAATGCCCCCATGGGCAATAACCGTAAATCAAGGAGAACAAGCGGTGTAATTACCGCTGGCGAGCGGTCGCGGCGCTGCTCTAACTCATCCACTCACTGTTTTTATTTTGTTGGCCGCCACGAGCCACTACCGCTCTATCGACTGCGAACACCAAACTTACTACCTTTAAATCTGCCCCGGGAGAGGTTAATGCTGCACTGAACGGTTTATACCTCCATTCAATTATGAGTGCATTTATGAAAAAGAAATCTTGAATCTTGTATATGCAGTAGGTTGCAATGACTGATTAAGCCCTGATAGCACTTATTCGTGGAAGGCCGAGTGCATCGGTGAGGACATATTATAAAGCTATTTTAGTTGATAGATTAAAATAACTTTATAATTTTATTAAAAGTAATAATTGACATTTGGTTTTTCTCTCATTTCAGGGACCGTTGATTCCTGCGGCTTTTACCAACGGTTATCATTGAAAGTGTCATAGCACAAATATTTTACGTAAGTATTTATTTATTTTGTTCCCAATCATAGATTATTATGGCTTTGTTAAATTTAACCTAAGTACATGTCCTACATTTTGTATTTTATTATGAGGCATTGTATTATAAGAGGAGTACATACAAAAAATGCTCATAAATAAAATTATCCATAAGTCTGCTCATTCGTTACTAAATATTTCGATTGCTATTTGAAAAAAGTGTAGTTAAATATGTACAAAATAAAATAAAAAAGAAAAACTGTACAAGATTTATTTTTAACCACTAATTTGTAGGTTTTTAGAAGAGTTAAAGGTCTGTCACCATACAATTTGGGATGTTTGTATTATCAGGTATCTGTCTGAATATTTATACTACAATGTTCTGTTAAGGAGGCGAGCGGAGTGGCGGCGCGTAGCGTCTTCGGGCGCGCGCGCAGCGGTCCGGCCGCCGCGAGACAAGCATCTCCTCCCCCCGGGCGCCGAGCGGCCCGGTGCGCCGGCGCCGACCGTCCGATGACCCAAACATCTCTACAACCCCCCCCCCCTCAAACCCTCTTCTACCCTTAAGCCCCACCCCACCCCCCACCGAGGAGACCCTGTCTATTGTAAATAACAATAATCTAAACTTTTTGTCGTGTGAACGAGAGATAGTCTATTAATTAAACAGGTATTTTTTCAAATTTTTCTCGCTTTCAACTGTACCGTAGATGTGTTGTCAGAAATAATAAACAATTAAACTACAAAAAAATACATTTCATAATATATAAATGCATCTAGACGATTTAATTGCAGGGGTATATCTTAAATAATATTTTATTATTCATAGTTAAATTTACAGTTTAAGGTGTAATGTCTGTCCTTTGACGCGCACGGGACCTTGATTTCGATGTAATGGACCGTTTTCCTTGACACTCGAAGGCTTGTATCCACCACCGAGCGCGTTTCGTGATTTGGATAGGGAGCTTGTATTGTATGATGATTTGCGGCATGTTCGCCACGAGTCGAGCCGAGCGTAATTGCCGAGCGGCGCGGCGCGTGGCGGGCATGAGTGACGTCACGCGGCGACGCGCGCGCCTCGGCCGAACTGTGACGTCACGGGCGGAGACAATAATGCGCTGCATGCGCCCGCGCTCCTCGCTCGTCCACCAACACATATTTTATTCTATCTATTTTTAATATTAATGTCAAATATTAACATAATTATTATACTACTATATATTATGCATATTTTACCTATGAATGTAATTATTTTCGCCTAATTCGGATTGTATAAAATCACATCTTGGAACAACTGTTTTGTTTCAGTAGCGAACATGTTTTTCAATTACTTCCGTATAAGACTATGTTAGTTACGCGTATACATACATTTCTAATAATTATGTATTAATGATATAAAATTTTATCCTAAGGATAATATGGTCATATTTACGATTCATAAGGAAGTTTGGAAAGCTAAGTCGGAACATTTCAGAATATCTCTCATCGCGTTAAGATAACGTTTCTATCTTGTACCTTTGAAATTAGGTATTGTAATTATAATAAATAACAATTTTGTGCATTATGTAATAAATATTTCATTGTTTCTTACGATTGTATGTACCGTATTATAAGACCACTGTTAAAAAATTACGAGGCTCCATTTCGAGCGCGGAGTCACACCGTACTTAGTTATACTTAAATTTTTAATCAAAATAATAATATAAAACAGTAAATTTCGTACAGGCAATATAGTTACACAACACAAACATTTCAATAAACTAATGACAGGGATATTAAAAAATACAGCCAAAGGCGCAGGTTCGAGGTAATAGTATAAAAATATGAAGTCAATTCATTAATCATATTCGTTAGGTACTGGAAACATTTTTATCGACCACTTTTTCTAGTTTGCAGCAGTTAGGTCTCGCGCCTCTGCGCCCGCGGCGATTGCGTAGACCCGTCTACAGGCGGCTACGCCGTAGCTCCGCGCTACGCGAGCGCTACGCATGCACTGCGTTTGCGCTCTCCGCTCGCTACACACAATGCACTCAGTTGCATCCATTCGTTATTTACTAATTATTATTACTCATTACCTACATCAATTAAACATTAATATTATAAATCTAGGTATAAAATTTTAGGTAATAATAATAAACAATCTTTTAAAATGCTATTATTATATAAATACGTTATAAATATAAATGTTTCCTGTTACAAAAAAAATATTGAAAATGATACGAAGTAAATCAATATTCTTTTTAAAGGTAATTTATTACTTGAGTATGTAGTTAATTGAATAATGGAGTGTTAGACGGAGTGCGCTCGTCGCCGGGCGGCGCGCTCGCTTTGCGTTTTTTGTTCGTTCGTGCCGAGATCGTTCGCAGAGATGATGTCACGCGCGGCAGCCAGGGCGCCGGCGAGTGCCCACGCGCATCTGTGCGGTCACCGTGAGGTCGCCGCGCCGCGCGCCTCGCCGCCGCCCCCTCCGCGCAAACCGCAGGAGTCGCGACCGCGATTATGTTGTTAAACGTTAGCTAGGAAATTGATAATGAAATCGAAAGGTGTGAGTCTTTAGGACGGTCGGAAAATCGATATCATACCTAACAAATTAACGTAATTATTTGTTTTATATTTACGGTGTTATAGGTATTTAAGACATTTTTCTTAGAATATTTAATTATTACGATGAAATGTTATAATTGTTAGGCCCGGGCCGGCGGCGGAGCGGCGCGGGCCCCGCCGCCGTCGGCTGTCTCATTCACTCTCACATCCTCACTATAATTATATTTTCTTACCGACCTTTTTAACGTAGGAGAAGCGTACACGGCCGCTTGTCCCCGTGCGATACGAGTACAAACAAACTTATAGTGAGAGTTCGTTTCGCCGCGTTCGTGAGAAGCCATCGGTTCGCCGCGATTGCACCGAGACGATACGAGGCGCCGCCGGCGCTCGCGCGATCGCTGACCGGCCGCGGCTGCAGCTGCGACTGTAACTGCATGCGGCTGCGGCTGCGGCTGAGGCTGCGGCCGGCCAGCGGGCCGTGCGGCGCGACCGCAGCCAGTAATGACAATTACTATTGTAAATAAATAGTTAGCCGCATGTGTAAAAAAGACGTTAGTCGATACCATCTGGTCGATATTAGATTCATTCGAGCTGCAATCAAGAATAGCTGACGAAGGTATTTAGTTTCATTGTTGTTGTTATGGTTTTTTATTACTATTATTGTAAGTTTGGTTCTTTAGTGTCACCCTGTTAGACCCAGGGAGCGCGCGGCGCGTCGCGCGGGCCCGCGGCTCGCGGTCGCGGCGCGCGTTCCGACCGCAGCGGCGCGGGCGCACCTCAGACGCACACAATACCCATATCGTGCCGTAATCGCCCCGCGCCGCTCCCTCTCGCTTGTTCGTATAGATACGCGTTAGTTGAGTTCAGTCACCATTTAGAAATGTGTTATAATATCAGAATAAAGACTATACGTAATAATAAGCGAGATCTCAAATTTATTTTAAAAATTCGTTATGTGATCCTAATATTGCGACTTTTCGTATATATAAAATTAAAAAGATAATTTATTATATTTTGTATAATGACATTCTACATTATTTTAGACTCGATCTATACTTTATATTGTTATTAAAGATAATAATTAATTTTAATCTAATAACGTGACAGACTGGTAAAGTTCGTAGAGTCGCAGTGGCGGCCTTAGATCATGTAGCTTTGCATATTCGGCGATGGCCAACTTAAATGTTTCAAGGACCAAAGGTATACTTATTCGCGTAGAACCGGACGCGCATTGGCTCCGCACGAACCGCCCCAGCCGTCAGAGCGTGTCTCGAGTCTCGGGGCGCGGCGGGCGCGCTGCCTCCGCCCGCGGTCTGTCCGCGTGGTTCACCCGCTCGGTTTACCTGATCGGCCTGCCCGCTCGGTCTGCCCGCACGGTCTGTCCGCACGGTTTGCCCGCACGGTCTATCCGCACGGTTTGCCCGCTCGGTCTGCCCGCACGGTCTGTCCGCATGGTCTGCCCACGCGGTTCGCCCGCACGGTCTGAACGCGTGGTGGCCCCCAGCGCGCCTCCGCGCCCGCTCCCCGCCACCCCGCAACGCCGCCCGCTTGGTTTCGTTCTCGCGGTTACTTCTCGATTGCGTGCTTCGCGTGCTGACTGATTTTCTATAGCAATAAAAATCAATTACCTAAGATTTTACATTAAAATAAATTTGGATTTATATACGTTCGAATTTGGTGTCATGTACATTTAAAATATTAGAGAAAGGAGATAACGATAGGCGAACGATCCGCGACGGCCCGTCGCGGTGTCGGCGCATTATTTTCGTCATTTCTTCGTGTATAATATGTTACATGAATCTGTATACAATATGGATATAAATCGTAATAATGAATAAATTAGTTTTTACGGCATCTCTTTATTAAAATAATGATAATATCAAAAACATTTTGTAAAAAGCGGTGGGTATGTCCGCCGCCCCGATTCTGTGCACCAGTGCACTTTAACTTATTGGAATATTACATTATATAACGTACATAATACTATGAGATATATAATCATACAGCCTCTCGGGGCGCGCGTGTATGGCGATGTATGTATACACATTGTGCAATGTACATATACCTATTATAATACAATGATTTAAGACAAGGTTCACATCGTGCCGTGTGTATGTGGTAATAAATATAATATGGACATTGTTCAAACAATAATTAGTTGTTTTATTTCTTAATTATTAACCCAAACCCTGCTATTTACTAAATACTCTCTTAGCACATATCACTATAGGGGAGATATGCTATTAGACCAATACTTTCAGAAAAATATTTTCATATCAGTTAGCATAATTTTAGTATGCGAGAAAAGGCGACATTGAAAACAAACAACCCATTCCTTAGTTGTATATTAAAACTACCAAGATACTAAAAATGTGATGAAAACAACTCATCAAACAATATAATTATATATCTTTTATCGCTAAATGAACAACGCGAATAAAACATACAAAAAAATCCCCCGTTGAATTTGCTGCGTACGTGCTTCAGTTCCTTGAAATGTGCTAGTGAAAGTCGCCTTACCTTTAATACAAGACCTTATACAATACGTGACTCTATTTGAGAGCAGGGGGCTCTTTCCACCCATTTACTTCCGCTGGTTTAAACGGTCCAATCTGTTAAAGCCAAAGCGTTACGCTACATCATACGATCTGAATAGACTTAGCTTTAATGAAAAGAAGAATAAAAGAGTTAAGTTTTTGCTGAACTGTTGACTTGTTCGCTCATATGTTTATCCGTAGTTCTAAATAAAACTCTCGACTCAAAATTTTCTAAAACTAAACCAATTTTGGTTAAACAAAGATGGTTTGACATCTAATAAAGGGCATCTCGAAAAAAATCACTAGCAACGTAGGCGTGGCCACGGTCAGAGCACCAGTTTTCGTATAGCTAATAAATAATAATAAATAAATAAATATGTGGAGACATCTCACACACGGCCATCTGATCCTAAACTAAGCAGAGCTTTTACTATGGATGCCATAGAGCTGATATACATACACATATAAATTGATAAATACATACTTAACAACGTCTAGACACAAGGCAAACACAAGTGCTCATCACACGAATGTTTGGATGGGATTCGAACCCGCAACCCTGTGCTTCGAAGGCAGGTGTACTACCAACTAGGCGCCGGAGCTTCTAAAGTAAATAAATAGTAATCATATTTTTGTCATGAAATTTAATAAGTTTTTAAACAAGCTTTTAAACCGCTGAGCAGTACCCTTGTAAACATACTACCCAAAGTCTCGAGTACAATACATGCTGGATTATCAGGTAATTTTTACCATTTTAGCGTATTGTCACCAGAAAGATACAAAATTTGTGAAGTGAGAGAAGTGGTCCAAAAGTAGCAAGATTTGACCTGAACAAACAAACATTGCAAGTTAAATAAAAGCTTGTAAAAGAAAATCATAAAGGAAAGTAAAAGTTACAGAATTTCCAAAGTTTTATACAATAATTTGATCATAATACATCACACTAATATTATGAATGTGAAAATATATTTGTATGTTAGGATGTTTGTTCCGCTTTCACGCCTTAACTACTAAACGGATTTGGATGAAGATAGTTAGCCAGGGGGCTTAGCACATAGGACACTTTTTACGGGGATAAAACTTATTCCTGCGGGAAAATCTTACATAACGTAATAAAAAAAATAACAGCAGAAAGAAAAAAATACGATGCAAAGGAAATAAGTCAAATGTTAGCTATTTAATTAGATAGAGATAACAAAATATCACTACCGAATGCACTATAAATTACCTATCTGAATCCCAAATGCTGGAAACGAATAGAATTACAAAATGTTCGGTAGTTCCATGTTCAATTAAGCTGCAGGCTTGCTATAGGATTATCAATAAAATAACATTAGAATCTAACTGAGTATCATATTGGCCTATGCATTGTGGAATCTAGTAGCGCCGTTATTTCAATCTGGATTCCAATAATGTGTCCATGTAAGCCTTTCAAACCTATTAGGATTTGGACGAACCAATACTCCAAACATTAACCTGACCTATGCTATTCACAAAATATATTATTGATGATAGTAAATTAAGGGTGCGCTTAGCTCTGATATTTTGGATTTAATGAAATTTTTGTGGATAACACAGTATTACATCATTATTCTGCTTATTTACAAAACTCAATAGCCTGCCGGAAGGGTTATTTTTATAAACAAAGAATGCTAAAATCTATTTACATGTTTCCACCCACATACCCCTACCATGAGACCATATTCATATATGTTTAAATGTTTATTATTTTTTCTACTCAAAATATGACATATTTAGTCTTGAAATTCCTAAGATACTCGGTAGGTTAGAAAAAAACGGGACAATTGTTTTTATGTGGTCAACTTCACTTAAGTGTGTTTTTGGGTTTGGGTCACATATTGCAAGCTACAAGACTAAAAATTTTGCTTGCTTTTTCAATGTCGATGACAATGTACTCATCAACGGCCCGTTACAGTCCACTGCTGGACTATGAGCCTCCTCCACTTAAGTGGAGGGTTTTGCCACAATCTCCACGCTTGGCAGGCGGGTTGGAGATCGCAGATTAAAAGGTTACTGTATCAGAGAGCGCTGCTGCCCGTTCCCTGTTCAATGCGTGGTCCCTAAGTCGCCTCTTACGACACCCACGGGAAGAGTAAGGGTTGGTGACAAATGTATTCTACTCTGCCGTCACCACACGGCGTATGACAATGTACTATAATGATATAACTAGACTCCTTAAGAGGCAACTCTTTAGTGTTTAGTAGCACGGACACGAAATTTTTCATAAATGTGTATAATATTCATGGACTGGCTCTTGATGGGGATCTCCTCTATGGTTATTAGGATGGACAAGTTTAATTTAATGTTTAATGCCTTCATAGCTGCGAAGTTCAGTTAAAAAAATATATTTCATGAAAATGTATTTTAATGAGAAGACTTTCATCCTTGATTGTAGGCTTTTTTAAACTCACTGAATGTATATTTTTTTAATCTAATAAAGTTTTAAGCATATTTACAAAGTCCTTGAATAAACAAATAAATTGGTCCGCTATAACACTTTAATAGTCTGTTTAGTATAAGTTCTTATGAAGATATTAGTATAAAAGCTCCAGTAATTTTATCCATCAGCTGGAAACGTAGCAGGATCCAAGGTAATCTCCTTTGCGCTATATCCAATCATTATCCGCTTAAAACGAAATGCAACTGCAATAATAACTGTAGTTGCATTTCCAACAGTGAGAGTTCGATAATCCTCACATACGATATTGTTTGCGCGCACCATTTTATTGGTTTTATTGTTGGATATTGTTTGTAAGTATTTAACTTTTTTTGTTTATCTCGATTTTGATGTTAAAGATACAAAGCTAGCTTAAGTTAGCTTAAGTAATTAACATAATTTATTTTAATTATATCTGATGATTATCTCTTTATATTGACATGACACGTGATGAATGATCAAAAGAGAATGGTCTTGAACCTAACTGGTCTTGAATGGTATGGTAATGGTATGGTAATGGTATGGTATGGTATTGGGTCACCCCAAATTATAGCTCACATTTTGTCCCATCCATCTTGTATACTGCATATTGTAGGACTTATTATGAATAGACATTATACCATTCGTGTTGCTGAGCATTGGTCTGGAACAGCTAAGTTTGTTTCCCATCGAAACGATGGAAAGAAGATTCACGCATCGCAAGTGAAGCACTATAAGAGTAGTCCGAAAACTTAAACAACTTAGTAAACTTTTGAATCATAAATAAATAAATAAATCATTTATTCATTGCTTTCATGTACCCATGTACCAATTGTACCCAATTTAGATAATTGCAAAGCATTGAATGAATGACTGTATAAATATACTTTGCTTAGCATTGTACTTCCTACATAGATATGAATTCTGATAAGATATTTGAATGACAAATTTAAACACCTGTTCCGAAGATTACTGAATTTCGGTATTTAATTCTTCATCCATTTTTTTATTATTTAAAGTATTCGTTTAGTCCATATTACTTGATAATAACGGGATAAGTTTCCCAGAGAGCTTGCACGTAGCAACGGCTCAACTCCGACACTAGTTCCTCTCGACTCAACTGTAAGCTTCACCGCACGTGCGAGGATATCGTCATAAATACAAACATGGCGGCCACGAATCCGACTGTTAACATACTTTGTTATGTTGGTATTGGCATTTTTGTTTAAGGTGAATCGGAATGGAATAGCACGAAGAAAGTAACGTTGCACTCAATCTTTCCAGTAGAATTGCATTCATTGTATAACACCTAAAAGAAATATTTGATTTCAATATCTGTCCGACCGGCATTTCAAACGACTCGTATATGCGTAATAGATGCACCGCCACATCACAGTATAGATAGGATATTAGTCAGTAGTCACGAATGCACTGCGAATTCTTCTTTTCATCAACTCTTTTATAACCCTCAATGAAAAAGAGAAGTGTTATCAAGTTAGACACGTCGTCGGTGTTTGTTAGTCATTCTGCAGCGTTGTAGCTCTTGACAGCGAACGAACCGATTTCAACGCGCTTTTTTAAAGTCGATTGGAACGGTTCTTTATTATCATTGATGAAATCCTTCCAACGGTTTTTGTGTGCTGAGAGTATGTAACTTTGAGATATTTACCTATGTACAACGTTTAACATATCTTACCCAAATACTAATGTACTTACTCCTGCATAATCGATGACGACAGCAGGGCGGTCCGACGGAACAGTAATCGGTCGGTAATGCGCATAATACGACTGTCTATTAGCCCGTATTACCTAGGCACTTAACCTGACAGGTGCTTTTTGTTTCAGGGACTTCTAATGCGTAACGATTTTTACACATCATCACTTCTAATGTACTAACTTACTTTCGTAGTATCTATCTTTGAAGAAAATTGTAATATTTTTTTCTAATGATAGTGGATCTCTCTGAAATTCTAGATATCAAAATGTGAGTATAAAAGTACAAGCAACGCCCTAATTCAGGGTAGGCTCAAGCCCCTCGGTAGGGACGTATATGAGTTGTAGATCAGTAGCTAACCATCTAAATGATAAATTTGTGAACTATTAGCATACTGTTACCGATGGGGAGAAATGCGGAATGGGGAATAAATTGTGCTGCAGACGATTTTATTAATTTCATTCATGATCTGCTCAAATTCAATAAAGTAATCTGATTTCGTGCAGCGTATTGTCAGTCCATCCTGCTGTTAAGGACAAGTTTTATTAAAAACTAGCTGACCTTACGGACGTTGTCCTGTCTTAACTATGAATAATGAACATCAAACGTCTGACAGCTATGTTGCTATATTAGAAAAGTTTATTAACTATAGTATTGCATAGTCGTTAAGTTTTCTTAAATTTTCAACTTTCTTATTTTTCTTTCCTAAAAACCTTCTCACAATAACAAACACACCATATAAAGAATCAGAGAAATCGGACCAGCCGTTCACGCGTGATGCCGCCGTGACCAAGAGAAATAGGGATTCATTTTATTTAGATTGTCTGTGCCGCGTCTTTTGTCGCACGGTTTTTAGCTTTCCCATAGATGTGTACAATAAATGACCTTTATAATAAATACTCTTCTATTCCACTTTGATACTAGTTACAAATCACAGCTCTCTGCGTGTTTAGTAAAGTATGGTAGATGGATCTAGATTCATATTGTTTAATTGGTACATATAATATTTTTTATTCAAGGCACGTAAGCATGCATATACAAGTATGTTTTTATAGACATGTATGTAACAAAAAGAACATGAATCAAAAGTTATAAAAATTAGACTATACTTCCCCATACATAGTTTTGCATGAAATGGTAATCGAGAGCAATTTAAAAGTACCATTTCTAAAAATCTATATTATCCATATTGGAATCGCATGAATAAACATCGCCTTAACGAATTCGTTCTGCATTTGGCAGTCGAAATAATCTTCACACTAGAGTGGGCGAGCTGGGTAATTAGAGCGATTGGACCATCGACATAAGTTGGCAATTACTCTACATTACGGCACAAGTGCACGAGCGCTACAAGCTTTGTGTATCCAATAATCAGATTTATACGAGTAATGAAAAGGAGTGCTTAGCTGAATAATTTTATTAATTTAAAAACTATATTCGATCGAAAATCATTGAGTATACCTACAGTACAGGTTCATAAGTGCATCCATATCACCTGCGTCTATACTATGAAATAACTAATTTTCTAAAAGTACAGTAGAACAGTACCGTATACGGTGTAGTGTAATGGTACCGAGAAGTAGTCGTGTTTAGTTTTACTTTTCGGTCTTTGCTGTTATAGATGAAGTGTACGGGACTGTATCCGCAAGAATTAAAAAAAATACGAAAAGGGTTATATCATTGAAAAGAGGAGGCACTTATGAATTTGACTGTACGGTCACCTTCAAAAGTGGGGTCATATCACGTGTTTTTGCACTTTGAAATAACTTATATTCTAATCGTTTTTTGAAATTTTTAAAATTGAAATTGCTTTGTTGTGGAACATAGGTAATAAGATAGTGTACATTTATACAAATTCTTAAAATTAATTTCCTCTATGTCCCGCTGCATTTTTCTTGGATTTTGTATTATCGTATGGTGTGTACGGGACTCTATAAATATAAATAATAATATGCAATAAAGGTCATAATAATGAAAATAGATTTCAAAGTATAAAGACACGTGATATGACTCCACTTTTGCAAGCGACTGTACGTACATGTGATGATTTATTAATTTATGAAATATTATAGAATCTGCAAGCAATTAGCATTGAAGCAGCTTATTTATTCCATTAAGTTGATCCAGGGTTAGGCGCACCTGGATTACTTAATAGCAATCATTTCTCTTTACCTCAAAGTAAACTCAAATGTAAACCCTGCCTGCCCAAATTATCTTATTACATGTCCATCTTGCGAAAAATCCACAGTTGAGAAAGAGAATAAGTTATCCGATTTATCCGCTAATAACGGCTTAATAGGAATAACAAGCAAGATTAAGTTCCAGGGATCCAGTAAGCGGGCTTTATAAATTTATGGAGAGAATCTCTAAATTCCCGAAACTGATGTAAGAATTTTAAGTTTCAAGGAAGATGGGGAAGTTCGTAATCCAGTCGTATGCTGCGCCGCCGACTAGTTCCCAACTAACCGCTTATTTATTTACTTAGCTGAAGAAAAACAACTAAACTGAAGTTTTTATTGATGCTAGCAAATTTTTATAGGCTCTTTTTCGAAAAACAGTATCGTCTGTTGTCCAGGTGAGGAGCTTGAGCCTACCCTAATTTAGAGTGATTAGGCCTTAGTCGACCACACTGGCCCAATGCGGGTTGGTCGATAGGTATTATTCTTAGGTGAGTTTACTTATTTATTTATTAATTAATTCTTAATTCTGACCAACTGTGAATCTGGCATCTAATCTGTGAAGTTGACTTACTGTACCTACAATTTTACAATTTAAATCTAGTGAAGAATAAATACGTGTATTTACTGACCCGAATAAATTAAATAAACTAATATATTTACCACTAATTGTATAGACAACATATTTTAGAGACTCTCCACTTCATAATGTATATCCAAACTAATATTACTTACACAAAATTTGGACCGGCGGAATTACGACGCCAAATTTACCTGAACTCCCTCCATTTTCTCTGTAAACTGTTCTGTTTTAGTACAGAGAGTGAATTCAGAGGTCCTCCTAAAGTGGTTACGCGTAGACCTTTTCATATGGATGTCGTAAATCAGAGACACCTAGTGAAATTAAAATACCTCTTCGGCTGATGTTCCTTCGAGCGTTCTGGATGTTAGTGGTATTTAGAGCTTTGGGGTAGTATTATTAATTATTTATTTTGAATGGGTCATTTGTTTTACAGACGATGTTAATCGGTTTTAAAATCTTATGTACTCGTTTAGGGTAATAATATTTTTTTTTGCCATAAATGTTTCTAAAGGGTTAAATAAGTCTTGGTATCAAACACTGCACAAACAGCAATTGGAATGCAAATAGAGTTAGGCTGATACTTATACAACAAAACATTACAATTTATGTTAAAAAAACAAAAATATAACATAATTTTTTGAAATCTTCTACGCTATCCAAACACTTTAATATAAAAAGTTATTATGTAATGAATGTATAAACTCGAATCCCTTGAAGGGGATATTCCTAATACCATACGATACGATACTATTTGGGCTGATGACAATTATTTTAATGACTACGTTTAGAGATTTCAAAGTAGCTTTTTACACAAGATAATATTTTTCACGTATTTATTAAACTTATACAACAACACTGCTGGGTTGATATAAGTTTAACGTGGCTGGGACTTGTCACCAGAACCTAAACTTATATTTCCAGCTAGACTTACTTATTAATCTGAACTACTGCTAAACTACCTACAGCAGTAATTTTACATTTTAAACTAATAATGTTTTTAATCTAAAAAAATGTAGAATCTAGTTGTTTAAATAAAAGTTTATCAACAAACCTCACTGGACCTTTTTTGAGCAGTTGCGACCCGGGTTCGTTCCCCACCATGTACCAATGCGTTTTTGAATTTTTGAAGTTTATTTCGTTTGTTCCCACTGTCCACGTTTATTCGACGCTCTAACGGTAAAGGAAAACACTGTGATGAAACCCGCACATTCCTTGGAAAATATCAAAAGTTGTGTGTGAAGTCGACCAACCCGCATTTGTCCAGCGTGGTCTACTAAGGTTTGATCACTCTAATTTAGGGTAGGCTCAAACCTTCAATGGGGACGTATATGAGATGTTGATGATGTTCTAATAACAACGCAAAGTACGTTTCGAGTGTTCTACACATAGTAATAAACAAATGTATACCTTACCTACCAGGACGGCACTTCATCATACGGAAAGCCTGGTGTCAAGCGGGAGATGCATAAGAACCTAACACAGAGGACCTTGCCCGAAATTAATTGTAAAGGAAATAGATTTCAGTAATAGGTTTCAGTGGTTGCCGATAAGGTTACAGATTACTATGTCTGAAATAAAACTCATTTGGTGGTTAGTAAAACAGATTCAATAGTTGAACCTTTATGCTTCGTGTTTACTTTATGTGTTATCTTTCTCTTATCTTGCATGTTACTTAATAGTTCAATAGTATCACTGAAATGTTTATCTAAGACACTTTAAGTAAAACTAAAGTATACAGTATTTATTTCGAATAAAAGACTAAATATATTTTTCTGTGTTATTGGTAAAAGAACCATAGTTTCTGAACTGGACCAGAATTAATATGCAGCAATGTAGCAGGGGACCGACGCGGACAGATTTCGTGGTCCGCAGCTAGAATTGAGTTGCAGTTGGGCACACCTGGCCGCACGAAATATGGAGCCGTGTAATGAAAATCACAAGATTTGACTCCGCCATTTTGTGACCTGACCTGACAAATCTGACGTCAGTTCCCAATGATTCATATATTTTAAGAGCGTAGCTAAAGCTGCTACGAACAGCTACGGGCTACGCGGCGTAGTAAGCGTAGCAATGTGTGAAACGAATTTTCTCTTTATTAAAGAAAAGGTCATGTTAGAATGGGAAAGGGATGTTATTTTTTTTTCTAAGTGAAGTAAGTATGAAAAGCAAAAAACGTCACTCTCAGAAAACATAATTTAAATAAATAAATAACAAAAACAGTCTCTCCCCGGCGGGGAATCGAACCCCGGTCTCCCGCGTGACAGGCGGGGATACTTACCACTATACTACCGAGGACCACACCAGTGCGATCAAATTTTTAGATCATTTAAATAAAATCGATAGGTATTGAAAAATGTGAAATAAGGCGTTGCATAGTTTGTTTTTTCTTATCAACGAGTTGTTTAAATTGCAGTCTAATTTTATACATGGAGCTACAACAATGAAATCATTAAAGATTTTACAAATCAGTAAAATGTTAGCAAAATTAAGTTTAAATGGAATAGTCTCCAAGAACTATGTAACCATGCTAAGATGATTGGAACATGAAAATTATTCAGGAATGTCCAGGCTCAGTTAGCTATTTTAAATACAAATTTAATTTCATATTTAAATGATAAAACTTTTTCCCATGGGATATTCCGGTGGAATCTGATTCAAAAGGATATGCTGAATTAATTTTACCACTTCATGGAGACTGTGGTCCCATATTGGTTATACTTATCTGTACTTCTGCCGGAACGAAACATAGAAGTAAAACGCTGTTTATTATGATAGTATTTCACTCAAATGCATCAAAATAGAAATCTATTCAGCTCTAAGTACGCAAGACTGCAGTGAATCACGAACAACGACATTGAATCTAGTCTTACATCTCGAGTCTCGCACATAATGGAGCGACGCCATTTCTCAAAATGGACGGGTTTATTCAGCAGCCCACAGGTGCCCGATAACGCCCGCGCCGCCATGCGCCACGCCACGAGATCACCGCGCCTTGATGGAATTGCAGTCTTGGCTGCATTGTGCATAATGCGCTCCACGACGCGATAAGCTGGAGTTAAGGTCTCAGGCGTGGAGAACTGCTCTTGAAGGGATTACTAGAAATATTGTCAACAGTTTTTTCACTTGATTTCAATGAAATGTAGGACTAACCTATTTTTACAAGACTGCCCAAAAAAGGAGTGAATGTGTTTAGGGTTCACGTATGTATGTTTGTATGTATGTATGTATTCCCTGGCGCAATCCATTTTAACATACAGCTTACCAATTTGGGGAGGTGCTCCAAAACTCTGTTTTTAGACATAGAACGCGCTCAGCGCAATCTAATTAAATTAATGTATTTTAAAAAGATGAGGTTTTCCACTGAAATCTTATACAAGAAATACTAATAACTTTCCGTCAGGAATTTATACATTCTGTATACTGTACATTAACTTAAACCTAATATTTATTTTTATTAATATTATTACTGTTAATTTTAAAGGTACCTACTATTGCGGTGTCCAGAAAAACTTTGTTTTTTAGTTTATGGGACATCGTATCTGTCTATGTCTGACTGGCCGTGTCCTATTTAATTAAATAAAAAATAAAAAATCTATTAAAATGGAAGAGCGGTGTCTCCTAACACTAGTTAAAGAAATAAATATATTTTTTATTATTATTATGTATGCGAGTTTCTATATTGCACCATAACTTCTAAATGTTTGAACTGATTTGGTTGTATGGGGTACCGTTAGAATCTTTACATACTCGTTAGTCCGAGTGACACTGGCTATAAATTTTTTGGCGGGGCAGCCATGTTTTGAATTTATACTTCCACTTGCTTTCAATGAAATGTATGTCTACCCTATTTTAGTGCAGTGTAATAAAGATTGTACGTTTCTGATTTAACCACGTAATGTTAATTTAATCTGGCACACAAATAAAATATATTATGAATTAATACCTATGTATGCAGGCTACTTTTAACCACAAAAGCGAAATATATTATTCAGCTTATTCCCACAAAAAATCGGAAACCACGGAAATATATATAAAGTGTAGATTGATTATATGAAACGTTAAAGTTTACATAGTATAATGTAGGATGATCTTATGAAGTATACGTAAACAGCTGTTTATTTAGATTAATGACCTAAGTAAGAGCACGATCAGCAGATGACAAGCCATTAATCGAATTAATTGCTCGAGTGCGGTCGAGCAAATCTATGGACAGACAGACAATTCTATAATCTATTGACTGAGACAAATTAGGTCGGCTGGAAGAGATCTCTTTGTCTCTCTGGGCAGTTTGTATTGTCGATGATCCAAAACTCACAGACGGCTTGGACACCCTCAGTCTCCGGAGAGACGTTGGCTCTCTGTGTGTGTTCTACCGTCTGTACAATGGGGAGTGTTCTGATGAGCTGTTTGACTTAGTGCCACCGTCACGCTTTTATCACCGCACCTCCCACCACAGGGCAGGGGCTCATCCTCACGTCCTAGATGCTTGGCATCCCAAAAATGTACGGGCGTCGCGATTTTTCTTCTCGCGTACCTGCAGGATGTGGAATAAGCTCTCCCCTGAGGTGTTTCTTTTGTGCTTTGACATGGGGTTCTTCAAGGGGCGAGTATACAGGGCTCTCAAAGGCTGGCAACGTGTTGGCAACCCCCCTGGTGTTGCGAATGTTCATGGGCGATGATGACCACTTACCACCACTGTGGCTCGTCCGCTCGTTTGCCTGCTTAAATAATATTAAAAAAAGATAGGTTCGCCTTTGCAATGTAAATTTTTAATCAAATGTATGTTGAAAAGTGTGCAATAAAGAATATATATATATTAGTAATAGCGAATAAGAAAGCTTTATTTGCCGGCCAACTCACACTGGGGCTCACTGGGCTAGGGTGGTCGGTTAATTTTAATTCCTGATTGCTCCATTCAGATCGTGTATATATAAGCTGACAACATTCGTTGGAATCAAATTTGACAAGTGGTAAACAAGTGGTATAATAATACAAATTCCAGTAATTTTGGTAAACAATACTACTTGTTGTTTATGTTTTTGTAGCTAAAAAGAGAAAATAAAAGAACTTACTACGAATTAAGCGGTCAACGTAAGCATTACACTTCACTGTAATATAGAAATGCAAATATAGCGGATTGAAATCCAATCTGCGGAAATAGTCTATTTGGAAAAGTTCTAATTGAAAATTTTAATGGAACTCAAAACAGTGCACCGCCGGCTCGATAGCTCTCAACTTTCAATTAATTATTTCGTATCATTTTGCTGCAATATCTTTTTACAAGTTCTTTTGTTCAGTTACAGTTTCACCACTAACTATTAAAGTTTCCAAGGAGAGATTTTTGTACACCAATGAGGCCGTCTATTTGTACTTTGTATTATATAACCTATCTCTATATAATTATTCTATCTAGGTATCTATATCAGATTTTGGGTCGCAATAAAATAGATTTCTCACTTGAATTAAATAATATTCCATTAATTGTAACTAAAAATAGAACTGTATAAAACGTACTTAAATTATTCTTCTACACCTGAAAAATATTATTATAATTTTACTCTACGATGCCGAATAAACCAATTTAATATTCGTCTAGCGTAGTAGTGGGATCATGTAGCCAAAAGGATTAGCTTCAAAACGCGGGTATGATCAAGAAAAAGAAATATTTGTGATTTCTGTTATTATGATGATGTATCTATGGAGTATTTTTTATCAGTATCTATGCATATTTAACTACGATAAAATGTTTTTTTTTTTGTTTCAAGTATAAATATTGTCATTGCACGAAGTATCAACCCTAGAATAAAAAAAAATACCTAAATGAGCGTAAAATAAACAAAGATAAAGTAATAAAAATGAAGTTTTTTGTATACATCTTTATATAATTGTTAAAAGATTTATTTCAGCACAAACAAAGCCTTTGTTTGTATTTTAGATTCATATCCTCAGCAACGTGGACCCGATAGGCATTGTTTAGATGTTTGTCATATTATTTCAACGGCCAGCAATGTAAAGCCCAGTAACATTGCTTTAAGCGCTTCGAGTTTCTCCTAGGTTAAATACATTTCCTGACTTCAACCGTACTTTTGCATTACGGTACTGCAAGGTTAAAGAAATCACAGTAAACTTTACGACTTTTATGTTTCTGAAGTCTTTTTCATTTCTACGTTTTTATTTTTATTTCTCTACATATAGACTAACTACTATACTTTCGTATATAGACTAAATAAAATTATTAGGTCTGTATTTAAAACATTCTTTAACGTTTGTACTCGTCGTAAAGTAACCATCAGTTTTTACAGTCCACAGATACTAAATGAAAATATAACTTTCTAACTAAGTCGAGTCGACTTAACCAAAAAAACCTGTAATGGAAGATTGTGTTTTAACAAATATTTCTTTTATTATTGAAGAAGAAGAAGAAGATAGCTTTGCTCGGCGTATTAATGGTTCTACTCGTACAATAATGTATAAAAAAACACCATAAAAAAATGCTTGAAAACAATATGTTCTCTCAGGTATGGTTTATCTGAATAAGCCTGGAAAATAAAGTATTCCTTGAACACAAAATTTCATCGGAAATACAAACATACTATGCAAGGAATAGAAATGTTCGTTAGAAGTACATAATTAATAATATAATAAATAATACTAAACTCTCGCAATTTTTACATCGTTCGATTCGATAAACCAGTATTTAAGATAATAAAATAGTCTATAGCAAGCAACAGTTCCACAGGCTCTGTACAACTTACAAACCCTGCGTTCCGAGACGCGCTGAAATCGATTTTAGCGCATTCAAAGCACGTACCGAATTACTGTAATGTAATTATACTAAGCTGTTGCTGAATAAATAAATTGTATTTTTTTTTTTATCAGCAGGTGAAACCCATACAATCTGATCGCTGATGGCGCTGACAGTTTGATTCGAAAGTGATTTAAGCGCGTATTGGAACGCGGCCCTAGCCTACATCATTCAGATGTTTCAGTCTAGTTGTCAGTGACAATTATCGTTATTGTCCGTAAGATAAACAATTATGTGCTGTCTATTCTCATTGCCCATGATAAATGTTTAATTTGATTGCGTGTTGTATACCTAATTGAAATTTAAACGGTGATTTGTACTGTCTGTAGGTTTACTGGTCAGCTATCATTAATTTTATACCTAATTGCTGAAAATGAAATTAGTTTTTAAGTAGTTATTATTTTAAGTGTAACCTTGGAATTTGATATAAAAATAATTACCATGTCATGTAGCATTGAGACCTAATGTTTTATCATCATTCTATCAGTCAAAACGAAACCGCGCCGGACCCACCATACCACTGGCCATACCCCTACAAAAGCCTACAAAAATCTCAACAACGATTGGTCCTGCGCTGCCCACATCCATTGGCTTCAATTCAATATAGTTTTTTTCTTTCAGAAGTAGTTTACTAGGTAAAGAAAACTCCCTTGACTTTATACAACGTGTTAGTGTTAAAACCTCTCTGGTGGTACCTCAGCCCATGAAACTGAATCACTTTTTCGAAATCGCAAAAAAATATACTTTTTTTTCATACATTTTGACCCGGTTAGCTGATTAGATTATATGATAAGTAAAAAAAAATTGCAATTTCGGTAAAATTCCAGCACAAAAGTTGTTCAATTTCATGGGAAAAATTACCACCCGAGAGGTTTTACGTTATTTCTCTAACACGTTGTATAATAATATTAAACTATAAGTAAATTACTGTTTAGCAGTTAAGAACGAAACATCAAAGTACTTTCCCGAATTAAGTTCTTATACTCCGCATTAAGTTGATCCCCAACAATCTGCGATGCAAATAGAGTTCGTCATTTGTGAAGGCAACAATCCGTATGTACGGGCGCAAGTTTTCTGCCTGGGCACACCTGCCCGTTCCCACGAATGTTGCCCGTGACACCGACTGAAAACTTTCCACTGAAAGCTTCGATGATACTGAACTTGAGATCTGTTATCAGGCGAGAATGAGTCCAAAATACCTCATAGGAATAAGGAGGCCGCTAGAAGAGCAAGGCAACACGAGTTTTTATATATATTTTATATCGCTCTGTGTCAAGAAGTAAGAGTATATGGTAAAACTTTGAGCAGAAGTGTAAGGATAATTATCACCTTCTAAAAAATTTAAAATTTTGTGTGTGTAGTAAGTAGACCCAGATTTTTGGCCACTTGCTTAATGATATCTAGGTACAGCTACCAATTCAATCGCACGAACTTTTTAATATTAAGACCTACTTAAAGATAATAATATGAACAGAGCACAGCACAACATACAAATGTAAAAAATTATGTTAAGATATAATCGAACCTAAAATATCTAAGATTTAAGTATCAGAAAGGTATAAAAAACACACTATAAGAAAATAACACTATCAGAAACTCTAAAATATCTATTCGTTAACGCATCTTGTTATTAATTTTCATCTGAAAATAAACCGTCAACTTGAAGTTGCCCGGTAACTTGCCCTCTTCATAATTAATTCTTTATTCGAAACAAGTTGGAGTCGAGTCTTGGACTCAGTAATCACTTAAATAGTCGAAATGGTGCTGGGTTGCGCCCATTTTTAATTAGTTCAAAAGAGCGCTCTTCATTTTTAATGTTCATTCCTTTTATGTTCTTCTGATTAATTATACAGTTTAAAATGTACATGCAAAAGGCTGTTTTAACATTTAAGAAAATTATAAATTAAAACATTGTCAAATCGCTTCCGAAACAGTTTGTCAGTACCATTGATGGTAAAATTGGGACATCTCTCTAAAAATGGTATTGATTTTAAGACGTCTGAATATAATATTTTCTTAATCATCAAGAAATCTTGTCTCATGCTAATGATAACTTTACTTAAAGCGGTGATGATTGTACTGCTTGCAAAATATGGAATTAGTGCCCTTTTGTCACTCGTGCAACTTCGACACTTTATTAAATTTTGTAAAAGTAGTAAAACCACGGATCGGCTACTGAAAAGAATCATCGCTCCCAATAAGGTGCCGAGAATTTACTGACAGACAAATAATGAAAGTTTGAATGCAGGTAACAGTGTATTCTGTACGAATACAAAGCGAGTACAATGGCGGCGGGTCGGCGGGAAGCAAGGGGGGGTGAGCCCACAATGGGAACTGCAGAAAACAATCCACGGTCTGTCACTGTCACACCTAATTAGTGCTATTCAGATGCTCTGATTAATATGCGCATTGTTTCCTTCCGTTGTCGTACGACTTTGATTTTATTGTCGCTATATCGGAGACTGGTCCTACTGTTCTGCAAACGATATCTTTCTGTGTAAAATTCACTATGTATGTAATCTAATTTGCTCTAGTCAGATTTTTTGAGGTGAAAATTAATCTTCCTGAATTCAATCGATTGTGTTCAATTTATTTACGGCATCGAAAGTATTGGTTATTTCCATTAATATACAATAAAAACAAAATTACTTATGAATGGTGAAATGATGTACTTAATTTATGTTAACAGAGTTTCCATTTAGACTAAAGTTGTATGTAGGTATATTTATTATTTTAGCTAGAGCATATGTGCCTAATGAAGTAAAATTAGTCAAACAACATCAATACTAATTGGCGAACAGCCGCACACAAATCTCTGTCCCCTGGGAGACGCTAAATTCACCGAGTTTAGGCTTTGTATTTTATAGTTACGGCCATTATTATGATAAACCAATATTATTCGTGGGCGTCACCACCATTCCACAACATAATACCACACTCCCACAAAAATACAGCCATCTCTTATCTCCGTGACAGAAGGCTTCTTTTACAAATGCAGTTAATACGACAATGGCAATTAAAATAATGGTTTATGTGTAATTTTCGCCGCTTAGTGTAACTCTGTCAGTGTCAGGCCTAATTAGAGCCATTGAAATTGGCTGATTAATATGCGTAATGTCACCGTGGACTATGTGCCGATGCTCCGCTATGGACACTGAATTATGCGTTTCAAGTGGAGTGATGTGATTACGAACTGTGAAGCTTTGCTTGTGTTAGTTTAGGCTTTTTGATCGTGGATATTGCTAGTACAGCCGTCGGCTGTTAGTCGACCCAAATTCGATAGGAGTGGATATTTTGCGATGCAAACCTGCAAAAGCTGAACCTTGTTATTTTGAACGACTTGAAATACTTTTAGCAATTTAAACAACATGTTAAGTCTGTGTTATATAGCTTTGTACGCCAATTGTGTATGGATATTTATCATTATCATCAATAGATGTGTTTGTCAGGCAGCCTCATTTACTATGACAAACTTGAACGTTGTCTGAACAACAATGGTTGCGATGAGCTGTCGCCGACACAGCTGCTGCAAACATTCGGATTGATTTGTCAAACGCATTGTTTCGAACGGGTGACATCCTGTGTGTACATGGATACCGCTGAAAGAAAGGACCACTGCGCATGTAGCATATTCGTATCAAATTAATTATGACTAAAGTTGTTAGCTAAATAACCCAAAACTTGTAACTTTACCACGTTCTCAGCCCATTAAACTGAACAACTTTGGTTCGATAACTTTTCACAAGTTGTATTTTATTTTTTCATACAAATTAAATCAGTCAGCTGCAGTAGTATATATTTTGGAAAAGTTCTAGATAAAAGATGTCAAATTTCATGAGCAGTTTGCAGAAAAGTTTTGAAAATAAAAAAGAACATTAAAATTATAATAATATTTGATCTACGTGTGCGTATTTTTAGCAGTCATCAATACGTCTGTAGTTAAATAAAGGAAATATATAAACGCTACAAAAATATTTCCGATAAGCAAATAATTGCGAAAATGTTTACGAAACGAGTATGTGATGACGAGATATTCTTTCAATTACTGCACAAGTCTATTGTTTCTCTCTGCCCATTGGAAGTATGATCAAAAACATACAGTTCTCTCATTTGCGCCCGTAGTCAAAGTTTCAAAGGCGCTATCGCATTAGGGTC
Source organism: Carpatolechia fugitivella (assembly GCA_951230895.1). Taxonomy (NCBI): domain Eukaryota; kingdom Metazoa; phylum Arthropoda; class Insecta; order Lepidoptera; family Gelechiidae; genus Carpatolechia; species Carpatolechia fugitivella. The sequence goes on from OX579650.1 coordinate 12,187,690, forward strand.
GTCATAACCAACCCGAAGAGAAATACGTTCGACGAAATTACCACTTTTTGTTGATTAATGTCCCGCTCCTCCAACAGGCTGCTGTTTATGTTGCCATTAACTTGAAATACCTACTTATTAATGAGTAATCTGTTACAATTACAATTATTGTAACATCTTGCGAGTGCGTGAGCCGCAAGAAGTTGGAATGTTGCGTGGAGGTGATTTACAGGGTTCTCTTATGGGCAAAGGTGAGGTCACAAACTGTTTGCTTACTTGAGAATCCTAAAAGTCTTTGCTGCTTATCATGGGTTTTTTGCAACGATATAACACGGAATTCATAATATGACCTTAACCCATCTTTAAATGGCTGTATCTCCTAAACCCACCCAAGTATCTGGTTTGTTTTTGTACTGTTTACATAATATGTAGAGTGTATGTAGCATTAATAACCTAAAATTGGCTATTGTGCTTGTCGTTCGTTTTTAACACGCTTTTATTAGCTTCACTTGTATGCTTGTATGGATACATAAATATACATACCGACTCCTTTGTTTGGACTTGATTTTGACCCACTTTAAAACTTGGTACACTTATCAAGAACCGGTGACAATACAATAATTTGAAAAAAAACAAAAACCAAAAGAAAAGAAAAAAATACACGCTTTCACAGTAAGTACATCAAACTAAAAAAAATAAAAATAAACAAAAAAAATACACGCTTTCACAATACATCAAACTAAGTGAAAAATAAAATATATAAGCTGAAAACAATAATGAGCGAAAAATACTAGTAAGTATTATTGTGAAAAAAGCGTGGGGCGCTTTGTACTACATTTTTCGTACTTATAGGCTTCGATCTTATAGGTATATCGAGCAACCCACGCTTGTTTTTTCACAATAATACTAGTATTTTTCGTTCATTATTGTTTTCAGTTTATATTAAGAATTATTTTTTCACTTTTTAGTTTGATGTGCTTTAAAAGCGTGTTTTTTAGTTTTTTTTAACTAGGTATATTTTATTTGCAACCATAACCCCCCTTTCAACGGCTGTATGTAATGCAGCATTACTGCAGGGTTTTTAATAACCTTTTTGGTATGGTTCTTTTTTCTTTTGGCCGGTTTTTATGTCACATTTTCAAATTTAAAATTTTCTTGGTTAGACCTTTTTCTAAATTGTTGATTGTTTTTCTGAGCTGTCGTCTATCATGAGATGGAAACGTTTTATCCCTTGAACGTGGTTGAATTTTACTAAATAAATATCTGTAAATGATATAAAGCCTTGGGATACAGTAATATTATCGTCTCTTGCTAATGCGGTGAATAATAAATCGGAGTACTTATAAATCTGATACAATAAATATCGCGGATTCCTATTTTGGACTAGCCGGGTAAGTCTTGTCTTCCTCCTGGTTTTTATCGACGCACTTTTCTCTTTCCCTGTCTTGGTTGGATGGCGATTATTTCTTTGTCAATCTTTACAGTGTATTTCCGTCCTCTCCGACGCACGCACAAGGGTCCCTCCGTGCCTCTCACGATCTCTTGCGGTGGTTCCGGTCACCTGAGGCCACCAGGCATTGAACGTGTCTGGATCCCTGCGTTGTGTGCGTCCGCGCCCGTGCCAGCCGAGTGCCGCAGACCCGCGCACCGGCGTCCCCCCGGGATACTGCCCTTCTTACGGATTTTTTTAGCCTGTTTTTTGTATCGGTGTTTTTTTGTATGCGGATTTTGCCAAATAATTTAAATTCATTTTCCAAATTCTAAAAAGGCCCTTTAGGTTTCTCTGGCCCTCTTTTTTTGGTTCCCGTTTGGCTATACTCTCTCGGGGTACTCCGCGGTTTAACACTATTTCAGCGACACTATATCGCCGGAGTCCCCTCAGGACTCGACTCTCGGCTCATGCTTGGCAATTTCTAGGCCTTTTTAAACTTATATTATACCGTTCGGACAAATTCAACTAAATCTTTCCTTGAACACCTAAATTTCACGTTTCGCCTGTGGTTGTCAACCACAGGCTAGCTAGCTTTCTTTTTTAACGCTACAGTAACTACTAATAAAGACACCCACGACATGCAGGCAAACTGGCACCAATGTCATCATAGAGGTGGTCTACAATCTACATCCTATAAACACTGAATCAGCCTTCCAGCTTATGGTTGAAAATAGTACTCTGAAACCAAAACGTCAATTTCATAATCTTCATTTATTTCTGGTGGATCACTCAGTTGTTCATGATTGCTATACGTCAGAGAATCGCTGCATTGTGGTCACCTTGCTGCAACTGTGCATTTATCATGTGAATGCACACAGGTCACCTTTGACTACGCTGACTGTACAATATTCGGTGTTCTCATAGGAAGCTACGTTAGCCCTAAATTGATATCTTCGATGTAAAGCAAGCAATAGCATCGTGGTTTTAATTTTTTTTTTCTTGACGGTAGACAGTTTTTTTAATTTAAGCTTAATAAAATGCATATTTTGATTTTGATAGCTTATGTCAAAGAAAACCAACAGGGTTTACTTTTAGAATTAGACATTTTAAATTTGTAATTATGTTTTTTGTTACTGATCCTAAAGTAAACGCTATATGCCTTCTAATTAAAATGTAAGTTATACATTTTTTGATGAAATTCGAATAACCAGTGAAGGTTATTTATTTATTACAAGATGTTGTTAAAAACATTTTTGCTAGGATTTTTATCCAGAGTGTCTACAAATACTTTGACCTTAGATGGTCTAAGATTTTGATGCAAATTAATATATCAGTGTGTAGAATTATCAATGTCCATTCCAAAATTATTGTTTAATTTCAAATCTAACATTATTTAAATAAATATGTGGATTAATGTTCATTCTTGAACCCCTGCTCAAAATAACTATAGGTAGGTCGGTGTGCGTGTAGCTGCAACGCCATAAATTTTCTTTTCAAATAACAATTTTACTGCCTGCCACTATGGCTATGGCACAATCCGGAATAGGTATTAATAATGTCAACGTCGTAAAACTATAGATGCGACAAATCGATCAGAATTTTAAAGGTATTAGGTATTTTTATTATTTACCTACTTATTGATTTTTGTTTTTCTGATAAATATTTTTTTATTTATTTTTATCACTTTTAGAAATGTCTTTTTTTGCCAGTACCTGCAACTTACGCAGAGAAGTACCTACCTAAGTATTTTTAGACAATTGTATTACATATCTTTCGAACAACCTAGACTGTATTAGCTTACGCCACACATCTCTCGACTTACCTAGATCTCAGTTCACCTCTACGGAGAGATCCAAAATATCACCGCAATAATTAATGAATGGGCCCTCCCCCAACAGTGGCGCTTTGTGGGCAAATACCTCAGCGTAATTATTATAAATAATTGTGCAAACTTCGCTAGCTTGGCCCGTTTATTGCCCGTCAATACATTCTAGGGGCACAAGAGATGCTACCCTACTCAATTCAATAGCAAGGATTTGGTGAAACTCTGCCTGATATAAACAAATATTAAACAAAGCCTATTTTATACACAAATAAACAAAAAAGATGCCTCTGCAAAACTTTACGATTACTTATAGAAAATTATATTAATTCTTTAACATAATTAGGTAAAATCCAGTATAATCTGGGCTGATCATAATAATATTTCACGCGGCTTATTTTTATTATAAGAAGGTGTGTGCTTAAGGGTACTTAGGTGGTCATCGCGCGGAAGACCACCTGGTCCTTCCTGTAAACCCGAAATTTTAGGACAGAAATGGTACAAAAAAGGAGGCGACAAATAGCGCACCAATCTCAAAATTTAAGAACATTGTAGTAATGAAACGATAATATTGGTTTGAGAAACGGAATTACTTCTTTTTATCGCGTGGATTGTTAAATTTAAATTACAGTACAAAACATAAGTACCTTCTTAAGACCTTACTGAAACCATTTGACAAAATAAGTAAAATATTATGAATTAACCAACTTCCGAGCGAAATAAGTATAAACATTTTGAAAATGATATTCATAGAACAAGACGTAAATTACTATCCGCGCTACATAGGTACTAGGCTATTTATTGCGAAATTTTAAAGTGTTGTCATAAAAAGGGTATCGCCTTTCTCGTGGGTTGTAATTTAAAATTAAAGGAATTATTACGTGATGAAGGAAAGCAGTTTTTGCAGTGCGCAGAAAAGAACGCTGTGCACGTTTAATGCTATATATTTTATAGTTATTTTATTTTGTTGTTGTGCCTTTTTTTTTTATTTGTTTTGTACCCACTGTATGTGTTTTGTTTTGTGTGCCATGTGTCTTATTATTGGAAATTGTTGCGGCCTCCTCGCACAGCTTCGTGCTGGCCATTGAGATGACAGACAGACAAGACATTTAGAAAAACGAAACGACGACCTGACGAGACAATTGAGTGTGGACTAGAACTTCAAGACAAAAGGTTGTGTGAAAAATAAAGACATTGTACAGATTATTCGCTGGCCTTTTCCTGAATCGACTCTTCAGGTGGTCCTTCGAGGTCATTTACCAAACCTATGGTGAGAACGAGAGCGCAATTGAAAGCGAAGATGACCAGTGTGCCGACTGCTGCTGGAGACCAGGGACACGACCGACAGTCCGCCCATAGCAGCCGCGCGCCATCGCCTACAACTTCCGCTCGCTCCATGACGAGCACGTCGACAGTCGTCAGAAAGCAAAGACTCGTCCAGCTGCAGCTAGAAGCGGCTGAAGAAAGGGCACGCATAGAAGAGCAAGCAGCGGCAGAAAGGGCACGCATAGAAGAACAAGCAGCAGCAGACCGTGCCAATGTAAAACTGCGCCTGCTCGAAGAGCGACTGTCGATTCAGTCGCAGGCAATCGACGACGACGAAGTTGCGTCCCGTGCATCCCGTTCCCGTGCAGGATCGTGCATCTCTCTGCATGTGCCTACGACTACCACTAGGAAAAATTATGAGACCAATGATGCCCGACATGCTAGGTTTGCTACATCATCACCACTTCACCCTGTTGCGCTGCCTTCGCAAGACACTCGTGGGCCAACTGACATGGCAAAGTTTTTAGCAAGGCAAACAAGTATCAAAGAGCTGCCTATTTTCTCCGGCGATCCCGAGGACTGGCCTCTTTTCTATAGCCAGTTTAAATCGACTACACGGCTCTGCGGCTATAGCGATGATGAAAACATCGCGCGACTGTCGCGATGCTTGAAGGGGCGCGCTCGGGAGGCAGTTTCAAGCTTACTGGTAAGCGTAGCGAACCTGGAAATCATTATCAAAACTTTGAAACTCAGATTTGGACAATCCGCATATATAATAGAAGTCATGCTGAATAAAATCAAACATATGCGTGACATACGCCACGATGACGTCCATGGTTTGATTGAATATGCGACGGCAATTCAAAATGTCGTTGCCGTGATGAAAATGACAGAAGAGGTTGGACACCTGACAAATCCAATTTTGTTTCGAGAAATTATTTATAAATTGCCGTCCTTTTTAAAGTACCAGTGGGGCATGCATGTCGGGGAAAAGAGTGTTTCCTTGAGCGACTTGTCGGATTGGCTCATGATCGTTGCTCACGCGGCAGTAAACATCGCCCCGATGACCTTCAAGCCTGCAAGTACAATTTGGAAGCCGCAGACAAAGCCCGATACTAAACCCTGGAGACCGGTAATGACTACAGATGTTGTAAATACGTCACGACCCTGTTCTCTCTGTGACGGAGAACATTACATCAAGGACTGTGACAACTTCAAGCAGATGAGTATTGACGATCGCTGGCATTTCGTGACGGATAAGAAACTCTGTTTTTCATGCCTATCCGAACGCCATCAACTAAAAGCATGTAAGAGAAAGACGAAATGCTCTGTTCCAGACTGCGCGCGAGCTCATCACACTCTGCTTCATGCCACTCCGCGATCCGAAACGAGGGAGAAGGAGGCATCTGTCAATCATGCCGATAACGACACGGCGACGGCGGTGAATAACTGTAACGACAACGACAGGAGTTCACACGTACTGCTGAAAGTTCTTCCAGTGGTGATATCGGGAACGAAAGGTGACGTCACAACTTTTGCGCTCCTGGATGAGGGAGCCGCTGTCACACTTGTCGACTCTTCGCTGCTCGAGAGCGCCGGTATCTCCGGACCGACGGGTAGACTGCGGATCCGCGGCGTCTCTGGGATGTCGTCTACTGAAGTTAATTCGAAGACCGTATCGTTTGATGTCAAGGGACTCAATGAGAAGAATGTTTGTCAAATCAAGAACGCTCGCTCTGTAGACAATTTAAATCTTTGTGTTAATAGTATTTCGTATAACGACATTATTAACAAATTTCCTTATGTGACGGACTACATTTCTGACTATGACATACGACCTAATAAAGTTGACTTATTGATTGGACAAGACAATATTGACTTGATTATTACACGACAGTTTATACAAGAACAGAAGAACGGACCGATTGTTTCCAAGACCAGTTTGGGATACGTAATTCATGGGAATGTGGGACTTGGTAGTATACCGAATGACATGACAGTTCTACATCTCTGCCAATGTGATGAATTGCACGACTTAGTTAAGAGTTCTTTTTCGACAGAATCGTTTGGCGTTAGGTATGCTGGTGACTCTCCTCGTTCTCGTGAGGATCAGCTAGCGCTGAAGGTACTGGAACGAACCACGAGGCTGTTGCCTGAAGGTCGATGGGAGACTGGCTTGCTTTGGAAGTCTGATGACATTCAGCTTCCAGACAGCTTCCCTCAGGCAAGGAGCCGTTTGACGGGAATTCAGCGTAAAATGAGTAAGTACCCTGATTTTGCAGACAAATATGATGAGAAGGTCCAGGAGAACCTCGGAAAAGGATACATTTCGAAGTTGACGCCTGAAGAAGCAGCTGTGAAGACAGGAAAAACATGGTACTTGCCTCATTTCGCCGTTGTGAATCCTAACAAACCCAAGTTGCGGATTGTGCTTGATTGCGCAGCTAAGTCTGAAGGAAAATCTTTGAATGACTTTCTTCTAAGTGGACCGGACTTCCTTACATCTTTGCCTGCCGTTCTGTTAGGTTTTCGCATTGGTAAGTTGGCGGTGATGGCTGACATCCAAGAGATGTTTAATCGTGTACTCATCAGACCAGAGGACCGACAAGCCCAGCGAATTCTTTGGAAGGACGACGTTTATGTTATGAACGTCATGACTTTTGGTGCTGTCTGTTCGCCCGCTTCCGCCCAGTACGTAAAAAATTTAAACGCTAAAGCGTATGAGAGCTCTAATCCAGAGGCATATCGGGCGATCATGGAGCATCATTATGTCGATGACTATATCCACTCCTTTGATGACGAGGACGACATGATACGAGTTGTGGAAGACGTGGTACACATTCATGCTTCAGGTGGGTTCAACTTACGTAACTTCGTGTCTAATTCTGAACGTCTTCTCAAGCACTTACCTCAAGACAAGCTCGCCCCAAATAGCTTGAATATCATCTCTGATGCTAAAGATAGTCAGGTTGAACGTGTGCTAGGGGTGCGCTGGGATCAGACGACAGACGATTTTCTTTTTCTGCTGCGGTTTCCGAAGGTAAGTGACGATATAAAGAATGGAGTGAAGAGACCTACCAAGCGAGAGGTGTTAAGACTGACGATGTCTGTTTTTGATCCAATGGGTTTTCTGTTGTACGTGACAGTGAAAGGACGGATTCTACTACAGACTGTGTGGAAGTCCAAAATAGGGTGGGATGACGAAATTGAGTCCAGCCATTATGTGTCATGGCTGTCTTGGCTCACCGAACTTCAGAAGATAGCAGACTTCAGACTCCCACGCCGGCTGTTTTCTGACACATGTGACAAGCTAATCTGCCCGGAGCTTCACGTTTTCTGCGACGCTAGCAGCAAAGCTTTTGCAAGCGTAGTTTATTTACGCACAAAGACGACGACGGATGGTGAGTGGCACGTAGCCTTTGTCACGGCACGTGCTCGTGTTGCGCCTCTCAAGGTGATGAGTATCCCTCGCCTGGAGCTTCAAGCTGCGCTGATGGGTGCTAGACTCGCCCATACTCTAAGGAAACATTTAGACGTGAGTAGAACGATTTTATGGTCCGACTCGAAAACCGTCATAAGCTGGATTTCATCCGAAAGCGGCCGTTTCAAACCCTTCGTAGCTCACCGCGTCAGCGAAATTTCCGAGCTTACCGACGTTTCTTGCTGGAGGTGGGTACCATCAGGTTTGAATGCGGCAGACGACGCCACAAGAGAGACGAAAATTGAGGACAATGGTAGGTGGCTACATGGACCACAGTTCCTTCGGAAGTCAGAGCAGTCGTGGCCATCTGAAGACACCGACATTGTTTTCAATTCTGATGATCCAGAGGTGAAGATCGCCTGCGTATTGAACATGGAAACTAACACGCTACCTGATGACCGGCATTTTTCTAAGTACTGGAGACTTGTCAGGAGTACTGCGTGGTTTCTACGTGCTGTGCACAATTTTATTCATAGACAAGACAAACGGCAAGGTGAGTTGACCACGACTGAAATAAGATCTGCCGAACTAGCTTGGGTCCGACAGAGCCAAGTTCGAATGTTTTCGGCGGATATCCGGGCTGTGAAAAGGACAGGGTGTGTATGTAAGGACAGCCCTCTACGACAGCTGACCCCCTTTTTAGATGGAGATGGCATTCTCCGTGTGGGGGGGAGAATCAGCGGTGCTGACGTTGTCTACGACTCTCGGCACCCTTACGTACTGCACCCAAAAGACTGGTTCACGCGTCTTCTCATTCGTCGGTACCACGAAGAAGCAGCTCACACAGGCCGAGAGACAGTTCTGAATACACTTAGGCAGCGTTTTTGGGTCCTAAACGGAAGGAACGCTGTCAAGTCTGCGTGGAACGACTGTCAAGGTTGTAAGGTGAGACGAGCAAGACCCGAACCTCCACTGATGGGGCAGCTGCCGGACGTGAGAATGACTGGAGGTGGGCGGCCTTTCCGATTCACAGGCCTTGACTATTTTGGACCTCTGACGGTCAAAGTAGGTCGCCACCGTGAGAAAAGGTACGGTGCTCTTTTTACGTGCTTGACAGTCAGGGCTATACATGTCGAAGTGACACATGACCTAACAACCAGCAGCGCGATAATGGCTGTTCGGCGTTTTATAGCACGGCGTGGTTGTCCGGAGCAAATCTGGAGCGACAATGCCACGACCTTCAGAGGAGCTGACCGTGAGCTGAAGCAGTCGGTGGCGACCCTAGATAAGGACGAATGCATGCGTTTCGCGAGTGTCAGAGGGATCGATTGGCACTTTATCCCTCCTAGTGCCCCTCACATGGGAGGCTGCTGGGAACGCTTGGTGCGCTCTGTAAAGACGGCCCTTCGTGTGACTTTGAAGGAGAGGGCTCCGAGCGACCAAGTGCTCTCGACTTTGCTCGCTGAGACGGAGGTTTTTGTAAATAGTCGACCTTTAACATACGTACCATTAGACAGTGCTGACGACCTACCTCTGACTCCTAATGACTTCCTTATGATAACGACCCTACCTAAAGACAGCCCTATCGGTCATTTCAACGACAGTGACTTGCTACGCCAGAGCTGGCGTCACTCCCAGCGGTTGGCTGACCTAACCTGGAAGCGCTGGTTGAAAGAGTACCTGCCGTCCTTGACCAGACGAGGCAAATGGTATCGACCGGACGTACGCCCTATAGCGAAGGACGACGTTGTTATTTTAGCGGATGACCAGATGCCTCGAAACCAGTGGCCCAAAGGACGGGTGACGGCGGTATACCCTGGGAGTGACGGCAGGATACGGGTAGCCGAGGTGCAGACCCAGACCGGACTGTACAGACGGCCAGTGACGAGGCTGTGCAGGCTGGACGTCCGCGCCTTGCCTTGAGTATTGGTTTCCAATACTGGAGGTGGGGATGTTGCGGCCTCCTCGCACAGCTTCGTGCTGGCCATTGAGATGACAGACAGACAAGACATTTAGAAAAACGAAACGACGACCTGACGAGACAATTGAGTGTGGACTAGAACTTCAAGACAAAAGGTTGTGTGAAAAATAAAGACATTGTACAGATTATTCGCTGGCCTTTTCCTGAATCGACTCTTCAGAAATGATCAAGCAAAGTAGCAATCAAGTTGGTTATATAGCCTCAAGCACCATGCACGGACGCAAGGTGTCTTATAGCATAATCTCGGACCGACAACTCTCCACCCACACTTGCTAACCACTCTAAATTACACCAAACTAATAGTGTTCGGAGGTGCAAGCAACCTCACTATAAACTTAGTACTTAGAACACACATACGTACTCGTATAAGTAAATTACTATTTCAAAACAAGATAATATTTATCATATCAAAAATGTAGCACTGCGCAAATCTATCTGCTATTAATGTTTACAAATAAATAACGTAATTAAAAGATAGATTACCAATGTGTTTGAGAGCACAGGAATCCTTACCTATACACATATTACCTAGTCTTACCTTCAACCCATACGATATGATGATCAGTAGATTTGGGTGGACTAATAAATGGCCGATCGTTATGAAGATCCTTGATTCCTGCTTCAGCGATGGACATCTTTCCGCTGTATAAACACATAAGTGTATAAAAATCTTCTATATCTAAAGATTCGTATTGGTCAAGTAGTATTTTTTTTTCTATTTTTGCTAATCGTCCAGACTCGCGAACAAAAAAAAAGTTCACAGATGCCTACTTTCTTAGTCTTGCATAGACATAAAACCCGATACAACAGCCAGTTTCAAACCACCTTATCTATTTATAGCCTCACGCATTACCCAGTTTCTAATCTTATAATCTAAAGGTGCATGGGTCAAAACACGGCCGTTTATCTTGGCCGTCGTATAAGTGAAGTGGCTATAAAGTGTGTTATCAGGGACTGATTGCGAGGCATCGTCGGCAGCTCCTCAGACAACACCTTCATTTACATGTTAATAGAGCGTGGCTAGCGACGCGATGGTGCAACCACCGCTCTATTGATGATTATCGATGTAATGCACGGGAGATTGCCGTTTTTAATCCCGTTCGATAATGGAAATTGTAGAGCGTATTATTAAGAGTCCGAATCATTTTAATGGTGATACGATTTTAAATTATAATTTTTACTAGGGGATGAAAGAAGGACCCAACGACTATCTAAAAACGATGCCACTGGAGGAAAACGAATAGAAGAGCCATCTCCAATTAGAAATAAATAAAAAAGGCCTGAAGGAGAAGTTGTCTAAATCGCTATTTTGTGTTTTGTGTGGGGAAACCGTGTGGCAGAGTATTTGTCACCAACCCCTACTTTTCCCGTGGGTGTCGTAAGAGGCGACTTAGGGACTACACATTGAACAGGGAACGGGCAGCAGCGCTCTCTGATACAGTAACCTTTTAATCCGCGATCTCCAACCCGCCTGCCAAGCGTGGAGATTATGGCAAAACCGTCCACTTAAGAGAGGAGGCTCATAGTCCAGCAGTGGACTGTAACGGGCCGTTGATGTTGATGATGTGGGGAAACTATTGTCTCCGTAAAGTTTAATAAGCTCTCTGTGAAAATGGTGGGGAAAACCAACTTCATTCTTGTCCTCGGCAATAACGGAATGAGTGAAAGAAAGAAAATACAAGCGGGTTCAAAAATCAAGATTGACGCTCAAAAATCGTTGCCCTACATGTCATGTACTTATAACTCCCACGTAACATAAAATCAGTAACATTGTTATAAAATATTTCTATAAAATATTTTCTCTATTATTTCGATGTTTGTTTTTTATTTCGTTTGCTGTTGCGTTTGCTTCTATATTATTAAAACGAGGGAAAATAATTTTCACCACACAAGTTGAAATTCAAATACATTGTAGAAATTATTCGCGTTCGTTGTTATTGTACTGTGATTTATTAATTTGGTAATATTATGTTGTATGTATGTATACTACGACTGCTCTGTACGTAAATACATACTGTTGTAATAATTATAAATGTCGTAGGAAATGTTTTCACCATTGTCTAATTATCCGTGTTTTCGCAATATCCCTAGGGTTTTCGTGAAAATTCGAATTATCAAATCTTCCTACGACATTCGAAACAATCAATGAGAAAATAGTCATTTTTAATGTGTATACGTTCTCAAAAAAACTGCGAAACTCGTATTAAAATTTGGGCTGAATGTTGGTATTATATCTTACAAAACGAAGGTTTCCCGGAGTAGGGCAGAATAAAAATACCTCTGCGCAGGAATATGTTTTGAGCTAATAACTCACTTTTATTGTATCTTACACGCTCTTTGCTATATTTATTGCTCACCTACGTATTGTGGGTACTACACCTAAATAATGTATAATGTAACAGGGTGCACCTAATAGGATCATTCTTTTAGGTTTCTTTAATAATAATGATAACGTTCATTGTTGTTTCTTAAAATAAATCAAGCGTCATATACATATACCTAAGTATAATTAGTAAGTACTAGTATCTATTTTATATTTATTACAATGCAAATATATTAGAATACCGAAAAAGAACAAAGTGAAGATGCAGTTGCAGTTGCAGTTGTTGCTGTATGTTTCTGTCTGTGTGCAATAAAGTATAGTTCATTCATTCATTCATTCATTGGTTCAAGAGCAAAGACGGTTTGTGTCTACATAACTATTTTAACTAAAATTATGTAATTGCACATCATTGTATTTCTTTATGTAGCAAAATTAAAATTGTGCATTTCTAGAATTTCATTTTCTGAATGTATGATTAGTTCCCGGACCTAGGTGGCTTAGACGACATACAAATAGAATGTCCAGTCCGAACCCGTATCTCGTTTCGCTAATCGACCTACTGTCAGACGCACTTGCCCCTTCCAAGCGATCACCCAAAATGTGCCAGCGGACCACGCGAAAATCAACTTATTCAATCTCAATTTTGACTTTAATTCAACGACATACGGCAAGAGTAGCAGCAAAACTATCTTTGCAAACTTAATCAAATATGTTGCTTTCGATGTAAGCAAAAAAGATCTTTATGTGAGAACATGTAGAGGTTATTTGGAGAATTTTGGTAAGTTGGTGAGGTGTTTCAAATGAATGTAGTGTCCACTACGCTGCATATCGATTTCGGGGCAAGTTGGCGGTAAATGGTCGCGGTGATTGCAGAAAAAAAAGTTGACGCTGTTCTTAGTAACTTTTAAAATAGATTTTTGATATGACTTTACATTTTTTTTCCGGTTTCATAGTAATACAATGCGTGCCACGTAACTTTTAGAATGATAGAATTTGCAATGAAAGATAATTTTGTTGGCTTCTTAGTTGGCTTTGTAGCCAAGCTACGCATTTCAGGGTTGCGGGTTCGAATCACACTCAGACATTTTGTGTGATCAGCACTTTTAATTTATATTATGTAGGTATTCGTTTATGCATTTATATCAGCTGATTCTCATAGTACAGACTCTGCTTAGATCAAAAGGCCCTTATATATTTATTTATGATAAAAAGTACTTACCCAAATATCAAACATCAAAGTTAAACATCCCCTATCATTATGTTTTGCATGAGTAGGAGCTTGAATGCTTTACCATCCCCCTAACCATGACAAAACTATTGTGGTTGACTGTCTGTGGTTTTGTTTAATTTGTGTTCATTTTGTTTCAAGCACATATTTATAATAAAAATTGACTATTACAATTTGAAAACGGTATTCTACTCTGCCGTCACCACACGGCGTAACCGATACACCAAAGAAACTCTTATAATGTATATTGTGTGAATCTACTATTACGTGTATACTGCACCCTCCAATGCTGATATAACCTCGAGGCATGGCATTACAATCACGATACCCGGTATTCCATTCCGACTCACTTTGGCAGGTCCGAGAGACAATTCCCCGACAGACAAAGCTATGCGTGATTCCTGCCTTCGATTTGATTGCACGTCATCGTAAAGTGCATCATCTATCTACCGTGCTAGGTATAAAACTGGAAAGGTGCAGTCTCTAGCTAGTTGGTATTTTGTACTTGTTTTCTTCCTTTGGCGAATATGTAGCTGTCAAAATAGATAAGAAGAACAGACAAGATTGGAAAAATTACAATTATGTACGTACAGTCAGGTTCATGTGCGTCTATACTTTGAAATAACTAATTTCCTATAAGTATTTTCTTTTCGGTCTTTGCTGTTAATAAATGAAGTGTACGGGACTGTATCCACAAGAATAAAAAAATACGAAAAAGGTTATATTGTTAAAAAGATATTTCAAAGTGACATGGAACGCACGTGATATGGATGGACCGTACATAACTATGTAACTACCAAGCGTTTTTATTGTTGTACAAATATCAGATGAATAGAAAATAAGCCAATTACGTTTCAGACCACAAACAGCTCTCTATAAGATGAACGTTTACAGATATATTTTAATTTTAATAATGGTAGGTACTAGGTAGTCTGTATACAACTTTACCTTATTCAATCAATTTTTATAGAATGGTTTTTTCAATGGATTTTACCACTTTAGAGTCAAAAATTTAAGAGAGAGTGAAGACACACTTTTCACAACTTTAGACGTGCACCCATCACCAATATTGACTTAAACAGAGTCTTTTAAAACTTACTTAAACCGCTTTACGCTAATGCATGTACCTACTTTAAAACATAAAAGAGTTGTTGCAGTCAAGAACAAACATCTGAGGTGCCTGTTGAACAAATAATCATAAAGTGAGTTTTACGCGAGTCCGTAGCTGGTTTTACGTACCACGTTACGCTCTGTTCACTTCAAAAGGAAAGGTGAAAAAAAAGTGACGAAAATTAATTTCAACTGAAAAATTCTGCATGCTACAAGTTCCCTTCTAATTATTTCCTTCGAAGACGTCTATGTTTATTGGAAATATAAACATATCGATTTCCATGTACTTTTAATGAATATAATAGAATATACTTTATTTCACACAAGGAATATACAGAAAAATGCAGTTCATATAAAAGTGTATAGATGGGCGGTTTTACTGATAAGGTTGCAATTTCTTCCAGGCAACCTTGGGGTACAGGAATAATACTGCGGGATAGTGCGTTATATAATTTATTTATTGCTTCGAATACCTTTATATCATTGAGTTATGAGTTCCCTTTTTATATCCCTAGAAACATTTTTATCTACTGCTAATATTTTCATCCAAAGAGTGTTTTCTAAATTATTTATTTCAGTCGGTCTCCACGCGATGAAGAAGAAGATTTTTTTATACCGCATGATGTACATAGAGTCAGGCTAGGCGCACCGTCTGGACGCACTCTTACGCCGCTTAAATACGCCAGCAGTTGGCCAGTTTTACGCGCAGTAACCGAGCACCGGCCCGTAATTAAACCCGTTGTCAAACCTTAAACTGTTGCAACTCTTCAATTGACAGTTACATTGTGTACTAAGTGGATCTGCCGGTAAACGTCCTATTACGCCTTTACGGCTATTGACAAATGCCTGGAAATAACCTGCCCTGTTTCTGCTACAAAATTACCTGAAATTCACACACATATAGGACAAAGGGAGTCATGTCATTAGCTGCGCATGTAACGTTCCAAACCAATTGCGTCGTCGTATTAGCGTGAGCTAGGAGCTGGCACTGTATTGTCTATGGTCGTATCTATCAAGCATTATAATGTTTCAAATATTTGTGTCCTTTAGGACAAACAAATATGTAATCAAAAATAATGAGAAATAAACAAACAAAACTATACACAATTATTATTATTCATAATAGCATTTAAATAAGTAGCTTTGGTGCTTTAACTTGGTTCATCTATCTCTAGCGTAGAAAGTCATAGATTTGATTCCTGGCCGAACAAATTGAATAATTTTATTTTTCTGTATTTATATTCCTTTGATTTACTATCGTAAATACATAATACAATCCTTTTCATATAGTACCTACAGAGAAAAAGAGTTATTGTGGATGAATTAAAAAAAATAAACCGGCCAATCAATGCTACCTAAACCGTTCAACATTTTCATAGCTCCCATTCAATTTCTACCGTGTTTTTATTTGTCCACCAATTTTCGTGTTTAACGAAAACATCGCGCTTTTGTAAGCGACAAAAATATAGGAATGTCCCTTTATAAATTTGAACTACGAGGACCTTATGGGACAGTTATGGCGGTGAGGTCTTTTGGGATCGATATGGGTCAGCTTCCAAAGCCATTCATTAAATTACTCTCTGCAACACAATTCATTGGGACAAAGGATTATTTGACGTATATTTTAGTTGAGTTTTTTTTGCTACCTATCGAGTTTCGTATCTGAAATAATCTTGTCTTGACGAATGACCATCCCAAGGATTTAATAAATAAAGAAATCTTAAAAAATACAGTATTATGGTAAACAGTTTTCGGTGCCTCCTATTAGGAGGAGACCCCGCTCTTCCCAGAGTACACAATATATTAAATTAGTATTGTATTGCCGAATGAAAAATAATTATGGAAATGTTCTTAAATTCTTCTTAATTATTATTCTCATCATCTTTTACAGCATTAACGCATTTCTCAACTTTCAATTATGTAAAAAGCAAGTGAATTTTCACGTCAGTTTTAAACCGAGTTTAAAACTTTATGGGTAGGTTCGAGCCCCTCGGTGGGGACATATAAGAGCTGCTAAAGATGATGATGAAAGCTTTATGACGTCATGAATTGTTTATTTAAAATGGTGAATAAATTATTTTATTTTAAGTGAACCTTTTCTCTTCTTTATTATTATTATTAATAATCATACATATTAAATAAATTTTCGATAAATTTTATCGATCTATAAATCTTTAAGTAGATGTATCTACTCGTTACAATGTCACACTACCGCACAGACTACTGTTTCAAACTCGGGTCTAGATTTATGGCGTTGATTATTCTGTCTAGTACTCGTGGTAGTAATTTATAGAAGGCAACTTTTAGAATCGTGTTAGGTACACGACTAATAATATTTAAATTCTATCATAGATCTGCCACAATACGTCCGAAAAGAAAAATATTTATAAATTATAAAACATGACAAACCCACTACGAGTAGCATAATTTAACACAATTTTGAAGGCTATGTTGTTGTCAGTCAGCTATACATCTCCACCGGTAGGCTCGAGTGTACTCTGCATTAGGATGAACAGCCAATTGGTGCAGGCTGGTTGACTTCACACATATTCTTTAAATTTCGTAGCGAGTAAAAGTGTAGCAAGCGGAAGTGGCAGTGGGCTGGCCACGTCTATCGTAGAACCGATGAGCGTTGGAGCAGACGGGTTCTCGAATGGAGACCACGTCTCGGAAAACGTAGTGTGGGACGCCCCCCTGCCAGGTGGACTGATGTCCTGAGGAAGGTCGCTGGTGGTGGCTAGATGAGGAAAGCGGGTGATCGTGCGCTTTGGCGTACCCTCGGGGAGGCCTACGTCCAGCAGTGGACTGCAATAGGCTGATTGATTGATTGATTGAGTAAAAGCGTCGATAAAATGCACATTAAGAATTTAAATGTACGAGAAGCAGCGGCTATAGCTGCTACACTACACCATCGACACGGTCTTAAGTATTAAGTAAAATAATAAAGTGAACAATAATTTCAAACGACATCGTACTCGGGCAGGTTTATACCTGCCCGAGTACGATGTCGTGAGCATAATACACTCGACAGCAATGAGTCCGGGTCATATGAAGACAGGTAGTTACCTGAAAATCTCGAAAACTATGAATGCTATCTTAGTAAAATAAATTGTGATAAATAAACAATTAAACACACTTTAAATGATAGCAATAAGACTTCTTAGTTATTGTTAACTTATGCCATCATAAAAGGCAAAATAAAAATGGGATTTTTCTAAGCGGATCTGCCGCATGACCAGGACAAACCGCATAACCGCGGTAACAACAGCTAGCACGTAACACAAAAAATAAACAATTAACAAAAATAAGTTGTAGAAAATAATTGCGATATTCATTTTTTTTTTATAAGATGAGTTTGGCATATTTTTTTCTCTATGTGATTATTGAAGAATAAATTACAAAGTGACAAATACATTTTATTACTTTTTTCAAGGAGTATTTTATTTGTTCACTGAGTTCAGTTAGCATTCTTAGTTTCTGAGATTTTTAGGTGTGTTCTTTACTCGACCCGGATTATTTTGCTGTCGAGTGTATTTCTCAACCCTTTTGCTTGTGACAAATTGTCGAAGGTAACATGTTGTTTATCAGGTAAACAAAACCGAGCCATTTGCCATTGGCTTTAATATGTATTTAGAAACTTACCAACTTTCATACATAATAAAGCTTAAGCCATTGTTTTGAATATTTATTTAGAAACTACATACATAATAAAACGCACAATCTTATTCAGAGTTTTTAATTTGCTTTACGCTTATTGCAAGTAAGGCACAGTGTAGCGTCTAACAACACGATGAAAGGCATAAAACTGTTGTCTTGGAATACAACATTATCTATTCTATAGCACGGAGGCATTTACGGTTACATAACTCGCCCTATCGCAAACAACCTAAGCCGTATACACATCGACCTACACGGGAATCCAATTACGTACATACAATGCAATTGAATCAAAATAACTGACATACGTGCAGACGACTTGTCTACATTGTCGTGAATTAGGCGCATTAGGCACCCGCCCGTGATACACTGTGACAATGCGTTTATCCGTGATTATGCGCTCTACTCCTACTCGAAAATGTGTCTAAATGTGCTGAAGCTTAGGTTAGTTTTCGGGGGAAGTTACTTGGGCGAATATACTGTTTTTGTTAGGGATGGCTAGTGAGTATTTGTAGCGAGAGATAACAGCACACGAGTCGAGTCGGACCTGTTGATGATAAGCGCCGTCGTCGATAAGACCCAGCTGATGGACTGGCAGAATTTCGGCGAATGCATATTTCATGAGTTGATTAAATAGTTTGCGCTATGTTTGCACTTGCATATGTGAACTAGATTGGAGGAATGTGAATGTTTTAGAAAAGATCCTTAGTTAAAAGCGTCTGGTAATCAAGATACGAAAAAAGTGCAACGTCATATATCCACTCACTGAAATTGGCTTCATAATACGTGTGCAAACCTTTGACTTTACTGACGTAAGAAACCACCACTATTTAGACAGGGGCTCTATTTTAACCCAAACTTTAAAACGTGTAAGAAGCGCAAAAATTTCAGCAAAGTGCGCGTGGCGTGACAAAGTGTAGCTTGCAGAATTTGTAGCTAACGCAGGCTGAGTGTTGCGTGCCCATGCACTGTACGTTTCATATGTTCCATAGAAGAAGTAAATCGATGAAATTCAGAACTTTATCAACTGTACGACTGGAAACAAACGGCAGGCCGATAAACATTCATCTTTGCTACACAGCCGACTAAACGACGTCTAAAAAAAGAACTGTCTCACTGAGTGTAGCGATTGCTACATATTTGAAACAGCTGTGGCTATACTATGGACAACAAAACTAGTGCTTAAATCACAAACTTATAATGTATTTTAAATTTTGAATTTGGAAAGATTGTAGTTCTAAGCTTTGATAGTGACAGCTGGGTTTATGAGTTCGGTTGTCGATTATCTGAAACAAAAACATTATTAAAAATGTAGTATTTTTTCCACAGTAAAAATATCATATAAAGATTGTTACATGCTTCTTATATCAATCTTGTTTATTACATATAGGAAAACAACCCTACGAACACAAACACGAAAGAAACATCGAAACGAATTTATTTTCAAATTGCATTACTAAAAAATAGCAACTTACAAAACGTGAAAATAATATAAAGCTACCACAACATTGGTGTCAACTGCGCCAATAGTTGCAGCTCATGTGCAATAGGTAAGCAATGAACAAGTGGCCGAGTAAGCGATAAAAATGATATACGCGCGGCGACGACAGATGCGGCGCGGGCGCGGGCTGGACACAGTACACTACTTTATTTGTACTTGAAACTCACTGGACGGGACGCTCCGGAATATTTCATATATTTCACTAGATTTTGCAAAGCAGAGTATGTGTGATGGTTTTAATATGTGTGTATTTTTCGCTTGTAGTACTCGCCGACTTGACTGATCGTAATGTGGTTCAAGTGAGTCTGCCATGATGATTATGTTGAAATAGCTGATTTACTAAATTGTAAGTCAATATATCATTGTCAATATGACATTGGCACTACAATTCTGCCGTCATAAGAAGAAAAGTCGCATCTGCAATTTTTTTCGAAATTGAGTTACATATATATTCGGAATCAGCAAAAAAAGACGCATCTACTAGAATTTTCATTTTTACGGAATGAAACACAGCCCTAATATAACTTTAGTGAAACAAGACGGATCTGCAATATGACATTATAACCACTAAATAGAAAAGAAGCATTTAAGTAGAAAATGCGACTTTTCACTGTAGTATTACGATTTTTTTATATTATTTTACTAAATGTCAAATATTTACAATAAAATTACACACGCATTATTGAATTTCTAAACTTTGTTTATTTTCTTATTATCTTACAAGCAGCGAATTTTTATATTTAAGCAATACAAAACATTGAAGCTCAGTGTAGATGCGTCTTTTTTTCTTATGACGGCAGAATTGATTACTACAGTTTTTATAACAAGCTTTTGCACCTTGTCATAGTAACCATCCGAATGCTACGCCGCCGCGCCGCCGTAGCAACCCCGTAGCAAATGGCTACGAGATAAATACGAAAATTGGTACGCTCGTTTTGAATATTTACTTGGAAGTAAAATAGAACATAAGGTGCATCATGCTATTTGACTTAAAAACTCCTAATCTAAAACGCTGACATTTACTTCCAACATCGCATAAAACCGCTGATTTTTCCCTTTTTCGGAGTGTAATCGCTTATTTTTAGCCTAATGACCCTCTCGTGTGGAGAGCGGGGTTGACGGGGCGGGGTGCGGGGTGCGGGTGGGGCGAGAGGGGGAGGGGTTTCCTGAGATACCCGCGGTACCTTCCGAAAGGTTAGCAGCCCGCATTAAGGGATAGTTACAAGCTGCCAAATGAAACCCCATTGTTGTAATAGTTGCGGTGAGAGAGATGTATGGCCGCTTGCAACTCAATCGCTGGAGGTTCCAGAATACTTAAAATTCATCTACATCCATTCCTTGGCAATACAACATCCTTTCGGTACTCAATTATATTTTGTACATACCGTTATTGTTTGTGTGTAAATAACTATATTTTTAGATCTACATTATTTAAGACAATAAGACAAAAAAACTAATAATAATAATAACGAACAATTTTATAACTAATTAGTATTCTCAAAAAATGTTTGGAATTAAAGATACGAGTAGCTGATGATAAACAATATTTTTTGTATCTCTTTGTTTTATTTTAATGACGTCTGAAATTGTAAATACATACAATCAATGAATAGATTTTTCTGTTCAACTTGAATCTTGATTTTTATTTCATTTATCCCTAATTGTAGCAAATTACTTTGGACTGAAAACTCGAATTACTTTGGACTAGTCTCAGTTATCACAGAATCGGTCTTAGTCTCAATGATTGCTTTGTATTTTACGTTTAATTGAATGTCTTATCTCCGTTGTGATTAAGTCTTCACTTTATTGGAGGGTCATTCTATAGCTGAGATAGGTTAAGTTAATGTGTTCCTAAAAACCGATCTTCTTCTGCGTAGATACCAAATCTCTAAGCGAATCTAGAGTAACCGTAATAGAAGTCTAATGTAAGGAACGTTCGGTTTCAAAATTAAAGAACGCATTAGTAGAGTTCGAACAAAGAGCTACTGTTCTAGTATAGGCTTAGACTACCAACGTCAAGTTTAAAGCAGCAGTTATATTTTATTAAATTCGTGAAAACCATACACTGTAACTGCTTTAAGCATTGGTGTAGTCAAGACTATTGTCTATTTGCGTACATGTGCAAACACTACAAACATGTTTTGCAATCTCGTACCCCACTTTCGCCGTGTGGTGACGGCAGAGTAGAATACATTTGTCACCAACCCCTACTCTTCCCGTGGGTGTCGTAAGAAGCGACTTAGGGACTACACATTGAACAGGGAACGGGCAGCAGCGCCTTTAACCTACAGTAACCTTTTAATCTGCGATCTCCAACCCGCCTGCCAAGCGTGGAGATTATGGCAAAACCCTCCACTTAAGTGCAGGAGGCTCATAGTCCAGCAGTGGACTGTAACGGGCCGTTGATTTGATTTTTTTGTCACCACTTTCACAATCATCATCATCTCAGTCAAAAAACGTCCATTTCTGGTCAAAGGAATGACCGATCATTTTGTGGAGGGCCTACTCACACAACATCTTCCAGTGGCAAATTATCAAGACCTAATTCTAATCGTTCTACTGCAATGCGAAATTTTCACAAAACTACCGCTGGTACATTACAATAACTTCTGCAAAAATAGCACATAAACAACCCTGAGCAGTCTGGCGAAATTTTCCGTCATTCCCAACAGATTTACTATCCGCCATAATAACTTGAAATCGATTTGGCCACCTACCGCTCGCAACATTACCTTATATTTCTTTAAGGGGCTCCGAAATGTTCGCGCCCATGAAAAATATGACAGGAGGAAACGGGAAGCGAGCCCCATAAGCCTTTTATGAAATCATTAATGACCCTGTTGATGGCCCACAATGAGGTTTTTGGCTGTTTCTCGTTCTATTACACGGTTTTTGTATTCGTTTGTGAGTGCTGTACCCATATTGGGGGTCGTACACTGAATTGACTGTTTATTTTTTTAAGTGAATGAAACTTTGACCCTTAAGTACTTTATTTTGTTACGAAAGGGTTGATGATATTTAAAGCAATGCGTGTACTTAAGAGTATATGGTTTTGGGTAATATAATAATGTTAATGTACGTAAGAAAATTGGCGTGGTAGGGCTGCTGCCGGTACACGTTTCAAATTCACATAAAGAGCTCAAGCTCTTACAGCGAAAGAATACATCATAGTGAGAAACCTACACACTCCTGCAAGGAAATTCAATGGTTGTATGTGAAGTCGACCAACCCGCACTGGGGAAGCGTGGTTAATTAAGGTCGTCCTAGTTCAGAATAGGCTTAAGCCCTTCAATAGTCTATGATCTGGTGTGTTGCCGATAAAGTACAAAAGTTAAGGGCTCACAATATGAAGTACCAGAGGGTAGGTACAAACGATTATGCATTTCATGCATTTTTCAGCTCTATCCTAAAATTGTCTTACCTACTCAACAAAAAAGTAGACCTTTTAGTGAACAGGTAAAATATCTTTACGTAGGTACTTGAAAAAGAATCTATCGTTTTCATTTAATAAATGAATAGGAGAGTAAGCCTAAAAAATGCCTACCCTATCATACCTATAAAATCATCATTTTGTAAAGACTTCCAAAGTACCTTACAAAATCTTATTTTGAAAAGCTGTTTAAAGAATGCTTCTTAAAGCGACACCACGCCGACAAGTTTATACTTTACCTCCTCAAATCCAAATCTCGTTTTAATGACTTCAGAGCCCTCAGCTTAAAATATGTTAACAAATGCAGTCAAGTGGTGGCTTTATTCGTTATTCCGTCGTGAAGAATAAAAAATAATAAACTGGGTCTCGGCAGTTCGGTCCCCTTGACATTAGCAAGTTTTAATTGCCACACTCGTGGTTGACGCTGTCGAGGACTGGGCAGACCGCGACACTACAGTGCACCACCCGTCACCGCGGCAACTCCACTCTCAAAAACTACAACTACCCTCCATACTGAATAAACACACCATTCCACCGACATACCTCATCACCGCCTAGCCTTCATGGCTTGAATTATTTTATAAATGTAATAATTGTTTTCCTCTAGGGGCTTCGGGTTCAGGTGGAAAGGAAATGCTCTTAAACAAGTGTTATGAGCACAAGGAAAAGTAGGAAGAAACCGCCCATATTTGTAAAATATTGTTCTTTGTATCTTTTTCTTTGTATTCCACCGACATACCTCATCACCGCCTAGCTCTCATGGCCTGAATTATTTTATAAATGTAATAATTGTTTTCCTCTAGGGGCTTCGGGTTGAGGTGGAAAGGAAATGCTCTTAAACAAGTGTTATGAGCACAAGGAAAAGTAGGGAGAAACCGCCCATATTTGTAAATTATTTTTCTTTGTATTTTTTCTTTGTATCTATGATCAAAAAAGACGTGAGGTATCCAAAGAGAAAAGTATAAGAGAATATAGAAATAGTTGTGACATAATATCTAGAGCAACAAATGTGACATCGGAAGTAACTCGACTTAGAAAGCCCTGACACAGTAGCGAAATTCAATGGAACAGAATAAAATTGTATAAAACTGCAGCGTCCGCTATCACACCTCGCTCTTTGAGAACAAAATAAACTACATGGAAGAAAATAAAAGTTACTTGGAAGCGTCGATATAACATGGAGCTTCGAGGTCCGAGGCACGCATTTTAAAAAATGGCACAGCTTATGTTCCCGACTGGAGAGCGGAAAACGGGCGGAAGCTGGGTTGCCACATAAACGTGTCTAAAGCCAAATTTGGCTACAATTCATATTCTTGTGTAGCAAGGAAACACTGAAGCTTATTTAAGAGATGCAACCGTGAGACTCAACCGTGTTATTTTGATTTTGTTTTTGTAAGAATTACTTTTATATTTTTTACGCAACAAGCTGTGAAGATTTTTTACTTTTTGAACTATTTAACGTCATCTGGGGATAATTTATCACTGTAAATGTTTGTGGTCCTTTAATAAAGTAAACTGTGTAAGTATTTTTGAGTTGGCAACACTAAGCGGAAGAGCTAGCAGCGCGTGGAGTGAGGAGCGGGGATCGGGGTCGAGCGGTAGTTTATGGAGCGAACTGATACCGGGACCCAGGAAAGTGCTCCAGCTTACGCTTAGGATTTGTGTGTGCGAGGCATTTACATGGAATTTTCTGGTGGGAAATCGCTGTTTTATTGCCTGATTACAGATTTAACTGTCAAAGCCTTAGAAACTTCATCAATTCTGAGTCTTCGGACAAGTTGGTGCTCTTAAATTTTTAGTAAATCTGAGCTGTTATTTGAATTAACTCGATCCATCTTATATCCTTGTTTAAATCTGAGGATCCAGCAATAAATCAGCTTTTATCAATTCACTAAAAATATTACACGTTGACAATGTTTAATTAGGTCAATTCCAACCATCTGGCCGTTAAATTGACCGTTGATCTTACTTACTGACGATAATCTTCGGTGCAGGCGAGCAATGGCGCGGGAGAGCAAAGGGGCGAAGCGGGGTGGTGGGAGGCGGTCCTGTGCCAGACATGACTTATTACTACCACCAGGATACAACCCTATTTCGGCCCTAATGACCTCTCGTGTGGGAGCCTTAATTTCGACGCCCCACGATTTTTATTAACGCCTTCAAGTAGCGACCAATTTGGGACATCTCCAGTTTATTGTGGTAGTGTCGTCCACGGACCGCGTTTAGTTTTTGTGGCCAGTTAGTTTCAGTTGTGTTTACACAAACTGGCGAATTAGAGGGAAAATAGAGTTGAGAATTTGTCACTGGGCTACGTAGAGGAGACACGCTTGCAAATTGTCTTTTTAGCAGAACAGGTAATATATTCTCTGGCAGTCCCTACCATAATAGCTATGTGTTCATACATGGCAAGCTCTGATAAATTAAGATCACTAAGCGTTGCGGGTCCAGTACAAGGTAGCTCAGTCGACGCGCAATCAACATTTAAAGTAAACACGCATTTACGAACCAAAAAATCAATTCGGCCGCTACACCTCGCTTTTAAAAAGGTCACATAAATGTTACGGAATGATGGGCCGTTTCGTTGTATTTCTATAGAGAGTAAACCCTTCATAAAGGGCAAACAATAGAGGCTTGCTTCTTCGTAATTCGAGCCCCATAACCGTCACTAAACCGTTTATGATGCGGCTCTCGGAAAGGTTAAAGCCGACCGGAACGGACACCGCGTAAATCAGTGACACAAAGTAAGCAGAATTGAAAACCAAATCTCACCAATACTTGTATACGTGGTAGGGGATACCAAAACATTTGAACGATATTGTATTCAGAGTAAAGACGTGCTAGTTCGACAGTGTGATGCGTTTCAGTTTATAAATATAACTTTTGGAACTCCATCACTCACAATCCACATTATTGTCCTATGAGTAAAAATTAAGAAAATTTAAAAATAGTATGACGCTGTCATTTTGTAGTCTCAAATAGATCATTAATAAACCATCCGTGATTATCACACCGTTACCATTATCAGGCCGTGTGGTGACGGCAGAGTAGAATACATTTGTCACCAACCACTACTCTTCCCGTGGGTGTCGTAAGAGGCGACTTAGGGACTACACATTGAACAGGGAACGGGCAGCAGCGCTCTCTGATACAGTAACCTTTTAATCTGCGATCTCCAACCCGCCTGCCAAGCGTGGAGATTATGGCGAAACCCTCTAGGCCCATAGTGAACTGTAACGGGCCGTTGATGATGTTGATGATGATTATCACACAACCGCCTGCGTCTTATCGTTTAGCGTGGAGCAGCAGATTTTAACATAGTGTGTAAATTGACAGTTTGTATATAAAACACAACTGGAACAAATACTGGCACTGCCTCTCTACACGGGGTTAGTGTGAGAATCGCCTTATTCAATAAGTTTTTAAATTACTTGGTAAAGACATTTTAGAGTGACGTGTTTCCTCTTGAATGACAACGCAACAAAAGACAACGCTCTACATTTTACGCCATCGCATGCCCAGCTAAAGTCTACAACTTGTTGTACGCCACAAGTGGACTCTAAACTACGCCTACCAGAACCTTCAACTGGCTTCGACTAAAGCTCTGGCAATACCTGGCTACAAATCTCCATTAGCACAGGCGCAAAGAAAGGCGTGCGTCGCGTGGCTATGCTTTAATTGCAAGTGTTTATCGCCGCCATTAGTCTCTGGGCCCGCTTAAATAGCGCTCATACGTCACAGCCACCATGTAATTATTTTCCACGTGAAACGCTCGAAAAACGGCAGCATCTTTGGAGGAACTCGAAGGTTTATGCCCCTTAATTTGTTTATTGCCGGCGTTTCCTTCCGAAACACGCAAATGGACGAATTGGTATGAGCAACCGCAACGCTGTAAGGAATCGCTTTTAGGATGACGATCGCTCGGTAAACAAGACACTCTGTTCTTTATAGTTTTACAAATGAACAAAGAAGTAAATTATATGGCAAACTATGTCCAATATCGAAACTACTTCAATTCTGATTCAGTCAGTTCAATATATTTGGAGAATAAAAATCAGTTTTGAACTTCAAGATCTCTAGTTGATTTGTCTAGTATAACAATTATTTCTTCCACTATTACTACCACAACTAGTACTTATGTTAATATCGTAATTTGTTTTTTATTTGACTAGACGTGTTAATTTATTTGTTAAATGGCTGGAATGTTTTGCCCTTTATTTACAATCAATCTTAACAGTTTTCCGTTGGGAAGAACAGATACGATACGCGCCTAAGGGTGCCTATACACAACGTTATACTCGAAAACTCTTTGCTTCTTAACAGTCGATACTCGTTGGCTTTATTGCAAAACTTTTGCAAGCATTCCTCTTTTATTACTCCAATTTTGTACGATCTATTCAACAAATCCCTACCCTTATATCTTTATTAAAGGAAATAATTTGTTTTTGCAATTATGTTAGAACTTGTTTTTATAGAAACGATTGTGTTGAAAGAAGCCGCTATTTTATGAAAATTAAACGTTTAATAAGATATTTTTGTTTTATTTAAGAAATCCCTACCCGTTGAGATTGACGAGTTGGTGTTATATAGAATAGCCCTTTTGTACGACTAAGCCTATCCTGCGAAGGGGCGCGCGAGATCTTTATTATTTAGATTTCGATCGGTCGGTAAGGCTCTGCACAGGAAAGGAACCCCCAGTGATCCCATATTCAATAGCTGGTTTATTTGATAGGAGATTTTTATGAGTATCATTTTGGTACAATATCTTCGCATACTGCCCAACTTTGTATAAAAGCGTGTTATATGGAGACAGAAGTTATTTATGATTTAATTGTTGTTCCTGAAAGAGAATTGTTTTTTGTTTTAAAAACTTTAAACTTTTTTCTATTTCATGGTCTATTTCTCACTTTGATTACCTACAAGTTAATTTTTATTACCTTTATTTAGTTTGATTGCGACTTACCTTACCTTTGATTTTACTAAATGAAAATATTTAATTTTTATTGTTCCATTCCCGTTTATAATATCCGTTTATATTTAAAAAAACATAAAATATATTCGTTGGTACTATCCTAGTTTTATTTAAAACAAATAACATTAATGAATACGATCAACGTTAAAAACCAAGTATAAATCAATAACTGAATTGGATATCAACAAAGGAAAGAATCGTGAACTCTAGCGTATCACCAAGTTCCATAATAAAGGGCATTACAGAAACGCTACCTACGTTCGTATTGCGTGGAAACATGGAAATGTCAAACTCAATGAAAAGGTATTCACTACTACATACGCTTACTATAGTATTCCTATAAGAATATTCCGTTGAAATGGCCAGAAAGAATTATTGATTTGTTGACTGAAGCCTGACGACTTCGCGGAACCAAATTACCCTGAAATCTAACT
The DNA here is from genome assembly GCA_951230895.1 of Carpatolechia fugitivella. Taxonomy (NCBI): domain Eukaryota; kingdom Metazoa; phylum Arthropoda; class Insecta; order Lepidoptera; family Gelechiidae; genus Carpatolechia; species Carpatolechia fugitivella. The sequence goes on from OX579650.1 coordinate 12,216,243, forward strand.
TGCTAAACGTAGGCAGGCAAGGCTGATCGCCTGTAAACAGATTTTGTCTTACTTGGAAATAAATGATTGCCTACTAGAATCTAGCCAGTAGTTAAGTATAACAATAAATGCAACGTAGCATACGTTAAGCTAATAAAAAAATATAGGCAATTTCACACTACCACGACTTTATCCTGTCAATATATCAGAACATGTCAAAATTAAGAAAAGTAAAAGTACAACAGCTAAAACTCTAATTGTAAGACCAATTACTACTAAGCAGGTAAATTAGATAAACATTAGTACATTACGATACGGTAGGTGTAAATTACAAACGAGGTGACTTTTGTAAGTCCGAGCCGCAGGTGAGGGTTTATAATGTCACGAGTTTGTTATAAATCCTAAGATCCATGTGTTGTACGACGTTTTTCAATACACTTGTGAGAAAACTGATAATAGGTATGTACATAATTAAAATGAAGGGGTACCCCTACAAAAGCTACGATACTACCTACAGGTAAAATTGTTTATGTAAAAAGTTGTAAATAACCTTATTATCGCGCGCAGTTTTAGTTGCTGTACTATTCATATTTATCATTAATTATCAACACTTGATCACTCATAAAAAACAATCAATTTAACACAGAAATTACAATTTTATAAAATTTGCACCAACCTCAAAACAATAATAGGTTTCTTTTTTATAAGCATAATATTATGGAGCAAAGGCTCTCACGAACATTCAGCCTCTAAGAAACAAAAAAAAAAAAAAAAACGATTCTTCGTTAAATCGAAATAAGTATATTTTTTTATTAAAATATACTGGCTGATAATATTTTTGATACAATTTAATAAAATAAAAAAATATTAATACTTTTAAGAATCGATTCAATTTAATTTTATTATTGAAAGAAATGATCGTGGCTAAATAACAATATTGGAGACCGTAGAAATAAATAAAAAAATAAAATAAAATCGCAATACAGTTTACTGCTTTCGTAAGTTCAATTTTCGAGCAAGGTGTATTGAAAAATATAGGTATTTTATTGAACTTCTTCTTCTTTTATTGAACTAAGAACATAACAATATTGTTACAAGATCAAACTTGTTAAATTACAGACAAAGTAATATAAAACACAAGGGTTACTGAATGCCCTTATACCCAACTACATCAGCGGAGAGGACCTCCATTAACGAGGCTATAGAGGCCGAACCGCCACTCGTCCGGCCGGATTGCAGTCCGGCAATCCCGGATCCGGCATATTAGATTAGAAATGTCACCCGCCACCAACTATTTAGATACCCACTCGAATCTGTCCCACTCTCTGTCTCGATCGCTAAATGGTGTGGAAGAGGATTCTGCGATATACGATCCAAAACTAATAAAACTTTTATAGTTGCTAGACAAAATCTTCAAGCTGAATAAAGAGATCAAATCGTTCATAGTATTGAAGATTAGATATTTAGAACAGTCGATTTGACAGCGGAACTTTTATAATAAGTTCAATGATGGTTCAATGTTACAGAAAAGTTATCGATGTTCATAACCTTGGATCAATGATTATGCGCATGAAGATTGAGTGGCAGGATCGGTAGGCGATTAGTGCTGAAATAGATTAAGTAAAGCCGTGTCCACTGAATGTCCGAGACGTTCAAGCCGAGGCAGGTATGTGACATTACCTTCATCGCATCGCGCGAGACAGTGACATGGGTTGCGGAATCGCCCGCCCCGCCCCGCTACGCTCTTGATTATGATAAACGACTTATGAAATTAAAACGGTCTCGTACAACAAGTTGCCATTCAAATGAATAAGCCCTTTGTTAAAATGCCTTCCCTTGACAAATAGCTCCTTTACACATTGTCTGTTAAATCAAATGGGTCGCCGTCCATTGAAATTGTTTCTCGGAAGGCTATTCGAAGACAAAACGATAATACGTCAATCGTGTTCGCGTATCATGTCCGTTCATACTCAACCTGAAATAGGCCGCTGAATATACAATGCTGGAACGAATCGATCTAGGTCTACCAGTAGAAGTAATCTTACAAGTGCCTGTCTATTCTAGAGACTAACTGTTACCTAACTCTACTAGACGTTCTTGTTATTGATTATATTTATATTATATTCCAAGGAGAGATGATCTTTCAATCTGAAGACGTATCGTAATCTGATTCTTGTACTGCGTAATTGTGATGAGCTTGGAAATATTGATAAAATCGATTCTATTCGAACTGTCTGTCGCGAGCAAAGGTAAAATATAAAATAGTGATATTATTAGCAATGTCTGAGAGAGCGAAAGAGTGCAAAGGTAGATAGATATCCGCTGCGAGCCATCTCTGACATCGTTCCAATAAGTTTGACATCCGCGCTATCGCCGCGCCGACCCGCTCAGCTCGGCCCGAGCCCTCCCTCACAAATTTTCAACTGAAGCGGACTGTAGTTTGTTTTCTTTGTGTCATTTCCTTATCGCTCTGCCAAAATACGTTTCATGACTATTACGTCAGCCGAAACATGCTTCAGGTGAAAAATGTACAAGGCTCGTACAGTTTTGGTTGTTTCATCTTTCAGTCGGTATTTTATGAAACTACATTTTGTGTGGACTTATTGCCGCTATTTGAAAGATAAAAATTAAATTGCAACTCGTCTGCACTTCTTGACAAAAACTCTGCCTCAATTTTTCAGCGTTGGAATACAAGTTAGCGGGTACAATACAAAAAGCAATTATTTATAAAAATCTCTTCGAAAATACCGCGCAAGTGCTTGTCGCAGGTAACCGCAATATTACCCCAAATATTTTATGTTGTACGGGGCCATTGCAGTTTTCCGCAAATATTTTTGGATAATATTTTATGTCATTAAACATTATGCAACGGCCTCAATAGCTTAAATTTTTGTGGGAAATTAAAATTCTGATATGTGAGCGAGCGAATAACTTGTCAGTGTTGAATATTGGACGCGATGAGAGGTTTTATGACAGGCACTTTAACGTGGCGTTATTTTTAAACGATTAACAGACATTTATACCGTATTATATCGGCAGGCATCAATTCACCTTTCAATTCATGGCTATAATATAATTTCTGCCCGTGGTGTTATGTTATGAGTATCTTGTTACGAATGTGGGCAGTATGTTCATAAATCATTTAGATATTGTAATATTCTGTATGGATCATGAATTTCCATGGGGTCTCCGTCATAAGGAATCTATTGAAGAACTATGAGGTTATTAGGGCAAAGTATTATAAAAGTTGATGAAAAGCCCGAGTGTCAAGAAGTGTGATTCTTGGTCTACACGTGGTGCATGTCCTGCGACGGAGCACCATGCAGTGAAACAACATCTATTTGATTCTTATCTCCCCCCACCCCCGCCCCTCCTTTGCCCGCACTATCCCCCTCCAACATCCCAAACACAAACAGCTGAATTTTTCGCAGGGAAAGTCAACTTCTGAAGACTCATATTGCGGCTAATGAATTTTGTTTTTTCATTGAAAGTCTGTATTTTTCAATATCGCATGTAATCTGTTTCATTGTTGCTGCTCTTGTAAAAATATTCTATGTATTAGCTGAAACTTATAAATAACTGTATTCTTTTATTACGAGGAAAATTAAACAAGAGTGTTTGTCTCTTTATTGTGTTCTATGTATGCTTCATCTATGTTTATTTTATGAAAACCTTTGCGTACCTGCTGCTGGAGGAAAAAGGTAGTGATGTTGCCAGCCGCCACACCAGCAACAACAAAAGATGTTTATTTAAAACAATTTATAGATGCCAACAAACTAACTTGCCACAAAAAATTCTTCCGCATCCACCAGCGTCACAAAGCTAAGTTTGTGAGATGCCATAAAGCGCGCGAATTCGTCCAAATTGGCTTGAATAAATTGCAAATTTTATAGAAGTGATCTCACAAAATGTTTCCAAAATCATAGCGCACAATAAAAGTTTTATTGGCTTGCTATTGTCTCGCGGGAGCACGCGAGCTGGGGCGAGAGCTGGTCGGTCTACTCTTGTCTTATTCTGCACTTATTTTTTTTATATAAAACAGGAATAGGTTACCTAGTGGAAAGTGATGACGAGGTTAAGATATCATGCTAGAAACCGTGTTAACCTTAACCTCGTCATTTTATACATAGTTTTATAACGAGGGGACCGTGTTATTTTTTTGGGTTTTATGTCGTTGACAAAGTGAAAAACTTAATAAATCATGAATAGACTATACAACCTAGACACACTGGTGTGCCACACACACGGTAGTGCCTAGGGTAAGAAACGTAATTATCGCTTACCATAAATATTGTATATGTACAACATCTTAAAATGCACAAACAAAACTATCGTATAGATGTCGGACTAGTCTCCAGTCGAACTAACCATGTTGTCAGAGTTATTTAACCACTAGGACGAGCAAATGAGAATGAACCGCCGAATGTTCGGGATCTAGGCCCAGCCACGCCGGGCCACCCAACTTCGCTTTGCTCTTCACTGGACATACGAAACTTGTGTAATTTTTGCGAGATACGTCGCTCCACGTCTATGTTTCGAAACTGGACACAACACGCTGTTAACTTTCAAATATTTTTCCCATTCCAGCGCTCCACCTAAGAACATTCGTAATACAGAAAATAGAAGCTAAATCGATTTTTTATTATTCGACTAAAGGCGCAACATAAGCGAGTTCAAATTAAGTGCCATAGTTTTAAAATTGTAACAGCAAAAAACGGCGTCGACGAGGAAATTGCGTCGATTTCTATTTTCTATATTTTCTCGGCTAGCGCCGGCTGCTCGGGCGCTCTAAAAGAAATCGAATCTAAATTCATTGAATACAAATAAAAGTGCGGAAAAGTTCTACCATGCAATTAAACCGCACTTTACTGCAACAATCCCTTGAAATAAAGGAGTTTAAAGAAGTGCCCTTTTTGTTACGACTTTATTTCTGGTGCAGCAAGGGGGTGAGTGAGCGGGATTAGTTTGTTGTGTGTTGCCAAAGTATATTTGTTAAGAGAAAAAATAATATCTTAGGGACAGTGACTCCTCTCATTATTTACTTTTACTTTACTTTACGCTACTTATGGAATGTAATTTGGACAGATAAAAAAAATGAATTTTTATTTTACAGATATCGTAAATGGTCGTATTTCAAATATTTATACTAATTATTCCGTTCATATCGTGGTCCGGTAAAAAAAAACACTGTTACGAGATTATGTGGTAATTTATAACAGTTTTCATGGAAAAGAGACACGATTTAGATATAGTATAGACAAAAATATCCAAAAACTCTACAACTCATTTCACCTCAGAAATCTGAACATTGTTACATTAAATTATTTTTACAGCATCACTTGTACTCGCACATCCAACTCGGAATATAAATGAAGATGTTATCTTATTATAACCGTACAAACTTAAACGCTTAGTAGGGCTCGTCCTAAACTAACAAACAACTGACTAGAACCGCAGTGATCCAAAATTTCCATAGATATAGTGTTAAGTACGTACTTTGGTGTCGTACATTCAAATCTTCCTTTCATATTACACTATATAGCGTTGTGTGCGTTTTAGTTTGTACTGTTGTTTATATTTGCATAGTTTTTAGTATTTATAAATCCAAACTTCTTAGTTACTGCTATCAACACTAAAAGAATTTATGCTCTATCTTTAAAATTGACCGATTTATAAAGGTTTGAAATTCAAGATTAGACAGAGAGGCACATACCCACTTGTGACGTCATTTGTTAGTAACGCCATATAATCTCCGTACAAAAAATCGTTTTTGAAAGAGACTGAGAGAGATTGAAACTTTAAAAAATCACTGTAAATTAGTTTTTTCAACTGATTCTGTTTTTTCTTCGCAAATCGTCTGCTACCAATATATATTATAAAAATAATTAATAAAATATGGTAAATTTAGGAACAGTGCAATGCCAGCGGAGAGCGAGTATGGGAATAGGGTCGTATAGTGGGAGGAAGAAAACTGAATTTAGATTTAATAAGGGCGCCAAGTCTCCTTCTCTTACAATCAATTTTTGTGTTGAAAAGAAAAGAATAAATTTATTTAAGTACAAGTAGCAATTTATTTTGTAGATTAATATTGTATGTATTGTCTACAAATCTTATGTAAGGTAACACATACTATGTCTATTATTCAAATATGGCACGATAGTTACCAAATAAAAGTAAGTACAACACTTAAAATAAACTTATGACCTGTAAGACGGAATACTATAAATTTAAACTACCTATAAGAGATAAGATATACCTGTTTTTAACCCTTGCCTAAATAAGCAAAATAAAGAGTAGTTGATTCCTGTGTTTATTTTGGAGAACGGCTTACCATACTCCGTTCTGTCACCAACCAAACCTCCAAGAGGGACGAACTGCATGAAGAGGTGTTAAACGTCTTGTCGGAGAGATATGATATTGTAGAAACCAAAAGGAAGTTTTAAGTTCACAGGAAAATGTAAACACTTTATTAGCAAGGAGCCAAGGAGCTATTGCATCAATCCTGCCATTTTGAATTATGAAGACTTACTTGGCTACAATTTCTGAAGCCTTACATTTACATCAAGTCAGCATGACTGAAATAAAAACCAAATGGTCAGAGAGAATTCCACACAAAAACATTATTTCAAATAGAGATTTAAGATGATTTTTACAAATCATCTCTTTTTCTTTCAGGTGCTCCTTTAGCCATTCAATCAATTGACAATTTAGGCAGGAATGTGTTGCCCGCTCCGTTTATCCAAAACGAACTAAAGACCATACAAAATGGTATGAAGATAATAGATTTTAAAAGATAACATACAAGTTATTTATGTGAAACCTTGTAATAAAATAAACTTACTAATAATTTATAATTGTTAAATTATTTCTTCTTCTTTTGTGAACAAAAATATTTTCTATCAATAAGAAAGTTACCAAATGAAAATCCAAACAAAATATCCGGCCACACTGAATCTCTATGACAACTAACGCCATCTAACAAAAAATATGCGGTACAATCCCCTATTATTTATATTCCTACTTATGCTATTTGGTACAATGAAGATGCACCACAGTTTTCCATTCTCATTTCAATTTAAAATTGGTGTATTTTTGTGTATTTGTAGAATTGGTAAATCAAAACCGAGGAAATTTTCTCAGGTGATTATTTAAATTTTTACATAACATTTTATATACTCGTACAGTTTATTATAAATAATACGTTGAATAAAAAAAAACGTTTCTTTACAAATCATGAAGTATTAATAAAATCTTAAATATTTATGTAATTCACGGGTTTCGACGTACTATGATATGGAGGTATTTGTAAAGAATTTGCATAAACATCCAAAAAGTAAATCAATACTGAAATAACAGTTTTACGTCATTGAGCACCCATTTTTATTGAGTAAGGAACAAAATTATCGTCCATTTTTGAACAACACACTCCACTTATTCAGCGGCACTTGACAAAGTCCTTTTATATTTTTTGTTGACGAAAAATACACTGGGTCCGAAATTGCTGTCGCAATTTACGACACCAATATCGTTTTACTTCTTACGAAGCCCTCACGAGGAGGGCGCGGGAGGGGAGGGCAGAGGGGCTCGTATAAATATCGCATAATTACTACTCTTCAAACCCTAATCCACAGGTCCGAAGCATGCGAAGCATTCGTATTTAGTGGCTACAAGAATATGAAATTATAACGTTACTATAATATCAATTTCAGCTATTTTCATTACAACAAAAAAGTTAAGTAAATTCTTATCTTCTTCTTCGTCGACGTGTGGGTTGTAAGACCGACAACAGACCTCACAAACCTTAGTGTCAGTGTTACAGAGCCGCCAATAGCCACTAAAATAATATTATTAATTAATTATAAATAAATTATATCGATATTAATTTTTTTTAAACATTCTTCCTGATCAAATCAAACATTTTTTTGAACATTTTTTCTTAGCTATCGTAAAAATATACTTTTGATCTCTATTTTAACGTAATGATAAAAATGCCGACATCATACTCAAAATTCATTTTGTTTCAATATACAAACTGACATTTCAATCTTTTGAAATATGAACACAGCTTTAAGGAAAAGTAATACAAAACTTACAATGTGCAGAACTAAAATCCAGCTACAACGAGAAAATTCAACTCGCTCTACGGCATACGAGTCACTTGAACCCAGAATTTTCTCCGAGAAAATACTGACCTTGTTACTGGCTCCGTGCCTGCTAATCCTCAGCGAAACATCACTTGCATCCAATACAAGTATGCTGGAGAGTCCTCAGGCAGGCATTGTTGCCAGTCGAACAAAGAAAAGGGCCCTTGGTGGCTGTGACCTCGCGTCGCTAGCGCTCTTTGTGATAGCACGTTTTTAGGCCACGGATTGACGAGCTGATAACAAGTGTCGCTTGTCGAAATGATCAATGGCTTCCAGGATGTTTCGACGTTATAGAAAGTATACAAGTGGCTTTGATTTGAGACGAGTTTCTTTTTCTTGGATAATTTTATGGATAGTTTGATTTATTGTGGGCGCAAAAATGTACATAAAATTTAATATTTTGTCTATATTTATTCTTTTCCTTTTCATAGGTATGTTTAAGTTACTTACTCTAAACACTAAAATTCTGGCAGACTATTTCTCTATTTTTTTGTTATTTCTAATATTTTTCTCTGGCTTACCCCTTAACCCAATATTTTCTCCAAATTCTTAGTAAATTATGACATAGAATAAACATGTCGGCACAATAAACAGACACTCTGAAACAAAGACATAGTTCGCGCGCCGCGGCCTCTCGAGGCGACGGCGCCACACCTCTCAAACTTACCTAGAGGCTTATTGTGATACAAAGACGAAAATAGACTGGCTCCTTTGAAGATATCTGTTTTCATTTCATTGGTGTACGACGTCTTCTTGCTATTACGTATAACTTTTAATTTGAGCAAATGATAAATTTATACGTATTATTTTAGGTGTAAGTTTAGGTATACATATTAAATTTTACATGTGAAATCAATTTTTATCACAGTTTTTTATTTACATCACTTTTTAGGGCAAACGAAAGACTAATATCAATATTCAGTACCCTTGCTACGACTTTTCGTAGCAGACGTCTACGAAAGTGCTACGACCACAGATACTTTCTACGTGCGATTTATTTGAACTGCAATGTACATCAAACATGTCGACTAAAACACAATCTATACCACACGTTAGATATAGAATTGGCTCCCTACCTATGCAACCTTACCCGGTGCATTCCGGATAAACTTTTTGGCACTTTCCACTTACACCGGCATTCTCGCACGTCCCGAAACTAGGTAACGTTGAACGCTTGATTTGTTTTCCAGCAATGTGGTTCATATCTACGTGAGTCTATGTAAGTTTAAAAGGGTAAGGAAATAGAGGGCACAATTTAGAAGGACTTTTTGTATGCTATGGCTTTTGGTTGAAGCTTTGCGAGTGTGAATAAATATATTCTTGTCAATTACGATTTAGAATAACAAACCATAACGTACTTTTTGTTTTATTTATAGTCTGTTAATCACAAAAAACAAAACATATCCTTGAGATTCAAGTTTAGAAAAAATACAGTATCTGCTAAAACTCAAGGTCTGCTGTAAGACATTTCTTTAGATCATGATCTTTTTCTGTTAACTTTATTGCGTACAATAAATAATAAAATAAAATAAAAATAAAACTTATATTATTACTTGCAAATAACTATTACTACTACTTTACTTACGCATTACTTATTACTTGTGGATTTAACTTAATCCAGTCATTTCATTTTTAAACGCTAAGTTAAATCCGAATAGAAGTTAGTTTCTGCGGTTCAAGTAGATAACAATGAAACTGAATAATAATGACTTTAGTAGCGAGTTCAGTTCAAATACCTTATAATAAAGAATCTTTGCCTTACAGCCTGCTCGGCTTGATTCTGGAGCCAGTCTTTATATTGCAAAGTTACACAGTCTGACCGGACAAAGATACTTAATTATTTTAAGATGAGCAAGCTCTCTCGCAATTTATAGTTTAGTCTCAGAGCACTTATTTTATTGTATCGTCACCTAGGGGCTTAGTCGAGAGACTGTCGAGTACAAAAATTACTCTGACTTCATCAATTTTCGTGATACAAACTTCATGCACTAAAAACACAATTATTTTTAGCTTTTGACAGTTTTCATTGGACTATAGCAAAACTTCGTGAATGGTTTGTTATGTTAACGATGACGGAGCTTTTGTGAGAATATTTCTGCTGGTTTTTGTGGCGGGTAGTAAGTACTCGAGTATTATTTTACAGATTTTCACGACGTCTGCGCGGCTGGAGAGCGTAACAGCCGTGCTTGTCTGTAGTCCCATTCTTTTTTAAGTGCTCTCCATCGGAATTAAATTATTCTCTCCACCTGACAGCTTGGTTTCAAGTTGCGAAACGTGTTGGAAAAAATTAAAAAGAAAAGCAGTAGACGAGTGGCGTGCGCATTGTGAGAATTTTTCTTTTATGTTATATCATCAGTCCGCCTGCGGCTTTGCTTGCTTGCTTATAAACCTACCAATAGGAATATGATGTTTTCCTTATAGTATATCTATAATAATAATAATAATAATAATAAAATGTTTATTTTTTCTCCTTATATCATGATTTATAAAGGTAAAAGTACTTAATGCCAAGCTAACATTGTGTTGTCGGAGACTGGAGCCTGAGCTGAGACGAGCCTGTATTACAGGTCTCCAGGACCCAACCCTGGTAATGACAAGTTCACAGGTTAGCCTATATCTTTCTTCAGTCTTTCAGATTAGATCAGTTTATCCTTTTTTAGAACAAATGAAATAGATTTGGTTTGATTGTGGTTGTGGTAAGAAACTTGTGTGTTTAGAATTTGAAATTTTTCATAATCTAAGAATCTGTGTTCCGAAAACCAAACAGACATTTGCGTTGTATCGTTAACCTGGAAAATACAATCGCTGAGTATTATCATCATCATCATCATCATCATCTCATGATACACAAACCCTTAAATCTTTTACGTTGAATACGCATTCGTTAATAAATATAGTACTTTAATATTTTGATGACCACAATATTTTCCTAAATGAAACGTTTTAAATTACCTAAGCTGTGCTAGGAAGTCTAGGTTTAAAACTACCACCACGTAATTTCCAGATTTAGCTCTTAACCAACTTGAGAGAGTATAGCCGGCTCCCTAGAGTTTTGTGAAGATGATGCAGTATTATAACTAATTCAAAGATAACTAAGTCGCGGTACCACATATACCTTAGAATTTCATGTCCCATACATTATGCTGTATTGTGTATATGAAAAAAAAAATTTCTAATAAATCTTTTTTTGACAATTAGTGACAAATAAAGTCCAACCTTTCAAAATAAAAGTTAAGAAATAATATCCGTTTTAAATGGTTCAATTCCACTAAAAACAACGACATTGTTAATAAGGCAGGTCAACTTTAATTTTCTTGTGAAACCATATTGAAATTAAGAAGTGTCGCAGTAATTCTGAGAATTTTAAGGGACAGGAAATAAACAAAGTTAAATTAAATAAAGGATAGTATTTTTTATCCCGATTATATGCAATTAGATTAATAGATCTAAAAATAACAGGACTAACATATTTTCCAAAAACTTTGATCTTAAAAAGGACAAGAATTTACCTCAACCAAAACAAAATATTTGGATCTCCTCCAAAAAGTTATAACAACGTTCCTATTACCTATATCTATTCTTCTTCAAATAATCCTTACTCTATCTTAAATAATATCTTATAAATAAATAAGAACTCATATTTTACTTAAATAATAAAGTTGTTAAAGTTGTGTTGATGATAGAGTTTATTTATTGTGATATTCTTTTAAAGATAATCCCAAGCCGTAATATTAATTTTAACTATCTTAAAACTCGATTTACAATTTTAAAACAAATAACTTTGAGCTTTGACCTCAATGCTCTATATTCCCGTCTTTAGCGCAGCGGAGAGTGAAAATCGCTGCGAGGCCCGAGTTCGATTCCCGCGCAGGGCGATAAAGCGTGTGAAAGATTCATCACGGCCCCCGAGGGAACGATTGCTCTTCCAACTTGCCAACCCTCCCCCACCCGTCATATCATATTTTTCAAAATTTCTCTCAACAAAGTTCAGAATTTTGCGACTGCTATAAGTTTCAGCGGCGTATTGAATTGAAGTTGATGTTTTATCAAATTCTCCGTTTTTGAGACGGTTTTAAGTCTAAAGTATAAAAACTGTAGTTTATTAAAAGTTTTATATTTTTAAGATAGGGTAATCAAAAAATGTTCAGAAAACTCATGTAAAGTTTAGGAGTAAAGATTCTTCAACACTATGCTCTGAATAACGATACTAATTTGATCATAATAATAACTGTTCTTGTGTAATTTCGTGATGTTATTCTTTTTCTATTAAATTTTTATAAATCCGTCTAAATATATTTCAAATAATGTCTGCAGTTATATGCACATTAGAACGAGTAACTTATAAAAGTAAATCACATAGGTAAATTAAGCTGTTGTTGTTCCTCATAAAATATATTAAAAAATATAGATACCTATCTTGAACTTTGAGGTCTTGAAACTTGAAGCGTGAAAAAAAGACACACAGATAAGTGAAATCTAAAAACCAATAAACCTAAGCTGCAGGTGGCTAGCTAACATTTAGAAATTTAGATAAATAAATGAATATTTAATTATCTAAGCAAAATGTACAACTACCACGAGTAGTGCGGTGCATGCGAGCGACGGCTAAACAAGGCCGTGCTTTGTATGTTTTGGCTCGTTGGCTCGGAAGCTGCACTGACTTGTATTGTATTGTATTGTATTGGTCCGGTATTAATTAAATGTACCGTGTGTCAGCATAAATGCACTTCGGCTCCGTCTGCATGTCATTTCGGAATCCAATTTACTTCGTTTATTTAATCGCGCCCATCTCAGCGGTATTCGTTTTAAGTGGATAGGTATCCCCGTAAACGCAAATAAACAGGGATGTTTTATTCAACTATTTTACTCAAATAATGTTTCATAAGTTATAAGGAGCATGAAGTCGTTATAATTTTTTCTTTTGATGAATAGTCTTTTTAATATTATTTACTCAGAAAACCTTTTCAAATTAGTTATTAAGCTGTAAGATCATTCCAGGGAAAGATCCGCTTAAAAGACAATATAAACAAATCCTTTTCATACTAAATATCTACAACTTTTTGAAAATTAAAAGCGGTTTGTTTTAGAACGCAAAACACCTAGGTAAGTGAATAAAGTTTCGTCATAGAACAAAAGTTTTTCATTTACGCGGTCTCATTTTATAATTTGCAATTTAAATGCTTTTAAACACACGGCTTGTATTATAAAGTGACTTTATACAGGGTGTAATCATTAACCCAGGCGATTATAACGTATAATGTAAGAGACATCAAGAAATTACGTTACCTAATGAGTAAAACTAATAACTTATATAAGCACTTTTAGGTAAAATCGTGGTAATAACCCGGTAGATATGTGTGTGTTATTAACTAATAATTTTTTCAAAATAAAGCTAGAAATATGTAAAATTTTTACACAACTGCCTAAATAAAAGGAGTGTAATGTGTTTAGGGTTCATGAACCCTATAACCATACATACATAAATACATGTATTTATGTATGTATGTATATGAGTTTCTTTGTTCCACCATAACGTCTAAGTGCCCGAACAGATTTGGATGTGAGAGGTATTGTTAGAATCCTTCCATCACCCCGAGTGACACTGGTTATTTATATTTTAAACATTCCGATACATTAAGTATGACGTTCGTAAAGAAGCTTTTGTCAGGTTTTTGATAACTCTTATATTAATGTTATAATCGCCTACACTCATCGATTACACCCTTACACTAGGTAATTGTTGCACAGCAGGATACGACCATCCATCATGAAGGACATCATAGTAGACACGCACTAAACGCCGCATCAGCATAATGATTAGGTATTAATTAAATATATAGTAACAATTAATTTAGACATGTTTGATTTGACATGCAGGCAATTTGTAATTAACAGCAATGTGTAATAGATGACCTCGTCTAGTGTATTTATGTAAGAACGTTCTTGTTGCTACATACGAGTACCTATAGTAAATGTCAATATTATATTGATTGGTACTGTATGACACTGTTATACTTTAGTCATCATTTCTTCCACCTACGTATGGTAAATTTTTAAATGGTAGGTTTTTATAAACATAGAGTTTACCTCTATAAGTAACTGTTATGCTTGGCAAAGTACTTTCAGCGTTTTTAACTCATATTAATTAGTATCTTTCATGTACATAATCTTTTGGTAAACCTAAATAAAAACTAATTTTTCACATGAAAGTATATTTTAAATAAGGAGAACACTTCATTACATTCATCATTATGTCTACGGACAAGTTAACTACATGTCGCCTCTCAGCCGGAACATTCAAATACCTGTAGGAAGGACAGTCTGACAGAATTTAATAAGCAGCCAGCTCACAGTAATGAATCAACCTGATTTGATTATTTACTGCACTGGGAAGGCTACGTCGAGCTAGCTGCTACTGATTATGATGCAGGGCTGTAATCTATGGGAGAACAGTAGGTATTATAAATGCCTACTCATGATATAATCATGTTTCAGACTTATTGTGTTGTGTTGTGATGGCCCAATGCCGAGCCTGAAGTCTCAGGCTGTCAGTTATGCTGTGATATATTTGTTATAATTTATAATGTGATCGTCTAGTAATTATTTTCTTGGTGGATAATTCAGTAATACTTGATTTTACTTTTTGTCCTTGCTAAACATAATAAGCAAACGAAAAGGGTTCAAAGAAAGTTTCTGTGTCGAGCTCTACCACAGCGACTTCCTGTGAATGAAGTTTTATGTAACCCCAAGAAAATGAGTTTCCGCGCAAGGCCCTCCCCCCTCGTGCTTCTGGAATGCAGAGATACCTGTCCCAGCCGCGACATACAAGGCCTTACGAAGCGGGCTATACGACAGCGACTCCTCTTGTAGGTTAAAGTGTTAGCTCTCTGTAAACTTGAGTATTGCTGTGCACCCGACTGCGCCTTCTGGAACGCACGTGATTCCAGCCGACTACGTAAGCAGCCCTCTGGGTTGTGCCAAGGATAGTGAGACTCGCAGTATTGTTGTTTTATGTTACGTAACTTTTATTTTTGTTATCTGTATCTCGTAGTCAGACCCGAGAACAGTAGCTGCCTCTTTATATTTTAGAATGCATTCATTTAGTTGGTTTGTGTTTTATTTGTGTGTGTGAGTGGCCACTCGTGAGGTCAGCTATAGCGCTTTTGTTTGTTTGCAGAGCTCATTTCTCAATGACACCGCGCAGTGTATACTAAAGTATTAGCAGAGTCTTTTAGGCAAAATTTAATATTTTATAACTTCTCTTTATCATGTAATGTTTGCAAGGATTAGGTATTTGAAGCAACTTTATTGAGTAAATTATAGTTGCTTTAACCTAGATCTTGATAATGTCTTTAATTCTTTAATATTTTATGACTTCTCTTTATAATGTAATGTTCGCAAGGATATGGAATATGATTAAGCAACTTTATTAAGTAAATTATAGTTGCTTAACCTAGATATTGATAATGTCTTTAATTCGAAATTAAGGTTATTATTCATGCAAGTGAATTTGTAATTTAGAGTAAGGTGAATTTAAGGGCAGATTTATTTATTTATGAAAAATTATAGATTATTTTATTTTGAGGAGAGATGAGGAATAACACAAGATAAATCAAACTATAAACTTTTGTTTATTAATTCTTTTTCTTTAATTTTAATTTAATCTGATTTAAATCGAGGAATCCGAAGAACGGTATTCCTTGACCCTCTGTTCGATTTCTAGGCCAAAAGTATTCTAATGAAGGGGAAAAACGAACAGAAAAAGGAAAAAACCCCTTAGGCCAATTATTATCACTACTGCTATAACATTTATTTGTGATTCAAATTATGATTAAGTGCTAAGAAGTTTTATAGTAATAATAGCTCTATCTGAGTATAGTTTATGTCAATATCGAAGCGTAAAATACAGCGAAGAAAATAGGAATAGAGAAATAAGATTATCTTTGGGCTTTAAAATATAATTTAGTATGATATGCAGCTTTAGATTTAATGTTCAAGTAATATTATTAATATTGATTAGAATTGAAACTTTTATTGAACTATTTATTTATGTAGTTTTAAGTTTTAAAACCCAAAGTTCTTTGTACTCCCTGTCACTGACTCTATGATTAATCAACACTTAGAAATACACTGCACTATCGCTTCGACGCTCCCGGCTTGGTCTCCAGCTCTGCCTTGACTGTCCCTATCCTAGTTCCCCTACCCTATCTCTAACATCTAATCTCCGCCTACAACCCTAACCCTAAATCTTAACATCTAATTGGTCAGCTAAGTTCGGCCGCTCTCCATTGGTCGATCCGTCGATCTTGATTGGCCGGCTGCTCCCGCGCACCAACGATGAACGCTTCTCTTTGCAGGCTCTCCTGTTGCCATGCGCGCCATCGTCAACTTCGCCTCAATGAAAGCCCTGCTGACGTCACTCAGGCTTCAGCGTTTCATATGACCTCATAACCGCTGCTATGCTTAGGACTTCATGTAGACAGCCTGGAATTTAGAAGCAAAATCCTTTGCGTAATCCGTTTCTATTGTACATACACATATTGTTAATAATATGTAATTTGCGATACACAGTGTTACACCGTAGGTGGAACATGTCTAGTATTATCATTGTGATAAAGTCATATCAATTAGGGTTTTGTTTATATGAATAATATAATTATGAAACTCGTTTAACATAAGACATAGTTGAGTTTTGTCTTAGGACATAGAGTCGTTTTTTGCATAGCAAATCATAGTGACAGTTTCACCCTTTTTATCTTAATATTATCTTGTCTTGTCTGACATCTGTTTGGTGTAAAAGTTTTGGGTCGATAAGGATTTCTCTATCTTCCTACACGTGCTACAGCAAAACCATTGAACTTTATCTGCCTATTGTTTGGTGGTAATTTATATTTCTTTGAACCGTCTGTCTTGTGATGCCGCTTCCCGGGGTGTTTAGATATTTCCGTTTAAAAATATCGGTTTATTACTTACTGACAAAAGACCTTTGGCAGTTTTAATTTTTATTGTTGCCAAATGTGCATTTCTCGAAGCAATACTACTAACCATTACTTGTCTTTCTCACGCTTATCTTAATGGCGCGTTCGGTACCATCACAGTGTATAATGTAGAAAATGTGTTTGGGCAACATCGTCAACTGTTTTCAACCTCCACTGCACTCCAGTTAGTAATTACCTATTCTAATTATCTTGTTTTGTTACCACTAAAGCCTTCGTAACCCAGCGTCAGAGGGTTCGGCTATCATTATAGTGGTCCTGAGTTTGAATCACAGTGGGCACATTGTAGTCAAACACAAAATACTCTGTGTGATTGTTCCCACATTGAAGGCTCAATCATCTGATTGCCTGAAAAGTAAGACAATTCTGTAATTTGGAAGGCAAGTGTAATCTACGGGAATAGTAGTTACATAAGCCCAAAGAAATGGGGTTTTTCTTTTAGTTCCACAAAAGCCTGCTATGTGGCGCTGGGTTCCACTTTTGCAAAACCTGAACAACCTTCCTCACAAATAGGGTAAAAAACACAATTACACTGTTTTTAATAAAAATATATTTTTTTATAGCTTATGTCACATGTCACAGAGAAAATCTAACGGGACTTTAAATTTTGTATCGCGGCAACTCTGCCATCATGCTGCCATAGTCTGTACCCAGAGCCATAAAATTGTATTAAAAAAACTTCAATTTGACAACTAAATTAAAACACCTATGGCCAAATAAAACAGTCATCTAGTGGAAAAGTGAGAACTAAAATTTAAAAAAATCCAGTGGGCCTCCTTCGCTCAGCTCAGCTTGGAACAAGGAGTTTCTTATCAATGCATGAGCCATGTCAACGGGACCATTACTCCCTGTATTATTAAAGGGTTCTCTGTGACCATTACTATTTCAGCTGTTAGACGTGCACTACTGGACAAAGCCTCCAAAGATCTCCACAACGTCTGGTCCTGCGCTGCCCACATCTAGCGGTCTCCCGCAACCATCACCAAGTAAGGGGCCAACCCACGCTGCATCTTCCGGTTCGTTGATGACCACATGGCAGAAAATTTCCCGCCCCCGAAACGCTCGTGAGACTCCCTCTTTGTGGCAGGAGCTTTACTAGTATTTGAAACCGTTTTTCGTATTTCCTAGTATGCGCAAGAGACATTTCGTAGTACTAAGCGATTAGGAATCGGCTCAACTTTTACGTTCTTTATATACCAGGCTGGTTTAACGTGACTCCATACATAAGTATGACAAGACCTTTACAGTACTAATGATATTAACTATAAAGCTTATATAACCAAATTGCCATTAAGCTGATTTCCATAAACAGGCAGCGCTAGTAAATCAACCTGATTTGATTCCCAGAGAGGATTATGTTAGGTTGCCTGTATAACCTTTATACGACTTCTGGTTGTAAATAGGTACATCTGCGACTTACGAATAACTGCATCATTTATTTAAGTGTGTACAAGGGATTTTTTAAACTGATTTTTAACCTATGTACTTACTCCGTATTCAATCTCAACGTCAACGTGGTAACAGACGATAGGGCTTTAAATAAATAAACCTGATGTCTTTATGGCTTAATCCTGTAATCTAGCCATAAAAACCTAATAGGATTTAATTTAACAGCCCTGAGCCGACAGTGCGTTGATTATATTCATATCACTTTGATGATCCCGTGCAGCCTGCACTAGCCTGTGGCTGTAACTTGCCACTTAGCCATAATCAAGCGCAATTGCATGGCCCTGATGTTCCATTAGTACCTGTCTCTATTGCTTCCAACGATTAGATTCAGGATTCAACCCTGAATCATTTACGGATAGGAGATGGAGGTAATTATTGCAAAGACTAAATAAAATAAAATAGGGTGCATTTCTACTAAGGCGCGGAGGAAAGTTTGAGTGTAGAGCGAAAGTTTGGATGTTTGTTGCCGAATCACGCTTGAACCACTGGACGGATCGGGATGGAACTTGGCACGCATATAGGTTAGGTCCTGGAATAGGACATAGGTTACTTTTACTGCGATAAAAAACTTCATTCCCACAGGAAAACTCATTTAACGCTGGTGAAACCGTGGGCGGAAAGCTAGTATAAGATAAAAAACGCCTTTTTGCTTCGCTTCAGTGAAAATAGTCCTAGTCGACGAGAAAATTATGTGTCAAATGGAGAAGAAAGCAGAGTGGAGAAGAACAGAGCAGAGAGGAGTGGAAAAGTACAGAGCACAGCAGAGTGGAGCGGAGGTATGGTTATTATACAAACAAACAGGTGAACTTTGACACCGTTTCGCTGAATGTCAGTAACGGATCCAGAGGACTAAGGGGCTGAAGAGCTTCATAATAATCAGTTAGTATTATAAAAAAAAATCGTGAAACTTCACGAACACACTACAGGTTTACAACATTATTGTATAGACTTACGAGCTTTTCGCCGGCATAATGGTCATGCCTTCTAAACATCGTCAGACAGAATACCACTATATAAATTAAGATATCAAATATTTCTTTATTCAATTGTTTACCAATCAGTACACAGTAGGAAATGAAAACACGACACAACAAGTTCAAGTTATTGCTACAGAAATACAGCAGCTTTATTTTGATTGTCTTGTATTTGACTCATTTCCAGGTAACCTAAATATTGTGTAAACAAGTTATTTGCGATATGTACAAACACGGTGACATTCGCGCAGTGCAAGGATGAAATGAACTGAACTGAAAGTGTGCAAGGTGACAGGAAGCGAGGCTAGCGGAGCGCGGCGAGCGAGGCTGACTCAGCTACAAGACCCCTACTACTGTATCGAATTGATAACAATCTGATTTTATATTAATATGACCTATCTAGAATATTTAGAGCTTTCACTACTAGATATGAATAAGATAGTAACACTTAGGAAATGAGAACAAAGTAGCTGAATCTCTGACAACTTAGTAACCCGATATTTTTTGTTATTTTTTTTTTTCAAATATCAAAATACGTATCGACCAATGAATTGCCGACTCGTAGTCACACCAAGTTAATATCCATAATATATACAGGATAGACAACAACACTTTTTTATTTTTATTTACAGAACCAACCCATAAAACATAATACAAAAACAAATGAAACGCCAATGCCATGGCTTACGACTCGTAGACTTTGCCTACGCCGTAGAAATCGACTACCTACGAGAATTAATCTATATTTGACAAAATAAATTTAACGATGTTGCTGGCTGTGTTCTCTAGGAAAAACATAGTAGGAGCCGCGAGTAAGCGTTTTGGCACATTGCGCGGGGGAGAAGCGGCGCGGGGAGGGCCGAGAGCTGGCGGGCGAACCACGGTATAATTACGTACCTACCTACGAAATGCGAGCTGTCGTTTAAATCTTGCACTGCTTAAATTTGAGCGAACTCTACCTGGAGCGCATTCATTTAATTTTGTCGGATACCACCGTAGGAAATTGGAATAATTTACTGTTTAGATGCAGATAACAATGACATGATGAATTAGCAAGCTGTTCCCAAAGCAACAAGTTGCCGTTTCAATTAAATGTAGAGACGAAACTGAAATTTATGTAAATCCCTACTTTGCATTTAATCAAGAGTTAATATTCGGCGCAGCGGACCGCTCCAAATCCAGTATCAGCTAAAACTAATATCGATTCCCAATGAAGCGAGTATCAATTTCCTTTAAATTCATGCGGTACGGATGCTCGGAGCAGATATATGTGGAGTTACATTTATGCAGAGGCAGGCTCCCCGCGCCCGACGCATTAGACTACCAAAGCTGAACAATTTAATGACGATTGACTATTCATACCACATTCGAGCGGTTGACCGCTTTGCTACTCTTGATTTAAGGTCTAATTATTCTGCGATCTCAGCCGTGGCGGACGCCGGCGGGGTACGTAATGAGCGCCGCTGCGACACAAGCGAAATGCAAAATGTTGCAATTGCATTCTCCGTCAGAAAAACAGCTTACACTCGCAAAAATAATTAAGAGTATTAGTGAAGTCGCCGGGCGAGTGTCGCGCAGTAAATACTCAGTTAAATACCCACCTACATTTATTGGCGCAGGGACTGCAAAGGCTAGCATAATAATGGAGACAATTCAGCCTTTTAGAGCGGTATAGGGCTTTTTTGTTTGCAAAACGGCTGCAATTTCAGTTGTTTTAAATGTTTAATTTAGGTAGTCTGGCGGTGGGTTCTTTTGTGACTCTTTCTGTGGCGTAATTCTATTCCAAGTTGGAAGAGTCGATTACAATAGTGAGCGAGGTCCGTCCATCACTCTCGCTCGTCCGGGCTCGTTGACATGTCTATAGCACACGAAAGAGGATCACTATAATTTTGAACAGTACAATAACCACGAAAACTTAAGGAACATGACATTTCACCTTCACTACTCGTAAGTTTATCAAAGTGTTCGTATTTGAGCACAATGTAAAATATTTGTCTTTTTTTATAACAAAGAATATTCAATAGAAAAACTGCGAGTATGACTAGTTTTTGGGAAATTCTAATTTAGGAATAAAACGATCAAATACGAAAGTACCCTAACTTTCTATTAGATATTTTTTTAGATTGCACTTTGCAACAAAGGTGAATCTTCGGGTCGCGCTGTCAAACTCGTTTCAACTGGGATGGTGCCGGGTTGGAGATCGCGTAACTTGGATCCGGTTTCATAAATTCATACCACACTGCTGTTGGTACTGTGGAGATTGCATTGGTTACATGCAGTCTCCGCGCACTTTTCCCTTTGTTTGTTGTTGCTGGCACTCGATATTCGCCCTATATATCGTAAAAAAGCTAATTAGACGTAGTGAGTCAGAGAATGATGGGCTGATAAAAATAATGGTGTGGATTAGGGATTGAAATGAAGAAAAGATAATACAAAAATATTGTAATCTAATATTGGAGTCATTATTTAGCTACGGATTTATGCGCTAGAAGCGAGTGCCTCCCATCTTCAAAGGGCTACGTCCACCTGACATGGTGTAGACTTATGAAGAAATCGGTACCTCCAGTTACGTATTTTTTTTTCTTTGCTATATTATTTGCCTGATTATTTGCCTTGTAGAATCAACAGCAAATATCACAGCACGGATCGCAGCTATGAAGCAATTTAATTTTGTTTAGCTTCGACTGAACGCGGACGCAGAGGAAGACGTGTTTAATCTTAAATCCTTTTTATGCACCATATTAAGTTTTCCAGAAAAAAGTCTAAGAAAAGACTGTGAATAAAGAAATTAATATTGAATGAGATGGCCAATGCAGCGATTGCAGCCATTAGAATGATGATGAGATACCATGGAAAGGTCTCTCTGCATTGATGCCTTGGTGATGTACAATTGATATTATTTTGTTAAAAAAAGTTGAATTATGTCTGATAAGTATAACGGTCTGAATTCGTCCGCGGAGGACTTCTTCTCGCAATTCGAGATAATCGCCGCTATAAATAGTTGGAGTGACGATGTAAAAACGTTAGTGTTGGCTACTTATCTATGTGGGCCGGCTCTCAGCTATTATAATTTGACAAAATCGTCCTCTACGAAATATGAGGATATTAAAAAAGCGATTTGTTTAGAATTCCCGTCTCCTATAGACCATGCTTCGTTGTTTTATAAGTCTCGTCAAGATTATAATGAGCCTCTGATGGACTATGTGTATCGTGTGGAATCTCTTGCCGGAAAGGCTAAGATTTCAGACCAGAAAATAATAATTAAGCAATGTTTGACTGGTATGTCATCTTTTTTTAAACGTAATTTCGGAACTCAATTATACAAAGATTTCGCTACCCTCAAACAAACCTGCATGGAGTATTCGATGCTCTTTATGGCCACACACACTGAATTATCGTTGCCAGTGAAGATAACCTCGACTCGATGTGGCGAGCCCAGCAGTTATACGAATTCAATGGGTGATGGTTATCCCAGTGAAAATATTGGGCAGCGTGGTGCGCAAGCCTCACCGCAGGAATTATACTCCACGCCGCAAAATAGATCTTCTAGTTGGCCGCCGAGGAGTCCATCTTCTCCACGTACTACTAACTTTGGATCAAACCGACCTCGCAATGATGCGAGATTGTCAAGACCCCAATACACTCAAAACCGGTATAATTTAAGAAGCGGTTCGCGTGATAACGTTGGAAATATACAGGGTAATGACCCAAACTTTCAGCGTCGCCAGTGAATGGGACTACATTGGTAGACGGTCATTTTAGTCGTCCCGTTTCTCCTATTATTTGTGTTGATTTGTACGGTGTAGTGCATAATGCGTTGATTGATCCAAGTGCCAAAATCGACTAAAGAACTTAAATCTATTTTAGGACTCTTTTCATATTATAGAAAATTCTTAGATAATTATGCGGATTTGGCTATGCCTCTAACAAGGTTGATGAAGAAGGGTGTCAAATTTATTTGGACAGAACTACAGCAACATGCATTTTCTAAAATTCTTTCTCTTATTCAGAACCCCCCTTTATTAAGACATTTTTCGAATAGCGAAGGCATAGTTACAAGATTATTTGTCGATGCTAGTGATAAAGCATTAGGTGCTTGTTTATTGCAGGGTGATGATAAAATATTTCCGATTGCTTTCGCGTCGCGTAAGCTCTCTGATTGTGAGACCAGGTATACGATTACCGAAAAGGAATGTTTGGCTCTAGTGTGGGCTCTTAATTATTTTAAGCATTTACTATGGGGAATGAAATTTGACGTCGTGACGGATCACAAAGCTTTGGTATGGCTCCGTACTAAAAAGGATATGAATGGGCGTTTAGCTCGTTGGTCTTTAGCGATTCAACAATATGATTTTGATATAGTATATTGTTCGGGCAAAGATAACCAAATTGCTGATTTCCTAAGCAGGAATCCATTAATTGAGGATGTTGATGTTAGGGAGACCTCTCCTAAGGATGTAGTTGAGGATGGTTTAGAGTTATACAGGATTGAAGCTTCTCGTTTTGAATTTGATCAAAGCGTTGATAGTTTTTGCACTGAACAAGTTTCAAGGATTGCTTCTAGATCTCGGCTAAACTATAAAGGTTTTCTTACTAGAGACAATAAGCTCTTTCACAGGTGCAGGATAGGTAACAGATATGTTGATCGTTTGGTTGTTCCTCAAGCTTCATTTAATGACGTTATGAAGGAAATTCATGATGATCCTTGGAATGGAGCGCATTTTGGTCTTACGAAGACTTTATGTAAATTTAGGGACAGATATTTTATTCTTGATGCTGAAAAGAAAATTTCTAGATATATCGAAAGTTGTAAAGAATGTCAAGAGAGGAAGAGATCGTATTTGATTGCTCCGATGCAACCGATTGAAGTCAATCATCTTTTTGATAAAATAGCCCTTGACATATTAGGACCTCTTCCGACCTCGGATTTAGGAAACAAATACATCATAGTTTGTTTAGAGTATTTATCGAAATACGCGATAACTAGAGCAGTCCCAAGTGCAACTGCTCAGGCCGTTAGTGATTTTCTTACTCAAGAGATCTTCTGTAAATTTGGTATGGTAAATGAAGTCATTGTAGATCGTGGATCAATTTTCACATCACACATGGTTAAAAATACGATAGTTTTTTTTGATTCCACGTTATCGGTTGCTGCAACTAGGCATCCTCAGACCATTGGACTCGTGGAACGTTTTAATAGCACTATATCTCAGAGTTTAGCGATGTATACAAACGAGAGTCAAGCAGATTGGTGCATGTATTTGCCCATGTCAACGTACGCGTATAATATATCGAGACAGGCGTCATCAAATACGATTCCTTACACTATTGTTTTTGCTAGAGACCCAATTTTGCGTTCTGATGTTGATATTGTATCTAATCGTAATGATTTGGATATTGCTGCTCGCAATAATGCTAATATTAGAATGATCTCTTGTGCGTTGAGAAATATTCGTAAATCGCAAATGACTCAAAAGGGATATTATGACAGGAAAGTCAGGTTCGTAACGTTCGATCCAGGTAGCTTAGTCTTGGTATATAATCCTAAAAGAATAACAAATGTTGGTCAGAAGTTATCGCGTCCATATAAAGGTCCGTTTCGTGTTATTCGAAGGCTATCTAATAATAATTATTTACTACGTAAGATAGATGGAAGCTCCAGACGTGATTTAATATTTCACCATAATTCTCTGAAACCGTTCAGATTGCGTGTTTAAAAATATTATTTTATAGTAACTTGGCGTTTGTTTCCCTTGATCTGTCCTATGCCTTACTTTATTCACAACTCGTCATGAACTTCTATCGTCATTTGTAGTTGATATGTTATGTCAGCGTCTTTGTCAACAAATAATTATTATTGTCTCTATATATAAATTTATTTTTATTTTTGTATGATGGGTAACTTAATGTTTGTCTATATATGGCATAGTTTGATAACTTATTCTTACATTTTATTTATTTTTGTTTGTCATGGACTTTTGACTTAAGCTATGGTATTTTCATTTAATCAACAATCGTTCGAGATATTCGTTTGGTTTGAGCATTACTTGTCGGATCTCATAATAGGACATATGCATCCTCATGAGATGTGCTTTTTCTTAGCACGATCGTATTGGTTTAGTATTTTATGAGTCGGTGGATTCGAGAACGCTTATTGGTTTCATGTTATGCTTATTAGGTTTAGTCAAGTTCTATTAATTTTTGTTTTTCTCTTGAATGGATTAATCCAGCTCTTATTTGCAGATTCGTAATAAGTAGTTTATAAACATTTTATATATTAAAAAAAGAAACTTCATGAAGAAAAGAAGGTTTTAAAAATCTAGCTATTTAATGGGGTTGTTATTTTCTATAAGGGGAGGGTGAGCTTAGTGTATAGGCCACTCATTTTAGATATGCTATCGAATATTTATAGTTCTTCGGAAAAGATCTTGTTATTCGGTTAATATTTAACGTAAGTGACGCATAGTGTAGGTGATCATTATTTTTCTACATATACGAATAGGCCTGAGCTCCTGTTCCAGACCTGCCGCTACTTCGATTTTTAGACTTTGTATTCGCGTTTTTCATTTGTTTTTGTCTTAGCTTAGGTTGAAATATTTAAGTTTAGATTAGGTGTGATCACTTAAAGTTTGTTCATTATGTTGATGGGATTTTGTTGTCATAATTTGATTTATCTGATATTACATAATAATAATTTCGTTTGTTCTTGTTGGTCAATTATAGCAGCATGGTCCAATGTTAATATTATGTTGAACGTTTTGTGTCGCTGTTAGTTGTTCTATTAATTCTTCAAAATTTATTTATTGTTCTTTTGGTTCATGTAGTGTACCATGAGTTGTACTTGAATGAATAATCTTTTGGCGTGGTTTTAATTATTCGTATTTGGTGAAACGTTGTTCCACCAGGTAGCTGTTAGCTATGGCTTCTTGTACAAATCATAGGGTTTGTTAAATGAAATATTATACGCACTTTTAGGTAATTAGTTAGGTTTATCTTTTGTGATCGGCTGATCATTTTCCTGTAGGAGGAGGGATGTGGAGATTGCATTGGTTACATGCAGTCTCCGCGCACTTTTCCCTTTGTTTGTTGTTGCTGGCACTCGATATTCGCCCTATATATCGTAAAAAAGCTAATTAGACGTAGTGAGTCAGAGAATGATGGGCTGATAAAAATAATGGTGTGGATTAGGGATTGAAATGAAGAAAAGATAATACAAAAATATTGTAATCTAATATTGGAGTCATTATTTAGCTACGGATTTATGCGCTAGAAGCGAGTGCCTCCCATCTTCAAAGGGCTACGTCCACCGTACCGCTCTGACAGTACTGTTGCAAAAGTAACCAGCTTCGTACTCGCATAGTGGATCTCAGGTTAGGATGAGAGCCAGGGAAGCGGGTAGTCACTGATTCTCGATGCATCATTTGTCGGATGTCACGCCGGCTCTTGACGACGGTCCGGGGCGGTCCCGGCGCGGCCCCGTGCCGTCCATTCCAACCGTAAAAAAGATAATCCTCCAATTAAATTGAACCACTGCCCGTGAAATTGTTTACCTTTTGAGGTAAGACATTTTTTTTCAAGATTTCTTACAGAAAAAGGGTGACTTGACTCTACATCCTGAATCTCGACAAAGACGGTAGTTAACTTTAAAAAGATGGACGAAGGAATTCCGTGATAAATTCAAAAGAATTTCTACGAAAGTCTACGAGGTAGTAAGCAGTTTTTAGTTATATTTATCGCTTAGTTTTTTTGCATATATATAATTATAATAAACCTAAAATTATCTGCGTATTTCATACAATTTCACTATTATTTCTAGTACAAAAATATTTTACAGAAAAAACCTAAAAGGCTTTGCTGAGACATAAACATCAATTTATCCATCAGGGCATTGATCACCGCCGATTGGGCCCTTGTGTGCGAGCGATTCATCAAGTTCTACGACAGACGTGTGTCGTAGCGTCCGGCTACGACGCGACGTTGCTACGACAATAGCGTTCCTGCTACGCCACCGCCACAGAGTCAGCAAAGACGATCACAAGCGTAACCATACTCGCATTCATGATAAAACATTCGATACCAAATATACTATAATTATTAAACACTATGATTATCTGATTTTGCTACGAAAAAAACACTATTGTTTTGTTTAGCCACATGGCCGAACGATACGTATAACAATATTTAGCGCTGGCATTTACCGGTAACGATTTGGCACTAATACTTAAGAACTAATTTGGCACACATCTCTGCAAGATTGTATTAAGTAACTTTGTTATTTTATAGTATTGCTAAGATAACCGTTTTATTCAGACAGACAGAATCAAACGTAGATAAAAAAAACTTTGTGAAAATTTCCCTAGTTTAATTAGGACGTTACAGGCTGAATTACTGGATTGCCCGAAAGTAACATGATTCCGCGCTTCAAAAGGTACGTAACACTGCCGACTCATTTACGTAAGTTGCCGGTTTGTGAGGTTGGTTGTCGACCCACACGATTGTCAAGAGACTGGATTGAACTCGGTCACATTATCAGGAATGACTTGGCGAACACCCAAACCTTCAGGAGGACCCTCATTTGGCACACGCTACACTTCAATTACTATTTCATATTAAAGTTCTGGTTTAGCCGACGAGCTCATGCCAGGTGTGTTTCAACCTAGTAAGATTACCAGCCACCGTGTTCACAAATTTCTTGTCACGGGTACAGTCAGCAACAAAAGTAGCTAAGCAAGTCATGTGTACACATAATAATAATAATAATAATAAGTGGGGACATCTTCACACATGGCCATCTGATACCAAACTAAGCAGAGCTTGTACTATGGTTACCAGACAGCTGATATACATTACTTAAATAAGTAAGTAAGTAACAAAAAAAAATACATACTTATATAGATAAACAACAACCAGACACAAGGCAAACACAAGTGCTCATCACACAAATGTTTGCCCTGGGCGGGATTCGTACCCGCGACGCTGTGCGTCGGAGGCAGATACACTACCACCTGGGCTACGGAGCCGTCAAATGATGCTACACATTCAAAGTGATCATAATCTTCTATAGAAGACAACGACAACGACAACGAATACAATAAAAGTTTTCTGATCGTTGTGTCGTTCTGACCCAGTGTTTCAGACATATCTGAGCACCACATATCCAAATATTTCGTAGCACAGTAATGACAGTACTGGTCAATTTGAATGTGTAGCACCATGTGGGCACATGAATTACTTAGCTAATTTTGATGCTGACTGTACCTACTGCATCATCATCAACAGCTATACATAAAATCTCGCTCACCCCTTTGGGGATAACCCCAAAGGGGTGGGCAGAGACTTATTAGGCTCACAGGTAGCACAAAATGGATTCGATCTCAAACCATACTAATATGTATTATTTTTTTACAACAACTTAAAAAAAATACTGGAAGGTAAACGAGCAACTTTATTGCTAGGGTGGCTATATCTTCCATGTAACCTACAAATAAAACCTTTACCTGCCTTTTTAATTAGCCAAACCTAGGGACGATGGAGCTTCAATTTTTTACTGTAACATAAACAATCGAAGCCGTTGTCGAGGTTTTGTAATTAGTGACTGATATGGTTTAGTGATTCTGAAACCTTCAAATAAAAGTGCAAGTATTTTCAAGATTGTGGTCAACGTCTTTGAGTAGTTCGCAAATGACGGCCTCATATCAGCTACGCTTGGATTAACAACCAATTTACTATCTGTAGTATTTGTCTAGAACTGTATAAGCATGAAAAAGTTATCAGTATACATCCCCATTGAAGAACTTGGGAATACCCTGGATTAAAGCGATCAGCCCTTAGTCGACCTCGCAGGCCCAGTGCGGGTTGGTCGAATTCACACACAACCTTTGAATTTCTTCGCGATGTTTTTATTCATCGCAAGAGCAACTATTTAGTAACCAAATAGTCAATAATTTATGCAATTATTGATCACCTTATTCACCTTTTTATGACCATTTCTTTCAATTTATATTTTCTCATTCAACTGACGATTTATTAAGTAGAGGTTAAATAAAAACCATAAGATGTTCATGAAATTTATATTAAACTGTAATAAATAGTTCCCTAATCACTTACAATACAACTTCAATAATATTCTGAACAAATGGAATGTTTTAAACGTAACAATCATTTTAACAGGCTAACATCAAAATATGATATGTTGAAACAATATTCTACGAAACTTATTAACTCCTTCACCGCCGATGGCAAACATTTCCACAATTTTGGCGGAAACGCTCTGAAGCCCAGATTAATCTAAAATCCTATCACTTGTTTTTACTCATCAAAGTCTGGTTTGTCTTTGGAAAGTTAGTGTCAAAAAATTATCTTGTTTACATTATTGGCGGATTCTATTTTAAGAGATCTTACGTACGATGTTTTTTCGCGTCCTAAATCCTTAATCTAACTGATTAATCGACTCCTATTAAATCAGTTGTCTACTCTCGTAACTACTATAAAATCACAGAGCCATCGACAGTGAACGCGCTAAATTATTGCTTTAGTGACACTTTGTACGGTTATGGTGCTTCACTTAGAAATGTAAACAGTATTTATTTTTCTTTCAGTAATCTATCTACGCAAATATAAAACATTCAAAGAAAATAGACATGAGAAATTTGGAGGAATAAGTAAACAATATGCCAAAATAAAGTAAATAATTTCAGCCTATTTCGAAGCTAAAGCTAAAAATTATAAACAGTTTCAAAATTGCCTGAAAATGTAAACAATTTCAAGCAATTTTGAAACTGTTTATAATTTTATATTTTGCAAAAATATGTAAACAATTTCAGGCAATTTTAAACTGTTTATAATTTTTACTGTTTTTATATTTATTGCTTGTAACGCGAAACGTACAAATTTTAAAAAAAACGGCTAC